>CM076847.1:141537104-143005394 GCA_039519185.1 Astragalus membranaceus | reverse complement strand
GAGAGAAAAAAATAAAATGCTATAAGTTATATGCTCAAACGCTACATCAAGTAACGTTTCAAAAAAACACTATAAGCTACTAAAAAGTGCTACTAGTATAAGCTAATCACGTTAAACACTTACAAAATATTTATCCTCTATAAGCTATTCGCTATAAGCTATCAACTATAAACTATCCGTTATAAGTTAGCGAATGTACATTGTCAAACGGAACCTTAGTGTGTGTGAAATTTTGAGAGAGAAAAACTAATAAAAAAACACTATATGTAAATGAAATATGAATGCGGTGTAACCGTAACTTTTAGGTGTAAAAAAAACATATTTCATTCTAAAAATCATTAAATTAAAAAATATTTGCTCGAAGGAGTATTAACTTTTTTTGACAATACCCGTTCCTACTTCCTTTCTCATTAAACCACTCCATTCCAAGGCTTTTTTTCCCACTGTAGCAAGTAAAAAAAATTAATTATCAAAATGGATCATTTTTAAAATTAATTCTCAATCTAGCACACTTTTTTTTAGTTAAGAAGTCGCCTCCCCCCTTAGCGACTTCTCAACATGAAAACTTAATTTTTTTTAAAATTTCAGTTGAGAAGTCGCCTCCCCGAGGGGGACTTCTCAACTGTGTTTTTTTTATTTTTTTTCTTTTCTTTTATAAGAATTTAATTAAATTAAAATAAATTTGAAAAATAAATTAAAAAATTAAAATTGTTAATTTAAAATTGCTAATATAACTAATAGTAAAAAAAATTATTAAAAACTAATTAGACACTATCTACAAATTATAATTACATAAAATATTTAAATAGCTGTATTTATTTAATTATTACGATATTACAAAAAATCAGATACAAAATGGAAGAATAAAGGATTGTGACTAGTCTAGATTGCAGTTGGGGCAGTTGTTTCTATTGTGACCCTCATTTCTACAAATACCGCATCTCTTGGTGCGGCTATGCCTTTCTCTTTGATCCATCTCTGTACGAATACAGGTAGAGTGTGGACGACCCTTTTTATCTCTCCGCATTGTCGGATCATGCTGCAATTCTATACCATTGAAATCAGGCCAGGACAACTCAGATGGCAATGCTGGGAACTCCACAAAGTACTGTGTATATTGAAAACATATTGCATTGTGTATTGCGGAAGCATAAAGCGCATGTGGTCGTAATTAATTTTTGAACAGGCTGCAATCACATGTGAACAATGATAGTGCGGTGCCTGGAATTCTCCACATTCACATGTGCATGCTCTGAAGTCGACCACAAATGTGGTCGCGGGTCTACCGCTTTGTGGCCGAACAATTTCTTTGACTCCGAAAAAATACAACTATTTCAATATTTTATGTAATTATAATTTGTAGATAGTGTCTAATTAGTTTTTAATAAGTTTTTTCACTATTAATTATATTTGCAATTTTAAATTAACAATTTTAATTTTTTAATTTATTTTTCAAATTTATTTTAATTTAATTAAATTCCTATAAAAGAAAATAAAAAAATAAAAAAACACAGTTGAGAAGTCCCCTTGGGGGAGGCGACTTCCCAACTGAAATTTTTAAAAAAATTAAGTTTTCATGTTGAGAAGTCACTGAGGGGGAGGCGACTTCTTAACTAAAAAAAAGTGTCCTAGATTGGAAATTAATTTTAAAAGTAGTCCAATTTGATAATTAATTTTTTTTTTTCAGGATACGGTGGGAAAAAACCCCATTCCAATGTACTAGTACTCCCATCTGTTCCCTCTACTTCTCATTAATTTGTGAGACTGACGTTTTACTATTTTCTTATCTACTCGTATTTACTCCAACTATCTACTATAATAGTTCTACTTCAGGTGTAATTAATAATAGAATAGCAGGTAGCACCCTTCCTAATAATGAATGCCATTTCAAACACAAACCATTTTTTCCCTATCTTATCATACCATCTCCTTCAAAAACTCTATCATTTTCTATGGTTTTGTGCCTGCATCATCTGTTGAAGCTTTCTTTCTTCTTCGATATATGGAACTCATGATGTTCCATTTTTTAGGCCTCCTATGTTTCCTCCTTATTTGTTTCCTTGTAAAACTCTTCCTCTCAAAAAAACCTTCTCCTATTTATCTTGTAGATTTCTCATGTTTCAAACCACCCCGCTATTGCAGGGTCCCATTTGCATCATTTCTAGAAAACGTTTCCTTGTTTGGAGTTTTCAACACTGAAAGCATAGATTTTATGGCTAAAGTCCTTCATTCTTCAGGACAAAGTGAAGAAACTTATCTCCCTCCTTCACTTCACCAAATTCCACCAAATACCCATCGCATTGAATCCATCAAAGAAGTGCACATGGTTCTTTTCCCTATCATGGATGATCTTTTTGCAAAAACCAACACTTCACCTTTTGATATAGATATACTTATCTTAAACTGCAGTGCCTTTTGTCCCTCACCTTCGTTAACATCTATTCTCGTTAACAAATATTCAATGAGAAGTGATATTAAGAGCTATAATGTTTCTGGTATGGGGTGCAGTGCCAGTACCCTTTGTATTGACTTAGCTCAGAATCTTCTTAAAGTTCATAGCAACTCTAATGCTATTGTTCTCAGCACTGAGATCTTGTCACAAGGTTGGTATTCAGGGAATGAACGTTCTAAGTTGCTTATTAACTGTCTCTTTCGGATGGGAAGTGCAGCAATTCTTCTCTCAAACAAGAAAGAAGCAAGTAAATCTGCAAAATACAGGTTGGTTAGGACACTTAGAACGCAAAGGGCATTTGATGATAAGGCTTATTTTTCAGCCAGTAGAGAAGAAGATTCAGATGGAAAACTTGGGGTGACATTGACCCGTGACTTGCTTCAAGTAGCTGGTGAAACTCTTCGTTCAAATATTTCCCTTTTGGGTTGTGAAATATTGCCCTTTTCGGAAAAGTTTTGGTATGGAGTTTCTGTGATGAAGAAGAGGGTTGTGAAGTGTGAGGAGATATATGTGCCGAATTTTAAGAAGGTGATAAAGCATTTTTGCTTGCCTTGTTCAGGGAAAGGAGTGATAAGAGAAGTAGGGAAAGGGTTGAAGCTTGGAGAGAGAGAAATTGAAGCTGCATTGATGACATTGCATAGGTTTGGAAACCAGTCTTCTTCTTCAGTGTGGTATGAATTGGCTTACTTGGAAGCTAAGGAAAGAGTGCAGAAAGGTGATAATATTTGGTTACTTGGAATGGGAAGTGGTCCCAAGTGTAAAAGTGTAGTTTTGAAGTGTATTAGGGACATAGTTGGTGAGTCTAACAAGGGTCCATGGGCTGATTGCATCCATCGATACCCAATATTAGCTGTGGATTGAGAATTCTATAGTAATGATTATAGAATTCTTAAGTCACGGTTTTTAATTTATTTTGAGTAGTACTACTACTAGTAGTATATGATATGATGACATGCCATTTTTGCTAACCCACCAAAATTAGGCTCTTTATCTTTTTGTATGTGTTCCAAGAGTATCCTCTCATAGTTTAGTTTCTTTGTGTATCTTCAATTGCCAACTAAATATTTGTGTTTTTTAGATGGAGATGGATTGCCTAGGTAGCTCCCAACTGAACAATTACAATATTAGCAAATGAGCCATTTTGTAGCTATTGAGTGTTCAGTTCTAAAACAATGTTTATAATATACTCCAATAATCCTCTTACGATCAAAGAAAGGGAGAATTTGTTTGCTTTATTTAATTATTACTTGTTTCATCTTTATTGTCTGCATGTCTTGATATACTCCAATAGTCATGATGAAGAGAGATTCATCTTCTTTGCTTAGCTAACTACCAGTGTGATAGAGGAGAAGCGTGTCATGATATATATATTTCAATTAATGAATTGGGAGAGTGAGTATATATGCATTTATTATGATGTGCGTGTTTTAGTAAATGGAAATGGTTGGGACGGGGCAGCTAGTTGCATGCTTTTTGCATCATTAATTGTTTTATGAAGGAAGTGATTACTTTGGGTTGGCCATTTTGCATAATTCTCCCTCGGCCCTCCCACTGCGCCATGTGCCTCCCGGTAGGCAATGGATTGTCTCCTAGCCTCTGCCCCCTAGGCACGGGTGGCACTTGCTTTTACTTTAGGGTATGTTTGGATACTTTAAAGTGAGCGGAGCGGATCGAGCGGAGTGGAATGGAATGTAGCGGAGTTGAATGAAATGGAGCGGAGCGGAAGGGAATATCCTTTGGTTGCATTTCTTCCTTTATTACCCATTATGTTTCTATCCTCCAACTACAAAAGCAACTCAATATATTTTCATTTTTGGCATCCAGCGAAGCATTGCAAATTGCAATACTATCATCTTTTCATCATGGGATGAAATATATGGATTCCATCACTTTTTTAAATATCCAAACAATGGAACACCAAACCATTCCATTCCACTTCATTTCATCTCAAACTACCAATCCAAACATATCCTGTGTGTGTGTGTGTGTGTGTGTGTGTGTGTGTGTGTGTGTGTGTGTGTGTGTGTGTGTGTGTGTGTGTGTGTGTGTGTGTGTGTGTGTGTGTGTGTGTGTGTGTGTGTGTGTGTGTGTGTGTGTGTGTGTGTGTGTGTGTGTGTGTGTGTGTGTGTGTGTGTGTGTGAGAGAGAGAGAGAGAGAGAGTACTACTAATAGCTCAGTCAACAAAGAAAAAATCAATTGAAAAAAATGTTATTTGATTCAACACAAATGTCAAAATATCCATTTTGAGAAATAGAGTAATGGAAAAATATTAATTTTCATATTTTATCTCATCTTAATCGTTTTACTCTTTATTTTGAGAGTTTTATCCAGTTTGATATTTACAAGTCACAGGAGATTTTCATCTATGAAAAAAAATATGTTTTTTGATTCTTCAAATAAAGTATTTATGATTAAAAGCAGTCAACTAACAAGAAGTTTTGAAAATATTGCAAGTGATCTTATAATATTTAAAATGTACCTTTACGACTATGGAATCTTCTTCTACGAATTTCCAGTCATAATGTTTCATTTTAAGGCTAATACAAATGTCCTTCTCCAAATAAATAATAAATTATTTTTATGACTAGAGTATCGATGAAAAGTACTATCATGCGCCATTTGGTTATTATTTAAAGTATGTTTTCATTCAATTAGTCATATAAACAACACCACCAACGAGCACAATTCAAATAGTATGATACGTAAAAGCAATTCAAAATTTTTCTTTTGTATGTCAAATTCCAGTAAATATACTATGTCTTGTACATAGATGACAATATACATAGCCATCCAATAAAAAACGTTTTTGTCAAAAAAAAAGAAAAAAGAAAAAAATGTTCAATAATCAAGCACTAATAACATCAAACGAGTAATAGGGAAGGGCCTTCTCGATCTTCATTCAAGAATGACATTAGGATTTTTGAAACTCCAGAGGTACAGTTGAACAACGTGACAAGTAGGACAAAAGCATATTAAAGTTTTGCAGCCTTGATTACTAATTTAGTTTTTCTTTAACTCTCCTTTTATTTTCTGTAAAAACATGTCACATACTACCTCTGTTTTTCAATCTTCGGTACTTTTCGCATTTTATTTTTGTTCCAAAACAACAATACTTTTAAAAACCCAATATACAATTCACTAAATTTTTTCAAATATACCATTTATACATATTGAATATTTTAGAGACCCAAAACAACTGTTAACTCATTTATTTTGATTTCAATTATCTTAATACAACTACAAACGGGGTAATTTAGTACTTAGCTAACACACGTAACAAACTAAATTACTAAAGGTTAGGAAGAAAGGGAGTATACCATAACTTAATGCTTAAAATTTGTGTCTGGCCAAGCTAATCTACGTCATCAATTTTAGTGTTTAAAATAAAATATAGGTTAAATAGCACTTTTGGTCATTTATGTTTGCTCCAGATTTCACTTTGGTCATTTATTTTTTTTTTGGTCCGTTTTGGTCCCTCATGTTTCGTTTTTGTTTCATTTTGATCCCTCACGTTAGTTTTGACTAACAGACGCCACGCTGGCAGTTAACTGCTGACGTGGCGTCCGTTATTCATTAAATGACGTGGCATTTATCTTTTTTTTAATTTTAAAAACATAATTAACAAACTAACAAATAACTAAAAACATTAAAATCTGAAAAATTAAATTAACAAAAAACTGAAGTCAAAATACCCGTTTATTTGGCCCGTGGGTACCCGTTTGACTACCCGCTCCGGACCCGTGACGGGTTTTACCCGCGGGTCCGGGTTTTTTTGCCACCCCTAGGTTGGAGTGTGAGTTCTGCAAGCATAATGCAGAGTCTAATTGACACCTTTTTATTGATTGTTCAAGAACAAAGTTAATTTGGAAGGAGCTCCATTTGTTCGAGAAAATATTGTTAGCTGATGGTTTACAACATTTAATCTTTTTATTGTTGCAGTCCCTAGCGGTGGAGGATTCCCAGTTGTTGTGCATGGGTATTTAGAGATATGGATTTGTAGAAATGCTATGGTTTGGGATAAAAAAGAAGACCCAGTTAAGGTTGTTGCTGGTCGATCAAAAGGGAGGCTAGTGGAGTGGAACAAAGTGCTAAATCTATGAAGCTACTGTGGCTACTCAAGAGTAAGGAAGGTGAAGCATTGGGATTGCTAGAAGCCATGAAGTGGAGTGCATCTATTAATTTAGATAATATTATTTTTTAAGTAGATGCTAAAGTAGTAGCATATGGTTTTAACTCTAGGAAGAAGGATAAATCTATGTTTGGAGCTATTGTGATGCATTGTAAGAATTTTTTATGTAAAGGTTACAAACTATTACACCAAGAAATCCCAATACAATTATGAAGATCTAATTTTTTATATTGCAAATTGTAGCAAACGAAAAATCCGGGTGAGGATTCCTCGAAGGTTCAAAAATGAAGTCACCACCAAAGTTTAGTTTAAGGGCAAACATTGGAAAATCCCTTTAAGGTGGATAAGGGTCCTTGAGACCAGATTTGGGTTCGGGAGTCGATTATGCGTGGGAAAGGTATTAGCACCCCACGACATCCTTCCTAAGGAATGTTACCTTCTAATTAGTTGTGTAAAAGAATGTTAATTTTGAAAGTGTTAATTTTACCCTTTTATTATGAATTAAAAAGAAATTAAAAGAAAGAAAAGACCTGATATTTTTGAATTAAGAAATTATTTAGGAAAAGACTAAAAAAGGTTTTTTATTAGTGCACTTGACAGAGGTGGGGCCGCCCTCTGCTCCTACGTATCTCCGGGTAGAGAATCAAAGGCTACGTAGTTCTTGGGTAGAACAAGTTTGGTTTGTTTGTGTTTTTTAATTTAGGGATTTTAGGACTTGTGATCTGTATAGTTCATTTATCCTAAAACGATGACTAACCCGGCCGTACGGCCGACTTAATCCCCTATTTTTGAAAAATTGTTTTTTGTTTGAAAGAAATGCTTATGCGTTTGGATTTTTTAGTTTAGAAATTATTTCTTTTAAATAGGGATTTTAGGACCTGATCCGTACGGTTCATTCGTGGTCCTAAAAAGCTGGCTAACCCGATCGTACGATCGACTTAACCCCCCTATTTGCATTTTGGGAAAAAAGTTTATTAATTATTTTTTATACGGGTTCTAGGACTTTTGAGCTGTGCGGCTCATTCATCCTAGAACGACGACTAACCCGACCGTACGGTCAGCTTATCCCCCTATTTTTTTAAGAGAGATATTTATTTATTTATGAGAGGGAAAGAAGTATTTTATTTTTGTGTTTGAATATGAATGAAAAGTTGACAACGAAGAAAAATGAAAGCGCAACTAGTGAAAAATGATTATCATTAATACTTAAAAATAAACTAATTAAAAGAAAAACAAAATAAAAAAGGGAGGGGGAGAGAGAGAGAGAGAGAGAGAGCTTCGCTAGGAGAGGGAGAGAATGTGTTCAATGTTCTTGTTGAATCACTGCGGTGTGCTTTTCACTGTGGACATGACCTCCTTTTATAGGTGAAGGGTTAGGTAAAGAGTGGACAAGTCGACTTGTTGGGCAAGCAGACTTGCTGGGCAAGCAGCTTGTTGGGCTGAAGGTTGATGCTATTGACACCCCCCCCCCCCCTTTTATTATTTTCGTTTTTTCTATTAATTTTGATTTTTTGCAACTTTTTTTATATTTTGGTGATTATAAATGAAAGCAAAAATGATTTTTTTTTGTAAAATAGTTAAAAACTTATTTTTTTTAAATATAAAAGGTTATTTTTGACTAAAAGACAAATCTAAAAAAGAACAAATTGGGCCAAAGCCCGATCGGAAAAATCTAACATAGGCCCAATAAAGTGAATTACTGCGCACATGCCCAATAAAACGAGATAGCTTCCGAACAAGCTCAAAAGCTAACTCACGGTAAGGACCTGCAAACTGGTAAAAATAACGACGATTGTAGTAAAAAGAGCGGATAAAATTGGGGGTATAACAGCTGCCCCTCTTTATTTAAATTCTGCTAGAAAAACGAATTTCCTAGTAGAAATAGAAATAAAGATAGAATAGACGCTAATTTTGTCCGCTTAAGGGGAAGATGAGTTAGGGAAATGAGGGACGATTAACACTTGGCGTGTTAACCGAGAATAATAAAGAAGGATCACTGGGGATCTGAAGGAGCACTGGGGCTCTGAAAGAGCACTTGGGCTCTAAGGGAGTACCGGGGTTCCAAGGGGTTTCCTAAGCCCTGAAGGACCACTTCGGGTCTGAAAGAGCACTGGGCTTTGAAGGACCACTGGGGGTCTGAGAGTGGCCTTTTTCGAGCGACCGTTAACAAGATCGGGTCTAGAACTGATCACGAAGGACGTCCGCTATGTCTTAGGCTGACACGGCTAGTCTGAAGGACTTGTGGTCGGATGATCCATCGGTGCTCGATGCCGACGTACGATCTGGATTGATGGACCAATGGAGGTCTGAAGGAGCTCTGGGGCTCTAAAGAACCTCTAGGGGTCTGGAAGGTCGGTGCTAGACTTGGTGCTAACATTATGACCTGGTTTGCTGAGATGGGATCAACGCTTGGAGCGTCGATTTTGGAGGAACAAGATATAGGGATCGACACTTGGCGTGTTTACCCGAACATACCTAATGAATGCATTTACCTGAGAAGGGAAAAGCTATCTATATTTGGCATGTCTAATAATGCGATGAATGGTGTATGCGTGTATGTGTTGTATGCGCGTGCAATGATGGATGTTTGTTGGGGTAGCAAATGAGGTGTAGCGGATGGGTGTTGAAGTTGATGGAATAATGAAGTTGATAAACTATGTATACGTATGCAGATTAGATGTAATTGTATTGCTTAGATGCACGTATTGCGATGAAACGCATGGTTGCGTGATGGAATGATTTATGCTTTGGTAGGGGTAATGAATGCAATGTGGATGATTTTTTTCTCTTTTGGCTTTTTTTAATGAATGAATGAATGAATGAATGTGCACACGTAATGCTTAGATGCAAGAGTTGTCGTAGACGCATGACTTGATGTCGAAATACAATGTATGGTGCAATGATATGGTATATTAGTAATGCATACAGATGTGTTTTTAAATTTTGAGATGAGAAATGAGACTTTCAATGCAAGAAGTAGAGAGATGAGTATTTTGGAGTCATCATTTATTGGAAAAATTAGATTGATCTGAACTCAAACTTTGGCAATCTTAAGACTGTTATTTACAGGCACTGATGTGAAAAAGCAGTTGACTGTATTTGCAAACTCACTTATTTTGCTCTTCCATTATGATGCCCCATGATGACTGAAATTTTAGGTCCACAAAGTTAACTAGGTGGATTTTCAGTATCAGATTATTAGCTTGTGTTCTCTCTCTTTGAAGCATTGTTTAGTAAAGATGTATAGTAGTGCAAATATAGGTGAATGAGTCAGTTAACTTGGTTTTAGGTCTAGGGTATGGACATATGTGGCACATGAAGGGATGAATGACAGGTTTTTTGCAAAAGTCATGAAAGGTGAGCTTTCCCCAACTCAAGAAATGTGGGACTGCCCCAAGTTAGACTTATGATGACGGTGAATGAATGACTTGCCCCTATCTAGTGATGACAACAACTAGGGGTGTAGAGGAAATGATGAATTGGGAATGTCATGACTTTGTAACGAAAAGTGGTGTTCAAGAGATTTTGTCTCAACCCATGGAGTTTGGTGTTGCCCCAACTGAAGTAGCATTGTGAAAGGATTTGTTTAGGGTAATGGGTTGAGAAATTGCCCCGGTACGGTTTTGTGGATGTGAATATGGTAAGGGAAAGAGATGGGTGTAAGGAGAATTTCCCTAATTTTAGGTGGAGTGAAAGGTGACGAGATTACCTCACTATGGAATGACATTTCAAACGGTTGCTTTAAGTCAGGTTGTAAAAGGTGGCAAAGTTAGGGTAATGGGCTAGGGAGGTGGTCCAATATGGCTATATGGATTGGGTATGGTATATGAATGGGATGGACAAAGGCTAAATCTCCAAGTTCAAGTGGTATGGATGATAAAAGGAATCCCCCACTTTGGGATCTAGGTGGTGATCCTAGTATAAACTTTTGGTTCTCTTTTAGGTGAATCCCAAAGACTGTGACAGTCTTGAGTTTTTTGATATGATGAAAACTTCACTTGGTGATCACTAAACATTGTCTTTATATCAATGCACACTACAAGAAAAACGTGTTTTTCTGGCGGAAAAAATCCGTCGGAAATGCACCAAATCCGCCGGAAAAGTGATGTTTCCGGCGGATTTTTTCCGCCGGAAATCCGCCGGTAAAACGCTCGTAGGTAATGTTTTCCGGCGGAATTTCCGCCGGTAATTTCCGGCGGATTTTTCCGCCGGTAATTTCCGGCGGATTTTTTCCGTCGGTAATGGGCGTTTCCGGCGGATTTTTTCCGTCGGTAATGGGCGTTTCCGGCGGAATTTTTAATAAAATCAAAAATAATTTTTTTTTGAAAAATCCGCCGGAAATGCACATTACCGGCGGATTTTTTATTATTTTTTTTTAAAAATTAATTTTTTTTAAATTTTTTCGAATGAAGGAGAGTAATAATTTTTTTAAAATTTTTTCTAATGAAGGAGAGTAAAAATATAGGAGTAAAAATATAGGATTTTTTTTTAATTTTTTAAATTTTTTCGAATGAAGGAGAGTAATAATTTTTTTAAATTAATTGGAGAGAATAAAAATATAGGAAGAAGGAGTAAGAATGAAGGAGAGTATGAGAAGTAATAATATAGAGAAGTAATAAGAATGAAGAATATAGAGAAGTAATAATATAGAGAAGTAATAAGAATGAATAATATACAGAAGTAATAAGAATGAAGAAGTAAGAAGGAATAAAAATGAATGAGTGAGAATGAATGAGATGGAAGAAGAAAGAGGAAATATAGAAGAGAGATATGTAGAGAAATTGATGGAGATTGGAGAGTATGAGAAAGAAGAAGAAAGATAAGATAGGGAAAGTGTAGAAAAGAATTAGAATGAAATAAAGAGTGAAATGAGAGAATGAGAAGAGTGTAGGAGAAAGTTTTATTTATAGGCATTTTCGAACAGTTCCGGCGGATTTACCGGCGGATTTGTTTTTAATAAATAAATAATTTTTTGAAAAATCCGCCGGTAATGTACGTTTCCGGCGGAATTTTAAAAATAAATAAATAAATAATTTTTTGAAAATTCCGCCGGTAATGTACATTACCGGCGGATTTGTTTTTAATAAATAAATAATTTTTGAAAATTCCGCCGGTAATGTACATTACCGGCGGATTTGTTTTTAATAAATAAATAATTTTTGAAAATTCCGCCGGTAATGTACATTACCGGCGGATTTGTTTTTAATAAATAAATAATTTTTGAAAATTCCGCCGGTAATGTACATTACCGGCGGATTTGTTTTTAATAAATAAATAATTTTTGAAAAATCCGCCGGTAATGTACGTTTCCGGCGGAATTTTAAAAATAAATAAATAAATAATTTTTTGAAAAATCCGTCGGTAATGTACATTACCGGCGGAATTTTAAAAATAAATAAATAATTTTTAAATAAATCCGCCGGAAAGTCTATTTTTTCCGCCGGAAATTTACCGGCCGAAAAAATCCGCCGGAAATGCCAAATTTCCGCCGAAACCGTACCGGCGGAAAAAATCCGCCAGAAAATATCCGCCGGAAAAACGCGTTTTTCTTGTAGTGGCAACTTGAATGCACCTTGGAGTGCAAGCCTTTTGATTTTTTTTTATTTTTTTATTTTTTTTTTAACTTTCTTTGATTTTTTGAGCAAACATATTGTAAATAAATAAACTTATTTGTCCTAAAATTAAAACATTGAGAAAACAAAAGCAGTCAGTCATTGATCGGAATGGACTTTATAGGGTTGTAATGTGGCCGATGGTTAGGGGTTTGTGAATGATAGGATAATTAGGCCTAATGAAGTATTTGGGAGTTTATGAAACGAGGGATAATTAGGCCCAATGAGGTGTTTGAGGGTTTATGAAAGAAAGGGTTTGTGATGTGGCGAATGGTTAGAGGTTTATGAAAGAAAGAAGTTGTAAATGGGTGTTTGAGGGTTTATGAAAGGAGGGATAATTAGGCCCAATGAGGGTTTATGAAAGGAGGAGGTGTTTATGAAATGAGGGATAATTGGGCCTAATGAGGTGTTTTGAGGGTTTATTGAGACAATGATCTCTTATGCGCTTCATGGCAAGATGTATCACCTCACAATTTCTACCTTTATTTTTTTCCAGGATTTTCAATCCTCTCTTTTTTTTGAATTTCAGTTTTTTGTGATTTTTCTTTCTCCTTTTTTTTTGGGCAGGGTGAGGTGATAAAAGTTGATGTGGACCGCAAGAGCATTAAAAGAAACTGATTTATTTAAATTAGAATGAAGTTTATTTTATTTTAAGAGGATTTTATTTTAGTTTATATTGACATTAAAGAATTTTTGGTGTTTGTGTGTATGCACTTTTGGCATAGGCACCATGGTGTGTAAGGTGTGTAGCTTAGGCACAACCCTAGGTATTTAAGGAATTTTTGTAACCCAATTTCACAACTGGGATGAAATAGAAAACACATTGGTGTGAGTTTAGAGAATGCTTCTCTAGGGTTCTTTCTAGAACCAAACTTGAATCTTATCAAGAGCCTCTTACTCTTGTGGTGATTCTACCTTGATCTTATCATCCTCTTGGATGTGGCGATTTCTCCATCTTCTTGCCTAATCCACTTTGTATGTTCTTTTCCCCTCTCTCTTTTATCTTATTTGTCATTCTTGATTCAAAATACACTTGGTTAGATCCTTTCAATCATATGGAATCAATTAGGTTCTCATCAAGTGGTATCAAAGCCTTTACCAAGTGTGATTGTACTTTTGAATCTAGGAAAAAAAAATCAAACAAAAAAAAGCTGTTGTTATCTTTTTTTCTTCAGCGCTAAAATTTTGCTGTCGTTCGTGTTTGTGTTTTTCCTGTCTTTTGATTCACGTGGTTTTTTTTTTCGGGTTAATGGGATCGGCTAGGATCATATATTCACGTGGTATTTGGATCAGCTTCTTGTTTGTCTCGGCCAATAGCAATTTCTAATCTTGCATTTGTTTTCCACGGCCTGCATTTATTTATCATAACCCGCATTTCCGCATTTGGTTTTTGTGCTTCATAGAATCATATTATCAATGTCAGCGTGTTCTTCATTCTTGCCTGGGTTGTGTTGATTTGAAGCTCATTTGGTAATTCAAGGCTTGTTGGCAGGTCCTAATACTATCTTCACTTGTAATTGTTGATCCAAAATTTAACTTGCAAAATTGTTTTTGATGTTATTTCTTTCATAGATGTCCGATTGATTAGAAAAAAAAAAGAAGAATTCAAATATGCAAAAAAAAATGAAAAGAAAAGTGCTGTAAAAAAAAGTGATTCAGCAAAAAAAAAAGCACTTATAGAAAAAAAAACCGTTCCACAAAAAAAAAAATTCCAGAATTCTTCATTTCGATTTACATCAATCACTTTGCATCTTTGTTGTTGCTATTAGACATTGCAAGTTGATTTTAGTATCTTACCTTCCACATATTTGAACCACTTAGTCATTTAGTTCTATTCTTTTGTTTTGAGTCGTCTCTTTATTTATCTAATTGAGTGTGTCTTCCTTTGCCTTTTGTTTTCTTTCTTTCTTTCGTGTCTTTTAAATTCCTTAGTTTTGTCTTTGAAGTTTCTCTTGTCTTTGTTGGCCTCTTGAATGATAACTTTCATGTGTGTTTTATCACAATTGTGTAGAGGTTTTCCACAAAACTTGATTTAGACTTGTTTGGTTTGTTTTAAGAACTTGAAGAGTTGCATTAGGGAGTGGAAAAAGGCTAGAGTGAACATTATAGAAAAAGCCATAATTGAGTGACATACACGAGTGATACATTTCTTGAGCGTAAACACTTAGTGAGTGGTAAGGACTTTTGTTTTTGTTATTTTTTTTATCATTGTGGTACTTGTTAGCTTGTTGGAGTCATAAATAGTTTGGACTATAAAAAAGAATGTGTTGCAAAAACTCTTAAGAAGTATAAGGTTGGTGATTTGATTCGGAAGATGCATGAGAGGTATGAAGAGAATGTGAGAGAAAGGCATAAAAAGTATAAAAAAGAAAGAAGCTATGAGAGAAGAGATAGAGAAAAAGAGAGAAATCATAGAGATTATTTGAGAGAAAATGAGTTGAAAGAAAAAGTGAGCATTCCAATGTTTCATGGGAAGAGTGACCCCGAAGCATATCTTGATTGGGAGCTTCAAGTAGAACAAATTTTCTCTTGTTATGATGTTAGTGAAGAGCAAATATTGAAGTTGGTTGTGTTGGAGTTTAGAGATTATGCACTTATTTGGTGGGATCAAGAAAAAAAGCTTAGGAGGAATTGTGAACTTGAGCCTATAGAAAAATGGAAGGATTTGAAGGCCATGATGAGGAGGAGGCATGTTCCTTCTCATACTCATAAGAATTCGTGTGACATATTGCATAGGCTTACTCAAGGAAGTAAAAGTGTTAATGAGTACTTTGAGAAGTTAGAGGTGGCTATGACTAGAGCTAATGTGGAGGAGAATTTTGAGGATACCATGGATAGGTTTCTTGATGGTCTAAATGAAGATATAGTGGAGGAAGTTGAGCGTCACCATTTTGTAACAATTGAAGATATTGTCCACCAAGCCGTTAAGGTGGAAAGACAATTGCAAATAAAGAAGACCTATAAGAAATCCCCTTCAAATTACCACTCTTCAAGATGGAAGAACAATTCCAAGAAGGAGGGGTCTCCACCCAAAAGACATGATGTTGCAACATCTAATGGAAAAGGTACAAATTCTAACTCTTCTTCTTTAAACCCTAAGTTAAAGAACATGAAATGTTTCAAATGTTTAGAGTATGGGCATATTGCATTAAATTGCCCAACTAAGAGACTTATGGTGCTAAGGAAAAATGGGTGCATTAGTTCACATGAGAATGAATGTAAAGAAAATCCTCAAGAGCGAGATTTGTTCATGGTTAATAATTTTGTTGGAGCCTATGATAAAAATGAGAATGATTCACAAAGAAATAACATTTTCCAAACTAGGTGTCTCATTCTAGGAAATGTATGTTCTTTGATAGTTGATGGAGGTAGTTGTGCAAATGTTGCAAGTACTAGGTTAGTGTCAAAGCTCAATCTTGAAACGACTCCACATCCTAGTCCATATAAAGTGCAATGGTTAAGTGATCATGGAGAAGTAGAGATAAATAGACAAGTCAAGATATCATTTTCCATTAATAAATATGGTGATGAGGTTTTATGTGATGTGGCACCCATGGAGGCTAGCCACATATTGCTAGGTAGACCTTGGCAATTTGATAGGAAAGTTATTCATGATGGTGAATTCAATATATACACTTTTTCTCACAATAAAATTAAATTTACTCTCCACCCTCTTAGTCCAAAGAAGGCTAAAGAAGACATGTTGGCTTTGAAACTTAAAATAGAAAAAGAAAAACAAGAGTTGAGAGAAAATGAAAAGGAATGTAGTAAAAGAGAAGGAAAGAGAGAAAATAAAAGGAATGGAAAGAAAGAGGTGGGGAAGAGTAAAAATATCTTAAATTGGGGGTTTGAGGTCAATAGAGCATTGTTGGTAAGACCCACGCTTAAACTCGAAGTTCCATCTAATTGTTTGCCTTCTTATGCTAACAATTTCTCTAGTGTTGTTGATCTATTTTTGAGAATGCATAGGGATTCAAGAGAGATTCCCCATGGTTTGGTGCCTTATGGTGCCACTCCTAACTTGCAAGTTTCCAAAGAAGTCCACTCGTTTGAAGAAGTTGATTCAAGGGAAGTTTCTTTTGATTTGATTTCTTACAAAACTGTCAAATCATTTAAATTTTCTTAATTCATGTTGGATGACATGTTTATTGCATTGCTTAATTTTTCTCATGTGCTTAAATATTTTACAAATTTGATGATGGGAAGGTCTAACTTGTATCTTTTGCCTTTGTTTGAAATGGGAGAAGAGATTTACAAAATATATTGTCTCCAAGTCGTGTCTTGTGTGCTCCCTATAATCATTGTGATGTTGATTTTCTTACTCCATCTTTGATACAAGGTCAATGTGTTGAAATTTTAAAAAGGGTTGACAATATCAAGACATTTATCGTGAATGAATCTATGTGGGCTAATTTTAAAAAAAATTGTCATGTTGCTATTTCAAAGATTACCTTTTCATGGTGTTGGGTGTTGTTTATACTTGTCACGTGTGTTGATTTTTCCCAATTTCCATTTGACCCCGGGGGTATGTTGGAATTAATTTGATTTCTTTATTTATATAGGTTACAATGGAGGTGCTGTCACAAAGTGAGGGATACAATGGAGATCAAATTCGAGGTCGAATTTCTTCAAGAAGGAGGGAATGATGTGGACCGCAAGAGCATTAAAAGAAACTGATTTATTTAAATTAGAATGAAGTTTATTTTATTTTAAGTGGATTTTATTTTAGTTTATATTGACATTAAAGAATTTTTGGTGTTTGTGTGTATGCACTTTTGGCATAGGCACCATGGTGTGTAAGGTGTGTAGCTTAGGCACAACCCTAGGTATTTAAGGAATTTTTGTAACCCAATTTCACAACTGGGATGAAATAGAAAACACATTGGTGTGAGTTTAGAGAATGCTTCTCTAGGGTTCTTTCTAGAACCAAACTTGAATCTTATCAAGAGCCTCTTACTCTTGTGGTGATTCTACCTTGATCTTATCATCCTCTTGGATGTGGCGATTTCTCCATCTTCTTGCCTAATCCACTTTGTATGTTCTTTTCCCTTCTCTCTTTTATCTTATTTGTCATTCTTGATTCAAAATACACTTGGTTAGATCCTTTCAATCATATGGAATCAATTAGGTTCTCATCAGATACACCATGTTTAGGTGTGGAATTGATCCTTGTCTAGGGTGACCGAAATTGTATAGGGTGACTGAAAGATTTTTTTTGATTTTTCGGCTCATAGTAAAGAGCCTTTTTTGAGGATATGGGAAGATGACCAAATTTCATTTCAAATCATGACTGCTTATTTTCTCAAAACTTAACTTTAGGACAAAAATTTATTTGTTTTTATATATTTACTTTTTCTTTATTTCTTTTTATATGCCTTAATTTTTGCTTAGATTGCTCTTGAGAGTTTTCAACCTAACAGACTTTTTTGAATTTTTTGTTATCTCTTTTTTTTGTAAATGATTTGCACTAAGGGAATTCAATATTGACAAGGTATCTAGTGATCACAAATTCGTCCCAGCATGGAGAACCTAAAGTGTTATTTCATTAATGGGAACAAACCAAAAAGTTAACTAGGCACTTGTGTGGGAAATATGTATTGGGTGGTCGGGGTGGGACTAGACGTGGACAAGGGATGATGATAAGATGCACAGAGTGGACACTAACTGACTCAAACAAGAGTAAATGCACATTGCATACAGGTTCACTATACGAATGCTTCATAGAGAGTTAACATAATTAGAGACATGATGGAAGAAATTTTTGATGACACATTAGTTAACAAAATAGACCATTTTGATCATTTACCATGGGGTGGATGAGATGCATTGTTTTGCTGACAAAAAATGTGAATGAACTGCAAACAGTGAATAACTTCTTCTTTTTGAAAATTGAGTGTCTTGAAACACCCTGAGTTTGCAACTAAGTTCGACCCCATTTGAAAATTAGTAGATTAAGCTTTGTCAAGGACGAACAATCAATTAAAATGTATTTCGCAAGAACGCCTCATCTCTCATCACAGTTTTTTTTTTAAATTATGCTCATGTTTGTTTTCTTTTTTTTTTGGTAATGCATGTATGAACAAATTATAATGTATAGGCATGATGCAAATGCATGAGGGAATGATCACTTAAAAGCTCACTATTCTAACTGGTTTTTCTTTTGGTTTTTTAGAGACAGTGCAACATGTAAATGATGCAAAGTATCATTTATAATTTAAAATAGAATGCCAACTGGATATATATTTTTTGATGATGGATGATGCAAGAATAATGACATGATTTTTTTTTTATTATTTTGAAATTTTGGAATGATGCACGCATGCATGCAGAAGTGATATATAAATAAAATGATGTATGAATGAAATGATGTATGGATGAATGATAAAACAATATGGTTTTTTTTGTTTTTTTAAATTAGGATGACAACATGAGTGAAATGATGTTGCAAATGATGTTATACCTAAACTATTTGATGATGATTTTTGTGAATGATTAAGAATGAATGGTGGTGCATGATAAATGGAATGCTTATATTATATGGCTTAACTTTTTTGGAAAGAAAAAAAATGCATGATACTCGCAGTGATTTTTAATGCATGATGCTTGACATGATTTGGAATGTTTTAATTTTTTTTGAAAAATGGGAACCAGATGCATGAGTATTGACGAATCAACTTGCTTTTTGCTCTGATTTTTTCAAAATATAAGTACATGAATGAATGTGCATGAAATGCGAATGTATGGTTTTATTTATCGCGTCGGAGAATAGTAAGCTTTTTATTCGAAGAGTAAAGTATGACTCTGGTGGTCTGACTTTCAAATACATGTTTTTTTATACTTTCATCCAACTCTCTTATATATAAATAAACGGTTTGATAATTCCCCGACGGTCATGGAAAATGAGACGTTTTTTTTATGATATGCAGAGAAGAAGGAAAATAAGAATGTATGAGACATGCTTGCAAGAATAAAATAGGTTTTTTTTGGTTTTTTTTTAGGGAAATGAGAAGATGTATTAGTGTTTGTTTGAATACAGGGGTATGAAGCTCATTTGTGTCCTACAAGGATTCCTAAGAGAATAGGTCTAAGGCTTTTCTATTAAGTGAACCTTTTAAAGGGTAGCTCTAAAGGGTCCTAAATAAGGTTCCTAGAGCCAACGACCCCAGTTAAGAACACCGATCCCAACAATAGGTAAGCTATTAGGAGTGACAGCATTCTCAAAAGAGACCAAACTCTGGGTGAGACTTTCGTGACCACCCAACAGGACGCACATCCAGCAGGCCATCACTACGCAGTCTCGTTCTAACTTAGGCTATGCTCCAGTCCGGATATAGGACTATTCTTACGTGTGTACAGAAGTGTGATAGTGGAGTGTGTGAAGGAGCAAAATGCCAATTATACCCCCAAGCTGCAAAACAAAGAAACACATATACAAAATGGTCTTCTATAATATAAATATAAGGTTTACATATAAATATAATATGCGGTAAAATAAAAGACAAGAGAAGGGTAAAAATAAACATTAAATTAACGACTAATCCTACAACTAATTAGGCATAGGTTTGACTCTCTAAAATTGTCCCCGGTGAAGTCGCTAGCCGTAGCGACCGAAAAATCCGGGGGAGGATTCCTCGAAGGTTAAAAAATGAAGCCGCCACCAAAGTTTAGTTTAAGGGCAAACATTGGAAAATCCCTTTAAGGTGGATAAGGGTCCTTGAGACCAGATTTGGGTTCAGGAGTTGATTATGTGTGGGGAAGGTATTAGCACCCCACGACATCCTTCCTAAGGAAGGTTACCTTCTAATTAGTTGTGTAAAAGAATGTTAATTTTGAAAGTGTTAATTTTACCCTTTAATTATGAATTAAAAAGAAATTAAAAGAAAGAAAAGACCTAATATTTTTGAATTAAGAAATTATTTAGGAAAAGACTAAAAAAGGTTTTTTATTAGTGCACTTGACAGAGGTGGGGCCGCCCTCTGCTCCTACGTATCTCTGGGTGGAGAATCAAATGCTACGTAGTTCTTGGGTAGAAGAAGTTTGGTTTGTTTGTGTTTTTTAATTTAGGGATTTTAGGACTTGTGATCTGTACAGTTCATTTATCCTAAAACGATGACTAACCCGGCCGTACGGCCGACTTAATCCCCTGTTTTTGAAAAATTGTTTTTTGTTTGAAAGAAATGCTTGTGTGTTTGTATTTTTTAGTTTAAAAATTATTTCTTTTAAATAGGGATTTTAGGACCAGATCCGTACGGTTCATTCGTGGTCCTAAAAAACTGGCTAACCCGATCGTACGATCGACTTAACCCTCTATTTGCTTTTTGGGAAAAAGGTTTATTAATTAATTATTACTTTTTATAGGGGTTCCGGGACTTTTGAGCCGTGCGGCTCATTCATCCTAGAACGACGACTAACCCGACCGTACGGTCGGTTTATCCCCCCTTTTTTTAAGAGAGATATTTATTTATTTATGAGAGGGAAAGAAGTATTTTATTTTTGTGTTTGAATATGAATGAAAAGTTGACAACGAAGAAAAATGAAGAGCGCAACTAGTGAAAAATGATTATCATTAATATTTAAAAATAAACTAATTAAAAGAAAAACAAAATAAAAAAGGGAGGGGGAGAGAGAGAGAGCGAGAGTTTCGCTAGGAGAGGGAGAGAATGTGTTCAGTGTTCTTGTTGAATCACTGCGGTGTGCTTTTCACTGTGGACATGACCTCCTTTTATAGGTGAAGGGTTAGGTAAAGAGTGGACAAGTTGAATTTCTAGGCAAGTCGACTTGTTGGGCAAGCAGACTTGTTGGGCAAATAGCTTGTTGGGCTGAAGGTTGATGCTATTGACACCCCCCCTTTTATTATTTTCGTTTTTTCTATTAATTTTGATTTTTTGCAACTTTATTTTATATTTTGGTGATTATAAATGAAAGCAAAAATGATTTTTTTTGTAAAATAGTTAAAAACTTATTATTTTTTTAAATATAAAAGGTTATTTTTGACTAAAAGATAAATATAAAAAAGAACAAGTTGGGCCAAAGCCCGATTGGAAAAATCTAAGATAGGCCCAATAAAGTGAATTACTACGCACATGCCCAATAAACGAGATAGCATCCGAACAAGCTCAAAAGCTAACTCACGGTAATAGGACCTGCAAACCGGTAAAAATAACGACGATTGTAGTAAAAAGAGCGGACAAAATTGGGGTATAACACAAATGTAATTAGGGTTGGTTCAAAGGTAAGACTACTCAAGTTCTAGCTTTAGGTCCACCAACAAAAAAGAATTTATCATTTGTTTTTATAAAACAAAAAAGACATTATATGTCATGAAAATTGTCAAACTTAAAGCTTTCTCACTAAAATAAGGCTTTAATGAAATCTTTTTAGGGTTTCACCCACTAATAGAGATTTTTGGGCCAAAACTCATGCAACTGTAGTTGCAAATGCTAATTTTAAACCATGACAAAAACTGCTCAAAGATCAAATTGTCACGTACAAAGCAAGAGACACCGTTTATTTTTTTTAAGGAAAAAGAGGATTTCCCATGATTTTATTAAAAAGAAGAAAAGAGAAAAATGACACAAGGGGGGACTTAGACCACCACCTTTGGCAAATAAAAATAACTAACTCGCAATAGTCAGATCAAAAGAGGCCGACAAAATTTGTCCTTGAGCGGATATCCTAGAATATTCTGGACCAATTTCTAGATTTGCTGAAATTTCTAGGACTGACTCACAAAAGTTAGATAAAAAAGAGACAAGACAAAATTTATCTTTAAGTGGGTATTATAGTTTATAGTTATAAAAATTTTAAATAAATATTTAAGTTTCAAAAAATTATTTTCATTTGTATATATCTATTTTTAATTTCAACAAATTTAATTCTAAACCAAAAACGGATCGTAAAATAAAAATACAAAATTTGGACCAATTTATTTTTATTTTTGTCAAATTTGGACCAATTTCAAACCGTGGTAAAAATACAACAAATATGAGTTTGAGCCCAAACAAACAATAAGAACCCAAATAAGTTAAGAAACAAGAAAATAAGGGTTTTTTTTAAACCCCCACCCGATACCCATTTACCCCCACAAATTTGAGAAACCTGAAAATACCTCTCTCATTTATTACACAATCTTGAAATTTGACCAGATTCTTTAGTGGGACTCACTATATCGTAAAAAGGATCTACCTGCAGTAGAGGTAAATTCGTTAATCATTAAAATTGTATTAAATACGACGCCAAACCGAAGTAAACGGAGAAAGATACATTCGTTAGTTGACTTTTTTCTCAAAATGGAAGTATCTCAAAACGCTTACTTCTGTTTGGCATTTAATTTGGTGTAAATGGATTTACGTTTAAAACTTTAATTCTGTTTTTAAAAAAAATTGATGCACAAATTTATATATTGCAAACTTACTTCCGTTTTAAATTTGCTCCAAAACGGATTTAGCTGTTACCACATAAATCCGTTTTGAAAAAAACCAAAACAGATTTATGTTCGTAGCAGATACATTTGTTTTGTAATTTTATAGTTATGTCTTATTTTTTCACGTAAAACTGAAACAGATATTGGTACGGAGTCACAGTTGGTTCCGGTCCAGATAGATACATCAGAGTCATTCAGGACGGAGACGGTATATTTAATTTATTATTATTTTTTAAAAAAAACATGTATGTAGATATATAATTAATTAAGTACCTAACAATTTTGTATTTTTTGTAGCTATCTCCTACACTTGAGGATGTTATACGTTGGGTCAGAGACGTTGGGAGAGGCATTAGAGTTGTGGTTATCATTGTCAGATCCGACAAAGGTGGAGGTAAAAGGGGGACGAGAGATAAAATTATTTTTGGTTGCGAGAAGCATGGGAAGTTCAGTAATTATTCTAGAGTCATCGGATTAAAGAAGTGCGACTGTCCATTTAAGTTGAGAGCTACTTGTACAATTCGTGATGGGAGTTGGCTTGTGAAAGTTAGGTGTGGACTCCACACACAAGAGCTGCTTACTACCTCGAACGGCTCGACAATGTTTGGTCGGTTATCGAATGGGGAGAAGGCTATGGTCGATGAGCACACTTCATTGAGGGTTGGCCCAAAAGATTGTCTTAATGCTTTGAAGAAAAAAATTTCGGGCAATGTGACTTCTATGGCCCACATATATAGGCAGCGTTACGCTTATAGGTCTTCTTTGAGGGGTCCTAGAATTGATATTCAGGAGCTGCTGAGATTGATTGAGTCTGAGAAATATTTATGTTGGAGCAGGAAAATTGAGGGGTCAGATGTGGTTAGTGACATCATGTGGGCACATCCCACTTCTATTAAATTATTCAGGTTGTTTCTGAAGGTTCTTATTCTCGACACCACTTACAAGACCAATAAATACCAAACACGTGTTTGTTTATGTTATTATTTAAGAGTTGAGTCGGCCCATTGGGCTTTGAAGAGGGCGTTGGGGAGTTCTGGAGGAGACCTATGCAAGTGTTGCCAATCTGTGCATGGTATGCTTACGCTTCATTTTGATAAAGTTGTTGGCTCTTTCCAAAAAAGCATCAACCGTATGAAGTGGCTCACAATACTCATTTCTACAAAAAGCTACGAGGTCTTGTATCTGTAAAAGCTCTGAATCATATTGCTAAGGAGTTTGCGAAAACCACCTCTGGTGTGGGGTATGACAAAGCTCGTTGTGGATGCGTGATTAGAACGACACATATGTTGCCTTGTGCTTGTGAGCTTGGTGTCTATCATGTCTCTGGTACTTCTATTCCGTTGGAGGTTGTTGACGGTCATTGGAGAAATTTGAGTTTGGATTCTTTGGATGAGGATGTCTCTCAAGAAAAATATGTTGAATGTGACATTACTTACTCTATGGAGATGATATGGGCGAGATATAATGGTATGACTCCGGAGGAGAAATTTGTGTTCAAGAAACAGATTGATGAGCTTGCATTCCCTACCACTTCTTCAATGGTTCCACCACCATCTAAAATTAAAACAAAGGGTGCACCCAAGAAAAAGAAGCATGCAAAAATTTTATGATGTGAAGCGCGATACTTCTGGTTGGGAGCATGTGGATGAGAAGATGAAAAATACTCAAAACTCTGGGACTTCTAATAAATTATCACAGCGGTTATCACAGTCACATGGGGCCTATCCTAAATTATCACAGTAAGCTTCAAATAAATTAACATAGCAGGGGACTTCTAAATTGCTATTACCGTGGGTTCCTCTTCACTTCCACTCTTATGTTGCAGATATTATTGATGTGGAACCGGATGGTAATTGTGGCTTCCGAGCAGTCGCTGTTGGTCTTGGTCTTGGTGAAGAAAGTTGGTCTTTCCTTGTGCATAATATTTATATCCATTGGATATCCATTACATAACTGGATAAAAACCATAACCATTTTTGGACAAATTGAAATAATCAGTTATAAAAATTAACAAAATATCTGAACTTTTTTAACCGGATATGAATACAGATGTGGTTTATCCGTTGATCCGATTGTTTTGTGCACCCGGCCTTCATTGGCTCAAGTTATGTTAATGCTTGATAGTTTAATTGGCGGAATATTTTCCAAAAGTTATGACCGTCTCTTAGGTATCAAGTAACATTAGTGCTTTTAAATTTTTCAATGATAGGTGAGTCAAGTGGGACTAGTAGGTAGAGCTGGTAAAATGGGCCGGGCCAGTCGGGCCGGGTTAGCCCGAAAAATGGGAGGGTTTGGGTCGAAGGAATTGAACCCGTTTTTACATCTGGGCTTTTTAGCCCAGTCCGCAAATGCCCGAGCCCGCGTCGGGCTAGCCCGACCGGGCCATGGGTAGCCCACAAGCCCTGAATAAAAAAATTGGGATTACGGTAGATATATTGATATGTCTTAAGTGCAATTGCTATAACTCCAAAAACTAATATTAGTTCCATTTCCAATCCTTCATTCAGTATTTTTCCTCTAACAAGTTTAACTTTAAATTTAAAGAAAAATAAGAAAACCTCAACCATATCATTTACCGTACCCCGATGAAATATGCATCTCAATTTGAGTCACACGACTTGCAACTTTCAGGATGGGGCAACTGCATTACTTACTGATACCAAGCAGTATTAAGGGTATGCTAAGAAATGATCATTGATCGCCTTTTGGATTTAGACCCCCACCTACTTTCGTGTTGTTTATAACTTATTTAGAAGGATTATTGTAGTAGTGTGAGTAAATTGTTAATCTAGGTATTGATTTTCATTTATGCTAATAATGTTCAAATCTCTTTGCATTGAAGAAGCACTGCTGTATTTTCTGGTTTAGGGTGTTTGTTTTCATGGCTGATCACTTTCACTTGCAAGTTAACATCTTGGCTCAGTAGAAAAAAAAACCAAATGCTGGTAACTTAAAGTTATAACTTTCGTTATATACTGATGATTAGACCAATTACAAGGTGGCCATTTTATGCATTTCTAAAAAATCGCGCATAATGCGGGTTAACCCGAAAAGCCCGCAGCTCGGATAGGGTCGGGCTTGGGCCATAAAGAGTGAGCCCGAATTTCAATCTGGATTTTTTAGCTCGGCCCTTAAAAGCCCGAACCCGTAGCAGGCCGGCCCGATATGGGCCGAGTAGCCCGTTTTGCCAGCTCTACTAGTAGGCCCGAAGCAATAGCAAGTAGAAATCTTAATGGGTGGAGTAGGGCGGGGAGTACATGTGTACTCTGTCCTCGTTCTGGATCTTGTTGGCAGAGCTTTTAAGGGGCTGGTAGTGGTAGGGGCCATGACCCCAAAAAAAATTAAGTGCTATACATAATTAATTGATATTTTAAATATATAAGAATGTATATATCTTAATGTGTGCGCAGAATATTTCAATTAGCAAGCGTAGTTCAGCGGTAGTGGTAATTTAAGTTATGTGGCGGACACATGCTCAAATCTTTGCTTGGATGATTTTGTATAGAGCAGTGATTGTTAGTTCGAACGAATTTTGAAGAAAGGCAGGAAATACACGTACTTAAATAACCCCACACCGTTAGTGATGCAATAAAACACGAAGGTTAGTGAAATAGGCTGAGTAAATGTTGCCACGTACTCAATTCCAACATTTCGTACATCATCATCTCGTACCATCAAGCATTACTGTTTTGTATAACTCTTTTATATTTTTTTGAATTAGTCACACACAACACAACATACATATTTAGGTTTAAAAACCTAAATAACATTAAGTATCCTTCATATGAAAACATTAATTGTCACATCTTTTATAAAATTTATGAATAATTATTTGATAATTGTCTATAAAATAAATTAAACCTTTTAAATTAAAATCAATTAAATCTACTATTATGCTCTAAGAACAATGTGATTTTAAATTCTTACCTGAGTTTTAATCTTCAAATAAAATAACTTTTTTCTTTAGAAATTTAGTTTTTTTTTGTGACCAACAGATATTAAGTTTGTTTGTAAATGTATTATTTTTAAAATTTATATTTACTTATTTCATTTGTGTTTCATTATCGAATATATTAAGAGTTTGAAACCACGGTGGAAATTCATCAACTACGTGTTTATGTGAAACTTCACTCTATAGCTTTCACATTTACGTCCAAATCTATCGTGGAAATATTGATATCCAAACACACGCTTGACTTTCTTGGCCCCCTCAACAAATACTCTCAAGCTCTGCCACTATCTCCGCCCCCATGGATCTTTGCGGTGCTTGCAGGGACCTTGAAAAATTATTAAAAGTTGACAAAAATGTAAATTAAAATCTAATAAGATTGAAAAAATATGTAAAAATAAGACTAAAAAATCATAGTTTAACATATTAATATAATTTATTAGTATTAACTTTTGGCTTATAGTTATAGTCGCAAAGCACACTTTGTATTCAAGTCAATAACAATAATTAAGTGCCTCAATCTTCACTTTAGGGTGAGTCAATCATAATTAACATTAATTATCACTAGTACTGGTACAAAGGAAGGACACTTCAAATAGTTGAGGAATTAGAAAACGAAAAAAGAATTTTAAAAACCAAGAGTGGACTTGGTGGAACCGGAATTGCACACGATGGCCCCAATTTGATTCGCAATGTAGGGGAGCCTGCAATGCTAAATCTACAAAAGCTGTCCATAACTCCATGTTAAAAGTCTTTTTCTCCCCTAATTAACAACGATTTCTCATATACTATTTTAAATGGCCTTTGATGATTAAGAAACATTTATCTCACCAACAATCTAATGGACTTCTTTTTAGTTTAATCTTTTTTTGGGTAGTGTGGCTCGGTTCAGATTAGGGGTAAGAAAATAAACTAAAAGAAAGAATTAATCATTCACGGCTATAAACTTATGATCAAACCTAAGAGGCCGTTCGGGGTGGTTCGGAGGTCGAAAGGCCATTACTCTAAACTTAACAACAGCCAAAGGAACACACCAAACATTGTAAAAAATTAGTTGACACCCCACACTCGAATACTGGTAATGACAAGCCTAGGCAACGGTACTTTTTGCACCAGATATATACTTGACCAAAGCCCTCATCATCATCTTCGGGTAGTAACACGATATCTGATTTACTTAGACTAGAAGAACTTTGATGATGTCATTTATAGCGTCTTGGTGTGATCTTCGTGAAGCTTTTACAAGGTTTTGTTAAGTTTTGGACCACAACCTCCTCCATTTTCGTGTACAAAAACCTACAACGTTATAAGTGGACAGCTTGCTCCATAAATTTTTATTTTTTATATGTGTACCAATTCAAATACATTTCTAGCCAAAACTTTATATTTTTTTATAATAAGTTTTAAGGTGAGAGAATGGTGTATCGATTCAAGACAGCAAACAAGGAATAACTTCAGGGCACTTACAAAAAAATTTTACATTTACCTCACTACAAAGTTTTTATAAGTTCTATATAATTAGCATAATTTAAACGGTTACCTAATTTGGAAATGAAACCTAAGTTTTATACACACCCACACATGTTAAGACTCATTTCCTAATTGCACACAAAAAAAACTTTTTTTTTTGTATGGGAGATCAAAAATAATAAATCTTTTAAGCTTAAGTAGCTGCATTTTATTATGTTTTATTGTAAATTTTTGTTGTTTTATATTAAATTTTGGGTGGTCTCTAAGGTGATGAGCAACTAAGTTTTTCATCGGTGTATCATCCAAATTGACTATAAAATAATATGAATGATTGAGATTTCATACGGTAATCTTGTAATTCGACTAATTCTGCATGCTATTTCTCCTCTGTTCCCCCAACACTCCTTACCTTCTTTCTTTGCGCTGGCTTTGCTTTTTCTTTTCCTTTAAGTTTAATTGCAGTTCACTTTAATATCAGTCAATTTTACTTTGTTCTTTTTTCAACAAAGGCATTTCCTCATCATAACCATGCCTCACATTTATATTGGTTCCTGACCCCACTCTCCTCTCACACACACACACAATATAAATAATAGGGAGTATAATGCAACCTTTCATGCTATATAAATTGGAGAACTATTTTAATATAATGACGCAACAACCATAATCATAACCACCACCCCTCCTTCATTTAATTTAGCAACCTTAAACCTTAAGCAAACATTGTCCGTAAGTTCTGAGAAGAATTCTAAAGAGGCTTTTCTTTTGGACCTCTTTGATAATGCCGGCTTTAATAGCGACCATTCTGTCCTCCACTCAAATACCTGGCTCCACCTTTTCGAACGCTTAATATTACACACACAAATATAACAAGTAGTTATTTACTCATATACCAAAAAAAAATTTTAGATATCTTGTTAATTAAACTTCATAGCTACATTAAACAAAAAAAGTAATATGAAGGACAAAGTCTAAATTGTGTTGCCTAACCTTGTCAACGTGTTCATACACATATTAATTATTATAAACAACCCAACATAGATATATCTTGTAATTTTCTGTATGAGTGTTTCTCAAAGTGAAACTATCAATAATCAATAATAAATACTAAATCCAATAATAGGAAACTGTCAAACTGATATATATAAATAAAAACATAGAATTGTCTCACAGTGTAAAGAACAAAAAAGAAAAATGCAGAGCAAAAAAGAGGTTTCTCAAGCATCCTATCAAGGTTGCTGTCCTACCTTATTGTTCAGTTCATCACCACAATCTCAAAACACAACAACCAAACCCAGAAACAGTTCATCAGAGTGCCGTCACAGTTTTGCAGCAACAACAGCATCCTCTATTTTTCCAAACACCAAATTCACTAACCATGAATCTCTTCCATCTCTTCATGAATCATTCACTGAATTCAACAAAGTGTACCCTCAATACTCTGATACTGACCAAGTTGATAGTTTAAGAGCCAAAGAATATTACCATCTCTCTTTCTCTAGACAATCTTGTCTTGATTATATTGGTATTGGCCTCTTCTCCTATTATCAACGTCAACAACATGATGCTTCAAAACCTCAACTTGCTTCTTCTTCTTCTTCTTCTTCTTCAAATCCGCAATATTCGGATATTCCCTTCTTTAGTATATCCTATAAGACTGGGAATCTGAAGACTTTATTGCTTCATGGAGGGAAGGAATCAGAGTTTGAGTCTGCAATGAAGAGGAGAATAATGAAGTTCCTTAACATTTCTGAAAATGATTATTTCATGGTCTTCACAGCAAATAGAACATCAGCTTTTAAACTTGTGGCAGATTCATACCCATTCCAATCTTGTAACAAGCTTCTCACTGTTTATGATTATGAGAGTGAGGCAGTGGAAGCAATGGTTAGTTCTTCAGAGAAGAGAGGAGCCAAGGCCATGTCAGCAGAGTTCTCATGGCCAAGACTAAGGATTCAGTCAACAAAATTGAAAAAAATGATTCTTAGTGACAAGAAAAAGAAAAAGAACAAGAAGGGTCTTTTTGTGTTTCCTCTTCATTCAAGGGTAACAGGAGCAAGATATCCTTATCTTTGGATGAGCATAGCACAGGAAAATGGTTGGCATGTGTTGATTGATGCTTGTGCATTGGGACCTAAAGACATGGACAGCTTTGCCCTATCTCTCTTTAGACCAGACTTTCTCATTTGTTCTTTCTACAAGGTTTTTGGAGATAATCCATCTGGTTTTGGCTGCCTTTTTGTCAAGAAATCTGCTATTTCTATTCTGGAATCCACCTCTTGTGCAGGAATTGTGAACCTTGTACCAGAGAGAAGCCTAGTTAAGCTATCAGAGGATTCTTCTAGTACTGAAGTTGGAGTTGATCAAAAATCACCATCTATCTTAGAAGAACAGGATTTATCTTCCTTGAGTTCTTTCTCTGGTAGGATGCAAATTACACAATCTGTCAAAATTGAAGGAGGACCATCTGATCTTCAAATGATGGCTCCTGAAGGTTCTGGAACTATGGAAGCACAAAAACCAATTGAGAGTCTTCAAAGTAAGAATGTAAAAGATAATGAAAATGGAAGCTTTCACATTGAATGCAGGTGTTTGGATCAAGTGAACTCTTTAGGATTGACACTGATAACCAACAGAGGTAGGTACCTGATAAATTGGTTGGTGAACTCATTGCTAAAGCTAAAGCACCCTAATGCAGAAGGGGTTCCCTTAGTCAAGATATATGGTCCAAAGATAAGGTTTGACAGAGGGCCTGCTTTGGCATTCAATGTGTATGATTGGAAAGGTGAGAAGGTTGAACCTGTACTTGTACAAAAACTTGCTGATAGAAACAATATATCTCTTAGCTATGGGTTCCTACATCATATATGGTTTGCTGATAAGTATGCAGAAGAGAAGGGAAGAGTTTTACAGACAAAAGAAGGAAGAGGTCAGGTAGTAGTAACTACTGCCAACAAGAAGAAAGATAGAGATAACCTTGGAGTAACAGTGGTTACAGCTGCATTAAGCTTCTTGGCAAATTTTGAAGATATGTATAAACTCTGGACTTTTGTTGCTAGGTTCCTTGATGCAGATTTTGTGGAGAAGGAGAGATGGAGATACACAGCTCTCAATCAGAAAACAATTGAAGTCTAATTTTGTAAAATTTTATTTATTTCTTCCGATCATAGGAAACTAGAGGGTCCGAATTCGGGTGATGATTTTATGTTGATTCTCCCAAGGAAGATAATCAACTTATCTGCTCATTTCTCTAATGAGTTCTCAAATCATTTAGACAATTCATCAGTTCTATATATTTTCCTTTTACTTGTTTCCTTTCCTGTGTTTTATCCTTGCAGGCATATTTCAGGAAGCTCTACAGCTAGAAAATTGAATATGCAATCTAATTTAAGGAGAAAGATATCCGCAAGCCAAGAAAAAACATATTTGTTCACTCAAGGAGGTTTGAGTGGACCAGTCAAGTCATGGCTTTCTGTGTTGTATAAATGCAATGTACATGTCCAGATATTATGTTGGTTTGAATTTGAAGTGGAAATAGATTTTTTTTTATATAATTTTGATCCCACTGAGACATGTCAACTAATTAATTTCTAACCCTTCAGGCTTAGACTCATTGCAAGCACTAGGAGTTCAAACATAATGGTACACCTCACTATAAAAAATGAAGAATAAATTGTACTGTCATTTCGAAAACCCTTATAAGAAAAATATTCTAATTAACATTTCTGACAATAAGAGACTGGACTTCTCTGTTCTTCTTCATCTTCTTTTGACATGGACTTTGAAATCATAACATTGTTTCAAGTCGTGCATTTTTATTCTCATTATTCAAACAGGTCCAAGTAAGAAATATAGGCTAGGCAACTAAAATGATCATTCAAAAAAAAACTACAACAAACAAATTAAACTTGATAATAAGTTCCTAATGTCATATACTCCTGTACATATAAGGTACAAATTTTTTAATGTAATGACAAATACGCCATCTGAAATCCCTTTCTTGAATGACTCTGAGTAGTTGTGTCAAACAACAACTCTACCTCTAAACAACTACTCTACTTCTGAATATTGGTGTCAAACAAACAACTACCTAACTTGTGTGGACAAAATTCCTACAACAATTTTCTCATATTTAAGATATAAATGTGCCGTTGAAAAAATTCCAGCATGCCCAGGCGTGGCTGTTTTATCAAAAAGGAATATCAGTATGCCCATCAGGGTTGACTTGTTTGGCAAGGGTGTTTAATAGTACTTGAATATCCTCACTTTGAGGATGGTTATTATCTCCAACTAAAAATTCGTGACTTTTACCATCCACCCTTATAAGGCTAGAACCTGGAGCCTTGCTTATTCCTCTCTCCTTCATCAGTCTTCTAACGTTTCTTACTTCAGCCCATTTGTTATTAGCTGCATACAGATTAGATAGAAGAACGTATACACCGCTCTCTTGGCATTCAAACTTCGAAAGTGATTTTAACATTTCTGGGGTTAATCCAACATTTCCATATGTATTGGAGGCGCTCAAAAGAGCCCCTAGAATCTGCACATCGGGTGGCATTGGCATTTTCTTTATCAACTCAATAGCTTCCCCCACCAACCCAGCCCTGCAGAGCAAATCAACCATACATCCATAGTGTTCTAACCAGGGAGAAAGATTGTAGGGGGGACTCATCATCTGATTGAAATACATACGGCCTTTGTTAACCAAGCCACAATGGCAGCAAGCTGTAAAAACAGCTAGAAATGTCACCTCATTAGGCCTTGTACCAGATTCAACCAACACTTCAAATTGTTTCAATGCTTCTTGCCCGTGTCCATTTAATGCTAGACCACCTATATAGGCATTCCAAGTACGGATATTCTTAGAAGGCATCCCATTGAAGACACGCTGCGCCATCTCTATACAACCACATTTTGCATACATGTCAACCAATGCTGTTCCTGTATAAACATCACGTCTGATTCGGCTACGGTCAATGTATTCGTGGACCCATCTTCCATAATCAAGAAGGCCGAGACTGGCACAAGCAGAAAGCACACTGGTCAGTATAACCTCATCAGGTATAAAACCCGAGCTCTGCATCTCAGAGAACAAGTCCAGTGATTCCTTTGGACACTGGCATTGCACTAATCCACTTATCATACTAGTCCAAGAAATGATATCCTTTTCAGGGATCTCATTAAATATTTGCTTTGCATCAGCCACAGATTGACACTTCACATACATATCAATCACAGCATTGCTCACCACTAACTCATTTCCATGTGGATACTTAAAAACCAACCCATGAATCCCCTTCCCCATACTCAAACGACCCGATTTGCCACAAGCCCCGAGTATGCTAACAAAAGTAGCCACATTAGGCTGCACATCCATTCTCAAAAACAATGCAATGGCATCATTAAACAACCCTCCCTTCACATACCCGGATATCAAACCAGTCCAAGAGACAACATCTCTCACAAGCATTACATCAAACACCTTACCTGCACCAACGATGTCCCAACAAATGCTATAAACATGGACAAGTGTGTTTTGTACAAAAATGTCACACCACAGGCCATTTTTAACAGCCACATTATGAAACTGTCTTACCTCACCAATCCCAGAAAATTTTGCACATGATTTCAAAACAGCTGGGACAGTGTACACATCAGGCACAAACCCATTTCTGATAACCCATCTATAAACAAGGATTGCAAGCCGAGGTAAGTGGCCAGCAGCATAGCCAGAAATCATCAAATTGCAAGGGAAAGAGGTTAAACTCCAATCAAACTGCTTCAAGAAATTGCAAGGGTAATGGATATCAGTTACATGTTTCCCAAAAAAGTTTGCAGCTTTGGTGATAATCAAGTCATTGGTAAAAAGGGTTGAAGTCAAAAGTTGTGCATGGATTTGCTTGAAGGATCTCAAATCATTGCACCTCTGAATGAAATCTAAGAGAACCCATTTCAGAGAATGCCTGGCATAACTCATGCCACTTGCTTTTTATAAAATATAAGGCACCTATTATCTATTACCAACAATTACACGCAGGGGAAAGGAAAAAATCACCAAGATGAAGTCTGAGTTAATAATAATAATAATAATAATAATAATAATAATAATAATAATAATAATAATAATAATAATAATAATAATAATAATAAAGTCAATGAATGAAAACGCCTTGCTGCAAAATCTTGTTCGCGTTGCAACCCACTCTTCAATCTTGCGCGAAGCAGCGCACCAGCAACACTAGTGACAACTGACAAGCACACTAGACACTGCAGCCAAAGCAACCTGGGTAATTGGGTAACTTCATTTAAAAAGTGCAAGGGGCGTCGGTAGTAAATATGGGGGCAAAGTTTCGACTGTAGCAAAAAAAAAAATTTACCAAAATAGCACACCTTTTAGATTATTTACCAAACTAGCACACATCCCATTTTTAGTGTAGAAGTCGCCCCCCCCCCCCCCCCCCAAAACGACTTCTGAACTAAAAAATTTAAATTTTTTTTTTAAAAACTAGTTCAGAAGTCGCCCCCCAGGGTGACTTCTGAACTGTGTTTTTTAATTTTTTTTATTATATATTAATTTAAATTAATTTAATTTAATTATTTTAATTAATTTAGAAAATTAATATTATTAATTCTAAATAGAAATTATAAATATTATTGTGAAAAAAATATTATCGGCTATATTGAAATATGGAACCAACTGTATTACAACAACGGAAACAAACATAAATACTAAAACATGTCAGAAATAAATACACTTATTTTATACTAAATACTAAAAAGTGTGTTAAATAACTAATTTAATAACTAATTTATTTACTATAAAGTGTGTTAAAAATCATTTTTTCACCTAAACTTAAAATGGTTTTTTACCTAATTCAACATGCCAGCCAAATTTCCCCAACCTTAGAGGAAAGCCAACAAAATGTGCCTCATCGTCACTCTATTTCCCCAACCTATCAAGATTATCAGCCATTCAACCAGTCAGTAGAACATACTCCATTTCAAGATACCTATCGGCATTCTACGGCTGGCAGCAACGACGATATGTTCTATAATCTTTTTGGTGTCCACCCTGGTACGCCGGAATCAGTTGCATATCTTCGTAGCCTTCAGGAGCATCCCGGTGCTAGTACCTCATCACTTCACCAATACGAACAACCACCTGCCCCTACCCCGGCTGAAGAAGAAATACCAGCAGCACAACAGCGTCCGCGCCGTCATCGCCGACCACCACCATGTGGAACTGGCCATCATTTACAACGTTAATCACTTCGAGTTTTAAATTTCCTATCCTTGTATTTCTGCAATTTGTGTTTTTAATTTCTGTTCTTATCCTATATTAAATTCTGTTCCAATTTTTAATATCTTCATTTTTTACCGTAATTACTTTTTAAATACATTAACGTGTTCAAATATTTTTTTTTTCACAAAAAATTTAATAATTAATTTACAATTAACAATATTAATTTTCTAAATTAATTAAAATAATTAAATTAAATTTATTTAAATTAATATATAATAAATAAAAAAATTAAAAAACACAGTTCAGAAGTCACCCTGGGGGGGGCGACTTCTGAACTAGTTTTTAAAAAAAAAAATATAATTTTTAGTTCAGAAGTCGTTTTGGGGGGGGGCGACTTCTACACTAAAAATGAGATGTGTGCTAGTTTGGTAAATAATCTAAAACGTGTGCTATTTTGGTAAATTTTTTTTTTGGGCTACAGTGGAAACTTTGCCTAAATATGGGTTTGTGGGTAGGGCTGTTCAAATCAACTGCCGAACTGAACTGAACTGCCAAACTGAACCGAACCGAACTGTTATGAACCGAACCATTCATTAAAGTTCTGAACCGAACTGTCTTTCTCAAATACAGTTCGCTAACTGAACTGTGACTCAAATAAACTGTTGAACTGTTAACGAACTGGAAACTGAAAACTTAAGTTAGTGTAAGTGACTTATTCAGATTCGCGAACTTGAAATTCAGATTCGCAGATTCTGAACTCTGAAGTCTCCACTCTCCATTCTCCAACAATTCGAACTTGAATCGCAGATTCGAAGTTCATCTTCAATGGAAGTTCGAACCCTAAATCCCTTCGAAAATCATCTTCAATGGCAATCGCAATTCATCTATGGCAGTCGCGGTTCCTTCTTCGAACCCTAAATCCCTAATCTACAATTTCATCTTCTTCGAACTTCATCTTCAATCGCAGTTCTACTCCTTGGAACTTCGAACCCTAAATCCCTAATCAGCGACTTCACCTTCTTCGAAGATCATCTTCTATGGCAGTCACGGTTCATCTTCTTTGAACCCTAAATCCCTAATCTTCGAAACTTCATCTTCGAACTTCATCTCTTGCACTCTCGCAGTACCAACCAGTGGAAACGCATCTTCTTCGAACTTCAGAAATCGTAGAGCGCATCTTCTTCAAACTTCAGAAAGTTGAAACGCTTCTTCTGCTCAGTTAGGTAAGTTTCTTCACTGTTTCTGGGTTGTGTAACTTCTGTCTTCTTCTGTTTTTGTTCTGTTTTGTGAGTTAAATAGACCTTAGCTGAACATATTCATGGTGATACTGATGGTGCTATGCTATGCATTTCTGGGTTCTGTTTCTGTATGCATTTCTGGGTTCTGTTCTGTGTTTTCTGTAAATGTTCCATGCAGTGGTTTCAGTAAATGTTTCTGTTCTGCATTTCTGTGTTTTCTGTGTTTCTGTTCAGTAAATGCATTTCTGGGTTCTGTTATGCATTTCTGTTTCTGTATGCATTTCTGAACATAATTCAATAGCTTGGTAATTATTAAGGATTCAAGATAACATTTCAGATCTAATATCTTAGTTTAATTGTGGCTAACTTGAATCACTTAATTAGCTGGGAGATTTTATGTTTATGTATAAACTTCAAATTTGAGAGATCCTCACACTCTCGTTGCATCGGTCTTGTAATTTGATAGTCTTCAGTATTTACATCATGTTGAGAGTTCCTTATTGTGTATGCTCATGGTTTGTCGTTCTGCCTTCCCTTTGGCATGTTTGGAGTCAGTAGCTGAAGGGATGTATCCGCTAAGTGAGAACAGTTAGATGATAATATTTAGTTGGTTGATTACTAAGTGATATTGCAGCTAAATAATAACTACTCCAACTTGATCTATGTTTTCTTGTCCAGTGAAGCTTTGAAATTTTCGAGGCAATAAGAAATGCTGGAGTGAAAGTTTTGTTGCGAAAAGAATTCATCATAGATGCATGACAACTATTTTATGCTCGAAGCAAAAGTGCTGAAAGTTGTAACTATATATGACAATGAATTCATCATTGTATTTAAACTAGTTTAGATTATGATTGGTTATGGAAGTTTTAGTTGTTAAGTTGTTGACCAGACTAATTTGTTAAGTTCATCAATGTGTCTATTAAGTTGTTAAGTTGATGATTAGGTTCTGTTGTGTTGTTAATTTTATGTTAGTTGTTAAATTAAGATACAATTTATGTTAAATTGTGGTTGGGTTGTAGTTCAGCCATGTAACTTAATAAAATTGTGTTATTTTGGACCCAAGTTTAATGAAATTCATTATTTTGGTTAATTGTGCTTCTCAATTGGTTAATTGAATCGAAAAGACAAATTACAGGACATTTGACCTCTCTATGCCTTTGGGCTTCCATTTAAGGGTCCATGGGAACTCATATAATCTCCACTAGTAGTATCGTGTTGAGTTGTACAAGGCATAAGTTGGTCAAATACAAGCCTAATTTGTCAGTTTGAACAAGTTAACCACTTCACCCACGCAATTAACCATCTTTTTTTGAGAACTGACCAACCTGTTTTTTTCACTTTTACCTAGTGCCATCCACCATGAAACAACATGAGGGGACTATATGAGTGCCATCACTACAAGAAAAATTGAACTTTTCGGCGGACAAAATCCGTAGGAAAAGCCAAAAATCCGCTGAAAATGCGGACTTTCCGGCAGATTTTTTGGACTTTCTAGCGGATTTTGTGGCGCCGAAAAATCTGCCGGAAAACCCAAGAAAAATTCGTATGGTTTATCCGCCGGAAAGTCCACAAATCCGCCGGAAATTCTCCGCCGGAAATTGCCGGCGGAGTATCCGCCGGAAAGTCCACAAATCCACCGGAAAACCCCAGAAATAATTCGTATGGTTTATCCACCGGAAAGTCCACAAATCCGCCGGAAAAAACTGTTTTTTTTAAATTTAATTATTTTTAAAAAATAAATATTATTTTTTAAAAAAAAATCGTTTTATTTAAAAAATTAATATTATTTTATTAAAAACTTTAATTGATTATTTTATTTAAATGTTTGATTATTGATAAAAAAATAAAATTTAATAATTAATTAATTTACTATTTAAAAAAATAAAAAATAGAAATGAAAATTAATCATTAATTTAAATAAATATCCATACAACAAAAAAAATATCCATACAATAAAAAACATATCCATACAACAAAATAAAATAATCCAAAGCTACTGGGGTGGCTGCTGGTCTAACTCATCACCATGATAATAGGTATCAGATGTAAGAAAAGCAGTAATCGAATCGATATTAAGATCGATGTTGGGCCGCTGGGGTGACTGCTGCTGGGGCTACTGGTATGGCTGAGGTGCATACTGTTGGGAATACTAGGGTGCATACTGCTGAAATGCACCCCCGTAATGCTGCTGCAGCTGTTGCGGCTGGTAGGATGGCATATGTGATGAGGATTGCCTCGAGTGCGGAGACATCATCAGCTGATCCTGCAAAAACTTAAAGCGCTCCTCCATGCGTTGCTCAGCTATCCTAGCCTGCTCCGCCATGCGCTGCTCAGCTATCCTAGTCTGCTCCTCGATGCGCTCCTCAGCTATCCTGGCTTTCTCCCGAAGCGCTGCCATTTCCCGATCACTTTGCTCATGCCGCTCGGCAAACTAACGTTGGGTCTCGCTCAGTTGCCGCGTCAATTCCGTAACAGCATTCAACTCACCAGCATTGGGAACATAAGAGCGAGCAGTACTCGGAGATCCAGAGGATTGTGAAGCTGATAGACTCGGAATAATGCTTGTTCGAAAAGCAGCCGGTCCAATAACACCTGATCCTACCATACGATTACTCTTTTGGGGACCAACTGCTCTCTCCCAAATATCACGAGCTACTCTAGCCTCCTCCTCTGGATCGATATCAGCTGCCCCACTGCTCTGTTGGGACTCATGGTACTCAGTCAGCCCACCCTGGAAGCTCTCCTGAAAAAAATAACCCAACAAATAAATAACTATAGCAAAAGTAGTTTTAATATAATATTCCTCGCCCGATATAAAGATTATTATAAATAATAAACATTAATATATAATTGTAAAAGTATTTTTACCTGAATATTTCTCGCCCGATCTGTAGCAAAGTCACCAGTGTCCTCCCGATATGAAGGTAGCGATGCAACTCAGGCAAAGTGATTGCTCTTTGTTCCCTCGTCTCCCGCATATTATTAATTAATACACATGAAAATGACTAGTTAATTATAAATAAATAATTGATCAAGTAATAAAGTAATAAATTTACCAAACGTATGTGATGCGTTGCAGTATTAACACTCCCCCTGTGTGTGTGCAGCCACCTTTTTCAGAAGCACGGTTCTTCTTGGCTTTCACAAAAATTCCTAAATTATGGTGTCTGACAGTACTCCTGTAACCCAGCCGAAGTTGAGTCTCCCATATAAGATGGCTTTGCATTCTTACCGCGCGCCTCCCGCAGTAATTCAGAATAGCGATGGGAACATCTCTTATGGAAGATTCTCTCAACTTCCCTTTGCTGCTCTAGTAACCATGTACATTTTTCCTATTTAAGAAATTTACAATAATGTTGTTAATTATAAGACAAATTAATTAATCAAGTCAATAAGATATACACCAATTAAATTAATCAAGTCAATAAGATATACACAAATTAATTAATTATTTCGTAGAACAACTTATCAAAAATGAATTTAACATCCTCCCGATTAGGGGTGTTCGCGGTGCGGTTTGGTTCGGTTTTGAGCAAAAAAGTGCACCAAACCGCGAGGTAAAAAATAGATGCGGTTTGGTTTGGTTCGGTTGGCTTCAAAAAAAAAACCAAACCAAACCAAAGCGGTTTGGATTGGTTCGGTTTTGTTCGGTTTTTGACGAGACAAAATAATTAACCTGGCAATATAATTCAACAATTCAACATAAAATCAGTGCACAATTCAATATAATTCACCGCACAGCACCTGGCAAAATAAATCAACATAATATAATGTTCCACAATTCAACAGTGCATTATCCACTTGAAGAACAGAGTCTTCAAACATAATATAATGTTCCACAATTCAACATAAAATCAGTGCACAATTCAACAAGTCTCCAAACATAATTCAACAAGTCTTCAAACAGAAAATAAAATCTAATTCAACAAGTCTCCAGCAAGTCTCCAAAGGCATTATCCACTACTCCAGCAAGTGTCCTACAAAGCAAATCAGTAAATAAAATCAGTAACTAAAATCAACAAATGATAAAGTAATAAAATCTAACAATATTCAACCGGATTTAAGTACATACCATTTCATTTGATTTAGCTTGAAAATACATCTAATCGTCATCCGATTCAATATCAGAAAGTCCTTCATTCAGTTGTGGGATCGGAGCAAGTTCTACGAATGTATCAAATATATTAACAAACGTTAGACAAAAGAAATAATTGTAATTTCACAAAACAGAATTTACAAATCATATATACCTTCTTCCAGCTTTTCCAAGTCTTCCAAGAGCTCTTCAATATCCACCGACAAAGGGGGGGATCTTAGCCAATTTTGTGCACAAATTAAAGCCTCAACAGTGTGTGGTGTAAGAGAGCTCCTATAAGAACTAAGAACTCTACCTCCAGTAGAGAAAGCGGACTCCGAAGCAACAGTAGATATGGGCATAGCCAATATATCTCTAGCCATTAGACCAAGAGTAGGGTATTTAGTAGAATTTACCTTCCACCAATTCAAGATGTCAAAATCTGGACATTTCTTCTCCCTAGGCTCTGTGAGATACATATCCACTTCATTTTTACTGAGATTCTGATCTAAGTCCATGTCCTTCTCAAATTCATCATCAATTTGATCAGAAGATGCAACAACATCTGATATTTCCACTCCTTGTGTAGCAATTTCAGCTTGTCCTTCATTATAGAAATCCCTATAGCTCTCAAACATTTTGTATAATGTTTCCTTTACCTTTTCACACAAAGAATCAGCAACCTCCTTCTCATAACCCTTATTCAAGCCCCACCTAATAAACTGAAACTTACGCCGAGGATCAAAAATCACAGCAACAAAGACCAACATATTCATCTTTGTGACATCCCCCCAATACTTACTATATTTAGCCTTCATCTTTTCAGCCATTTTTGCAAGTAATGGATCACCAAGTCCCATCCAATTCTTGAATGCATCCAATATAGCACAATGTTCAATGAAATATGCAGAAGATGTTACATAGGTTGAACCTGACACCTTCTTAGTGATTTCAAAAAACAATTTCAAAAATTTCACAAAACACTTGGCATTTTCCCAATCCTCTAATTTTGGTATACCACATTGCAACGTTGCATACTCAACACACTTCTCACCTAATCTCTTAAAGGCCTTTTGAAATATCAATGCACGTTCAAGCATAAGGTAGGTGGAGTTCCACCTAGTAGGACAATCCAACTGAACCGTAGACTTGTCTTGTATCCTAACTTCCTTAACACATGTTTTAAACCTATCCAAACGACCAGCTGATTGACGAACATATCGAACTGCACTCCTAATTTTTATAATTGAAGAATGCATGTCCTTCAATCCATCATTGACAGTAAGATTAAGAATATGTGCACAACACCTAACATGCAAATGTTCCCCTTTTAATGGATGTGAATTCCAATCCTCCATTCTACCTTTTAGGTAACTTATAGCAACATCATTAGAACTAGCATTATCAACTGTGATTGTGAAAACCCTATCAATTATCCAACCCTCCAAACACTTTTCAATCTTTTTGCCAATTATCTCTCCCCTATGAGACGTAATCGGACAAAAATTAAGAATTCTTTTATGCAACTTCCAATCTTGATCAATGAAATGTGAAGTAAGAACCATATAGTTAATATTTTGCACAGAAGTCCATGTATCAGTTGTTAGACTAACACTTTGATTTGTTTTAGTAAACATGCTTCTTAACTTATGTTTCTCACTTGTGTAAAGAGCCAAACAGTCCCTAGCAATTGTAATCCTTCCGGGAATCGGGAGTCTAGGTTGTGCAACACTCATAAAATGACGAAATCCTTCATTTTCAACAAACGAAAAAGGCAACTCATCTACAATTATCATTCTAGCTAAAGCTTGTCTACATGTATCAAGATCAAAATGGACACCAACAAGTGCACTACCATTTCCTTTTCCATCTTCTTTTTGAACACTAAGAGTGCTTTGAGTAGGATCACGCAAATTTTGGGGAAACTTCTTACATTGTTTCTCCAAATGTTTTTTTAAAGTAGTGGTACCATTTATATGTGAATCACATGCATAAGATGCCCCACACCAATTACATTTAGCCCGTTTATTTCAAGCATTCTTTGTAAATTATTCCCAAACCCAAGATTTAGGCCTACAAGGTTTTCGTTTACCTGGATCTCCACCATTAGGTTCTTCATTTGCATTTGTAGGTGCTTCTCTGGTTTTCCTCTTCTTTTGAGGATTGGAACCTTCCACGGTTTCCAAATTAATAGCTTGCGGTTCCGTTGTTGGCATGAGTGAATGGCTATTTTCAGCCTGCAAATGACATAAAATAGAACATTAGATAAAGTAAGAATGGCAACTATTCAGATTCATTAAATTGTGATATGGGAGTAATTACCTGATTTTCGATCACAAAAACATCTGGGGAAGCAACTACGGCAGCAACTGAGTTTACTTCGGTATCAACGGTCATGTCTAAACAATGATATAACAATGTAATAACATAATCAGGCACAAGCACCATGAAAAAACAATCGAACCATAATCAAACAGTAATGTAACATAACTGGCTTGCCAAACAGTAATAACATAACTGAGATTCACAAACCGTAATAAATGAAACAAATAACATAATTGAGATTCACAATGATATAACAGTAATAACATAACTGAGATTCACAAATCGGTAATAAAATGAACTGATAATAAAATGAATAAATGAATAAATCGAACCTGTGAGAGAGATGAGATTAGTAACGCGTTGAGAGAGAGAGAGAGAGAGAGATCAGTACGCGTTGTGGAGTGAATCGTGAGTTGAGAGTGAATCGTGGGTCGTGAATCGTGAATCGTGAGTGAATCGTTAGTGAACTGAAGCGTGGTGGATGCGATGAGTTGAGTTGAAGCGGTGGCTGCGTTCAGTGCGTTGAGTTGAGAGAGTGAGTGAATCGTGGGTTGTGGTGGGCGGTGGCTGCGTTGCGTTGAGTTGAGTTGTGGTGGTGGCTGCGCTACGTTTTCGGTTTTCCTGGTGGTGGCTGCGTTGAGAATTGAGACTGAGAGAGTGAGTTGTGAGAGTGAGAGCACTGCTGCGTGAAATCGTGAATTCAGAAGTCAGATAGGGTTTAGAATGAGAGACAAGCTGCGTGAATTCTGAATCTGATGGGCTGGACAAGCTGCGTGTTTTTATTTTTTGGTCCAATAGAGTACGTATTGGGCTGGGCTGCGTATAATTAAAAAAATGAAATAATAAATAGGATTTTAGCGGTTTGGTTTGGTTCGGTTTCTGAAATGAGAACCGAGAACCGAACCGAACCGAACCGCTCGGTGCAGTGAAAAACAAAACCGAACTAAACCGCTAGAAATCGGTTTTTTGCGGTTTTCGGTTTGGTTTGTGGTGTGGTTTATTATATGCAAGTATACATAGTCACACAAGTAATAAAGTGATAAGAAAGGTCGAACCCACAGGGATTATGTATTGTAAATTTTTGTAGTTCAAAGTGTACACTTAGTGTGTCTACACTATTCAGTATTTTTGGTTTGGAGTTTTCAAAGTAAGTAAAATAATAATAAGCAATAAAATGTGTGAGAAATCAGTTGGAAAAAGTAGTTGAGATGTTTTCACCAAGTACTTTACTTCTAAGTGTTTTAATGGAGTATGCAGTGTGGGAACACTGGATGTAGGTGCATCAGTTTGTGCCTTTCAGCACTTCTCTTCAGAGTTTCATTACAAGATCTTATGATCTTTGTTTTTTACAGTAAAGAAAGGTTTGTCAATTCCTCCCTTGCCTCCTAACAATGATCCAAGTTGCTAAATAGGTTCACTCTTGTAATTTTATTATCCTAAGGACTATGCTATCCTATGTCTAGGTTTTAGCATGTGTTTAACAAAGTTTCCTTTATTAAATACTTGTCCCTATTAACTCTTGAGTTCATAAATGTAGCCCATGTCTGCTGCTACAAGTTTTACCTATTCTAAAGTGATCAATTCCAGAATAAGTTGAAAGAAGTGTTATGCAAGAGTTTAAAGTGTTTACACTACATAAACCATAATAACATATTTAGAAGTTCATTACAAGGTTAGAACATCTCAACTTAAGGGAATTTAGCTCATGTTACTCATGTTATAAAGCAAAGAATGTGCAAAGAACATAAGTAAATGGATAATAAAGCAAAAGAACTTAAAAGAGTAGAGATTACTTGAATAGAAGATCTTTTGCATTAAGTTCCCAAGTTGAAGTACAATAAAGATTTCTTACACGAATTTCTTCAAAGTAGAAGTGAAGGAAATGGTTGTCAAGCACTTCCTCACCTTCCTCTCCTTAGAAACTTGAAATGAAAATAAACTAAACCTAAACTAAGCGAAAAGATAAAGGATTTAAAGATGGGAAAGATGATAGAAGATAGGATTGTTTTCTTGTGAAGATATGATATCTATTTATAGGCTTGAAAGCTTTCCTCTTGCAAGGGGTTTCCTTTGGCGTGAAAGATCAGCTGAGGAGACCGAACATGGTTAATTTGTTGACAACCAATCAAGCAAGCTGCACAGGTTTGGTCGCTTGCATGCATAACAAAAGATGAGGTCCATTGGAGAAGTGCCACATGTCTTTTAGATAAGTTTGAGTCTTGCAACTTGATTTTTATGTGTATCGCCGACTTCAGCAAGTGGCTCAGCTCCAGGTGACTAGGCATGACGTCACTAATCAAGTGTGGAAGCATTGAAATGGTCTTTGGATGTTTTGGTATAAACTGCAGAATTTTAGCAGGTGTTGGCAGTGTTTCCACTCCTGATGTTGGCAGTGTTCCCACTCCTGCAGTAGCTGCACTGAACAAAAACATCAAACCTAACAAGATGTGTGCATTTTGCCTAGATCATTGCCCTTTATCCATTTGAATATTTAGAATGCTGTTCCTTGATAAATAAGCTATAAATATATATAAATGTTCTTGAAAATAAGCAATAACTCAAGCTTGATTGTATGAATAACTCTATATAAAATAGAGTTATCACACCCCCAAACTTAAATTGTTGCTTGTCCTCAAGCAACGACAAGAAACAAAACATAATAATTTATGAAGACATCTCAACTCATGTTTTTCAAGAAGTGTTTGAAGTGTATTGTAATAAGCCTTTCTTTTGGTGCTTTTTCTTCCATGCCCTTGCTTTAAAACATTCATAGTTATAAAAACTCATTTGTGTGAGTGTGTGGCCCATTGAGTTTCTAATTGGTTCCATAACTGAACAAAAGAGTTTTTCCTTAGCTTTTTGAAAAAGATGGAACTCTTTTGATCACTCTTAGAGTTTTTTCAAAATATGGCCGAGACTAACAATTTCTTCAAGTATTTAGGGGACTCTTAAGCACAACAAAGGGCTTTTGGTGTTTCCAACTTGTTGAGCCAATACCTTATTTCTATTCTTGGTGTTTTGATTTTTGATGATGTAATGCAGTGAGTGCAAAAAACATCATTTTTGGATTTGTAGGTTCACCTTATTTTGAGTGTAGGTGCCTTTTGATGTAGATAGTGTTGGCACACTAAGTGTTGCCACACTTAGAACTCTTTGAGTATTTTTGGTAGCGCACACTGCCCTCCTCACTGACCTCCACATGCATTTTCTTCTTTTTCTTGGTTTGTTTTTCTTTTTCTCTTTGAACTTTGTTCATATTTTTCAAACCAAATTGCACTTAAGGGACAGGTTCAGTTTATATGACTCGGGCAAGTGTAGCTCTTTTTTGGGATATTTTTGATATTTTTGAGTGGTTTTGACACTTGTGGTTTGTACTCTTCAAGCTGTCACACTTTGGCCTTTGTATTCATTGATTTTTCCCCAAACTTAAGTCTTTATGCTCTTCTAAATTTTTAATAAAAATCTAATTTTGACCTCAAATTTCCAAAATTTCCTTGGCTTTAGATAGCTCTTGATCTAGCATGGTTCTTTTCAAAACTCAATTTTGTTGTGTCAAAGTATTTATAAAACTGATCATTTTTAGAAAACAAGGCTTTTAAAATTTGACTCATTGATACACTTTTTCAATTTTTGAGAGAAAAAAAAATTGATCATGTTTCATAATCATTTTAATTCTAAAAACAAATTGATGCACTTAATTCACCATGTTAATACAAATTATCATGCCTTGTTAAGTACATCTAAAAACTTAAAACATACTAACACTACATACTCACATGCTATAAATACTTACTCAAACATATTTCTATATTCATACATATATATTAGTACTAGGTTCAAAACATGCTGCAAATATAGTGCATACACAAAAATATATACTATTCTCCACTCTCCCCCCCCCCCCCAACTTAAATATGAGCAGTGTCCCCACTGCTCTAAGTTGAGTAAACAAGGGATCCAAAAGTTTGGGAGATACAATCAACAATAATTAACACATAGCAGCAAGTTAACACATAGTATTTAGCACATAGAGTATACTACTAAAGCATATTATAAATACTGGAAACAACATTAAAATGTATCTTTTTACTCTTTCTTCTGGAATCTGGGGCTGACTCTCACAGCAGGGCTATGCTTGACTTTTGTCTTCTTTGGCTTCTTAGCAGTGGCCACATCAGAGGTAGGCACACCAGGATCATCTACAGTAGCCTCAGGCATTTCTGCCTCTTCAGGTGTAGCTTCTGCAGGAACATCTGGTGTAGCCAGTGTTTGGACTTCAGGTGCAGGTACACCACTCTGCACTGGAGTTTGCTCAGATTGCTGCTCATTTCCCTCTGGTTGTTGCTCTGCTACCGTCTCAGCTTCTTTCTCTCCTTCTTTGGGTGTAGCTTCATCAGATACCTCCTTCTCACCAGCTTGTACCCCTGTACCCTATGCACCATAAAGTGAGCTTATTGTCCACATCTTCTTTGTTGGAGCAGGCTTTATTGTCCTCCTTGTGTATCCCAGCATCTGTTTCTTATCTGCTAAGGCTTTCAGAACTGCAGAGATTGTTGCTGCAGGACTAGTTGCCATGACTGTTGATTTTGAAGCTTCAGCAGTTGGTGTGGGAACACTAACAGACTCCTTGACAGTATCTGCCTGCATCTTCAACTCTGAACCTGCTTTGCCTTTGTCTTTCTCAGGCTCTTCAATGAGTACCTGCATTTGAATTTTCTCAGAATTAATGTTAGTTGGCTCAATAGGTTCTGTTGGTAGGGTGGGTGATTTCTGGGATGGGATGGTTGTTTCTGCTTGTGCATCTTGTTTTGGATTTTCAGATTGGGGAGTATTTTCTGGTGGAGGTGTGGGTGATTTTGGTGTTGAAGTGTGACTGGGGGTATGGTGGGTGGTGGGGGATGGAATGTTGGTTTGTGATGGTGGTGAGGGGGTGTTTGATTGCTGTTGTGATGGTGGTTGGGCTTCATTTGTAAATTTCTTCCTTAATTCATACTTTTTTCTAGCACTGGCTTCCATATCATCACTGTCATCATCATCACTGTCACTAACTTCTAGTGACTCAGATTCATCCTCCTCTTCATTCTTTTCAATATCCTTCACAGCTTGCATTGCCTCTTCATCTTCTTCAGTATCTTCATCACTTACTTCTTCAATTTCTTCCTCCACTCTTGGTTTCTTTCCCTTCTTTTCTTTCTCAGTATCTCTCTTTCTCTTTACTCTCCTCTCTTTCTTATCAGTTTCCTTTTTCACTTCTTCTTTTTCATCAATCACCCAATTAGGAAAAATTGGGGATTCTATTTCTGCTTCAGGGTCATCCAACTTTAATTTCAACCACTCATGCTGTTCTCTTTGAAATTTCCAGACAGCTTGGAGTTTCTGCACCAAGTGTTCAGACACTTCCTGCTCTACAGTATTTTTAATTTTCACTGACCTCACTCTTTCTTTAACTTCAGCAGACAGACCACTAGGAGGGGTTTTTCTGTAGACTTTTTCTAGATCAGAAGTAACAACTCCTTGCTTTTGACACAATTCAATGATTAAGCATGGGAAATATAAGAATCCAGATTCCCTGGCTTGACATTCTACAATTTCTTTAGCTATCAATTTCCCTATGTCTACATTATCCTCACATAGGATTGAATCAATAAGAATCAACCTATCTTTAGATAATGTAGAAGTGTATGAAGTAGGGAGAATTGATGTATCAATGAATAAATGCCAACTGCCAAGCTCAGGGATCAATTCACCAGTTTTAAGTTTGAATTCAGTATTTGTGAATTTCTCCCACTGAGATCCTTCTATTGCTACTCTTTCTTTGATTTTAGTCATTTGCTTCTTTCCATAAGTCTCTAGTTTTACTTCAAATGCATTACCAGTGTATGTGAGATCATAGTGCTTATTGATTCTAGCAGGGTCAAAGAAAACTTTCTTACCTCTAACTTTGGAGAAAAATATAGTACCTCCTCTGTTATTCTGAATTCCTGAGTAGAATTCTCGCACCAATTGCTCCAAGTAGTAGGCTCGAGTTTGAACAAATCTTTCCCAATGCATGTTGTTGACAGTGGAGAGGAATGAATGATGAGCCTTTACGAAGTTTAAACCACGCTCAGGCAGGAACTTCATGTTCCAAAAGTGCTCACATCCAGGGATTGCTTCCATTGATGCTAGTACTCCTGATTTTCCTTTTTTCGTATGAGTTTCCACACCGGATCCTTTCCCCGTGTTCTTAGAGGCAGCTTGTTTCTTAGCCATTTATGATTTGGAGTGTTTGAGATTGAAACTATTTGTGAGTGGAGAGGATTTTTAATCGGTTTTGTGAGAGGGACGAAGAAAATTGAAACTTAGGGTATGTGAAAGGGTTAGTGGGATTTGGTAGTTGAGGTTTATAGCCGTTAAGTTGTGTGGCCTAACATGCAAGCCAACACGTGGAAGTTTAGACTTAACACGCCACTTTCTAACCCTTGATCAGAGATGATTCCACTAAGTTGATGATTTATCAAGTGACAGTTTTCTTCTAAATTATTCTAACACCAGAGTAGGCAGTGTGGCTGCATCAAGTGTGGGAACACCAAGTGTAGAAACACTGGCTACTCTGTTGTCCTATTTTTCCTGCAAAATAACAAAACATGAAATTGCACAAAATAATAATATTAACTATATATATTGTGATGGGTTGCCTCCCTCAAACGCTTGTTTTAAGAGTCTTACAGCCTGACTTGTACCTTGGTCTAGGGTTTTGCAAAGTGGGTGGTGATCTTGTCTCTCTCTACATGCTCTCCATAGTACATTTTCACTCTTTGTCCATTTACTTTGAAAGTGGTATCAGTGGTTGCATCATATAGATCAACTGCACCATGGGGGTAGATTTTAACTAATTTGAATGGTCCTGACCATCTTGATCTCAGTTTTCCAGGGAAGAGTTTCAACCTAGAATTGTACAACAGAACCATTCCTCCTTCTTTAAGTTCTCTCCTTTGGATTTTCTTGTCATGCCATACTTTGGTTTTAGCTTTATAAATTTCTGCATTCTCATAGGAGAAATGCCTGAATTCTTCTAATTCATTTAGCTCAAGAAACCTTTTCTCTCCTGCCTTTTTGAGATCAAAATTCAACTTTTTGATAGCCCAATATGACTTGTTCTTTAATTCAACAGGGAGATGACATGGCTTGCCATAAACTAACTTATAGGGGGACATTCCTAATGGAGTTTTAAATGCAGTCCTATATGCCCATAATGCTTCATCTAAGTGTAAGGACCAATCTTTTCTATTTGGTCCAACCATTTTCTCAAGCATTCTTTTTATTTCCCTATTTGAAAGTTCAGCTTGTCCACTTGTTTGTGGGTGATAGGCAGTAGCAATCTTATGTTTCACTCCATATTTTGCAAGAAGATTTTCAATAAGTTTGTTGCAAAAATGTGAGCCTTCATCATTGATGATTGCTCTTGGAGTACCAAATCTTGAAAAAATATTTCTTTGGAGAAATTTGCTAACAGATTTAGCATCATTATTTGGCAGTGCTACAGCCTCAATCCATTTAGACACATAGTCTACAGCCACTAAGATGTATTCATTGCCAAAAGAAGGTGGAAAAGGACCCATGAAATCCATGCCCCAAACATCAAAAAGTTCTATTTCTAGAATATTAGTCCTAGGCATTTCATGTCTATTAGATATATTACCACTTCTTTGACATTTATCACAGGTTTTGACCATATAATAAGCATCTTTAAATAGAGTAGGCTAGAAATAACCTGATTGAAGTACCTTAGCTGCTGTTCTTTGGCTTCCAAAGTGACCTCCATATGGTGCAGCATGACAATGCAGGAGCACTGCTTGCTGTTCTTCTTCAGGAATGCATTTTCTCATGATTTGATCAGGACATATCTTGAATAGGTAAGGGTCATCCCAATAGTATTGTTTTACTATGTGGAAGAACCTTCTTTTCTGTTGATAGTTCATGTCACATGGTACAATTTTGCTTACAAGGAAGTTTACTATGTCTGCATACCATGGTGTTGAAACATGAGGTGTGGCCACACTGAGTGCAGAAACACTGGCTGTATTCAAGGTAATTGCTAGTAATTTTTCATCAGGGAAACTTTTCTTGATTTCTTCAATTGTATCTGCATTATTACTTTCAAGTCTAGAGAGGTGATCAGCCACTTGGTTCTCTACTCCTTTCTTATCTTTTATTTCAAGATCAAATTCTTGAAGTAGTAGAACCCATCTTATTAGCCTAGGTTTTGCATCTTTTTTAGAAATCAGATACTTGATGGCAGAATGGTCAGTGTACACAATTACTTTGGTGCCAACGAAGTATGATCTAAATTTTTCAAAAGCAAAAACCACTGCTAATAGTTCCTTTTCTGTTACAGTGTAGTTCATTTGAGCTTCAATGAGTGTTTTGCTAGCATAGTATATGGTATGAAACACTTTGTTATATCTTTGCCCTAGGACTGCTCCTACTGCAAAGTCACTAGCATCACACATGAGTTCAAAAGGCTTACTCCAATCTGGAGTGACTACAACTGGTGCTGTAACTAAGGCCTTTTTTAGTTTTTGAAAAGCTTCTACACAAGATTCATCAAAATTAAAAGGCACATCATGTTGCAAAAGCATACACAATGGTTTTGAAGTTTTTGAAAAGTCTTTGATAAATCTCCTATAGAATCCTGCATGACCTAAAAAACTTCTAATCCCTTTGATTGTTGATGGAGGTGGTAGTTTCTCAATTACCTCTATCTTTGCCCTATCCACTTCAAGACCTTTTTTAGATATTTTATGACCAAGCACAATGCCTTCTTTTACCATGAAATGACATTTTTCCCAATTAAGCACTAAGTTAGTGTCTTCACACCTTTGAAGAATTTCTTCTAAGTTTGAAAGACACAATGAGAATGTTTCTCCAAAAACAGAAAAGTCATCCATGAAGACTTCCATTGATTGCTCAATGAAGTCAGAGAAGATTGACATCATGCATCTTTGAAAGGTAGCAGGAGCATTACAAAGTCCAAAAGGCATCCTTCTAAAGGCAAAAGTGCCATAAGGACAAGTAAAGGTGGTTTTCTGTTGATCCTTAGGTTCAATTGCTATTTGATTGTATCCTGAATAACCATCTAAGAAACAATAGAATTCATTTCCTGCTAACCTATCTAACATTTGATCTATAAAGGGTAAAGGGAAATGATCTTTCTTAGTGGCCTTATTGAGTTTTCTGTAATCCATACAGATTCTCCACCCTGTTACAGTTCTGGTTGGAATTAATTCATTATTTTTATTGGCTACAACTGTGACTCCACCCCTTTTAGGAACACATTGCACAGGACTAACCCATGCACTATCTGAAATAGGGTAGATAATACCAGCATCTAGCCATTTACTTATATCCTTCTTAACAACCTCTTTCATTATTGGATTTAATCTTCTTTGCCCTTCTATGCTATTTTTAGAATTTTCTTCTAAAATTATCCTATGCATGCATGTTGAGGGGCTAATCCCTTTAATGTCAGACATTTGCCAACCTATAGCTTTTCTATGTTTTCTCAAGGTGTTAATTAAATCAAGCTCTTGTTCTAAAGATAGATCAGAAGCTATGATTACAGGAAGGGTATTATCCTCACCTAGAAAAACATATTTTAAATGCTTAGGTAGTTCTTTTAATTCTAGCTTAGGAGGTTGTTCAATAGAAGGTACATTTTCTTTAAGGTTGGGATCTTCTAAATTAAGAGATTCATAAGTTCTAACCCATACATTAGGTGTAGCTTATTCCTTGGGCAATATGCTTTCTTCAATAAATTTCTCAGCAGGCAATGCAGAAACATCAGGTGCTAGTGCATTGGCAAGGTGATCATACTGCTTGTGGAACTGCTTTTCTACCAAATGATCAAGTGAGATTGATGAACACTCTTCACTCTCCTCTGCAGGATACTTCAAAGCATTCAAGATATTAAATTTTACTTCTTGATCATTCACTCTCATGGTTAGCTCTCCTCTTTGCACATCTATCAGTGTTTTCCCTGTTGCCAAGAATGGTCTTCCAAGTATGACTGGCACTTCTTCATCTGCAATGAAATCAAGTATAACAAAATCTGCAGGAAACACAAATTTGTCAACTTGCACCAATATATCCTCAATAATTCCTTCTGGATATGCAATTGATCTATCTGCCAAAGATAGTGTCAATGTGGTAGGTTTTGCATTTCCAATCCCTAGCTTTGTGAAGATAGATTTGGGCATCAAATTGATGCTTGCACCTAAATCACATAATGCGCTTCCTGTATAGTACTTACCTATTGAAAAAGGGATTGTAAAGCTACCTGGATCCTTTAGCTTCCTTGGAATTTTGTTTTGTAAAATCAGACTACATTCTTTTGACATAACAACAGTTTCAAATTCCCCTAATCTTCTTCTTTTAGAAAGCACAACTTTCATGCATTTGGCATAGTTTGGCATTTGTTGAAGTGCCTCTATCAAGGGAACAGTGATATGCAATTGTTTTAAAACATCTAAAAATTTACTGAATTGCTTCTCCTCATGTATTTTTTTCAATCTTTGAGGAAAAGGAGGAGGGTATTCTGGTACTAACCTTGGAGTAGGAGATGTAGGAACACCAGGTGTTTCTGCATCTTGAGAATTTTTTTCATTTTTATTTTTTTCTCCCTTTTCTGTACCTCACTAATGCCAGGAATGATAAAGTTACTACAAACTTCTATGAATTGCTTTAAATGTTCATGGGGATCTTCATGTGAAGATCCACCAAATTGACCAATTGTTTGCAACATTTGAAACATCATAGGTTTAAATTCAAAATGAACAGCATCAATTTGAGGTCTAGCAATACTAGTTTGTATGTGCTGCTGGTCATATTGAGCATAGTCTCTCATAGGTCTATCTCTATCATTAATCATACCTATTGGTCCCATTTGAATGAATTGTTGTCTGTGATCTGGTCCACCTCCAGTTTGTTGATGTGAATTAGGTCCTCCTCTTACTGAGGCATCTTCACTGTGGTGAGACATTGTTCTGCAGTCTTGTTGTCTTTGTCTTTGTTGTCTTAGCAATCTCCTAAATCTTCTCTCAATTTCTGGATCACAATCAAATTCTGGTGGTCTATCTCTGGGCATAAACTAGTGTTTCCACACTGAGTGTTTCTACACTAAGTGTTTCTGCACAGAAAACAGAATACCAGTAGTACTAATAAAACACTAAATTAACAATCTAAACAACAAAATTTTACTATAATCCCCGGCAACGGCGCCAAAAACTTGGTGTGGTTTGGTGTATGCAAGTATACATAGTCACACAAGTAATAAAGTGATAAGAAAGGTCGAACCCACAGGGATTATGTATTGTAAATTTTTGTAGTTCAAAGTGTACACTTAGTGTGTCTACACTATTCAGTATTTTTGGTTTGGAGTTTTCAAAGTAAGTAAAATAATAATAAGCAATAAAATGTGTGAGAAATCAGTTGGAAAAAGTAGTTGAGATGTTTTCACCAAGTACTTTACTTCTAAGTGTTTTAATGGAGTATGTAGTGTGGGAACACTCGATGTAGGTGCATTAGTTTGTGCCTTTCAGCACTTCTCTTCAGAGTTTCATTACAAGCTCTTATGATCTTTGTTTTTTACAGTAAAGAAAGGTTTGTCAATTCCTCCCTTGCCTCCTAACAATGATCCAAGTTGCTAAATAGGTTCACTCTTGTAATTTTATTATCCCAAGGACTATGCTATCCTATGTCTAGGTTTTAGCATGTGTTTAACAAAGTTTCCTTTATTAAATACTTGTTCCTATTAACTCTTGAGTTCATAAATGTAACCCATGTCTGCTGCTACAAGTTTTACCTATTCTAAAGTGATCAATTCCAGAATAAGTTGAAAGAAGTGTTATGCAAGAGTTTAAAGTGTTTACACTACATAAACCATAATAACATATTTAGAAGTTCATTACAAGGTTAGAACATCTCAACTTAAGGGAATTTAGCTCATGTTACTCATGTTATAAAGCAAAGAATGTGCAAAGAACATAAGTAAATGAATAATAAAGCAAAAGAACTTAAAAGAGTAGAGATTACTTGAATAGAAGATCTTTTGCATTAAGTTCCCAAGTTGAAGTACAATAAAGATTTCTTACACGAATTTCTTCAAAGTAGAAGTGAAGGAAATGGTTGTCAAGCACTTCCTCACCTTCCTCTCCTTAGAAACTTGAAATGAAAATAAACTAAACCTAAACTAAGCGAAAAGATAAAGGATTTAAAGATGTGAAAGATGATAGAAGATAGGATTGTTTTCTTGTGAAGATATGATATCTATTTATAGGCTTGAAAGCTTTCCTCTTGCAAGGGGTTTCCTTTGGCGTGAAAGATCAGCTGAGGAGACCGAACATGGTTAATTTGTTGACAGCCAATCAAGCAAGCTGCACAGGTTTGGTCGCTTGCATGCATAACAAAAGATGAGGTCCATTGGAGAAGTGCCACATGTCTTTTAGATAAGTTTGAGTCTTGCAACTTGATTTTTATGTGTATCGCCGACTTCAGCAAGTGGCTCAGCTCCAGGTGACTAGGCATGACGTCACTAATCAAGTGTGGAAGCATTGAAATGGTCTTTGGATGTTTTGGTATAAACTGCAGAATTTTAGCAGGTGTTGGCAGTGTTTCCACTCCTAGTGTTTCCACTCCTGATGTTGGCAGTGTTCCCACTCCTGCAGTAGCTGCACTGAACAAAAACATCAAACATAACAAGATGTGTGCATTTTGCCTAGATCATTGCCCTTTATCCATTTGAATATTTAGAATGATGTTCCTTGATAAATAAGCTATAAATATATATAAATGTTCTTGAAAATAAGCAATAACTCAAGCTTGATTGTATGAATAACTCTATATAAAATAGAGTTATCAGTTTGGTTCGGTTTGCGGTTCTCCTATTGGTTTGGTTCGGTTTTGAACACCCCTACTCCCGATTGCCTCTGTATCTTTTCTAACAGCTGTCCAATTCTTCCAGCTGCTGGTGAAATTCTCCTTGATTGTTTTCGTGATGGCGGTAGCTGTAGCCTTCGAAGGAAGAAATCTGCATTAAAAAAAGATGAATTTTATTACACCAAATTATATAAGTTATATAAAAGGAAACAAAAATAAATTAATAAATAATAATATATATACTTACGAATCACCAGCAGTCTCCAATATGATACGCCCATCAGGTGTATACCTGACCACCTCACGGTCAACAGTGAATGTGCGCACCCCATCAGCATCGACATTTGTCGGGGCTAAGCCGTCAGTAGCAGCAGGAATCACTGGGTCCCCTGCAGTACTAGTACTAGCACCCTCAGACCCAGGTGGTGGCAAATATCTGCCACCAGCAACAACAACACGAGCAGGCTGAAGGTGGAGGAACATATGTCTCGTCATCAGATCCTGAGTGAGATGCCATGACTGTATCTAGCTAGACATATATACATTTAAACAAACAAACATACACTAAACAAGGTTAACATAAATATACTAAACAAAAATATATAAACATACTAATTAAACAAACATAGTTAAACAAACATAAATTACATACTAATTAAAAATAGGTTATATAACATATATTGTTGAAACATAAATAACTAATTGGAGTCCCATTCATTCTCAAAATCATCATCATCAGAGGAGTGAATTCTTGATACACCAATGTGGTTTGTTGCATCTTCATCAGCATCTTCTTCGTCATCAAATTCATCGTTGGTGTTTGGCTCATCACATAAACGAGTAATGGGTTCAACTTCAATCACTTCATTTATATTAGACATCTCTTCCATTTGATATGGCACATCTTCCACCGTGTCATCATTTGTCTCAATGCGTCCTCTTGGTTTTCTTTTAATTACGACACACCAACCACGCCTATCAGTTCGCGTTGATGGATAAGGGACATAATAGACTTGTCTCACATTTTGTGCAATGACGAACGGATCATGCAGTCGATATCTACCATTCATTTTAATGTCCACTGTATTTGACTTTGGATTCACCTTTATTCCTCGAGCAGACGGATCAAACCAATGACAATAGAAAACCACTACCTTCTGACTAAAATCTAGATGGGGGCACGAAAGTTCATATATGTGTTGAACCACACCATAAAAATCATCTTCACCTCCTCCAGTGCCACCCTTCATGCACACTCCACTATTGACTGTCTCTCTTCCCTGTGTCCATTCATTGGTGTGAAATTTGTATCCATTGACAAAGTATGTGTGCCATTCTTTAACACATCTTTGAGGACCGTCTGATATGTTCCTCAAGTGTTGGTTGGTAGGAGTTGGCGGGAGGGCAAACATGTTGCCTAAACCACGTTGGAAAATGTGCATTAATATGAGCAGAAGATTGTTGCTCACGTACGTCCTCTGATGACAAGAATTCCCTAAAAAGAAATAATTAATTGTTACACATTTTTCTACTTCATATTAACTAATTAAGATCGATAGTTTATAATGTTGAGGAACATACTCAATAAATGGTTGCACCTCAGTACAGTTTATCAACTCATGAACATGTGCTGAACTTAACTCTTCATCTGTTAGCCAGTGAATTGACTCCTCCCAGATGGATGACCGGGTAGACAAAAGACAGACAAAGCTAAATGATGTCTAGGCCATTCAGTATCCATTTCATTTCGGCTGCTTCCAGGAGCAAACTCATTCTTGAAATAATAAGAACAAAAATGTGTTGTTTCACGGTGTATAAGATAAGTGGGATGTCTTGAAACCAGGCGGAAATACTCTCTCCAACTTGCATAAGATAAGTGGGATGTTGTGTTCCATTTTTGAAAGATCATCAGCTTTTAGCATTGCAGAACACAAATTCTTAAAGTATTGACTTATTTCAATGAGCGAATTCAAAACGTGTGTTGGCAACGAACTAAAAGCGATAGGAAGTAAGCACTCCATGAATACATGACAATCATGACTATTCATCCCATGCAACCTCCCATTATCCACATCCGCACATCTAGATAAATTGGAAGAATAACCGTCTGGCATTTTCAACTCTTTTATCCACTGATAAACTGCTTTCGCTTGTTCGGTAGATAAAGTATAATTGGCTTTGGGTTTCAGAGTCCTAGTACCTTGCTCAACCAACAACAAATCCTTTCGTCTACAGAAATGATCTATATCCTTCCTAGCTTTCTCATTGTCTTTCGTTTTGCCTTTCACGTTCATGACAGTGTTAAATATGTTGTCAAAAAAATTCTTCTCTATATGCATGACATCGAGATTGTGTCTCAATAGATTATCTTTCCAATAGGGAAGTTCCCAAAAAATACTTTTTTTTGTCCAATTGTGCCATTGTCCATAGCCATCTGGACGAGAAACAACACCCGCTACGACTTCCACAGGAGGGATATCTCTAACACTATTCCAAACTTCCTCTGGTGTCAACTTACGAGGAGGTCCAGTTGTTTCAACATTTCCCTTGATGAACGTATATTTCTGATTTCTAAATGGGTGATCCATAGGTAAGAACCTACGGTGCGAGTCAAACCATGAAGTTTTTCCTCCGTATTTAAGACTAAAAGCCTTTGTGTCAACCATGAAATCAGACACGCCATCTTACCATGTGTCCCCCATCCAGACAACATTCCATAGGCAGGGAAGTCATTAATGGTCCACATCAAAGCCGCCCTCATCACAAAATTTTGTTTGCGTGCTGCATCATAAGTTAAAACACCATTCCACAACCTTTTTAGGTCATCAATCAAAGGTTGCAAATATATGTCAATACCAGCTGTTTGATTACTTGGCTCGGGAATAATAGAATTTAAAAACATGTATGGTTTAGACATACACATTTCTGGAGGAAAGTTGTATGGGGTAACAATAACTGGCCAACATGAATACGGTGTTGCCGAGGCTTGAATATATGGTGTGAAACCATCAGAGCATACACCAAGCCGAACATTGCGTGGATCACTGGCAAAATCTGGATGAACACGATTAAAATGCTTCCAAGCTTCACCATCAGATGAGTGACGTAATTCACCAGAAGTATTATTTCTATTTTGATGGTGCCACGTCATTTTACCCGCGGTCTCCATTGAAGTAAACATCCTATGTAGCCTTGGTATAAGCGACAGATAGAACATTGCTTTTCGTGGAACCGGTTTGCCTCTGCTCATCCCTTTCCTACTGACACGATAGCGTGGCTCTCCACATAACTTGCATTCCGACAACTCTCCATCATTTATGTCAAACTCATTGTTATAATAGAGCATGCAACCAGACACACAACAATCAATTCTTTTAGATTTTAAGCCAAGCTTCGATACCAGTCTTTTAGCTTCATAATAACTTTGCGGCAAAAGCCCTCTAATGGGGGTTGCATCCAACATCATATTGGTCATATATTCCATGCACAACTCAGCAACATTAAATTGAGACTTAAGACCCAACAACCGAACACACATTGATAATTTTGAGTCTTTAGATCCTTCAAATAATGATTTATTTGCCTCACTCAAATACATGTAAAACCTTTGAGCTTCCTCATTTGGAACTTCTTCAGCATCATATTCCGGTTCTTCAAAATCCAAATTTACTCCAACAGTGTCAGATATCATTCCCTAATAAACATCTAACGGTTGTATAATTTGGCCTCCAGATGTCGTAGTCGTTGGATAACTATTTGATGTGGGAGCTACTACTTCAACCGGAACATTAACCGCAGGAACTGCAGCTACCCCTGGTCCTACTTCCCCGTGACGACTCCATATCCAATAATTTGGCCTAAACCCATTATTGTACAAATCAACTCTAACTTCGTCTTCATTTTTTATAACTCGAAACAAACATTTCAAGCACGGACATCTAATTTCGCCTTGTCGCGCAAATTCTTCATGATGCTTAGCACAAAAAATAAACTCTTCTACTCCTTCTACAAAACGTCGCTTTAAACCGGATCTTCCAGGAAACAATCGATCATACATCCAACTACGATCCATAATTTCAAGATCTATGTACTACACCACAACGTAAATGATATAAACTATCAAATAAACTATCAATTAATTTATATTTTGATATATATTGATATATTAATTGCTTTATTTTCATATATCAATAAACTAGCAATCCCTTCTCCACTTCTCTCTACTAATGTTACAAACATACCTTATTCTATGTCTCTGTTTCTTTGAAGAGAATGAGAGTATCGGTAGAGGTGTGAAGAAGAAGAAGTGGAGAAGATTTATATAGAGAAACGAAAATCAACGGTCAAAACGCGAATCCGCCGGAAATGTCATTTCCGGCGGATTTAGGGTGTTTCCGGTGGATTTTTGAAACTCCAAATTGGCGGTTTCAGGATTTTCCGGCGGAATTTAGGGACTTTCCGGCGAATTTATCCACCGCAAGTGTTTCCGGCGAATTTCGAGGCATTTCCGGCGGATTTTGATTTTTTTTAAAAAAAAAAAATTCGTAAACGCAAATTCGCCGGAAACACCCAAATATCCGCCGGAAATAACCAAATTCAATATTCGCTATTTAATTAGTGTCGGCAAGATCTTGACCGTTAATGAGTGTCGACACTAATCACTATTGACTATTCAATAATCACGCTGCACTATTCACTATTTAGTGTCGGCAAGATCTTGACCGTTAATTTATTGTCGGCAAGATCTTGACCGTTAATTAGTGTCTACACTAATCACCATTGACTATTCAATAATCAGGCCGCACTATTCACTATTTAGTGTCGGCAAGATCTTGACCGTTAATTTAGTGTCGGCAATATCTTGACCATTAATTAGTGTCGACGCTAATCACTATTCATTATTCAACAATAACGCTGCACTATTCACTATTTAGTGTCGGCAAGATATTGACCGTTAATTTAGTGTCGGCAAGACCTTGACCGTTAATTAGTGTCGACACTAATCACCATTGACTATTCAATAATCACGCTGCACTATTCACTATTTAGTGTCGGCAAGATCTTGACCGTTAGTATAGTGTCGGCAAGATCTTGACCGTTAATTAGTGTCGACGCTAATCACTATTTATTATTCAATAATCAAGCTGCACTATTCACTATCCACTATTTAATTAGTGTCAGCAAGATCTTGACCGTTAATTTAGTGTCGGCAAGATCTTGACCGTTAATTAGTGGAGACATACGCCACTCTCTTGGAGCCGTTGCCGACAATGCTCAAGAGAGTTGCGTATGTCTCTGTTTCTTTGAGGAGAATGAGAGTATCGGTAGAGGTGTGAAGAAAAAGAAGCGGAGAAGAGATTTATATAGAGGAAACAAAAATCAACGGTCAAAAGGCGAATCCGCCGGAAATGTAATTTCCGGTGGATTTAGGGTGTTTCCGGCGGATTTTTGAAATTCAAAATTGGCGCTTCCAGGCTTTTCCGACAGATTTTTATCCGCCGCAAACTTACCGGCGGAATTAGGGACTTTCCGGCGGATTTATCCGTCGCAAACATTTTCGGCGGATTTTGATTTTTTCTTAAAAAAAAAAATTTGTAAACCAGATCCGCCGGAAATACCTCGAAATCCGCCGAAAATGTTTGCGGCGGATAAATCCGCAGGAAAGTCCCTAATTCCGCCGGTAAGTTTGCGGTAAGTCCTACAATCCGCCGGAAAGTTTGCGGCGGATAAAAATTTGCCGAAAAGTCCTGACCGGTAAAACTGACTATTCTTGTAGTGCATAGGACCCTTAAACGGAAGCACAAGACATAGGGTAGTCAAATAAAAGCCAAAATTGTCTCTTTGAATCAGTTGACCACCTCACCTAAGCAATTAATCATCTTTTTCTAAGAAATGACCAACCCGTGTTTATCTATTTTTGCGTGTGCCATATTCACCATGAAACAACACTAGGGCACTATATGAGTGCCATGGGACCCTTAAACGGAAGCACATGGCATAGGGTGGTCAAAGAAAAGCCTAATTTGTCAGTTTGAATCAACTGACCACCTCACCCACGCAATTAACTATCTTTTTTTAAGAAATAACCAACATGTTTTTTCACACTTTTACCTTGTGCCATTCACAATTAAACAACACTAGGGAACTATATGAGTGCCATAGGACCGTTAAATGGAAGCACAAGGCATATGATGGTCAAATAAAAGTCTAATTTGTTAGTTTGAATCAATTGACCACCTCAACCACACAATTAACCATCTTTTATTTAGAAATAACCAACATGTTTTTTACACTTTTACCTTGTGCCATTCACCATGAAACAACGTGAGGCTTTTAGAACGCCCTTATCTGATGTTACTACAAGAATTTCCCCCATTTCCGGCGGATTTTGGTCCCCCAGTATATTACCGGCAGATTTTGGGTGTTGCCGGCGGATTTAATCCCCCAGTAAATTACCGGCAGATTTATCAATTATTTCCGGCGGATTTTAGTTCGTATGTACCTTACCGGCGGATTAATTAGGCTTTCCGGTGGAATTATGTATTACCGGCGGATTTTTAAAAAAAAATTATTATTTTTTTAAAACAAATCCGCCGGAAATGTGCATTACCGGCGGATTTTTCCGTTGATAATTACCGACGGAAAAATCCGCCGGTAATGCACATTACCGGCGGATTTTAAAATGTTTTTTATTTATTTTTTTAAATCTCTTTTTAAATCTTTATTTCCTCTTTATTTATTTTAAAATGTTTACATTTCCGGAGGATTTTTCAAAAAATTATTTATTTAATTTTTTTACACTCTTCTCATTTCCTATAAATAAAACTTTCTCCTACACTCTTCTCATTCTCTCATTTCTCTTTTTATTTCCTTCTCATACTCTCCAATCTCCATAAATTTCTCTACACATCTCTCTTTCTTCTTTCTCTCAAATCTTTATTTCGTCTTTCTTCTTCCTTCTCATTCAATCTCTTCTCAAATCTTCACACATACATACAATTCATTTTTCTCAATCTCTTTTCAAAATCTTCACACATTTATACACTTTATTTTTCTCAATCTCTTCTCAAATCTTTATTTCCTCTTTCTTCTTCCTTCTCATTCAATCTCTTCTCAAATCTTCTCACATACATACACTTCATTTTTCTGAAATAATTAAATAATTAAAATAATATTATTTTTTTAAATAAACGGATTTTAAAAAAAGAAATAAATTAAATAAGAAATAAATTAAAATAAACGAATTTAAAAAAGAAATAAATTAAAAAAATTAAATAATATTAATTTTTTAAAATGACTAATTTAAAAAAAATTAAAAAAATAATTAATTACCGGCGGATTATTCAGGATTACCGGCGGATTTTTTAAAATAAATATTTTTTAAAAAATTAATTACCGGAGGATTTTGGGTGATTAATGGCGGATTTTGGGTGATTACCGGCGGATTTCTGAACCGTTACCTGCGGACGAATTATCGGCGGACTTCCGGCGAAAAAAATCCGCCGGTAATGTCCAATTTCCGGCGGATTTTGTCCGCCGGAAATCGCCGAAATTCTTGTAGTGTGTCCCAATGAATACACAGTCATATTCCCTAATGCTTTTAGACTAATGTGGGTTGGTTATTGTTATATAAATATTGGTGAATTGCGTAGACATCTTGGTTAAAGGTCTTGGCTACTCAAATGAAAGGACATGAGCTAAACCCAATGCTACCTTATCTGGTGTCCCATGTGAATACACAGTCATATTCCCTAATACTTTTGGACTAATGTGGCTTGGTTATTGTGTTATAAATATTGGTGAATTGCGTAGACATCTTGGTTAAAGGTCTTGGCTATTCAAGTGAAAGGACATGAGCTAAACCCATTGCTACTTTCCTTCATATCAGGGTTCAGAATGCCCTTATCTGGTGTCCCACGTGAATACACAGTCATATTCCCTAATGCTTTTGGACTAACGTGCATTGGTTATTGTGTTATAAATATTGGTGAATTGCGTAGACATCTTGGTTAAAGGTCTTGGCTACTCAAATGAAAGGAAATTTGCTAACCCCATTGCTAATTTCCTTTATATCAGGGTTCAGAATTCCCTTATCTGGTGTCCCATGTGAATACACAGTCATATTCCCTAATGCTATTGGACTAACGTGGGTTGGTTATGGTGTTATAAATATTGGTGAATTGCGTAGACATCTTGGTTAAAGGTCTTGGCTACTCAAATGAAAGGACATGAGCTAAACCCATTGCTACTTTCCTTCATATCAGGGTTCAGAATGCCCTTATCTGGTGTCTCATGTGAATACACAGTCATATTTCCTAATGCTTTTGGACTAACGTGGGTTGGTTATTGTGTTATAAATATTGGTGAATTGCGTAGACATCTTGGTTAAAGGTATTGGCTACTCAAATGAAAGGACATTTGCTAACCCCATTGCTAATTTCCTTTATATCAGGGTTCAGAATTCCCTTATCTAGTGTCCCATGTGAATACACAGTCATATTCCCTAATGCTATTGGACTAACGTGGGTTGGTTATGGTGTTATAAATATTGGTGAATTGCGTAGACATCTTGGTTAAAGGTCTTGGCTACTCAAATGAAAGGACATGAGCTAAACCCATTGCTACTTTCCTTCATATCAGGTTTCAGAATGCCCTTATCTGGTGTCCCACGTGAATACACAGTCATATTCCCTAATGCTTTTGGACTAACGTGGGTTGGTTATTGTGTTATAAATATTGGTGAATTGCGTAGACATCTTGGTTAAAGGTCTTGGCTACTCAAATGAAAGGACATTTGCTAACCCCATTGCTAATTTCCTTTATATCAGGGTTCAGAATTCCCTTATCTGGTGTCCCATGTGAATACACAGTCATATTCCCTAATGCTTTTGGACTAATGTGGATTGGTTATTGTGTTATAAATATTGGTGAATTGCGGAGACATCTTGGTTAAAGGTCTTGGCTACTCAAATGAAAGGACATGAGCTAAACCCATTGCTACTTTCCTTCATATCAAAGCACAAATTAAAGGATATATTTTATATAATAAGTATCATGGAGCACTCCCATGCATTATAGTGACGCTGTGAACATTTCAGATTACATTTAACGGCCTTTGCAGTCTTGTGCTTCAATATATACAAAATTTTACATAATACACCATATCGTTGGAAACCCCAAAAATTGAAAAATTGAGGGTACATAAACATATTTTGGTTCACTCAATTGAATCATAGTAACCACCCAAAAAATATAACAGCTGAAGGACTTTAACAGGTGATGGTACACTAGAAGTGATGAATGGTGCTTCATTTAAATTATTTTATTATATATTTATATATCAAACTTATATAAAGCATCGAATAAACGGGTTGTTAATGAGCAACTTTATTTTCTCAAATCAGCGAAATGGATAAGGAGTCTTCACAATTTGATTCACCATTTCTAATACTTGGCTCATCTGTGGGGGATTCTTTGGGTTTCTGACCAAGCATTTGTTAGCTATTATAGCCACTAGTTGCACAATATTGGGATGCTCAACAATACCGAGAGCATTCACTTCAATCACCTATTCCTTATGCCCCTCTAAGCCAAAAGTAAAGTGAGGAGGAGTATCAAAAGTACTAAAAGGTTAATATAATTCCTATTTGGTGTAGCAATCAGAGCATCTTATTTTACACAAGTCTTTGGAGGATCAAATAAGGTTTGCATAATACAATATAAACTTGAAGTTTGGGAGGACAAGTACTCATTATTGTAACTGCAAATTACCTCTACTAGAAGCAACTAGCAACTTATATGGAAATTTAGTTGAGCTTTATAACATTATGCTTATCATAATGTTCATTATGATATTTAAATAGACAAAGTAGACAATAGAGTCAATATAACCATACACATAATGACAAATACTTATCATATTTGACTAAGAAACCTTCTGACATTATACATTAGAAACCAAAGAGCATACCATAGTTAATTTGTAACTAAAGTAACACAAATTATACATTAGAAACCAAATTTAAATATACAATTCAGTAAAGAAGGGATTAGAAGGGAATGGAAGTAAATGGACACTAAGCTCTGAATATTCTGCTTCCATTTCATTCATCATTTTTGTACATATAGCACTCAATGTTTAACGAAAGCTAATCCTACCAGCTAGCTACACCTATCTGTTCAAAAGATAACAAATTCAAATCAAGATTTACTAATATAAACTAACAATAAAAATTGTTAAATAGTAACAATTAAGGAGTAAAACTGCTATGAATTCCATTAGCCCAGTCTCATTGGGAGTTGTTGATTGGATGGAAATATGATAACTCACCAAAGCTACAAAAACTATGTCCCCTCAAAAATTGATAACAACGACCCTAAAGATCAAAAGCATAACATAGTACAAATGCAAAAACCAGTTCCTATAGTGATTCAAGTTCAAGCAGCAACCAGTTCCAAAACTAGAGAAGGAACAAACAACCCAAAATGAGTATCTATGTCATAATCTCATATCATGAATTTTACATAAAATACATCATAACCAGATAATCAAGAAAGAATCATGTAAAACCCAGATCATGAAATTTGAACAATGCTTGAAGAAAGCAACAAGTGAAGCTACTTATTCACCAATATTAGAATACCCTAAACACAGTTTTATAAAAGGTAAGAACCCTTGAGAAAGAAAACGAAAACAATGCCCAAATCACAAAGAAAACGACACAAAAAAGAAACAAAAAAAAATCCAGAAAAAACCCAGAAGAAAGCAGAAACGAGAAGCATGGAGAGAAGAAACTGAAAATGCGTTCACAATGATTGGTGAAAGCAGAAGCGAGAGTGAAGAAACTTACCTGATTTAGAGCCGAAGCAAGTGCGTTCGCAGTGGTTCTTGCAGAAGGCAGTTCGTAGGCAGTTCGCGGTGGCTCGACGGTTCGCACAGTTCAAAGTTCGAAGATGCTTCCCAGTTCGAAGTTTGAAAACGCTTCTCAGATAATAGCAGCAGTGTTCGATTCTGCCATTGCCAAAATCTTCGATTAGGGGTTGGAGTTTGGAGCGATTAATAAGGAGGGAGATTTCATTTGCAGAGGTAGAGATTTGGGGTGGGTCTCCGGGACCTCCTTCTTGCACTCTTTTTGGTGCACTCCTTCAATATCCCTTAGCTCGCCAACTGAGCTACCTACATTGTTGATTCTAAATTCAAGTGACTTTTTATATACTAAGTAATTTACTAAATTATTACGTTAATTTAAATTTGAATTTACAAACAAGATATGCATATATAAGCAAGTTACATTAAAATTAGCATTACACAACAAAATGCACTAACATATATTCACACCTAAACACCATGGTGCAAAGAGCAATTTTAGTGAGATGAATACATAGAATAGATAGTAAAGTGAGTTATTGGTATTAAAAATAAATAGTAACTAATTATTTGGTTTTCATGACTTGTGCAAAAAAGAAAAAATGATTTTAAGAATATGGGTAGTTGATAATCTTCTCTATATCGTTTCAATTTTATCGGACGTCTCCAAAAGGATAATAAAATGATTTTAAGAATATTATTTTTTCGTATCATATTAGTTAATTTTTGAATGAAACAAAAAGATTAATTATTAATTATCAATTACTTGAATAGAAAATATTAATTAAAATTAATATTTTTATTAGCTATTAATGGTCAATTAATAAAAATATTAAGTATCATTTAATACTCTCAATAACTTTCCATATTATCTTATTGTCAAAAAAGAAACTTTCCATGTTATCCTACTCAAAACAAAAATACTTTCCATATTAACCAGCAACAAAAAAGAATTTGGACGAAATCCAACAAAATCCTGCGGTTTGGATTTTTTAATAAAAAATGGAAAACAGCAAATTGTTTTCAGTTTAGGCACAAAAGCACGACAAGAACAGAAACAATCGTAGTAATCTCTAAAGCTAACCACGTGGCGTGATCCAAGTGGCCTTACTGATATGAAGAGTGTATCAAGCCGTTGATTCTACTTCACTGTGCAAATAAATACGAACTGAGCCTGAGGGTCCCTCTTCCATACGGATAAGTGGGGCTCTCTTCCATTGTTAGGGTTTGTTTCTTTCTGTTCCCAACTTCACTTTCTTTTATTTATTTTTCATATAATTTTTGATTAGAAAAATCTTTCTTCCAATTCTCAATTAGTCTTTCTAATCCTTCACAGTGCCTGAAAGCTTCAAAACACAGTCAACGTATCAAAACTCTGTTTCTCTGTTGTTAACAGTTTCTGCCCCTGCAAAACACATAGTAAGCTCTAAATACAAAAATTGATTCTTTTCCGTATTTTTATATGGGTTTTGATCATGGTTTTTCTGGGTGTTGCTTATATTCGTGAATTTCTTTTTTATTTCTTGTTCAGGATGGAAGCGAATCCTACCCACGACGGTTTCAGCGAAGAAGAAGACAACACTTACAGTGGCGATAACTCACCATCGGAGACGACGGTGCAAACGGTGGACCCACCAGAGCCGCTGTCTGCCGCGCCAATGAAACAAGAGCTGATGGAGACTGGGCAAAGCCTTAACGAGTCTCTACCGGTGGCCGTTATTCCGACGCCGATGGCGATGACGGTGAAGAAACCATCGAAGGACCGTCACACAAAGGTAGAGGGACGTGGCCGGAGAATCCGAATGCCGGCAACTTGCGCCGCCAGAATCTTCCAGCTGACACGAGAGCTGGGTCACAAGTCCGACGGTCAAACAATCCGGTGGCTGCTGGAACACGCTGAACCGGCGATCATAGAAGCCACCGGAACAGGAACAGTCCCGGCCATCGCCGTATCCGTAGGCGGTACACTAAAGATTCCAACCTCATCGGCGGCGAGACCCGACGGAGAAGACACACCGAGGAAACGAAGGAGAAGAGCATCAAACAGTGAGTTCATCGACGTGAACGATCAAGTTTCAGTGTGTTCAGGGCTAGCACCAATTGCACAAAGCGCATACGGCGGAGGAAGTAGCGGCGGCAGTGGTGTTGGCGGCGGAGGGGGCCTAGTTCCTTTGTGGCCTGTGGTGAGTAATGGTGTGTCTAATGGAACAGGACCTTTCTTCATGTTTCCAAACACTGCCAACCAACCTCAGTATTGGGCAATTCCTGCAACTGCGGCCCCATTTTTCAATGTTCAAAGACCTATTTCAAGTTTTGTTTCTGCTATGCACCAACCTTTAAATGCTGCATCGGTTACTGTAACTGCAAACACTTTATCTACGTTGGCTCCTAGTTTAAGTTCAGCAACTACTACCACTACTAGTTGTTCTTCTGCTGCTACCTCTTCCTCTTCTGCCCCTACCACTCAGATGCTCAGAGATTTCTCCTTGGAAATTTATGATAAGAAAGAGCTTCAGTTTTTGGATACCTCTGCTACTAATTCAGAATCACCCCCGACTTCAAATTGAAGCTTCAGTTTTTAGTTGAAGGAAAAATAATTAGACTTTAGAGAGTTTAGACCATTTTTACTTCAAAAAAATTTGGAACAAAAGCAAAGACATAGTTTGTGGCCATCTGGGTTTGGTTTCTTTTTGGCTAATAATGGTTAGGAGCACCGAACACATGTTAATTTTTTTTAAGGAATACTACTTCTTTCAGTTCTTTGTCTGTTCGTTTCCTTTTTCAATTTTACCTTTTTTTTCTTTTTTTTCTTCCTTTTTATCGTTTTACGTTGTGAAGCATGATAGGGAAAGATATACGGGCTTTTGAGACAAAGGAAGTGGGGACCCACCGGCCCAACGTGCGGGACCAGTTTGCACGTGCGAGGTGGGTTATCCGATAAGTCGTGAAACGGTGGTGTGGTTAGCTAGTAGCTAGTGGGGTGAACCTTATTATTGGTGAGTCAACGAGAAAAGTGGGGTCTAGGAAGCGGTCACGTGGTGGGGCCCGTGAATGTTTGTGGGGGGGGGGGGGGGGGGGGGGAGTGAGGTGGTCCGTGGAGCATGGTGAGTGGTTAAAGTTAGGCCACGAGATTTGGTCATGTGATTCCTAGATTGAGGCACGTGTCCCTATGATTTGTGGGGTCCGCTGTTGTGTGGAACCGGGTTGGCCCTTCTACACGTGTCGATTATATGTGCAGGTTGGTGGGTGGTCCACACGTGGACCAATACTTGTTTAACAACACTGCGTCCTTCTCAAGGTATTATATAATGAGCAATGAATAATAAAAATAAATAGTTTAATTTAGGCAGAATAGCACTTTTGGTCCTTTATGTTTGCTCCAGATTTCACTTTGGTCCTTTATCTTTTTTTTGGTCCGTTTTGGTCCTTTAAGTTTCATTTTCGTTTCATTTTGGTCCCTCACGTATTATTATATTCAATTAAAACATTAAAAACATTAAAACAATTAAAATAATTAAAACAATTACAAAAAAAAAACATAAACCCATCCCCCCACCGTCCACCACCACCCACCACCACCCACCACCGTCAACCACCATCCACCACCTCCCCCACCGTCCACCCCCTCCCCCCACCGTCCCCCCTCCCCCCACCGCTGCGCTGCGCACCCCCCCTCCCCCACCGTTCCCCCTCTCCCCACCCCCAGCGCTGCGCACCCCCTCCCCCACCCCCCAGCGCTGCGCACCCCCTCCCCCCACCCCCAGCGCTGCGCACCCCCTCCCCCACCGTTCCCCCCCTCCCCCCACCCCCCAGCGCTGCGCACCCCCTCCCCCACCCCCCCAGCGCTGCGCACCCCCTCCCCCCACCCCCCACCGCTGCGTACCCCCTCCCCCCTCTCCCACGACCCGTCTTCTTCCTCTCCACGACCCGACCCGACCCGTCCTTCCTCTCACACGTTCTCACTCCTCTCTCTGCGATTGGACCCCAAACTCCACCTTTCAACTCGAAATTTCTCCCTGAGTTCGATTATGGCGTCAATTTGAACAATTACAGGCCCTACCTCGTGGGAGAACTCCATAACCGTGAGAAAGGGGAGAGAGGGGGTGCGCAGCGGTGGGGGGAGGGGGAGGGGTTCACGGTGGGGGAGGGGGAGGGGGGGAGGGGTTCACGGTGAGAGAGAGAGACAGATCTGGTGGTGGGTGGTGGTTGACGGTGGGGGGTGGTGGTGGGTGGTGGTGGACGGTGGGGGGTGGTGGTGGACGGTGGGGGGAGGGTTTTATGTTTTATTTTTGTAATTGTTTTAATTATTTTAATTGTTTTAATGTTTTTAATGTTTTAATTGAATATAATAATACGTGAGGGACCAAAATGAAACGAAAATGAAACATGAGGGACCAAAACGGACCAAAAAAAAGATAAAGGACCAAAGTGAAATCTGGAGCAAACATAAAGGACCAAAAGTGCTATTCTGCCTTTAATTTATATACAATGTATTGTAAAAAAAAATATAGTTAATAAGTCAATAACAAATCGTGAAATAGTCCACATAGTTATCAATTAACTAACTGATTTTTAATGATGTGTCAATTTATAATTGGTAGATAGTATAAAATACTTATACACCTTTTGTGTATAAAAAATTAAATCCAAAAATAAAATTGCTACCCGGTGTCCTTACATTTTTCATAGTAGTTATTTAGTGTCGATGTAATATTTTCTAATGGTAAAAATATAATGATTGTCCCCCACTACAGATTACCTTGGCAATTTCAGCGATATAGGGACATTGGCATCTAGGTTCCAATTTGGGTGTGACCAATGGTAGTGTGTCTGGTGTTTATTTGTAGTATTTTTTTTTGTCAAGAAAAGATAGTTCTTAAAGAGATTGTAAAATTGATCGACCCAAAAAAAGTTCAAAAAAACATTGGAAATGGGCCATACAAGCTTGGTCTGTTTTCATAATCATGCTATTTAGAGTCTTTTTTTATACCCCACACCATCACAATATACTCCCATCAAATATGAAAATCCCAAAATACCCCTCATAATTTTGACTCAATCGAATTTACTTTATAAGTAGGTAAATCCGATTTGAGATTAATCAAAAGCGGATTTACCGAAATCCGATTGAATTTGTAAAAATCACATCGAATTTACTGTTAGAAGGGTAAATCCGCTTTTGAATTTAACAAAGCTGATGTACCCCCACAACAGGTAGATCCACTTTGTCTCTTTATCAAGTCAGATCTACCTGTTGTGGGGGTACATCCGCTTTGTTAAATTCAAAAGCGGATTTACCCTTTACCCGGGTAGATCCGACTTGTAAACAAAATTTAAAACATTGAATTTGTTTTCTTTTTGGATATATATATATATATATATATATATATATATATATAATTACAAAAATGTGGGTACAATAATAAATACAATAAATGTCAATCTAAATCGTCGGAATCATGGGCCAAGTCTACAATGGTGGGCGCATCAGTGGGAGGGAGACGAGGCATCTTCAAAGCGGTAGACTGCCAAAGGGCAAAACGGCCGGTATAAGGATCCAACAATGAAGTAGACTCATCTGATCGATTATGAGACCACATCAAAGCAACTGGAGACAACGGACAAACAGGCGAGATCGAAATATGCATCCAATGGATATCCCTGACGTTCGGAATAGATATGATTTTATATTTAGAAGAAGAATAACTACCTCTCATAGGAAGATAAGTAAAATTCATATCCAATGACAATTGAACTAGGGCCACATTATACTTAATAGCTATAAAGTACCCCATCTCAAGCAAACTCAACCACTTATCCTCCTTCTGAGAACCGGGGTATTCAGTGGATAACGCTTTTCTAAGCACTGCAAGTTTGTCCTTTCCAAACATATAAGTATATAGTTGCTCCCTCTCCTTTGTTTCTTTGATTAAATCTTGCCTAATTATAGGTCAACTATCCTCACCAAGATCGAGACCAACCGCTACTGCTCGGAACCCACAATTACCATCCCTTTCAACATCAATAATTTTTTCCACATAAGAGTGTACGTGATGAGGAACCGACGGTAAATTGAATTTAGTCTCACCCTGATGTGTTAATTTTTTAGAAACACTCTGAGATAGCTTTGAAGACCGCTGTGATGATTTTATACAAGAAGACCGCTGTGATGAATTTTTACAAGAAGTCCCAGATTCTTGAGTCTGTTTCATTCTCTCATCCACATGCTCCCACCCAGAAGGACCACGCTTGACATCATATAATTTCTGCTTTTTCTTCTTTGGTGCACCTTTTGTTTTAACTTTAAATGGTGGTGCAACCATTAAAGAAGTGGTAGGGAATGCAAGCTCATTAAGTTGTTTCTTGAAGACAAATCTCTCCTCAGGAGTCATACGATTATATCTCGCCCAAATCATCTCCATTTGGTAAGAAATATCACAGTCAGCAGATTTTTTTTGGAAAAATTTATCATTTATAGAATCCAAACTCAAGTTTTTCCAATGGTCGTCTACAACATCCAACGGAATAGGAGTACCGGAGACATGGTACACACCTAGCTCACAAGCGCAAGGAAGAAGATGTGTCTTTCTAATAATGCACCCACAACGGGCTTTGTCATATCCAACCCCAGATGTCGATTTTGAAAACTCTTTAACAATATGATCCAAAGCATTTAAAGACACAACACTGCGAAGCTTTTTAAACAAATGAGTATTGGAAGGCACTTCAATACGGTTTATGCTTCTTTGAAAAGACCCGATGACTTTATCAAATTGAAGAGTAAGCATCTCATGCATAGATTTAAAAGACTTAGACAAGTCACCTCCAGAAGTCCTCAAATGTCTCTTCAAAGTCCAATGAGCTGACTCGACCCTTAAATAGTAACAAGAAACACGAATAAAAATACTAAACATGTGTCAAAAAAATTTAAACTACGATAAAAATACTAAACACGTGTCAAAAAATTTAAACTACGATAAAAATACTAAACATGTGTCAAAGTACCTATTGGTGGTCTGATTCCCGAAGTGTGGGATCTGGTTTGTCCATGCCAAGATAAATCTTTCGTTATGCTTTGTCAACCACGTGTCATGCACATACTTAATAAGAGCCGGCAAATCAACGCAGGAGTCCTCAAAAATCTTCAAGTGAGCTGAGTACTCTGACTCGTTAAGTGAATCAATAATGTTATGCCAAAGAGAGAGGACGTCCTTTTGCCGATCCACGTGCACCAACTCTTTAATCTTAGCTTTCACATTTTTAGTCACGTGCCAAGAACATAACAAATTTGTAGCCGAAGGAAAGACATCAAAAATACAGGACATAAGACCAAGATCTCTGTCAGTCAAGAATACATGAGGCTGAAGCCCGTGCAAGTCAAATAATTCATTCAGTTGTTGCAATGCCCAAGTAAAATGAATTCCAAGCTCGTATGAAATATAGGCAAAAGCAACCGAGAAAGTTAACTCCGTAGAAGTGACTCCTACAATCTCCAATAGAGGTAGATTGTATTTGTTGGTCTTGTAGGTAGTGTCAAGAATAAGAACCTTTGGAAATAACCGGAATAACTTAATAGAAGTTGGATGCGCCCACATGATGTCACTGACCACATCGGAGCCCTCAACTTTTCTGCTCCAACATAAATAATTTTGCGACTCAATCAATCTCAAAAGCTCCTGAATGTCCGTTCTAGGACCCCTCTTAGAAGACCTATAGGCGTAACGCTACCTCGAGTGTTTCTACACTCATTCCTTTGCTTTAATGTAATTTCAAATAACAACTTTTTGAACATGATTATACTGGGCTTAACAACACTTGAAAGAGGCTAAGTTCATATCTAACAAGAGCTCGAGAAAACATAAAGTACTTGCCTTACGATCGGTTAGCCGAAATATATGCATATAGGATCGTGCAGTTAATCATTCATAATAGGGCTTTTTTTCGAATTGCATTTCCACATGTGGAAATCCAAAATTTGGCCGAGTCTTACCTTGCATTTACTTTTAGTGCATGTTGATACTTTTTGAATAAACAGTTTACTAGTACAATTCGAAGGACAGAGCGTGCAGCAGGCAGCAGAGGATCTAAATCCGTACAATTCGGGTTTTGTTTTCAAGCAACGGTTAGTGGTAATGCTGAATGGCTTTTACTAGTACAATTTGTATATGATTAGTTTAGATTCAGAAGTTAGGTCATTAGTATTTTTTTGGTTTGGATCATTGCTGACTACGCACGGAGTGTAGAAGTCGCCGCCCACAAAAACGACTTCTGAACTGAAAATTTAAATTTTTTTTTACTTTTGTAGTTCAGAAGTCGCCCCCTGTGGGAGAGACTTCTGAACTGTATTTTTTTATTTTTTATTTTATTTATATTAATTTAAATTAAGTTATATTAATTAATTTAATTAATTTAAAAAATTAATATTGTTAATTCTAAATTAATTATAAAATTTTTGGTGAAAAAAAATATTTGAACACATTAATGTATTTAAAAGTGTCGGCAAGATCTCGTGCGTCCAAAAGTGTCGGCAACATCGCTTGGGCCCCTTAAACATTTGGTCAGAGGTTCGATCCCTGGCCGGTGCGTGTGGAGAGAAATCACTTGGGAGAGGTCAGCCCCTTAAATGGATCTCCAGTACCTCAAAGGATTAGTCTCCCCAGTCGACGGAGAAGATACATTGGGAAACAAAAAAAAAGTGTCGGCAACATCAAGACCATTGAAAAAACCACAAAAAAAACATCAAGACCAGTAATATTAGTTTTTTACTTTATTTTGACCACTTTTAATCATATATATCTATATTTTTATTTTAAAAAAAATCTACTGTGTAGAAGATGTATAAAACTACCGTGTTGAGTTATGAAATATTACTTACGGATTTAAATTAGACATGTATTAAAATCGTAAAAAACACTAAAAAACACTTTTTTAACGCGGTTGTGCTGCTTAGTGGCGGACCCACTCACGGCTAAGGGGGTTCAGTTGAACCCCCTGAAAAAAAATTGCACTTACCGCCCTATATAAATAACCTAAATCCCCTGATTTTTTTTTGAACCCCCTGAAAATTTTACATTGTACTAGTAGACCAAGTTTTGCACCCGTTTGACACTAACCTTAAAAGTTTGACACCCCTGACCCCGGCCGGGGTCTTGGGTCCGCCACTGGTGCTGCTTTTAGGTGCAGGTGGTTGTTCGTATTGATTAGGCGACGAGGAATTAGCACCAGCATGCTCCTGAAGCCTTTGAAGATATGCAATTGATTCGAAAAATACGACAGAAAATAAAAAGCAAGTCAAACCTCATCAAAAAATTATAACAACACCACTAAAAATCTAATAAAATCGAAAGAAGATTATACAATTTTTTTAGATTTTTCGGAGATTATGAAAAATTCAAAAAATTCATAAAAAATAGTAAACGATGGAATTTGGGATTTTGAGCCCGGAGTCCCAATAGAAGTAACTTCTTTGGGAGTAATGATCCTTGATTTTTTTCGGATTTAATAGCTGTGGTTTCGAGACAATCAGATAAGATTTTTCGAAAACCGATTTTTAGTCTAGAACCCTAAAACTGAGTAGCCCCCTGTGTCGACACTTTTCATCAATGGTGGCAAGATCTTGACCGTTAAAATTGCACGCTGCACTATGCATTTTGCACTCTGCACCATTCACTTTGTAATGTTCTACTAATTCAATAAATACAGTTAGTTCTATATTTCTATTTAGTGGATATTTTTTTTTAACCAAAAATTTTATAATTAATTTTGAATTAACAATATTAATTTTTTAAATTAATTAAATTAATTAATATAACTTTATTTAAATTAATATAAAGAAAATAAAAAAATAAGCGACTTCTGAACTAAAAAAGTAAAAAATAAATAAATTTTCTGTTCAGAAGTCGTTTTAGTGGGGGCGACTTCTACACTAAATTTTGGATGTGTTCTAGTTTAATAAATAATGTAAAAGGTGTGTTATTTTGATATATAATTTTTTTTAGGCTAAATAGAACTTTTGGTCCTTTATCTTTGCTCCAGATTTCACTTTGGTCCTTTATCTTTTTTTTGGGTCCGTTTTGGTCTTTTATCTTTCATTTTCGTTTCACTTTGGTCCTTTATCTTTTTTTTGGTCCGCTTTGGTCCTTTATCTTTCATTTTTGTTTCATTTTGGTCCCTCGCGTTAGTTTTAACTAAAATTAATATTATTTAATTCAATTAAAACATTAAAACAATTAAAAAAATTCAATTAAAACAATTAATATGTTTTCCAGATCTGATGAACATTCAACCTCCCTCTCCCACCGTCCCACCACCGTCGCCACCGTCCCACCACCGCCGCCACCGTCCCATTTTTCCCTCTTTTCCTCTCTTTCTCTCTGCGCAGAAACCCACCCCTTCGCACCATCACTGTCCCTCTCTCCCTCTCCCACCCCTTCGCATCTCTCTCCCTCTCCCACCCCTTCAATGAATCTGGAAGAACACAGATCCAGCGAACAACAGTGAACAACAGTGAACCCAGATGGAAAGGAAAACCCAGAAATGAAGAAGAGCAACGAATCTAGATCAGAAACCCAGATGGAATCTTCAATTTCGTCTTCGAATCAGCAAAGGAAAACCCAGAAACCTCTCATCGCGAACCCAGATGCAACGAAAACTCACCCCTTCGCAGATCCAGAAAACCCACCCCTTCCAGAAAACCCACCCCTTCGGAGAACCCACCCCTTCGCAGTGAGAAGAGCGAACAGTGAGAAGAGAGAGAGGGAGAACAGTGAGAGAAAGAGAGAAAGCTTCGCATGGAGGGAGAGAAAGAAAGATGCGACGGCGAGGGGGAGGAGAGAGTGACGGTGGTGACGGAGAAAGGGAGAGGAGAGGAGAGAGTGACGGTGGAGAGAGTGAAGGTATTTGTGTTTTTAATTTGTGTTTTTAAAAATTGTATTTTTTTAATTGTTTTAATGTTTTAATTGAATTAAATAATATTAATTTTAGTTAAAACTAACGCGGGGGACCAAAATGAAACAAAAATGAAAGATAAAGGACCAAAACGGACCAAAAAAAAGATAAAGGACCAAAGTGAAACGAAAATGAAAGATAAAAGACCAAAATGAACCCAAAAAAAGATAAAAGACCAAAGTAAAATCTGGAACAAAGATAAATGACCAAAAGTGCTATTTAGTTTTTTTTTATCTACGGTGGGTTTTTTCGCAACTAATTAAGCAAATATAAACGACGCCTCCTTTTGGTCAAAAAAAAAAAATAAACGACGCCTCCTCTTCTCTGGTTGGTGCTTAATTACCTTCCTCCACCACCATTCTCACTTACATCACATCACTACTTTCAGTCTCACAACTCATCTACACTCCCTAACATACATCCCCTCTACACTCTACAGACTCACACATCAACATAACCATGCGCACAATGATCTTAACGTCCTATTTTTGTTGTCAAGTGCTTCCACCACCGCTCCACACCACCAGAATCTTTGTTCCTCCAGTACAAGCACCAACCTCGTCTCCTCAAACCCAATCCAAACCATGACGACAACAACCTAGGTTCCCATCTTCTTCTCCATCAAAGTATTTCTTTCCCAACTACCACTGCCTTCCCTCCTTCCCCAATCGTTATCGCTAGATTCCCCGCACCGTTTTTGCCATCTCACTCACCCTCCTCCTCGCCTCCGCCACCGACGACAACGACAAAGCTTCAAGATCAGTTACAAAAACTCCCGGAAGCGAAGCAAGTCCCACATCGTTTGAAAGACAAAACAAATTAATGTTTATAAACTAGTGACACGCGTTGTTGTTCGCCGAGTTGGTAACGTCAACTTGTAACCCAAGTGGGGGCAACAAGATGGTGGAACATGGTTCAGTGTTCGTTGGGTTGGGCTAATGGTTGCATCATGCTGGCCCGCCCACTCCAAGTCGAGAGTGAGCACCGTGGCTTGTGCGAAAGCATGGGCCTCTTTGTTACTAAATTGGAGGGGATTGCTTTCCCCACACCCCCTCCTACTCCTCGCACACCCCCCAACTTATTTTTCCCCAAAATGACCTCGCGTGGGACGCTCGTGTAACACGGGTTAAGTGACTGTTCGAACGAGGTTATGCGAACCAGTTCGAACGACATTGTGCGTGTTAAGGAATTGGTACTGTTCGCATGACATCGTTCGAACCTGTTCGAATAATGTCATCCGTGTTAAGGAATATTGTTAACTGATGGTGTGAGGGTGTGTTTTGGCTGCCTCGAATGGCTTTATTCGAACGTGTTCGAATGGGTGCGTTCGAACAGGCGTTCGAATGGCCACATGCGAACCACTGTTATGCAGAAACAGAAACTAAATAAATCAGCACACAGTTTTGGTGATTTCAAAATATAAACCTAACTTTAACATTATGTACCAAAATTATACAACATTGTGTACCAAAATTATAAACGTAACTTAACATTGACTACCATCACTATCTTTACTTAAATCTACACAAGGAAGGGGATGGGGGGGTTGTGATTGTATGAGCAAATTCTTCCACTTTTGTATCCGGCCAACAAAAAGCGAGTCCCAACCCTTTGCTATGGGTGCCCTATTAGTATTCCATATCAAATCCGGCAAGGGCATTGGACTTCCAGGCTTCATAAAGACCTTCAAAAAGACAACAAAAAACAGAATGTTATGTAATGTTTTGGAATTACTACATTGAATCTAAATAGAAGGCAGTTTACCTGTACAAAGTGTTTGTGTTCTGGTACCAAAAGGATGTTGAACTGTCGGGCAGTTCTGAATGGTGCAACACTGAATGAAAAAATTGTGTAACAACAATTAGGTGACCAACAAGTCAGGACGACTTTGTACTTGTTACTGATTAGATACCCCATATCTGGTATAGTCATCCAATTATCTTCAACATTATGTCCATGATGTGCCCTCAACAATGCCCTCATCAAAAATGTGACCTTACCAATACCACCATACAGTCTAGTGTAGAAGTCATTGTATTGGTTAAGCTCCTCCATCAGATCAGTTCTGACTGACTGCCAAGCCTCCTCACCCCTACCAAGAAATGCAGCAATACACCGGAAGCCACAATTTCCATCACCTACCACATTAACAATTTTTTGAACATAGGAACGCATGTATTCTGGCATCCCTATTATGTAAGTATTAAAAACATCAATGTGTGCAGCATCCATAGGTGTGGGTTTTGGATGAGGAGCTGGTGTCAAAGTAAGTGTTGGTGTCAAAATAAGAGCTGTTGAAACAGTAGTAGCAGCAGCTTCTGTAACAATAGGTGTGGGTGTTGGTTTCTTATGTAGTGGAGGAGTAGGGATTGTAGTAGCACTGTCAGCTTGAGTTCTCTTTTTGCTTTCTGATGGATTAGGTGCTGGACACGTTGACAAAGTAGGAGTGGAACCCGAACTGTGTGGGTTTGTAGGCGTTCCACTCCTACTTTGGGGAGGAGTAGGGCGTTTACGAGACTGAGCAAAACATCCACTAGATGAACCATCGGGGGAGTCAAATTTGTCATCTACATGCTCCCAAAAAGACTTGTCTCGCTTTGTTGAGTAATCAACTTTCCCTTTCTTATCTTTTTTTGGTGCTCCCTTTGTAATGATCGTATCCGGAGGTGGACACATGGAAGTCGTGTCTGGGAATGCCAATTCACGTGCTTTTGCTTTAATCATAACTCTACCGGCGTGATCAGAGGCCTCAAACCTTCTTTTGATAGCTTCAAGTTCAATGTCTACACTCAACTCATCATCCATTACCTCTGTCTGTATTTTGAAATTCAACCTCTGCCAATGTTGGTGAATCATGCTCAAGGGAACAGACTCAACTCTGTTGGTGGTAGTGTTGCCAAGGTGCATATGGTTATTTATCCATGCATCAATGAATTTTTCCTTGAAGGGGTCTAGCCAGGTGGTCCTGACATACTCTATGAAACTGGGATAAGGTCCTGCCAAGTCGTTAAACAGACCCAACTCATAATCATACTCTTCTGTGGTCTTCGCATGCACAACAGATTGAAATGCACCTATAATGTCATTAACAACAGACTGGTCTTTCACAATGAGCCTTGCTTTGGCCCTCACATTTTTCTTAATGTGAAATTGGCACAACAAGTTTGCAGATGTTGGAAATATTCCTGCCAGAGCATTCATCATACCCGTGTCTCTGTCCGTAAGTATGACTTGTGGTACTTCATCCTGTCTCCTAAATAAACCCCTCAATTTCTCAAGAACCCATGCAAAGTTATCCATCCTCTCCCAATTGACATAAGCAAATGCAGCAGAGTAAGTCTTCTCTGTTGATGTTACACCAACGATCTCAACCAACGGATACCTGTACCGGTTGGTTTTATAGGTGGAATCAATCAACAAAACAACCGGGAAGGTGTTTAGAAGCTCAATGGAATCTGGATGTGCCCAAAAGATGTCCTTCACAACGGTAGTTCCCTCTGCAAGTCGAGTCCAGTAAACATAATTATCGCGTTGCAAATAAAACATCAGTTGTTGGAGCTCAGTCCTACCCTCACGCATAGCCGACCTTTGCCTTTGACGACAGTTGTAAATTTGTTTCACAACCGTATAGTTATCATCAGGCTTCATCAATTTCAGCTCATTCAGTATCAATTTTGGCCGAGTATGGTTCCTAGTCATTCTAGCCACTAGATCCTTCTCTTCTGAAGATAACCTACCAATGTACGGACGTCCTTCATGATAAGTAGCCATACCATGGTTATGAGTTCCATTCATAACCCTCAAAATCCATCCTCCAAGCTTCTTAATAAATTTCCCTTTCAGTCTGAACTGACAACAACATTTTCTAGTGTTCGTGCCTTCCTCAACATTTGTCTTGTAAGATCCAGCTTTATCACAAATCAACATGCAGTATTGTTTACCTGATCGTCGTCCGGTGTCAGATCTTCCTATAACAATCACCATCCCAAGAGATTTTCCAACCGCACGCACCCACGTCAGCAGCTCCTCACGACTAGGGAATAACTGAAATTCAATTACTAAAAGTCAGTTAAATAAATTGAATAGTTCGCTAAAATTAAAACAACTAAATCATTATTACCGTATCCGTTTTGAACGAACTAGTAAAATCTTGGGATTCTACGATGTCAGTTGTCATCTCATCTGCTACTGTTCGAACGGCCTTATGCGAACGCTGTTCGAACGGCCTTATGCGAACGCGGTTCGAACGCCCTTATGCGAACACGTTCGAATGATGGTGTTCGAACCTAGCAAAGTCACACCCCATTAAACACTTGTTCGAACACGATCATTCGAACATGTTCGAACGACCATGTTCGAACTGAGCGCGAATACAGAAAAAAAAAATGGCGTGAAAAACTGAAAACAGAACCAAAATGAAAAAAGTTTGGTAGGGTTATTACCTTGAGCTAGTTGCCAATGTTGGGTAGTTGAATAGGAGTGAATGATGAAGGTGAGGATGGGTGGGTTTGGAGTGGAGAGGGGGGGGGGGAGGTTTGGGATTTTAGAGGGGTGTGTTGTGTTGAAGGAGAAGAAGAGGGAGAGGGGTAAAGGGGGAAAATCAATTTTAAGTGGGGTTAGTTTAGTAAATGTGTAGGGTGAAGGAGTGTGTTTTGAGTAGGAGGGGGTGTGTTTTGGAAGGCACCGCGTCTCACAGAGCAGCGAATACCTCCGCCTCTCGACAGTGGAGGGATAACGGGCCGCTGCATTCTCAGCCCACTACGCCTGGTGAGCCTAGCCACTTGAACCACCATTTTTTTTGTTTTCAACTTTTTCGGCGGTACATATCAGGTATTCTAACGCCGTTCAAAATCAAGCTGTTCTACGAATTTCAGTCCCACTTTCTCTTAGCCACTTGAACCACTACTTTTTTTTTTTTATGGTTTCGAATTTTTGGTAACATTACAGTTAGAGAGTGGGTTTCTAGGTTGACCTTATCTGTTTTTATTCATCAACCTTGCATCTTATCCTTATTCTTAATGTTTCACTAGAGTTGAAGAATGGCGAAGACAAGTCACAAGAGTAGAGTCGTAGAGAGCTGGGTAGCCAAAGACTTAGAGGTATATTTCATGTATTTTTCATCAACCTATGTGATCCCCAATTCCATGTCTACATCTATGTTTTTCATCCTCCTTATTAGCAACCGGTGTTTTTTTTTACAATGCACTGATTGATTCAACTTTAAAAGGAAGAAGTCTATAAATCACTAGGTGATTAACAACCCAGCCGATTCATCATCAAAACATGTTGTTTTGAATGGACTATTACCTTTTTTTTAGTACCTTCAATTGTCATCACATGCTTGTTTATGTTGATCTCTGTAGTTGATCACGTGGTTAAGGCAAAGATCTGTATTTTCATGATCATCATTCTAATTGCAATTAGAACTTTGTTCTCCAAATTGCATCTCCACCCCTAGGAATCCAAAATTTGGTGGAGCTTTACCTTGCATATACTTGTAGTGCATGTTGATACTTTTAGAATAAATATTTTATACTATTACAATTTGGGGTTTATTTTCAAGCAGCAGCCAGTGGTAATGTTGACTTGCTGGATTATTTTAGATTCAGTAGTTAGGCGATGAGTATGATGTTCGTTGTAGTGCTAGTGCATGCGTCTATGACCTGCTGCATAAAATGCTTATCAGTTGAGTCTGACTATCTGTCATACTCATACACTGCCATTTCTGTTTTCACAATCAACTTGGAAATTTAGAATATGAAGGAATCTATATATGTAGTTTCAAGTCTTTCTTATTGCTTTGGCACCGATAACGAGTTAGAGAATTTATAACTAGAGTTAATACTCCACAGCCCTCCTTCTCTCATTTCTCTTTTACAGCAGACCAATCTTTGCTTTAATTGTTTTAAATCTGATAAGATAACCACCTGCACTGTATTTTCATTTGTGGAATGCAGGTGTCTAGGTTGGGGTTTGGATGTGGAGGATTATCTTGAATTTATAATGCCCCCCTTTCGCATGAAGATGGATGTTCAATTATCAGGGAAGTATTTAATAGGGACATTACCTTTTTCGATACATCAGATCTCTATGGACATAATCATGATAATGGGGTTATGGTTGGTAAGGTAACAGATTATCCAACAACTAATTAATCTTTTTAATTATATGTCTAAGTGTTGAAAATACATTATCATTTGTATGATTTGGAAATTGTATTAATTTGATTGATCAATTGTTAACAACCAATTTGTCAAGCTGATATCATTATAGCATGATACAAATTTGTTTACACACGCTTCTTATGGGGAAAAACCAACTAGTTGGCTACTAATTAAGTTTGGTGTTACTGTGGCTTATATAGCGGAAAAGCAGGAAATTATATTTATTTTGTTAAACTAAAGTTATTTGTGCTGGTTTATTATTATGACTTATGAATGTCAGATCTATTTTTTCATAATTCATATTACATGGAAGAATTAATCTCTCAAGTCTCAAGCCTATCCTCTAGGAATTGTCACGTGTAAGTAAATGGCAAAGCAGTTACTAATTATTATGCTGCCTCCACAGCTAGGCTTTTTTATTTGGAAAGTTGCCGCTGAAGATGATAATACCCTCTTGACGTGTATACATGGAATTGTTAATTGTTAATTTTTCAAAATTAACAAACACCATGGTCATCACTGATCATGCCAGTGCATAGTCATCAAACCCATTCTTATAAGTTAAGGTATGTCATCTTAAACTTAATGCAATGGGTGTTCAGTAAATCATGCTTTCTTTCTGGCTAATGCTATTAAGAAAGAAAGAATTTTGGTTAGAGCAAAACCATTGTTTTAAAGGCAGAAGAAAAGTTCTAGTTTCTTGGTTAACTAAGGATGATGTGGATGTTTATCTACAAACCAATAGAATGTTCTGGTCCTTTCCAAACTAAGAAGCAGTAAAGTAGTAACCATTAATAGTATTAATTGAGAGGTTCTGCAAGTTCCAAGTTTACAACCCTTCCAACCTCATATTCTCACTATGGCACTCATGGGAGCCACGTCTCCTACTTTTAGCATGTGTGGACAAATGAACCCACGTGAACCAATGACCTTTAGGACCCTCATACACATTACGTGGATCCCAAATGTCCACCACTTTGCTTCCCTTCTATTCTATATAAACTACCTTCTTCAATGCTTCACTTAACAACCAAAGCAGTGCAGTGAAATTCACAAAGCTAACTTCTATCCTTAGAAAGACTCTTGTTTAATTCTTGAGTTTGGCAGTGTAACCTTGTTGCATTAAGAAACTGTGCCAATAACTCAATAGTATCAATGGCTGTCTCATCTTACCAATCTATCGTTTCAGGCCCAATGACTGGCATTTCTAGCGGATCAAGAGTGAACCAATTTAGCACCCCTGCTGTGTACATGCCAAGCCTCAGAAGAAATGCTACCTTGAGAGTCAGATCCATGGCCGGGGTAAGTTTTCACAAAACCAATTTTTAGATGGTTTGTTTCCTAGGAAGTATTACATCATTCAGTAAGTTGGTTTGTTTCCTAGGAAGTAGGAAGGAACTACCATAGATAATCATATTAAATATTAATGATTGGTTGTAATATGCAGGAAGAGCAAAAAGAGGAACCAAGGGAGCCTGCAAATACAGTTACACCTCCTCCTCCACCACCACCACAGCCAGCCTCTATTCGTACACCAAAGGTGAGCATAGTGTCAAAAGCGTTAATAAAATACAACTTTGTTTTTTTGAGCTCTGTAAGAATATTATTTTGTATATTATGCAAATATGACACCTCGTTGACATGAGTTAATTGTAAATGGCAGATGAGCACAAAGTTTTCAGATTTGATGGCATTTGGTGGGCCTGCACCTGAGAGGATCAATGGAAGGTTGGCCATGATTGGTTTTGTAGCTGCAATAGGAGTGGAGTTAGCCAATGGGCATGGTGTGTTTGAACAGATATCAAATGGTGGGATCCCATGGTTCTTAGGAACAAGTGTGTTGCTTTCACTTGCTTCTTTTATTCCATTGTTCCAAGGAGTGAGCGTGGAGTCTAAGTCCAAAGGGGTGTTTTCCTCCGATGCCGAGTTGTGGAATGGAAGGTTTGCTATGCTGGGTTTGATTGCCTTGGCTTTTACTGAGTATGTCAAGGGTAGTACCCTTGTGTAAATAGTAGTATGATACACTTTCATAGGCACACGCTTTAGGATTTGTTGTTAGATGGTTTCGTTGTATCTTGGATTCAGTTTTATATACATTCAATATTGGTATACTAAATCTCGAGATGAAGAAATATAAAATGACTTTGTATATTTCTGCATATAACAAGACTGTCTAATTAGTTGTTAGACCTTGATCTGAAAGAGGAACAACATCTTCTGCATCATTTGGAAACCAATCAAATGATTTTGAGTGGGAAGCTAAGTAAAGATGTCTATGCTAATGTTATTGAGGAAATAAATCATATGTATGATGTCTTTACATGTATACAGTTCTAACTTTGAAATAAATGAGAGCCTCAAACTTAACGGTTTACTCTATAAAATTTAGAATTAAGAAGACTTCAACAACAAATATCACTTTCACAAAGAAAAAAATGCTTATACCATGCTGCCATTCATCTTATAGAGATGATCAATATGAGGCTTGATGCTGCTAAGAGAAACAAACACAAACACAAAATTGCCACAGTTCCAAACTTTATCCATATCAGATACTAACTCCTATTCATGTAACTAGCTTACAGATTCTCTTTTTTTTATGTATAAAATTATTGAGTCAAATGGACAATTGGGAAATGCATAATTACTAGTTAATATAATATTGAATTAGATGATTTTTAGAATAGTGAAGTGTAAGCTTTGCAAGTTGAATCAGAATGTTGCTCTCACCTAGAGAAGAAATGTAGAAGGAGAAAAAAGAGAAACTGATAAATGAGAGATAAAAAGAAAGATGAGGTGAAAATGGCATCAGAGAAAGGGGAATATAAGAACTTAATGATGTCACACAATCTCAAACTTTCATCTAAATAAATAGAGGTAACTTCTATTTCATTTATGTCTGGCTTACAAACTCTAATTTTTCAAAAATTAATTAATGAATCAAATGGATACCATGGAAATGAACATTCAATCTCATCTCATTTTCAGATATTATTGAATAAGACAACACTTAGATTAATGGTATGCTATACCAGTCTAAAGTTAATGCTTAAATTTCCTTACTAAAATAAATACAACTTCTGATTGTAGTTTTTCTCTGTGTTGTCAAGAAAATAGAATTGCAAGTGTGATCGTTGGAAGATGGCAAAAGGGTTCAGGGTTCAATGAGTCACGTAAGAACAGGAAACTTTATGGTTAAAAAAATTAGAAGAGCGTGAAACATTTTTGAAGGATTGAATAAAAGGAGTGAATAGCAACTGAAAAACTTGATTATTTAAACTTTAATTAATAAATAGGCTAAATAGCACTTTTGGTCCTTTATGTTTGCTCTGGGTTTCATTTTGGTCATTTATCTTTTTTTTGGTCCGTTTTGGTCCCTCATGTTTCATTTTTGTTTCATTTTGGTCTCTGCCGTCAGTTTTGGTTAACGGACGCCACGCTGACAGTTAACTGCTGACGTGGCGTCTTAAGTGTCATGTATGATGTGGCAATTCATTAATTGAGTTGGCAAAATAAATGTATTTTTAATCCTAAATGTAATTACACATTCATCTAAAAACACATCAAATAAAAATAGATCTTCTACTATTGTGTTGCCTCTAAAAACGAAACTTAAAAACACATCTTCTACTATTCTGAATCAATTGAATCAGTAAAAACATTCATCTAAAAAATAAAATCAAAATCTGGGTTTCAATCCCAGAAACGAAATCTGTCTTCTTCGTCAAATCAAATATCCAGAAACGAAAAAAAACAAATCTTCTTCTACGATTCCAGATCTTCTTTGATTCAAATCTTCTTAGATTCAACCAAATCGATTCCAGATCTTCTACGATTTCAGATCTTCTACGAAAATACCCAGAAACGAAAAAAACAGATCTGGAAACGTTTTCGTTTCCTTAGATTCATGTTCAACCAAATCGTTTTCGTTTCATCTTCAACGTTTTCGTTTTCGTTTCATGTTCAACCAGATCTGGAAACGTTTTCGTTTTCAACGTTTTGTGTTTCCTTAGATCCATCTTCAACCATATTGTTTTCCGTTTCATCTTGAAAAACAGATCTGGAAACGTTTTTGTTTCCTTAGATTCATGTTTTGTTTTCTGGGTTATGATTTTGTGGGATTTCGTTTCCAATTCTCGTTGAAGAAGACGATGAATCTGGAAGAAGAGGATGGAATTGTTGTTTTTGTGCAATTCTCGTTGAAGAAGATTTGTGGATTTTGTGCAATTTTATTGATCTGGAAACGAAGAGGACCAAAATGAAAAATAAGAGGACCAGCATTAGAAGATATGGGATTTTGTTTGTTTTTAAGTTTTGTTAATTTGTTGATTTTGATTTTACGGTTTATGTTTTATGTTTTTATTTTTTATTCTTTATTTAAATTAAAAAATGAAATTGCTGATGTGGAAATGAGTATGCCTTATTTCTGCCACGTCATTTAATGAATTGAGGATGCCACGTCATTAGTTAACTGTCAGCGTGGCGTCCGTTAACCAAAACTGACGGCCGGGACCAAAATGAAACACGAGGGACCAAAACGGACAAAAAAAAAAGATAAAGGACCAAAGTGAAACCTAGAGCAAACATAAAGGACCAAAAGTGCTATTTAGCCTATCTATTAATACAAACAAATCTCCTATGAAATTACCAATTTGGATATCTATTAATCTATTAATACAAACAAATCTCATATGAAATTACCAATTTGGATATCTTATTAACAGAACACATATCTAATTTAAGGGTAAAAATGTTATTATCCTCTATTTCTTTCTTTTTCTTCTTACACTCTCTTTTTTCCTTTTTTTTCTCTTACACTCTATTTCTTTCTTTTTTCTTTTTACTTTACTTTTACTTTTCCCATAAACAATTTATACAAACAAACCTCATATGAAATTACCAATTTGGATCTTTTATTAACAAGACACATATCTAATTTAAGGGTAAAAATGTCATTACCCTCTCTTTCTTTCTTTTTCTTCTTACACTCTATTTCTTCCTTTTTTTTCTTTCTTCTTAAGCTCTCTTTCCTCCTTTTCACTTTTCTCTTACACTCTCTTTCTTTCTTTTTTTTACTTTACTTTTACTTTTCCCAAAAACAATTTATACAAACAAACCTAAATTACCAATTTGTATCTCTTATTAACATTACACATATATAATTTAAGGGTAAAAATGTCATTACCCTCTCTTTCTTTCTATTTTTTCTTACACTTTCTTTCTTTCTTTTTTTTCTCTTTCTTCTTACACTCTCTTTCCTCCTTTTCACTTTTCTCTTACACTCTATTTCTTCCTTATTTCTTTTTTACTTTACTTTTACTTTTCTCATAAATAATTCTTCTTTCTCTTAACACTTCACTTTATTTTTTTTAACTAAATTTCTAAATTTATACAACCAGTACTCTACTAAAATTACCTATAAAAATGTTAATGAGTCACACTAAAAAACAAACAAAAAAATCACCTTTTTGGAAAAAATTATCACATTAAAATTTTAATTTTTCTCTTCGAAATTTGTTTACACTCTTATAGATAATCTACTATCACCTCTTATTGATAATCTACTATCTATCTTTTACTATCTATTATAATCTTCTAATCAACTAAAATAATCAATTGAAACTACAAGATAACTGCAATGATATATAAAAAACACGGGATAACTGCATTGATATATAAAAAAACACAGATTTAATATTTGTCATCGATAATTAAATTTTTTGAAGACTACTATAAACCTACTATCTAAAAAACAAGAAGATTTAATGACTATTTAAACTAGTGATTAGTATTTAAAACAAATATTTCTTATCGATAATTTACTATCTCTCTTTTACTATCTACTATAATCTACTAATAAACTAAAATAATCAATTGAAATTACGAGATAACTGCACTGGTATATAAAAAAATACGGGATAACTGCTGTGATATATAAAAAAAGACGGGATTAATATTTGCCATTGATAATTATAATTTTTGAAGACTACTATAAACCTACTATCTAAAAAAACTGATTAATATTTAAAACACATGTGACAAATATTTGTCACTAATACCTAAAAAAAGACAAATAATTGTCACTGATATATAAAAAAACACGGGTAAATATTTCTTGTTGATATTCTACTATATCTTTTCTTATCTACTATAATCTACTAATCAACTCAAATCTATCTATTAATAATACAAAGTAATAGGAATCTCAAAGCCAAAATGCCGAAAATATAATACAAAGTTGGAGAATATATTAATTAAAGGCTAAGCCAACATGGCATTCAACAAACCTTTGAATACCACGTGGCAACACATGATCAGCAAAAATCAAATAAAAATGACTCAATATTAATAGCCAATCCGTTTTAAATATAAAATAACGGTTCTTAAAATTATTGATTTTTAATAATTAAATTAGGTGTAATTGTAACGATTATTCAGTAGGTTTGAATATCACACCAAAAAAAAATAGGTTTGAATTGAGAAATGAAACAAATGATAAACAATCAATTTCACCTTAATATAATTATACCATGCATTTTTTTGTTCAACCAATTTACTCACAATTTGAATTTTACAAAACGCCCATATCATAATGACACAGATCAATTATCAAAGGAGGATTGGTGCAACAAAAAAAAAAAGCAAAGGACGATAATTACAATATAAAGTTAATAATTGAATATGGCAAAGGAGGATAATACATCTCTGTTTTTGGGGCTTTAGCCCCCATTTAATACCCAAAAAAATAAAAAATAAGGCTAACACTGTTCCCACACCCCTCCCTACTCAACCCACACTCCCAAACCCCTTAAATCCCCAAAATACCCTTAAATCAAAACACATTTTCTCCCTCCCTAAACCCTCACACCCCCCTCTCACACTCACACAAACACAAACACCCACAACAGAACCCTAACCCTCTCTACTCACCCTCTTCGAATCTCCCTCTCCCAAACTCACTCAATCTTCGATTTCAACCTCAAATCTCGTATTCCATAAATAAGGTACACGGTTCCTAACACTCTTCTACTTGTATTTTGAGTTTTTTTGCTGTTTTTACGCGTTTTTCCATATGTGTAAATCGCGAAGCATTCGATTGGGGTCAACCGAATGGCTCCTGGGGACGAAGGCAACATGAAGCCATTCAGTGAGCCCTCCCAAATCCATTCGGTTGAGGTCAACCGAACGGTTTAAAATGTGAAATGAATTTTAGGCATTCGGTTGGGGTCAACCGAATGTGTATTCGGGTACCCCCAACCGAATGTAGCTGTTATTTTTTTATAAGGCTGTATTTTAAATTTTAAAATTGTTTATAACGTGTTCCTTTGTGTTTTTCAGTTATGGCGAGGACTCGGGGTGCTCATTCTCAGTCACAGCCCGAGGGTAGGGCAAACAGACCACCCATGACGGTTTCAAACCGTAAACGGAAGGAGGACGCTCGTGCTGCTGCTGCTGGGCCTAGCAGAGCTAGGGGTAGGGGTCGGCGTGCTGAGCAGCCCCCAGTTGTGCCCCCAGTTTTGCAGGAGGCGGACATAGGTGATGACATTGAGAAAGATGCTTACTATCCGGCAGCTGACTTGGCTGGTCCTGCTGATGCTGACCTGGTTGGTCCTCCTGATGCTGATGCTGCTCCTTCTACTTCTTCTGATGCTGCTGCTACTCCCCGTGCCACATGTTCTTTTCCTGGTGGCCCGGGGGATGGATCCGTGTCACCCAGTTACGGGTCTCACATTTCTAGATCCATATGGGAGGGCAATGTAAGTAACTTACTTTTTTCTCTAATTAATTTAATCATTAGTTTGTTTGAATACTTTGGTTGACTTTTGCATTCCATAATGCATGATCGTGGCCCGTTGAAGCTTGTTTCACACGGAGTTCCACAGATAGAGGCCCCTCATGGGAACATTCTTGATTTTCTGGGGCGTTCTAAACTGCTACTGCTGAGGGACATTGGATTCCCAAGTATTATTGGTGGGCTCCTCAATGCATTCATAGAGCGGTGGCATTCAGACACATCATCATTTCACCTCCCTATAGGTGAGATGACCATCACTCTTGATGATGTCTCTGCATTGCTCCACCTCCCCGTTATGGGGAATTTTTATGATTTTCCAGACTACACCAAAGATCAGGGTGAGACTTTGTTGGTTCACTTGTTGGGTGCAGACCCTCATGAGGCACATGAGCAGGCTCACGCCCCAGGGTTATCTGTGTCCCTCAAGTGGCTGATGAAGACGGTGTACCATAGGGCTATAGAGGAGGAGAGATGGGAGGATGCTGCTCGGGCATATCTGCTCTACTTATTGGGCTGGGGCCTGTTTTCCAACAAGTTTGGAAACAAGGTCAAGTCGGGTTATCTGGGAGCTCTGGCTGACTTTGACATTGCTGGAGGATACTCATGGGGAGGGATGGCGCTGGCCCATCTATACGAGCAGCTTGGGGACACAAACAAGCCCAAAAATAAGCAGATGGCTGGCTACATGGCTCTACTTTAGGTATCTATTATATTTAAAATTAAGTTGGATCTTAGAGCACCTTTAGGTATCTATTATACTAAATGCATTGATATATTCGTTACAGGCATGGATCTTCGAGCACTTTCAGGGATCCCCCTTTGGCTTAAAGCGGGTGGACTCAGCTTATGTTGAGACTCATCCACGTGCGAAGAGGTGGGTTACTGATACCACACTGACGCTGGCCAGGCATACTGTTCGAGTATCCCTGGATAGCCTGCACCCTGATGAGGTCACCTGGCAACCCTACACTACCCATACAACTAGCAAACCCTTTGAGCTCATCAGTCTATTTAGAGGGCACTTACGGAATGCTGGCTGCATGGTGCCCTACATGCCAGATCGTGTCTTGAGACAGTTTGGGCATGTCCAGGGGATACCAGAGGATCCTAAACCCACCACTAGAACTGTCGTTACACGAGAGATGGCTGACGAAATGTGGTCACATTTTGACCAGCATTTGGTGGAGACGGGGCCCTCTATTATCCCGGGTGCGCCAAACACCATGCCAGGGTACGTTGCTTGGTTTGGGAAGGTCTCCCACCCATTCCTTATGCCGTCTAATTATGTGGTGCTGGAGGATGAGCCTGATACTAGACAGGTACGTGTCTTTTACATATTTTTCTATTAACTTTATTAGTTTTAAAATATGTACTTATAAAATATGTCTTTCACAGGCCATGCCAGATGTGGTTCGGATGGTGGATGACATGGAGCGTGCGTTGGATGGTACCGTTCCACGAGACACCCAGCCATGGCGAGTACTCGAGGGATTGAAGGCCCTTGTGAGGCCATTCCGTAGGCTTAGGAAGTATGGTTGTGTGTATAGTAGGAGGAGTCGGAACACACAGTAGGACATTTTTTTGTATGGATATTATGTATGGATATTATGGTTGTGTATATAGTAATTTATATTTCGGTTTACAGTTTAAATATACAATTTATAAGTACCGTTTAAATTAAACACGAAAACAACAATTTTATTATTAAAAAGTGTCACCGTATATAAAACTCGAAATACACGAAAACGATAAAATGACAGAAACTACTGAGCTGGTGGAGTTAAACGATGAAGGATCTCAGCGACGGACCGTGTGGTTTCCACGTACAAATGCAGATAACCCTTCCATTTAAACAGGACATAAATGGACATCATTGCTTGGACGTCATCGTCGTTCTTGACATCCATTGTAGACCAGTGCACACGTCCATCAGACCAATCCGGTTTCCGATAAACTATACGAGTTATCTCTCGCTCGTCGCCCTCCACTTGCACCTTACGCAGTAATTTATCTTTTAGGGCAGCGAATGTTATGTTGTGTTTAAGCCTACACTGTATTGTGTCTCGCCCCTCGAAACAGACACCACCAACTTTGTTGGTGATGATGCCCTGATGATGAATGATAGTGAGGGAAGAGTCCTCTGAGTATTGTGTTAGGGCCATTTTTTTGTGAAGAAGAAGAAGCAGAGAAGGGGTTAGGGTTTTTGTGAAGTAGAAGGGAAAGCTGAAGCCCAATTTATAATAGGCGTGAGGAAACATGAGCCGTTGATCAAAATTTTAGATCACAAATCTGAGCCGTTTATTTTCTATCCGTTGTGGCACAATTGCCAAACAAAATGCCATCCACTCTTTTTTCTGACACGTTTGACTGTTTGTAAGTCGTTGATCAAAAGTGTCGGTGGAATCTGAGCCGTTCAATTTTTTTTAAAAAACCCGGTATTCGGCTGCCCTGGTCCAAATGTATTCGGTTGGGGTCAGCCTGAGTTTTTTGGAACAGCCCTAAAAAGGTCGAGCCCAACATAGGCTAGGCAGTCTGTTTTTGCGAGCTCTAATAGTACTCATCTGCTACTTGCTCCCTTGGATTAAAATGATACTCATGCCCTCTCTATATTTGTGCGGGTATCAGCTACGCCGGTATTCCAATATACGTGGGTATCTGCAGATATCCACATATCCTATAAATATTTTTAAAAAATGCATGTGTTCAAAAAGTTATTATTTTTAACTATATAGAACTTCTTCCTATTTTTTTACAATAAAATTATCAATCCCTGAATTAATAAATTGAATAGACACATTCATCAAACATAGATTTCTTAATTTCTTAATTCTTGTATTTAAGTAATGAGGTATTTTAATAATTTTAGTAATTTACTTACTGATATAGATATATGCGGGTACATATACCATCACGTTTGCCTCTGTATCCATCAACTAACAAACTAACAGGTAATTGAAATATTTGTTTATCGTAAGTATTTATGTTTGTTCCTCTACAATTCAAGCTGCATATAAAACTCCTTTACTAATTATGTGCTATCTTTTTCATTTTTGCATTTACAATACTTCCTAAGATGCTTTTATACTAAGTACTAACATGTCATCCTTTTTACTATTACTATGTGATTGAATTTAATTGAATTACTTTCTAATCTCTCAGAGCAGTAAATTAATGAAAGCTGAATGGTTTTTCAACACATTTTTGATACATTAATCCGTGCAACTCGCGTTTTCTTGCTATTGTGGTATTATCAACTAAATTCTGGTTGTTAAATTCATAGTTCGATGCCGCAAATGACCATTACCTAAAACTATTGGTAATATAACCTTTATCTTCTTATAGCAAGTATTCTTCATTAGCATATATAATGATGATTCATCACTATGCTAATGGATTTTCTAGGAAGAATATTTATAGAAACCTAATTTTGGCCAAACTTGGATAATGACTGATATGCCTGACTATACCTTACATTCAGGAAATGAATGAAAAATAGATAACTATCTTTTCTCCTTCTCCATAAGATACCTGATAAACTATCCTCCTCTATCTATTCTTCTTGCAAAGCTCTCAAAAATGTGTAGTTTTATCGTATTGTTCTTGCCCTTATAGCCTTTTAGAATTCTATACCTCAAATTTTTTTCACGGTCTACTTCCTCACTACTACTGGAGCAAAAGCTCATTGACTACTATTGATTGCATTAAATTGCCAGGGTCCTATTTTCTTTTGACGGGAATGACATTCATCAACAAAATGTGAAATCATGTATTGTGAATTTGAACATCCTGTGTGTTTGGTATGGCATGAAAGATAATGAAGTGACAAAAAAAATATAGATATCTAATGTAGGTCTTTGTAACTTGACGATAGACCTTTATTTTGCTTCAAGATAATTCAAATTAAATTAAAAAATGGCTGGTTTAAACAGTTTTTTATCACCAATTTTTTTACCAGTTCAATCAATTATAAAATCAACTAGTTTCTAAAGCTATATGGACATAAATTTTGACCAGATTTCAACTCAAACAACCGGACCGACCTGTTTGATCTGATGTAATAGCAATGTTTTGATTTCCTTTTCTAACAACCAAACAAGACCTTTAGATGGCAATTTTTAAGTGCAAAACATTGCACTCCATCTCTCATCAACTAACAGTACAACTAAGCTATCCTGAAAGGTATGCACCAACAGAACAATTCTGGAAGCAATATATTACCTAACATTATCAAAGCATTGTATATTACCTAACATTATCAAAGCATTGTACTTTTCGCAGTACAGCAGGAAAGAACTACTATTTTTTACAAGGAAAGTAAAACTTTAACATCCCTTCAATCAATGATCAATTATTTATCTGCCATGATACCCATGACTTAGTCGCTATCAAATCGTTCTGTACTAGCTAGTTCTTAAAGCACAACAAAGGGGGAGTCCAAAATCCTGTACTTCTAGGCTAATATTCCAAACTTGAGTGACTTCAAAGTACAATAAATCTGAGTTAATAATACATTTTATTTGTTAAAATTGTTCACTTCATGTTCTATATATATAGTAATACATCTTTCCATGAAGTACTCATCTAATCCTCATTTTTCAGTACTTGAGTTCTTACTTGATTTTATCACATGGCTCCACATTTTCAACTCATTTTCCTCCTCCTGACAATATTTTCCTTATCCAAAGCTGAACTTTATTCTCATTATTATGACCAAACATGTCCACAACTGGAAAAAATAATTTCAGAGACAATTCTCAATGCTTCTACGCATGACCCAAAAGTCCCAGCTCGAATTTTGAGAATGTTCTTCCATGACTGTTTCATAAGGGTAAGATCTCTCTCATTCAAAACACACACACACACACACACACAGATAAAGTTCATGCTGGTTAAGTATTTTGTTGACCAATGGGTGTGTAATAATAAACTAATAATGCATTGATTAATGTTCAATGATAGGGATGTGATGCATCGGTATTGCTGGATTCAACTGCCACTAACCAAGCAGAGAAAGACGGGCCCCCTAATATTTCAGTTCGATCGTTCTATGTGATCGATGATGCCAAAGCAAAGCTTGAATTGGCTTGCCCACGCACTGTTTCCTGTGCTGATATACTTGCTATTGCAGCAAGAGATGTGGTGACTATGGTAATACTCAAGTCTCTGAGCTAGTTTAGACTTTCCAAAAATCTTGATGCATTTTAGGAACCATTTTATCCAAGAACTGTATCCTAGATGCATAGAGTAGACATATTTGGTGATCTCATAATATAGTCCATTAAAGAATCCAAATCACTTCAAGTAGTTTTGGGTAACAATACTCAAAGAAACTAAATGAAATATTTGAAATTTCTATATGCACTATGAGTCTATGATTACTAACCGAGAATCTCAGTCGCATATAGTATTTATATATTTGCATAATGATCCCCATTGAACATTAGCATATTTTGAGAATATTTCTTATGTGCTTTTGACAGTCTGGAGGTCCATATTGGAGTGTACTAAAAGGACGAAAAGATGGAAGGGTATCAAAAGCGTCTGATACCGTCAACTTACCGGCTCCAACATTCAACGCAAACCAACTCATTCAGAGCTTTGCTAAGAGAGGGTTGGGAGTTAAAGATATGGTAACCTTGTCTGGTGGACACACTTTAGGCTTTTCACATTGTTCATCCTTTGTGGCTCGTCTTCAGAATTTCAGTTCATTGCACGACATTGATCCAAGGATGAACACTGAGTTTGCACAAGACCTAAGAAAGAAATGTCCAAAACCAAAGAACAACCACGACGCAGGACAACTCTTGGACTCAACAGCATCGGTGTTTGATAATGATTATTACAAACAACTGTTGGCCGGAAAAGGTGTGTTTTCTTCCGACCAATCACTTGTTGGTGATTACAGAACTAGATGGATTGTTGAAGCATTTGCGAGAGACCAAAGTTTGTTCCTCAAAGAGTTTGCAAACTCAATGCTAAAACTTGGAAATCTAAGAGGCTCTGGTAATGGAGAAGTCAGACTTAATTGCAAGATTGTGAATTGAGAGACAGCGGAGATTAGAGACAAATTTGCCCTGATTTTTTTCTTCATTGCACCACTTTAGTTATTTACAATATTATCATAAAGATCTTGTTACTATTCATGTTGAAATAAATGTGATTATGCTTGTATACCCTCATTTTATGAATGGCAAAAGAAAATGTTCTTTTGTGCATTCAAGCACGAGGTTTTCTAATATTTTAATTGCACATCAAATTTATAATACTTATTTCATGCTTATCAAGAGTTGAGATCTTGTAACTGAACCTCCCATTCCATGTTTCAAACCGCAAACTCGATTAAAAATGTTTGTAGTAGTACAATATACAAGTTTCAAATGGCAAACATCATTACGAGAAGTACTAATTGAGGCTCCGCTAAGTGATGTCTCAAACTTGAGAAGACTGATTTAAAATGTTGGCAATAGTTTAAAATTTAAACGAAATTCATGTTGGAAAATGTCTTGTAACAACTTAATAACCTGCTACAAACTTAAACCTCAACATAACACAGGAGGAGTCTCCATCATTGGAAATTTCACCTAAACGTCTCATAAGAAGTATCAGCAAAATCATTCATTAAAACAAAGCAGTCACATTGAAGGACAAGAAGCCATAGATGGAATGGATCAATAGAGCAAGAAACGTCACTAGAAACAGATATCCAGAAATTACGAAATATGATGGATCCTTCAGTGGGGGTAAAAAGACAATAGATTCCCATGATATTCAACTTCAAGTATCAAAATAAAAAATTATTCTGAGAAGGTAGCTGATTTAACTAACCATATTTCTCCAACTATATGTTATTTAAAAGGACTACCTACTTTGTTTATATATAATAATAGTAAATGATTTGTGGCATAAAGTGGCATACAAAATAAATTACCAGCATTAAAGATCAAGATAATACAAAGATCTTTAAGTGATACGCTAACAAAGATAAAGCCTTCAGGGGGAGAATATACCAGATTATTTGATACAAGACTTGAACCTTTCTTCAAGCAAATACAATATCTGAACGAAATACATATTTGACACCCTTGGTAACATTTCTGGCTTCATGCAACAAGCATTTATCTCCGTGAAGGTGCAATAGTGCCATCCCTTCAATGGGAGCAACCTGTGAAATCAGTATAGTATCAACACCCAAATCCCAAAGCACATAGCCATATTCCAAAACTTGCATATTCAAACTTTTTTTTGGTGAATAAAAGTAACTATCCAAACTTGTTTTAAGTGAAAAGGAAACATATTCAAACTCATATTTCAGTTAAGTAAAATAAAAAATCTACCTCAGCCACAGTGCTATTTCTTGGACCATAGAAGACTGTTTCTCCTCCAACTAAAGGATCAAAAGATGAATCTGACGGGTTGCTGGAATCATTTTTGGACTTTGATTTAAGTTCACCAGCTCCACCGCTTAAATACACTAGCAAAGTATAATAAGTTCGTTTGGCATCTCCAAGATGAACACTTTCATCAATATGTCGTCCAAAGCGTTGACCAACCTTGTACCTGAAATGCAAAAGTGCACGACACTTAGTGAAGTTAATGCATTTGATTTGAAGTATCTATTTTTTCTCAGAACCAAATTTAAAGATAATAGAGGCATTTCCATTGATTAAGAAGACACGACATAAATGAAAATGCAGGGAAAAAAACAAACCTATATAATCTAATATTTGGATTCAGGCCTACAGCAGCCTTCCCTCTAATTCTTATATCAGAAAACAGTTTGTTAAGTCCAGACTCCCAAATTGTATCTGCAAGGACAGGATCGTTCACTGAGATTCGATCGTTATCTCTGTAAGCTTCACCTTTAGCTGGACCTAGACTCCCTTGATGGGCAAAACCAATTCCCTCAGCAGTTTTAATGAATGCCTTTGATTCAGCAGAGGAGAAAAAACTCTGGACCTGAATTCTTAAATTGAAAAATAATTCAAATAAGAATTATTTAGAGAATAATACAAAGCACACATATACATTACATATTGTAGCACAGTTTAATTTATTTTGAAACATCAATTTTTTTTTTCAATCCACCTTATTTTCAAACTTCAGTAGCAATAACAAAACAGATCCACCATGTTAACAAAGAATTAGGGATCCCAATTTTAAAACATTACCAAGGTGCAACTGCAAGCTAGTAAAAACTAAACAGTTTTTTTTCTTACAATATGGATTTCCAGACATATTTACTTACTGTTATGTCACACAAACTAATATTAATATGAAATATAAAGTGGGGACGGGGCATTTAGTTAGTCTTGAAAGAAGTCGTCCATTAAACATAACTAAGCTAATATTTTCAATTATGGATAATGGGCATCTGTTCAAAAATGAATTGGAAGAATCAGAATTAATATTTCACCATTTTATCTTCGAAATTCAATCAAAGTTTATTTATTTTTTATATTTTTGTTAAATAGAAAAAAGGAAATGGATTAGAGCAAAAAGAGAAAGGTAGAATTGTAACCGTGAAGAGATCAATGTCTCGCAAGCGGGTAATCTGAAGATTGTTTTTAGGTTCAATGGAAGGCCATTTTGCTGCTGCTGCCGCGTGTTTCTTACGACCTGTTGTCTCCTTTCTGTCTCCCATCTTCTTCTTCCTCTTTCTCGTTACCCTCTCTGACTCCGTCATTGCTTGCGACCAATGTTTTTCTTTCTTGGATTATGGTGAGGCCCAATTTCTGTTCATTCCATGGCTTACAAACTATTGAACCTCGTTGGGCCAAACCAACGACTAATATCCAATGGGCGGGGTGCTATTCGCCCCCGCCTTTTTGCTATTCGCACCCTTAACTCATTTCTCTCCATCAACCTGATTCTCTTCCCCGTCCTCCTTAACCTCACTCACCTCCTTTCTACCCGTTTTCTTTTAGTCGAATTCATTTATATCTCTTTCAGAATTTGTTGTTGTAACAACATAGGCCTTGCTTTTCGTTGGCTACTTGGGGAAATAAATAAGGTTCACATTTTGATTTTTGGAACTACTCAATAATATCCCGATGGAAACTTTCAAAGCACATTATAAAAAACCCTAACTTCTATGTGTGTGGTTGCATGTTTCATTGCTTATATATTTGTTTAGGGCCTTGTGTTAGGCCTTGAAAAGTTACCTAGGGTCAAGAACTGAAACCGAAACCAAAGTTTTGGTACTTTGGTTCCAACCTCGTTCGTTGAGTGCAAGTGCATGTTCGTTGGGGGGAGGGGGATTGCATTACAACTCACATGGAGAAAATAATACTTATATATAGTGCTATAGGTACTAGTGGTCCTGTTCCTCACATAAAAATATAGGTAACTGTTAGAAACTGCCTAAGAGGTGTAATTTTATTAGCAATTATTATGTCTGTTAACAAAAAAATCAACAATTTCTCTTTGGAACAGGGCGAACAACACCTATCTAACTGTACGTAAGTAATGCTCAACCATGATTCATGAGATACATATGCACATGTAAGCAATATCAGTTTGCTAGGCGAAAGGGTGATGTTCACTGGGTAAATGACCTCACGGTTCAAACACTATAAATTCATTTATCTCTGCGATTTTGAGCTTTTTCCTTCAGTTTTATAGTTCTTCTAATTCCCTAAAATACAATAGAACTTGAATCTTTTAATCTTGATTTTGATATCACCTTGGTTTTGTCATAAACCCTAGCCTTTGTAGTTCCCGTGGCGTTCTATGCTTCCTTCCTACATGAATGCGGCAAGTTAAGTGAGGGGTTACACTCTAGTTTGGTTCCTAATTTTGTTAACTCTCTATTTTATGTCAACACGAGTAGATATGGTACTCTGTGAGCTTGGGAAGCCCCAAAAGTATCCGCTTTTGGTTCTGGTTGATATATTGGTAAAAATCCCAAGAAAACGGTATGTTATTTCTTGTTATTGATTTAGATGTTGTTCAGTTTGGTCCTAATCTCATGGTTGTAGTGTTTTAGGTCCCTATTAACACTATTAATTAGTGTCTTTACGTGCAAGTACTTCATTTGGCGCCTATATTGCTTAAGTTGTAGAGATTTATGATAGAAATGCTTCTATTTAAATCCCGTGAGAGGATGACAATAAAGATCGAAGACTTTACCACTTCCTTTCAATGAAAACCATCCATAGAGATCATTTTTTGAGTTTGACGTAGTGCATGTGAAAAGTAGATTAAAGAACGTAAGCAACAATGGAACCACCTAAGAGGCAAATATATGACTTCGTGATTTCTAATAAATGCCCAAATGTTTGAAAAAGTTGGGAAGGAGCCACATTGAGGTGATCCAATACATGAACATCAAAAATCAGAGAAAGGGAGTCTTACTCTGATCTCGACAAAGAGAATGTCGAACATCAGAAGGACGACATGCATGGGGTGCTCCTCGACACAAACCATATGTTGAAGACCTAGGGAAATTTAGCCCTAGTTAGTTGAAACCCCAACCATCTTTGATGAATATATTATCCCTCATTTTTTGAAGACCAATTCCCATTAAATACACTCATCGGGCAAACAAAGTCTCCTCATTAACCCACGAGAATTAGTGGGTATATGGAGGTACATAGTGGTCATCCCGGAGTTCGAACCTCTTGTTTTTATCCATCTCTTACTAGTGCAAACCAACAGTAGAATAGAGTCGCTAGTTTATTCCACGACTTAAGAGCCAACTCATTTGGTCCTTATTGTACCCCCTAAATTCCAACCTACTATTAAGTGAGTTTTTAAGCCCCAAACCCATAAATTTAAATTTTTAGTAGGTTAAGTCCAGGGCTTTCATGGGTCGGGTGACATTAATTTTTTTAACTAATCACTAATAAGTATATAAAGGTTATATGAATTGAGTATACACGTGACTTTGAAACTTGAGGTGTTTCAATCTCTTGGTATGATTTCTTTTTCTGTTTTTGAAAGAGTTTAAGTGAGCTGGGTCCCATGAGCTTACCCGTTCAGAGACAGCCTTAAGGGTCAAAGAGCACTCACAAAAGTTCTTACATATTATCCACCATTGAGATCCTCATATCAATGAGAGTCAAACCCCTATTCTTGTAGGATATGAGCTGCATTCTTACCAACTTGACCAATATTTATTAGCTTTTGGTATGATTCTTATTTGTCTCTTCTCAGATTTGTTGTACTATCACGACATCATCGTCTAGTCCAATGCACGAGTTCAAACCCTCTAGCGACATGGGGTTCCACTTATGTTCAATACATAACAACGAAAATACAACATATGTGGTGATTGACATCACCTTTAATTAGGTGAAAATCTCACATTACAAAACTTGAATTTTTTTAGTGCAAATTCCTAAAACAAGAGGAGCGATAGGAACACTCACTTAAACACTCTCTTTATGATTGGATGAAACTAACACGGGTTCCACTAACTTAGTGAAATCTATTTCTAAAGTAGTGAGGCTAACATAAATTTCAACAAATTGTAAAGTGAGTGTTGAGGAGATTTTTCAAACAACAATAAAGAGTCAAGGTCTATGATGACAACACTCAAAACATCATCTTTAAACTGACAAAAGAATTTGTAATTTTGCAATAAGTCTAGTTTTCTTCAGATCTAATAATGGAATTGCAAAATGATGAACAAAAAATTAATAATGCAAGAATACCTCCTTTTTACAATGCAATTAAAACAGTAACATTACGTAACAACTTATCATTTTGTCTAAAGTGGGAAGATGGAATCTGTACTGATGGAAAGGGCCACTACCTTTTCTATGCTTAAAAACCGCAATGGGCAGAAGCACGAGCCGAAGCTGATGCAGCTCCGAATCTCTCAGTTTATGTTGCAGAGTTTAGATGTGATCATGTGGACACAGTAATTATTGTTTGTTTATTGGACTTCCAATTCCATCCAACGCACCATTGGCATTGCTGATATTATTATTATTGGCTTAATTACAGTTTTGGTCCCCCTATTTTCACCAATTCACGATTTTGATCCCTCAAGTTTTAATTTGACGATTTTGGTCTCCCTATTTTCCCAATTTGAAAAATCATAGTCCCCCTATTAAAAAAGTCAAAATTGAAACTCAGTTTGACTCACTCATCCTACGTGGCAGTCCACGTAGACTGTCACGTAGGCGCACCCCTACCCCCACCCCCCACCCCCCACCTCCATTGTTCATCTTCCCCAACCACCCCCCCCACCGTGAACCCCACTCATCCGTCAGCCACCACCACCCTCCCCTTCTCTGGTTCGCGACCCCACTCCTCCGTCAGCCACCACCCTCCCCTTCTGTCCCACCGGATCTTCGCGCAGACAGTGAGAGAGAGAGAGAGAGAGAGATCTTCGCATAGAGAGAGGGAGAGAGAGAGAGAGGAGGGGAGGGAGAGCGACGCATGAGGGGAGGGAGAGCGAGAGCGACAGGGAGGGGAGGGAGAGCGACGGGGAGGGGGGTTCACGGTGGGGGGGAGGGGAAGATGAACGGTGGGTGGGGGTGGGTGGGGGGTGGGGGTGGGGGGTGCGCCTACGTGGTAGTCTACGTGGACTGCCACGTAGGATGAGTGAGTCAAACTGAGTTTCAATTTTGACTTATTTAAGAGGGGGACTATGATTTTTCAAATTGGGAAAATAGGGGGACCAAAATCGTCAAATTAAAACTTGAGGACCAAAATCGTGAATTGGTGAAAATAGGGGGACCAAAACTGTAATTAAGCCATTATTATTTACTACTAAACTTTTTACAAGAAGACCAATTTTAAATGTTATTAATAAAATATATTTTACTTTCTTCATGTGAAATCTGATGAATCTCCACTCTGAAGTTCAGTTGAATACTATATTAATATTAATTTGGCACTATAATTTCAAATTTGAAGTTAACAATGTTCTTTTATTTTTGGTCAAAAGTTAATAATGTTCTATACTTATATATATATATATATATATATATATATATATATATATATATATATATATATATATATATATATATATATATATATATATATATATATATATATATATATATACTAGTATGTATGACCCGTGCGCTGCACGGGTCGACATTCACTTGTAACTTAGAAGTTGACAATTTTTTTTATGAATTAACAAAATAGAAGTTGTATATTTAAGTGTATTGTGTGACATTACGCCATACATGGAATTCATGTGTTTGCCCACCACATTACATGTAACTGCCGCGTAGCTATTGTAACATCTCCAAAATAACTAAGTGAATTATTTTGATGTTCAATTTAATTACTTATTTATGATTATGTTAAAATTATTGAGTTTATGAAATTAGTTTGATTGTTAATGAGTTGTGGAGTTAAATAGGACTTATTAGGGAATTAAGGATTTGAGTGGGGTTAGTTTGGGGAATTCACCCACATAAGTTATTGTTAATAACTTATATAAGAATTATATAAGAAAGAAAAGAAAGAAAACTGAGAAAGGAAAGAAAGAAGCGAAGTCGAGAGAGAGGAGAAGAGTAAAGAAGAAAAGATAGAAGCAGCGCACCGGAGAAGAAGAATAGAAGGAGGACTCACCGAAACCCTAACATTGTGAATTCCATCATCATCTTCGCTTTCACTTCCATCCTTCATAGCTAGGTAAGTTTACTTTAAATTTTCATCTTCGTTTATGGATTCGAATTTTAAGGGTTTGAGAGGTGATGAGTTGAAATCTTTGGTTGGAAAACTGACTGGAGGGGATCCATCTACGGATCCATACTTCTACGAATCATTTATTCACCTTTCAGAAAACCCTAAAATCCCCTTCGACTTTCCCAACCCACAGTTTCCCCTCAATCGTTCTCACCGGCGCCGTCTCAGATCTTTCTCTACAATTTTCGATAAACAGTCCTCTATACTGAATAATCTACTGGTAATGCTTTTGATCAGGAATGGCTACACACTATGCGTCTTCTTCAAGTCATGCGAAACCGCTGTCGAGAAGGGATGCTCAACGAACTGCTCCGGAAACACTCACCGAGGTATGGGTTAACGAATCGAATCTTATTGGGTTTAATTTAGGGGTAAAGCAATTTAGGTATTATTATGTTGCTCTGTTTTCAGATTAAGCCAAATAATCTTTAAGCAAACCTTGTTAGAAATATACAGATTGTGAATCATCTTAATGTTGTGGTGTTCTGTGCGATTATTGTAGTGTTCGGTATCAGTGTTGTTTTTCCTAATTAGGCAAATACGTTAGCTAGAACAAATCTATATACCTCTGCGTCGGCAAAAACCATCTCAACAGCAAGAGGTGAGTCACCTCCATATGAAGGAAAGACGTGCCATTTTCGGAGAAGTTTGACCATTACTGAGGAGGAGTCGTTGGCTGGTTCGATTATGGCCAAAGCTTGAACATTTTTGGGAACCCCAGGAGTGACTTTGGAGGAGGACGCCATGCGTTATTCAAATGTTTTAGTTGTAGGTATCACTGTTTTAGCTTCTGTTCTAGGTTATACTTTTTGCTTAAACGAATGATGTATATATTCTGATTTGTGTGTGATTTTGATAGTTTAGTATTCTGATACGCCTATAATTTCGTCAATTTATGATTAATGGAAATTAATGTTGTTCTCATTTCATTGTTACATTTGGATGAGGACAGTGAGGACCATCAATTGACTGTGCCTATGATTGAGCAAAATTATTAATAAATTCCAGAAACCTTAAAATTCGGTGGCATTTAATCTAAAACCGGATATTATGGAAAAATTGAAGGTTTGTTGTTTTGCATTTGAAAAGCCGTAGACCGATCTTAAAGTGAGAAGGAAAAACAAAATTAGGGTCAGTGTCGTACTTACATTTCAGGCCACCGCTTACGGTGGCCGTTTACCGCAGTCAGCCGTTTGTAGCGAACACAGTCGGGTTGCTCCTCTAAACCACCATGGAAAGCAGATCGCCGTCGCGATGCTGCTCCCTTACTCCCACCGTCGAAATCCATCCTCCCTTTAACCATATTTGAGAAGATCAGATACGTAGCAATGGTACGCTTCCTCAATCCACGTCGCCGTCCTCTCTCTCTTTTACTACGCGAAAAATATGGTTAAATGGAAATCACGATCCTCACTCTCTCAGATCGCGAAAATCTCTCTCTCCATGAAGGCAGGCGGAGATAGCGAACCTTCGCAGCGTGTGGCGTAGAAATCTCCCTCACTCTTCTGTTTCGCTGAAAACGGCAATGCTTAAAACAGAGAAATAAAAGCAAACCTCATTTAACCTAAACGTGTTGTTGCCAACACCTTTCAAAAGAGCGGACGTGGATTTCTTAGAAGTATGACGTGATTTTACACGTATTTTTGAGGTGGACGGTGACTTGTAACATCTATGGTTTAGTATAATTAAGATATATATCTGTGTGTGTGTGTGTGTTAACTGTTCTGGCCCAATGTAAAATTTCACTCTCTTCAAAACTTTGGTAAAAAAAATTACACGTGTATGCTAACTTCTTTTTTGTGTTTGGTGTATTTCGGCATCGACCATTCCTTCTTAGCCTTGCTTGTTGCTTGTGCTATAGGTTGTATTAAAAAAAATCTTCAATTGTCGAAAAAAAATGTTTGTATCACCTCAATTTTAAAGAAAGACGCTCTCCGTCTCATTTCGTTTAGTATTTTAATTAAAAAAAATTTGTCTCATTTTTTTTTGGTTCGGACCCTTGGTAGCTATCCACGAAAGGTTCCAACGCTTTCAACGAAAGACTAATCTCCGCTTGTGCTTAGGATCAAATTTTACATTGGCCAACATCGAATTTGTCCACTGCGGGAATCGAATTCAAAAGCACTAGGTCGAACCTGCGTCCCAAGGTATATTAAGCCACTAGGCCAACAGTTTGGTTTCCTATATTTATACCCTAAAAAGCATTAATGTTTTTCTTTTAAAAGTCAAAAAATTACATAATATTTTTCTACGTCCTTTCATCTTTCTTTGAACAAATTAATAGTTCATTTGGTACGGTTCCAACTACCAACTAGACGTATGATCAATGGTTTTGAAATTGGACTAAACATCGAATCGGCAAAACCTCTGAGTCAAGGTTCAATCATTTTAAACCGATTGAATCCAGATGAAACAGCTGTTGAACCACTCAAATAACTGAATCGCAGACGGCGTTGATTCATGGTTTAACCAATTTAACGGTTTGGTTGGATCGGTTTTAAAACACTGCATAGACAATTTAGAAGCCCTAAATTGAAGCTTTCATGATCACGTCCAAGTTACCATGAAAATAATTAACTTCCAAAAACAGGCTAATTCCAAACTTACAGTAAAAAAAATAAAAATATGAAAGTTTCCTCATAAAAAGTAAATAAATATAAAAGTTTAACTTGCCTCGATCATTTTCGAGTTTAGACTCTGTGATCGACATCATCACGAAACGTACTAAGTTTGTTTATCCTCATAATAGTATTAGGCCTACAAGGTAAAAGGTAAATTTAGTGACTCTATATGTGTATGCATACATATGTGTGCTCAACTCCTACGTCTCTTATAATATTTTGGATAATTTGCATGAACAGGAAATGGTATTAAGTTACACTTCAATTATTTATTTAATTACATTTTACTAATTGTATTTAATTAGTTTGTTATTATCTTTTAGAGTTTGTTTAGAAGATAAATAGTAGTTAAAAAAGATAAGTGGTATATTAGTATTATTTAAACTCAGCTCTACTAAGTCTTTGCAGTACGTTCAATTTCACTCATCAATCAAATAAAATGAGACTTTCACTCTCAGTTCTCTATTTTATATATAATTGATGTCACACTTTTAATAAATAGGGCGAAAGCCATTATTTCATTTTAGTCCCCATAGACAATAATGGATGGTTTAAAATTGAAAGCATATATAACCTTTTATATATACCCCGACAGTACTATGAGACATCTATATTCTCTATGAAAATCTTGTAGTATATAAATTGAATGCGTGGTTGCGTAGGATGGTTTGGGTTGCCCCATTAGGACCCTACTCATACTTTAATTTAATTGTTATGGCCACAACAGACGCTCCTCTTTCTATATCTATATACTTTTCTCTGCCTTGTCATGTTGGAAGCTAATACCTCTTCCAAGTAGAGGTGCCAATTTTCTCCATCATAGCTAGATACCCTTTGTCTGTTTTGGCCTTATTCGTGTACGTTTTCCACCATCATTTTTTAGCCTTAATTTAAGAAACAACCAAATAAATAACTGAGAATAGATCAGAAGAAAAATGCAAGGAAATGATAATACATCCTAATTAATATGATTGTAACTATAGTAGGCACTTGCAGATTTTTGACTCCATTGATACAATATATTAGGGCCCATTTAAATTTTCAACAATATTTTTTTTTGAATGATAAGTAAAGAGAATGCACTTATAAAAATAATAAAAACATTTTTTTTTGAAATGATGGATCCATTTTTTAGTCTCGGTAGAAACAAGTGAAAATTCTAAACAAGAAGTAAAAGGGTAAAAATAAACATAGCCTTACTAAATTACACTTTTTATCATTTATCTTTAAACAAAATTTTAGTTTAGTCCTTTTATCCGAACACACAAGAAGACTTCAAAATTTGAAGCAGAGAGCCATATGTCTCTCTCTCTCCCCCATACAGATATAGCACAATAATAAAATATATAGCGGTGAGGTGTAAGAAGGCCTGGAATGATGTAAGGGCGAATCTGCCAAGTTTTGCGCAACAACTGAATCCAGCTCCAAAGGTGACCTCATGTGTTCAATTAAAAATAGTTCTTATAATATATATATTCATATTTCATAATCCACAATACAAATCCATACAACGGTACTAAGTTGGTTTGATGGGATCTGGCTATGATTCTTTAAACAAAATATCTTGAATTCCACAGAGGTTGCTATTGGCTAATTTTGAGATTGATTTGATATTAATTTAATGCACGGTCATGTTCTCCTGTCGGTCACCACCATGCTATATATCCAACCATTTGAATTTGTAGAAATTAAGATAAGATTGGTACGTTGAGATCACAGGGGTAGATTGATAATGGTACTACAGAGCCACAGAGGCTTCTCATCTTAACAATTTCACAATGTGAAAATTGTTATAGAAACTAAGAAAAGTCAATTGATGAAATATTTCTGAAAATGTTGAGTATATTGATGTTGAACATTATTTGAGCTTCTTAATTTGCAGCTATATATATATATATATATATATATATATATATATATAATTGGGACCACTCTAGAAGTAGTAGTGCAGTGATGTTAGAAAAGTAGATATAATTCGAATCTATATAGGTAATAGTAACGGTTGAAAGCAAAGGCTTTTATGGAGCCTTTTTAGATGATGATTACTACTAGTTAAAAGTGGTATGGTGACCCCAAAATCTAAGTGATGTTAAAATTACTTAACTATTAAAGGGTCTGATGATCTGACAATGAGTTGAGAGGGTAATATAATTTTGTAAAAGCAGAGTGACCTGTGTCGGCAAACCAAACCTGCACACACTATGTGGCAAGTGGCAACGTACAAAAAGTTAAGGAAGGGAAGGGAGTAAATGGGGTCCATATTTTCATGTTTGTGTCTGAGATTTTTCCATGACTCATTTTTAAGTTGAACACATGGGTTAATTCAGATAACAATTATGTTGGTAACTGAATTGGATTGGGGCAGACTGAGTCTGAAAGGATTGAATTGAAATAAGAACATTGAATGGCATTGCATTTTGTTAGGTAGTAGTAGTATTGCATGAATTGGAGATTAAAATCAGTGGGTGAGGGAATCAGGGGATCATTTCTGACATTGATCAATGCTCTGAGGCAAATTATGATGTTAGAGCAGCAAACATTATGGCTTTCTATTCATTAGCTGCCCCATCTCATGGCTCATCCTCTGTTAATTTGGGAGTGCAAACATGGATGCAACAACAATAGTTTTTTTATGTCCAGAAAAAGAAGATTATGTAAATTAGAGTACTAAGTAAGAAAAATGATAAAACTGTAACCTTATATACATCCATTAATCCTTATCATAAAAGGTGGTCACTAATGTGTCAAAATACCGCATTAATTCTATATGCGGTTCTTTTCGTGTAAACTGGATTTCCTCTACGCATAATTGGAAAGACTAAATCCTCGAGCTAGATAGAACCACAATGAGTGGCAAGAGTTTTAATGCTGCTGTATTTTTAGAGCTCGATCTGAACCCAGGATCTTTGATATTTTATATGAGGTTCTAAGTGTCAAAATAAAACATATGGTCCTAACTAATGTATTTTTAGAACCAAATTGAAGGTTCTTGATTAGTCTATGTTAGCACAATATGTATAATGTATATTTTTCTGACAGGTAGTCATTTTGATGGCTAACCCTCAACTTTATTCAAAAATTCCAACATGCATTGAATCCCTTATGTGGGGAAGGCTGGAACTGCAGTAGGAAAAGTTTGAACAACATATTTTTCTGATGACTAGGGCTGCTGGTTTACTCCAGCGTGGTGCAATTAGGAGATAGATAAATCCTCCTTCCTGGGTGCCGGCTCAAGATTGGAACCTTGGTAACACAAAAACAGAGAAAACACTGTTGAATTATTCTATTTTTGATTCTCAACTATCTATTGTAACTCCAATAGTTACTACATCTCAACGTCAAACTTTAGTATTATTTGTACGGTACGTGGAATCTTTGTTCTATCCTTAACTTGCTATTCGTTCTTCTAGATTTCCATGCATCTATCTACCCTTCAACCATATATATATATATATATATATATATATATATATATATATATATATATATATATATATACTTGTACGCTTAGACAGCTATTTGATCTACTCCATATGGTATGGATACCTCGTTTATTCACAGAGCAATATTGTCTATCTCTCTCTATTCTTAGCACATAAACCCAACTAAAAGGAATAAGAGACTTTTGTGAGACATTAGTTTATGAGAAAATTTCAGACTATAGAAAACTAATGGTTTCAAGAAGTATTTCCAAAAATTCTATATATTTCAAAATGCTACATAGGCCCACTAATAAGTATACATACGGTCGTAACAGTGATCTTGGTCAAGAATAATATGTATGCAGAAATTGTGTTAGCCTACATTTTCGACAGGTTCAATTAAATGCAGTCAACGAGCTTTGACTTGCTAATTTCAAGAGGAAAGGTGTTGATTTCGACAGTGAGAAGTTTTCCCAAGAAGGTTCAACGCAGTGCTTAACTTAGTGGAAATTGAAGAATTGAAGCCAATGGTTCGACGAGAAGAAAGTTAGTGATAGATCAGAAGTCAAATGCTCGTTGTTGAAACAGCATATATAGCAGTTATTGTGGTCGAAGACATGGCAGTTACCATTTTTTAAATTTTATGTACAGTTAGTTAGTTATTGTGTTTCCCTCCTTGTATAAATAGTAGTTTTTCATAGGAAAACCGAGTCACAAACTCACATACAGAATTCTGAAACTCAAACTTCCAACATCAGAGAGAAAACGAGTCAGAGAACAATGTATGAACGTGCACCATTCTCTTTACAATTAATGCAATTTCACTTTTACTTTCTTAAGTTTTCTGTATTTTATTTGTTTTTTCTTCGCAGTCTACTCAGAATTCTCCCTTCTGGAGATAACTTCGACGGTTATCTTCATACTTTCAAGTTTAAACCGCAAGAACACTCATAATTTCTGGAAAAACTTTAACACAAATGTTCTAGGATTTTCTAGTTGATCCTGCAAGCAACATTAATTTGTAACTAGCGGTGTTTACCAAAAAACACGGTAAACAAATTGGCACGCCCAACGGGACATTTGTGCTAATTTTTAAAGTTTTTTCGTTGAAATCTTAAAACTTGTGATTTAATCTGTGCATGTGTTTGAGGAGTGGTAAACATCTTTCAAAGATGCCGCGCTCTAATGTAAACAATACTTCTGCATCAAATGCCCAAAGTTTACAAGAACAAGCGCCAGTTAGTGACGCTAACGCTACGAATGTCGTGGGAGTAACCGCTTCCATGCCTTCTTCGACTGTTATGGGCGTAACCGTTGTAACTGCTCCTGTAATTGTCGATGATGACAACGGCAGCATTGACACAGACTAATGCGATGGCTTCTGTGCCACCAATATTAGGACCAACAAGTCCTTTAATGGCTAATCCAATGATCGGAAATATGCCATTTAATTTGCCTATGAACAGTAGGAGTTATCCATATGGCATGCCAACAGCCTTGATAGCAGACCTTCAGACAAATTCGTCTACGTATGCAGACAATGCAATTACAGGATTTACGCCTACACATAGTTCATCAGAGAACATTTTTAGTCGAAATGTTCAACCTTCATTGACCACATCATCTTTGCTGGCATTAAGGCAACAAATGGATGATAGTAATCATGATATGGTTAATATGTTAACACAACAAATTGGTACAGTGCTTAACCCTCTAATACAAAACACAAATAATAGTTACCAAATGTTAGCAACACAAATGGGAAGGACTGCTGATTTCTTTGGCACTCCACCAGTGCATAACCAGCAAATTCCTCAAATTCAGAATGTTAGGCCTGTTGAAATCCCCATAGAAAGGCCCAACAATGCAGTTCCCATCAATCAAGGGCAACAACTTGTTGTCGAAGAGCCTGTTCCTGATGTTGTGTTGGTCAATAGGAACCAAAATGCTGATGAAGTGGTTAGGCAAGTCCAATAAAATAATTTTGGAATCCAAAACAATTTGGCTAATCTTGTTAAAAATATTCTAGCCCAAAATAGTCTTAATTTAGGCCTACATAGGCCTAATTTTGTGTCACCTTTGTCGAATTATATATTGCAAGCAGAATTGCCCAGGGGATGAAAAATCCCTAAGTTCACAAAATTCGCTGGGGAAACTAGTGAATCTACTGTCGAACACGTTGCCCGTTATTTAACTGAGGCTGATGACATAGCACACAATGAGAATTTAAGAATGAAATACTTTCCAAATTCTCTAACTAAAAATGCTTTTACTTGGTTCACCACTTTACCTCCACATTCCATTTTTAATTGGAATTAGTTAAAAAAGGCTTTCCATGAGCAATTCTATATGGGCCAATGCAAGATTAGTCGTAAGGAATTGGCTAGCGTTCGACGTAAAGTGGCGGAGTCTATTGATGACTATCTCAATAGATTTAGACTTCTCAAGGCAAGGTGCTTTACTCAAGTGCCTGAACACGAGTTAGTCGAAATGGTTGTTGGTGGCCTAGACTATTCTGTAAGAAAGAAATTAGATACTCCGCACTTAAGAGATATTGCACAATTGGCTGATAGAGTTCGACAGGTCGAAAGGCTTAAAGCTGAAAAGGTTAGGACTAGTAGGTTCAATAATAAAAAAGAAAAAGTCGCATATGTCGACACTAATGACAGCGACCAGGAATTCGACATATCGTATGAGGATGTCGAAGAAGAGGTTAATATTGCAGACTTAAAACCTGGGCCTCCAAATACATGTAAAGTGTTAAAGCCATTAGATGGGAAAAATCCTGTCGAGCCTAAAAATGATAAGTTTGTTACAAAAACTTACACCTTTGATGTTTCTAAATGTGATGAAATATTTGATCTTTTGGTTACTGATGGTCAAATTTTGGTGTCTAAAAGCCTGAAAATACCACCATTGGAACAAAGAAAGAAAATGGGTTTTTGTAAATTCCATAACTTTTTAGGCCATAACACTTCACGTTGTGTTGTTTTCAGGGATTTGGTCCAGAAATCTCTCAATGAAGGTAGACTGAAATTTGGTGACAAATCAAAGCCCCCAATGCAAATCAACACTGGTCCTCTTCCAATATACTGAGAAAATGAAAGTTGCTTACCCAAAAGCAGAAGAGGAATTAATTGATTTCCTTAATCGTTGCAAGATAAGCAACACAGAAGTGATTCTATGTCCAAGATGCAGTTCTGTCTTTGACAAAGAGGCTGCAAAGAGCCTTGAAGGTTATCGACCTCAATTGAAGCGGAAAGGAAAATGGGTCGACAAAAGGCCAAAGTTCAGTTTCAACAAAAGAGGGATACCATACAAAGTTACTTCGACAAAGCATACTCAGAAAGAGCAACTTAAGACTTATGTTCCATCAACAAAGTCTCCTGTAGAGAAATGGGTGTACTCCGGTGGAAAGAATACTAGATACTTACCCGTGAATTCTGGTGGGAAAAGTGTTAGGTATCAACCAAAACCCACAAAAATGGTCAAGGGCAGCACCAGTACTAATGGCCAAAACAAGGCACTTGAATCTTACAAGTATGCCTATAACAACAATTACAAGGGGAAGAATCCCATGACTAGAACTCAATGGCGCAGACACCAACGCCAAAAGAAAGCTATTGGTGCAGGACAAGTAGAGAGTTCTAACAAAAAACAAGGTAAGCAAGTGGCTGTCGAAGTGGCTAGAAAGCCAGCTACTGAGAGGATATTTCCTCCACTCCCAGCAATAAAAGAAGGCTTTAACTTAGACGAAGAAATGGAGTCTGATTTTGCTGATCCTGGGTCGGAATTTGATGTCTTATGCAATGTGGTATCAATTCTACCAATTGAGTATGATGTAGTTTCCGAAGTGAATGATGTCGAGGAAGATTTCGATGAAGAGACTACTTATAAACCAATTTGTTACTATGTGCTGAAGAATGGTTGTGTCGAGGAACAACATGCTGTATTTGAGAAACCAGATTGTGGAATGATGAACCATCTCAAACCTTTGTTCATTCAAGCTAAAGTGAACAACATAGGTGTCAACAAGATTTTGGTCGACGGTGGTGCTACTGTAAACTTGATGCTACAACATTTGTTGAGGAAAATTAGTAAATGTGATACTGATTTGAGGCCACACAACGTGGTACTCACAAATTATGAAGGCAAAACTGGCCACTCACTTGGGGCCATTGAAGTCGAGTTAGCTGTGGGTGGCATCAAAAGATCAACGTTGTTTCTGGTAGTTCCTTCTAAGGCTAACTACAACTTGTTGCTAGGAAGAGAGTGGATACATGGCGTGGGGGAAATACCATCAACTGTTCACCAAAGGCTCATTATTTGGAGAGAAGATGGTTTGGTCGAAAACATTGAAGGTGATCAGAGTTATTTCAAAGCGGAGGTAAATACTATCACTAAGAAAAATTTCGACAAACAATTGGTGACCATTGCGCCATGTTCTTCTTCTGATCTTGGTTATGTACACCAAGATAATGTGTTTTCCTCAGTTACTCTTCCCCCAAACTATGGATTTATTTGGGGAGGTTATGGATGAGGATAATCACCCAAGAGGCTTTTGCAAGCCTACTGGGTGGGATGGACCATAAATAGTTTATTTATGTCCAATCCCAATACATGGGATAGAATTACGGCCTATGTGGCCGAAAACAAAGAAAAAGCGGCTGTGGAAGCCGAGTTACAACAACAAATGGTTGCTGAAGCTAATGACAGTAATAGTAAGGAAGACTTGGTCGAAGACCAAAGGCTTGATTGTGTATATGATGATGATCCTTTAGGTTTTGAAAAGGACCCAATGGGTTCGACCAAGAAAATACAAGCATGAGATCCTTTGGAAGAAATTGACTTGGGAGATGGCTCTGTAAAAAGGCCAACATATATTAGTGCAAAGATTGACAAAGCTTTCAGAGTGCAAACTGTCGAACTTTTGAAGGAATTTAAAGACTGTTTTGCTTGGGACTACAATGAGATGCCAGGTTTAAGTCGAGAAGTGGTGGAATTGAAGCTGCCTATACGACCAGAAAAGAAGCTAGTGAAGCAGACACCAAGAAGATTTGCACCACAAATACTGTTGAAGATCAAAGAAGAAATCGAAAGACTACTCAAGAGCAAGTTCATTAGAACTGCCAGGTAAGTAGATTGGTTAGCAAATATAGTTCCTGTTATTAAGAAAAATGGAACTCTTAGAGTTTGCATAGATTTCAGGGATTTAAATAATGTTACACCCAAATATCAATACCCTATGCCTGTGGCAGAAATGCTTGTTGATCGATTCAGCAGCAGGCTTTGAATATTTAAGTACGCTTGATGGTTATTCTGGTTATAACCAAATTTTTATTGTTAAAGAAGATGTATCAAAAAAAGCATTTCGATGTCCAGGGGCATTAGGTGTTTATGAATGGATGGTGATGCATTTTGGCTTAAAAAATGGTGATGCATTTTGGCTTAAAAAATGCTGGTGCTACATACCAAAGAGCTATGAATTCTATGGTTCAAGATTTTATAGAAAATTTTATGCAAGTGTACATAGATGACATAGTTGTTAAGTCTTCATCAGAAAGTGGTCATTTAGACAATCTTCGACAATCATTTGAAAGAATGAGAAAATATGGATTGAAAATGAATTCACTTAAATGTGCCTTATGTGTACGTGCAGGTGACTTTTTAGGATTTGTTGTGCACAAAAAAGGCATTGAAATAAATCAAAACAAGACAAAGGCAATTTTAGAGATGAAAGCTCCTTCGACAAAGAAAGAATTGCAGCCGTTACTAGGAAAAATCAATTTCCTTAGAAGGTTCATTTCAAACCTAAGTGGCAAGACACAAGTTTTTTCGCCATTACTTCGACTGAAGAAAGAAGATGTGTTCAGGTGGGATCTAGAACACCAAAAAAGCTTTCGACGATATCAAGGGCTATTTGATGATGCCTCCTATTTTGTTACCTCCTATTGGAAATAAAGTAATGAAATTGTATGTAGCAGCATCAGAATTGTTAATAGGTAGCATGTTAGCACAAGAGGATGAAAATGGTGTCGAAAGAGCCATTTATTACCTTAGTAGAGTTTTAAATGATGTCGAAACTAGGTATCATCCAATAGAAAAGTTGTGCCTATGCTTGTATTTCTCTTGTACAAAATTAAAGCAATATATAAAGCCTGTTGATGTGTATGTTTACTCGCATTTTGATATTATTAAACATATGCTGTCGAAACCAATATTACATAGTAGAATTGGTAAATGGGTTTTAGCGCTTTCTGAGTATTCACTAACTTATCAGCCTTTAAAAGCTATTAAAGGCCAAATTGTGGCTGATTTTATCGTCGATCACTCATTGGTCCAGGTCCCATTAAATTTAGTGGATTTCAGCCATGAAAGTTATACTTCGATGGTTCTAGCCATAAAAATGGTTTTGGAATTGGAATTCTCATTGTTTCTCCAACAAAAATACCAACGAAGTATAAGTATAAGATCGAAGGTTTTTGCACCAATAATGAGGCTGAATATGAAGCCTTGATAGCAGGACGCCAGGACTTGAGATTTTGCTAGACTTGGGGGCAAAACATGTCGAAATTAAGTGCGATTCTGAATTAGCTGTGAAGCAGTTAACTAAAGAGTATAAATTCATTAAGGAAAATCTAATAGTGTATTTTGTTGCTGCCAATGCTTTGTTAAAACGTTTTAACAGTGTTAACATAAAGCATGTGCCTCGAATTTACAATCAAGAGGCAAATGATTTGGCACAGATTGCTTTAGGCTATAGAGTCTCGAAAGAAAAATTAGAAGAACTAATAGAAATAAAAGAGAGAGTAATTTCGACAGATTATCCTTTAAATGAATTGTCAACGCCAAAACTTGGGGGGCAAAGGAAGTATTATCATCTCCAATTACTGCAAATGAAAATTTTCATGAAAATTTTCAGCATTTTGAAGTTTTTGCCATTGACAATATGTCGAATGATGATTGGCGAAAGCAAATTGTCGAATACTTGGAAAATCCAACAGGAATAACTAATAGGAAAACCAAGTATAGAGCCTTAAGTTATGTGATTATTGGAAATGAATTGTTCAAAAAGACTCCTGAAGGAGTTTTGCTTAAATGTCTTAGTGAAAGTGAGGCATATTTAGCAATATCCAATACTCATAGTGGAGCCTGTGGATCTCATTAAGCAGGTCATAAAATGAAATGGCTCTTGTTTCGACAAGGTGTGTATTGGCTAACTATGTTGAAAGACTGCATAGAATTTGCTAAAGGTTGCCAAGGATGTCAAAAGCATGCAGGGGTGCAACATGTACCTGCAAGTGAGTTACATTCGATAGTAAAACCTTGGCCATTTAGATGTTGGGCCTTAGATTTAATTGGCGAGATTAAGCCAACTTCGTCGAAGGGCCATCGTTACATATTAGTTGGGATAGATTATTTTACTAAGTGGGTAGAAGCGATTCCCTTACCTAGTGTTAATCAAGAGGCAGTGATTAATTTCATTCAAAACCATATTTTGTATAGGTTTGGGATTCCAGAAACCATTACTACAGACCAAGGTTTAGTGTTTATTGGTCAAAAAATGGTAGAATTTGCCTCTGAGAATGGTTTCAAATTATTAAGTTCGACGCCATATTATGCACAAGCAAATGGTCAAGTCGAAGCAGCCAATAAAATTATCATTAACTTGATCAAAAAACATATTGGGCAGAAGCCTAGGAACTGGCATAATACTCTTGGTCAAGTGTTATGGGCTTGTCGAAATTCTCCTAGAGAGTCAATTAATACTACTCCTTTTAAGCTTACATTTGGGCATGATGCAGTGTTGCCAGTCGAAATTTGTTTACAGTCAACCAAAATTCAAAGTCAGTTTGAAATTCCATCTGATCATTATTGGAATATGATGTTAGACGAATTGGTGGACTTAGATGAAGAAAGATTAACTGCGTTAGATGTTCTTACAAGGCAAAAAGAAAGAGTGGCCAAAGCCTATAATAAGAAGGTTAAGTCGAAAACCTTTGCTTTGGGAGACTTAGTTTGGAAAGTTATTTTACCTATGGAGAAGAAAGATATGGTCTTAGGTAAATGGTCACCAAATTGGGAAGGACCATTGAAAATTTTACAAGTATTTTCAAACGGTGCTTACGAAGTCGAAGAATTAGGCACTGATAATCGAATTTTGCGTATAAATGGCAAGTATTTAAAAAGATACGAGTCAATATTGCAGGAAGTTAGAATAACGCAAGGTTAAGAAGTAACGAAGAAACTTAAATATGGCATGTCGAAAATTTGAATGCCAAAGAACATTGTCGAAGTACAAAGTGGATTACAAAAAAAAATTCAGAAACAAGGAAAACTGAAACTTAAATATTTGCAATGAGTAGTGAGGAGTTACAACACAAAACGTGGCCACTAAATCTGAGATAATGGCGCCATAAAGTGCCTTTACTGGAAGTGTCTTTTCAATTCTGAAAACTGATGGTAGTGACGTCATAAGATTCGACATAAAGCTGTTGATTGTAATTTCAAAAACGTCATTTTCTGCCTTCATTTAAAACTCAGTCGAAAAAGACATTTTTGGGGGGCAATTTGTTAGCCTGCATTTTCGACAGGTTCAATTAAATGCAGTCAACGAGGTTTGACTTGCTAATTTCAAGAGGAAATGTGTTGATTTCGACAGTGAGAAGTTTTCCCAAGAAGGTTCGACGCAGTGTTTAACTTAGTGGAAATTGAAGAATTGAAGCCAATGATTCGACGAGAAGAAAGTTAGTGATAGATCAGAAGTCAAATGCTCGTTGTTGAAACAGCATAGCAGTTATTGTGGTCGAAGACATGGCAGTTACCATTTTTAAATTCTATGTACAGTTAGTTAGTTAGTTATTGTGTTTCCCTCCTTGTATAAATAGTAGTTTTTCATAGGAAAAATGGGTCACAAACTCACATACAGAATTCTGAAACTCAAACTTCCAACATCACACAGAAAACGAGTCAGAGAACAATGTATGAAATTGTGCACCATTCTCTTTACAATTAATGCAATTTCACTTTTACTTTCTTAAGTTTTCTGCATTTTATTTGTTTTTTATTCGCATTCTACTCAGAATTCTCCCTTCTGGAGATAACTTCGACAGTTATTTTCATACTTTCAAGTTTAAACCGCAAGAACACTCATAATTTCTGGAAAAACTTTAACACAAATGTTCTAGGATTTTCTAGTTGATCCTGCAAGCAACATTAATTTGTAATTAGCGGTATTTACCAAAAAACACGGTAAACAAAGTGTCAAAGTCCTTATTAATGATGGCTTCACATTCATAACAAAATTAGCTGTATTTTCAAATCAAATTTTGGACAAGAAGAGGATATATCATATATAGAATTCCATCATTTGGTTGATGAGCCAGAAAGAAGGAAAGCAACATAAAAGGCCTCTTTCTTCCAAGGTTATCCATAGGTCAAGTAATATACAAAAATAGAATGAATGAATCACCTCAGATTATATTGTTATTAATACACTCTTATTAAGGTTAAGGTTTTTTTTTATATATTAGGATATCCACGCCGAACACAGTGACTAATTGAAGTCATCTCGAAAGATGGACTGCCGAGCCAAGGATTTAAGGTTAAGGGTTGGGACTGTACCTAGGTACTCTATGATTAGGATATACTAATAATAATAATAGATAAAACAAATGAAGAGATGAGAGTCACAGACTGAGAGAGTCACAGTTTATGTAGAAAAAAAAAGAGTGACACGTCTCAGGCTCACTCTAACACACAGTGAGGGAGAGGTGCGTGGTCACATCGTCATCTTCCTTTACTCATCTCACCTCCCAATGACCATGCCAGAGTTGATTCTCTCTGTTTTTGGCTCACTATAAGGAGGCTTGGGAGTGAGTGCCAAAAAGATACTAACAGTAGAGACAGAGAGAGGTGTATAATAATATCTCAAAAGTTTAAATATTTAAAAGGAAAAGAAAAAACAGCGGCAATAGTATTGCATAATGCATAAGATTACATCATCAAAAAATTGAATTGTTTGTACTAGTACTGGTTTTTAATTCCTTACATAAAAAGTGACCGTTTTATGCTTCAAGGATCCGCTTTTCTCGCTTCTTCACCTCACTTCCTTATCAACCACAATCTTTTTCATATTTTCATCCCAACACACTCTCTCTCTCTTTCTTGGTCCTAGACTACATATCATGTCATTTTCATTCTGATTTCACCTCTTTAACAACCCCTTTTTCTGCATCATTTCTCTTCATTTGAAACCTCAACAAAGCCACATCTTTGCCAATTATGGGCAAGGATTGGTATTGGGGTGGAACCGGAAGGTCATCATCCTCCTCCTCCTCCTCCTCCTCCTCTAACTCCAAGAGAAGAGCTCATGCTCAAACAGAAATCCCTTCTGGTTGCATGTGTGCATTCTTTCAAGCCCTTGATTTTTATCCATTCAACTTTTCCACAAACCACCAACAAGACTCTCTCACGCGTATACCAGATCACAACACTGTTCCCAAAGGTACCTTTTCTCTATACTTTTTACACACTATAGCTATACTCTATAACCAACTAACTGCCTCTCTCTCTCTCTCTCAAACAAATCAATAACTACTTCTAAAAACTATGGTTTTGTATAATATTTCAGGAGCTGAAGCACCTAGGAATAGCTTGGAATCAAAAGATGGTACACTACCATCCATCTCAAAAGAAGAAAGCTTCAAATTCCCAGTAAGTTTACTAAAATGTCCTTGTGATCCGTCACCAACAACTTTTTCATGACTTTCATACCCCACGTCTTTTTGGCTTGTTTATTCTGTAAAGTGAGTAATGATGATTCTGATGACTTGACTTGACTAGTTTTTTGATTTTGAAAATGCAGAAGAACATACGAATCAAAACAAGTGAAAGCACAAGAACAAGAGGAGCAAGTTTTGATGATCTATCTTCTCCGGGGACAAAGACACCAACTTTAGTTGCAAGATTAATGGGTCTTGATCTTCTTCCTGATACAAATTCCTCCTCTTCATCTTCTTCTTCATGTCTCTCCACTCCAAAGCAACAAGGCCATTCACACCACATTAATAAACCCAAAAAACAACAACACATCCAAATAATGAGACATAGACACAGCACAGATAGTGCCTTGCGCTCTTCTTCAAGAAAACCATATGTTGAGCATCGACTATCTCTTCAAATCAACAAGGAAAACATAGGCCTTAGTGACTATTTAGAGACTCCCCCTCGGTTTTCATTTTCAAAGAGAAAATTTGAAGTCAACAATAACGATAGCAGAAGTCCAAGCCATTATGCGAGACAAATTGTTAAACAGGTTAAAGAAAGTGTGAGTAGGAAAGTTGGACTTGACATTACCAACACCGTCAAATTCAGAGAGCAACAAAGACAAGAACAAGAAGAATCTGTTGGTCCATTCAAAACCAAGAAATCTCCCAAGACATTAGCCAAACCAGTAGATGAAAATAATCCAGGAAATCACTCAAACACATCTTACTCCCCACGACTCAGCAGATTCAATGATAATACTACCAACAATAACAAACACTCACCAACTACTACTCCAAAAGACCAAAACACACGCCCTGTAGTCAATGTGAAAGCTTCATCTCCTCCTCCACCACCTGTAGTCGACATTATTGAACAACAGGTTCCAAGAGTTTCAACAAAACCAAAGCCTCAGCCTCAGGTATTGTCAGAGAAGGATCAGGAGGTGAAGAACCAACAATCATTCCCAAAATGCAAGAAAACTTCACCTGGGGATTTGAATTCACGGCTCAACAAGCCTCCACAGACATCAATCAGAAACAAGCAACAAGAGTCATTCATAACCCGACCAACATCAACCACTAGAGCTAATGATAACAAGAGCAAAAGCAAGAGAACTCATCCACTTTCAACCAGTCTTCTCAATAACCTCAACAGCAACACTGTCCCGAACTTTCTCCCTCTCAAAATAGACCCAATTCCTCAAAAACAGGTACCAATTAATTAAAGACAATGTTCCTTAAATTTTCATCATATTCTTCTCTGTTTTTGACTACGTTGGATCTAATGTTACGTGTGTATTACGTTAAAAAAAAAATTAATCACTCACAGTCACAGGTATCTGAAGACACCATACGAAGTACACAGTTATTTAGTTGTTCGCGCCACACACTCGCCAACCAAGGAACCAACGATGAATCCAAATCCAACGGTGCCCTCACAACCACCGGATCCAACGATGAAGGATCAGAATATCAGTACATAACAGCCATTCTAAGCCGTACTGGAATACACAGAGTCACAATACCCCACCTTAATTTTCAATGGTTCTCTTCAACACATCCATTAGACCCTTCACTTTTTCACCGACTTGAGCTCTACCCAACATCTAATTCTCTCGCTTCTTTCCCCAACCATGATAAAGGTAGAAACTTTATGATAAAAAATCATCTGGGTCCACGGTGTAACCGTCGACTAATGTTTGACTTGGTGGATGAAGTGTTGTCGGAGATTTTGATTAGGCCAAAGCGTCACCATGGGTTGTTGTTGTTGGAAACAGTGTGGAAAAAGGTTCGGAGTTTCCCACGTGCGAAATGTGAGGTTTTGGAAGACATTGATGGGTTGATTGAGATGGAAGATATGAAGGAAAAAGAAAACGAAGAAGGAGATAGGTTGGTGGCGGAGATTGAAGGGAAGATATTGGAAACGTTGGTGCATGAAACGTTTACCGTTATGGTTGGCGGCGGCGGCGCCTAAGGTTCACGTGATGCCCCCGTAGCCATGGATCCATCTTCCGTGGAGGTTTTGGTGGTGGGTCCCTACTTCACACGTGGTTTTTTTTTAAAAAAATCAAGATTTTTGGAGCGTAATCCATGCTTAAACCTTTTACCACTTCTATCTCTTTTGAAGGAGATTTTCTTGATTGAAAATTTCACAGATCGTGCAATGTTAGTTCTAGACCAATTAATTGGAGGGGGATCTAAATCCCTATCCCTTCATGTGTTAAAGTCTTTATCATCCTTTTTAATCAATGTTGGAATGCCACGTTACAATAATGTAAATAGAGGGGATCGATATCCCTATCTCTTCATGTTTTGGGCTGTACTTTCTTTTTCTTGTTTTACTTTTTTTTTTGACGTGTTTTTCTTGTTTAATTTTGGTTTATAGTTTGAGGAAATTTAACAAAAGTACAAAACTAATTAACCTCAAAAGATAAATATCTTTTTAAACATAGTGTAGATTGTGTGTAATTCGGTTTAGCTGCATTTTAAAACCTAGTAATGACATGTTTTTTTAACAACTTGCATGTGGAGTTTTTTTTAGGAGATAAGCTAATAAAGTAACTCACTCTTTAGGAGGGTTAGCCTTTTTAATGGTTGATCCTCACATCTATTATGATATTCCGACTTCTGAAACAATTTTGAATGAAATGGATTAGATCCTTTTGTCAAACCCCCCCCCCCCCCCCCCCCCAACTACTCTCTCACCCCCGTTAAATTCATGAAGTCTAGTGTTACCAAAAACTCTCAAGGATTGACTCCATCAAATACAAGCATATGTACTCCATCACATCAGATATACTACTCCGACTCTTTTACTTCAGACTTGTTGACTATTTGCAATTGCAAAACGTTAGAGCGCTTTCAACGAAAAACTAGTCTCCGCTCTTGCTTAGAAGTAAATTTTATATTGGCCAATATTATTGAGTTTGTCAATGCAAAAATCAAATTTGAGAGCACCAAGTCGACTCCATGTCCCAAGATAGCTCAACTCATTAAGCCATGGGTGTTGGTTTTGTAACAGGTGACTCTGTAAACAAGTAAAGAAGTTACGTACTATAAATATATCAAATATTACTCTTTCTAAAGGGGGACTCTTCTATTTTAAGCATGGGTAATATTGTTGCATGTGTAGGCTGATACCAAGTCACTGAGATTTAATGCAGTACTTGATGCCAGAGGATCTTAATTGCAAGAAGCAGAGTAGAAGTAGGGAGTTATGTCTTCTGAGAACGAAATGCAGTGGAAAACTTTATGATATAAAAAGGCTTGTCCCACCACACCACCACTCGATACTTGGCAGAGCTATTTTGAGTACGGTTGTTGTCTCACCTTTGCTTATTCTTCTACTTAGTAGATCCCTATAGAAATTCCAATCATACAATGCTTGCTTAGTTGCTAACCATGAAAAATTACCTACAATCTTAGCTTCATGACAAATGCATCTAAAGCTATTGATATTAGTGTCAATAGCATACCTGCTGCGCGAGAATAACCTTTATTTTCCATATATGCATGTGGCATTTATGAGAATGTTACTTGAAGGTTTGAACTTAGGAACAGTGATAGTAGTTACTGCTTTCAATCTCACTCTCACATTTACCTTTTTATCCATGCTTCTTCAAGACTTCTCATAATTAAAATACGCCCCTAACCTGACCCCGTATTTCATTGCTTTGTTTACTTTCATGTATCCATACTTTCATGTATCCATAATTATACTCCCTCCGTCGCATATTATATGTCACTTTGGGTCATTTCACATAAATTAAAAAAAGTAATTAATTTTGTATGGGTAAGAGAAATTGTGAGTTAGTTTACCTTATTAACATTCATTAATGACATTGTAAAGATAAATTAGTAGAGTTATGAAAAGAGATATTATTAAATAATGAAGAGTATTGTAGGAAAAGAAACATTAATGTTTCATTGGTATTTTAAAAAGCCATTATGGAAAAAAAAAAATTGCATATAATATGAGAATGAGGGAATAGTTGTTTAACCAACTGATAGGGACACATTTGGTGGAATCTTTCATACAGACTTGATGTGACCTTAGTGAGGAGAGGATAGTGGAATGGGGAGAACCAAAATCTCTCCTCACTCAATTTTGACTCCCTCCAATATGGAGAGATTAAAGGGAAGAAATGTGATTAAAAATATTTTAAATGTATCGACTGAAATATCTTTACCGAGTACAATACTTCTGGTCGGTTGGGCTGTTCACGACATAAAGCACTGGTATGGGGAGCAATTGTTTAATTTTCAATTCTCTAACTTGGGTGATTCTTTCTCTCTTAACTCACCATTTCTCTCATCAGCTCTACTATTTTAAAAACCGCTCTCTCCTAACAACACTAAATTTACCAAAGATACAAAATATAAAAGTTATCCCACAATGGTTCAGAGGGGTCGGGATATGATTGGCGTAGGACAATGAAGGCAAGTTGGAGGAGCACACATGCAACAGATCTCACTGTCAAACTGAACCCGCGGTTTGCGATGGACGAGAGGGGCGACGGAAGCTTGCGGCTCGAGTGGCTGTGTTTAGGTGAAGTATTTGTAAGGTGAAGAGGATAAGTGAATTAAACAAAAGTAGGTTTCACTCTTCCCTTCTGCTCCCCTCCCCTCCCCTCCCCTCCTCTTTATATCCAAACAAAATATCTAATTAAAAATCGTTCACTGTAATGCATACAACCAATAAATGTTTGAAAAAAGCATAATCTGTGAGTGGAATTCTATCACAATTGTTTTTCACTTCCAATTCTCCTATCCAATAACTGAAAGATAGTAACGGATTCACAACTCTGTTGGCTTTTCTCAGGTTGTCTCGAAGCAGCAACAATTGTTTCATCCAAGAATACCATAAAGAGGCGTCAGAAAAAGCAAATAACAATGTTTATCAGCTCTAAAGAATGAAATCAAAACAATGCTTGCCAGATTGCATAGTCAAAAAGTCGAATCTAACTCAACATATTGATTTGCTCTTGCCTGAAAGGAGTGGAGAATTTCAAAAAACTGTGCAATCAAACACAAGTCAGAAGGTCAATCATTCTTTGTAAACCAACTGTCACGAGAATAATACAATTGACGAATTGAGGGAAGACAACATTTCCAAGTTAACGAGTAACACAAATGGAGGACCGAAGGATATACCTTGTGCAGAAAGTATGGACTTCTCACTCAAAATATATTTAGCATATTAGTATCTTCAAATATTATTTTCAGGTTCTGCCATCTACATCAAAGCCGGCACCAGTCCATCCAGGAGCAGATCTACCCTTAGGCACAGCACCAATTCCCTTTCCTTTTAATTGGAAGTTGACTTTCTTTTTACTTCTTCCTTCACCTTCAGTTTGAGACTGCTGATTAGGTCTATCTGTCTCTGCAACTTTCTGATCATTACTTTGATTGGGAACACTCCCGGCAGATCCCCCACTTGATTCCCTTGCGTAGGGAACAGAGGAACCATCTTGTGTTTTACTATCCTGAGAAGAATTTTCTGATCTCCGATCCTAACATAATCAAAGCTCAAGGTTATAATAATCCTAAAGCATGCATAACTTGACAAGCAACATATGTAGACACACTCGAACAAATTGTACATGATTGTCTAAATGTAGAATCAACAATATGATGAAACCTTAAGGGTATATTTGGGAGGGGGTTTTGCGAGGGAAAGGGATGGGAGGGCTTGAAAAAGATTTGTCGATATTTTAATATGTATTTGAGATTTTAAAAAATTAAAAGAACAAGTTAATAGATATCAATATAACTTTTTCTCACATTTGATTTATGTTTAGAGACATTTTATAGCTTCTTCAATTTAGAATTGAAAAATATGCCCTCCCCTCCCTTCCCCTCCCAAAACGCCCTCCCAAACATACCCTAAAATAAAAAGATAATATTTCCAGAAGATAAGTCAGCAAATGAAAAGAGTTTCAAATTTCTCCAACAACCTATTTCTGCTTTGAAGTTTCAAATACTTTAGTGGAATATCATCAGTTTCATATCTGGATGCCTTATAGATGAAGCTCAGGACATATAGTTAGAAGTTACAACAACGTTCCTCTGAGATGTCACCAGTAAGGATTTGCAGAGCATACACACCAAAATTAGGTGCATACCTTAGAAGCCACTATTAACTATATAGCTCTAATAATGCTTAATACAATGAGAAAAGCATACATGATTAAGATTAGTTGCTGTGTGACTTGGATTCAAAGCATCCAATCTTCTTTTTAATTCCTCCAGCCGAGAAAATTGAGAAGCACTGCTCTCTTTAACCTATAGAAGACTGCAGTGTCAGACAACCAGCTTAAAAGTAGTATATTATATCTTCATTCAACAATCAACTAACCAAATTGCTCAAGTCTTCACATAGCTTCTCCTTTAATGCCTCCTCATCCCTCACAACTTTTGCAGCTGATTCCCACACCTGCAGCACATACATCGAAGATATCAATTTTATTTGACAAGGTACTTAGCAATACTCATTGGTATTTTAGCAGATCAAACTCCCAACTCATCCACTTAAACAATATTCAATACAGTATCTAGTTATACGACATACAAGTCTATTGTGTCCAACTTCATAATGGGAACACAAGACTGAGAAGAGAAAACTAAAAAGTAAAAGAATGGGCAATCAAATCATTTGTTATTCACACAAATAACAATTCAGAGAACTTATTTTTAATGACTAAACTATTCCTCATTCAAAATTGAAGATACACAAAAGGGGTGGGACTATGTACGTAAAATTACATAAAACTTCCATTTAGTTATTAAGAAGACTGTTTGCAAATTTACACGCATTTGATGTGTGATGTGCTAACAAAAATGTTATCTCCGATTGATGTGACCATTACTGAGTAAGCGTACCCAATACATATGAGTAATGAATGGGCACAATGTACCAGCCAAACAAAATTTATACCATCTATTTCCAACATGGAAATAAATCTACGCTCTGAACAATTCATTTAAGCACTTCACAATCATCACCAAGAGTGTATTAACATATACTATTCTGATTATCTAATCCAGCAACTTTGTTGAGCTGATACTGAAAATATCTGAAGTCACAAGTAGGCAGGTAGTGTGCTGTCCAGTAAGCACCAATACCACTAAAATGTTGACATTATGAAAACAGCAGGAGAAAAGCGGATAACATTAAAGTAAATACCTTCCGTGCCTGTTCTTCTTTTAGCTTGGCCACACGAATTTTCTCTGTCGATTGTTCTATTTTCTTTCTCAAATGTTCAAGTGCTTAAAGTATGCACCATGCATTAAAAGAAAAGCAAAGTCATTTCACAACAACCAGGGAAGAAAAGCCTTTAAATCTGTGACTGAAGGAGCAACAATAATATACAGCAACCTGATTTTTTCGGCCCAGCTGTAAGTTTCATCTCAAGCGTGAGATTTGCAAGCTCTCGCTCCACATTGCGAATTTTTGAGTAGTTTTCTTCAATATATCTGTAAATAATATTAATTAAAGAAAATAGATTAAGGTCACTGAGCCATTGAGTCTAGTTACTTGATTGTCTACAAAAAGTTTTCGGTGGCAATAAATAGAGGCATCGGTCTATATTAGCAATACTACAAAAGAGCATATATTTAGTTATATTAGCAATACTACAAAAGAGCATCTATTTAGTGGTTTCTGTAATTCATAAGATTAATTGCTCAAATTTCAAAAATTGTGTCTAAATTAGATATTAGTTCTGCATAGGCAAAACTAAGATAATTACTTTTCGTTGATTGCAATCAAGTGTTTGGCTTTACACACAAGTCACAACTCTTACTCTATTATCTATATAGTACTAGTATTTTTATACTATAAGTACAAGTTCAGGACAAGGAAATCACAGTAAGAATAAAAAGCACACACAACTATCCATATTCCACGATATACACTCTACCAGCACAACCTTGTATTATGTGACAAACATGGATCACTAGTGTTATTAACATAAAACAATTAAATTAATTCCATTCACCTTAACATTCCAATCAAGGTTTTTAAAAAGTTTGCGACCGGGATCTGGGTTGCAGCACCATTTGTTTTTGTCTTTGCGACCACGTTTATGGTTGAATCAGCCACATTTAACCGCGATTTTCCGCAATATCAAGGATCACAACCAACGTGATTTACCTTGATTCCGAATACTTTAAGTACAGATGAAAAACTATTGCCTTTAGTTCACTGCCTTCCCCAAAACTTATCATATGTGCTCCAATTGAATATCATATACCACAAAATATTGCCATTGCTTCTTTATTCCTTCATCAACCTAATCAAATCTCTCACAAACATTGATCTAAAATCATCCACACTGTTAACTTGATTGGAGTGTTACACAGCCACTAGGTTTATGGTAGGTACCAATATCAATTCCACATCTTATTCTTACACAGCCACTGGTTGCTTGTTATTGCAAGGAGAACCATAGAATTACGAAAGTTCATTCTAAAGTCTCCAATTCCTCCCTTTAAAGACACGGGGAAAGAAAAAGAAAACAAGAACACTTCATAGGAACAAGAAATTACATGCATAAATCCATATACCATCACATTTGATTTTAACATCATAAGTAAAAGACCTAAATACAAACAAACTGTAAGTGCAACCACATATTAATAGTTCACAGAGGAGATTCGAAGGAACGGAAATAGACAGAGAAATTACTTCTTTAATTGAAGCTGCTCCGCTTCGATGACCTGCAACAAAATAAGAAGAAAAACAATGAACAATTAAGTAATTCTAGAATTGAGAGCCAAAAAGAGGAAAGAAAGAAGGAATAGAGAGGGAACCCTCTCGGTGTAGCTGATGACGGAAGCCTCTCTAGGGAGACCGTCGGGTCCGATCTCAGGGAGAAGTGAAGGGTTAGAAGCCATTTCGGAATACGATCACTCGCATTACACAACTCCGTCGCGTGCCACCGCTAGCGCCGACGCCGCAGGGTTCGTGATTTCCGAGCAGCGGCTTCGAACGCACCCGGTTCGACAGAATCCACCGACGTCCGGTTCAAAAAAACGTGGTTCGATTTGAAGATTGTAACCCAAAGCGAAAACGACCTCTCTGAGGATGGTTTTGCAGTTATCGATAGTTAGATTGACGATTAAGTCCTTTTCCGTGGACGACTCATGAGTCATATGCAGCTTGCACTTGCACTTGCACATGCCTAACACGTTAGCCACGGCGCAAGAATATCCCCTTCGTAATTCAATGCTAATTATTATTTAAAAATAAATAAACATAGGCGTGCATTAAATTTAGAGCTACCAAAAAATAACCGTATTTGTTAATTGAGTTAGATCTTACGGATCGAAAATGATTTTGCTGGTTAAATATTGGGTTTAATAAAGTCTTGAGCTTGGTTAATAGATAAACCCAAAAGTTGCAACTCCAAATTTCATCAACCATAAATTTGAACACAATTTTTTGGTGCCTTTTCAAGTGTCTAAATGTATCCTACTACGTATCTATTAACCAAGAAACACCTAAAAACATGTTGCAAACCTAAAAATTATGTTTAATGATATTCAAAATCATGATCAATGAAAACGGTGAACACCCTTTAAGTCACACAATTATGGAGTCGATAGGATCTCGACTGTTGGATCATGATTGTTCTCTGTCTCCTAATTTCATCAAATCAACGTTAAAATACATCACAGCACACAAGGGGCACCTACCGTCCTACCCTCTAATGAGGGTGGTTAAGCGCATCCCTTGAAAAAATAAAATTAGGCGTATATCCTTATAAAAAAATATTTTGCACACCCCAAAAAAATAGTTTGCACTCAAGTACTTAATTTTGCACTTAGTCTACACTATACCACACTCACAATTACTCATATTAATTTGACACCCAATTATAAGTTGTGTAATTTATTTAATTAAATGTACAAAAGTTTTATTTTTATTGATGTGTGATTTTAAAAAAAATTGACCCGAACCGTGGGTCCTAAATCCGCCACTGCAGCACACATTGGTCCAATCTTTCATATAATCCAAATCTCTTGCATTTGCATACATGAGCCGCATAGGCAAAGGGTTTAGTGAAGATCAATAACATGTGGAACTTCCTCATTCATCCAAAGCCATAGAATTTATAAAAAAGAACAAGATATTCAACATTTCTTCATTTTCTTTATTCTACCATCGACTCACTGCAGATTGATTAGTCTACAACACTTGCGCTCAGCTGGTATTACATAAGCCATAGCTTGAGAGAGCAACGCAAGTTGAACTTATTACATAATAGAAAAACAATGATACTGAAGCTCAGCATTACCCAAACTATAGCTTAAAAAAAACAAATGCTACATTTTATAACAGAGGAACTGCCTACATTGCTATATTGCCGCGAAATTCAGAACAGCTTCTTTTGTAGGTAGTGCAGGAATTGCCCCTCTTTCTGTTACAGTGATGGCACCACATACATTAGCGAAATGTAGAGCTTTTTGGAGACGCTCCTCATCCTGCATCAAAATAAATGCATGAACTTCGAAAGGAAAGTGACGAAGACTTATCGAACGAAAACTGAATCAACAACCAGAATGTATAAAAAATTATGAATTACCTGGAAAATACTTGGATCAGAGGCTATGCTGTACATTATCCCACTGACAAATGCATCACCAGCACCAGTTGTGTCAACAGGTTTGACTTTGACACCAGCAACTCTGCCCTTAAATTCCTGCACAGAATTTTAGCAAGTGCTATTAGCTGAAAACTATAAAACTCACGGGACAAGAAAATCATGGGACACATTGATTTGGAAAGCTTACTTTAGTGTAATATCTACAACCCTCTGATCCTTCGGTAACAATTAGAAGCTTGAGATTAGGATGAAAAAGCTTATTTAATACAACAACATCATCATAAGGATCATCACCGCCAGTCAAAAATGTTATCTCATCTTCACTGATCTGCACATACATAAGAAAATACTTCTTCAGATCAACTAAGGGAAAGAAAAAGGAATGATAGGGTGGTTCATGAAAATCAAACAGTGTGTAATGGAATTTATAAAATACATCATATGAAAATCTTCTGGCCAAATATATTATACCTTTATGATATCGGCCTGATCCCATATGCTCATTATGCCGTTCCGCGCAGCCTCAGCTGATGGCCATAGTTTCAATCTCAAGTTTGGATCATATGAGAGAATACAACCAGAGTCTTTAGCGATTTTCAACGCAGCAAGATGAGCTAACTTGCATGGCTCATCAATCAAGCTGATGGAACCATAATGGAATATTTTAGCCTGCAATTGATATTGATATTAAAATTATCAGGACTTAAACCAATGGTTTTCAGCCACATGTAGAAATACAGACAGAAATTCAAAGCACCTTCTTTATGAGATTTTGATCAAGCTCTGACTCTTGCAGAAGCATATCAGCACTAGGATTTCGGAAAAACAAGAACTCACGCTCGCCGTCAGCTCTAAGTGTAACAAAAGCCAATGCGGTTCTTGCATCAGAATCAAACCGCATGCCAGATGTATCAACTTCATTCTGCTTTAAAATATCAGCCAACATATACCCAAATTCATCTGCTCCAACCTAAAACACGGACGGGTAGAGAATCATATTCTTGAATGTAAGATCCCCACCCTTCATGATGGTAATAAAAAAAGAAAGAAAACACGAGTAAAAGATATTCCTGGGATCCATGATAGCCAAAAATATTTTTGAAAACTTGATCAAGACATAAGAATGTTACATTCCCTAGCTCACTTTATGTGAATGTATACCTTGAAGCCAACATGAAATCAAGCAAGTATTTCCTTTTCTCCCTTCTATTCTTATAGTTTTTGGGTGTTAGAGATATACGGAAACAAATGACAAATTTCTTAAATATGAAGATTTCGACAAGAGATATAGAGAGAGAGATAGATATAGATATACACCTTGCCTATAAAAGCAGATGAACCCCCCAGCCTAGAGATGCCAACAGCCACATTTGCAGGAGCACCACCAGGAGCTTTCTTGAAAGCAGGTGCGTCAGCTAGTGATGATCCACCCACTGTGGGCACAAAGTCTATTAACAATTCGCCAAAACAAACAACGAGTGCACTTGTTTCCTTACAGCCTTCTTTTGTACAATCATCAGATTTACCTACCAAAAACATAGTAGCTTAAGACCAACATGAACTGTGTTCAGAAAATTTTACTAGTGACACTGCAGTAAAGTAAAAAAGAATAGGACATTTATTTGTATATTTGTATGTGAAATGGCTATAAAACATCCTTATGGTAATTAATTTGGAAAAGAAGAATCATTTCACATGGGTAACATGACAACCTAAATGGCTGAAAGCCAAAACTCAAAGATAAAAGTACAAGGAAAACATTGCCGATCATGGCCTTCACTGAGATTAGCAATGAGACAAACCAGCTTTTGAGCTAGGTCACAACTCACAACTCAATTCATTATAGCTTTGATAAATTCAAAATTTAGATTCATTTATGAAACTTGATTCATAACAAACATGTTCAATTCATCAGCCAACAGAGTAACTTTTTTAACAATAAATTAAGGATTTAATTTATATACACAAGTTTTACACTATCTAATTTAAGTAATAGAAGCTCTTCCATGACCTCGAGCAGCTCATAACAATCTTTAAGGTAAATCGAATTTGAGCCAAGAAGATAACAATCCATGCCAGAAAGATCCCACAAACAGACACCAATTAGATCTACACATCAACGACCGTAAAGAAGACTATGGAGATGCTAATCTAAAAGACTAAAACACGTTAACAATAGCGATTAAAACAAAGACCCATCATCATTATTCTTGACTTCATTTCTCTGCATGCAATCATGGAAATCATACTCCAGAAGATATCACTCCTCCTATCCTAAGGGGACTTTTTTTTTTCACGGAAACAAGTTCAAAAAAGATAACAATGCATTCAGACGGAAAACAAATCTATAAAGAAAAAGGAAATTAATTCCAACCTGCTTCGGTCAAACAAGTCCAATAAAAGCAGTAACCCAATATATCAGAAAAATCTCAAAGACGCAATCTTTAGCTCAAAAATCCAGTTCCATCCGAACGGTGATGACGAGCATTGAATAATATTAAACAAGAACACCAATAAAAAAGAAGAAAGAGGAAAAACCTGAGGGGGTAAACGGGGCCATTGGAAGCGTAGCGTGGGATTGAATTTGAAACCAAGAAACAGAGTGTTGCGAATGTAGAAGAGGAAATGCGCGTCTTTATTAGTAGTTTATAGTTTACAAAGAGAAGGGATCATGCAATGCAGTGCAACTGGGAGAGAAAGAAAGAAAGAAAGAAAGGTGTTGGTTTTAACGGAGATTTGTTTGTTCACTGAAAAAGAGAGGCGACAACCGACTCGATGGTATTCGGCGATTCAAAGTTGTACACAGAAATTATTTGATTCTATTAGACTTAAGTTAAGACTAGAGGCCAATTTTGGTATCTTATAAAAAACGTGGGACCAAAATAGAGGGATACTTTCTCAAGATTTCAAAGTAGAGGCACAAGACTCTTGTCTCTATCTCCATCCAAAAATGCTAGATTTTGACTTTAAATTTTTATCTGTTTTTAAAGTTAAAAATTTAGACTCATGGATCAATATTGAACGGCCCAAATTCGTTGGCCATGCAAATGCACCAAAATAGTCACTGCACAAGATTCAATTGTGATGATATCTACTATTTATCTATATCATTATCCTACTACCTATTTACCGTGTTTTTTTGGTAAACATCGCTAGTTACAAATTAATGTTGCTTGCAGAATCAACTAGAAAATCCCAGAACATTTGTGTTAGAGCTTTTCCAAGAAATATGAGTGTTCTTGCGGTTAAAACTTGAAAATATGAAGATAACCGTCGAAGTTATATCTAAAAAGTGGAATTCTGAGTAGAAGTCGAAAAGAAAACAAATAAAATGCAGAAAACTTAAGAAAGTAAAAGTGAAATTGCATTAATTGTAAAGAGAATGGTGCACAAGGTCATACATTGTTCTCTGGCTCGTTTTCTCTGTGATGTTGGAAGTTTGAGTTTCAGAATTCTGTATGTGAATTTGTGACCCGTTTTTCTTATGAAAAACTACTATTTATACAAGGAGGGAAACACAATAACTAACTAACTGTACATAGAATTTGAAAAATGGTAACTGCCATGTCTTCGACCACAATAACTGCTACGCCGTTTCGACAATGAGCGCTCGATTTCTGATCTATCACTTATTTTCTTCTCGTCGAACCATTGGCTTCAATTCTTCAATTTCTACTAAGTTAAACACTGCGTCGAACCTTCTTGAGAAAACTTCTCATTGTCGAAATCAACACCTTTCCTCTTGAAATTAGCAAGTCAAACCTCGTTGACTGCATTTAATTGAACCTGTCGAAAATGCAGGCTAACAAATTGTCCCCCAAAAATGTCTTTTTTGACTGAGTTTTAAATGAAGGCAGAAAATGACATTTTTGAAATTACAATCAACAGCTTTATGTTGAATCTTATGACGTCACTACCATCAGTTTTCAGAATTGAAAAGATACTTCTAGTAAAGGCACTTAATGGCGCCGTTATCTCAGATTTAGTGGGCCACGTTTTGTGTTGTAACTCCCCACTACTTATTGCAAAACACTGCCCTTTAAAGAAAATACCAAAAAGTTTACCTTTTCTCTCTCTTGCTGAAACAGCTATAAAAGCACCTTCTCCGTTTCATTTTCCCCTTTTTACTCTCTTTGTGCTTCTGCGAACCCTTCTTTCTCTTCTTCTTCCTTGCGAAATCCAGCGTTTACACACCAGAAAACTCCATTTGTGAAGTTTCATTTCTTCATCCAACACTACGCGACCTCTATTCTTGTAAAACCCGAACAGTGAAGCAGCGAAACCACTTGAAAAACTCAGAACTACCATTAATGGCGTCATCTTCCAACGTTCAAGCTTCTGGCACTGTAGCTCCTGGAAAACAGCCTTTCGTTGCTGAACCAGCTTTAACAGAAGAAGAAGCAAAAATTTTGCAATCTCAGGTACTAATTCCTTCTCGTAAGCCTTACAATCATGCATTCTTAGGTCCTCTTCCTCACTCTGGTGATGACTCTGACAAAATCAAAGAGGTTTTCCCTAGCTATCATAGATATAGCCCTAGGATTTTCAACAAAGGACCATATGTGATGGATTTCATGAGTAACCCAAATAGGGCTTTTAGGTCTTCACCACCAGTCGACAAAAATCACCCACCTTACATTAACTGGCTTAACAAGATTGAGTCGAAGAAAGGTGAAACCTGGAAAACACAAGGCATCTTCGACCTGATTCAGCTGTCGAGATATGGGCCTAGATATCAAAGCCTAATGCTTATTGCAGCTTTACACTTTTGGGAGCTGGCCACCAATAGCCCACATCTGAAATGTGGCATGCTCACTCCTACTCTGTTAGATGTGCCTGCCATAACTGGGCTTAAACCAATAGGAGAAGTTTTCGACCCTAACACTACTGGCAACGACCATGAATTCGACTTCAAGCGTGCTTCATTTAAAGGATACATTGAAGACAAACATGTCATCAACACTGAAGAAGTTTCTGACGAAGAACACATTGCTTTTCTCACTTTTTGGCTCTCCTTCTATGTTTTCTGCTCTTCATCACTCCAAGTGGCAAAAATGTACATTCCTTTGGCCATTCAACTACACGAGTGTCGAGAGGTAAACCTTGGCCAACTTATTTTAGGATCACTTTATGAAGGCTTACGACAATGAGTTCATGCATTAAAAGAACTCAAGCCTGAAGGTAATTACTTGGTCTCTGGACCAGTTTGGTTGTTCCAATTGTGGCTTCTTGCCACTTTTGAGTCGAAGCTGCAAATGTACATTCCTGAAGACTATACTGGAATGGTCAAAACAAGGAATGTCGAAGGAATTAGGCTTGCTCTTTTAAAGCCTATGGAGATAGGAGTATCTCCACAAGACTTGTTCTCCAAAGCATTCAACATGTTTCTGAATTGCGAAGATTTCGCTCCTACAATGGCACCTTTCGTCGAAAGGACTCATGGGCTAGACTAGTTTAAAAAAGAGTTTTCTGCAACTTCTTTTGTCGACGAAGAATAAACCAACCAGATTTGGGAAGCCTTTTTAACTCCAAAATTTCTGTCAGCCAGAATAGCACCTGGAAAAGCTACAACTCAATTTGGTGCATATGCATATCACCCAAGCTTGGTCGCAAGACAATTTGGGTTATGTCAGCTTCGACCAAGTCCTTTTTTCAGATCTAGGAAAGACATGAGACTTTCAGAAAATGAAGAATGGAAAGAATGCCTCAACAGCTTTGCCAACAGCCCTTTAACTTTGACCCCATTGAGTTTGAGCCTTTATTTTCTTGCACCAAAGAATTTTCAAAGTGGGGGAAAGAGTATTTCAAAAAAAAATATGCTGATGTCGAAGAGGCTACATTGCTTTCGAATCTAATCTCTGCTTTTCCTTCTTCGCAGAAAAAGAAGATCAAACCAAAAGGTACGCACATTCAAGAAATTCAAACATTTCAAAAATACTTTGAAACTGTATATGATCCAAATAATCTTAGTCGAACTGTTTCTCAAGCTGCAAAAGTTTTAAAACAAAAACTTCTCGACAAAATTCCAACAATGGTCTTTCCATCTTATGTAACTGATAAGTACTCTTTTGCTTTAGCCCTCAACAAACTTAAATTCCCGTCTTTGCCAACCAGTAAACTGTCTTTGGCTTTTCGACCATCACTTCCAGAATGGTTGATATGTGGTTCGACTATGGCATTAAACAATTTTCTTTCAAATAAGACAGCTGAGAAAGTAGTTCTGACTAAGCATAACATATACACATCTACTGTTTTAGCATGTTCGAGTCACATCTACTGTCGAAACAAGTGATGTATAAAACTCTTAGAAAAAATTTAATTTTCCTTTCATGCATGACTTATTAACATAACTGTCGAATGTTTGCAGTTGTGCCTATTTCACCCACTCTAACAGATGACACAACAACAACAACAACAACAACAACAACAACAACAACAACAACAAAGAAGGTGACGAAAAAAGGTACTGGTACCTCGTCAAAAAGACCAAGCAGCTCTACTACTGCCACTCCTTCAAGAAAACCAAGAGGGCTGACACCATAGTTGTGAGTGATGAATCAGAGGTCGAAATCCTTAACTTCTTTGTTTTATAACAGTTATACATTTTCTTATTTATTACTAACATGAGTGTCGAATTTTCAGACTGATGAACCAGTAAACAATCCCAAACAGAATGAGGCTTCCAAATCTCAGGTCGAAAGAGAAAAGAAGAAAAAGAACTCTCAAGATGCTTTAAAGGTTTCTTCTAAAACTATCAGACAAACACTTGTCGAAAAGAAGCAACAAGGCGAAGCACTCAACAACAACAAGTCTTGGAAAAACCTTTAAAGAGAAAAGTGCTCAAGAGACCTGAGAGTGCACATTCTCGTGTCGAATGAGACACTTCAAAGGTACTATTAACCTTCTATTTATTCTTCTTTTTAATAATTTTAGTTCATTATGACAAGATATTTATCAATTAATTTTGAATAGGAACGTGACAACAACAAAGTTGAGGTACCACCAAAACAACCAACACCAACTTCGACTCTCTCTCCTTCTGAAACAACCATACCTGAACAAGGTGTCGAAAAACAAGATCAAAGAGGTGTTGATACAGAGGTGATCGAAACCCAAAACCAAACTCAACAGCAGCCAACTGATAAAGCAATGAGAACTCAAAACCAACAACATGGAGGCAATGATGCACTGGTCGAAAACATTGACCAAAATCATCCACCAGAAGGTAATGACAACAGGGTCGAAAACAATGACCAAAATCCTGACATCGACATGGAAAACAATGGTCCACCTTCACCTCAAAACCAGAACGAAGGAGAAGAAGAAAAAGAAGAAAGTGTTGAATCAGTCGAAGATGGGAAGGATGAAGAAGATGAATCTCCAAGAGATTCAAAACAAATTGGTGAGTCTCCACAAGGTATTAACTCGTCTGAGGCCATACCTTCGACTAGCAACACCATCAGTCAAGAACAATTAGGGGAATTAAAGAGTAAGAATCCCCTTGAAGCTCTGAAGTTAATGTTGAGTAGCAGATCTGCTTCGACTGAGAACAAGCGAAGTTCTTCGACTACTTCTGTTGGCGGGATTTCTGAAAGCTAAAGAGAGGACCTTCTTCGAGAACTTCGAGCCAAAGTCTTAGAAATAGATTTGTTCCAAACCATTGAACAAAATCATATGGTCACTTATGAAATTAAGAACTTGCTGAACAAACTTAACAAATCAACATCCAGCAAACCTCTCATTGGCTTCCTTGTCGAAATTGAGGTTCTTCTGGAGCAAATTCCAAGGGACTTTCAAAAGAGAAAGAATGTTGCTGCAAATAAAGAGCGTGAGGCCAAACTTCAACAGGAAGAATGGGCTGCAGTCGAAGCGTCATATGCTAAAATTTTGTCACTGGAACTCCAAGCAGCAAATGATGCTAAAGAAATAGCTGAATGTGATGTTAACATTTCAAAGTACCAGGAACAAATCAAAACCTTGCAGTCGAAGATTAAGGCAGAAGAGAAGAAGAAAGCCTCCATTCAAAAGAGAACTCCCGATTCTTTGGAAGCTGCACTTCGATCTGAAGCAACTTTGGCTATTGAGCACCTAGAAAGGGCCAACAAACATGAGGCAACAGTTCAGAGATTGGTCGAAGACGAAGCCCCCATTGCTGCCAGACTGGATCATGCCAAGATTGTTTTTGAGAAACTTAAAGCTAATCTTGTAATTTAATTTCAGCTTTCCTTGTTTCTGAAATTTTGTATCCACTTTGTACTTCGACAATGTTCTTTGGCATTTAAACTTTCGACATGCCATATTTAAATTTCTTCGTTATTTCTTAACCTTGCGTTATTCTAACTTCCTGCAATATTGGCTCATATCTTTTTAAATACTTGTCATTTATACGCAAAATTCGATTATCAGAGCCTAATTCTTCGACTTCGTAAGCACCGTTTGAAAATACTTGTAAAATTTTAAATGGTTCTTCCCAATTTGGTGACCATTTACCTAAGACCCTATCTTTCTTGTCCATAGGTAAAATAACTTTCCAAACTAAGTCTCCCAAAGCGAAGGTTTTCGACTTAACCTTCTTATTATAGGCTTTGGCCACTCTTTCTTTTTGCCTTGTAAGAACATTTAAGGCAGTTAATCTTTCTTCGTCTAAGTCCACCAATTCGTCTAACATCATATTCCAATAATGATCAGATGGAATTTCAAACTGTCTTTGAATTTTGGTTGACTGTAAACAAATTTCGACTGGCAACACTGCATCGTGCCCAAATGTAAGCTTAAAAGGAGTAGTATTAATTGACTCTCTAGGAGAATTTTGACAAGCCCATAACACTTGACCAAGAGTTTTATGCCAATTCTTAGGCTTCTGCCCAATATGTTTTTTGATCAAGTTAATGATGATTTTATTGGCTGCTTCGACTTGACCATTTGCTTGTGCATAATATGGCGTCGAACTTAATAATTTGAAACCATTCTCAGAGGCAAATTCTACCATTTTTTGACCAATAAACACTGAACCTTGGTCTGTAGTAATGGTTTCTGGAATCCCAAACCTATACAAAATATGGTTTTGAATGAAATTAATCACTGCCTATTGATTAACACTAGGTAAGGGAATAACTTCTACCCACTTAGTAAAATAATCTATCCCTACTAATATGTAACGATGGCCCTTCGAAGAAATTGGCTTAATCTTGCCAATTAAATCTAAGGCCCAGCCTCTAAATGGCCAAGATTTTACTATCGAATGTAACTCACTTGCAGGTACATGTTGCACCCCTGCATGCTTTTGACATCCTTGGCAACCTTTAGCAAATTCTATGCAGTCTTTCAACATAGTTGGCCAATACACACCTTGTCGAAACAAGAGCCATTTCATTTTATGATCTGCTTGATGAGATCCACAGGCTCCACCATGAGTATTGGATATTGCTAAATATGTCTCACTTTCACTGAGACATTTAAGCAAAACTCCTTCAGGAGTCTTTTTGAACAATTCATTTCCAATAATCACATAACTTAAGGCTCTATACTTGGTTTGCCTATTAGTTATACCTGTTGGATTTTCCAAGTATTCGACAATTTGCTTTCGCCAATCATCATTCGGCATATTGTCAATGGCAAAAACTTCAAAATGCTGAAAATTTTCATTTGCAGTAACTGGAGGTCATAATACTTCCTCTGCCCCCCCCCTCAAGTTTTGGCGTTGACAATTCATTTAAAGGATAATCTGTCGAAATTAGTCTCTTTTTTTATTTCTATTAGTTCTAATTTTTCTTTCGAGACTTTAGAGCCTGAAGCAATCTGTGCCAAATCATTTGCCTCTTGATTGTCAATTCGAGGCACATGCTTTATGTTAACACTGTTAAAATGTTTTAATAAAGCATTGGCAGCAACAAAATACACTATTAGATTTTCCTTAATGCATTTATATTCTTTAGTTAACTGCTTTACAACTAATTCAGAATCGCTCTTAATTTCGACATGTTTTGCCCCCAAGTCCAGCAAAATCTCAAGTCCAGCTATCTATGCTTCATATTCAGCCTCATTATTGGTGCAAAAACCTTCGATCTTATACTTATACTTCGTTGGTATTTTTGTTGGAGAAACAATGAGAATTCCAATTCCAGAACCATTTTTATGGCTAGAACCGTCGAAGTATAACTTCCAAGACTGAATATCCACTAAATTTAATGGGATCTTGACCAATGAGTGATCGACGATAAAATCAGCCACAATTTGGCCTTTAATAGCTTTTAAAGGCTGATATGTTAGTGAATACTCAGAAAGCGCTAAAGCCCATTTACCAATTCTACTATGTAATATTGGTTTCGACAGCATATGTTTAATAATATCAAAATGCGAGCAAACATACACATCGACAGCCTTTTTATATTGCTTTAATTTTGTACAAGAGAAATACAAGCATATAGGCACAACTTTTCTATTGGATGATACCTAGTTTCAGCATCATTTAAAACTCTATTGAGGTAATAAATGGATCTTTCGACACCATTTTCATCCTCTTGTGCTAACATGCTACCTATTGACAATTCTGATGCTGCTACATACAATTTCATTACTTTATTTCTAATAGGAGGTAACAAAATAGGAGGCTTCATCAGATAGCCCTTGATCTCGTCGAAAGCTTTTTGGTGTTCTGGATCCCACCTGAACACATCTTCTTTCTTCAGTCGAAGTAATGGTGAAAAAACTTGTGTCTTGCCACTTAGGTTTGAAATGAACCTTCTAAGGAAATTGATTTTTCCTAGTAACGACTGCAATTCTTTCTTTGTCGAAGGAGCTTTCGTCTCTAAAATTGCCTTTGTCTTGTTTTGATTTATTGCCTTTTTTGTGCACAACAAATCCTAAAAAGTCACCTGCACGTACACAGAAGGCACATTTAAGTGTATTCATTTTCAATCCATATTTTCTCATTCTTTCAAATGATTGTCTAATATGGTCTAAACGACCACGTCCTGATGACGACTTAACAACTATGTCATCTATGTACACTTGCATAAAAGTTTCTATAAAATCATGAAACATAGAAGTCATAGCTCTTTGGTATGTAGCACCAGCATTTTTTAAACCAAAAGGCATCACCACCCATTCATAAACACCTAATGCCCCTAGGCATCGAAATGTTGTTTTTGATACATCTTCTTTAGCAATAAAATTTCGTTATAACCAGAATAACCTGTGGATATCTTGTACTGCAAGTAACTTATATTGCAGGTCAGGTTTTGATGATGAAAAAGCCAAAGCCAAAGTTGATGGCCAAAGTTGATGAAAGTGACCAAAGACAAAAGTTGATGAAAGTGACAAAATATCAAAGTCACAATCCAAGGCAATCAAGACTCAAGAATTGGTGTCTCAAGAAATAAGGGTAGTCATTAGGGTTTAGGATTGTCTTAGGAAAAAGTGTAAGCTCTTCCGAGGGTCAGCTCATCTCTCAAAGTCCCATGATTTTCAAAATGCATGAATGCACAGGTAAACTTAAAAAGCATTTTGAAAAAGAAAGAAATCGACTCACACTACTTTAAACTAAACTTCAAAATCGATTTCTAACTCAGTATGAAAGTATACAATCGATTCATAAACTCCCTTTCAAAGCAAAGAATCGATTCCTATTGTTTTTACTAAGTATACAATCGAATTGTATCTCTTTCTAAACAAGCAAGAATCGGGCATCATCTTTAGTGCATCCAGGCACATAATCGATTTTCCCATTAAACATACTCAAGCACATAATCGATTTCATATTTATGTTAAGAAAGCACATAATCGATTTTATCTGTTAAGGAAGCACAAAATCGATTTCACCTATCTTTTAAAAGAAGCACATAATCGATTGTGTCATTTCCAAAATTGTTTCAACGTTAATATTTTTCTCATAGCCTATAAATAGAGGCTTCATACTTCACGTTTCACACAACCCATTTCACGATCAATCGCATCATTTGAAAAACCCTTTACATTTTCATTTTTGCTCTTCACGTACTGTTGGTCCGTCAGAGCTGATCTCTCACAAGGGTTAGTCGGGGTTGGAATCATCAAGTTGTAATATTTGCCTACATTAGAGGTATTTTGGTCTTTACTTTTGTAATTGTTTATTTGTTGTAATTTGTACTAGGGAGTGGGGTATCTCTCAAGGGTAGCGGTTTGGACTAGGAAAAGGGGTATCTTTCTGGGGCAGCCTGTTGTAACAAGGGTGGGGTATCTCTTGTTGTATTGTGGTTAGATTTGAGGGCTCTTCAATAGGTGGGGTATCCTAGGTGAAGAGTGCCTAAGTCTTGTAAAGGTTTTCCAAGGCACCTGTAAGCCTTGTTTTGTGATAGTGGAAAATCTCACAAGGGTGTGAGGACTGGACGTAGGTCACTAGGAGGTGACCCAACCAGTATAAATCTCCGTGTGCTCAGAAAGTGAAGAAGCTCATGTTGCTCTTATGGCCGATCATGACAGTGAAAGTGAATCCGAAAATGAGGTAAGCTCTAACTCTGACTCGTTACAAGATGCATATGATGAATTGCATGAAGCATTTGTTGAATTGCATGATAATTCAGTAAAATTAGCTAAGGCATTAAGTAAATCTAAGAAATCTATTGCGCGTCTTTGAAATGAAGTTAATGCTTTAACTAAAGAAAAATTAGAGCTTAGAAAGGAAAATGATATTCTTGTTCATTCTAAGGCAAATTATGTATGTGATAAGTGTACAGAACATGAAAAGAAAATCCACGAGCTTGAATGTACAATAGGCAAAATATCGAACTTACAACATACGCATCCTAGGGTCCCAAGAAATAATTTTGAGAAAAGAAGTATACATCACAGACCTAAGTTTACAACTAGACCCAATATTAGATGTTATTACTATGCTAAACCTGGACATACAGCTTCTGTTTGCAGGGCAAGAGGTAAACAAAATATGAAAAAGGTGTGGGCTCCTAAAGGAACCATACCAAACACTAACCCACAAGGACCCAAAGAGATTTGGGTACCTAGAACCCTGTTTTAAATCACTGCAGGTATGCTTCAAGGTATGGGGGACAGATTGGTACCTTGACAGCAAAAACACAAAGCGCATGACTGGAGAAGCAAACCCCTTAAACACTCACCCCAGGTCAAGCAGTCATGTGACTTATGGTAAGAACAAAGAATCTTCGGTGAAGTTTAGTCCCTATAAATGATCTATCCACTATGATTGACATATATGCAAGAAAGTAAGTGTTTGACTTTGTCTCATGCATCTGAGAAAAACATTTATAAGACATGTCAAAGTAACTAAGCAGAACATATCTCATAGATCATGACTAGATGGAAATATAAAGGACCCCGTTAAATTCTCTAAGTCTGTGCATATAGAAATTATAATACCACCATCTTAGAGTTCATGATTCAGATAGGCGTTGTATGATTAAGTTAGTTGAGTCTTTTCAAAACAGCAAGTTAATATTCTTTTAAAAATCATTGCAAAAGAAAATTTGTTCATTGGCATTTTTATCAAATAAAATCTGAACTAATCATATGCTTCATAGAGTTTTGTGTTTTAAAAGAAAAATGAGCATCTTAGTATTATTTTATTGTGTGGCCTAAAAAGAATCAAATAATAGGTACAAAATGGGTGTTTAGAAACAAACTAGATGAATCGGGCATAATTGTTAGAAACAAAGCTAGACTAGTTGCTAAAGGTTACAATCAAGAAGAAGGAATAGACTATGATGAAACATATGCTCCCGTAGCTAGATTAGAAGCTATTCGCATGCTACTTGCTTTTGCATCAGTTATGGATTTTAAATTGTATCAAATGGATGTGAAAAGTGCATTTTTAAATGGTTTTATTCAAGAGGAAGTGTACGTTGAACAACCACCTAGCTTTAAAAATTATGAAAAACCTGATCACGTTTTTAAACTCAAAAAGGCTCTATATGGTCTGAAACAAGCTCCTAGAGCTTGGTACGAAAGATTGAGCAAGTCTTTACTCAATCATGATTTTCAAAGAGGGAAAGTTGACACTACACTTTTCATAAAAAGGACAAAAGATGACATCTTACTTGTGCAAATTTATGTGGATGACATTATTTTCGGTGCTACTAATGAATTGCTTTGCAAAGAATTTTCGAGTATTATGCAGAGTGAGTTTGAAATGTCAATGATGGGAGAACTCAACTTCTTCCTTGGGCTTCAAATAAAACAAACCATCAATGGCATCTTCATCTCTCAATCAAAATATTGCAAAGAACTACTTAAGAGATTCGAAATGGACAAAGCAAAAGAAATATCCACTCCAATGAGCACTTCATGCTACTTAGACAAAGATGAAAAAGGTAAACCGGTAGAACTAAGAAAATATCGAGGTATGATTGGCTCTCTTCTCTATTTAACTGCTAGTAGACCGAATATCATGTTTAGTGTTTGCATGTGTGCTAGATATCAAGCAAATCCAAAAGAGTCACATTTAGTAGCTGTCAAAAGAATAATGAGATATCTTGTAGGCACACAAAATGTTTGTCTGTGGTACCCCAAAGGCGCCACATGCAGCCTTATAGGATATTCAGACTCTGATTTTGCAGGTTGTAAATTGGATAGAAAAAGCACTAGTGGAACATGTCACATACTAGGTAGTGCATTAGTCTCATGGCACAGTAAGAAACAAGTCAGTGTCGCACTGTCAACTGCTGAAGCAAAATATGTTGCAGCAGGAAGTTACTGCGCACATATCCTCTAGATGAAGCAACAACTTCTTGACTATGGTGTAGAACTAGATCATATCCCGATAAAATGCGACAACACCAGCGCTATCAATCTTACAAAGAACCCCGTTCAACACTCTAGGACAAGGCATATAGAAATTAGACATCATTTTCTTAGAGACCATGTCCAAAAAGGCGATTCTGTGATTGAATTTGTTGAATCGTCAAAACAACTAGCTGATATTTTCACGAAACCTTTACAAAAAGAAAGTTTCTTTTTCATTAGAAGAGAGCTTGTAATCATTGATTCCTCTTCTATTTGAATGAAACAAATACAGTTTCGACTCACAAACTTTATCATATGTCGACCCTTTTGATCTTGACAAAAAGGGGGAGAAACATATTGTCGCATTAAGCATATAGAATGAGCATATAAAATTGTCATAGCATTGTCACCGTGCATACTTTGCATCGAGTCAATAAAACAGGGGGAGCATCATGATAGGGGGAGTATCATATATATGCATTATCTGTTTGATGAACTAACCTCCCACCTTAAGATGAGTAAAGTTTTGTCATCATCAAAAAAGCAGAGAATGTGGATATCTTGTACTACAGGCAACTTATATTGCAGGTCAGGTTTTGATAATGAAAAAGCCAAGGCCAAAGTTGATGGCCAAAGTTGATGAAAGTGACCAAAGACAAAAGTTGATGAAAGTGACAAAATATCAAAGTCACAATCCAAGGCAATCAAGACTCAAGAATTGGTGTCTCAAGAAATAAGGGTAGTCCTTAGGGTTTGGGATTGTCTTAGGAAAAAGTGTAAGCTCCTCCGAGCACATAATCGATTGTGTCATTTCCAAAAATGTTTCAACGTTAATATTTTTCTCATAGCCTATAAATAGAGGCTTCATACTTCACATTTCACACAACCCATTTCACGATCAATCGCATCATTTGAAAAACCCTTTACATTTTCATTTCTGCTCTTCACGCACTATTGGTCCATTAGCGCTGATCTCTCACAAGGTTAGTCGGAGTTGGAATCTTCAAGTTGTAATATCTGCCTACATTAGAGGTATTTTGGTATTTACTTTTGTAATTGTTTACTTGTTGTGATTTGTACTAGGGAGTGGGGTATCTCTCTAGGGTAGCTGTTTGGACTAGGAAGTGGGGTATCTTTCTGGGGCAGCCTGTTCTAACAAGGGTGGGGTATCTCTTGTTGTATTGTGGTTAGATTTGAGGGCTCTTCAATAGGTGGGGTATCCTAGGTGAAGAGTGCCTAAGTCTTGTAAAGGTTTTCCAAGGCACCTGTAAGCCTTGTTTTGTGATAGTGGAAAATCTCAAAAGGGTGTGAGGACTGGACGTAGGTCACTAGGAGGTGACCGAACCAGTATAAAAATCTGTGTGCTTTATTGCTTTATTTTCTAATTCCTTCGCTTCCACTTAACCTGCGCGAAAATTAATCTAAGTCATTGAAAAGGGGAAAAAGTTTTCAAAAGTTTTTAAATCTCAATTCACCCCCCTCTTGAGACTGAAGCCACTTGGCAACATAACCATCAAGCGTACTTAAATATTCAAAGCCTGCTGCTGAATCAACAAGCATTTCTGCCACAGGCATAGGGTACTGATCTTTGGGTGTAGCATTATTTAAATCCCTGAAATCTATGCAACCTCTAAGAGTTCCATTTTTCTTAATAACAGGAACTATATTTACTAACCAATCTACATACTTGGAAGTTCTGATGAACTTGCTATTGAGTAGTCTTTCGATTTCTGCTTTGATCTTCGACAGGATTTGTAGTGCAAATCTTTTTGGTGTCTGCTTCACTGGCTTCTTTTCTGGTCGTGTAGGCAGCTTCAATTCCACTACTTTTCGACTCAAACCTGGCATCTCGTTGTAGTCCCAAGCAAAACAGTCTTTAAATTCTTTCAAAAGTTCGACAGTCTGCATCCTGAAAGCTTTGTCAATCTTTGCACTAATATGTGTTGGCCTTTTTATAGAGCCATCTCCCAAGTCAATTTCTTCCAAGGGATCTCGTGCATGCATTTTCTTGGTCGAACCCATTGGGTCTTTTTCAAAACCCAATGACTCATAATCATATACACAATCAAGCCTTTGGTCTTCGACCAAGTCTTCCTTACTATTACTGTCACTGGCTTCAGTAACCATTTGTTGTTGTAACTCGGCTTCCAAAGCTGCTTTTTCTTTGTTTTCGGCCACATAGGCCGTAATTCTATCCCATGCATTGGGCTTAGACATAAATAAACTATTTATGGTCCATCCCACCCAGTAGACTTGCAAAAGCCTCTTGGGTGATTATCCTCATCCATAACTTCCCTCTCCCAAATAAATCCATAGTTTGGGTGAAGAGTAAGTGAGGAAAAAACATTATCTTGGTATACATAACCAAGATCAGAAGAAGAGCATGGCGCAATGTTTTCGACCAAACTATCTTCTCTCCAAACAATTCCATTTAATTGCAAATTTGTCACCGCGTCCACATTTGAAATTGGTTATCCACACAACCGATTCAAAATAGTGTTTTTTAAAGCTAATTTTGCACTAGTGTGTTTTTTCCTAAATCCAAACATAATGTCAATTCTCGAAGGTTTCTACGCATCATATTCAAATAAATAATTGTAATTATTGTAATTTATATTGTTGGTTGCTATGAAATGGAAAGAAAAGAAAGGAGACAAGGATTGCACATTTTTCTAAAACTTTTCCTCCGTTTGATAAATAGGAAAACAGGAGAAGGAAAGAAAAATTCAAATGGAACTCACAAAAGAGCACTTTTATTTATTACGCATAATTTGTAAGAAAAGCGGGGTAAAGATAAATCACGAGATAACTAAAAGTCTAAAACTACATGGAGCAAAGGGAGGAAAAGGGGGTGTTTGTTTTTACCCCCTGCAAATAGGGGGTGTTTTGCTTTTACCCCCTACAATTTTTTTTTTTTAAAAAACACCTTGCAAAAACAACTTTTTTTAAAAAGGTCTTTCTATTAACCCACTGTTAAAAAAATGCTGACGTGTCTGACTTGTAATTTTTTTATTCTTTTTTAATTTTTTTTAATGCTGAGTTGTATGCCAAATCATTATTTTTTGTTTTTCATTATTTTACATTATTCTCCATCTTCTCCATTTCCCATCTTCCCCATCAACACCATCTCTTCAATCTTTTGCTCATCTTCTCTATTACTGCTACTGTTTCCTCTTTTGCTCTCCCTTTCTTCTTCAATAATGTTTCCCCTTCCATACATCATCTCCTTCAACTTCACCATCACAATTCCTAATACAGCACTCCTTCAACTTCGCCATCCCAATTTACCTATCTTCTTCAACCTATCTTCCTACTCATGGCAGGGAAAAAACTGAAGCTCAAACCACACAGTCACCCACAACCACCCTCTTCTTTCTCTCTCACCCACAACCACACCACCCACTCGCTTCTCTCTCACTCACAATCACCACTACCCCTCAAGCTCAAACCAGATCTGAAAATATTTGCAGAAATTATGAAGAAAAATGAATAAAGGAAATTAAATCCCCAACCGTTGCAAGCTTCAGAATTAATATCAAAACTCCCCCCCTTTGTGTCTTTCTATCTTCTCCCTTTCTTCTTGTTTGATTCTTTCTGCAACATTATGAATCAACCATCAACGTTTTTCATAATGGAACTGAACCCACATCAACGTTTTTCATAATGGAGATGAAGATCATTTGGGTTTTCTCGATATCATCAAACAAAGCAAACGCCAAATTGTTTTCTTCCCATGGTTGATGAAGAAGAAGGGGAGAGGGGTGGGTTCAGATTGTGGTGAGGGATGAGGGATTGTGGGTTCAGATTGCAAGTTGAAACGCACAATGGGGGGGTGTGAATGGTTGTGGTGGTGGTGTGAGTGGTTGTGGTGGTGGTGGTGTGGTGTGAGTGGTTGTGGTGTGGGTGAGAGAGAGAAGAGAGTGGTTGTGGTGGTGTGGTGTGAGTGGTGGTGGTGGTGGTGGAGAAGATAAAATAATTATAAAAGAAAATAAAATTATGTGGCAAGCCATGGCACACATAAAATAATTATAAATGAAAATAAAATTACATCTCACAATTCCGTTTGACACGTCAGCATTTTTTTAACAGTGGGTTAACAGAAGGACCTTTTTAAAAAAAGTTGTTTTTACAAGGTGTTTTTTAAAAAAAAAAATTTGTAGGGGGTAAAAGCAAAACACCCCATATTTACAGGAGGTAAAAGCGTATTTAAACCGATAAACAATTATCTCATTTTCTACTTCTTTTTTCTTCCTTTTCTCTTTTTTCTTCCTTTGTTTTCGGTCATTGATGCGTATGTTTCCCATCATAGTTGTGGATCCCATATCACAGACAGCAAGTCAACTCAATCTAATCAATGTAAGAAGTAGTAGGACTGTAGGAGGTTATTATCTCCTAGATCCACTATCAGTTAGCTGGCCACGTTTCAGAATCCCATTGCCTATTTTTGATCGGAAATATTTTTACGAGTCGTTTGGGACTGTGTCTAAAGAAAAAAACTGCGTGTCCAATAAGCTGTCGACACGGTCCATTGACTACAGTGTTGTAGAAATGGAACTGTTTTTGTGGATGATGTGAATCTGGCCACGTTCCATCGCCTCAGCCCAGGGGTCATTTCGGTGACAGCACATTTACTTTTTTAAGAAGTTAAAAGTATAAATATAAGGGTTTTTTTTTACCCCCATCAGCTTCCATGTACCCCCACCCAAAATCATAATTCCAAAAATACCCCTGACATAAATTACAAAAATTGACTTTTGGAAGATTCTCTGGTGGGGGACCACTTAATCTGGAAATCGGATTTACCTAAATGGAAGGTAAATCCGATTAGCTTTAAATACGATGCATAAGTCAAATCGGATCTATCAAAATGACAGATAAATCCGATTTGACAATTTAATTTTGAACAGAAGGCGAAATATTAATAAATCGGATTTAGGTAAATCCGATGCGCAATCGGATTTACCTGGATGAGGGTATATCCGATTTGTAAAAAATAGAAAGCGGATTTACGTTTGAAGTCACGTAAATCCGCTTTGTTTTTTTTTAATTATTTACTTTATAACTGTTGTTCTATTTTGAAACAGGTATTGTGCATACAGAGTCGCAGGTCGTTCCTTTCGTGGTAGACACATCAGAGGCATTCTGGACAGAGAGGGTATATTTTTGAAACCAATTTTCTTGATTAAAGTTTGGTAGATATTTAATTAATTAAGTACGCAAAATTTATCTATTTTTTCTATTTTGTAGATTTTTTCTACACGCCAGGATGTTGAAGAGTGGGCTAACACGGTTGGGAGGCGTATTGGAGTTGTGGTTATCATCGTAAGATCGGACAAAGCTGGAGGTAAAAGGGGTTCTAGAGATAAGATTATATTTGGTTGCGAGAAGCAAGGGAAGTGGTCTAATGATTCTAGAGTTTTCGGGTCTAAAAGAAGAAGCTGTCCGTTTACATTGAGAGCTACTTGTACAATACGTCATGGGGGTTGGCGTGTTAGTGTTAGGTGTGGTCTTCACACACATCAGTTGCTTACTACCCCGGTTGGGTCGACAGCTTTTGGTCGTTTAACTAAGCCGCAGAAAGCTATTGTTAAGCACACTGATTTGAATGTTGCCCCGAAAGATTGTCTTACTGCTTTGAAGACCCATTATCCGGACAACGTCACTTCTCTTCCTCAAATATAGGCAGCGTTACGCCTATAGGTCTTCTAAGAGGGGTCCTAGAACGGACATTCAAGAGCTTTTGAGATTGATTGACACGCAAAATTATTTATGTTGGAGCAGAAAATTTGAGGGTTCCGATGTGGTCAGTGACATCATGTGGGCGCATCCCACTTCAATTAAGTTATTCCGGTTGTTTCCAAAGGTTCTTATTCTTGACACCACCTATAAGACCAACAAATACAATCTACCTCTATTGGAGATTGTAGGTGTCACTTCAACGGAGTTAACTTTCTCGGTTGCTTTTGCCTATATTTCACACGAGCTTGGAATTCATTTTACTTGGGCATTGCAGCAACTAAAAGAATTATTTGACTTGCACGGACTTCAGCCTCAGGTGTTGTTGACTGATAGAGATCTTGGTCTTATGTCCGGTATTGTTGATGTCTTTCCTTCCGCTACAAATTTGTTATGTTCTTGGCACGTGACTAAAAATGTGAAAGCGAAGATTAAAGAGTTGGTGCACGTGGATAGGCAAAAGGACGTCCTCTGTCTTTGGCATAACATTATTGATTCACTTGACGAGTCAGAGTACTCAGCTCACTTGAAGATTTTTGAGGACTCCTGCGTTGATTTGCCCGCTCTTATTAAGTATGTGCATGACACGTGGTTGACAAAGCATAAGGAAAGATTTATCTTGGCATGGACAAACCAGATCCCACACTTCGGCAATCAGACCACCAATAGGTATTTTTATCGTAGTTTAAATTTTTTTGACACGTGTTTAGTATTTTTATCGTAGTTTAAATTTTTTTGACACGTGTTTAGTATTTTTATCGTAGTTTAAATTTTTTTGATACGTGTTAGTATTTTATCGTAGTTTAAATTTTTTTGACACGTGTTTAGTATTTTTATCGTAGTTTAAATTTTTTTGACACGTGTTTATTGTTATTATTTAAGAGTCGAGTCAGCTCATTGGACTTTGAAGAGACAGTTGAGGACTTCTGGAGGTGACTTGTCTAAGTCTTTTACATCTATGCATGAGATGCTTACTATTCAATTTGATAAAGTGATCGGGTCTTTTCAAAGAAGCATCAACCGTATTGAAGTGGCTTCCAATACTCCTTTGTTTAAAAAGCTTCGCGGTCTTGTCTCTTTAAATGTTTTGGATCATATTGTTAAAGAGTTTTCAAAATCGACATCTGGGGTTGGATATGACAAAGCCCGCTGTGGGTGCATTATTAGAAAGACACATCTTCTTCCTTGTGCTTGTGAGCTAGGTGTGTACCATGTCTCCGGTACTCCTATTCCGTTGGATGTTATAGACGACCATTGGAAAAACTTGAGTTTGGATTCTATGGATGATAAATTCTCGCAGCAAAAATCGGCTGACTGTTCAACGGTGCAATTTGGGTTAGATCCGCTTTGCAATTTGGGATAGATCCGCTTTGATCAACGGTGCAGATTGCACCGACAATATCAACGGTTGATAATGGTTGACGAACTCTATAAATACCTATTGCCAAACCTCATTCTTGTCACTCCAAAATTTCACTATTAGTCACTCCCTAAATCATTATCAGCTTCTTATTCTCCACCCAAAAATGCCCCTAACACAATACTCACGGGATTCATCCCTCACTATCATTCATCATCAGGGCATCATCACCAACAAATATGATGGTGTCTGTTTCGAGGGGCGTGACACAATGCAGTGCAGACTTAAACACAACATAACATTCGCTCAGCTAAAAGATAAACTGCTGGGTAAAGTGCAAGTGCAGGGCGACGAGCGAGAGATAACTCGTATAGTTTATCGGAAAAAGGATTGGGCTGATGGACGTGTGCTCTGCTCTACAATGGATATCAAGAACGACGGTGACGTCCAAGCAATGATGTCCATTCATGTTATGTTTAAGTGGCACGGTTATCTGCATTTGCACGTCGAAACGACACGGACCGTCGCTGAGATCCTTCGTCGTTTCAATCCACCAGCTCATTAGTTTCTCTCATTTTATCGTTTTCACTATCGCTCATTTATTTCAGGAAAATGTATCTTTTATATTTTATTGTTATTTTAATTGGTTATTGTAGTTGGTTATGTTTTATCTTTTATCGCATGAAATCGAAATTATTTGTTTTATCCACAAATATAATAAACAAGAAATGTGAAAATAGTTCAAGCATAAACAAAAAATACTAATAATCAAGTAATGTGAAAATAGTTCAAGCATAAACAAAAAATACACAAAACCCCCTAGTGACGACGCCCCGGTGGTAGCCTATCCAGTAATCGGTGGAGGCGAGCGTATGTCTGACTACCCATTCTAATGTCTCCGCTCTCAAGCCCCCTCCGAATCTCGTCCCCCACAATCTGTAGCAAATCGTGTTGTACTGGTGGTGCAGCTGGCTGCACTGGTGGTGGTGGTGGTGATGAAACCGGTAAGAGTCTAGGAATAGATGCTCTCAGCATACCAATGTATGTAGTCCGGAGCAACCTGACCCAACTCCTCAGCAGCATAAGTAGCACGCAAAACGTCCTGCACCACAGGCATATAATGTGCAATCCGAAAAATACAGTCTGCATGGCTCGGATGATCGGTAAGAGGGTGACGTGGGATGACCTGCACGTACCCAAACTGTCTGAGGCACTGTTAGCCTAGAATTTCGACAAGGCTTTTGAGTGGTTAGTTAATAGGGTTTGACTCTTCATTAAAGATCATTCATAATGCCTTCGGAAAGAAAAAGTGACATTTAAGTCATCTCAGCATGTTTTCGACAGAAGAAGTCTTCACCAATTCGACAGGGAAGAGTTTTCGACAGGACAGTGTATTCAGGACTTCTCCAAGCAGTTATTGGCAAACAGTTGTGTCGAATTTCAAGACTACGGTTAATACAACGTAGGCAGTATGTGGCATCGAGCGTGGCACGAAATCCATCACTAGGTTAATGAGACGTAGCCACGTGTCCATAGCAGTTTACATTTCAGTCATTATTCGTAGCCACGTGTCCATAGCAGTTTACATTTCAGTCATTATTTTCTGTATAAATAGTAGTTTCTACGTAGAAATCGGTGTGACAAATTATTATACCAAACACACAGTTCTGAAACTCTAACTTCCAAGTCACAGTGAAAACAGAGTAAAAGAATTATTGTACAACGTATGTGAATTTGTGCACCATTCTCTTTACATTTAATGCAATTTATTACTTTCAATACAAGTCATTTTACATTTCTGCGTTCCATTTTATTACTTCTTTTTCTTTGATTTCCATTTTCATGGTGAATTGTCTCCCTTTTAAAATATATTTGTTGACAAACTGCGGTGTTTAAAGGCAATTGCTTTGGAGATTTCTGGTTTAATCTCACAAACATTTCTAATAAAACCAGTGATTGTTTGCTAAAAACACCAGCGAACAAATTGGCACGCCCAGTGGGACCGTTTGCCTTTAATACATAATTTTTCTATGTTCTTGTATATGTTTGTATTTGCATGCACTTAAGAAGTGGAAAAATGGTTCGTCCTACTAATAATGCGTCTAGTTCTAATCCTGTGATTTCACAAGAACAGGGAACAATAGTAGACTCTACAAACGTAAATGCAGGCGTGGTTGTGGGAACAATATCCCCATCATCATCAACAACCGTTCCTTCAGTATCAATGATTAACGTTGGATCAACGCAGTCAAACATGGCATCTATGCCTATGCCTTTGCCGTCACATATGGGACTTCATAGTCCTTATATGGCAATAGGAAGCGGTTTAAATCCACATTTTCATAATGTAAGTTTTCCTGCATTTCCTTCTGGATCGTATGGCATGCCTACTGGAATGCCACATATTTCGATCATGTCTCCTGTACATGTTTCTTCTGAAAGTGTAATGGGTCGAAATCCCACAGCATTAACCAATGAATCTTTGTTTGCCTTACGACAACAAGTTGATGAGAGCAATCATGATATGGTTAATATGTTAACCCAACAAATCGGTACGGTTTTTAATCCATTGATTCAAAATACTAATACTAGTTACCAAATGTTAGCCAATCAAATGGGTCGAATTGCAGATTTCTTTGGGGCTCCAAATATTAGTAATAGGCAGATGCCCAACACAGTAAATAATGGATTGCCTGTTAATACCCAAAGAACAATTCCAGTCGAAGTCCCAGTGAATGTAGGTGAACGTCAGGGAACTGCAAATCATGTTCCTGAAGTTGTTCTGGTAAATCGAAATCAGAACGCTGATGAAGTTGTTCGACAAGTGCAACAAAATAATGTTGGTGCTCAAGATAATATAGCCACTTTAGTAGAAACTATATTGACACAAAATGGCGTTAATGTAGGCTTACATAGGCCAAATTTCATATCACCATTGTGTGAATATGTGTTGCAAACTGAGTTACCAAGGGGCTGGAAAGTTCCTAAATATACTAAGTTTGGTGGTGACACAAAAGAGTCTACTGTCGAACATATTGCTCGTTATTTGACTGAGTCTGGGGATATAGCCCAAAATGAGAATTTGAAGATGAAATATTTCCCAAATTCTTTAACAAAAAAATGCTTTTACTTGGTTTACTACATTACCCCCTGGTTCTATTTTCACATGGGGGCAATTAGAAAAAGCATTTCATGCGCAGTTTTACATGGGCCAATCTAAGATTAGTCTCAAAGAATTGGCCAGTGTTCAGCGCAAAATGCCTGAAACTGTTGATGACTATTTGAATAGGTTTAGGCTACTGAAGGCTCGTTGTTTCACACAAGTGCCTGAACATGAACTCGTCGAAATGGCTGCTGGTGGTCTTGATTATTCAATCAGAAAGAAATTGGACACATCTTATCTAAGAGACATGGCCCAATTGGCTGATAGAGTTCGACAAGTTGAAAGGTTAAAAGAGGAGAAATCTAGGTCAACTAGGTTTCCTAAAAAAGAAAAAATTGCATATGTCAAAGAAGAATTTGACGTCGCATTCGGTGATGTCGAAGAAGAGGAGATAGACGTGGCTGAACTCAAGCCTGGTCCTCCTTATACTTGTAAATTACTAAGGCCTGCTAATGGGAAAAATCCTGTTGAGCCAAAAAATGACAGATTTGTGCCTAAGACATATACTTTTGATGTTACTAAATGTGATGAAATATTTGATCTGTTAGTAAAAGATGGTCAGATATTGGTACCTAGTGGTTTAAAAGTACCAACTCTTGACCAGAGAAAGAAAAAGGGTTATTGTAAGTTCCATAATTTTTTGGGACATAACACTGACCGTTGTGTGCTTTTCAGGGATCTTGTGCAAAAAGCGATCGAAGAAGGTAGATTAAAATTTGAGGATAGAAAGATGAAAGCTCCAATGCAAGTTGTGGATGACCCTTTACCTAAAGCTGAAGCCATGTATTCAGAGCCTTTCGAAGCGAATGTAAACATGGTAGACGCTGAAATGGAAAATTCCCCAAAAACTCTCAAATATTCTACCAAACAATTCGAAGGTTTTATTTATGCTGAAGGAGAAAAACAACAGGTAACTGTGAAAGAGTACGATGGAAAGAAGCATGTGGTGTACCCAAAAGCTGAAGAGGAATTGATAGATTTCCTCAACAGATGTAAGTGGAACAATTCTGAGGTTATGCTATGTCCAAGGTGCAGTGCTGTTTTCGACAAAGAGGCAGCTAAAGCTGTTGAAGGGTACCAGGGTCAGGAACAACGTAAGAGGAAATGGCTTGATAATAGGCCATCTTTTGATTTTGGTAGCACTGAGCTTCCTGGTTACAAGGCCAATGTTACGACTAAGCCTTCATCTAGCAAGGCTAGTGTTTCGACTAAGACTTCGACAAGCCAAAAGCCAGGAAAGAAAGGATCCATGAGACTGTTTGGTAAAACCTTCGTTCCACAGACGAATTCCCCTGTTGGAAAATGGGTTCACAACAATGCACCTGCTCAAGTTGTCCATCAAGATGAGTATTATTCCAACAAGTATAATTACCGGAATAATTATAAAGGTAAGAATCCTATGACTAAAACCCAGTGGCGTCGTTTTCAAAGAAAACAGAAGAAGAAGGCTTCTTTAGACGTAAACAAGGTTCCTAGTCACTTTGGAATCAAAGTCCAATTGGGTGATAAGAAGGTGGCTTCTAAGGTTGAGGCAAGTACCAGTGCTGATGTTGCTAAGCCTACAAATGTGGTAAATAAGGCAAAAGGCAAGGATGTTTCGATGGAAAAACCTAGAAGGCCTGCACTTGAAAGAATTTGTCCTCCATCTTCGACATTTAAAGGGAAAGAATCTCAGTCCGACTCTGATGAAGACATAGGTTCTGGTTTTGATGATTCTGATGATGACTTCGATGTTGTCTGTAATGTGGTGTCAATATTGCCACTGGAGTATGATGTCATAACTGTGCCTAACAGTGAGGAAGAAGATTTCACTGAAGATATGGCTTGTCACAAACCCATGTGTTACTATGTGATGAATGATGGCTGTGTCGAAGAGCAGATGGCTACTTTCGAGAGGCCAGATACGAGTATGCAGAATCACCTGAAGCCTTTATATATTCAGGCTAAGGTTAATGGTATTGGCATCAACAAAGTGTTAGTTGATGGAGGTGCTGCTGTGAACCTTATGCCTGAAGTGCTTATGAAGAAGATAGGCATATCCATCACTGACCTTAAGCCACACAATATTGTCTTAAGTAATTACGAAGGCAAAACTGGTTATTCTCTTGGAGCCATTGAAGTGGAATTGATTGTTGGAACTATCAAGAGGACCACTCTGTTCTTAGTGATTGCTTCCAAAGCAAACTTCAATATGTTACTTGGAAGGGAGTGGATACATGGAGTCGGTGCTGTGCCTTCAACATTACATCAAAGATTATTGATGTGGAAGGAAGATGGTCTTGTCGAATACATTGAAGCAGACCAAAGTTATTTTCGTGCTGACGTGAATCACATCACCAAGGAAAATTTTGAGAAAAGATTGGCGAACATTGCGCCATGTCCATCTTCTAATGAGGCATACATTCCTGCTGATAATGTATTTGCTTCAGTTAATTTGCATCCAAACTATGGTTTTGTTTGGGAAAGGCAAATAATAGGAGATGCTACTGCCCAACCTGAGGGGTGGTATTCTGATTCTTAAAATGTTTCCTATGTCAGTTCCTAATGCATGGAACAAGATTACGGCTTATATGGCCGAAAATAAGTTAAAAACGGTTATGGAAGCCGAATTAAATCATCAAACAATGGCTGTCGAAGCCATAGGTTCTGAAGACGAAAATGGCATTATTATGAATGGAAAGCTTGATTGCATTTATGATAATGAGCCATTAGGGTTTGAAAAGGATCCTAGAGATTCAACAAAGCGAATGCAAGCTCAAGATCCATTGGAGGAAGTAGATTTGGGAGATGGCTCAAAGAAGAGGCCAACTTATGTTAGTGCATACTTGGATGTTGCATTAAAAGCCCAAGTTATAACATTACTGAGGGAGTTCAAAGATTGCTTTGCTTGGGACTATGACGAAATGCCTGGATTGAGTCGAGACGTTGTGGAATTGCAATTGCCAATTCGACCAGAGAAGAAGCCAGTGAAGCAGATACCAAGAAGGTTTGCTCCTCAAATATTAACTAAAATTAAAGAGGAGATCGAAAGGTTGTTCAAGAACAAATTCATCAGAACTGCCAGGTATGTCGAATGGTTAGCTAATATAGTTCCTGTAATTAAGAAAAATGGCACTCTTAGAGTTTGCATAGATTTTAGAGACTTGAATAATGCAACTCCCAAAGATGAATACGCAATGCCTGTGGCAGAAATGTTAATAGATTCAGCAGCAGGATTTGAATACCCCAGCATGCTTGATGGTTATTCTGGGTATAATCAAATCTTTATTGCTGAAGAAGATGTATCGAAAACTGCATTTCGTTGTCCAGGGGCGTTAGGTATTTATGAATGGGTAGTAATGCCATTTGGTTTAAAAAATGCTGGTGCTACATATCAGAGGGCAATGAATTGTATGTTTCATGATTTTATTGAAAACTTTATGCAAGTATACATAGATGATGTGGTGGTTAAATCTTCCTCAGAAAATGGTCATTTAGACCATCTTCGACAATCTTTTGAAAGAATGAGGAAATATGGATTGAAAATGAATCCATTAAAATGTGCCTTCTGTGTGCGTGCAGGAGATTTCTTGGGTTTTGTGGTGCACAAAAAAGGCATTGAAATCAATCAGAATAAGACTAAAGCTATAATTGAAACGAAAGCTCCTTCAACCAAAAAAGAACTTCAGTCATTGTTGGGAAAAATCAATTTCCTACGAAGATTCATATCAAATCTAAGTGGCAAAACTCAAGCATTTTCGCCATTGTTGAGACTGAAGAAAGAAGAAGTTTTCAAATGGGAATCAGTTCATCAAGCAGCCTTTGAAGAAATTAAGTCTTATTTGATGAAACCACCAATTCTAATGCCTATTATTAGAAACAAAGTGCTCAAATTGTATATAGCAGCATCTGAAAAAACAATAGGTAGCATGCTAGCTCAAGAGGATGATAATGGTGTCGAAAGAGCCATATATTACTTTAGTAGAGTCTTAATAGATGCTGAAACTAGGTACAGTTCTATAGAAAAGTTGTGCCTTTGCTTGTATTTTTCTTGCACAAAGTTAAAGCAATATATAAAGCCAGCTAATGTTTGTGTTTTAATTATTTCACCAAATAACATTCCAACGAAGTTGGGATTGGTGTTTTAATTATTTCACCAAATAACATTCCAACGAAGTACAAGTGTAAGATTCGAAATCATTGCTCAAATAATGAAGCTAAGTATGAGGCTCTAATTATAGGCCTTGAAATTTTACTTGAGCTGGGGGCAAGATGTATCGAAATAAAAGGTGATTCAGAATTGGTTATCAAACAAATGACCAAAGAATATAAATGTATTAAAGAGCACCTTATTAAATACTTTATTATGGCCAATTCCTTGTTAAAGAGATTTGACTCTGTTCATTTAGAACATTTACCACGAGTTGATAATCAAGTGGCAAATGATTTGGCCCAAATTGCATCAGGTTATAGAGTTTCAAAACAAAGCCTTGAAGAATTAATCGAAATAAAAGAGAAACTTGTATCTGATGATATTTCTTCATCATTATTGTCAACACCAAAAACTGGGGGGGGGGGGGGTGTAACAAATACAGATGAGGAATGTATTGAACAACGCCACATTGTTGATGAAGTTGTTTTAGCAGAAGTTTTTGCTATTGACAATATGGCCAATGATGATTGGCGAAAGCCTATTGTAGAATACTTGCAAAATCCCACAGGAAATACCAATAAAAAGGTAAAGTACAGAGCTTTAAGCTATGTGATAATTGGAAACGAATTGTTTAAGAAAACTCCTGAAGGAGTATTATTGAAATGTCTTAGTGAAAATGAGGCATATTTAGCAGTTTCTGAAACACACAGTGGAGCTTGTGGTTCGCACCAAGTAGGCCATAAAATGAAATGGCTATTATTTCGACAAGGAATATATTGGCCATCAATGTTGAAAGATTGTATAGAGTTTGCCAAAGGATGCCAAGAGTGTCAAAAGCATGCTGGAATACAACATGTGCCTGCAAATGAATTGCATGCCATAGTGAAACCTTGGCCATTCAGAGGTTGGGCTCTGGATATAATTGGAGAAATAAAACCAACATCATCAAAAGGTCATAGGTATATATTAGTAGGAATTGATTATTTTACCAAATGGGTTGAAGCAATACCTTTAACCAATGTTGATCAAGAAGCAGTAATACGGTTTATCCGAAATCATATTATTTATAGGTATGGAATTCCAGAAACCATAACTACAGATCAGGGTTCTGTTTTCACTGGTCGAAAAATGATGGAATTTGCTTCTGAAATTGGTTTTAAGTTATTAACTTCGACACCATATTATGCACAAGCCAATGGTCAAGTGGAAGCTGCCAATAAGATCATTATTAACTTGATTAAAAAGCATGTTGGGCAAAAACCCAGAAATTGGCATAACACTTTGGATCAAATTTTATGGGCTTGTAGAAATTCACCCAAAGAATCTATCAATGCTACTCCATACAGGTTAACCTTTGGACACGATGCAGTATTGCCTGTTGAAATCTGTTTACAATCAACAAGAATTCAAAGACAGTATGAAATTCCTTTTGATCATTATTGGAATATGATGCTTGATGAGTTAGTTGATTTAGACGAAGAAAGGTTGTTAGCTTTGGAAATGCTTATTCGACAGAAGGAAAGAGTAGCTAAAACTTATAACAAAAAGGTTAAGTTAAAAACCTTTAATTCAGGTGATTTAGTTTGGAAAGTGTTGTTGCCTATGGATAAAAAAGATAGAGTTTTGGGTAAATGGTCACCCAGTTGGGAAAGTCCACTTCGCATATTGCAATTTTTTTCTAATGGGGCATACGAAGTCGAAGAATTGGGTGACGAAAACAGAATCTTCAAAATAAATGGCAAGTATTTAAAACAGTATAAGCCAACATTAAACGAAGTTAGAATCGAGCAAAGATAAAACCGTAAATTGGTTCAAAATGGTAATGTATTCAATCAAAATAATTACATAGCCATTAAAAGAAATTCTACACTATTACAAGTTACTAAAGGCTTTGAAGAGAATGCTTGAGCCTGTAGAGGATCTTGGTGCTCACAGCAATTGAAGACTCCAGAAAGCTTAACTCTTTCTCCAGTCGAGCAATAGTGGCTTGGTGTTTTTGAGCATCATCAAAATGTTGAAGAGCCTCAGTAGCTGCCTTTTCAATCTTCGACTTAGGGGTCTCCATCCTTTGTTGCACTAAACTTTTTTGGTGTTTAGCATTTGCCAGTTTTGTTTGGAGAATTCTTATCTCTTCATCATAGTGCTGAATTTCTGAATCCCGGTTAGCAAGTTCTTGCTCATCCTCCGTTATTTGAACTTCCAATTCATCAATGGGGGTTTGAGAAACCTTGAAGGCATTAATTTTTTCTTGATGAAGTACAGCCTCTTGGTTTTTCAACCTGGAAATTTCAGAGCGTTTGCTGATGTGAAGTGCAAAAGTTTCAAAGATTGGCAAAAATTCGATCAGGAAAGCGAAAAGTTTTGCATTAAGCTCTGATTTTAGCAATTTTCGAACGATGTCCTTAATTGCAAAGCTTTCTGATGGGTTCTCTCCAATCCTAGTAAAGAGATTGCCTTCCAAGACCTTAGCTTTTAATTGTTGAAGCAATTCTTCAGTAGATTCTTGAGTAACAGAGGTCAAGGAAGTAGTCGAAGCACTGGAGACCATGGCAGGGGAAGAGGAAGAAAGGCTCAGCAAGTGTTTAAGAGCAGCCAAAGGATTTGTCGTCTTCATCAGCGAAAACTCCTGGTCACTCATAGCGCTACTAGTTGATTCCTTGGTAGAAGCTTGTTCTTGAGCCTCAATTTCAGTCGTCTCTTTGCTTGAATCCTTAGCGCCTGCCACATCTGGTGTTTGCTCGTTGGTTTGCTCAAGTTCCATTTCAACATTCGCGTTAGTAGCAATGTTTGTTCCTTCGACGTCAACAACCATAGGAGAATTTTGGGTAGTTGGAGTTACTGTGGAGATTTCCACAGGCGTTGATGGTGCAGGCAAAATTTGTTCAGTCGAAGGAACATTTGAAGCAGCTACAGATTCGACAACAGGAACTTCGACTGATGTGTGAAGTCTCTTAGGGGGAGGTCCGTGAGATTGCTCTTGTGGTTCTTTGATCACAATCCCTTTAGCCCTTGCTTGGGATTCGGGTTGCATTCGTTTCCTTGACCGTTGAATAAGAGGCATGTTATCACTATCACTATCAGTATCCTGCGAAAGAGAAACATGAGTTTAAAACATAATCAAGTGTTAAAAGAGTCGAAGAAAAGGTCTAGTCAATTAACAAAGATATACCTCTATTTGGGGTAAGCTGGAAGTGGATTTGATCACAAGTTTCTTCTTTGTTTTGGGTGGTGTTCTTGCTATTGGCTTGTTTTGCTTTGGTGCTGCTTTAGTGGGCTTTTTCTGTGAAACAGTAGCTGTTCATAACGCAAAGATTTTATCAGGTAAATGGTTTTAAATTTTAACTAATGAAGAAATATTTTTTTTTTTTTAAAAAAAAAAGGGCCATACCTGGGGATTTGTTCTTCTCAGCAATTTGAGAGGGAAAAGCTGAATACAAAATTTTCGAAATTTCTGCATCAGTTTTTCCTTTAGAAGCTTTAGTATAGTATCCACCCCACCAATCTTGGAATGTCTTCGTACAAGAAAAGCTTGGTTGAAATTTAGCAGGTTCAAAGAGCAAATCTTTGAAACGAAAATTCTTGAAGATTTGGTGATAAGCTTGCTCTGTCTCTGGAGTGTTGAACTCTCTCCTGTGCAAACAAACCGGAGCCGGTCGAAGTTGGCATAGCCCAAATTGCCTTGAAAAGTAGCTGGGAAAATACTTGCTAATGCCAAGATTGTTTTTGTTGTTGCTTGGGGAGAGCCTTATCGAAAGAAGAGAGGGCGAAAGATAGGCTTGCCAGATTTGGTTTATCTCTTCGGCATTTTCTGTTGAGTTAGAGGGAAATTCGTTGATGAACCAAGATGGTCCATAAGTGCATTTGACAAAAGGCGCCATAGCATCAACGAAAGTAGTGCACTTGTTGAAGATGTCGAAGTACGTGGAAAACGTCTCTTCATAAGACAAGTTTTTCTCCCTATTCCTTAATTGTGCTAGTCGAACTCCTTCTGTTCTTCTAGTTGGTAAGGTTGGTCGAATGTCCTTAGGAATAAACAAGTTCAGCCTTGATTCAAGAGTGGCTAAGAGCCAAAGTTGCATAAGCCACATAGGACCAGCAATGAGCAGTTTGTCAGTTGGTTCGCCTTCTTTCAATTCGAGGGCAGCACCATCAAGATGCTGATAGAGATTTCCTAAAACAAATTTCGCTAAATTGATATTCTTGGCTTTATGGAGTTGAGTGGCCAAAGGAACGAAAACTTTTGCTACTTGGAGAGAACGGGAGCAAAAGACAAAGCATGACAACCATAGGGTAAGAAAAGCTATATGTTCTAAATCAGACACTTCAGCATTCTCAGTATCATGATGATCAACAATATAAGCACTAAAGGTAGGGTTGTTAAATGAAAAGCCATAGTCGTTGGTGGCCAGTTTAGGGTCAAAAGTTTCACCCAGTGGTTTCAGACCAGTAATGGCAGCCACATCCAACAGAGTGGGAGATAACATGCCACACTTCAGATGGAGACTATGAGTGGATATATCCCAGAACTGCAATGCTGCTAGAATCATAGTGCTGTCGTATCTGGGTCCATATTTCGACAGTTGGATAATGTCAAAAATCCCCTGTTCTTGCCAAATGGCTTCCTTTTGGTTTTGAACCTTGTCAAGCCATGCGATGTAATCACCTTGTTCTACCTTAGGAGCGGATCTAAATACTCTGTTGGGGTTTTTCAGAAATTCCAAATGAAAAGGAGTTTCTTCAAAAATTCTGGGTTGAAGTTTACGGTGACTAGGAAAAATTGCTTTAACTTCTTCGCTTTCTATGGGGTCAGGAAGAGGACCTAAATAAGCATGGGTAAAAGGTTTACCAGCTGGAATAAGTATCTGTTTAAACCAAGTTGGTGAAGGTTCTTCAACGAAGCCTTCAAAGCCATGCACAGCAACTGTTTGTTCTTGAGGTTGAGCGCTGGAAGAAGCCATCTGTGTAAATAACGAACAAAGAGGGTTGTGTTCTTAGTGGAGATGTCGAAACGATGAAAAAGTTTGAAGCTTTCGTGAAGAGGCAAGGTTAGCTGAGAAATTTTCAGAGTTTAAGGTTCAAAGGGAGCGTGAGAATGAAGAAGATGAAGTGAAACGTATTTATATGTTAGAGGTGCAACGGTTGCACAGTTACGACGCTTCGCACGTTTGAGATTCTGAAAAGACGTGGTCTACCAACCAAATGACGTGGCCCAATGAAACGGTTCGCTTTATCTGCGTAAGATCATAATCATTTTTGCCTATCACCATTTAATGCAAAGTTGTTGGAGGTGACATTTCGAAATCTTCAAAAATATTCTTTTTCTTCCTTAACACTTGTGCTGTCGAAAAAGATATTTTTGGGGGGCAATTTGTTAGCCTAGAATTTCGACAAGGCTTTTGAGTGGTTAGTTAATAGGGTTTGACTCTTCATTAAAGATCATTCATAATGCCTTCGGAAAGAAAAAGTGACATTTAAGTCATCTCAGCATGTTTTCGACAGAAGAAGTCTTCACCAATTCGACAGGGAAGAGTTTTCGACAGGACAGTGTATTCAGGACTTCGTCAAGCAGTTATTGGCAAACAGTTGTGTCGAATTTCAAGACTACGGTTAATACAACGTAGGCAGTATGTGGCATCGAGCGTGGCACGAAATCCATCACTGGTTAATGAGACGTAGCCACGTGTCCATAGCAGTTTACATTTCAGTCATTATTCGTAGCCACGTGTCCATAGCAGTTTACATTTCAGTCATTATTTTCTGTATAAATAGTAGTTTCTACGTAGAAATCGGTGTGACAAATTATTATACCAAACACACAGTTCTGAAACTCTAACTTCCAAGTCACAGTGAAAACAGAGTAAAAGAATTATTGTACAACGTATGTGAATTTGTGCACCATTCTCTTTACATTTAATGCAATTTATTACTTTCAATACAAGTCATTTTACATTTCTGCGTTCCATTTTATTACTTCTTTTTCTTTGATTTCCATTTTCATGGTGAATTGTCTCCCTTTTAAAATATATTTGTTGACAAACTGCGGTGTTTAAAGGCAATTGCTTTGGAGATTTCTGGTTTAATCTCACAAACATTTCTAATAAAACCAGTGATTGTTTGCTAAAAACACCAGCGAACAGGCACCTATCGGGCATGTAGGGAACAATGATGTCTCCCCAGCTGATGTGGCCCCTGTATAATGAGACCATGTGAAAATCTCTATCCTCCTCCCGGTGCTCCTCAAACGGTCGCCAGCAGACATCATCCGAGGTAAGTGCATCAATCCTCTGCCTGTATACCCCCAGCTTCACTCCATCTGTCTTCTTCTTCCTCCAACGCCCACACAGTGCTCCAGTCCGCAATCCACTCCTCCTCTCCACCAGCTGAGGGAAATACCATAAAATCCAGCTCTGAAAAAAAGAAGATAAACAACATGGTGAATTAAAAATTGTTTAACAGAAACTTAACCAAACTCAAATAATTAACTTAAAATTATTACCTGTAAGAGGGTCGCATACCCTCCTAACTGATGCGCCTTGTCCAAGCAAGAGTAGTTCAGCTGGTCATACATGAAAGCAAGCCCTGCTGCCCCCCATGCATATGATCCCACTCTAGCTGCACTGACATCCTCAAGTAGCAGCAGCCACTTAGCCTCAGCCCTGTCGCCGGTCTTGACCGTGAATATGGACCAGCTCAGGATCAGAAGGATAAAGGCCCTGACAGCAGGACGCATGTCATCCTCTATGGACCCTCTAGTAACAATTTCCTGCAGCCACTCAAAACGGTAATACGGGCCAGATGAAGCTCGACACTCCATCCCCGCCTCCTCTATAGTCACACCTAGATAAACATGTGCTAGGTGGATGGCCTGATCAGTGGTGACCGAGGTAGGTGGGGCTCTGAAGTAGTTCCCCGTAATGGGTAGATGCAGCAAACAGGAAACATCATCCAAAGTAATCGTCATTTCACCAAATGGTAGGTGAAATGACGATGTCTCTGAGTGCCACCTCTCAACAAAAGCAGACATCAGCTCATGGTCCACCTTTGTGTGCCCGGTCGAGACGAGGGGGGCTAATCTAGAACCTGTGATAAACTCCCATAACTGGTGGTTTTGGGAAAACCCAAGCAGTCTCTGAGCCAGCTTGTTACCATGGTTGGTAACCTTCAATTTACGCTCATATGTCTGCATTATAAAAAAATAAAAAAATAAGGCTATGTAAAAAAATTAAACTAAGAAGGCTACGTAAATAAATAAAACTTACCGGGTCTCTCAATATAATAGAACAGACATGAGATCCTAGTCCAGTGAATAGCTCATGCTGCTCCTCATGCTGCTCCTCATGATGCTGAGGCTGATGATAGGGCTCCTCCTAGTACTGCTGCTGCTGATACTGGTGCTGATAATACTCCTGCTCAGCCATAGAATGACCCTCAGACATAGAATGCTCATCAAGAGGATGCCCCTGCTGGCCCTCCTCATACTGATAGTCCGGGGCCTCCTCCACCTGCTGATACTGCTGCTGTCGCCTATGGCGGACAGACGCATGTCCCGCAATCCTGTGGCGGGTGCGTGTACTCGGAGCACCTGGCGATGCCCGAGACGAAGACTCCCCTCGATACCTGTTTGACACTGAAAAAACGAATTTTTAAAAAAATAAAAATCAAATCGGATCTACCTATATCCGATGGGAAATCGGATATAGGTACATACGATGGGAAAATCGGATTTAGCTAAATCCGACTTACTTGTTTGCGCAGGAAACTTTGTGGATCGGATGCACGTAGTTCCGATGCGTAAGTCCGATGGGAAATCAGATGTATCTCTGAAGGGTAAATCCGATAATCTCTCGAAAATTCCTGGTCAAACGGATGCAAGTGAGAAATGGTAAATATTTTGTAATTTTATCAAAATTTTAAGGGTATTTTGGTATTTTCATAGGGTTGATGGGGGTAGATGAAAGTTGATGGGGGTACAAAAAAAAAAACCCTAAATATAACTAGACCATATGCCCGTACTCTGCACGGGGTTCGTGTATGATAGTTTGTTGAAGATAAATACTCATTTATTAAGTGAAAATTCAATTGAGCCTGTAGGCCCTTTCTTTCATAAAAAAGGTGAAAATTCAGTTAAGACACATGTTTTTCATGGTGGATGTATTGAAAAGGATATGCAGTGTAAAGATCACTGTTTTCTTTATACCTTAACGACCTCGTTTGGTTTTCTTATTGAATGGTAAATCAACTTACATCAGTACATCAACTACATTCTCTTCTACTCCTCAAGCTAGTGTCAGTTTTGTTTCAGAACTCCAGCATACCCTCCACACAAAACTATTTAATTCGTAAAAACAAACATAAAGTGAAAAGTATAGCCATAATTCATCATAACTTGCTATTTTCGTCTTAAGAAAGATGCGGCAACACGGTAAAAATAAGAAAAAGGAATACTACCATATTGCAATAGCTAATGAGCCAACTTATTCACTGTGGAAGTAATTCATCCAAAAACTGCATTCATATAAACTATAATTCAATGAAGGAATTCAAAAAAAAAATACAAACAAACTTTCATGAAGAAAGTTGTCTCCAGAATTTGAATAAAATACTCATAACCATCTTTTAATAATTACTATGAGTAAGCAATTTCTCCAATGATAATTACTTCATATACACCTTTTCTAAATTCAATATCAAATGCTTTTCCGTCATGGGCAACTATATTTTACAATGTGAACACTTATTAACTATCACACAAACTACACTATGCCATCAATGAAAGAGGATTATTAGAAGAAGCTACACTATAAAAAACTTGTGTCACCCTTAGTCAACCAACCTCCTGCAAGTTTCACTTTCATAAAGCCCTTACTGATGCAGCTTATGAAGCATACACAATAAGTGGGAGTAAGGATTTGAAGCTGGGGAGCAAGCTTCTCATCTACAATCTTCTTAGGATTCACCCTCAATTTGGTGAGCTGATTATCTCTGATAATTCAAACTTGCACTTGCTTCTCTTCGTCTCCAACAGCTATCACAATGAAAACAATTCCAAACTTAAGCAAGCCACCACCCGAAATTTGAATTTGAAACATTAGCATTTTCCAAAAACAAAACTACACAATCACCTACAAATGCTCACTAATTTTAAAGGATGTTCAATCATGCAAATAGAAACACTATATATCTAGTTTGATTGAAATTACACTAAAAAGTGCAGAAAGATTCAGAACTGCGAGGGTTTTGATATTAGCTTCAGAATGGGTCCTGTTTAGAAGTGACTTTTGAGTTTTGAGTACCAAATCACATCGATCAAACTTCTTCAAAATTTTGAAAGTGAAAGTGTAAGCCTAACCAATTAACCATAATGATGTGTACACTAAAAAATATTTGTGTTGGGAACACTAAGATGGATCTGTATGTCCATATCTGATAATAAAAAACAACATAACGATTATCAACCACTTCAACGGTCAAAAAAGGCAACTTAATTTATAGTGCATCACTTGGTCTTAGCTTTAGTTGGATGAAAATTCATCGTGGGCAGTATCTGTTTGGGGGCTCCATGAGTTGGAATCTCATGTTTTTCACTGTAATCATTTGCAAACTCAGCATTATGAGCAGCAATTTGGTTATCAAGTTTAAAATCTTGTTCTCCAATGTCTGGCTCGTTTTCATGGACAATGTTAATCTAGTTTTGGTTTATGTGCTGGATTGGAACACCATTGTGAGCATGAGGAATAGGCAGAATGTGAGGGGTAAATGAGCAATATGTCTACTCAAAATACATTACCACGACATTGCCAAAATGGATTGGAACACCATTGTTAACTCTAGCCATGTTTTCATTAGTGCCTGCCATAAACTTGATCACATCCAAGTTTTAAGTCATCCACCAGTTATTACAAAAGGAAGTCGACGTACCAAGAAAAGGAGAGGAGCAAATTCATCATAGATAAAGAAACATTCAAAAAATCAGTCATTTTAAGTAAGCTTCAAACAAATTTGTTATAGTGAATTCAACATTTTTTGTAGCAATACTGGGTTTTCTTTTTAGTAGCAAATATGTATGTATCTTTATTTAAGAAGAAATTTGTGTGCTTATAATCAATCAGTTTAAAAGAGTACATAGAAAATCAAAAAAATAGAATAAAATCTGAGATGAATCAAAGAAAACGGAGTGTTATTAAAGGAACGAAGAGGAGGGAAGCCATTCGAATAGAGGATAAAATCATATTAGGGGAAACATCATTTAATGATTCGTAGGATGTGTGAATAGCAGATTTTGCAAGATGCGTGTGGTGTACAGGAAGTTAAAAATGACGATGGCAGTGAGCTGAAATTAAAGAAATATTGCTGGGTAAAATTGAAGAATTAAGACTTGGGAAAAACTAAAAACCCTAAAATTAATGAATTAGGGGAACCTGGGAAGCGAGGAACGCTTGTAATTGAGGAGGTAGATGTTGGCGGAAGACGATGTGGACGACGGTGGAAGGATTTGCTTCACTTCCATCAGCTCTGCCACGAATTGTGAGCATTGAGAGGGACATAACAGCTTCACATGGTTTTTATTGTGGAAAAAGAATTTAGAGGAGATGGGAGGAAGAGGAGGGAGGTTGGGTGGGGTTGAACTGTTGAAGGAAGAAGAAAGGAGAAAGAAGAGGAGCATTAATAGTTAACATAAATGCTTGCTACCTATATCAAACACACATTCATCTCAGCATCTTAGCATTAATAGTTAACATAAATGCTTGCTACCTATATCTTTAAATGATTCTTGCTAAAGTGGAAGACTTTCCCATCTTGCTACCTATATAGAGTATAGACTTTCTCCTTCTGGGCTATGATAAAAGAGACCAAGTACATGCAATAAAGGGGGAGACCAGCATTGGATATGGTGTGGCTACTTGCATCATAAAATAGCCCTTAGTAGCAGCATCTATGTTTGCATTGTTCCCGCCTCTCATACTGAAAAGGCGATATTGCCTTATAAAGGGGGCGATTAAATTAAATACAAATGATATTTTAAAAAATTCATTATGAAGAATCCACTCTAAAAAAGGTTAAATATGTATTTTTTTTCAATAAGGTTAAATATGTATTTGATCCCTATAAAATTTGAGTTTTTTTTGTTTTAGTTCCTCAAAAACTTTTCACCTACTTTTAGTCTCTATAAAATTTGAGTTTTTTGGTTTTAGTCCCTCATGACATTTAACGGCGTTTCACGACTTTTAATAGCGTTTATAAAAGATTAAGAAAATGTTATTAAAAAGTCATGAGAGACTAAAACCGATTTAAAAAATAAAATATGAGGACCAAAAGTAGGCGAATTTTTTTTAAGGGAATGAAAACAAAAAATTCAAATTTTATAGGGACCACAAACATTTTTTACCCTATAAAAAATTCATTTGTGTTTGGTAACGATATTTTAAACGTGGGTTTAGAATAATTGATTTCATCCGGATGATAGGAGTATAATAACTTTTAATGTGTAAATATAAAGAACACTAAACACCCAAATTGGTCCGTGACAATTTTTTTGAGACACATTAGTCTATAACATTTTCAAAATGGGATATGTTAGTCTCTTCATCAATCAAGTGTTAAATACCCCTCATCTAACACCTCCTCTGTGTCACGTTATGTGCTAATATGTCATATTAACTAACACGTAATACCTTATTTTTGCCCAATTGATTTCTCGCTTGATTGATTTTGAATTTTTTTAAAAAAATGACATATTGGTCCTTGTATGTTTTGGGACAAATTAGTCTCTAAATGTCTTCTTCTCTATTAAAGTGGTTTTTGAAAATCAAAAACCATTTCACCATCTCCAAACACACACACAAAGAGCAGTAAAGTGAAACCCAATTTTCATTTGGGAGCAACACGTCCCTTTGATTAAGCCTGTCAAGTTAGAAACCAATTAAGTTGACACCCATGGTAAAGCTTAATGAGAGGCAAAGTATGCCATGGCACCCCTCAACATCCCTCAACTTTCTGCTTGCCTTTTACTAATTACAACCCACCTTTACGAATTTCTGCCACTTAAAAATAAAAATCCGGTGATGTAAAAGAAGTCTAAGGAGTTGGTCTAGTGAAGTATGACATGATTTGTATTTAGAATGTTCTTGGGTCAAATCCCTACTAGTCTCTTGGAGATGAGGTAAATGTAATTACCTTCGTAAGTGTTTAAAGAGCATGAAAGTCTTCTCTGCCTTGGACTGTGGCGCAATCCTCTCATCCTAAAATTTTTGTAACAAAAAAAAGTAAAAGAGGTATTCCACCTAACGAATCGTTGGTTTTTATTTCTAGTGATTAACTAGCGATTAATGTTTTCGGTAAATGATTTGTGCATTTTCTAGGTATATTATTCTTATTATATATTCTATTTTTGTTTTGTGTTAAATTTACTTTAAATTTTCGATAAAATTATATATGACTAATTAATTTCAATTATAATAATTTAATCAATAAAGACCGCGTCCCCTAATATTTTAGGCAAGCTCGGCTACTGTTGACACCTAAGCCTCTGCGCAAAGCCCAATTTAGAGGATTACTTAATTTTCTTCCTAATTTAGCAAATATAAACTCAAATCAACCATACTAGTATGTATGACCCGTGCGCTGCACGTTCTTGCCATATGCGTAATTTTAAAATATTTTATCTTCACATGCTTTTTTATCTATAAATAGTTTGGCGATTTATTACAAAATTTCTATAATGTTATGTAATGAATTTTTTCAATCCTCAAAAAAGTGTTTCTGTTTTAAGTTATAATTTTGATATAAAAGTTACAATAAAGTAAATAGAAACCATATAATTTTAGCAATTAGATGAACTCGATTATAATATAGCAATAATCAGTAAATATTTGTGATTGTAATTTATAATAATAATAATAATTGCTATAGAGTTATCTTTCAAAAGAAATAATTGTTGTAAAATTATCTTTTTAAAATCATTGGAAATATTATCTTCCAAATTTATAAATACAAATTTGTTACATCATATTTTTAATTCTTGTTTTACAGTAATAAATTCCACATCCCTCAGTGGCTTTGTACAAATATTAAATAGGTGGCATCCTTCTAATGAGCTGAAAAACAAACGAAGAAATATCACAATTAATAAATACTGGAATATTTGAAAGGGTTGTCAATATGAAGCATGAAACTTAAACCTATAACATTACTTCAAATCTATAGTGCTTGATTGCATCATCACTTACCGAAGTACACATTCCAATTAGTAGATAAACTACAAAAGATTAACCAATAAATGTGTTAGGATCTCACAATGATATTATTAGTTGTAAATAATTGTTAATAAAACAATTATAAGGGCTTGCTACACCACTTGTCATCGATGAAAAGCACTAAGAAAGTTAAAATGCTAATGTTATTGACCATCATAAGAATAAAAATATACTCATGTAGACAAATTTATTTAGTATGAACCTAACATTGTGATAATCTCTATCGTGTTGTTTCTATCAGCATGTAATCACTCTTTTTCTCAGTTGCCCATACTATCCCCTATCTGACAATAAAGTCAATACCACACCTTCAACCACAATGGAAGTAACCAACATCAGAGATTCAAATTTCACCTACATGATGTGAGATATATGGTACGAATATGGATATATAAATTCTGGAATTTTAAGGAGCAAATGCCTTTTGCAACATTTAAGGAACCAATCAATTACATGAATTCACCAAAATAGGTAGCTATGACTATTGAACAAATAACTGATCGATCATCTACAACTTGAAAGCAAGCTACTAAGGGAGAACTTTTCATTATTGCAATACTCTCTCTCATTGGTCATTTGCTTAACACTTCGTAAAAACAATCCTCCTTTGCCTTATGACAAATTGATTTCCCCTTATCAATTGTGTAAGTGTCCTAGAAAAAAATATTCAATTAGACTTCAGGACATGCATTAATTAGTTTCAGGTCGATGTACATGAAACAACTTAAGGTTTAATCTTTTTAACACCAAATACCCATAATGAAATTGTTGTAAAATTATCAATATAAAGTAACTCCAAGTATATGGACTAATTTTGCATCTGAGAATTGCATAATGATTCTATGACACAGAATGATTCTATAAATTGATATCTAATAATTGTTGGGTTACTTGGTAGTCTAATAACAAAAAAATATGGTAAAATCAGTGGGATACTTGGTAGTCTAATTACATATTATTTTTTCCCCAAAATGTGATTAGTTTTCACTGAATCAGTACTTTTCTAAGAGATGAAGCCATACCTTAATCTGTATTCATCAGTTTGAGGTAGTTTTGAGTTGAAAAACGCTTTAGTTCCAAAAAGAAGTTTGATATGCCCATGGAACCTATTTTATGGAGAAAAAAACAAATCATAACATAAAAGATAATAAATAAAAAATAATCAAAATAAATAGATAAGTGTCAAAGGGGGAATGAACTGATTTTCTGAGTGGATGTATAGCAACCAGGTTAACCAACCAAAATACTTTCTCAATCTACATAGTTGAACAATCAAAATAGGAGGAGTAGTTGATTGATGTTGTTCAATTTGATTGTTCAAGTTCTCAGCATACACTCCCCAAAGGGTGCAAGAAATTTTGTTGGACCTTATGTAAAAGGAAAAATTATTAGAAAACATAAGTTAAATAAAGACCTGTGCAAAATAAAAGACTTTAAAAATAGAAATTACTCTAAATGTTCCTAAAAAACTGAACTTCTTTGATTTAATTTTCACCCTAATCAGACCTTTGTTCATTAATAAACATAGCAGTTATTAAAGGCAATGGGGAGTAATAGTAAAATCAGAGATTCAAAATGAGAAACAATAGACTATGATAAATGGAAGAATGAAAACAATACCTGAGCATTATGTCTATTTCTTGTGATCAGGACCTCTCTCATTTTCTTGCAACAAATTCTTGTCCATTAGCTTTAGAATTTGTAAGAATCATTCCTACCCCTCTTGCACCTTTTACCACATTACTCTTCTGCACTATTGGATTAAGGCCTCTATCACAAATTACTATCTTCGCTAAAAACCACTTTAGAATCCAAAGTTTCCTTCCAAGAACAAATTTTTTTGATCAAGTGTGCTTGAGTTACCTCCACATATACTAAATGGTATTGTTTCTTACTTGATAGCATCATTTGACCTTTATAGAGTGAATCTCCGGCTAATTTATTGCCATTCCCAAGCTTAATATCATCAAGAAAATATCTACCTATTGTGCTATCTCCAACTGTTATGATCCAAGATGGAAAATTGGTAAGTCTTACAGGTTCAGGACCAGGATAATCCATAAAAACATGTATTCAACTCAAATAATAGAGTACAAATATAGATATTAAAATAAGCATGAGTCTTGTAAGGATTTGTGGTATTCCACTACAGTTAGTGAAAACAAACATCCAGAAAGAAGAAAATTACTTCAAATGATTGGGGTAACACTCCCATTAAACATCAAATAATTTCCTTGCTTGGTTCTGAAGATCCAAGAACAGAATTAGAATGCTCTAAAAGCTGCTTAGATATTAAAAATACTTAAATCAAAGACAACAAAAGGTTTCAAAATATGCCTAAGAATCAGAAAGTATGAAGGCAAAGAACCAAAAAATAACAATAATAAATAAAATTAATATAGGAATAATATCGTAATACACTACATCCATTGAAATACTTCTCCATCATAATCTCAATCCAGATCAAATTTTGCTTTGATGGCAATGGTCTTTCCCCTTAAACAGGCAGTCGAATTCTACACCAAGAATTGATCCCTAAAGTTGTTCGAGAAACGACTAAACAAATAACCGAAAGAAAACATAATATTTCTGATTAAAACAAAAGTGTAGACATAGATCATGTATTCAAAATATTCATGGAAGTCAAACTACTCATTGAAGTATCAAGAATAGTTACCAATTTTTTTGTAAGAATAGTAGGATTAGAGTCTTTCAATCTGTCATGGAAAAGGAAAGAATAGTTAAAATAAAAAGGTATGAGACTAAAGGCAAAACAGAAAGTAAAATATTTTATATCAATTGCAAATATGCGAATGTTCAAAGTTAGAACAGCCAAACAGATCAGCATCCATAAAAATAAAAATAACAAATACCTAATGGGAAAATGAGAAAAGAACTGAAATTTCCATGGTCTAACCTTGGTTCAAATTTCTAAAGATCTCGTGAAATTTCTTCTAAGAAAAGCTGCAATTGAAAGTCTCAAAGAGCAAAGTAAAACAAATATTAGAACCAAAGAAACAAAAGTATAACTCAACGAATTTATACACTATACAATTGCTAAATTGAATAGTAACGAAATCCCAATTAGTTGAACATGTAAAAGTATGAGAAAATATTTAAAAAAAGGAAATGATGTGCCCTAAAACCTGATTTAAAATCTAACTACATAATTCCCAAACCAAGTACCCAGCAGAGCCACAATTTGTATTGAAGAAAAGAAATTTTATGATTACTTAACATATTTAAAAGGTATATTCTGAAACAAAAAACATTTAAATCTTCCTAAAACAACACCACATGAATGCAAGATTTTTCCTGTTATTTTAAAATTGGTAAAGAACGGCAAGTGGAAGATGATAAACAATAGAATCAGAAAATAAAGACGTTGGAATCTGGAAATTGCAAAATGCAAGCAAGAAAAACAAAATCGAAATTGATAAACCCTAAAACCCCTAAAATGGCCAAACCATAAACCCGTAACATCAGTAACATAATGAGAATGTAGGACAAAATCGTAAATCTGAAACAACTTGAGGAAGCTAAAAGGTGGGAGAAGAATTACCTATTTTGAAGAACTTGTAAATGTGTGGAAAAATCCCTAAAAATGATGAAAGATGAACCGAAGAAATCTGGCTGAGGTGAAAAACGTTGATGTGCTGCTATTTTATTTGCTTTCTTTCTTCGGTTCATCTTCGTTTTCTTTCACATTTCTTCTCCTGCGCTCTTCTTTCTTCTTTCGTGTTTCTACTTCTGTTCCCGGTTCTTCTTGTGCTCTTTTCTTTCTTCTTTTGTTTTTTTCTTTTGCTGTTTTCCATCTCTTCCTTTACCCATCTCTTGTTTTATTTTTGCTACTGGACGATATTTAGATTTCTCTTTGGAGAAACTTGGAAGCATGGAGAAGGAGGAAGAAATTGGAAGAGAGAGAGAAGGAGGAAGCAAATGGAAGAGATAATGAGTTCAAAAAAAATTGAAATTGTCGTGAAAGTGAAGAAGAAAGAGAAAGAGATGTGAGAGCATTAATTCTTTGATTCCCCTTTTTTAAAATTGATGGTTTGACTCCATCAATTTAATTCCTGCCAGCTGTTTCCTTGATTTAAGCTGATTTTATTTTGATTGTTTCTGTTTTTCTCCAGCGTATTGGGCCAGCCGCAATTTAATTCAATTAGAGCCGTCAAGATTGTGCGTGAGATGTACGTTTCTTTGTGAGCCGTCCAGATTGGTCCGTATGCAGCCGCAATTGTTTTTAATTTGGTACGTCCAATATGACTCATCATCTACAGTTTGTTTTCATCCATTCAGATCACGCCAAAATATGATGTGGAGAGCCACGTATTTTTTTAGACTTATGCGTGGCTTTTTGATTTAGTGACGTGGATGGGTGACGTAGAAGATTCATGATTGATTATAATTAAGATTAAGATAAATATAACATGATCATCAACCAATGTATGTTTTATTCTAAGCTCTCTCATCACCTCGATCTTGTACATCAAAAATTTAATTATAATAAAGACACAAGAGAATTTTTTTTTTGGGTGACTGTAAAGTATTTTTGGCATTAGTAGTAACTGTGTTGCAAATTTATGGGGTGACCATGGCACCAGTGGGCATCCCCACTCCCTCCGCCACTAGTTGCCTACTGCCACAATGATTCGCACCTCCAATATTTCTTGAAATTGATTCATCCTTCTATACATTAACAATTGTGATACTTTTTTTTTTCAATTGTATCTCCAATATTTATAGTGAACCACAAGAAAATGGGGGCAAGAGACTAGTAAAAAACACATATTCTCGTCTCTCACTAACCACAAGAAACTTTCTATCTCACGTATCTAAAATACCAAAATACACTTTTTATTTCTGACTCAATAATATCTCTCTCTCTCTCTCCTATTGCGTTCTTGTCTCTGTCTTTCCTCTCCCCCTCTACCTCTCGTCTTTTATCTCTCTATCTCTTCTATCTTCTCATCTCATGACCTCTCTCCCCTTTTACACACACACACACCATTTTGAATGTGGGAGTGTGGCAGGAAATTTATAGTGGTCTACGTAACAACACTCGTTCCCTTTTTTCTTTTCCAAATCCAAAGCCCATCATACAAAACCCACCCAAAGGCCCATGACTAGACTCAGATCGTTTTGTCCGAGCCATTTTCTGTTTTTATTTCCTTAACGGTGATTTCGCTTCATCTTTTCTCTCCCACCGCTGTTTACCGCCACGTCTCCATCGGCAACCGCCACTTCGCAGATCGCCGGCACGGTGCCCTATTCTCTCACCGTCAGCATCAACCGATGTTCTTTAAGTTCCACACTGAAGTGTTAACTCGGAGTGCTGGATCCGTAGAAGAATATAGCTATTGAATCTTCACCATGAGGAGGTAGAGCTTAGATAATTATTAACGGTTCATTTCGATTTTCAAACGTCGACAATGTCGTTGATTGCAGACCTGGACTTCACAGGCAGCATGGGAGACAAGGCGGAGGCTCGGGTTTCAAGGGAATAATTGCGAAGTTGTCTATTGCTGCAGTGGTTCTCGTGATCTGCACGCTTTCATTGTTCTACTCGTCAACACGAACAGCAAACGTTCAATCCAACTTTCGCACTGAGGTTCGTGTAAAATTTTTCATTCCAGTTTTTCGTTTGCTGAATATAATTCCAGCAAATCAAAGAAACTTTAGTTTGGAATCTTTGCGAATCTTCTTGATTTGAATTTTACACTTGCACGGTGATACTCAGTGGTTGGCTATTCAATTTACTTTTGTGGTTAAACAGATCCATTTAGAAGAACTTTGGAGCAATGCTGATCCAGGTGGTTGGCGACCGTCGTCCGCCCCACGCTCTCACTGGCCCCGTATCTATCTATTCTTGTAGTTACAGTTAATTCTTTCTGGTGCAAGATTTTTCACTTGATTATCAGTGTTCTAGAACTTTCTGACGCCGTGTTTGGTGTTTTTTTCTCAGCTCCTCCGAGCAAGAGCAATGGCTATTTGCGTGTTCGATGTAACGGTGGGCTGAATCAGCAGCGCAGTGCAGTTTGTACCCATTTCTTCTTACTGTTTTTAGGATGGTATCGTTGTGCTACTCTGTTCTGTGTGTATTGATATATTTGTGTTTTAATGCGGTAGATCTCTAATGCTGTTCTTGCTGCGCGAATCATGAATGCTACACTTGTGCTGCCTGAGTTGGATGCAAACTCCTTTTGGCATGATGACAGGTACTTCGTTCTTGAAATTTTAATACTTATCCGACTTCTGAACCGTAAACACCTTGTTCATCAAATTCTGGATTTGGTTTTTTATTTAGTGGGAAAAATATAAACAACTTTTGTTTACTTATATATATATATATATGTGTGTGTGTGTGTGTGTGTGTGTGTGTGTGTGTGTGTGTTATATATGTTGATGTTCAAGTTGAATGGGAGTATTAATTGATAAAGCTGTCACTACTATTAGGCATCTATTAGCACACTCTGAAGAAACAATCAACTCCTTTGCGTACACTTGAGGTGCTAGCTCAGTGGAAAGAGCTTAGCCTTATATCAGGGTGCTGAGTTTGAATCCCCTTGGGCCAGTTGTAAAATGGCCATTAATGCCACTTTGATTAATAAAATTTCCCCCTTCCCCAATTTTTTTTAAAAAAAAATCAACTCATTTGCGTAGTGAATCCATTAGCGTATAATAAGTTCTACAAATTAAAAATACTTCTATAGTACATTTTAATACTTCTATAGTACATTTTAATACTTTTATCATTGAAACTTGAATTTTGCATTAATTTGTGTTTAGATAGTATATTCATGTTCCCTCATTGTTATATTTCTTCTTATTTTAATGGGAGACAGGGACTGGGTAGTAGTATATTCATGTTCCAACATAAATTTGTAAGATAACTTCTGGTTAAGTTTTTGTATATCTGCTACTAAGTGTTTGCCGGATTCCCTTTTTTTGTAACAGTATGTTAAGGTTTGCTAGGGATTGAAGCTTGCTTTGCTTTTCTCTCATAATGTTTGAAGTTAAGAACAGTTTGAATGCATTTTTTTTTCAGAAAGAGATTGATATGGTCGCCTTTGTTCTTGTACCTTTTCGCATTCTTAGGTTTGATCCCAATATTATGTTTTTTTCTCTCTATAAAACCAGCATTAGATGCTTGCTTGTTTATCAGATGAATAATAAGATGGTAGTTACTTTTATTCATAAGATGGTAGTTACTTTTATTCATAAGATGATAGTTACTTTTGTTCAAACTTCCCTGATAGAAGCACAGAATTTTTTTTTTATATAGTTTTAGCCCAAAATGAGTTTCTTTTGTTCTAGTTTTGGCATCGATAAACCACATACAACATAATTCACTTAAATTTCCTATCAAGTTTCTTAAATTTAATTGTTTGTGTTTTTTGGTAGAATGGTAGTCACTAGTTAGAATCTTACTCTGATTTAGGAGAAGAGGTACCCATAATGTACATGTAAATCGAGAATTTGATTTCGTGATATTGACAATTTTACCTTCTAAAATCTACTTACAAGCTTAAACTACCTTATATATTTGTATCTTTTGAAGTTACTTAAAATTAGTAATTATAAATGATGGGCCTTTGTAGTCAATTTGCATCGACAATTTTCCTCCTTTCCTTTTCAATAACAATCACCGAAGTCTTGTACCACTAGGTAGGGTTAATTGCAGAGATCAATCGTGCCATGGTATTCTACTGTTTTATCATGAATGATGTCGAATAATATCGGACCATTTGAATCCAGATACTTAATGGTTTGACTATTGTTTGTTTTTGGTTTAACTTCTAGACTATTATCCTTCATATAGTCATCATTGATTGTTAAATTTGTGATGAAACAGTGTCACGCTATACTACATTAGGTCCTATATTGAATTGGTTTGTTATATGAGTTACTTGCAGTGGTTTCCATGGTATCTATGATGTCGAGCACTTCATCAAAACACTGAGGTTTGACGTAAAGATTGTTGAAAGCATTCCAGAAAATGAGAAAAATGGCAAAAAGAAGAAATTAAAGGCGTTTCAGGTAGATTATATTAATTTTGGCATTCAAAGAGTATTTCGGAATCATTTTAATCTCCTGGATAATGTGTTTAAAATTTCAAATTTTATTTTGACACAGATTCGCCCCCCTAGAGACGCCCCAATAAGTTGGTATACTAACGATGCTCTCAAGAAAATGAAGGAACACGGTGCCATCTATCTTACTCCCTTTTCACATCGCCTTGCTGAAGAAATTGACATTCCCGAGTACCAAAGGTTGAGGTGCAGAGTTAACTATCATGCTTTAAGATTCAAGCCTCATATTATGAAGCTAAGTCAATCAATAGTTGATAAGCTTCGTGCACAAGGACCCTTCATGTCCATTCATCTTCGGTTTGAGATGGATATGTTGGCATTTGCTGGGTAAGTTATATCTGGTGTGCATGTGTGTTCTCTTCGATTGACTTATAGACATTTTGTAGTATGTATATTATGTTGTATGCTATCAAGAGTTAAATGTGTGCTTTTCTTTTGATCCAAAGCAATAAATACTTATGCCAAGTTTTGTCAGAGAAAGCATAGATCAAAAGCATGGAGTATTGCATTCATCTGAGACCTGTTTTGATTCCGTTTTATTGTTTCTACATCGAAACGTCTCTAATAGCTACTCCAAAGTCTTTTTATCTTTTTCCATTGATGTTGGATCCTTGGTTAAAGTGACATTTATTATTTTACAAACCATTCTAGTTTTTTATTTCTTAAAGGGATATGTTTAACTCTGAACTAATGAGCTGTAGAAACTAGCAATCTTGTGCAACTGTTTTCTAGTACTGTAGCATTAGAGTTATGCCTCATAAATTTTGGCAATTTCTTAAAGAATATGGTGTTAACTAGCTTAGTTTTTTTTTTTCTAGATCCCAACCAGCTGTATGGCATATAAACAAATTGTAATAACTTGTTTAGTGTTAACTTAAAGGTCTTATTTTGTAAGGAAGAGATCCAGGGGTTTGGAGCAAGTAAGGTTTTATAACAAGTAAAATGAGAGAAGAACAGATGTTTGCATGCTTCATTCAATGGTAAGGGACCAATGATTAGATAGCTAAATCGAATTCTGTGAAAGAGCTGGACAGATTCATCATCCCAGAGCCAGTAACCATTACCCCATTTCATGGTTATTGGTACAATTACAGGCCAGCCTGTAAAATTCAGCTCCAATTGGACTGTTTGACTTGTGTTTTAAGCAAACATCGGCTGCAAGGTTTGAGTCTGTCCCAGTTGATATGTAGCACATTTATTTGTGCAAGAAACTGAATGCTCTTTTATTTATTGTTTTTACTACAATAAATAATTAAAATTTTCGGTAGTTCATTATGTTCTTAAAGATGCAGCGGGGATATCTTCCTGCTATATTGAGTGTTCGGCGGTTTCTGTATCAGCACTTACTATAAGCAGCTGATCCAAGAGCAAAATATTTTTTTATTCAAATTTGTATATAAATGAATTCAAATTTTTTATTCATAATATAATGATTTACTTGTTTTTCTTAATTACTCATGTTAAATATGGATGTGATTGTAGATGCTTTGACATATTTACACCCAAGGAGCAGAAGATTCTGAAGAAGTATAGAGAAGAAAATTTTGCACCTAAACGACTTGTCTATAATGAAAGAAGAGCCATTGGAAAATGTCCATTGACTCCTGAGGAGGTAAAAAAGTAGTTTTGCCCTGGTTGTCTTTTAATTGTGTCTCTGTCTGGCAAATGGCCAAACCTTTACGTGCATACTGATGATTACAAGTTTCATATTTGTTGCAAAACTATGATGCCAATGGTTTAATTGGGTGTAACTTGTAAGTTGATGTGTTTCTCATTGCAGGTTGGTCTTATTTTGCGTGCATTGGGTTTTGACAATTCTACCAGAATATATCTAGCAGCTGGTGAATTGTTTGGTGGGGATCGATTTATGAAGCCATTTCAAAGTTTATTCCCTCGACTTGAGAATCATTCTTCTGTAGAACACTCTGAAGAGCTTGTTGAGAACACTAGGGGATTGGCAGGTTCTGCTGTGGATTACATGGTCTGCCTTCTTTCTGACATTTTCATGCCAACATATGATGGCCCAAGCAACTTTGCAAACAACCTCCTTGGGCATCGACTTTATTATGGCTTCCGGACTACAATTAGACCTGATAGAAAAGCTCTTGCCCCCATCTTCATTGATAGGGAGAAGGGACGAATGGATGGTTTTGATGAAGCTGTTAGGAAAGTCATGCTCACGACAAACTTTGGTGAACCTCATAAGCGTGTTTCTCCAGAGTCTTTTTATACTAATTCTTGGCCTGAGTGCTTCTGCCAAACATCTGCAAAGAATCCTGAAGACAAATGTCCTCCAAACGATATCTTAAATGTTCTGAATAACGAATTGGTAAAAGCAACAACAGACGTAAACTCTACAATATCTTGAGCAGAAATATAGGGGTTGCTCATGCCTTTGAGCTAATGATTCTTCTATTCCACAGTAATGAGTTGCTGTGGGCCAAATTGAAAAGCAATGAGCTCCAGTACCGGATCTAGATTTTCAGATGATTTTTTTGGTATCAAATTATTATTTTTACTGAGGGAATGATATAGTTAGATAAGAAGAATTCAAGGAACTGATTTGTATATTTGCCCTATTTAGTTTTTTGTAGAGGATAGGAGCAAGATCACGCGGATTGGATAGAGAGAATGCGACTGAAGTTGTATTGTTTAGGAAAAAGTGACAGATATGTTCAATTAGAGTCGTGTTTTATTTATTTAGTCTGTTTTTGAGCGAATTTCCTCCTTAAAAATTAGAACTGACATCTGGTATCTGATGACTGATGTTAATGTCATCAAAGATTCAAATAAGGTCATAGTGGTGTAACTCAGTTGGTTGGAGTTAGGATATCTTTCGGTTGCTCTCGAGTTCAAACTCGGTATGCGATATTCTCATTTCCCGTTTTTCCTTATGTGTGGTCATTGTGCTAGCCTCTTGAACCAAAACAAAAACCAATTAAGGTTTCTCGAAAAAAAATTATTTAAATAAGGCGCTAAATAGTAAAATGGATCTTATTTCGGAGGATGCTTAGTTTGCTCAAATCTCGTGCAAGGACTTGGGAGCGAAGCATGTGGATAAAAAAGCGTGTTTTGAGTTTTTCAACAAATATTAGTTATCACTTATCAGCAAAACACTTGTGACATGGTAAAAAAAACTAATTTAACTCAACAATTTGAGTGAGGAAACCAGCTAAACGGCAAATTGTAAGATAGAATGGGAAAGATGACATCATCTGTGGCTAAAAAACCAGCTTTCCAACCTTGTTAAGCAACTTGTTTTTCTCATCTATACTAACTTAGAAGAAAATCCATCAAGAACGAGCCTCCCATGGAATAACTTGAAGTGCAAGTATTCTACAACTCTAAGTGAATCTTATATTAGAAATGCTCAAAAAAAAATTCTTTCTTGCAATTAGGAACCCCTCTTGACACACAAGCCCTGAACTTCTCATCACTCGCCCTCAACCCCAATTTATTGCAAAATTTGGCAAGAACATTGACAAAGTCTAGCCTTGGAAACTAAGTAATCAGACCAAGTAGGATATGCTTAGCATCAAACCTCCCTCTATTTGTCATTGATAATTAAGTTTTTTGAAGACTACTATAAACCTACTATCTAAAAAACAAGAAGACTTAATGACTATTTAAACTATTAATTAATATTTAAAACAAATATTTCTTATTGTTAATCTACTATCTAATTTTTACTATCTACTATAATCTACTTATCAACTCAAATAATCAATTGAAACTACGAGATAACTGCACTGATATATAAAAAACACGGGATAGCTGCAATGATATATAAAAAAATACAAGATTAATATTTGTCATTTATAATTAAAATTTTTGAAAACTACTATAAACCTACTATCTAAAAAACAAGAAGACTTGATGACTATGTAATCTACTATCTAACTTTCACTATCTACTATAATCTACTAATCAACTAAAATAACCAATTGAGACTACGAGATAACTGCATTGATATATAAAAAAACACGGGGATAACTGCAGTGATATATAAAAAAACACGGGATTAATATCTGTCATTGATAATTATAATTTTTGAAGACTACTATAAACCTACTATTTAAAAAACAAGAAGGCTTAATGACTATTTAAACTGATTAATATTTAAAACACACGTGACAAATATTTGTCACTAATACCTAAAAATGGACAAATAATTGCCACTGATATATAAAAAACACGGGATAAATATTTCTTATTGATAATCTACTATCTATCTTTTACTATCCACTATAATCTACTAATCAACTCAAATAATCAATTGAAACTATGAGATAATTGCACTGATACATAAAAAAAACAGGAAATAACTGCATTTATATATAATAAAATACGGGGATAATTGCAGATATATATATATATATATATATATATATATATATATATATATATATATATATATATATATATATATATATATATATATATATATATATATATATATATAAACACGGGATAGCTGCACCGATATATTAAAAACACGGAATAACCACACTATTATATAAAAAAACACTGCACTGATATATAAAAAAACACCGGATAAATGCGTAGATTATTTTTAAATGATACTTTTACATTTTTAGATTTTAATATTTATCTATTTTTTATTTGAAACTCCTTTTTTATCTAATTTAAATATGTCTTTATTTTTACGGTGTAATATTCAGACTATTTAAATACTGTTTAATTTCATTCATAAAAAGAACACAACAGCACCCGTGCGTATGCACAGGTATCCTACTAGTTTTAAATTAAAATAAAAAACTTCTAAAGTAATTTTGCCTATAAAATTTTGGCTTAAATATGTTTTAGGCCCCTGCAAATATAGGGTGTTTTGGTTTAAGCCCTTGCAAAAATTTTTTTTTGTTAAAAGCCAATGCAAAATGACATACTTTGTTATAAGCCCTTCTATGACTAAAATGTTAGCCTATACATGGAATGCTATGATTGTTGGATATGTTGAGAATGGCTTATAACAAAATATTTCATTTTGCAAGGGTTTTTAACAATTTTTTTTTACAGGAGCTTAAACCAAGACACCCTATATTTGCAAGGGCCTAAAACATATTTAAGCCTAAAATTTTTGTACCGATGATGAATACTATTTATAACTCTAGAATCAATCCTTTTCGATAAAAGAAAGTCAAAAAATTACTGTCCCCAGATCAATTGGCCAAAAAATAATTTTCTACCATATTTAACCTTAGGAGAATCAAATCAAGAAGGGATCTGAATTCTCAACCGTTGGTTCTTCTCCAATAATAAATCATGTAAAGTTTTTAATAGCACTTCACTTCACATTTCACAATCACCTTCACGTGACTTCTTTGAATCTCAAGATAAGTGCTCCCTGTTACTTCATCGATCATCACACAGTGTCCAGTAGTAGCACTCTTTTTACTTCTACTATCTCTCCCTCCCCGAGAGATATATACATACCAGAGAGAGAGAGAGAGAGAGCATTCTTGAAAAAACCCATCAATGGCTTTCTCTTGTAAGCTTCAATACTCGTTGAGTTCTGCGTTTAAACCCCATAACTGGAATGTCTCATCTTCAATCCAACCTTCATCGTATTTCCCATCAACTTCTTCGTTCAAAGTTCAAAACTTTCCTTTCAGGCTCCGCAATTCTCCAACTATCAGAGCCACTTCATCATCCTCATCTTCTCCCACTACCATTGCTGAACCTGATGGAATTAAGGTTTTTTTTTTCCTCTTCATCCCCTTTTATTTCTTTTACTTCTCTCTATTTCTAACACTTTTTCACTTCCTTTTGTTTTCAAGATTAACTCTATTCCTACCAAACCCATTGAAGGGCAAAAGACTGGTACCAGTGGCCTACGAAAGAAGGTTGGTAATTGTCTTGTGGCGTTTGAGTTACTTTGTTACTTTTTTGGATAGAAAAAAAATAGTAAACCAATTGAAAACAATCAACCCTTTGTTTCTCTCTCGGCCCACATTATGTTTGATCAAATAGCTCGCATTATATGGATTTAGTTAGTGTTCTTTGTTAAGGAGAAAGATGAAGTTATGATTGTACACTTCTCTTTATGCCACTTTTACTCCACCTCTCTTTATGGTTTGATAAGTCATTTGACTTTTTTTTGGTTCTAAGTCATGCTTTGATTGTTAATAACTTTCTATACTACTTTGATAGTGTTTTTTTCTGTGTTGATAATTTTTCATTTCATCAATGTTTTATAATTAGTTACTAACCAATGCAAAAGTTAGCAATGTAGGAAAACGGTTATATTAGCAAGTATTGGAAGGTTAAACACTCGGTGAATAAGTGGAAGTGTGAAAATAGTATTTACCTTATAGTTATATGGTTACTTGTTTTGTAGGTGAAAGTGTTTATGCAAGAAAACTACCTTGCAAATTGGATTCAGGTTAGTAGAATTCTGTGCAATATGTGATTACATGATTTATGTTTCTGCTTTGCAAGCAAGTTTATTTTTTGTGTATCTGTAGGCACTGTTTAATTCTTTGCCACTGGAGGACTACAAGAATGGTGTGTTGGTGTTAGGGGGTGATGGTAGATACTTTAATCGGGAAGCTGCACAGGTAACCTTTTTGAATGTGTCACTATAGTAGAAATCAGATTTGGTGCTTGTTTGGTTTCACTTTTAGAAGAGCCAAAACTGACTCTAGATACATAAAATTGATTTTGATATGTTTGGATCAAAGAAAATTGATTTTGCCTCTAGAATGATTTACCTCAAAATATGATTTTAACACTCAAATTTATTGTTCAACTTACTTTCACCTGAATGCATCCAACATAACTCACTTTACATTGAATTCAATTTTAACTAAAATCAATTTTTGCCACCGTAGGACCAAACATACACTTAAATCAGTTGCCAAGAAAATCTATTTCTTTCTGATTTGTTATGCTGCTTTTTTGTGCATTGCAGATAATAATCAAAATTGCTGCTGGAAATGGTGTTGGAAAAATTCTGGTTGGAAAGTAAATTTCCTAATCAATTGATTTCTCTCATTAAATTTGTTGTAACAAACGAGAGGAATCATGTAAATCAAGAACAAGTAGTCCCGGGTTCAACTCTCGGAAACTAACATTCCCCCACCCCCACTAACTTTGCTTATCGAAAAAAATCAAGAACAAGTAATGAATTGAATCAAGAGTTTAATTTATATACACATATCGTGTATAGACTTTTACAACTACCACCAATCACAATTCATGGAGAGGTTGGTTACCAATTGACTAATTGGTGGTTACCAATTGACCAATTTGTTTTGTTGATGTGTCAACCTCTAATTTGTAGATAGTGTAAAAGACTTATACACCTATTGTGTATATAAATTAAATTCTTGAATCAATTGGATAAAACATCTTTTTTGGACTAGTGCATGAGCTGTTGTTTTAATGCAAATTCACTTCTCTAGTGGTACTAACAATACACTATTCTCGATAGAAGTGAAGTATACTTTTCTTTTCGAATGCAGGGAAGGTATATTATCAACACCAGCCGTTTCAGCCGTGATAAGAAAGAGAAAGGCAGGCAAAACCAACTCCTTTTTCTCTGGAAGTAATATAGGGAATCAGGGATAGCATAAATTTTTCAACTCACTTGCTCTTTTCTTCTCATTTCCTTAAATTTTATTAACAGGCAAATGGTGGATTTATTATGAGTGCAAGCCATAACCCTGGTGGTCCTGATTATGATTGGGGTATTAAGGTGACTTTATCTTTTCTATTTCTCATCTATTAAATGGTCACGAACCAATTGTGCATTGAAAAACCATTGATTCAGAAGTTACTTTATTTTTTGTCTATATTTCCCTAGGGGATTTGGTGACTTTTTATCCTATATACATGTTAATATAGATTTGTCATTGTCTAAGACTTTATGACGTGTTTCTGATAAATTTATTTGCTGCTGAATCCAGTTTAATTACAGTAGTGGACAACCTGCGCCGGAGTCCATCACTGACAAGATTTATGGAAACACCCTATCTGTAAGTAACCTGTTATTCAAGTATGCCTTAATAATCTGATCCTACACTCTGTTCTTGGAAATGTTTGATTTGCTCATGTGTTATCCTGTTGGAGGATGAAAAGTTTTGTAGATCTTGACCTTATCATATGCTAGCTACCATTACTTTCTTCTCAGATAATCTTTACCGTATAGTAAAACTAATTTCTTAGTGGATTTTTTTCTTCCATTTTCTTGAAACTCCTAAATGAGTAATGCTACTTATGCTTCTTTTTTTTCTAAAATTGGGGAAGGGGAAATTTTATTAATCAAAGGGGCACTAATGGCCAATTTACAAATGTCCTCGAGGGGATTTGAACTCAGCACCTTGAGGATACAAGGCTAAGCTCTTACCACTGAGCTAGCACCTCAAGTGTACTTATGCTTCTAAAATCTCACACTTTGTAATAAGACAGAAGAGTGTCTTTCTCACCAAAAACTAATACGCTGCAAAGTGTTTGGTTATGCAAAATTCATGTGTTGTTGAATGATTTAAAAAATGTGTACTTCCAGGTGTCCTAAAAAAGTTGTATGATAATGTCATAAGTCATTCTTTTGACTTTAAACATATCCATTCATGATGATTTGTGTTAGGGATATTCTTATGAGCCATCATAATGGGATATTCTTTTGTAACTTTGAGAGTGAAAATAAAACTTCAAGCAAGTGTGAGATAAGAATTCAGAAGTTGAGATTATTAGTAATACTATCTCCTAAAGAATTATGACCTTGTTTTTTCTTTATCAGTGATAAAGTTCGCTTAAGATATTAAGGTTAAATGTTTTGCATTGACACAGATATCTGAGATAAAGATAGCTGACATTCCTGACATTGACTTATCAAATGTTGGGGTTACAAAATTCGGAAGCTTCAGTGTGGAAGTAATAGACCCAGTTTCTGACTATCTGGAGCTATTAGAGGTGAAAATAATTTGTTTGTGTTGTTATAATCTAGTAGATTAATTCATGCAAGCTGCCAAGCTGGATCTCAGTTTTCTGATTTTTATTTTGTGCAGACAGTATTTGATTTTCAGCTAATCAAAGGTCTTCTATCACGGCCAGATTTTAGGTACATTCTTCTTATTCTCTGAATATTGCTAATGTTAACTTCATGGGGTTGAGGGAAAGTCACTATAGAAATAGTAGCTTTTTGTATGTAGTTCATTCCGTACTACATCCCCACTCTTATACTATATTGTCTCTTTACAACAACATTCTCCAAAAGTTCCCTCTCTAATATCTTGCTCTCTTTACAGTTACAATTTGAGATCCCTCATTAGACAAAATAATTAATTTTATGTGCTGCTTCAACATCACTCCTAAATGAATCCTCGAGTGGCAAGCATGACCGAGGGCAGGGCTGCCTTAATTCTATAGGGGGCGGCCAAATATAAAGAGTAAATTTGTTTTGATTGACAAAACGAACTTCATCTAAAAGAGCACCAAAAGTGCTAGGAGTTTAGATACAAACAAGGATTAAAAGAAATAGCAAACTCCCTAATTTAACAAATTTAGCAAAAATAACAACGCAACTCAATTTATTTAACGCTTAAACAGAAATTCAGCACTAGCTTTAGACCCTGCAACTTGCCATAACAGAACTAGCTCCAATACTGCAAGGCAAATGACTCAAAACATGCAAAAAACCAATTATTCTCCAGTAGATTTTTCAGCGAAAAACTCCAGAAGCAACCTTCCATCCAAGAATAGAATTTTAAATAAACCAGTGTGTTCCCCCCTTTCTATGTAATTCATATTTCAGTTTTTTTTAGTCAACCTTTTTTATAATGAAAAGAGGTTGACTTTTTTGTCCTTATAGTCATGGCTAGTTATTATTTTAGGATCTATGAAAATCCCATAGTCTTGAAATTTATTATATTATTTTAAATTTTTTATTTTAGGTTTATATTTGATGCCATGCATGCAGTTGCTGGTGCTTATGCAACACCCATCTTTGTTGATAAACTTGGTGCTGGTCCGGTAAGCTCCTCCCTCTTTGACTCTATTAGGGTGTATATACAAATTTATATGATGTTGTTGATATTGAGTGTTAAGTATGCAAAGTAGGATTCAATTGCAAACGGAGTACCTTTGGAAGATTTTGGACATGGTCATCCTGATCCTAATCTAACGTGAGTTTAATGCTTTATTTGTTAACATCTTGTTTTCATCCATGAGAATTGTGTTTGATTGTAATGTTTATTTAACAGATATGCAAAGGATCTCGTCGACATTATGTATGCTGAAAATGGACCTGATTTTGGAGCTGCTAGTGATGGTATGTAAGATCAACCCAGCAGCCAGCTCTTCGGTTTAAGATTTCAGTTATATGTTATATATATATATTGTATTCATAGTTAAGCTGTCGACATGGTACAACATGGAGACAACACAATCTTTCTCTGTAATCTTGAAATTTTGCATCTGTGTAGTATGGTTAAGCCACCATTTTTTAACATTGTTACAGATGTAGTTGATATATGCTTTTGCAACAATGTTTTGGCTGGCTTTGTGTGTTTATTTGGTGATGTTTATGTATTTCAACCTTTGTTCAGGTGATGGGGATAGAAATATGATTTTAGGAAGCAGTTTTTTCGTAACTCCTTCAGACTCTGTAGCAGTTATTGCAGCCAATGCAAGAGAAGCAATTCCCTACTTCAAGAGCAGTGTTAAGGTAAAGATTTTATGCATGTCACTATTAGGTATTTATCATTGTAAAACTGAAGTGCCACCATTCTGTATTTTAATTACAGGGTCTTGCTCGCTCAATGCCAACAAGTGGTGCTCTGGACCGAGTTGCTGAAAAATTAAACCTACCTTTCTTCGAGGTATATTTTGTTATTCTTATCATTTTTTTATACAATTTTTTCCTTTTCAAAATACTCTAGATGAAGTACTGGTTCTCAAATGACAAAATATGGATCTTGGATGCAGGTTCCCACTGGTTGGAAATTTTTTGGGAATCTTATGGATGCCGGGAATTTGTCAATTTGTGGGGAAGAGAGTTTCGGAACTGGTTCTGACCACATTCGTGAGAAAGACGGAATTTGGTAAATATTCGACATATTTCTTAAATATGTTTTAAAAATGTACTCAATTATAAGTGGTTTCCAATTACAGGGCTGTATTAGCTTGGCTTTCAATTGTTGCACACCGCAACAAAGACAAGAAAGCAGGGGAGAAATTGATCTCTGTATCTGATGTTGTGAAGGAGCATTGGGCAACTTATGGCAGAAATTTCTTTTCTAGATATGACTACGAGGTTAATATCATTGCTGCAATCAAAGTTTCATTTCTAACATGCTTTTCTCACTTCACTAGTTCAGTTTAACTATGCTATTGTTCTTTTCTTATGAATTTTGATAAATCTTGTATAGGAATGTGAATCTGAAGGTGCCAATAAGATGATAAAGTACCTACGAGAGTCTATATCTAAAAGCAAGCCCGGCGATAAGTACGGTAAGTTTCTACAAGATCTCTCTTTCAATCTTGATTATCATCTCCTTAGCATATTTGAAGTGTTGTGAGTACTTTTCTACAGGAAGTTATGTCCTCCAGTTTGCAGATGATTTTACATACACTGATCCTGTAAGTTCTTAATGTGCACATTCTTATCATGTTCATTTTTTTGTCAAGCAATCATAATTCAAAAAATGGCCTAATTAAATGTACAGGTAGATGGAAGCGTGGTATCAAAACAAGGAGTTCGTTTTGTTTTCACAGATGGTTCGAGGATTATTTATCGTTTATCGGTAAGTAACATCGGCTTAGGCTTATTTACTACTCTTCGGAAGAAGTTGATTCTATATTGGAAATTTATTAAAATTAAATATTGAGTGATTATTATTTATTACCATGTTTTATTTTACTGCAGGGAACGGGTTCTGCTGGTGCAACTGTTAGAGTGTACATTGAACAGTTTGAACCAGATGTCTCTAAACATGACCTTGATGCTCAAATTGGCTTAAAACCATTAATAGGTTATTTTCATTTACAAAGACAAAACATAGTAATATAAACTAACTTGCACATTTTCTATATCATTGATTTGATGCTCTTATTATTGTGCAGATTTAGCATTATCTGTGTCAAAGCTCAAAGAATTCACAGGGAGGGAGAAGCCTACAGTCATCACTTAATAATGTACAATTCCACAATCACTCATCAAGTTGCTATGTCATGTTCATGTTACTGCAGCTCTGAGTTCGAATTTGTCAATTTCAGTTTTGGTCCCCTTCTGTAAAATATGATATACAAATATCTATGTACGATAAATAAAGTATCTTTGTGTAGCTCAAAAAATAATAGGCTAAATAGCACTTTTGGTCATTTATGTTTGCTCTAAGTTTCATTTTGGTCCTTTATGTTTTTTTGGTCCGTTTTGGTCCCCTGTGTTTCATTTTTGTTTCATTTTGGTCCCTGCCGTCAGTTTTGGCTAACAGGCGCCACGCTGTAAGTTAACTGCTAACGTGGCGTCCATTTTCATTAAATGACGTGGCAAAAAAATATTATTTAATTCCAATTCACAATTACACATCAAAAAATAAAATTTAACAAAAAACAAATAACATAAACAATGAAAAACAAATAACATTAACAATTCTTCAACAACAACAACACCTTCAACCCAACAACACCTTCAATAAAAATTGTTCATCTTCAATCTTCAACACCTGAAATCGTGTTTGCCCAGAATCAATTAGGAATTAGGAATTATGTTTCTCTAGGTTTAATTTCACTGATGGTGGTGGTTTGGTTTCACAGAAATCGCAAATCGTTGATGGTGGTGGTTTGATCTTCTTTGTTCTTCTTCAATATGTTGAGATTGCAAATCGTTCTTTGTTCTTTGTTCTTTGTTCTTCTTCACTGAAATCGCAAATCATTCTCTTTCTCTGGGTTTGATCTTCTTTGTTCTTCTGTTCTTCGATTACAGATATGTTTGAGATGTTGTGAGGAGCGCTGAGATGTTGTTGTTCTTCGTTTGGGTTGTTTTGTGTTTGGGTTCTTCGTTTGGGTTGTTCTGTGAAAATGGTTTTATATCTGGAAAACACACAGTTTTTAACGAAAGAAGGAACAGAATCAGATCTGGAAAACAGAAAGAAGAAACGCAGATCTGGAAAAATCGTTTTCCTTGTTGCTGGAAATCGTTTCCTCTGCTTCGTTTTCCTCTGAAGAAGATTTGAAATTGTTTCTGATGTTGTTGCTGGAAATCGAAACAGAAGAAGAATAGAAATCGTTTCTAATGAAGAAGATGAAGAAGATGAAAACGATTTGTTTTGTTCTTCAATGAAAAAGAATTGAAATCGAAACAGAAGAAGAATTGAAATCGTTGCTGAAGATCTTCAATGAAAAAAATTTGTTTTAATTTAATTTGGTTTTGTGTTTTGTTTTAATTTAAAGACGCCACGTCATTTAGTTTAATTTAATGATAGCCATGTCATTTAATGAATTGAGGATGCCACGTCAGCAGTTAACTGCGCGCGTGGCGTCTGTTAGTCAAAATTGACAGCAGGGACCAAAATGAAACAAAAATGAAACATGAGGGACCAAAACGGACCAAAAAAAAGATAAAGGACCAAAGTGAAATCAGGAGCAAACATAAAGGACCAAAAGTGCTATTTAGCCTAAATAATATTAATAATGATTTTCTGCTCTGCAAATGGAGCTGTTCTTTTTTAAGTTGTCACATTTCTAAATGGTTTATTTACTTTGGAGGTTCTAAACTATTTGAGAATTTTTTGTGAATAAGGAAATAAGGAAGTTGTAAATAGTAGATTTGTAGATTTATTTATATGTATTTGGCCCAGGCTCGTTAGGTTTTCTCAGAGAAAAGCCTATTTAAACGTTTTAGTGTTTGTACTCAAGGGATCGAAACACAATCAATAAAACGGAACTACAGCTACTCTGTAGTCGCAGACGTATGCAAAGTTTGGCCGAACTGCGTAAACAATATCGTGTGTCCTGTTTTGACATGGTATCAGTAGGGTTTCGATCATACCTGTGATCTCGTTGGGGTTTCGTTCAAGAACTCTGACTCCGTTAGCGACTCCTCCTTTAGTCGCTCTTGCCTTGGCTTTCATCGTTGCTCGTGGGTCTCTTCGGTTTCGTGTGTCTCTTCGGGTTCGTGGGTCTCTCCGGGTTCGTGGATCTCTCCGCTCGTGACCAATCTCAATTCTTGGTTCTGATCGTGTTGTTTCTTCCTTGCGCGCGATCTGGTGGCTTCCTCCTGCTCGCGATTATTGATCGCGTTTCCCCTGGGTGAGTGCGCTTTGTAACTGTTCCCTTCTTCCTTGCGGTTGTTGTACGCTAGTACGTGTCTCGGTTGCTGTACGCGCGATCTGGTGGCTTCGTCCTTGCGGTTGCTGTACGTTGGTTCCTTGGTATTATAATCTTTTTTTTGTTAGTCATAGCAATGATTTTTTTAATGGCTTAGGAAAAAGAAAGGGATAGTTTGTGTTCGTTTTACCGGCAAGAATTATACTGCTTGGGAATTTCAATTCAAGATGTATGTCAAAGGAAAAGGACTATGGAGTCACCTTGATGGGGTTTCTAAGGCGTCGGAAGATAAAACCGCCTTAGACACGTGGGAAGTTCAAGATGCTCGGATTATTTCTTGGATCCTCAATACTATTGATCCTCAGATGATCAATAATTTGCGAGCATTTTCCACTGCTCAAGAAATGTGGAATTATTTGCAGCGTATTTACAACCAGGACAATACAGCCAAGCGTTTTCAATTGGAGTTAGAGATTGCCAATTACAAACAAGGTAATTTGTCAATTCAAGAATATTATTCTGGCTTTCTGAATTTATGGACAGAACACTCTGCTATTATCTATGCTGCTATTCCCAAGCCGTCACTGTCGGTCGTTCGTGATGTTTATGATACTAGTAAACGGGATCAATTTCTCATGAAACTTCGTCCGGAATTTGAGGCCGTTCGAGGTGCTTTGCTGAATAGGAACCCTGTTCCTTCCTTGGATATCTGTGTTGGTGAACTACTCAGGGAAGAACAGCGTCTTAATACTCAAGGTGCCATGTTTAATGATCCCGTCCATTCTGAACCTGTGACAGTTGCATATGCTGCGCAAAATAGAGGCGTGGGCCGTGATATGCGACAAACTCAATGCTTCTCTTGTAAACAATTTGGACATGTTGCTCGTAGTTGTCCTAAGAAATTTTGCAATTACTGCAAGCAGCAGGGTCATATCATCTCTGCATGTCCTGCACGTCCTCCACGACCGACTAAGCGTCCGGTGCAGGCATTCCATGCCACTACTAGCTCTACAGCTGGTCCTTCCACCACTGGTGTATCTAGCTCTGCCGCTGGTCCTTCCACCACTGGTGCATCTGATGGTGGTGCTCTACAGCCTGAATTAATTCAACAAATGGTACTATCTGCTCTTTCTGCCTTGGGCATTACTGGTATGTTGTTGTGCGAAAAGGTGATGTGCAAGTATACACAATCGCAACAAGTAATATAATGATAAATAAAGATCGTTCCCACAGGGATTGGAATTAATCTAGTAGTTTAAGCAATTAGCAATTTAGTGGAATGAGTTAAGTGACAAATAAAAGTGTTGAGTTGTAAACATGATAAGTTGTGATAAAACAGTATTAATTTGAAGTATTTCAAGGTGAGTTGGATAGCTCAGTTGTATGTAAACTCCCAAGAGTAGTGTTTTATAATATTTAGACGCTGTAGCGTTAAGCGTTGTAGCGCTTCAGAATCCGTAGACGCTGTAGCGCCTTGGTGGCGTGCCTTTCAGTCACTATTGTCAGGGTTATGTTACAAGACTCTTATGTCTAGGCTCTAAATAAGTTTTACCCCTGTATATCAAGCTCATACAACATTTGCCTTATGAACTATTACTCCCCTATGTCTAGGGTTAAGTAGTATTTCATTTAAAAGTTCTTTAAATGGTTTTCATTCATATCATTCATTGAGTTCTCTTTGTGAACCATGTCTGTACCCACAAAGCTCCCTTATTTTAGTTGATCATTCCCAAAACAAAGTTGATAACATTATAACACAAGGAATAAAACGCAAACATCATAATATTATGTAAAAGCTACTCAAGGTTCATTACACACTAAGAATAATCCAACTACAACGTGATTAGCTCATAACAAGTTTCATCATCACAATATAACCAAACAAGATCATATTACCGTATGAAGACAAGAGGAGAAAGGTTGCAAAAGATGCACTCCAATGATCCCAAGTCATATACGTAGATGAAGCTATGGCGTGAGCAAACCTTGAATAAAATCTAGAAGCTATACTAAAAATAAAAGCTTAAAAGTGGAATAACAATGGAGGAAAGCTATATTGTCAAGATAGATCTTCTCCAAGTTAAAACTCTTCTATCTCTACGTATGTTATATCAAGCATATTACACTTCTTTTACTAAGTCTTAATTAAATATTAATAATAATAATTCATGATCATAAAATTTAGATATTATCCTTAAGCTACTTTACAAAAAGTGCTAATGATGGAAGTCACCAACTATCACATGGGTTCCATTTAGGAGGTGCCAAGTGTAGTTTAGCATCCATTTAGGAGGCGCCAAGTGTAGTTTAGCATCCACTTGGTGCAGCGGCTGATCCTTTCACTCCTTCCTCTTTTCTGCTTGCTTTTGTTCCTGCTCTCTCTCTCTTCCTGCACTTCTTCTTTTCCACCCTTCAAGTGTACCAACTCCTCAGCAGCCTCCTCCTCAAAGGTCTTGTCACTTTCATATTCAGGTAGAATTGCCTCAGGTACAGTGTCACTAGATACTGCAGGCATAGTTGCTGCAGCATCTACTGTCTGAACACCTTCTTCTGGGTGCTCAGCCAGTTTGACTCCTGGGCTTCTCCTTGCTTTAGTGTAAGACTTCTCCACAGATGGGGTTGCAGGTTGTTGTTGCTCAGGTTGTTTTTCTGGTGATTTTTGTGTTGGTTCAGGGATGGGGGTGGGGATTGATGGTGGATTGACTTTGCTGGGTGGGGATTTTGGTTTCTGTGGGCTGGGGGTTGGATCACACTGAATTTCCTCTGCTTCCTCATCTTCTGCAGTTTCAGTTTCTTCTTCACTTTCACTCTCCTCACCTGATGATTCCTCATCCTCCTGCTTGTTCATCTCCTTCATTACTGCAATGGTCTCTTCCTCATCTTCCTCACTTATATCCTCAATCTCATCAGAATCTAAACTCTCCTCCTCCTCTACAACTCTTTGCACTTTCTTTATAAGGCTGGGCTTTGCTTTCCTTGCTGGGCTAGACACAGCTTTCTTCTTTTCTTTCCTAGCTCCCTTTTTCTCTTCTTTTTCAGTTGGCTCTTCCTCCATTAGCCACTCAAGGAACTGAGGTGGGGAAATGGATGTCTTCCCTTTTGATATCTGGGCTTACATTGCCTTCTCCCATTCAAACTTTTCCTTCACAAAGCTGCAGAGAACCTGGTGCTTCAGCGCCAACCGCTGTAGCGCTACAGAGTCAAGAGACGTTGCAGCGGCAGGTTTCTGCTTGACCTTAAAAACACATGGGAATGCCCCCAGAGGGGATCTTCTCTCTTCTTTCATCTCAACTTCCACATCAGCATTCAGACATAGATCAGTAATTAAGCAAGGAAAGTACAGATTACCTCCTTTCTTAATTCTGCATTTCTCTATCTCCTTTGCAATTAATCTCCCTACATCTTTCTTCTCACCATTCATAATTGCGTCAATCACAATGAGCCTCTCCTTTTCCACGAAGGTTGTGTGAGAGGTAGGCAACAGAGAGTGCTTGATGAAGCTACACCACAAGTTGGCCTCCTCACACAAATAAGCCTTTTTGATTTTGTACTTAGCCCCAAAATTGTCCCACGTAGCCCCTTCTACACAAATTCTTTTTCTGACTGCCTCCATTTCTTCATCTCCCCAGGTCAGTACTTTTCTTTCCAAAGCTTTTCCATGATACCCTAGGTGAAAAATGTCATTGATGGTCCTGGAGTTGAAATTAACCGTCTCACCCCTTACCACTGAGTGCGTTTGGGGCTTTCCTTCCTTGGGCTTCTCGATGCCAGCATAAAACTCTCTCACCAAGGAAGTCATGTACTCCTTACGGTGCTTGATGAAGTTTTCCCAACCTAGCGCTGTGACAGCGGTTGTGAAAGCTTCAGGAGCTTTATCCGTTTTGAACCCCCTTTCAGCAATGAAGTCGCCAAAATTTGTGAGGATCTGGAGTTGCTTTGGCCATGGCAGATTTAACAGGGTTGGATGGTTCTGGTTTCGCACTGGCTCCTTTTCCAGACCTTTTTAAAGCGGCTTGCTTTTTGGTCATTTTGCTTAAAGCTTTGCGTAGATGTTTTATGGTTGTTGGGAAATAATGGGGTGTGCGTTGGAACGAAGGAAGAAGAAGGGTGGGAGGTTATGAATGGTGAGTGGTAACGGTTAGAGCAAGTTCAGAGAGAAAAGAAGGAGAGAAAGAAAAAATGGTTGCGTGGGGAGTTGTAAAGATTGAAGTGACCGTTATGAGTGAAGTGGGAGAGAGAAAAGAAACTGATTTGATTAGACAAGGGTAGGTCAGGTCAATAGGCGCAGGTGTAGGTCAGGCCAGGGATAAGGACAACAGTGTCAGCTCACCCTAAGTAAGATATTTTATTTTTTTGTTTGACCACACCCAGCCCTGGTTTAACAACAACCGCTATAGCGCCTTTGTAACTAGTAACCACTGCAGCGCTAAACCTGATTTCCTGCAAAAAGAATAAACACAACAAAACAGAAAATTCGTTAAAATCCTTGGGGTGCCTCCCAAGAGCGCTTGCTTTAAGAGTCTGTAGCCAGACTTTCTCTTTTAATTTAGAGATCTTTAAGCTCAACTGTGGTCTTGTTTCTTACCAAATTTTCACCAAAATATTGCTTAATTCTTTGGCCATTCACTTTGAAAGTAGTGTTGGTTGCCTTATCATAGAGGTCCACAGCTCCATGGTTGTATATTTTTATCAATTGGAATGGGCCTGACCACCTAGATTTTAACTTCCCAGGAAACAATCTTCGCCTGAAGTTGTAAAGCAATACCTGTCCTCCTTCAGTGAGATCTCTTTTTATCAATTTCTGATCATGCCACATTTTGGTTTTTTCTTTATAGATTGCTGCATTTTCATAGGCAAAATGCCTAAGCTCTTCCAATTCATTTAGCTGCAACAATCTAGCATCTCTTGCTTTTTTATAGTCAAAGTTGAGTTTTTTTAGAGCCCAGTGGGCCTTGTGTTGAAGTTCAATTGGTAGGTGACAGGACTTCCCATAAACCAACCTATAGGGAGACATCCCTAGAGGTGTTTTATAAGCTGTTCTGTAGGCCCATAATGCATCATCTAGATGTATTGACCATTCTTTTCTTGAAGGCCCTACCATTTTTTCCAACATCCTTTTTATTTCTCTGTTTGACAACTCAGTTTGACCACTCGTTTGTGGATGATAAGCAGTTGCTATTTTATGCTTAACTCCATATTTAGCCAATAAGGTCTGAATTAATTTGTTACAAAAATGAGATCCCTCATCACTTATGATGGCTCTAGGAGTTCCAAAACGAGTGAAAATGTTTTTCAATAAAAATTTACTCACATACTTTGCATCATTGTTGGGTAGAGCAACAGCTTCTACCCATTTTGAAACATAGTCTACAGCTACCAAAATGTACAGGTTTCCATGAGAAGGGGGAAAAGGTCCCATGAAATCCATTCCCCAAACATCAAAGAGTTCAACCTCTAGAATGTTTGTTAAAGACATTTCATGTTTGTTTGAAATGTTCCCGGTTCTTTGGCACCTATCACTTTTTTTTACAAAGTCTTGAGCATTTTTAAAAAGTGAAGGCCAATAGTAGCCAAATTGCAATACCTTTACAGCAGTTCGGATACCACCAAAATGCCCACCACATGGTGCTGAATGGCAGTGTTGTAGCACTTGATTTTGTTCTTCCTCTGCTAGGCATCTCCTCATTAACTGGTCTTGACACTTCTTGTATAGAAAAGGTTCATCCCAATAATATTGTTTCATTGTGTGGAAGAACCTTCTCTTTTGCTGATAGGTCATCTCAGCAGGTACCACATTGCTAACGAGAAAATTTACTATGTCAGCATACCAAGGTGTTGCAGGTTCAGGCGCTACAGCGTCTAGTGTTTTTACACTAGCCGCTACAGCGGTTGATGATTTAGCAGTTATTGCCAATAGCTGCTCATCTGGAAAGTATTCTTTGATCTCCCCACCTGCTGTACCTGTAATGTCTCTTTCCAATCTAGACAGATGATTGATAAGTCTATTTTTAGAGTCTTTTTAATAGTTATTTTATTAAGTCTTTTTAGTATTTTAATTATATTTTTGATCTATTTTACTGCAAATGTTTACTTTTTATCTTCAGGTTTTATTTTGAAGCAATTTCGACTGCTTCTGTCTCAGCAGGTTAGAATTCGACTGCATCTGTCTTCCAGAATTCGACAGCATCTGTCTCCCAGAATTCGACTGCATCTGTCAGAATTCGACTGCATCTGTCTTCCAGATTTCGACTGCATCTGTCTCCCAGAATTTCGACAGCATCTGTCTCCCAGAATTCGACTGCATCTGTCAGAATTCGACTGCATCTGTCTTCCAGATTTCGACTGCTTCTGTCTCAGCAGGTCAGAATTCGACTGCATCTGTCTCCCAGAATTCGACAACATCTGTCTCCCAGATTCGACAGCACAACGCAAACTGGCGCAGAACTGGCGCAGGACAGGGCACCATGGGCGCCAAGGGCGCCAAAATGCAGTCAAAATTGGCTACGGCCACTTGTTGGTGGCTACCTTTGCCAACTTGATTTTTTCACTTCTTTTTGACTATTTTGCCCCTCCACTCATGTGCTTTGACCACTTGCTCATGTGCTTTGTCCACTTGAGGATGGCTTTTTGATGACTACCTTGGCCAACTTGATTTGCCACTTTTTCCTCTTTTGGACCATTTTGCCCCTCATATTTTCCTATAAATAGAGGCTTGATCCTCACTTGTAACCAAGCTTGAATTTTGTTAGAAAATCAATGACAAAGGCTCTCTAAAGATTCATGACTTCAATTTACTCTTCATGTTTTTATGATTCTTGCTTATTTACTTTCTTGCCCTTTTAATTCTTGCTCCTTTACTTTATTGCCCCTTTAATTTCTCGCTCTTTATTTCCCGCTCTTTACTTTCTCGCTCTTTTATTTTCCTTGCTATTTACTTTCTTGCCCCTTTTATTTTCCAAGTCATTTATTTTCTTGCTATTTAAATTCTTGCAATTTATTTTCTAAGTCCTTTATTTTCCAAGTCATTTATTTTCTTTCCCCTTTATTTTCCAAGTCATTTATTTTCTTGCCCCTTTATTTTCCAAGTCATTTACTTTCTTGCCCTTTATTTTCCAAGTCATTTATTTTCTTGCTATTTAAATTCTTGCAATTTATTTTCTAAGTCCTTTATTTTCCAAGTCATTTACTTTCTTGCCCCTTTATTTTCCAAGTCATTTACTTTCTTGCCCATTTATTTTCCAAGTCATTTACTTTCTTGCCCTTTATTTTCCAAGTCATTTATTTTCTTGCTATTTAAATTCTTGCAATTTATTTTCTAAGTCCTTTATTTTCCAAGTCATTTATTTTCTTTCCCCTTTATTTTCCAACTTATTTATTTTCTTCTCTCCTCTTTTGTCTACAATGATCATGAGTGAGTAGACTTTACTAAAACATTCCTTCTTTCTAAAAACACTTTCTTTTCAGTTAATCAACTTTGAAAAATTAAATTGGTATTCGCCTAGGCTCTCCCTGTGGATCGATAACTCTTTTATTACGCGATACGACTCGTGCACTTGCGAGGCTATCAAGTTTTTGGCGCCGTTGCCGGGGAGGCAGTGATATTAATTAAGTTTTTCGAAACCGGTTAGACTGGAGTTTTATTTTCTTTATTTTTACTTTTTCTTCTCTTGTCCCTCGAATGCGAAGAACCAGAAGTTTCGGTGAAACTGTTCAACAAATTCCCGAAATCGAAAGGTTCTTACATAGAAGGAGGAGAGAAATTCCCGATAACCAAATGGCGGCTAATGAAAATCGTGCTCTCAAAGAGTACGCAACACCTTCAGCAGAGCCATCGGATGCCATTGTACATCCGAATGTGGAAGCAAATAATTTTGAACTCAAAACATCTCTACTTTCAATGGTTCAACAAAACCAATTTTCTGGTTCTCCCACGGAGGACCCAAATCTTCATATTTCAATTTTTCTAGAATACTGTGGAACTCTCAAATTAAACGGGGTACCTCCAGATGCCGTAAGAGTAAAACTCTTCCCTTTTTCATTAAGGGATAGAGCAAGAGCATGGCTACATTCTTTGCCTTCGGAATCCATTACCAACTGGGACCAGTTAAAACAAACTTTTCTTGCTAAGTTCTTTCCCCCGAGTAAAACAGCTCAAATGAGAAATCAAATTACTCGATTTTCTCAAAACGACGGGGAATCTCTTTATGATGCTTGGGAACGTTTCAAAGAAATGTTAAGGCTATGCCCCCATCATGGACTAGAGAAATGGCTCGTTGTTCACACATTTTATAATGGATTACAATATGCAACTAGAATGGCAGCTGCAGGTGGAGCTTTGATGAACAAATTTTACTGAAGCTTATGCACTCATTGAAGATATGGCTCAAAACCATTGTCAATGGGCAAGTGAGCGAGCCATAGCAGATAAACCAGCATCATCAAAAGAGCCAGGTAAATATGAAATATCTGCTGTTGATCATCTTACCTCAAAAGTGGACGCACTTTTTCAAAAATTTGAAAAATTAAATGTAAGTGCCGTCTCAAAAACTTTTTCTCCTACTACTCCACCATGTGAATTATGTGGGGTTGTTGGCCATATTGGAGCTGAATGCCAGCTTGAGGCATCTAGTGCTGGAAATGAGCATATTAACTATGCTCAAAAGGAAGATCCATTTTCAAATACTTATAATCCTGGGTGGAGGAATCATCCAAATTTTTCTTATAAAAATCCTCCACCCAATCCAGCACCTAGACCACCTCCTGTCTTTCAAAATCAAAGGGTTTTTAACAACCCACAAAACAACCCGCAGAAGTCGAACTTGGAATTTTTGATGGAAAAATTTGTGTCATCTCAGACAAAACAAAATGAAGAATTCAAAAATCAAACTGGTTATTTGAATGACACACTTATCAAATTAGTATCAAAAGTCGACTCTATTGCCACTCATAATAAAATGCTTGAAAATCAAATAACTCAAGTGGCAACACAGGTGGCTTCATCCTCTAAGTCTTCAGGGGTATTTCCTGGGCAACCAGAACAAAATCCAAAAGGCCAAATAAATGCCGTCACCCTTAAAAGCGGAAAACAATTAGAGGAACCAAGAGCAAACCAAGAAAAAATTGTGAGTGAAAAACATAATTTACCAGGTGAGCAAGAAGAGAAAGAAAAAGAGAAAGAACCAGAAAAAGAAAGAGAAGAACCACACATCCCCCACCACCATACAAACCACCCATTCCTTTTCCCCAAAGATTTGCAAAAAACAAAATTGACGAGCAATTCAAAAGGTTTGTCGACTTGCTTAAAAAGCTTTACATCAACGTTCCTTTCACTGATGCATTGTCTCAAATGCCGTCTTATTCTAAATTTTTGAAAGAAATTTTATCCAAGAAAAGAAAAATAGACGACTATGAGACGATTGCATTAACAGAGGAATGTAGTGCAATTATCCAGAACAAGCTGCCACAAAAACTCAAAGATCCAGGTAGTTTTTCCATACCTTGTGTGATTGGAAGTGAAACTATAAAAAGAGCGATGTGCGATCTAGGAGCCAGTGTAAGTTTGATGCCTCTTTCTCTTTGCAATAGACTAGGGATAGGCGAACTTAAACCCACAAAAATGACAATACAGTTGGCAGATCGTTCCGTTAAATACCCCACTGGAATCTTAGAGGATATCCCTATCAAGGTAGGGCAAATTTTTATACCGGTGGACTTTGTTGTAATAGAAATTGAAGAAGACTCCCAAATTCCTATTCTTCTAGGGAGGCCTTTTTTAGCTACTGCAGGGGCAATAATTGACGTTAAAAATGGTAAGTTGGTTTTTAATGTGGGGGATGAAAAAGTTGAGTTTGAAGTTTCAAACTTCATGAAGAGTCCATCTGTAAAAGACTCGTGCTGCAAGATTGATATTGTAGACTATTGCGTGCGAGACTGCTCTTTAGCATCATCTTCACAAGATAGTCTGGAAGATTGCCTTTTAGGCAACACAAATACAAATGCGGCAGGGGAAACCCAATTCTACATAAAACTTTTGGATGAAAATCCACCATCACAAGAATTGGGTACTGAAACTTTGGGTGAGGAAACACCTCGACCTCTCCCAAAAGAAACACCAAAAATAGAACTGAAGCCCTTACCATCATCTCTCAGGTATGAGTTCCTTGGTCCTAATTCTACTTTTCCAGTAATTGTAAATGCAAATTTGAAACAAAATGAGACTGAAAAATTGCTTAATGTTCTCAAGAAGTATCCCAAAGCCATAGGGTATACTATTGAGGACATTAAAGGAATAAATCCGTCAATCTGCATACACAGAATACTACTGGAAGAGGACTATAAACCTTCTATCGAGCATCAAAGAAGATTAAACCCAAACATGAAAGAGGTTGTTAAAAAGGAAGTTTTAAAACTCCTTGATGCTGGGATAATATATCCTATTTCCGATAGTAAGTGGGTTAGTCCTGTTCAAGTAGTACCTAAGAAAGGAGGCTTAACAGTTATTAAAAATGAGAAGGATGAAAGCATTTCCACAAGGACAATTACGGGATGGAGAATGTGTATCGATTACAGAAAGCTTAACAAAGCTACCCGGAAAGATCACTTCCCTCTCCCGTTCATTGATCAAATGCTAGAAAGGTTAGCACAGCACTCACATTTCTGCTATTTGGATGGTTATTCGGGATTTTTCCAAATTCCCATCCACCCTAGCGACCAAGAAAAAACAACTTTCACATGTCCCTTTGGCACTTATGCCTATAGAAGGATGCCCTTTGGCCTATGTAATGCTCCTGCTACCTTTCAAAGGTGTATGATGTCCATATTCTCAGACTTTGTTGAAAACATAATGGAAGTGTTTATGGATGATTTTTCCGTCCATGGCTCAAAATTTGAAAACTGTTTAGCCAATCTGGAAAAAGTCTTAGAGAGGTGTGAGAAGGTAAACCTGGTTCTAAACTGGGAAAAGTGTCATTTCATGGTTAATGAAGGAATTGTCCTAGGGCACTTAATTTCTCATAGAGGTATTGAGGTAGATCGTGCAAAAATTGAGGTGATTGAAAAAATGCTACCTCCCACCACAGTAAAAGAGGTGAGAAGCTTTTTAGGCCATGCGGGTTTCTACCGCCGGTTCATAAAAGACTTCTCAAAAATTTCAAAACCTATGACAAGTCTGCTTCTTAAGGATGCAGCATTTATTTTTAACGATCTTTGTCTTGAAGCTTTTAACAGGTTGAAAAAGGCTTTAGTTACTGCCCCGATCATACAGCCACCAGACTGGAATCTTCCGTTCGAGATAATGTGCGATGCAAGCGACTATGCAGTTGGGGTAGTCCTGGGACAAAGAAAAGAGAAAAAATTGCATGCCATATACTATGCAAGCAGGACCTTAGACGAGGCACAAATGAATTACGCCACAACTGAAAAAGAATTATTGGCGGTAGTTTTTGCCGTTGATAAGTTTCGATCATATTTGGTAGGTTCAAAAATCATCATTTTTACTGATCACTCGGCCATAAAATATTTGTTAAATAAAAAAGATGCCAAGCCGAGATTGATCCGATGGGTTTTACTCCTACAAGAATTTGATCTTGAAATAAGGGATAAAAAAGGCGTTGAAAATGTTGTGGCTGATCATTTGTCCCGTCTACAAGGAACAAAAGAAGAAGAGTTGCCACTTAATGATACATTTTTGGATGATCAACTCTTCTCATTGGGCAAAACTGAAGCACCATGGTATGCAGATTTTGTAAACTACCTTGCAGCAGGAGTACTCCCCCAGATTTAAATTATCAGCAGAAGAAGAAATTCTTCCATGATCTTAAACAGTATTACAGGGACGAGCCACTGCTCTTTAAAAGGGGAGCAGATGGGGTGTTCAGAAGATGCATTCCGGAAGAAGAGGTAAGTAACATTCTATACCATTGTCATTCTTCTTCCTATGGCGGCCATGCCAGTTCTTCAAAAACTGCTACGAAAATTCTACAATCTGGTTTTTATTGGCCGTCCCTTTTTAAAGACACGCATCAATTCATTTCTAAATGCGACCAGTGTCAACGCACCGGAAATATTTCAAAAAGAAATGAAATGCCCTGAAATAATATCTTAGAGGTTGAAATTTTCGACGTCTGGGGTGTCGATTTCATGGGACCGTTTCCTTCTTCTTTTGGAAACCAATATATTCTGGTAGCCGTTGACTATGTGTCAAAATGGATCGAAGCCATTGCTTCTCCTACAAACGATGCAAAGGTAGTCATAAAACTTTTCAAAAAAATAATTTTTCCAAGATTCGGGGTCCCTCGTGTTATCATAAGCGACGGAGGATCCCATTTCATCTCAAAACATTTTGAAATGTTACTACAAAAGTTTGGAGTAAGGCACAAAATTGCAACGCCTTATCACCCTCAAACAAGCGGTCGGGTTGAGGCATCGAACAGAGAAATTAAAAGTATTTTAGAAAAAACTGTTTCGACCTCAAGAAAGGACTGGTCGGTAAAGCTCGATGATGCTCTCTGGGCTTATCGGACTGCGTAGAAGACTCCCATAGGAATGACTCCTTTCAAATTAATTTATGGGAAGTCTTGCCACCTTCCGGTAGAACTAGAGCACAAAGCTTACTGGGCAATTAAACGCCTTAACCTGAACATGGAATTAGCCGGAGAAAAAAGAAAACTCCAACTAAACGAATTGGAAGAACTGCGAATGGATGCTTATGAGAATGCCAAACTTTACAAAGAAAGAACAAAAAATTGGCATGATAAGCGTATTATTCGTAGAGAATTCAAGGAGGGTGACCTGATGTTATTGTTTAATTCCAGGCTAAAAATTTTTCCGGGAAAATTAAAGTCAAGATGGTCCGGTCCTTTTGAAATCCGTAAGGTTTACCCCTTCGGATCTGTAGAGATCTGGAGCGAGAAAACCGGATCGTTTAAAGTCAATGGTCAAAGGCTGAAAAATTATTTAATTGGTGACCCAATTGAGAAAGAAACTAGTTTAGTTCTGCAGGATCCCAATTGAAATTTTGATCGTCAAGCTAGTGACGTTAAAAGAGCGCTACGTGGGAGGCAACCCACGGCTTAATGGACAAAAATAATTTTTCAATTTTTCATTAGCAATCATCTAGGTGGACTGGTTGGGAACAACAAAATTGTATCATGGTTCGATTTCTACTTCTAGGGCTTTTTCACACACACACTATCGAGACTGTTTTCAGTTATTAATACAAATAGAGGGACTGAAAAGAAACTAGTAACCTAGTTCTCTTGGTGACATTTACTAGATGCGCGGTTACTGGAGAAAAACGTCTGAGTTGGGGTATCAAATATATATATATATATATATATATATATGCAAAACCAATTCAAAAATGCAAAAGTTAGTGCATTTTAAATGTCAAAATAAATGATTAACATGTAAAATCAAAAAGAAAAGAAAAATGCTTGAATACCCAACGTATAAAGACCCTCCTTTGAGACCCGGTCTTAGTAAATGGAGGACCCAAGCTTAAGAATGTTGGGGAACCGGTTCTATGATGACATTAATATCCTCTCTAGAGTACTGATACTTTAAAGTTGTCTCTCAATTCCACAAGAAGCCCAAAATAGTAGCTCTCAAACCAAAGTGTTAGAATTGCCCCACAGTTCACTTAAGGTTTCGATATGAAAATAATTTTCCTTCAGAATTGGCCTAAAGATTTACACTGTTTTTGCTTGAGGACAAGCAAAGGTTCAAGCATAGGGGAGTTTGATAAGTCTATTTTTAGAGTCTTTTTAATAGTTATTTTATTAAGTCTTTTTAGTATTTTAATTATATTTTTGATCTATTTTACTGCAAATGTTTACTTTTTATCTTCAGGTTTTATTTTGAAGCAATTTCGACTGCTTCTGTCTCAGCAGGTTAGAATTCGGCTGCATCTGTCTTCCAGAATTCGACAGCATCTGTCCCCCAGAATTCGACTGCATCTGTCAGAATTCGACTGCATCTGTCTTCCAGATTTCGACTGCATCTGTCAGAATTCGACTGCATCTGTCTCCCAGAATTTCGACAGCATCTGTCTCCCCGAATTCGACTGCATCTGTCAGAATTCGACTGCATCTGTCTTCCAGATTTCGACTGCTTCTGTCTCAGCAGGTCAGAATTCGACTGCATCTGTCTCCCAGAATTCGACAGCATCTGTCTCCCAGATTCGACAGCACAACGCAAACTGGCGCAGGACAGGGCACCATGGGCGCCAAGGGCGCCAAAATGCAGTCAAAATTGGCTACGGCCACTTGTTGGTGGCTACCTTTGCCAACTTGATTTTTTCACTTCTTTTTGACTATTTTGCCCCTCCACTCATGTGCTTTGACCACTTGCTCATGTGCTTTGTCCACTTGAGGATGGCTTTTTGATGACTACCTTGGCCAACTTGATTTGCCACTTTTTCCTCTTTTGGACCATTTTGCCCCTCATATTTTCCTATAAATAGAGGCTTGATCCTCACTTGTAACCAAGCTTGAATTTTGTTAGAAAATCAATGACAAAGGCTCTCTAAAGATTCATGACTTCAATTTACTCTTCATGTTTTTATGATTCTTGCTTATTTACTTTCTTGCCCTTTTAATTCTTGCTCCTTTACTTTATTGCCCCTTTAATTTCCCGCTCTTTACTTTCTCGCTCTTTACTTTTCGCTCTTTACTTTCTCGCTCTTTTATTTTCCTTGCTATTTACTTTCTTGCCCCTTTTATTTTCCAAGTCATTTATTTTCTTGCTATTTAAATTCTTGCAATTTATTTTCTAAGTCCTTTATTTTCCAAGTCATTTATTTTCTTTCCCCTTTATTTTCCAAGTCATTTATTTTCTTGTCCCTTTATTTTCCAAGTCATTTACTTTCTTGCCCTTTATTTTCCAAGTCATTTATTTTCTTGCTATTTAAATTCTTGCAATTTATTTTCTAAGTCCTTTATTTTCCAAGTCATTTACTTTCTTGCCCCTTTATTTTCCAAGTCATTTACTTTCTTGCCCTTTAATTTCCAAGTCATTTATTTTCTTGCTATTTAAATTCTTGCAATTTATTTTCTAAGTCCTTTATTTTCCAAGTCAGTTATTTTCTTTCCCCTTTATTTTCCAAGTTATTTATTTTCTTCTCTCCTCTTTTGTCTACAATGATCATGAGTGAGTAGACTTTACTAAAACATTCCTTCTTTCTAAAAACACTTTCTTTTCAGTTAATCAACTTTGAAAAATTAAATTGGTATTCACCTAGGCTCTCCCTGTGGATCGATAACTCTTTTATTACGCGATACGACTCGTGCACTTGCGAGGCTATCAATGATCAGCAACTTGGTTCTCCACTCCTTTTTTATCCCTTATTTCTAAATCAAATTCTTGGAGTAGGAGAACCCACCTAATTAGCCCAGGCTTTGCATTTTTCTTTGTTATCAAGTATTTGATGGCTGAATGGTCTGTGAAGACAATTACTTTTGTGCCAACCAAATATGATCTAAATTTATCAAAAGCAAAGACTACAGCTAATAATTCTTTCTCAGTGACTGTGTAATTCAGTTGAGCCTCTACAAGTGTTTTGCTGGCCTAATATATAGAGTGAAAAATTTTATCATACCTTTGCCCTAACACTGCTCCAATGGCAAAGTCACTAGCATCACACATGAGTTCAAATGGCTTACTCCAATCTGGAGCTATAATAACTGGTGCTGTTATTAAAGCTTTCTTCAATTTATCAAAGGCTAGCATGCATTGCTCATCAAATGTGAAGGGGTTATCATGCTGTAACAATTTGCACAGAGGCTTAGAGATTTTTGAAAAATCCCTTATGAACCTCCTATAGAATCCAGCAAGCCCCAAAAAGCTTCTAATACCTTTGATGTTGGTTGGAGGAGGTGGCTTCTCAATGACCTCTATTTTGGCCTTGTCCACTTCCAATCCTTTTTTTGGATATCTTATGCCCCAAAACTATACCTTCTTGTACCATAAAATGGCATTTCTCCCAGTTTAGCACAAGGTTAGTTTCTTCACATCTAATCAAGATTTCTTCCAAGTTGGATAGGCACAGATGGAATGTTTCTCCAAACACAGAGAAGTCATCCATGAAAACTTCCATGGATCTTTCAATGTAATCAGAGAAAATTGCCATCATACACCTTTGAAAAGTGGCAGGTGCATTACACAGGCCAAATGGCATCCTTCTAAAAGCAAAGGTGCCATATGGACAAGTGAATGTGGTTTTCTGCTGATCTTCAGGCAGTATTGCAATCTGGTTATACCAGAATAACCATCAAGAAAGCAATAAAATTCTTTACCTGCTAGCCTGTCCAGCATTTGGTCAATGAAAGACAATGGGAAATGGTCCTTTCTTGTGGCTTTGTTCAACCTCCTGTAATCCATGCATATTCTCCAGCCTGTTATTTTTCTGGTTGGAAGCAGCTCATTCATTTCATTAGCAATTACTGTTACCCCTCCCTTCTTTGACACACACTGCACAGGACTAACCCATGCACTGTCAGATATGGGGTACACAATACCTGCATCCAGCCACTTAATGATTTCATTCTTCACCACCTCTTTTATAATCGGGTTCAGCATCCTCTGTCCTTCAATACAGTTCTTAGAATCTCCCTCTAACACTATTCTGTGCATCCAGATGGTTGGGCTGATACCTTTGATATCTGACATCCAATAGCCTTTTTATGCCGCTGTAGCGCTTGAATCAGATCCTGCTCCTGCTGTTTAGAAAGATCAGAAGCAATTATAACAGGCAAAGTACTATTGTCCCCCAGATAAGCATATTTGAGGTGTGAAGGCAACTCCTTCAGTTCCAGAGTTGGTGGTTGTTCAGTGGAGGGGAGATCCTTTTTCATGTCAGAATTCTCCTGCTCCAAAGATTCATACTTCCTAGCCCAAATTTCTTTAACTGTCTGTTCCTCCTCTTCTGCAGCTTCTGTATCAGATCCTGTATCTTCAGTGCTGTCCATACCTCAGATGATCTGTGCTTTTCTGGAAGTGATCCTGAACCACTTGGTCAAGAGCAGACACAAAGGAGCATTCTTCAATGTTGGGATCTGGAAATTTCATAGCTTTGAGGATGTTGAACTTGACTTCTTGGTCATTGACCCTCATGATCAATTCTCCTATCTGCACATCTATTAGAGTTCTTCCAGTAACCAAGAATGGCCTTCACAGTATGATGGGTACTTCTTTATCTGCATCAAAATCCAAAATTACAAAATCAACAGGAAATACAAATTTGTCTACATTTATTAGAACATCTTCTAAGATTCCTTCTGGATAAGCAAGAGTTCTATCAGCTAGCTGCAGTGTAAGAGAGGCAGGCCTGGCAGTCCCTACTCCTAGCTGTGTGTATATGGATTTGGGCATGAGATTTATGCTGGCTCCCAAGTCACATAGAGCACGACCAGAGTAAAAATTCCCAATTGAGCATGGTATAGTAAAACTGCCAAGATCCTTTGATTTGGGTGGGAGCTTGTTCTGCATCAACATGCTGCACTCCCCAGTCATTGCTACTGTTTCAAATTCCCCAAGTCTTCTCCTCTTAGTGAGCACATCCTTCATAAACTTTGCATAGTTGGGCATTTGTTGGAGAGCCTCCACCAAAGGGACATTAATGTGCAACTGTTTAAGGACTTCTAGGAATTTGTTAAATTGCTTGTCTTCATGAGCATTTCGAAGTCTTTGAGGGTATAGAGGATCATGATATGTTGGGATAATTTTGGGTGGTGGTGGTATCTTTTCAGCAACAGGCGCTGCAGCGTTAGGTTTAGGCGTTGTAGCGTCTGTTGCAGGTTCTTTTTGTTTTTCAGAGTTTTTATTTTTTTCATTATCTGAAACAGTTGATGGTCCTATCAAATCTTTCCCACTCCTTAAAGATATAGCTTTTACATGCTCCTTCCCTGTAGTATTTGAAGTTGAGGCTTCTGTAGTGGATGGTAATGATCCACTAGCTCTTCGGGAAAGGACATTAGCTATCTGCCCCATCTGAACTTCCAGATTCTTAATGGAAGCTTCATGAGTTTTTAGAGTTGTCTTACAATCACTCATGAAGCTTTTCAATAAACCTTCCATGGAATTATCTATGACAGGGGCATTCTGCCTTTGGTAGTTCTGAGTAGGGAATCCTGGTGGATTTGCTGGAGCACTATAGCGTTGTTGGCTCCCCATCTGAAATTGGGGTGATTCTTCCAACCAGGATTATATGTATTTGAATAAGGATTATTATTCTTGTTGAAACCCACAAAGTTCACAGAGACAGGATTACCAGGACATTCTTCATACAAATGCTCTCCTCCACAATATACACAGCTTACTGACCCTGGAAAGGCTTGCTCAATAACAGCCACTGTTGGTTCATGTGCCGCTGCAGCGGTAACCGCTACAGCGTTTGATGTGCTAATAGATTTTATCATGTTGGTGAGAGAGGCAACCTGTGCAGACAGAGCAGAAACTTCACTTATTTCATGCACCCCAGCTACCTTCTTCTGCTGAGCTAACCTTTCTGTGGGCCATTGATAACTATTTGTTGCAATATCATCAATCAGCTCACATACCTCATTGTAGGAGGTCTTCAACAACACACCCCCTGAAGAAGCATCTAACATTTGTCTGGTTGTTGGGTCTAGTCCATTGTAGAAGGTCTCCATTTGGATAATCACATGTATACCATGATGAGGGCACTTTCTTAACAGCTCCTTCCATCTCTCCCATGCTTCAAACAGTGTTTCAGCATCTTTTTGTCTGAATGCAGTAACCTCATTCCTCATTCTTGCATTCTTATTTGGAGGAAAATATTTTGCTAAGAATTTCTCAGCCATTTCATTCCAAGTATGGATAGAGTTAGGCTCTAGAGAAGTTAACCAGGCCTTTGCTCTATCCTTCAAGGAATAAGGAAAAAGTTTTAATCTGAATGCATCATCACTTACCCTTGGAATGATGAAGTTACTGCAGACTTCCAAAAATTGCTTCAAGTGTAAATAAGGGTCCTCTTGAGGAGCACCACCAAACTGTCCCACTGTTTGCAACATTTGGAACATCATAGGTTTGAATTCAAGCTGAGCTGTATGGAGAGTAGGTCTTGTTATGCTTGTCTCCATTGTTTGTGGATCAAACACAGCATAGTCCCTCATTGGTCTATCTCTGTCATTTACCATTTGAGCAGGTCCTTCATTTATGAATTGATGTCTGTACCAGTCCTCTTGGTCATGTAAGGTGGGAGTGGGTGGCTGATGAGTTCTGCCTCTACCCCTTCCACCTGGTTCAGTCCCTCCTCTACCAGAATTAGATCTTCCACGTGGAGTGGTAGCTCTACCAGAAGTGGTCCTCTGACTATGTTCTGACATGGTGGGTCTGAGTTTTTGAAGATGTCTTAGTTTCCTGAACCTTCTCTCTGGTTCTGAGTATGGTTCAAATTCTGGTGGTTGAGACCTGGGCATACGCTGTAGCGCTTACTGCTGCAGCAACAAGAAACAACACACCAGTGTAAAATAGTCACTAAGCTTACTAAAAACTTAAACAATAAAAATTAAATGCAATCCCCGGCAACGGCGCCATAAACTTGTTGTGCGAAAAGGTGATGTGCAAGTATACACAATCGCAACAAGTAATATAATGATAAATAAAGATCGTTCCCACAGGGATTGGAATTAATCTAGTAGTTTAAGCAAGTAGCAATTTAGTGGAATGAGTTAAGTAACAAATAAAAGTGTTGAGTTGTAAACATGATAAGTTGTGATAAAACAGTGTTAATTTGAAGTATTTAAAGGTGAGTTGGATAGCTCAGTTGTATGTAAATTCCCAAGAGTAGTGTTCTATAATATTTAGACGCTGTAGCGTTAAGCGCTGTAGCGCTTCAGAATCCGTAGACGCTGTAGCGCCTTGGTGGCGTGCCTTTCAGTCACTATTGTCAGGGTTATGTTACAAGACTCCTATGTCTAGGCTCTAAATAAGTTTTACCCATGTATATTAAGCTCATACAACATTTGCCTTATGAACTATTACTCCCCTATGTCTAGGGTTAAGTAGTACTTCATTTAAAAGTTCTTTAAATGGTTTTCATTCATATCATTCATTGAGTTCTCTTTGTGAACCATGTCTGTACCCACAAAGCTCCCTTATTTTAGTTGATCATTCCCAAAACAAAGTTGATAACATTATAACACAAGGAATAAAACGCAAACATCATAATATTATGTAAAAGCTACTCAAGGTTCATTACACACTAAGAACAATCCAACTACAACGTGATTAGCTCATAACAAGTTTCATCATCACAATATAACCAAACAAGATCATATTACCGTATGAAGACAAGAGGAGAAAGGTTGCAAAAGATGCACTCCAATGATCCCAAGTCATATACGTAGATGAAGCTATGGCGTGAGCAAACCTTGAATAAAATCTAGAAGCTATACTAAAAATAAAAGCTTAAAAGTGGAATAACAATGGAGGAAAGCTATATTGTCAAGATAGATCTTCTCCAAGTTAAAACTCTTCTATCTCTACGTATGTTATATCAAGCATATTACACTTCTTTTACTAAGTCTTAATTAAATATTAATAATAATAATTCATGATCATAAAACGTAGATATTATCCTTAAGCTACTTTACAAAAAGTGCTAATGATGGAAGTCACCAACTATCACATGGGTTCCATTTAGGAGGCGCCAAGTGTAGTTTAGCATCCACTTGAAAGTCAAAATATCAAGCTGAGAAGAAGAGATAAGGGTGATGACTCATCGTATCATCAAGTGGTCACACAAATATCTCAATGGCCAGCCGCCTTATAACGCTGTAGCGTCTCTTTGATAGCATACCGCTGCAGCACTAAGGCAAAACATCAAACATATTCACAAAGGCATTGATTATGCCCAAGGTTTAGGGAATTGACTTATAACCTGTATTTACTCTAATAATCACATATTCACATATTTAAGTACTAGAATTACTTGAGAAGTGAGCTTTGACTTAAGTATTAAGAGCATAAATAACCTATATAAAATAGAGTTATCATATGTCTTCTTTCATATCTTGGTTACTTGACTCTGGTGCATCGAATCACATGACGAGTTCCTCTGAACTCCTGCACAATTTACGTTCTTATATTGGTAATCAGAAAATTCAAATTGCTAATGGCAGTACCCTTCCTATAACTAATGTTGGTGACATAAATTCTAATTTTCGAAATGTGCTGGTAGCACTTGGGCTTGCCTCAAATTTATTGTCTGCCGGTCAATTAGTGGATGAAGGTTATGATGTTAATCTTACTCCGGATGGTTGTCTTGTGCAGGATCGGGTGTCGGGGAAGGTGATCGCGAAGGGGCCTAAAGTTGGAAGAGTGTTTCCACTCCAGTTTATTTCAAATCATTTATCTCTTGCTTGTAATAGTGTTTTAATGCATGTGAGGATTGGCATAGGAAATTGGGCCATCCAAACTCTGTTGTTTTGTCTCACTTATTTAAGACTAGCTTGTTAGGTACTAAACTGATGGATCCTAGTACTTCTTTTTCATGTTCTGTTTGCAAATTAGCTAAAAGTAAAACACTTCATTTTCCGTCTGGTGCTCATCGTGCTTCTACTTGTTTTGAGTTGATTCATAGTGATGTTTGGGGAATCTCTCCTGTCACTTCTCATGCTCACTATAAATATTTTGTCACCTTTATTGATGATTATAGCCGTTTTACTTGGATTTATTTTCTTAAATCTAAATCTGAAGTGTTTTCTATGTTTAAAAATTTCTGATGTATGTTTAATATCAATTTCAAACCAGTATTAGAATTCTTCGGTCTGATTTTGGTGGTGAGTATATGTCTCATGAGTTTCAAGAGTTCTTACAGCAAAAAGGTATACTGCCTCAACGATCTTGTCCCAATACCCCTCAGCAAAATGGTGTTGCAGAACGTAAGAATCGTCACTTGTTGGATGTGACGCGTACCTTACTTCTCCAGGCCTCTGTTCCATCCAAATGTTGGGTGGAGGCTCTTTCCACAGTTGTCTTTTTGATCAACCGTCTTCCTTCCACGGTGATTGGGTTTGATTCTCCTTACTTTCACCTTTTTAAAATTCAGCCTGATTACAGTAGTTTACATACTTTTGGGTGTGTAGGTTTTGTTCACCTCCCATCCACTGAAAGACATAAGCTTGGAGCACAATCTATCAAATGTGCATTTATGGGGTATAGTCAGTCTCATAAGGGTTTTGTGTGTTATGATGTCTCTAACCATCGTTTTCGCATTTCTAAGAATGTGACATTTTTTTATAATCAATTTATGTTTCCTCGCTCTTCTCCTGGATTGAATGAAATTGCTATACTTCCCCAATTTTCTACCCCACGTTCACCTATAGAATGTTTCCAACCAGGACTCGTTCCAACTTCCCCTTCCGACGCTGATGCGCTACCTGATCCTGATCTTGTACCGCCTGCACCACAACATTCTAGTAGAACATCTCGAGCACCTGATAGATATTCCCCAGACAGGTTTGATTCCTCACATACTGCTTTAACTGCTTCTCTATCTTGCACATCTATTCCTACTTGTTATTCGCAGGCTGTTAAAGATGTCTCTTGGGTAAATGCCATGAATGAGGAACTTCAGGCCCTTCAGGACAATTTCACTTGGGATATTGTTCCTTGCCCTCCTGGTATTAAACCCATAGGCTGTAAATGGGTTTATTCTGTGAAATTGAATTCTGATGGATCTCTCAATCGGTACAAGGCTCGATTGTTTGCTTTAGGCAGCAAGCAGGAATATGGTATTGATTATGATGAAACATTTGCACCAGTTGCTAAAATGACTACTGTTAGAATGGTGCTCTATATAGCTGCTTCTCATGGGTGGTCTCTCCACCAAATGGATGTGAGGAATGCATTTCTTCATGGCGACCTGACTGAAGATATTTATATGACTCTCCCTCAGGGCCTATTCTCTTCATCTAAGGGGGTGTGCAAGCTCAAACGCTCTCTATATGGTTTGAAACAGGCGCCTAGAGCTTGGTATGCGAAATTCCGTTCCACTCTACTTGGGTTCTCTTTTACTCAAAGTCAGTATGATTCTTATTTGTTCATCCACCGCACATCTACGGGCATTGTTCTGCTCCTTCTATATGTTGATGATATGATCATTACTGGTTCTGATGCAGCATCCGTACAGGAAGTTAAACGCAAGCTTCAAGCCTCATTTCAAATGAAAGACCTTGGTCTTTTACATTATTTTCTTGGACTCGAGGTTCATTCTACCTCTAAGGGTATATTTCTCCATCAGCGTAAGTATGCCACCGACCTTATTGCTATGGCTGGCCTCCAATCTGCTAATCCCGTGAATACTCCTTTTGAAGTTAATGTTAAATATCACCGTGACGAGGGTGAACTTTTGACTGATCCTTTATTGTATCGACAGCTCGTGGGTAGTCTTAACTACTTGACCATTACACGACCCGACATTTCATTTGCTGTTCAGCAAGTAAGTCAGTTCATGCATTCTCCTCGTCATCTTCACTTGGCAGCGGTTCGTCGTATAATTCGCTACTTGAAAGGTACCTCTCAACGGGGTTTATTCTTTCCTAGTGTTACCCCTCTTAAGTTGAGTGCCTACAATGATGCTGATTGGGCTGGGTGTCCTGACACTCGCCGCTCTGTCACTGGTTGGTGCATGTTTCTTGGGTCTTGATCTCATGGAAGAGTAAGAAGTAAGCGAGAGTCTCTAAGTCCTCAACCGAATCAGGAGTATCGTGCTATGTCTACGGCATGCTCCGAAATACTTTGGCTTCGTGGTCTTTTGGGTGAACTTGGATTTCCTCAAACCGAACCGACATTTCTCTATGCTGACAATACAAGTGCCATTTAGATTGTTGCAAATCCGGTTTTTCATGAGCGTACTAAGCATATCGAAGTTGATTGTCATGCTATTCGTGAAGTCTATGATAATCATGTTATATCCATCCCTCATATCAATACTCAATTTCAAGTTGCAGACATTTTGACCAAAGCTGTTCATTGTCCATGCCATCAGTTTTTTGTCAGCAAATTGATGTTCCTTGATGATCCGCATCAATTTGAGGGGGGATGTGAATAAGGAAATAAGGAAGTTGTAAATAGTAGATTTGTAGATTTATTTATATGTATTTGGCCCAGGCCCGTTAGGTTTTCTCAGAGAAAAGCCTTTTTAAATGCTTTAGTGTTTGTACTCAAGGGATCAAAACACAATCAATAAAACGGAACTACAGCTACTCTGTAGTCGCAGACGTAGGCAAAGTTTGGCCGAACTGCGTAAACAATATCGTGTGTCCTGTTTTGACATTTTTAACTAGGTTTCTGAATTTAAAAAATTGTATTTGAGTCCCTAAACATTTAAATAATTTATAATTAAGTCATGTATCTTAATTGGGTCTCTGAACTTTTAAATAATTAGTAATTAAATTACAAAATATTTAAAAGTTTAGTTACTAATTATTTAAAAGTTTAGGATGTAATTAAAAATTACTTAGAAGTTTTAAAATGTAGGGAACTAATTATAAAATATTGAAAAGCTTAAGGATTTAATTGCAAATTTTGTATCTCAGGGACCTATTTAGAACACCCCAAGTAGTACGGTACCAGAATGATAAATTGAAATATTTTATTTTGTCCATATGATACTTACAAATCACTATTAGCTTGTCCTTGGTTTGGTGGCTATATAAAAGCTTTTAGTAGACCATCTTTATTGATGGTCCACAGTGAAGAACTGCAAGCATCTACTTCGGAGTTTTTTTTGTGTGCAACTGTAGAGACTAATCTCTTGAGTCGGGTAGGACTACAATGAGCGGCAAAACTCCTCCTCAAGAGATTTAACACTGCTGCATACCTAAAGGCTGGATTCGAACCCAGGAGTTTGGTTAAGCTGGAAGACACCCCTACCATCTTATCCATGTGCTTTTGGGTATCTGCTTTGGAGTTGTTTGTCGTCAGCGGAGCTTCAGTGTTACTTGGACCAGACCATCTATGAACATGGATTTGAAAGACATGAGAGGTGGTACAAATTGAGAAATCGTACTTCCAACGTGACAAATGACGTCTATTAACACTACAAGAAAAGAAGTCATTAGCGACGGAAATTAGCGAGGGACTAATGGTCCCTCGCAAAAATTGGGATTAGCGACGGAATTTGCGAGGGAATAGGGGCTGTCGTATTTTTGAGAATTAGCGACGGGAATTTAGACATTAGCGACGGAAATTCCCTCGCTAAAGGCTTGGGCGGGAAAATTAGCGACAGAATTTCAGTCCCTCGCTAATTTTTTTTACTTTTCAGATGATGGGACTCAATGCAGTGGTTGGTAAATGTGCAGCAATTAGCGACGGACAGTTCCGTCGCTAATTCCCTCGCAATTTTTTTTTACTTTTTTTCCTTAAATCCGTTTACACCCTCACTCTTCTTTCTCACTCACAACACCCTCACTCTTCTTCTCTCCTTTTCACCCTTCCTCTTCCCTTACTCTTCTTCTCACTCACACCACCACCACACCACCACCACGCCACCCTTCCTCTTCCCTCACTCTTCTTCTCTCCTCTTCTTCTCACTCACACCACCACCACACCACCACCGCCGCCGCCACCACTTTCACTCCCCTCTCTCTCTCTCTCTCTCTCTCTGTCTCTCTCTCTCTCTCTTTCTCCCTTACTATTCTCCTTCTCTCTCTACCATCCACACATCACCACCACGCCACCTTCACCACCACCACCACCACGCCACCACCACATCGCCACCACTCTCACTCCTCTCTCTCTCTCTCTCTCTCTCTCTCTCTCTCTCTCTCTCTTTCTCCCTTACTCTTCTCCTTCTCTCTCTACCATCCACACATCACCACCACGCCACCTTCACCACCACCACCACCACGCCACCTTCACCACTCTCACTCCTCTCTCTCTCTCTTTGGAAATAATAATAATAATAATAATAATAATAATATAATAATAATAAATATAAAAAAAAAGCAAATTTAAAAAAAACAGAAACAGTCAGACTTAGCGAGGGAATTAGCGAGGGAAAATTCCCTCGTTAATTAGCGAGGGATTAAAATTCTCTCGCTAATCCCAGTAGCGAGGAGGGAATTAGCGAGGGAACCAGTCTGTCGCTAATTCCCTCGCAAATGACCATTAGCGACGGATTTAGGTCATTTTGCGAGGGAAATGTCCGTCGCTAATGACCAGTTTTTTTGTAGTGTAAGTACAATTGATTTAAAGTGAAAAATGTAGGTGGCTTCTAGGGTGAGGGAGCAAACAAGTCCCTCACCGTGAAGCACTTTTGACAACCATTAGATTAAACAAATACATAGATTTTATCATACTCCACACCACACCATATCGAATCTCTTTCTTTCTTCTCTCTTCTCTTTCCGTGTTCTTGTTCTGAATCCCACCACCACCACCGCACATAATAAAGAACTTGCATGATGCTGATATCTTAGAGCATCCACAATGGGGGTTCTTATCTCTTAAGAGTTGAAATCTTATAGGTACCCCCATTGTGGGGATTGAAAAGTGGGTACCTATTAAAATCATGAAACTCTTCAATAAGAAACCCTGCCTCTCCTCTGACGCAGGGACCCACACATTTACTTTTCATATGTCATAGAATAAATTATTGTTAAAATGTAAAATGATAAAAAAGTTAGTGGGACTCATTTAGTAAATTTTGTTGGGATTCTGGATTGGAGAGATGAAGTTCTTTTAAAAGTACTACTATTAAAAAATAATAAATAAGTGATGTTTACACGTGAAACCCATTTAAGTACTCAATTTAGATTTCTCCATTGAGCATGCTCTGAGCAACTTTAGTGCAAGACAACTAATGGGTAAACTAAATCTAGTTGCTGTGTCTTATAGTTGACTACCATTGGAGCAGTCCTGTGTGGCATATGGAGTAAACTAAATTTAGTTTGGGTGAAGTTATTACTTCACAACAACCGGTGAGTAAACTAAATTTTTTATTATTTTTTCTCTCTCTTTTATGTTTTTTTATTATTCTTTCTCGCTCTTTTATGGTTCCTTATAAATAACCTCCATCGGAGTAAAAACCACTTGAGTCAACTAAGAATTGCTTAAATCCTACGTGACGGTTTGGACCCACAAAAATCACTTATTTCACCTATTTAGTTGCTCTCCATGCTTAGCAATGAAAATTGATTTCCTGGAAAGGTTTCAAGTGCTGCAAATGACAAGCTAGGGGATTTTAGTACGTTGGGTGCCCTAAAAGCATTTATTAGTACTTATTTTTAGGTGTTTGGAAATTGGAAAGATTGTTTTGCTGATATTTTAGGAGGTTTTAGAATCTTATTCCGATGTTCTACATAGTAATAACTTCGTGTATCACACATCAGTGTTGTTGAATGATGTGGTCTTTATTAATTCTTTCCTCTTTATAATTTTTCCTTTTCTTTTTAACCATACTTTATTTTAATAATTAGTAATTGGGGTGTTTCAGTTAGAGCCTCTTCTACACTGCACATCATCTCTGTTGTGCAAGTTCTTTATTATGTGCTATGGTGGTGGTGTGGTGGTGGTGGCGGCGGTGGCGGCGGCGGTGGTGGTGTGGTGGAATTCAAAACAAAGAAAAAGAAAAGAGAATAAAGAAAGAGACTCAATATGGTGTGGTGTGATGTATGATAAAATCTGTGCACTTATTTAATGTATTAAGATAATAATAATTAAATAAATATTAAAATTATGGATTAGATTATTAATTGATTATCTTATTTGTCAACCTTTATTATAAAGATAGCAATAGCAGGTTTTGATAAAAAAAAAAAGATAGCAATAGCAGGTGACTGAGTTCAACCCACTTATGTGGGGGGATTGGGACCGGTTTGCCTGCTTTCGAAACTACGTGAAGTCACACAGTCGGTAAACTTAAAGTTATTTGATGTCTGATTTTGATTGGATCTTCAAATTAAGAAGAATCAAAAACTGCTCTTCAAATTTGGGTTGTTTGATCTTCGTCAGATGGTTTCGAGCATACAGACTATATGACTGCACTTATTTTCAAAAACTATTTGGCCAACTATGAAATAACTTAAGTATGTGTTCACTTGAAGGACCAAATTGAACTTTTTTATAATTTGTGGGACCAAAAATGTTTTGTATAATTTTTTAAAAAAAGTTGATAATTAAATGTTCTTACCTAAAAAAATTAAATATTCTTAATCTTAAATAAATATAATTGTACTTAAATAAAATAAAAAGTACTTAACATTTTCTTGTGGCAAAAATGCACTTTTGGTCTTTTTAATTCCACCAAAATTTCAATTTGATCTTAATTTATGTTTTTTCTCTCACTTTGGTACTTTGTGTTTCAAATCTGTGTCAAAGTCGTCATTTTTTAAACTTTCTGTCCACTGATCTGACGTATATTTTATTTAAATAATTATTGAAGTCATCTTCTTCTTCCCCATTCTCTACCCAAATTAAACCCTAAATCTCAAAAGCTAAAAGAAACCTTCCAATTTTGCATCTGGTTTTACTGTCACCATTGTTGCATCCAAAAACATAATATTATTTATTGCATTTATTATTTTATTGCATGTGTCACCCTCTCTCCTACTTGACACAACAAGTACTTGAGAAGATCTTAACTCGTTTATGTTATGGTCAAATTAGATCATTTATCTCTAGTTTCAATTTGGTCCTTTCATGCCATGTTTCAATTTGGTCCTTTAAGTATGATCGAAATGAAGACATCATTTGAATTACACAATTTGGTCCTTTCATGTCATATTTCAACTTTCAACCAAGAAATTTGAAAAGCCACGAAGACATCATTTGAATTACATAATTAGGATTACATCAAAACACAACCTAAAGGACAAACTTAAAGATAAACAACCCAAAAAACAAATCAATCATTTAATTAACTACAATGAAACTTTAAACAAACTTAGAGAACCTATTTGAAACTAAATAAACACTTAGAGGACCTACTTGGAACTAAATAAAAACTTAGAGGACCAAAATTAAACAAAAAAGTCGTGACAATAAAGCTTCATTTCTGCAACAATGATGAAAATCCTAGAAATTGGATGGTTTCTTTTAGCTTCGTTTATGCAACAATGGTGACAACAAAACCATGGCTGATGCGAGATTGGAAGGTTTCTCTCAGATTTAGAACTTAATTTGGGAAGAGAAGGGGAAAAAGACTTAAATAAAATCCACGTCAAATAATTTGTTGTCACGTCAAATTAGCTGTTGCAGGTGCCACATCAACACATAACAGACACGTGTCGAGATGAAGTCTTTCGATTAAGCTTCTTGTCCCACCTCCTCATGGAAACTCGGTGTTTTAAATGTCTATGTCCAAAAAGGACTTATGTTTAACAAATATGAAATTTGAGGGAGCAAACTGAGAAAAAAAATTAAAAAACCAAAGCAGAACAAATAAATAACTTAAAGAACTAAAAGTACATTTTAGTCTAATTAAATCTTAGGTTTACATGTTAGAAGAGCTAACTGCGAATAAGATATCATATAGCCTTGCTAATGATGATCCATTTGGATTGTAAGCTTGCTCAGTTCCTATTATTTCTATTGCACTATTTTGAAATAGAAAAAAAATATATTTCTGTACTTTTTTTTGGTGAATTTTCGTACCTTTTTTTCATACACTTTTATTATTGTAAATTCCTGTATGATAGAGGGAGAAATTCGTCGAAAGGTTAGTCTAGTTTATAAGGATTCAACTCATACTACAAGGACGTGAGTTCGAATCATGTTATTGATGTGAATCCATTAGTAAGTAAATATGTAAGTAGGGGCAAAGTTTTTTGTACTTCAGGAGATGTACTTGTAGTTCTTGAAAAATAAAAATGTTCACTTATGTCCTATTATAATTTTTATTTTGACTCTTGTGTTTGAAATTTTGCACTTAGACCTCTTACTTTTGGCTCTGACAATTAAATAAAGCACTAAACTCTTAATTCAGTGCATAAACTTGCCCTTTCTCATTTTGATCCTTATAAAAAAGTCCATCTTTCGCCTAGTATACATAAAAATATTGATATTCTTTATGAAAATCATTCATTTTTGTCACCTATATCCCTTTCAGTGAAATATCTATTCAATAATAGTTCAATTCGTGAGAGTATCATGCTGGATGGATTGGTATCATCTATAATATTTTCCTTTGTCAATTACAACCAATGAGCATTATCAAAGTATAAAAAGTAAACTGGGTGATCATGATCACATTTCCCAGTACAAGTGAACATCCTTTGCATGATCATTGCAATCAAGCAACCCTTTTTATTCCAAAACTCCAAAACCAAAATCAAAATTTGATTTTCTTTGCCCCCCAATTTCTGATGACTGAATATCTCACTAGACCCACCAATAAATAATGGTACAGACATGATGGAACTGTGTTTGTCCTAATTGAAACACATTCTATCTCTATAGAAACTATAGTTGTTGTTGCTATGGCTAGGGTCCAACCTAGTTTGAGTATATCAATTTAATGATATTTTTTCATAAAAAGGAAATACTCATTAGCCCGGTCCAACCGGCCAGCTTGATGCCTAGTGTTCTGATCTGGACTTGTTAAATAGATGCCTAGAAAAAATTGGACCATTTTGGCCTATCCCGTGGTTGGTGGGCTAGGCTGGATCCACTTTTTATGTTTTGACAAAAAAAAACACTATGTGGTTTTCTTTACTAAAATTTGGACTCACATGCTTAGTTCGCTAGCCCAGTGTTTTAGGTTGAGCTGAACTGAAAAAACACAGTCCGATAGACACCGAACCAAATCAACCCACTTTTACGTTTTGGCCCAATAGACTTGGTCGGGCCAGCTAGGGCTGTTCATAGTTCAGTTCACAAGCATAACTGCACCGAACTGAACTGAACTGTTTAAACAGTTCAACCGAACTGAACTGAACTGTGTTAACAGTTCTCCGAACTGAACTGAACTGTCGTAATAGTTCAGTTCGGAAGTTCGAGTTCGAACTGAACTGTTTAAATTCTGAACTTTTTTTTTTGAACTGTTAAGCCCACACTGCCCGAACTGTTAAGCCCGAACTGCCCGAACTGTTAACCCAAACTGTTTTTTTTAAATAATAATAGTCTTATAATACAATCTGGATGCAAGATTTGCATGAAATATATTAATATAACATACTCTTATAATACATGTTGAAACTTTTAGTGTGAAATTAAACCAGCCATCTACTTCAGAAAGGATTCAATGGATTGATATCTCCAATTGAAATGGTTTCTTCAGAAGATGCCATTGTTTTCTCAAAGCTACCATCTACCATCATATCACCATGTGTTGGCACATTTTTTCCCAGCTCCATACACCTGCGCCTCAGTGTAGAATTCCAGTGATTCTTGATAGCATTATCCGTTCTACCTGGAAGAAGCCTTGCAATAGCTGCCCATTTGTTTCCATGGATTGCATGGGCTGAAACTATGAGACTATCCTCTTCCTCTGCAACAATTAAATTCTCATTAAATTGTAATTTTAATAATTGACAGGCACAATATTATAATGGGTGGTTAAATTGTCAATGAGATGACTACAATTTTACAACAATCGGATACATAACATACAATAGGGAAATCACAGGTGGATATATTATAAGGATAAGAAAAGGTCTCATATCAACTTCCTATATTGCTATATAGTAGGAAAGCAGCATAAAGACCATTCGGCGAATTTCAGCAACCCCTTTTACTCTTCTATTATATAATATAATCAATGGATTTTACCATACCAAAACTATTCATATGTAATGCATGTCCAGAGAAAAAGGGGGTTTAAGTCTTTAACTATTGTACAATATCTTGCTATTGCATCATCTAGCATTCTCGCCAAAAAATCTTATATAGTAACACAACTTGCGAGTTTGCAAGCTCCACAAGGCAATAGGTAAAGTAAGGATACAGATAAGCTGAAGCCACTAAGAAGTGTGAAAAGATTAAACACAGTGTCCTGAGTAGCCTGACTATCAGAAATTTCAAGCCAAATGATCATTATACAGGTTGATGGAAACAATAAGGAGCTGAACAAGGTCTAACAGCTTGACTCATGAGATGATAATAAATTTGTGGAGTGATTAGAGAAACCAAAATAATTACCAGAGTAGTGATGAATCTGAAATTAGAGAAACCAAAATAAGTATCAAAGTAGTGATGACACTGATACAATTTAGCCAGTTTCTGAAGACTCAAACTATTTTGTTTGCTTCTAACTGCAAACCCAATTGAAACAAGGGAATTAATTCAATTAACAGGCCAAAACAACTAGGAGAAACACTGAAGATCACCTTCACGTCTTCAATAATCAATAAAAGGAAGAAAACAAGGCATTTTCAGCTGGGGAAATCAAATACTCTTTTTTAGATTATTAAAACTGCAACAAGTCTAACATTAGATGAAAAGTACATACCAGAGACTGGCTCAAAAACATGCTAGACACACTACAATACTACATATAGAAAAACCAGGAATCCCAACTTGTTCTACTCTGAGAATATATCATTTACATGCATCAATATGCATACATGATACATCACTCAATTGTAAATTGGAACACTTCAATTATTTATAGAAAAATGCAACAGATATCTCCTTTTTGCTCAAACACTTTGTTTCTATATTTAAACCACGCCATGTTTTTCTTCTTCTTTCTGATAGGCAAATGTTAGTGACAGAATAGATAAGAGGAATGGGGAATGTTCGTTTCTAGGATTCGAATTCTGAACCTCGTACTTGAAACTCTTTCAATGACTCTTAATTCACCGGCAGGCTTAACTCACCAACAGGCTTAATTCACCAACAGAACTATCTACTCCCACATAAAACACAGTGGGTTGTTTTGCTTAAGCAAAGAAATCAAATAATATATTACTATCATTATATTCTTTTTGCAGATAATAGCATTTCTTTCCACCAAACCTATCGTTACTAATGCATTGACTTCACAGGCTCATACGTTGTTTATTCTCCTATTGATGTTGTTGTAACAAATCTAGCTAGGTAGTACTTGCTTTATATCTTACACAGAACATAGAGCATTATTCAACTGAGGATTAGTGCTACTAGCTAGGTAATTGTATTCACCATAAATGGAAATTGTATTCACCATAAAATATTGAAGTTCCATTGTGGGGATTAATCTAATTGGTCCACTTAATTTCAACATCAATGCTAAGTAAACTTATTTGACAAAATATACAGAACAAACAGAACAAACAGAACCTAATAATCTAATTGGTACTTATTTGACAGCAAATACAGCAAACTAAAATCTTACAAACCAAGCCTTAATGTCATATAATCCATATCATATTACTTCATATTACTTCAGCAAACTAAAATCTTACCATGATCAAAGTTGCATGCAACAGGCGGCCTGCATAATAAAGTCCTCAGTCATCCAAATTAACACCGCAATCTGAAATTCTTCATTCTCCACAAAACGAAATGGGAGCTCCGCACTCACAATTGTCTTCGCAAGCTGAAGTCGGCATGCCGCTTGGTCAAATTTTGAGTAGCTTGGTGAAGATGCTACTTGTCCTTCGGTAGCATTTGACATTGCTTGCCTTTGCCTTTTGTTTGATGTATTTATAGGGGACTCCTTGCATCTAGCCAAATGGTTCCTCATTGAACTTGTTCCACTCTTATACTTTATTAAGTCTCCGCAATAGTGACATTTAGCATACATTTCATCACCGGGTTGTTTATCAAAGTGGTCCCACATATTAGATCGAGGCTTACGCTTAGAAGGTTTCGGAAGAGGCGGTAATGTAGCTTCCGAGGCAACTGCTGTGGTATCTACCTCCGACTCTTCAACATTTTCCGGTAGTGTAAAGTCCAGGATTTGATCGTGCGACGTCATAGATTTCTCCTACATTGTAAAAAAGAAATGAAAGAACAAAGAACAAAGTCATGTAGTCAACATATATCATTCTATTATTCAATATAAAAGGATCTTCCTTCTTTACACAAAAGAACAACACAGAAAACATTTACTGAAACCACTGCATTTACTGAATTATGTCTCTTTCCTTCTATCATAACATTTTTGTCTCTTTCCTTCTATCATAACATTTCTGTCTCTTTCCTTCCATCAGGTTTTCTCTTCTTATCATAACAGCACAGTTCGCATTAAGAGCACATAATACACACAGAATACACACAGAATTCAGCACAGTTCGCATTAAGAGCACATAATACACACAGAATTCAGCACAGTTCGCATACTGAATTAAGAGCACATAATACACACAATTAAGAGCACAGTTCGCATTTACTGAAACACAGAAAACTCAAACACAGAAAACACAGAAACACAGAAACACAGAAAACACAGAAATGCAGAACAGAAACATTTACTGAAACCACTGCATGGAACATTTACAGAAAACACAGAACAGAACCCAGAAATGCATACAGAAGAAGACAGAAGTTACACAACCCAGAAACAGTGAAGAAACTTACCTAACTGAGCAGAAGAAGCGTTTCAACTTTCTGAAGTTTGAAGAAGATGCGCTCTACGATTTCTGAAGTTCGAAGAAGATGCGTTTCCACTGGTTGGTACTGCGAGAGTGCAAGAGATGAAGTTCGAAGATGAAGTTTCGAAGATTAGGGATTTAGGGTTCAAAGAAGATGAACTGATTAGGGATTTAGGGTTCGAAGTTCCAAGGAGTAGAGCTGCGATTGAAGATGAATTCGAAGAAGATGAAATTGTAGATTAGGGATTTAGGGTTCGAAGTTCCAAGGAGTAGAGCTGCGACTGCCATAGATGAATTGCGATTGCCATTGAAGATGATTTTCGAAGGGATTTAGGGTTCGAACTTCTTGCAAGCATTGAAGATGAAGATGAACTGCGAATGGAGAGTGGAGACTTCAGAGTTCACTCAGTTCAGAATCTGCGAATGGAGAGTGGAGACTTCAAGTTCGCGAATCTGAAATTCTGAATAAGTCACTAACTTAATGAATGGTTTATTTGAGTCAACAGTTTAACAGTTCAACAGTTCAGTTAACAGTTCAACAGTTTATTTGAGTCACAGTTCAGTTAGCGAACTGTATTTGAGAAAGACAGTTCGGTTCAGAACTTTAATGAATGGTTCGGTTCATAACAGTTCGGTTCGGTTCAGTTTGGCAGTTCAGTTCAGTTCGGCAGTTCATTTGAACAGCCCTAGGGCCAGCGGCCCAGTTTGACAGCTGTATCCTTACCTTTGATCTCAATGACATAGTGACAACTATGCCATCATGTTAGTTGCCTCTACTAATGGACTAGATTGCCCCCTCTTCTCCACTGGCCCTATATATGTGAATGTTTGGAAGCAAACATTTGGCACAGAGACAAATATTCAGACAAACTTGTATGGACACAATTAGAATCTGATTATGATATTATATGTTTCAGTTTTGAGATGTCAAACCATAGCTGATGTGTGTTGAACATATGCTAGTGGAGAAGCATGATAAAAATATGGTGATTGACATGAATGTGGATATTAGTCTTGTAGACAACTAACTAAGTAACATTGTTTTGTTGCTTTATGTTCAGTCTACTGCTCAAAATATGAATTCTGATATATACCACTAATGTCTTTGATTTTTTTTTTTGAAAGTACTACAATCCAAAACGTTAAGGACATGAGTGGTGTGACCAGATGGAAAGGTGTACGACAAGAGTATGTAACTTCAACATTTTCAAATATTAATTATATTTTCCAACTTAATTACTTACAGCTTAATTTTTTTAATAAGAAGAGTTATATTTAAAATATGCATATTGACATACCAAAAAACAAATTATAAATCATGGATATTAACTGTTCTTGTATTAATTTGCACGAGTTGAGACCTTATGATAATTCATATTCAAGTGTGCTTTTTTGTGTAATGTTCATATTTTTTTAGCAGTGAAATTACTTTAGTTCACTAGAATTAAAAAGGCAATCACTACTAGAAGTTGTAAAGTTTCCTACAAATTTTCATACAAAAATATTCTGAAAAATACCTGCGAAATTTCCTATAATTTTCATAATATAATAATGCAGAGTTTGGTTAAAGTCGTGTATACTAGCTATAAATTATTGAGATATGCCTTGTTCTATTGCTTGTAATAATAGTAGGTGTAGTTAGAAACCTAGTCGAAATGAGCCAGTCGAATGGGCTAGTCGAAATTATGGGTCTGGGCCTGTTTCATTGTATATATATACAGACGTCAGTAGCATGTAATTTAGAACTTTACTTTTATGAAATTCAGTGCAGTTTTTATTATTCATTGATATTGCCCTAATCATTCCTCTTGTCCTTAGCGCCGCCACTTCCTTTTCTTCTCCCTTTCACGTGTTTATCCCCAACAAACTGGTATCAAGAGCTTGTTAGATCCTCACAAAATCTATCAAGATTCATGGCAGCGCGAGACAACTCTGGTGGAGGTATTCCGGGGAACCTCCCAATCGTCGACGGAAAGGATTATGAACGTTGGTGTGCGCATGAAGGTGCTGTTTCGATATCAAGATGTACTTGATGTCGTGAATGATGGTGTTCCACCCTTGGCAGCAAACGCCACTGAAGCGGTGAGGAACAACCACCATTCGCTGAGGAAGAAAGATGGAAAAGGGCTGTTTTTGATTCACCAATGCGTTGATTCCAACATCCTGAACCTAATCATCGACTGTGATTCAGCAAAGGCAGCTTGGGACATCCTAAAGAACTCATATGGAGGAGCAGATAGGCTGAAGAAGATACGTCTACAGTCGCTCAGAAAGCAGTACGAGGGCTTGAAGATGACAGATGGAGAATCGATTGGAGATTTCATTATGAGGTTAGTAGCATTAACTAATCAAATGAAAGGTAATGGTGAAACTGTGACTGAAGTAAATAAAGTCGAAAAGGTGCTCAGATCCTTAACCCTGGAATTCGACTACGTTGTTACTGCTATCGAAGAATCCAAGGACCTAGATACATTGAAGTTAGATGAACTTCAGGGTTCCTTAGAGGCTCATGAATTGAGAATAAGGTAGAGAAGTTCATAGAAAGAAACTGAACAAGCCTTGCTTTCATACTCCTCTAAGAGAAATTGGAAGGCAGGCAACAAGGAGAAGGGTAGAGAAAAGGGATCAAGCAGTAAGAAGAAAGAATAAGGATCTTTCGACAAGAAGAAGGGAGACCTGTCGAAAGTTCAGTGTTATAACTGTCAGCAATTTGGGCATTATAGGAACAAGTGTAAAAACAAGAAAGTTCCTAGGGATAAAGATGCAAAAGCCAAGTTTGCTAATGATGGTGACTCAGACTCTGACTCAGAGGAGTTAATGCTGATGGCTGTCGAAGATGAGATTCGACTCGATGAAGGAATTGCTGAAAGTAGCGAGCAAAATAGTGGGAACACTTGTATAAGTGGATTCACTTGTGATGCTCAAAATACTTGTGCAATGTGTGTGTGGCAGGGCAGTGGAAACACTGGTGATGCCTCCAACATTGCCAGCAATGATGATGAAGAATTGTCATTCATGACAGCTACTGACCCAGAATTACTGTTATTGAAGGCTGATACAAATTCGACTGAAGAGAAGTCTGTCGAATGGTATCTCGACACAAAATGCTCAAATCACATGTGTTGTCACAAGGAGTGGTTTGTCGAACTGGAGCAGATAAGCAAAAAAATAAGGTTTGCAGATAACAGTAGAGTTACTGCTGAAGGAGTAGGTACCATAAAGTTCCTGTCGAAAGATGGTAAGTGGTGCTACATTCAAGGGGTATTTTATGTACCAGCTATGAAGAGCAATCTGCTAAGTATTGGGCAGATGATTGAGAAAAACTTCACCGTCGAAATGGGTGATAACAGTCTCAGCTTGTTCGATTCGACCAAGAAGATGATTTTGAAGGTGTCGATGCAGAGTAACAGAACCTTCAAGATCAAGCTGCAAGTAGTCGAAGAACATTGTCTCCAGACTACTGTCGAAGAGGAGCACTGGAGATGGCATAGGAGATTTGGCCACCTCAACTTCAAGAGCTTGAGTCAACTACATGAAAAGAATATGGTTCATGGGTTACCTGCAGTAAAAGTACCTGTCGAAGTTTGCGAGAGTTGTTGCAAGTCGAAACAACCAAGAAACTCGTTTAAATCAGAAGTACCTAGCAGCGCAGAGAAGAAGCTAGAGGTGATATTTTCTGATGTCTGTGGTCCTTTCGAAGTATGTTCCTTAGGAGGGAATAAGTACTTTGTCACCTTCATTGACGAATACACTAGAATGTCCTGGGTGTATTTGATCAAAAGGAAGAGTGAAGTACTAGAAATATTCAAGAAGTTTAAGGTAATGATTGAAAAGCAGAGTGAATGTGAAATCAAAACCCTTAGAAGCGATGGAGGTGGTGAGTACAATTCTCATGGATTTGTCGAATTCTGTGAGAAAGAAGGAATTGTGCATGAAGTCACTGCACCTTACACACCTCAGCATAATGGTACAACTGAGAGGAAAAACAGGACCATCCTCAACATGGTCAGAAGCATGTTGAAGGAGAAGAAGCTACCTCATAGTTTATGGGGAGAACTTGTAGCCACAGCAGTGTATATTCTGAACAAATGCCCCACAAAGAGATTGACTGGGATGACACCTGAAGAAGCTTGGTTAGGAAGAAAGCCAAGTGTCAAGCATCTCAGAATTATTGGCTCAGTATGCTATAGACATGTCCCTGAGCAACTAAGAAGCAAGCTGGATGATAGAGCACAACAAATGATCCTTGTTGGCTATCATTCGACAGGAGCATACAAACTGTATGATCCTGTGCAGAAGAAAATAGTGAAAAGCAGAGATGTCGTAGTAGATGAGTCGAAACATTGGAACTGGGAAGAAGGCTGTGAGAAAACTACAATGATGGACTTCGACGAAGTCTCTGGTCGAGATGATCAGAATGAAGTGGTCGAAACTGAAGAGCCAGAAGAACCCATTGCTGTCGAACCTTTAAGAAGGTCGCAAAGGGAAAGGCAGAGATCAGTAAGACTAGAAGGATTCGACACTTACCCAGATTCTGCTATTACAACAGAGGGAGACCTGACACACTTTGCGCTAATGGCAGAAGCAGAACCAGTGAGCCTGGAGCAAGCCCTTAGTCACAAGCAGTGGAAGGAAGCAATGATTGACGAGTTGAAATCAATCGAGAAGAATGATACTTGGAAGCTAGTCGAACTTCCAAAAGAAAAGAAAGCCATAGGGGTGAAGTGGGTCTTCAAAACCAAAGTCAAGCCCAATGGAGAAGTGGCCAAGTACAAGGCCAGGCTAGTAGCCAAAGGGTTCCTGCAGAAACCTGGTTTGGATTACAATGAGGTCTTTGCCCCAGTAGCCAGGATCGAAACCATAAGATTGGCAAGTCATAGAGGCTGGCCCCTACATCAACTAGATGTAAAGTCAGCGTTTCTGAATGGACCTCTGGAGGAGGAAGTCTATGTTTGTCAACCACCTGGTTTTGAGTCGAAGGGTAAAGAAGACAAAGTCTATAAGCTGGAGAAGGCCATGTATGGGCTCAAGCAAGCTCCAAGAGCGTGGAACAAGAGAATTGATGGATTTCTCTTGGCTCAGAAGTTCACTAGATGCACTAATGAACATGGAGTATATGTGAAGAAGAATGGAACTTCGACTCAGTTGTTGTTGTGCCTGTACGTAGATGATCTACTTGTAACTGGCAACAATGAAGTCGAAGTCGAAGCCTTCAAGAAAGTGATGATGTCATAATTTGAAATGAGTGATCTGGGACATCTATCATATTTCTTGGGGATGGAGTTTACCAAGACAAGTAAGGGTATACTCCTGCACCAGTCGAAGTATGCAGCTGATATCCTGAAAAGATTCGACATGAGCAACTGCAAGGAAGTTTCGACACCATCAGACACTAGCAGCAAGCTGTCGAAAGACGACGAAGGGATTGAAGTAGATGCCACATTGTTCAAATAGATCGTGGGCTCCCTAAGATACCTATGCAACACTCGACCTGACATTATGTTTAGTGTCGGAATGATCAGCAGATTCATGGAGAAGCCGAAAAGCTCTCACATGGTAGCTGCAAAAAGAGTACTAAGGTATGTAAAGGGAACACAAAGTTATGGTATTCTGTTCCCTAGCAAGGGTGTGTCGAAGAATGGTAATGAAGTGTTTGGCTACACTGACTCCGACTGGAGTGGAGACAGGAGTGATCGAAAAAGCACAAGTGGGTATGTCTTTATGTATGGATCGACACCCATCTCTTGGTGCTCGAAGAAGCAAAGTATAGTTGCGTTGTCCTCCTGTGAAGCAGAGTATGTAGCTGCTTCCTTTGCAGCATGTCAAGCATCATGGCTGAGCATGCTATTGGTCGAAATTGGAGTGCACAGGGTCGAAGGAATGAAGTTGTTGATCGACAACAAGTCTGCGATAGATCTCGCCAAGAATCCTGTTGCACATGGTAGGTCGAAGCACATAGAGACCAGATATCACTTCCTGCGTGATCAAGTAAACAATGAGAAGCTGAATCTGGAATATTGCTGTTCGGAACTTCAAGTAGCTGATGCAATGACCAAGCCATTGCAAAAGGGAAGATTCGAAGAACTGAGAACAATGCTTGGGATGATATCACTCAGCAATGTGAATTAGGAGGGAATATTGAGATATGCCTTGTAATTCTATTGCTTGTAATAATAGTAGGTGTAGTTAGAAACCTAGTCGAAATGGGCCAGTCGAATGGGCTAGTCGAAATTATGGGCCTGGGCCTGTTTCATTGTATATATATACAGACGTCAGTAGCATGTAATTTAGAACTCTACTTTTATGAAATTCAGTGCAGTTTTTATTATTCATTGATATTGCCCTAATCATTTCTCTTGTCCTTAGCGCCGCCACTTCCTTTTCTTCTCCCTTTCACGTGTTTATCCCCAACATAAATGATATTGTTATTGATAAGCTATGAGCTATCAAATTCGTTTGTCTCTTAAGAAGAGTGAATCATCACATCGTAGTTTAGAAAAAAGATAAATCCTTTAAAAAAGAAAAATGTTCCTTACACTCTCCTCTAATTGCACCTACTTCAATATCGTCATCTTTAGGATGATTATTAAGTTCACCACGTCCTTACAATCCATACATCAATAGTCCCTTGAACTTTAGAAAAGTTCAAGTTTAGTCTTTAACATTAATAATATTCTTAATTAGCCTCTGACATTTTTGAACGTTATTTAGTTTAGTTCCTCAAATTCTATATATGACGTTTGGTCTCTGATTTTTACCACTAATCAATATCAGTTAAGTCCTTAACATTTACATCTTATTAAGGACCAAACTGATAGTAAGTTATAAAAGTTAGGGACTTAATTAAAATTAAGTTGTAAAAGTTAGAGACCAAATGCGACATCGAGAATTGAGGGACTAAACCAAATAATGTTTGAAAATATCGAAGACTAATTAAGAATAATTTTAATGTCGGAGATTAAACTAAACTTTTCTATTGGAATATCCATCTTGAATATGTTACTATCATATGATATGAATAAGTATTTAATAGAAACAATGGTTTTAAAATACTTTAGTAAAATTGCTTCTAGAAAAATGTTATAGAGAAACTTTTCTAATGATTCTCTACTCTAATAAATATTCACTCAAAATCAAAGATTCATAGTAGGCAGGAAGTAAATGAACAAGGGAAAGAGAGATTCACAAAGGAGATTTATAGTGTAGTTCTTCAGGTGACTGAGCTACATCCACTCCTCACGACCTTCTGAAAGTTAATGGATTGAATTTTTTTTTTAAAGTGGGTATTGTTTGTGATATTTCTCAAGACTTCTTGTGTAAAATCCAAAAAAAATGTCCGGCCCACCACCAAATAAGAATGACAACGTGCACAGCTCTCTGGATAGGGTGTTATACTGCTTGCCCTCATACTTGTATTTAAAAAATGTTCGTACTCGAACACATATCGCACGAAGAACAAGTTTAGTGGCTGTCCCCATACCCTCAAGCACCTAGCCCATACTGACATCAGTTACCTGCACTACTATCAAAAAACAATAAATAACATAAAGATCCAATTAAAATTCGGTCATTTTTTTTTCAAATCTACTTATCAAATAGTACAAATAATAATATTCAGCGAAATAAAAACATCCAAAATATGCAGGTGCTGGATGAGCATAATATGCCCGTACTTATTAGGGTTTCTAATGGATAGGAGCGGGGACGGATCCAGAAACTTCAACTAGTTGGGGCAAGATTATTTATTATAAATATTTATACCAAAAATAAATAAATGCATAAGCAATAAAATGATAATGTTATCTAAATAGTATAATAAAATAGCCAAATGTATGTAATGTATATGAATGATGCCACTGTGCATTGATTCTCATGAGCAAAGATGCTATCATGCTAATTGATGGACGTACATCAAAAGACCAAAACAAACACACGTGTACTCGCTAGATGTATAGCCCAGAATCCAGATATCTAGTCAAGATACTAGATTTACAACACCAATGCCCTTTAGTGTGCTGCAGTGTGAGGGTAACAGAATATTTGAAGTGGGGGAAGGGTAAGAAAATATCAAAGAATTGGCTAAAAAATAATTGGCTAAATTATACTTTTGGTCCCCTTATTTTTAAAAATTCAGATATTTGGTCCTACTATTTTAAAACTCAGACATTTGGTCTCCCAATTTTAAAAAATCAAATACATTTAGTCCAAAAAGGGACCAAATGTCTTTGATTTTTTAAAATTTGGGGACCAAATGTCTTTGATTTTTTAAAATTGAGGGACCAAATGTCTTTGATTATTAGCCATAAAAAATTGAAAATTCCTCTTGGGACTAAATGTCTTTGATTTTTTAAAATTGGGGGACCAAATGTCTGAGTTTTAAAATAAGAGACCAAATATCTGAATTTTTAAAAATAGAGGGAACAAAACTATAATTTAGCCAAAATAATTTAAGAAGTGGGGTCAAGTGCCCCAAATTGTATAGACTAAATCCGTCCCTGGATAGGAGTCAAATTGCCAACTCTATCACCAAATAATGACAAGTGTGATGGAAAAAAAGGAAGCCATCTTTTAGTGGAAAATGAAAGAACGTGAACCAATATTATCTACAAATTAAATGGAACCCACTTACTTTTTCTACTAGTAATAATAGTAAGGCCCAATTTCATTTGCTGTGCTTGGTGGGCAACTTGGTTGTCACTTGCCATGAAGAGAACTTGTAAGATTCCGTCCTCTATAATTGCAAACGAAAGTCAGTTTGATCCTAGCCATCCCTAGTTGCCACACGAACTGCGATTCTTTTATGCGTATAATACAGACACATTTTATCCATGTTAGGGAAGTTATTATATAATAAACGCTAAAATGCACTTTTAATCTTTTAAGTTAATTATTTGTTCCGTTTTGGTTTTTTAAGTTTTTTTTCTCAGTTTGGTCTTTAAAGTTTCAAATTTGTTATAGATTAGTTATTTCTGTTCATCTGACTTAACAGTTGATGACGTATCCGTTAAGTGCTCATGTGGCACCTGCCACAGCTAGTTTGACGTGAATTATATTTAAAAATGTGTCATTTTTTATTTTATTCTCTAAACAAACAAATTTAATGACGTGACAATTATTTTTAGTCGTTTCATTTTGGTCATCTAATTTTCTATTTAGTTTCAAATAGGTCCTCTAAGTTTCTATTTAGTTTCAAATAGGCCCCTAGTATAACACTACTAAAAGTCTCACTCATATTGTTGACAAGTACATCACATTTTTTGTGTCAAAAAAAAGTACATCACACTTTAAGTATGTCATCTAGTTTTAATTTGGTCCTTTAAGTATGTCTTCTAGTTTCATTTTGGTCTTTTGTGTTGTGTTATTAAGTGAACTCAACCAAAAAAATTGAAAAGTCAATAAGACATCATTTGAATTACATAAATGAGATTACATAATTAGGATTGTGTCAAAAAAACAACCTAAAAGAGAGACATAAAAGTAAACAACACAAAAAATAATTGTCAATTAATTTGTTTTTTTAGATGACCTATTAAAAACCTATTGTTTTTTTAAAAGGGTCGGACTCGACTAGTACTCGGGTTTGATCCCCGACAATTGAACAAATTGGAGCCAGACTTTACTTACCTCCCGGCCAGTGGCGGAGCTTGGGAGAATTCTTTAGGGGTACCAATTTTCTGAGTAAATGTCAAGGTTTTTCAATTGGCTTTGTGGTAAAGAGTTTATGAACAAACTTGAGGACTCAAGTTCGATTCCTCCTTATCATATTCTTGTTTTTTTTTCGTTGTTTTTTAGTTTAAGATATGAAAAACTAAAAAAGCAGTTTGTAGGGATCGAGCTTGCGACCTAATGGTGGCATAATGCAAGCCTTTACCTCTGCGCTCAATTTGATGTTGCTGTATATTTCGCAAAACTTTTATATACAGATAGATATTTGTTATATTAAATTTTGTATTTAAAAAAATAAAATAATTGGGGGGGGGGTACCGTGGCATCCTCCGGCTCCTTATAAGATCTGCCCCTGGTCCCGGCCGAACTCCGATTTATTCAGAGCCTTTATCCCCTGGACACCAGAGCGGGGTCAAAGACTCCTAGACCAAAATAAAAATAGAAAATTAGATGACCAAAATGAAACGACTAAAAATAATTGTCAATTAATTTGTTTTTTTAGAGAAAAATAGACACTACAAAAAAATTGCCCATTAGCGAGGGATTTTTCCCTTGCTAAATGCCTCAAATCCGTCGCTAATTCCCATTAGCGAGGGAATTAGCGACGGAATCAGTCCCTCGCTAAATTGCTCCTCGCTAGTGGGAATTAGCGAGGGAATTTGAATCCCTCGCTAATTAGCGAGGGAATATTCCGTCGCTAAGTCTGACAGCCACGTTTTTTTTATATCAGCCTATTTTTTATATAGTTATTATTATTAATATTATTATTATTATTATTACGGTGTGGTGGTGGTGGTGGTGGTGGTGGTGGAGAAGGGTATTAGGGTAGAGAGAGAAGGAGAGAGAGAAGGAGAGAGAGAGAGAGAGAGAGAGAAATAAGCTATGTGGTGGTATGGTGGTGGTGGTGGTGAGGGGTATTATGGTAGAGAGAGAAGGAGAGAAAGAGAGAGAGAAATGAGTGGTGGTGGTGGTGGTGGTGGTGGTGAAGGGTATTAGGGTAGAGAGAGAGAGAAGATAGAGTGAGAGAAGAGTGTGAGGAGGTGGTGGTGTTGGTGTGGTGGTGGAAGAGTGAAGAGAGAAGAAGAGTGTGAGAAGAGAAGAAGGGAGAAGAGTGTGAGGAGAGTAGGAGAGAAGAGTGTGTGTGTGAGAGGATAAATAAGCTGAAAAGTCAAAAATTTAGCGAGGGAATTAGCGAGGGACTGACAATTCCGTAGCTAAACACCTGCACGAAGTCCTATCATCTGAAAACTGTCAGAAATTAGCGAGTGACTGACAATTCCGTCGCTAAACACCTGCACGAAGTCCTTTCATCTGAAAACTGTCAGAAATTAGCGGGGGAATTAGCGATGGACTGAAAAATCCGTTGCTAATTAGCGAGGGACCTAAAAATCCGTCGCTAATGACAGAATTAGCGAGAGACTAAAAATTCTCTCGCCAATTCCCTCGCTAATAAGCTTTTTTTTTGTAGTGAAAAAAATGACACATCATTAAATATAATCCACTTCAAATAATTAATTGTCACGCCAAACTAGCTGTGGTAGGTGCCACATCAACACTTAACAGACCCATCATCATCTGTTAAGTCAAATGGACGGAAAAGACTTATCTTTAACGAACAGTGGCGGACCCAAGACCCCGGGGTCAGGGGTGTCAAATTTTTTAAGGCCGGTGTCAAATGGGTGCAAAACTTGGTCTACTAGTACAATTTCAAATTTTCAGGGGTGTCAAAATTAAAATTTCAAGAGATTTAGACTATTTATATAGGGTGTTTAATGCAAAAAAAAATCCAGGGGGTTCAACTGAACCCCTGGATACATGCCAGGTCCGCCACTGATAACGAATTTGAAACTTGATGGATCAAACTGAGAGAAAAAAAAACTTATAGGATCAAAGCGAACAAATAAATAATTTAAAGAATTAAAAGTGCATTTTGGCCTAAAATAAAAGGATTCCCTAAAACAAATTATATAAAATAAAAATGTTAAATATATTTTTAGACCTAATAACATATGAGCTTTACATTTTTAATATTCAATAAACAAATTATATGATTTTTTTACTAGTTACTTTTCTAATTAATTTTATGTTTTTAATAATTTGTTTAATGGTAAAAAAAATAACCAATAAAAAATTTATTAAAAAAAATACTCCGTAAAAAATTGTTAAAAAAGTCAGTAAAAAAATTATGAAAAACTTAATAAATCAAAAAACAAAACAATAAAAAATCATTTAAAAAATAAAATGTGACGGGACAAATGATTTCACGTACATAGTAAAAGAAAATGATACAACATGTGCAAGTTGATAGTCTCGTAGCCGGCTAAATGTGCTTAAGCTTGTTGCTTGTTCTCACTTATTCTTTTCTTGGCTTGGATCTAGATATAGATAATAGATGTGGCAAGTCAAAGAGCTGAGTTGTCGAAAAAACACTAACTTAATGCCAATGAACAAAAGTGCAAGCAAACATATGAGTAGAACCAAAAATTGAAGAAATATTTATTGACATAGTGAAAACAGAGGATTAAAATCGTGAGTTAGTGAAAATATGGAGATTAAATTCATAAAAAAAAATTGGGGACTAAAATTTTGAGTTGGTGAAAATAGGGGGACCAAAACTGTAGTTAAGCCTTATATTTATAGTGACTAAAACATACATATTAAACGAAAACACGATCTTGATCATGCAGTTTGGCCAAAGTATGTCTACGTCTCATAATAAATTATAGTTTCAGTGTTACAATAGGTACTTGTTATGGTAATATGTCTTAAATAATAATTGCACCCCTCATTTAGGGCCCATTAACAATTTGGCCCATTAACAGCCCAACCAAATCAACGGCTCAGATGTCTTCTCAAGATCGGTCGGCTCAGAATAAACAACACAAACACATTCAAAACTCTATAAATACCCCATTCAATGCTCATTAATGGTAAGCACTTTCTAACCAAACACTCATTCTCTCAAATACTGACTTGAGCGTCGGAGTATCATTGCAGGTACAACCTCGCCCTCCAAGTTCGAACATCTCAAGATCGAACACCTCAACATCGCCCCTCAAGGTCGAACATCCCGGGTCGAACAAGACTTTCCTCTCAGCCTGAAGACAAAGATAAAATCAAGGACAAAATATCTACCAACTGCATAATATCGATCCTCACGATCGGTAGCACGGTACTGAACATTGGCGACCACAGTGGGAGGGAACAGTACCCGATTTTTCTCACCATCTCCTTGAACTTATTGAATGGCACCAACACGCCGCTCGATACCGACTCGTCTCATGGCCGAACCTGACCTCGGCCCTCAGCAAACTCCTGAAGGCTACGTCCAGGGACTCACAAATTCGTCACAAACACCAAGCCGACTTCCCAACACGGGACCTTCCCGAGCACAATCGGGCGCAGATGAGACGAGCTTACCACCTCCCCCCCAATTACTCCCGACCTTGACAGACGCGGTTCAACAGCTCGTTCAGCTATTGGCTCGGCAAGAAGCAGTAAGTGAAGAAAGAAACAATCGTTTCGCCAACCTCGAATCCGAAGTAGCGAGACTGCAAAATCGAAACGTCCTGGATCAACAATCATCCGGGCAGAGCTCACTGGAAGAACGACGCCCAACTCGAAGGAGACTTTTTCATCGATCACCCCCTCGGAGAAAGCTCACTCATCGCTCCCCGCCGCGCCGCCACCGAGGGAATGGTTCCCGTTCTCCTCCGGCTCGCCAATACGACGATCTTGATGATCCTCATTCTCTGCCACGCCGCCACCAAGGGAGTGATTCCCGTTCTCCATCAGCTCGACAATATGACGATCTTGATGATCCTCATTCTCCTCCACGCCGCCACCGAGGGAATGGTTCCCGTTCTCCTCCGGCTCGCCAAATTGAAGGCTCGACCTCGTCAAGGAGACGATCGAGAAGCCATGACAGCGTTCAAAACAATCAAACACGACGATACGGACATCCTGAACCCCATCACCGACGCCAACCACTGTCACGGGCTAATCAACCGGGGCGAAAAGGTCCTTTCACAAGATCGATTGACAACTTCCGGGTTCCCCGGTATCTCGAGAAACCCCCTGGAGGTTTGAAAACTTACGACGGAACGGGCGACCCCGACAGGCATCTAGACCAATTTGACACGACCATGCAGTATCGAAATGTACCCATGGAAATGAAATGCCGAATATTCCCTTTAACCCTAGACAAAATGGCTTCCGAATGGTTTCGGACGTTAAGGTCGAATACCATCTCCTCATGGGACCAGTTAGCAAAACACTTCTCGGTGCACTTTGCCCATTCCAAGAGCAAACCCAAAAACAAAAATGTTCTATCGTCTATTGTCCAGAAAGTAAATGAACCCCTGAGGGAATATATAGAGCGATTCAATGTTGAAGCTCTTCAGGTTCGGCAGTTAGACGACGCTTTTCGAATTTTCTTCATGGCCCAAGGTCTGCTACCTGGAAGCTCGTTCCGAAAGCACATCAACACATGGGAACCCAACACCCTTCAGGAATTCCTCGAACTATCCCAGTGCTTTATTAACGAAGAAGAAAATTCCAAGGTCGATAAAACGTCGTCACATGCAGAACCATCAAAACGCCACGTCGAGATCGACCCTCGTAAAAACTCGTGGAACATCGGTAAGAAAAATCGTCACCAGATATACACCGAACTCAACGTCTCCAACGCCCAGTTACTAGGGGAATGTTGGAACGTCGAATTCCGGGACGTCAAGCCTCCCAGGTCCTTGCCTAGCCGACCTGGGCAGAAGGCCAACAAATACTGCCGATACCACAGAAGCAATGGCCATGACACAAACCATTGCAACGCCCTAAAAGATGACATAGAAGATTTAATAAAACGGGGAAAACTATCTTCTTATGTCAAAAGGGAGGGAGAACGATCTGACAACCTCGGAAGAGAAAGAAATGAAAACCTCAGGGCAAAAGGAAAAGAAGTGATCGACGCAGACCGCGAAGAGCTGGATAAAAAACGCTCGGTTATCATGATGATAACTGGGGGATTCGATCATGAAGGATCGGGAAAATCCATGAAGAGAAAATGGAAGGAATTGTTGTGCGTGGCTTCAACGTCAGCGACCCCGGTCAAGACTAACCGACCTCCATTATCTTTTAGTGACAACGACCTTATTGACGGAAAAGCTAACAAACACGTACCTCTCTTGATATCGGCAATCATAGCCAACAAAGAGGTACGTAGAATCCTGGTCGATCAGGGGAGCTCATCAGACATCATCTTTATCGATCTTCTGAGCAAAATGGGGATCGATAAAGAGGAACTCACCCCTTATAGAGGGACGGCTTTGTCCGGTTTTAACGGATCTCGAACAAAACCCCTTGGACATCTGGAGCTAATGGTTACCTACGGAACCGAACCAATGGTCCGAACCATCAGAACCAAATTCCTCGTCTTGCCTTGTGAATCCATATACAACGGCATTATAGGAAGACCGACCCTCGGCAGGCTCGGGGCGGTTACATCCACCACTCACTTAAAGATGAAGTTCCACTCTCTTTGCGACAGAGTTATCACTTTAAACTCTGACTTAGAGTCGGCCTCCAGGTGTTTTTTCCTATGGACTAAGAACGAAAGAAAAGCTTCGGAGCATGAAGGGGTTCCCCCTTCGGAAGAACTGGCGACTCCCAAAATGCCAAAAGGGAGATCGACTGAAGTTAACACCGCCACTAACGTAGGAACCAACTGCGGTCCGGATGTCGAAAAACAGATAGATGTCGACGAGCTAACAAAAGAGCTCAAACGCAAAATCAGAAGACCAGAGCCTGATGGAAAGTTCGTCGAAACACAACTCGGTTCAGACCCCTCCCAAAAAATCAAAATAGGGATCGACCTTCCAGAAAAGATCAAGACCGAATTAACCCAATGTCTTAAAGATTTCAAAGACATCTTTGCTTGGTCGGCCGAAGACATGCCTGGGATCCCGCCAGAGATTGCCTGCCATCGCCTCGCAATTGACCCAGAAGCAAAATGGATCGCCCAAAGAAAGCGGGCCCAAAGCAGAGAAAAAGCCATTGCTGCCACCTTAGCAGTAGACGACCTCATCCGAGCCAACTTTATCTCTGAGGTTAAATACACAACTTGGTTATCAAACCCTGTCCTGGTGAAGAAGTCTAACGGAAAATGGCGTATGTGTGTCGACTACACCGATCTTAATAAAGCTTGCCCAAAAGACGCCTTTCCGGTCCCCAGTATCGATCGTTTGGTCGACAGCGCTTCCGGTTTCCAGTTGTTATCTTTCATGGACGCATACTCCGGGTACAACCAAATCGCCATGTTTCCACCAGATCAAGCAAAAACCGCCTTCATCACTGACCGAGGAAACTTCGCGTACCGTGTTATGCCCTTTGGTTTAAAAAACGCTGGAGCAACTTATCAAAGAATGATGAACAAAGTTTTCCAAAACCAGATCGGTAAAAGCGTAGAGGTTTACCTCGACGATATGATCGCCAAAAGCAAAAATGACGCCGACCATGTGAGCGATCTGAAAGCAATTTTCTCTGAGGTACGAAAAAACAGAATGAGATTAAACCCAGAGAAATGCACTTTCGGGGTTCGAGCTGGGAAATTCTTAGGTTTCTTCTTAACAGAACGAGGTATCGAGGCAAACCCAGACAAATGTCGATCCGTCACAGAAATGCGAACTCCGACGTCCAAAAGAGAAGTACAAAAACTCAATGGAATGATAGCTGCTCTATCTCGTTTCATATCGAATGCAGCATTCAAATCTCTTCCACTTTTCAAAATCCTCAAAAAAGAAGAAAAAGATTTCAAATGGACACCCGAGCAAGACGAAGCTTTGAAGCAACTTAAAAAATCTCTCTCCGAGCCTCCAATTTTAACTCGCCCAAATGAAGGAGAAACATTATACCTATATCTAGCAGTCTCGGAAGAGGCATTAGCTGCCGTTCTAGTACGCGAACTCGAAACCGGGCAAAGTCCCATCTACTTCGCAAGCAAGGCTCTGCACGGGGCTGAAAGTCGTTATCAGAAAATCGAGAAAATCGCCTTGGCCCTCATTGTTGCAGCTCGACGTTTTCGAGCTTATTTCGTCGCCCACCAGGTAGTCGTCCGCACTAACTACCCAATCAGACAGATACTCCACAGACCCGATCTGGCTGGAAGGATGATCAAATGGGCCGTAGAACTCTCAGAGTTCGGTATCAAATATGAAGCTCGAACCACACTTAAAGCACAAGTTTTAGTCGACTTCATCGCCGAGATGACACCCGCTAACACCGGCTCTGACATATGGATCCTCTACGTCGATGGTTCCTCAAATCCAAAAGGGAGTGGTGCTGGGATTATGCTAGAAAGCCCGACTGGGGTCATCATCGAAGTCTCCCTTGCATTCGGTTTTCCCACCTCGAACAACCAAGCAGAGTACGAAGCTTGCATTGCCGGACTTCGCCTGGCAATTGACCTCCAAGTCCAAAAAATTAAACTCCATACCGACTCTCTCTTGGTGGTCTCCCAGATCGAAAGCAAATACGAGACCAAAGAACCGATCCTACAAAAATACCTACTTCAGGTACGGTCGCTAATAGCTAAATTTGAAGCAAGCGAGGTAATTCATGTCCCAAGAACGGAAAACCAACGAGCTGATATCCTCGCCAAACTCGCAAGCACAAAAACCCCGGGTAACCAAAGGACGACCATCCAAGAAACACTACACAATCCCAGTGTATCTATCGAGCCGCTGTTTAACCCGACCATCTACGTACTTGAAGAGGCAGACAGCTGGATAACCCCAATTCTAGAGTACATCGTCTCAGGAACGGAACCCTCAGACAGAAACGACGCCAAATATATCAGGAGAAGAGCCTCGGCTTTTTCAGCCATCAACGGGACGCTCTATAAACGAAGCCTCTCTTCCCCGTTAATTAAATGCATCGAGGGAGAGGAAGCGACCTATGTGTTGACAGAAATTCATGAGGGGATCTGCGGCCAGCACATGGGAGCTCGATCTTTAGCACGAAAAACCCTTCGAGCCGGCTACTACTGGCCGAGCATGATCGGTGATGCTAGTGATCACGTGAAGAAGTGCAAGAAATGTCAAATCCACGCCAATGTGCACATAGCTCCCCCCACAGACCTCACGAGTTTATCCTCCACATGGCCCTTCGCATGGTGGGGAATGGACTTGCTCGGACCTTTCGCAAAAGCACCAGGACAAGTCAAATTCTTGATCGTCGCCGTAGACTATTTCAGTAAATGGATAGAAGCGGAACCCCTGGCAACCATCACTGCAAAAAACTGCATAAAGTTCTTCAAAAAAAGCATTATGAGCAGGTTCGGGATCCCCGAGGTAGTAGTAACAGACAACGGGACGCAATTCACAGACACAGGATTCCGCAAACTAATGTTCGAGCTTAAAATTAAACACCATTTCACTTCAGTAGAGCACCCTCAAACCAACGGTCAAGCAGAGGCTGCAAACAAAGTAATACTAAACGGGCTGAAACGACGTTTGGACGATGCTAAAGGAAATTGGGTAGAAGAATTGCCTTACGTCCTCTGGGGATACCGGACGACCCCCCAAAGCTCCACTGGGGAAACACCTTTTAGGCTCTCCTACGGCAGCGAGGCGGTCATCCCCGTCGAAATCGGCGAACTTAGTTGGAGAACGGCAAATCCCAAAACACAAAGCAATAACGATCAAGCCCTAAGAGAAGAACTCGACCTCATCGATGAAATCCGAGGTCGAGCCTCGCTCCGAGAAGCGATCATCAAACAAAAGGTGGCAACCAGATACAACACCAAGGTCGTTCACAGAGATTTCAATCCTGGCGATCTGGTACTCAGAAGGGCTGACGTCGGTCAGAAAAACGCCTCCCAAGGAAAGCTCGCCCCAAACTGGGAAGGCCCCTACCGAATTTTATCTAAAACCGGCACGGGAGCCTTTAAATTGGAGACCCTCCAAGGAAGAAAGATTGAGAGAACTTGGAACGCAACAAAACTGAAAAGTTATTATCCTTAGAAAGAAGTCACTCACACCGATCTTGTGTAAACTCGAAATAAGCTATTAACAAAGAAGCTTGACATTTCTTTCAAACGCTTTCAATACTTCTCAAAAGTTTTTTCAAGTCGCCACACATTCTTGATTTTCATCAAACAGAATGAAGGGACTTAATTCCCCCCAACAGGAATCAACTGGGACCGATCTTAAAAGATCTCCCAAAAGCGACCACCCAAAGGTCAAAAACTCTTTGAGAAAACAGTTAAATCCGAGCCGAGTCTTGGCAAACTATCTCAAAGAGACCGGGTCTTCAAGGATCGAAACGTCCTACGAACGACCATCGGCCACAGCTGCCGATACCCCTATGGGGCGAGTTAAATCTGGGCCGAGTCCTAGTAAACTGTCCTATAGGTTCAAAACCGGTAAATCGAGTTCCTCGATTACCGACGTTTTTACGTCACACACGACGTGCAGAATTTAAAAAGCACTCGTTAAAAACTCGCAAAAACGACATACATGGCATGCGAAATTCGAAAAGCATTCATTAAAGCTCGTAAAGGCCTTATAAAGCATATTCCAAAAAGAGGTTACAAATATCTCCAGCTAAGACCAAACAGAAGTTCCGGATCTATACAAAAAATGCATAAGTAAAAGCATACACCAGGAACTTCTGCAAAAGAAACGCTGTTACAACATCAGGCAGTGGAGGTCGGGAATATCACACTCTTCGTCTGCGTCTGAGCATCGATCTTAAAGATCTGACCCCCTTCTACCTCATGGTCGGCGTCAATAATCGACCGATCCAAAATTATAGAAGGATGGACCAAAGTAATTTGCTCCTGGGCGGACTCAAAACCCTCCTTGTACAGCTCAATTGCAGAATTAGCAGCTTCCCGAGCCTCCCTCCTAGCCTCATTTGCAAGTTTTGTCGCCTCTTTAGCATTTCTTCTGCTTTGCTGAAGGGCTGCCTCAAGCTCTGCAATTCGAGCCTCCGCATCGCCGCTCGTACCGACCCGTGCCTCAGATGCTTTCTTCAAATCCTCTTCCAAACCAGCTACACGAAACTCCAAACCTTTGATCTTCTCGTTGGCCTCGGCAAGCTCCCCCTCCAAAACTTTTTCCCTTTCTTCAAGCTCCTTGACACGATTCTCCGCAAACTCCGCCCGACGTACAACCTCCTCTTGGCTTTCCTTCAGAACCAGAAGTTCTTGCTTTGATCGAGCAAGCTCTCTCGATTTTAAAGCCACGTCCTCCACGAGCTTCACTATTTTTGACTTCTCAAGCTCCAACGAAGCTGCAAAATCGAAAAATGAGGGAAATCGGTTTATGAAGAAAGAGATGTTTTTATGAATATAAAAAGCAGTGATGTCATTTACCCTTAGCCCGCTGCTCGTATTTTTCTTTCTCGATCCTATGAACATCGGCCAAATTCGCCAACAATTTAACAGACGCCCCGACAGGATCCTCCCGCCATTGGGCGTAATTCTGCTCCAAAAAACCCTCCTCCAAGGGTACGGTCTTACTCTTATGCTTCGGTCTCCTCGAAGTCTTACTCCTTTTTTCTGGCCTCTGCTCGCCACTTGCCTCGGTGCGCACCCTTTTTCCCGAGGTACCCGCACCAACTTCGGGAGCAGTCGGGGGAGGAGAACTGGAAACAAGATCGACCATAGCCTCATAGGCAAGGTCCTCCTGGGTAACGATATTTATCGGAGAAGCAGCAGTAACCGTCCCAACAACAGTCTCGGCCTGGGGAGAAGTCGGAAGCGGTACACCAACCCCCTCAGCATCTCCAGATATCTCGACGCTTCTCATCGCCAGCGCCTTCATTACGGCGAGCTTCTTTGGGGCCATGGTATCTGGAAAAGAAACATAAATCGGTCATACAAACTACGGTCAAAAATATGCAAATATCAATAGCAAGAAAAACAAAGCTACCTAAGACAATTTGCACTCGTCTTCGCTTTCCGGCCTGAACTATCTTAGCCGCAGGGATACCCCGATACTTATGTTTTGAAAACGGAATGTTCTCAGAAATAAACATCAGGATCCTCTTGGTAAGAAGATCGGCAGCGTTCAAACGATTCTGACCAACCGAAAAGGAATTGGTGGATCGTTCAAAATGGGCCTGACTCCAACCAATGGGAAACTTGGTGGACACCAAAGTCCGACCATCCTCTGAAAACTTTCCCACTCTCTCAATCGCTTCGTCGGTCACCGGTTCGACCCAATAAAATAACTCCTTCCAATTCCCCTTCAACGAGTCCGCATAGGCTTTAAAAATCTTGGCACCTCGCCTCGAACGAAGACTGACGTGTTCACGGCCGGACTTATTCTCACTACTATTCCGATTGATCTCAAACAAATGAAAAAAGAGCGACGGCGAGACCGGCCTCTCCAGATGAAGACACATTAGCTCAAAAGCTCGAACAAAAGCCCACGCGTTTGGATGCAACTGAGAAGGCGCAACATCCAAAGTCGCCAAGACCGTCTGCTCGAACCAAGTGAAAGGAGGCCTGATATTCATCTCGTTTATCAGCATATGATACAAAGTAAACTTAAGCTCTCCTGGCCACAAAGCCACATGCTCTCCCTTCTTCATTCCCTCAACTCTCCAAATTCGCTTCGAGCGACCCGAAGCTTTCCTCCCGACCCTCTCCAAATTAAACCCATGCTGGTATAACGATTCGATCTCCAAAATATTTTTTGAAACCCAATCATATTGGGAGACCTCTCGCACCGGTACGTCAAGGTCCCCGCAACCAGTACTAGAGTACTCATCCTGAGAAACGGCAGAAGCTCGGCTGGACTCCGGTTGGCTCTTAGGGCGAGATTCAACTTGTTCTTCGACACCCTCTCTATCGGACTCTTCAGCAGAGTCGGAACTCGACCCAAGATCGACCTCGGAACCCTCTGATTCCTCCACTGGGATTTCCTCATCAGACTCGGAAGTAACAGCCATCACATCCACCAAGCAATCCTCCTCCACATCTTCGGGAGTATCGTCATTCGGTTCATTAGCATCGGTCGCAGGAGAAGAACTTTCGCTCTCAAAATTATCTTCCGCCTTATCACTCACAGGGGCGGAAGCAGAGTGCTCTTGCACATCCGGGGCGGCGGCTTCGGAAGGCTCGGCACGGACCTCAGGGATTTCACCACCAGATGCCATCGCACTCGTAAACTCTTTCCGGTACTGAGTAACGTCTCTCCGAGTTTGTTTTGTCCTCGCCAGAGCGAATCTACAGGAATGGGGGACGAAATGTCAGGAATAACGATCGAAAATGGGTTCGCGAGCAAGTCGGAACCCGACCTGACGACCCCCATTCTGAGATCAAAGGGGACTGGGGGAAGTCCAGGCACAAACGAAAAGAAAAGTAAAGAAAAATCAAAAATAGACTAACCTCGGAACTAAGCCGCAAGTTGATTATATCTGGAGAAATACGGTTGTCGATCCACAGAAACCGACCTTAAAAGTACTTCGAAACTTTTTCAAACTCGTTTACTTTAAAGAAGCTCGGGAGCTCTCGAAGATCGATAAAACGAAGACAAATGATCAGCAAGCAATAAATGGGAAGGTGAGACCCTTTATTTATAGCAAAGCGAATTTTATGGGCCTGGGCCGGGAAGTCGAAGCGTCACATCCAAACCCTAGCCCATTAAAATTCGCACGATGAAGAATAAACGTCACCATCACGCGCCGCCACTGTGAAATCACGCTTTGTCAGAAACAATAAAGATGGCACTGATTCCAAGATGGCACTGATTCCAAAGCAACACTGAATTCAAAAACTATCTACATCGCTCGGAAGATCGACGACCATTTAACATCGGCCAAAAATCCCAGGCTCGACATAAACTCAAGACTGAAGAAATTTCTACTCAAAACAAAGACAAAAATACAAGGCTACGTCGCCCATCAAGTCAAGCTCGCTCCTCGAATCGACCAGACTTGGGGGGCCACTGTTATGGTAATATGTCTTAAATAATAATTGCACCCCTCATTTAGGGCCCATTAACAATTTGGCCCATTAACAGCCCAACCAAATCAACGGCTCAGATGTCTTCTCAAGATCGGTCGGCTCAGAATAAACAACACAAACACATTCAAAACTCTATAAATACCCCATTCAATGCTCATTAATGGTAAGCACTTTCTAACCAAACACTCATTCTCTCAAATACTGACTTGAGCGTCGGAGTATCATTGCAGGTACAACCTCGCCCTCCAAGTTCGAACATCTCAAGATCGAACACCTCAACATCGCCCCTCAAGGTCGAACATCCCGGGTCGAACAAGACTTTCCTCTCAGCCTGAAGACAAAGATAAAATCAAGGACAAAATATCTACCAACTGCATAATATCGATCCTCACGATCGGTAGCACGGTACTGAACAGTACTTATAATATCTGAGTCCAGATACCGCATATGAGTCTTATTCAAGTGCTAAAAAGAATGATATTGCTTTTTTTGTTTAAAACTTTAGTTTAGCAAAAAGGGGGAAATATGACATCAAATTTTAAAAACTTTTCTATTATGCGATTTATTTTATTCTTTTGTAATCTGGAGCAGACATGATCAACATAAAAACTTTTGTAGCATAATCTGGAGCACTCATGTCACGCACGCACTCATGTCACGCACGCTCTTATGTCGGATAATCTATTCCATCAGTTAGTTACTACAGATTACAGTAGTTAGCAATTGCTTCCTCAAAGATAAGATCCCCTTTCTTTGATAGGACTTGTCGCTCTAGTTAGTTCACCCTATCAATGCACTATCTATGTACTACTTCCCCATTCCATCTTTGTTTTTCATTCTTCTTATCTTGAAGTCATTCAATTTCCTTGATATTCTGTTAAAGACATACCATAGTGGACTGACTAATCACTTCTACTTACTTGCGTTTATCACTTTCACTTTGCATCAAGTTCCGACCGTACAATTTTAAGATATCATACTGGAAATTGGAATAGCTTCTCGTTCTTTAAAGATAAAGTCAAGATATGTAAGATGATGTCATATTTAACATCATTTCAGGCAGCACTATGGTTCCTAAGAAAGTAATGTATGTAACAATTTCTAATCACAATCCATAGTTCCTTAAAAAGTAAGCAAAAATATGATTAAATTTCATGAACATGAAAAACACATTTCTCCTTGAGAGATTATTGAAGATTTAAATTTTCATATAAATCAGGTATCCTCTACACGCATTCTGCTGTGTTCCAAAAACTAGATTTGAATCTAAGACTTTAGTTAAACCGGAAAAGACCAAGACTCATACACGCTCTTGGGTATTGAAGATTTAAATTTGATAGCAAGTATCTCACCTTGGATTCCTTTATGCAAAATCACGGCTTGTTTGCATTATTTGTCTTTAACAAAAATGTGTTTTATTGTGATTGATTTTTTAGCATGACTTTTTCGATTTTGAAGTTTCTTATTACAACACAACGGGACTTCCACCACCACCACACCACCACCTCCTCTCACACTCTACCCTTCACCACCACACCACCACCACATAGCTCATTTCTCTCTCTCTCTCTCTCTCTCTCTCTCTCTCTCTCTCTCTCTCTCTCTCTCTCTCTCCCTCCTTCTCTCTCTACCCTAATACCCTTCCCCACCACACCACCACCACCACCACCACCACACCATAATAATAATAATAATAATAATAATAATAATAATAATAATAATATTAATAATTAATAATAACTATATAAAAAAATGTGGCTGTCAGAGTTAGCGACAGAATATTCCCTAGCTAATTAGCGAGGGAATTAGCGACGGAATATTCAAATTCCCTCGCTAATTACCACTAGCGAGGAGCAGTTTAGCGAGGGACTGATTCCGTCGCTAATTCCCTCGCTAATGGGAATTAGCGACGGATTTGGGGCATTTAGCGAGGGAAAATTCTGTCGCTAATCCACTGTTTTTTTGTAGTGGTAAGTACCTCCGTTACAAGCGCTCAAACAGCCTAGAGGCACTTTCCCTGGCCATGACGGGCCTCTGTGACTCAACTCTCCAAACTTTCTATAACAAAAAAAAAAATAATAGGAAAAACATATATTTTTATCAAAATAACAACATTTATTAGTTTTATTGGTTTGTGTAAACCAACCTTAAAAGACAGATAAAAAGAAACAGAGGTAGTAAAATTCTAAGAAACACTCAAAAAAAGTAATTTCAAACAAAAATAATATTTGAATGATATTAGCGATGTTTCAAAAATTAAAACGAATATGGACCTTAGGGTTGTGGTTCAACTGCTTTAAATTGATCAAACTTGGATGAAACACGGTTGAACGACTGAAATAATCACACCCTAGACGATATCGATTCATGGTTTAACCAGTTGCACCGTTCGAGTAGTTTGGTTTTTAGAACACCGTATATGAGCTGAAATTACTAAAATAAAGAGTGCATTGTTTTATTAGGGTGTTTTTTTTTGTACCCCCCCGAACCCCATACTTACGCTAAATCCCCAAAATACCCTTAAATTTTTTTTTTACAAATTTCCGGAAGGCAGAAATATGGGTTTTCCGAAAATACCTCAGAAAAAGGTATTTCCGGAAGCCATTTTGGCTTTCGGAAATACCTCTTTCTGAGGTATTTCCGGAAAACCCATATTTCTGCCTTCCGGAAATTTGTAAAAAAAAAATTATTTAAAATCGCCCAAAATAATTGTAACCGAACGTGAAATCAAATTACGCGAAATAGAGGTGAAGGCGGAGCTAGAGGTGAAGGCGGAGCCAGAGTCAGGCGGGGAATGGACACCTGGAAGTACCATGGTAGGTACTCGTCATCACAAGCACCCTGGACGGGTGTCCGTCGACCGCTGTCCCTGAAAGCCCGCGCTGGGGACTGATAGAACATCAGCTGCTGTACTATGACCTCTGGAGATGGATGTGGGCCCGAAATAGGTGGATCAGGAATCTGCTGGACATATCCAAACTGCCAACGGACCCTGTCTGGCATATAAGGCACCGCCACATCCCCCACAGCAGCCAACCTCTAAATAATGAAATGTTGCGAAACCGGAGGTACTGTCTGTGATCGTCCCAGGGGATCCATATGACCTGCTTCATCTGCAAGTCATCCAGCAGCTGCTGAAACTCTGGAAGCTTGATACTATCGCACTTCTTGTTCGCCCACCTGCTGCAACGTGGAAGTTCACTGGCACCGAAGTCTTTCCGCACCACGATGGTGGGGAAATACTCATATATCCAGCACTAAAATAATAAAAAAAATAAATAAGTAATTATATAAATAAAAGTAATTAAAAAGAAATAAAAATAATTAATTAATTAGTTTCCTGCAGTAGAGAAGCATATCCGCCAATCTGCGACGTCTCCCAGTAACAAGCATCATTCAGCTGCTCGTAGAGAATAGCTAGAGAAGTTGGACCCCAAGCCCACTGGCCACACAGGGCAAAGTCCGAAATAAGAGTCACCCACTTGACAGGGACAGATGTGTGACTCTTGTCGGCAAAAATGGTGTTGCCCAACAAGTGTAGCAGGTAGCACCGTGCCGCCTGATCAAGATGGCCGCGCTCCATGTTCTGTGTGTATGCGGCCATCAAGAAAGAAAATCGGAATGTCGGTCCCCTGTTGAACTGACACTCTGCCCAGCAGGCTGTGTGGTCAATGCCCAGCAGGTCAACTCCAGCCCGAATAACATCGGCAGTGTCAAAATGTGGCCGATGCGCCAACGGTGTGCCGGTGAGCGGCAAGTGGAGCAACACGGACACGTCGTCCAACGTCACTGTCATCTCCCCCCACGGCATGTGGAATGAGCTGGTCTCAGAATGCCACCTCTCCACAAAAGCTGATATGAGCTCGTGGTTGATGTTGCCGAGAGGTGTGATGTCCAGCTCAAACAGATGGGCGTGCTGCAACCATCCTGCTATATGTGGGTGGTGTTGCTGAGGTCTCATCTTCAGTATCTTCCCCCAAAATGGCTTCCTGAAATACCTCTTTTTGAGATATATCTGGAAATCCCTAAAATTTAACTTTTCGGAAATACCTTAAAAAATGGTATTTCCGGAATGTTTTTTGGAAAATACGTTCCGGAAATACGTCTATTTCCGGGAAGTTTAGAGAAAAAACTCACTTTTTTCGGAAATATGATGGAATGATGAATGATTTCGTTTTTTAACAATTTTTTAGGGGTATTTTGGTCCATTTGGTCAATTTGGGGGGTATGGGAGTTCAAGGGGGGTACAAAAAAAACACCTGGTTTATTATAGTCTCAATATACATTACGTTAATAAAGACAAAAAGAAATTAGGTGAATACTCTGATACTTATTGAGTTTTACTTAGAACGATACCTAACATTCAATTACTCAAAAACCCCTCAATTTTTTATATTTAAGTATTTTAAAATAAATTTAAATTTAAATATTATATTAATTTTACACACAAGATTTCATACCGAATAAATTTAATGAGTACATAGAATTCGGCAAGATACTAAAGTAAGAATAGTATGTAATTCGGGGGGTCGACTCGGTGATTCCCGGGTTCGATTCCAGCAGTGGACAAACTCGGTGTTGACTAGTGCAAAATTTGGTCTTAAGCACGAGAGGAGATTAGTCTTTCGTTTAAAGTTTTGGAACACTCCGTGGGTAGTCAGCAATGGTCCATACAAGACACATATCTAATTTAATGGTAAAAATGTCATTACCCTCTTTTTTTTTCTTCTTACACTCTCTTTCTTCCATTTTTCTCTTTCTTCTTACACTGCATTTCCTTCTTTTCACTTTTCTCTTACACTCTCTTTCTTCTTTTTTTCTTTTTACTTTACTTTTACTTTTCCCATAAACAATTCTTCAGCTACTCTTATCACTTCATTTTTGTATTTTTAACTAACTTTCTAAATTTATCTATTTATACAAACAAACCTCCTATGAAATTACCAATTTGGATCTCTTATTAACAAGACACATATAATTTAAGGGTAAAAATGTCATTACACTCTCTTTCTTTCTTTTTACTTTACTTTTACTTTTCCCATAAACAATTCTTCACTTTCTCTTATCATTTCATTTTAGTTTTTTAACTAAATTTCTAAATTTATACAAACACTACTCTCCTAAAATAACCTATAAAAATGTAAATGAGTCACACTAAAAACAAAAAAAAACTATCACATTTTTGGAAAAAGTTATCACCTTAAAATTTTAATTTTCTCTCTCCGAAATCTCTTTACACTTTTATTGATAATCTACTATCACCTCTTATTGATAATCTACTATCTATCTTTTATCTATTTATATTATCTATTTATCTATTTATAAAAACAAACTTCCTATGAAATTACCAATTTGGATATGTTATTAACAAAACACATATCTAATTTAAGAGTAAAAATGTCATTACCCTCTCTTTATTTTTTTTTCTTACACTTTCTTTCTTCATTTTTTCTCTTTCTTCTTACACTCTCTTTCCTCCTTTTCACTTTTCTCTTAGACTCTCTTTCTTCCTTTTTTCTTTTTACTTTACTTTTACTTTTCCCATAAACAATTCTTCACTTTCTCTTATCACTTCATTTCAGTTTTTTTAACTAAATTTCTAAGTTTATCTATTTATACAAACAAACCTCCAATGAAATTACCAAATTGGATCTCTTATTAACAAGACACATATCTAATTTAAGGGTAAAATTGTCATTACCCTCTCTTTCTTTCTTTTTACTTTACTTTTCCCATAAACAATTCTTCACTTTCTCTTATCACTTCATTTTAGTTTTTTTTTTAACTAAATTTCTAAATTTATACAAACACTACTCAACTAAAATTACCTATAAAAATGTAAATGAGTCACACTAAAAAACAAAACAAAAAAACTATCACCTTTTTGGAAAAAGTTATCTCCTTAAAATTTTAATTTTTCTCTCCGAAATCTGTTTACACTTTTATTGATAAACTACTATCACCGCTTATTGATAATCTACTATCTATCTTTTACTATCTGCTATAATCTACCAATCAACTAAAATAATCAATTGAAACTACGAGATAACTGCAATGATATATAAAAAAACACAGGATAACTGCAATGATATATAAAAAAACACAGGATTAATATGTTATTGATAAGTAAATTTTTTGAAGACTACTATATATAAACCTACTATCTAAAAAGCAAGAAGATTTAATGACTATATAAACTACTGATTAATATTAAAACAAATATTTTTATTGATAATCTACTATCTCTATTTTACTATCTACTATAATCTACTAATGAACTAAAATAATCAATTGAAACTACGAGATAACTACACTGATATATAAAAAACACTGGATAACTGCACTGATATATAAAAACACACGAGATTAATATTTGTCATTGATAATTAAATCTTTTGAAGACTACTACTACAAACCTACTTTCTAAAAAACAAGAAGACTTAATGACTATTTAAACTACTAATTAATATTTAAAACAAATATTTCTTATTGATAATCTACTATCTAACTTTTACTATCTACTATAATCTACTAATCAACTAAAATAATCAATTGAAACTACGAGATAACTGCACTGATATATAAAAAAACACGGGATAACTACAGTGATATATAAAAAAACACGGGATTAATATTTTCCATTGATAATTATAATTTTTGAAGACTACTATAAACCTACTATCTAAAAAAACAAGAAGGCTTAATGATTATTTAAACTGATTAATATTTAAAACACACGTTTTGTCATTAATACCTAAAAAAGGACAAATAAGTGTCACTGATTATTTTATTGATAACCTACACGTGATAAGTATTTCTTATTGATAATCTACTATCTATCTTTTACTATCTACTATAATCTACCAATCAACTCAAATAATCAATTGAAACTGTGTGATAACTACACTGATACATAAAAAACACGGGATAACTGCACTGATATATAAAAAAATAAGTGGATAACTGTAATGATATATATAAAACCACGGGATATCTGCACTGATATATAAAAAACACGGGATAACAACACTGATATATAAAAAACACTACACTGATATATAAAAAACACAAGATAAATGCATAGATTGTTTTTAAATGATAGTTTTATATTTTTAGATTTTAATATTTATCTATTTTTTGTTTGAAACAATTTTTTTATTTACTTTAAATTAGTCTTTATTTTTACGAGGTAATGATTAGACAATTAAAATTCTATTTAAGTTTATTCATAAAAAGAATACGATAGCACTTGTACATATTCCCTCACGGTTATGCTGCCAGTGTAATTTGTAGCCAATTTGCATCCAATGGAAGTGCGTGGGTGGGAGTGTGTCTGCGCGCGTGTGCGGTGTGTCTGCGCGCTTATATAAGATTCCAATGTTTGTTCCACGATTTCCCCAACAAACGGCCTCCTTGGCTTTTCTTTCATCTCTTTTACGAACTTATTTCACTCACTCCCTCACTCACTTCTCCTCGTGACAACAAATACTCTCTCCTTCTTTCTTTCTCTCTCTCTCTCTCTCTCTCTCTCTCTCTCTCTCAACCATAACCATACACACACGCACGCACACTAAACAAAACAAACCAGCAAGCTTTGTATTATCAATAATAACTAATGCAATGGCAATAGACTGCATAACAAGCATGTCTCAACTCCCAATCCAAGAAACCAAAGAACAAGATCAACAACAACAACAACATCAACAACAACAAACAACGTTGGTTTTTGATGCTGCAGTTCTTAGACACGAAATCAACTTACCCGCACAATTCATTTGGCCTGATGCAGAGAAAGCATGTTTAAAAGTACCTGAACTAGTTGTCCCATTCATTGACTTAGGAGGATTCCTTTCAGGTGACCCAGTTGCTTCTATGGAAGCTTCAAGGCTAGTTGGCGAAGCATGTCAAAAACATGGTTTCTTTCTTGTTGTCAATCATGGGATTGACAAACAGTTAATCTCTGATGCTCACCTTTTCATGGACCACTTCTTTGACCTTCCCCTGTCTCAGAAACAGAGAGCTCAGAGGAAAACAGGGGAACACTGTGGTTATGCTAGTAGCTTCACTGGTAGATTCTCTTCTAAGCTTCCTTGGAAAGAAACACTTTCCTTGCAATTCTCAGCTCAGAAAGACTCACCAAATATTGTCAAAGACTATTTGTGCAGTACAATGGGCAAAGATTTTGAGCAATTTGGGTAATAAAAATATTCCATATTTTGCTGATAAATAAATAATTAGCCCATGTTTTAAATTGCTTTCACTTTTTTGTTACTAAATTATGTTTTTTGTATGTTTATGCAGGAAGGTTTACCAGGACTACTCTCAAGCTATGAGTGATCTTTCTTTAGGTATAATGGAGCTTTTAGGAATGAGCCTTGGAGTTGGCAAAGGGTATTTTAGGGAATTTTTTGAAGAGAATAGTTCAATAATGAGGCTCAACTACTATCCACCTTGTCAAAAGCCTGAGCTCACACTTGGAACTGGACCTCATTGTGATCCTACATCTTTAACCATTCTTCATCAAGACCAAGTGGGTGGCCTTCAAGTTTATGTTGACAATCAATGGCACTCCATTAGCCCTGATATCAATGCTTTTGTTGTCAATGTTGGTGATACCTTCATGGTATGATCTTCTTTCCTTTAGTACACTTAATTTATCTAAGGTTTTAAATTCAAGTCGCGATCATAGTCGCGTCGTAATCTATCCTTAATGTTACATAGAATTACAGTCAAATGCCAAATGCAGCTGATGCGGCCTCAACCACATACATGTTGTGGGCCCATATGCATCAAAGACCTTGATGTCGCGGCCTAGACCTTTTCTTAAAAACTTTTATCCCAACAAACTAAAAAATGAACTTAAATTTTGGTTGATGATCTTCATACTTGTGTGCTAAACCTACTTTTTTTCTTGATTAGGCTCTTTCAAATGGGAAATACAAGAGTTGTTTGCATAGGGCAGTGGTGAACAGCCAGAAGACAAGAAAGTCTCTTGCATTCTTTTTGTGTCCAAGAAGTGATAAGGTGGTGAGTCCACCATGTGAGTTGGTAGACAATAGCAACCCAAGGGTTTACCCAGATTTCACATGGCCTATGCTACTTGAGTTTACTCAGAAGCACTACAGAGCTGATATCAAGACACTTGAGACATTTGCCAACTGGCTTCAATGTAAAAGGAACTAAAATTTCAAAAGCACATGAAGGGTATGATGTTGGTCTAAGGAAAATAGGAACTCATGTGGAAGATTATTTGATGGAGGGAAAGTAAGGTAAAGGAAAAGACAAGACGGAGTTTCTTCATGTTTTGAGTGATGAACAGAACACATGAGTTAAAATAGTTCAAAAGGAATCAATAAGCAAAATTTGGCAGGTTATTCTGTAATTTTTCATTTGATGATATAGAAAGGTTCTTCATGTAATGTGCATGTGATACGGAAATCAAAACAACTTTTCTAAATGGAAAAGTCATCACTCCAAAGGTGGATGAACTTCCTAGCAGCAGTGGTCACGGATTTCATCAGACAACGAGAACAATAAGATTCAGATTGATTTCGGTTGTAGAATAAATTTTGCTCCCACCAATAAGTCAATTCCAGTCAAATCATTGAGTTCGATATATATATATATATATATATATATATATATATATATATATATATATATATATATATATATATATATATATATATATATATATACTAGCACCGTGACCCGTGCGATGCACGGGGCCAAAGCTTTAGGGTCTACTGAAGTATTATAAGACCAAAATTAGATTAATAGTAATTGAAGTTATATTTTAACAACTAAGCTATGTTTAGCCAATAAGAGAAAACTATAATGTAGAACATATTTGTTGCGAAATTAATTTTCATTTTCACTAATCTGATTACGGAGGAATCAATTTCTGCTATTTGAACAGTTAAAATTTCTAGTGAACCATAAAGTACCCTTAAAATATAAAATTACGAATGTTGTATAGAATGAAAAGAAAGTAGTTACTGAGAGAAATGAAATTGCTCCATTAAAATATAGACAACAAATGATAATCAAGTAAGTCATTATCACATTACATAAAAGTTCTTTTTTTCAACAAACAGGTTACTAAGGAACAAACTCTGCATATTTGAACAGTTAATTTTTTCCAACCGCTTAAGAACCCCAAAACACACTGTTTTGCATTACTATTTCCTTTGAACAACTAATTTTTTTTAGTCTCTAAATTACCTTAAAACACAGTGGCTAGCATCACACTTTACATAATTTATCGGGAAATTAATTTTCATTTTTCACCAATCCGATTATTGAGGAACAAACTTCATCTATTTATAGATATAATTTTTTTTCTTAAATTTAAATTATACTTAAAAAATAAAAATATAAAAAATGAGAAGAAAAACAAAAGAGAGGGGAGGGGGGTTTGGCGCCAAAGTGGGGAGTGGATGTATATATAAAGATATTTTCATTAATAGAAGGGGCCCAACTATAAGGTAGAACATATTTGTTGTGAAATTAATTTTCATTTTCACTAATCTGATTACGGACGAATCAATTTCCGCTATTTGAACAGTTAAAATTTCTAGTGAACCATAAAGTACCCTTAAAATATAAAATTACGAATGTTGTATAGAATGAAAAGAAAGTGGTTAGTGACAAAAATGAAATCGATCCATTAAAATATAGACAACAAATGATAATCAAGTAAGTCATTATCACATTACATAAAAGTTCTTTTTTTCAACAAACAGGTTACTAAGGAATAAACTCTGCATATTTGAACAGTTAATTTTTTTCGACTACTTAAGAACCCCAAAACACACTGTTTTGTATTACTATTTCCTTTGAACAACTAATTTTTTTTAGACTCTAAATTACCTTAAAACAGAGTGGCTAGCATCACACTTTACATAATTTATCAGGAAATTAATTTTCATTTTTCACCAATCTGATTATTGAGGAACAAACTTCATCTATTTATAGATCTAATTTTTTTCTTAAATTTTAATGTATTCTTCAAAAATGAAAATATAAAAAATAAGAAGAAAAAAAAGGGGGGGAGGGGTGGGGGGGGGGGGAGTTTGGAGGGAAAGTGGAAAGTTTGGAGCCAAAATTAGGTGTAGGGCCCACTTGGAGACTACCCTTGGATTTATATTCTTATATATATATATATATATATATATATATTCATTAATTTTTAAAACATTCATTAAAAATTAAGAAAGGGAAGAGTTTGGGTCAAAGTAAGCCTTTGTCTAGCATTCAACACCATATTAGATGGTGTATGGTACAAAACTTTTATTAACCATTGATTTTTTTTAAACCAAATTATCCTCATGGAGACTAATCCTTTGAGGTATTGGAGATCCATTTAAGGGTTCGGTTTTACACCATATTGGGGCGGTTAAGCTTGGGCAGGTTGGGCCTAATTGGGCCAATAAAATCCTCTTTATTTTTACAGCCTTTTTCAATTTAGTTGTTATAAAAAAGCCCCTTTCACTTTTTTTTTAGTGTATGTATAAATATAGTACAGTAATAAACCTGGAAATACTAAAACCTGGAAATACTAATTCAAGCAATTATCATTTTTTCACATTACAAAACCTGGATATCAAATTTAACTAAATACCAAATAAATTCACTTGATAACCAAGTCCATAATATAAAAGTCTTCAAATAATTAAAACAATCCTTAATCCATAATCCATAGACCATAGTAAAAGTCTTCAAATAATTAAAACAATCCTTAATCCATAGACCATAATAAAAGTCTTCAAATGATTAATAAGTCCATAATACTTCCTAATAGAAGTATATAATTAAAAACAAAACAGAATCAGTATTTAGTTCAAAACAAAACAGAATCAGTATTTAATAGACTCCACTTCAAATGAAAGTCTTCAAATGTTCAATGTCTTCAAAACTATTTCCATAATGAAGACTCCACCTCAATCTCCTACACCAAAACCAACTCCTGTTAAGAATAACATAATTGAATAATTAGTATTTAGTAGTGCAGTAACATAATTTTGTAGTGCAGTAACATAAATTCAGTTCAGCAGCAACACTTACACTAACTTCTCAAATCACAACCATTATTTGGTTGTGATTGAGATGATGAACTAGCAGTAGAACTGTTTTGTGCTTGAGCAAATTCTTGTTACAATTCAAAAATAAAACAGAATCAGTTTAATTGCACAACTGAAATTTAACTTCTGAAATTTTAAAGAAACAACTTAAATTTTAAAGAAAGAAAACTTCTGAAATTTTAAAGAAACAACTTAAATTTTAAAGAAAGAAGTACCTGATACTATATTTTCAGATGACTCATAGAGGTCTTCAAGATTGAGGTCCTTGAATTAAAAGCGAGAGGGCCTCAACCAATTTTGAGCACAAATTAGTGCTTCTGCCATTTCTGGACTTAGACAACTTCTAAAAGGGTCCAAAACCCTACTACCAAAAGTGGAAATAGGAGTAGCAAAGATATCTTTAGCCATGCTAGACAATATAGGAAATCTAGATGAATTATGCTTCCACCAAATCAACACATCAAATTTGTCATCACCATCCAAATTAGGCTCAAATAAGTACCTCTCAAGTTCATTCTTCTTTTCTATGGAATTCTTTTCAACCAAATGCTTCTTAAATGCATCAGCCCTTCCCATGTTCCCAACTGGATTAGATGTGGCAGATTCAGAAGCCCCGCTTATAGGACTAGGTGTTTCTTGGGTAGTGTTATTTTGTTGCTCATATACTTTAGAATACCAATTATCAAACATGTCAGACAAGGCTTTCTTCACATAAGTTGTCAATGAAGCTAGTAAGATTGGGTCTTCTTTGTACATATCATCAAAAGACCACTCCACATAACTCAACTTGTAGCGGGGGTCAAAAATGACACCAAAATAGAGAAATGGGTTCAAATTAAGAAGACTACCCCAATACTTATCATATTTCAACTTCATTTCCCTACCCATTTTACTCAAAACTGAATTGGCATCATTGATGGCATTCTTAAGTTCAGTGTGTATTGAGGCTAACTGGTGAAATGCAGTATGAATGCTAACATGCAAAGAAACTGAAAATACATTAGTAGCATCATAAAAAATCTTAAGAAACCTCATAAATGTTTGAGCAGTCTACCAATCTATAGAATTAGGGGTACCCTCATTCCCAAAGTATTCGGTAAAGCTTACATCCTCAAACTCTGGCTTTTCAAATGCAGACTGGAACTTTTCAGCAGCCTCCAACATCATGTAAGTCGAGTTCCATCTAGTAGGAACATCAAGACATACAAGTTTCTTAGAAGAAATCCCAACAAGCTCTATAATCTCTTTAAATTTGGCAAGTCGCTGAGCGGAGGATCTCACAAATCTAACAGCATGCCTAATTTTGTTAATTGAAGAGCTCATCTCTTTTAAACCATCATTGACTATGAGGTTTAAAATATGAGCACAACACCTCATATGGAAAGAAATCACCATCTTGTACCACCCCATTCAATGACTTAAACCTCCTTTTTAAAATCCCAGCTGCCACATCATTTGAAGATGCATTGTCCATTGTAATTGTAGATAAATTTTTAAGCCCCCATTTTCTTAAAATCTCCTCAATGTGCTTAGCTATTGTCTCACCTTTATGATTGGGTACTACACTAAAACTGATGATCCTTTTTTGATACTTCCATTCACTGTCAATGAAGTGGGCAGTGAGTTTGAGGTAATTAAGGTTTTGGATAGATGTCCAACAATCAGTTGTGAGAGCAACACGACTACAATCAGACCTAAAGAAGCGGACTAACTTGTCCTTTTCCTCCACATACGGTTGGAAACAATCTCTAGCTACTGTGTGCCTTGAAGGAATTGTGAATTGGGGTTGCAGAGCATTAGTATAATACTTAAAACCCTCACCTTCAACTACCTTAAAGGGTTGTTCATCCACAATGATAAAACTGCCAACGCTTTTCTACAATACTCAACATTAAACCTTTGGCCAGTGGCTGCCAATTGATTACTACCTTCAGTACCTTGGGTAAAAGTAAGCACGGTTTGGGTGGGGTCATGTGCTACCGAATAGGGATATTTCTTACAATAACGTTGTATGTGAACTTTCATGTTTGTGGTGCCATGAGTCCTAGTGTCACATAAATACTTCTGCCCACAATAGTTACACTTAGTAGTTGGATCTGGTGCTTCACTTTCTGGTAATTTGGTGAAGTGGTTCCAAGCCATGGATGTCTTACGAGGACCATTTGCATTTTTCTTCCTCTTTTTGGGAGGATCAGCAGGATCAGCAGTTTGGGTTGGTGGTGGGGCAGCAGTTTGGGTTGGTGGGGCAGCAGTTAAAGTTTGGGTTGGTATTTGTTCTTGAGTAGGAGCAGGAGTAGGTGGGGCAGCATTTAGATTAGGAGGCTGGTCCATAACTGAAAGTCACATGGAATACACCAGAAACAAATTCATACATGCTTATCCAGACTTATACAGACTTATACCACTTGAAATTAAGCAAACAAACACAAAAGAAATAATCAAATGAAATTAAGCAGACTTAAGCCTTTGATTTTGAGAGAATACCTTGATGTTGATGATGTTCAATACTGTAAAATAGCTTGATGTTGATGATGTTCAATAGTCAATACCTTGCTTGTATCTCTGCAACATAACATAAAATGAATCAGAACATAGAAAGCAGATTAACAAATATCAAATAGAAGCAAAACATAGAAAGCAGATCAACAGAATCAATACCTAGGGTTGATGATGATGATGATGATGTTCAATACCTTGATGTTGATGATGTTCAATACCTTGCTTGTATCTCTGCAAAAATGAACAAAAGGCAGAATCAGAACATAGAAACAGATTAACAGACGCAGAATCAAAAATGAAATGGAAACAGAATCAGAACAAAAATCAAAACCAAATGGAAACAGATTAACAGAAACAGAATCAGAACAAAAAGCAAAACGAAATGGAAACAGAATCAGAACAAAAAGCAAAACAAAATGGAAAGAACAGAAACGAAGGAAATGAGAACGAAATAACGAATACCTTGATGATGTCACGGAATTATTCTTCTTCCACGAACCTAGTAGCTATTTGCAAGTTCATCATCCTTGATGTTGATGATGAGAACGGGAGGAAGGGAACGATTAGCGAACAGTCTCAACAGAGAATAGAGATGAGAGAAAGGGAGCGAACGTGAGAACTCACTATGAAAGGGAACGAACGAATGAAGAAGACGAACGTGAGAACTCACTGTGAAAGGGAGCGAACGAACTCACTGTGAAAGGGAACGAACGAAGGGCACTGCGCTAGGGTTTTCAGGTTTTGTGTTGTGCGAGTGCTACGAAGAAGACGAAGAAAACGGTGACTGCGCTAGGGTTTTCAGGTTGTGAATTGTGACACAGTCTCACTGTTGAGCGCGTTATATACCTAGGGTTAAATGAGGCTTGTACGGGCGGGTTCGGGTTGTGCGGGCGGGTTTGGAGCGCCACTGCACCCGCCCGTGCACAACCGTGTCAACCATGTTCGCTTCCGTTCGTACCCGTGAACCCGACCAAACCCGACCCGTGCGGATTTTGCAGGTGCGGTTGCTGCGGGTTTGGGCGGGTTCGGTTTTGCTGATCAGCCCTAACGTTGGTTATTAACCATTGAATTGAGAAGGCACAAGATTTTTTATTTTTGTTTGGTCCATTCACACCATAATTTTTTGTCATTGCCACAATGCCTTACCACACTGTATAATCATTTGTAGCCCTCCAATCCGTCAGGCCAGCCCACCAAGCTTTTTTTTGTCAAGAATGCATTGATTTCATTAAACGAGCTAGACCCAAACCAAACACCAGGGGCGAAATACCATCGAATGGGTAAGGCTATTTAGAAATCAGCCCAACCCAACCTAGCTGAAACATAACATGGGACTTACATTACTTAGCCCACCAACCATAAACACACTACTAGTAACCGGCCCAAAATGTGGGTCCAATAATTACAACCAAAAATAGCAAAAAGACATAACTCCAGTTAAGGGCCACATGATAATGACACACCAACCAAATTCGACAGGCACCCAAATTCGGCAAAAACCCTAGAACCCTTCAATCTCTTTCGTTGCTCCTCCACGTGATCTCCAGCGCATATTTGTGATCGTCCACTACTACTCTTCTAAGAGGATTAGGGGGATGGTGGATCCAGTTCTGAGGAAGGCGATCCATAGCAGCAAGATGATAAAGTTGATGTGCGACGCTGTTACCCTCACTCGTATCCAGGTAATACTACAACAAACTATTCTTGCTCTAAGATCTATGATGTCTGATAAAATACAAAGCTTAGATATATATTTTTTATTTGAACTATTTTTCTATATATTTTTTTTATTTTTGGCGGGTTTGGATAGGTCAATTGCCACTTTTCAGCCCAAAATTACTTTTTAGGTTTTTTTTCATATTTATTTATTTTATGGGTGGATTAGTCTATTAGCCCATGATAGGGAGAGGCGAGCTCAAATTCTCAACCCACCACTTACTGACGGATCTCCCCACCGTGCCATTTTTCGCAGGCTCGCGACAAAGCAAGGCAAGTCGACCTGCTTCGCCATCCTTAAACATTTATGCTTTACTTATGGTGTTTTATTAGGTTGTACTCATTTTACTTATTTGACTCACCAAATAGTATTGATTAAGGTAAGATAAATTATGTATAATTACTTTTCCCTGTTATTCATTTTGGAAAATGTATCGAGCTATAAGTCGATAAATGTTGAACCAGATAGACCTTGAAAGATGAGCGGAACTGATGAAGTGGTGGTTCGAGCAAACAATGGTGTGACTTGCAAGGATTTTGATGTCTTAGCCAATAAATAAACAAAGAAACAAAGAGAGAGTCAAGTAGGGAATTAGATCCTATCTTCGGGACTCGGCTAGTAAGTAACCTTATATTGGAGGTTTCGTAAGTAGCTTTGTTTAATCCATGCATGATGTTATGTACCGTATCTCTGGACCTGTATCCGATCTTAGATACAAGGTCTGATCCGAGATAGTTGGTAGGGGTTGGTCTTGATCAACCGAGCTCCGCTTCCGATCCGGGGCAGGTGGTACTTGCGGGGACAAATGTTCTGTACCGTATCTCTGGACCTGTATCCGATCTTAGACACAAGGTCCGATCCGAGATAGTTGGTAGGGGTTGGTCTCGATCAACCGAGCTCCGCTTCCGATCCGGGGCAGGTGGTACCTGAGGAACACTCTGACGCTCAAGTCAGCTAGGAACTGATTAGAGGTAAAGAGTAGGAAAAAGTGTGTACCTTCAGCATTACATTGAATGCCTATTTATAGAGTAAAAGTGGGTTGTCATAATGAATCAGAGCCGTCCGATTTAGGGCCTAGATCTTAGCCGTTGGTTAATGGATATGCTTTTGCTTATGGGCCTCATCCGTAACAGTTCCCCCCCAAGTCGGGTCGCCTGTGAGGCGATCTTGACTTGTAAGCCTTGTCCGAGCTCCATGAAACCGGGCTAGTGCTCCCGAGACAGAGACGACCGTTGAGTGACTCAAGGTTCCTCTGAACATCCGGGATCCTGTCTTTAGATTGCGACCTTCTACAAGGCCGGGCTTATAGCTACGAAGGTGTCTGCCCCAGCCTCGAAAGCCTCGGAGTGTCAAGAAATCATGTGACCACCGAGTGACTCGAGGTGTCAGTTTAATGTCGCCTTTAGGACGGAATTCTTCGAGGCCGGGCTTATACCGACGAGGGTGTCTGCCACCAGCCTCGGAGATCCCGAGATAAGGGTCTTGTCAAAGATCTTTGAGGCCGGGTTTATACCAGCGATGGTGTCTACCACCAGCCTCGGAGCGCCCGAGATACGGTTCTTGTCAAAGATCTTCGAGGCCAGGCTTATACCAGCGAGGGCGTCTGCCACCGGCCTCGGCAATGTTAAAAACGTGACCACTTGAGGGACTTGAGGTGTCAGTTTAATGTTGCCTTTAAGAAGAGGAAGCCAGAGACGAGCTGGGCTAAGGGGAACCCTCAGGATAATAGGAATCATCGGGAGTCCGACCTGGTGGAGCTCGCGAACCTCTAACGATGTCGAGCTCAGTGTCTCGGGTTCCGGTTCTAGCGTGGAATTTTAAGGTGATCGTTCGACCGATCGCAAATCCTTCCCTTCAACCTCGGATTTGCCCAATCCACAATAGTGAGGCCCATAAGCAAAAGCAGATCCATTAGCCAACCGCTAAGATCTAGACCCTAGATCGGACTACTCTGATTCATTAGGACAACCCACTTTTACTCTATAAATAGGCATTCAATGTAATGCTAAAGGTACACACTCTTTCCTACTCTTTACCTCTAATCAGTTCCCTAGCTGACTTGAGCGTCGGAGTGTCCCCGCAGGTACCACCTTCCCCGGATCGGAAGCGGAGCTCGGTTGATCCAGACCAACCCCTACCAACTATCTCGGATCGGACCTTGTGTCTAAGATCGGATACAGGTCCAGAGATACGGTACAGAACATTTGTCCCCGCAGGTACCACCTGCCCCGGATCGGATGCAGAGCTCGGTCGATCAAGACGAACCGCTACCAACTATCTCAGATCGGACCTTGTGTCTAAGATCGGATACAGGTCCAGAGATACGGTACAGAACATTGGCGACCACAGTGGGAGAATCTTGTACTCTAGTTCCTCTCCCATCTCCTTGATTGACAATGGCTCCGACCTTACGTCATAGGACTATCCCGAATGTCGCTGAAGGACCGGTTCTGCAGCGGGTGACTCCGGAAGGAGTTGCAGTCACCTTACCCCTTAGCCCGGCGCAAGCTCGAAGCTCGGCAACGGCTATGGTTCCTGGGAGTTCGGCCCGGAACCGACTTCCACCTCCCCCGCAGACCGTCCAGGTATCGGTCGATGCTGTCCAATAGCTCGTCCTGTTCCTAAATCGGCAAGCCAAGGACGACCAGCAGCAAAGCCAAAGCTACACCCAGTTAGAAGCTCAGATTGCTGAGATCCGGGCTCGTAACATCCCGGATCGAGGTTTCCCTCTGCGCAACTCTTCAAGTGGAGTGACTCATGGCCGCGACCGCCGCTAATCTCCCGCTTGGAGGAGATTCCACCACCGCACTCCACCTCGTTGTAGAGGAGCGCGAGGATCAGAGACTCCCTCAAGTCGGACCCCTGATGATTCTTATGGTCCCGAGGGTTCCCCTCGGCCTAGCTCGTTTCTGTTTCCCTCTCCTCTGAGGCGACGTACCATAAGTCAAAAAAGGTCTCTGAGGCAGGAATATCAGCGCCTTCGCTCGCGGGGATCCCCCGACAAGTGTGGCTACCGACGGTCTCCACCCCTTGAGAGCTCGGCAAAGCGTAAATGACCTTTCACAAGTAAGATCGACTACTTCTTGGTGCCAAAGCACCTTTAGAAACCTCCCGAGGGTTTGAAAATGCATGATGAGACTGGCGATCCGGATCGCCACCTCGACTACTTTGACACGGTTATGCAATACCGTAACGTTACAGAGGAGATAAAGTGCCGAACCTTTCCCCTCACTCAAGAGAAGGCGGCTCTAGACTGGTTCATGGCTCTTAAGCCAAATACGATCTCCTCTTGGGATCAGTTAGCCAAGCTCTTTTCTGCACACTTCGCCCACTCGAAGATGAAGCCTAAATCTCGAAAGGTATTACAGGCAATTCGGCAAGGAGAAAATGAGTTCCTCTGGGACTAAATAGAGAGATTCAATAGAGAAGATGCGATCAAGTCCGGAACCTCGACGACTCTTTCCGTCTTTACTTCATGGAGGCTGGTCTTCGTCAAGGAAGTCTATTTCAGATAGACGTCGTGGTCAACCAAACTGAGTCGCTTGCCGAGTTCCTCCAGCGATCTCAGAAGTATATCGATCATGAAGAAGGGATTAACGCAAGAAGGTCACGTGTCACCTGGGTCTCGGAATGAGCCTACGGGCGTGATGTAATCTGACTTTGTAAATATTCAACCATCTAATATATATCCCGGCTACGATTTTCCTCACACTGAATGCTTAGTAAAAGTGAGTTCCGAGGTTGAAGGGAAGGATTTGGGATCGGTCGAACGATCACCTAAAAGTTCCACGCTAAAACCGGAACCCGGGACACTGAGCTCGACATCGCTAGAGGTTCGGGAGCTCCACCAGGTCGGACTCCCGATGATTCCTACTATCCTGAGGGTTACCCTTGGCCCAGCTCGTCTCTGGCTTCCTCTTCTTCAAGGCAGCATTAAACTGACACCTCGAGTCCCTCAGATGGTCACGTTTTTAACATTGCCGAGGTTGGTGGCAGACGCCCTTGCTGGTATAAGCCCGGCCTCGAAGATCTTTGACAAGACCCGTATATCGGGCGCTCTGAGGCTGGTGGTAGACACCCTCGCTGGTATAAACCCGGCCTCAAAGATCTTTGACAAGACTCGTATCTCGGGCGCTCCGAGGCTGGTGGTAGACACCCTCGCTGGTATAAGCCCGGCCTCTAAGATCTTTGACAAGACCCGTATCTCGGGCGCTCCGAGGCTGGGGGTAGACACCCTCGCTGGTATAAACCCGGCCTCGAAGATCTTTGACAAGACCCATATCTCGGGCGCTCTGAGGCTGGTGACAGACACCCTCGCTGGTATAAACTCGAAGAATTCTGTCCTAAAGGCGACATTAAACTGACTCCTTGAGTCACTCGGTGGTCACATCATTTCCTGACACTCCGAGGCTTCCGAGACTGGGGGCAGACACCTTCGTAGCTATAAGCCCGGCCTTGTAGAAGGTCGCAATCTAAAGACTTAATCCCGGATGTTCAGAGGAACCTTGAGTCACTCAACGGTCATCTCTGTCTCGGGAGCACTAGCCTGGTTTCATGGAGCTCAGACAAGGCTTACAAGTCAAGACCGCCTCACAGGCGACCCGACATGAAGGGCAACTGTTACGGATTGGCCCAATCCACAATAGTGAGGCCCATAAGCAAAAGCAGGTCCATTAACCAACGACTAAGATCTAGGCCCTAGATCGGACGACTCTGATTCATTAGGACAACCCACTTTTACTCTATAAATAGGCATTCAATGTAATGCTCAAGGTACACACTCTTTCCTACTCTTTACCTCTAATCAGTTTCCTAGCTGACTTGAGCGTCGGAGTGTCCCCGCAGGTACCACCTGCCCCAGATCGGAAGCGGAGCTCGGTTGATCAAGATCAACCCCTACCAACTATCTCGGATCGGACCTTGTGTCTAAGATCGGATACAGGTCCAGAGATACGGTACAGAACATTTGTTCCCGCAGGTACCACCTGCCCCAGATCGGAAGCGGAGCTTGGTTGATCAAGACCAACCCCTACCAACTATCTCGGATCGGACCTTGTGTCTAAGATCGGATACAGGTCCAGAGATACGGTACAGAACGCATGATATGCGAGAATTATTGATTGCCACTCAATCTCCAGGCTAAGATCACGATCCGAGTGACATCGTAATTCACATGATGTCGTGATCAACCCAGAACCGTTGTGTTTGTTTGAATTTCTTGCTTGATACTCTTTTGAGGCGAGCCCTTGAGATGAGCAATAAATGATGAGGTGTAAATATGAAAATTCGTTAACAAGATTCAACAAATGTTGCCTACTCCTCGAGAGCTAGAGCTGTCATCTCTTCTTATTACTTAAACTATTGAATTAGCTAGGATTATAGTATATAATGATACAATTTACACAAATAATCTTGTAAATAATTAAATAGTCATACTCATACACAACACTCATTTTACCTCCATCTTTCCTTATTTGGAATTTTGAGATCCTGATTTTCGAGAATTTTATGATACCCTTGAGTTTTGTTGTGTGTCGATACTCAGTAAGCAAACTTAATACAATATTGAAATTTATTTAAAAATACTTAAATATAAAAAAATGTGTCATTAATTTATTGGATGTTGAGTATCATATTTAATCGGTATGAGAGTGTTCACACCTATATACATTGATACTTCAATAATGTTCTACTAGTAGGTTTTCTTTGTAACAACTAGTACTTTACCCGTGCATACGCACGGATGACATTGTATTTGTTATAATTTGCTATGAACCTATAAATAATTTACAAATCGTAAAATTTTAATAAATGAAAGAGAAAAACTCAATAAAAATGCTATATTTCAACTTGCTTAAAAAACTCGTGTCGCGAAAAGTTAAAAAAAGTCAGTATCTTCTTCTAATATTAATAATGGAGTAAAAATCATAAAAAAAGAAAATGAGATCTAATATAAGATATACACTCGTGTCGCTCCCATTACCGCTTCTTGTTGCCTCTCCCGGTTGACACTCTTCGTTGCCTCTCTCGCTGCCTCTCTTGTTGCCGACCTCGTTGCCAATCTCTTGTTGTCGCTCCCATTGCCGCTTCTCGTTGCCTCTCCCATTGACGCTCCCCGTTGTCGTTCCCCATTGCCGCTCTCGGTTGCGTCTCTCTTTGTCGATCTCGTTGCTAGTCTAGTTGCCACTCTCCATTGTCTCTCGTGTTGCCTTTTTCGCTGCCTCTCCCCGTTGTCGCTCTAGGTTGCCTCTCCCGTTGCCGATTTCATTGCTAGTCTCTCTTTGCCACTCCTGTTGTCGCTTCCCGGCGTCTCTCTCCTTGCCCCTCCCGCTGCCTCTCCTGTTGCCTCTCTTGTTGCCTCTCTCGTTGCCGATCATTTTAATTAAATTATTTCAAAAAAATTATTTTGGAATTTTTGCTAGTGGTTAATTTTTTTTGTCAATTATTGTTGGTTAAATTGACTCATTTTAGTAGTTTTAGTAGATTATAGTAAAAAGTGAGATAAAATAATTGGAAATGACATATTTGTCCTTAAAATTGATGATGTGTCAAATTTTTAGAATGGGGTAATCTAATATTTTTGGTAGTGATTTGTTTGATTATATTTATAGTAGAAGATAGTAGATAGTAGATTTATTTATAGTAGAATAGTAGATAGTAGATAAACTAAAAAAATTAAAATGTGAAAAGAGAGAATGGAGGGATATATATATATATATATATATATATATATATATATATATATAAAATAGTGAGAGGGAGAGAGAGAGAGAGAGAGGGAAATATAAGAGCGAGAGAGAAAAGAGAAAAGTGAGTTTTAAAGATGAAATAAAAAATTAAAATATGATGTGAGAGTGGGACGCACAAAAGATAAAAGTGAGAGAAAAGAAAAAGTGAGATAAAATAATTGGAAATCACATATTTGTCCTTAAAGTTGTTGATGTGTCAAATTTTAAGAAATGGGTAATTTAGTATTTTTGGTAGTGGTTTGTTTGATTATATACTAGCAGTATACCCGTGTAATATGCTCTGAAATTGAATAACTAAGGCCCGTAAGTGATGATACTATTGAATAGGGATTCAAGACCTTATGGCTCTCTTTTGTAAAAAAGATAGCAGACAAGGGAAAACCTAGCTAATAGTGGATAAGGTAACGAATTGAATTTAAAGTGTTGAGTAAAATTAGCATTTGAAATAGCTTATATAAATATAAAACGACATAAATGAACATTTGTAATTAATACTTACAAATGAAAGAGAGAATTCATTTAATAGAGGATAAATGAAAAATTTAACTAAAATAATAAGGGTGAAAATGGGAGAAAAATGAAACTCTATAAGGTATAAGCTCAAACGCTACTTCAAGTAGCATTTCAAAAAATGTTATGACTTGGTGAAAAACGTTGTAAGCTAGACATGCTAAACACCTACAATAAACCTATCCGCTATAAGCTAGTGGATTGCATTGCCAAGCGGAACCTATAAAAAAATAGGGACCCAATCGGTAGTCTGTTAATTTTTTCCAGCGGTAAAAAAGGGGACGATGATAGACCCAACCATAAAAGAAGACATAAATCAATCGTATTCTCTATTAATTTCTCATTTGTGCGGAATCTGAAAGTTAGTTGAGGTGATATAAGTTCTCAATTGTGATTTCTTTTTCCAAGCGATTATGCTAAGAGAGAAACTTTATCCATTGATTGTGGGTTTTGCAACTAAGTTACTAAAACATGCATAAGTAAATTTGAAAAAAAAGAAGATAAATTTGTTTGAGAAATAGAATTGTATTGATTAGTGTATGTCTATAATAATACGTACAATAATAACATAAAGTATCCAATAACATGCTTTACCGATACATTTTCAAGAGTTCGCTGTTGGACCTCTTTCAAAAACTAGAAGCACAACCTCACTTATCAGGATAAAATAATTAAACTATTTAGGAAAAAGACGGGGACATCTAGTATGGACTCATTCAAGAGTTCGCTGTTGGACCTCTTACAATTTTAGTAAATTTTAATAAAATATTATATATATATATATATATATATATATATATTTCTATTTTGTATTATTATAAAATTTATTTTTTGCTAGAAATAATAAATGTTGGACCAATTCTAAGAAGTCCATATTAGTTTGACTAAAAAAATCACAGATTTTTGTTTGCAGCACAAAGTACATAAGTACGCTCTATGGTAACGACATTTCTTAGCATTTTTTTCACATATACCTCTGCCCCTCATGAATATGTAGTTTTCTAGCATCTTCCATAGTTTTTATTATCTTCCTCTCTATGTTTCTTTCTTCTTACAACCCTCTCCAACTGCAAATTCCAGCCTGCATCCTCAATCATTTGTCATGCCTTAATTCGGTATGAACTTGATGTAATAATTAGGCTTGAGTATTCCTCGTACTCATTTTGAATGAATTCTTTGTTTATAAAAAAACAAAGAAGAAACCACTCCCTAGCTATAACCTATAACCGTTTTGCATGCCTGAAAATTGGGATCATCCTCTTAATATATTAAGACCAAGTCAACTATTCCAAATGTTTGTTAACACCACTTGGTAAAAGGGTGGGACAAAAACTTTGTTGTATTTTATTGTTAATATATTACCCACCAATATACCTTCCTTCCTTTTTTATTGTCAAATTTCGTATTTTGCTTATACGGACAAAAACTTTGTTGTATTTTATTGAGAAGCATATAAGTTGGACCACAACAAAATACGTAAACCAAGATACGCCTCATCTGATATATATATATATATATATATATATATATATATATATATATATATATATATATATATATATATATATATATATTAAACAAAATCAATGGTCATGATTTATCACTTTATTCTTCCCACATGAGGCAACAAATTACATCTGCTTGCTAATTTTTTTTAGGAAGCACTTATATCAAGTTCTAATTGTCAAGTTCATCATCTCCTATTTTAGATACAAAAGTGGGGAACATGACCAACTTGACACGTAGAAATAGGGAACAGTTTCCGGATACAAAATACAATTTTGAGTCATACCTTACATGGAACAAGCTTGTCCTTGTTTTTCTAAACTTCAAGGATCAAGTGATATGTCCGCTTCATAAATGTAATTTATTTGTCATTTCTCCTAAACGTAAAAAAACCCGATGATTCGTAGATTTGGACCTTGGATCCTTTGAAATCATTCACCGTGGGTTCTTGTTACAATTATCTTGTGTAGGTCTGTTCGGTTTTTGGCGCTAATAATGATTTGAACTTGGCTTTCAAGGAGCTATGGAAAACAACCATACCATCTACAGTTCTCATTTTTGGCTGGAGAATCCTTACCAAATTCCTACCAACTCGTGACCTATTATTCACGCGCCATGTGATTAACTCGAGTGATGCAGTTGGATGTCTTTTTTACGGGGAGGATCGCGAAGACTTAATGCATTTCTTCCTTAATTGTAATTTTGTCACAGGGGTCTAGGCTAAGATTTATAGTTGGCTTGGCTTACAATTGTCTAGATGTCAAGGGATTGTGGAACATTTTTTGCGAGTTCGGAAAGAATACAAAGGTAAAAAGACAAAGAAGGTAAAATATTATATTTCAATACTAAAATGGGAGTTTCCCATTTCTCATTATATTACAAAATACAATTTTGAGTCATAATATTTGACACGTAGAAATTGGGGAACACTTTCCCTATTGTTGCTCATGTAAAATGTTTGTTTTAGAATTGACTTATCTATAGGGTGGATAGTCGGTAAAATTATTTCTCTTCCTCTTGGTGGAATAATGTACTCTTATGTATTAACGGTTTCAGAATTCAAATTGTTGTTCGAATTTGAGTACTCCTAACGCTCCATCAAATGAATTATTACTTATAAAAAAACACGAGGATAATTGATAAATTGATAATCATACAAATATCGTTGAATCAGAAAATTTGAATATGCTAGCTGCAAGCTATAAGTCTAGAGGTAAAGCACCTTGTGGACGCTTTGTCTTATTTGATAATTTCCATTGCATATAGAGGACAAAAGCCCAATAATTTTTCCATTAATTCAGCTAGTAAAATACACTGATGAGTATTGAAATAGTCGCCACTTCCTCTCTTGATTATTGAGATCTGATCATTTTTGTTTTCAATAAGACAAGATAAGTATACTTTTTTATTTATGAAAGATAAACATAATCACTCTTAAATAAGCCTTTGAATACTTACAAGTTACAAGTTACGTACTCTAGCTATTTTAGAACCATTATTATGAAACGACAAAAAAACATGATCGAGTCGAGTTGGAGAATGGTGATATCTCGTGTTCTTTTCTGCACTAAAATATAATTGTTTGAAACTTATATCTTATTCTATTTTTACTCCCAATCACATTCCTTAGTTACGTGTCGATGATGTCCTACATACACTTCGGTTAAACCAAACGTATGTATGGCCTTGTCAATTTTTTAAAATTATGTGGTATAATTAGTGAGGTGTGTTGGTAGAAGAAACGACAAAGCTTTAACCTATTTCATATATCTATCTGATGGCCTTTTCTAGAGTCCTCCTTAATGAGAGATGTTATGGTAATTATAGTGTTTACTATTTACACCTCCTCCAAAGGCCCAATTTCTGAAAAGCCCAATCAAATCATTAGAGTCCAATCTTCAATGGCCAAGATCATTTCACGAGATCGGACGGCCTAAATCGGCCACAACAAACACCACTCCAAATCTATAAATACAGCATTCAAAGCTCATTAATGGAAAGATTTTTCCCAACACAATACTCATTAACTCAAATACTGACTTGAGCGTCGGAGTGTTATTGCAGGAACAACATCAGACACCTCAAGATCGACAACCTCGAAAACCTTAAGATCGACAACCTCGGACACCTCAAGATCGGAAAACATCGAATATCTCAAGACCTGGACATTAAAACAGAATCAAGGATAAAACACCTACTAACTGCATAAAACCGATCACCAAGGTCGGAAGCACAGTACAGAACATTGGCGACCACAGTGGGAGGAATCAATACCCTATTTTTCTCACCATCTCCTTGAACTTATTAATGGCACCAACGCGCCGTTCAATACCGACTAGTCTCATGGCCGAACCTGAGCTCGGCCCTCAGCAAACCCCTGAAGGCCACGTCCAGGAACTCACGAATTCGTCGCAAACACGAAGCCGATATCCCAACACGGGACCATCCCGAGCACATTCGGGCGCAGATGAAACGAGCCTACCATCTCCTCCTCAATTACTTCCGGCCTTGACGGACGCGGTTCAACAGCTCGTTCAACTATTGGCTCGGCAAGAAGCCGTAAATGAAGAAAGAAGCAACCGTTTCGCTAACCTCGAAGCCGAAGTAGCGAGACTGCAAGGTCGGAACGTTCTAGACCAGCAATCGTCCGTGCAGGGCTCCCTGGAGGAACGACGCCCAACTCGAAGAAGACTTTTTCATCGATCACCCCCTCGGAGAAAGCTCAATCATCGTTCCCCCGCACGCCGTCAACGAGGAAATGGTTCTCGTTCTCCTCCGGCTCGACAACATAATGATCTCGACGATCTTCATCCTTCCCCATGCCATCACCAAGGGAATGATTCTCGTTCTCCATCAGCTCGACAATATGACGATCTTGATGATCCTCATTCTCCTCCACGCCGCCACCGAGGGAATGGTTCCCGTTCTCCTCTGGCTCGCCGTCTCGTCGATCTTGAAGGCTCGACCTCATCAAGGAGACGATCAAGAAGCCGTGACAACATTCAAAACAATCAAACACGACGATACGGACATCCTGAACCTCATCGCAGACACCAACCACTGTCACGGGCGAATCAACCTGGGCGAAAAGGTCCTTTCACAAAATCGATCGACAACTTCCGGGTCCCACGGTATCTCGAAAAACCACCTGGAGGACTGAAGACTTACGACGGGACGGGCGACCCCGACAGGCATCTAGACCAATTTGACACAACCATGCAGTATCGAAACGTACCCATGGAAATGAAATGCCGAATATTCCCGTTAACCCTGGACAAAATGGCTTCCGAATGGTTTCGGACGTTAAGGTCGAATACCATTTCCTCATGGGACCAGTTAGCGAAACACTTCTCGGTGCACTTTGCCCATTCCAAGAGCAAACCCAAAAACAAAAATGTTTTAGCATCTATTGTCCAGAAGGGAAATGAGCCCCTGAGAGAATATATAGAGCGATTCAACATCGAAGCTCTTCAGGTTCGGCAGTTAGACGACGCTTTCCGAATCTTCTTCATGGCCCAAGGTCTGCTCCCTGGAAGCTCGTTCCGAAAGCACATCAACACCTGGGAACCTAACACCCTTCAAGAATTCCTCGAGCTATCCCAGTGCTTTATCAATGAAGAAGAAAATTCCAAAGTCGACAAAACATCGTCACATACAGAACCGTCGAAACGCCACATCGAGATCGACCCTCGTAAAAATTCGTGGAACATCGGTAAGAAAAATCACCACCAGGTATATACCGAACTCAACGTCTCCAACGCCCAGTTACTAGGGGAATGTTGGAACGTCGAATTCAGGGACGTCAAGCCTCCCAGGTCCTTACCTATCCGGCCTGGGCAGAAGGCCAACAAATACTGTCGATACCACAGAAGCAATGGCCATGACACAAACCATTGCAACGCCCTAAAGGATGACATTGAAGATTTAATAAAACGGGGAAAACTATCTTCTTATGTCAAAAGGGAGGGAGAACGATCTGACAATATCGGAAGAGAAAGAAATGAAAATCCTAGGGCAAAAGGAAAAGAAGTGATCGACCCAGACCACGAAGAACTGGATAAAAAACGTTCGATTATCATGATGATAACTGGAGGATTCGATCAAGAAGGATCAGGAAAATCAATGAAAAGAAAATGGAAGGAACTGTTATGCGTGGCTTCAACGTCAACAACCCCGATCAAGACCAATCGACCTCCATTATCTTTTAGCGATAACGACCTTATTGACGGAAAGGCTAACAAACACGTACCTCTCTTAATATCGGCGATCATAGCCAATAAGGAGGTACGTAGGATCTTGGTCGATCAGGGGAGCTCATCAGACATCCTCTTTATCGATCTTCTAAACAAAATGGGGATCGACAAAGAGGAACTCACCCCTTATAGAGGAACGGCTCTGTCCGGCTTTAACGGATCTCGAACGAAACCCCTTGGGCATCTGGAGCTAATGGTTACCTACGGAACCGAACCAATGGTTCGAACCGTCAAGACCAAATTCCTCGTCTAACCTTGTGAATTCATATACAACGGTATTATAGGAAGACCGACCCTCGGCAGGCTCGGGGCGGTTACATCCACCACACACTTAAAGATGAAGTTCCACTCTCTCTGCAACAGAGTTATCACTCTGAACTCTGACTTAGAGTCGGCCTCCTGGTGTTTTTTCCTGTTGACGAAGAACGAACGAAAAGCTTTGGAGCATGAAGGGGTTCCCCCTTCGGAAGAACTGTCGACTCCCAAACTGCCAAAAGGTAGATCGACTGAAGTTAACACCGCCACTAACATAGAAACCGGCTGCGATCCGAAAGTCGAAAATCAGAAAGACGTCGACGAGCTAACCAAAGAGCTCAAACGAAAAATCAAAAGACCAGAGCCTGATGGAAAGTTCGTCGAAATACAGCTCGGTTCAGACCCCTCCCAAAATATCAAAATAGGGATCGACCTTCCGGAAAAAATCAAGATCGATTTAGCTCAATGTCTTAAAGATTTCAAAGACATCTTCGCTTGGTCGGCCGAAGACATGCCTGGGATCCCACCAGAGGTTGCTTCCCATCGACTCGCGATAAACCCAGAAGCAAAATGGATCGCCCAAAGAAAGCGGGCTCAAAGCAAAGAGAAAGCCATTGCTGCCGCCTTAGCAGTAGACGACCTCATCAGAGCCAACTTTATCTCCGAGGTTAAATACACAAGTTGGTTATCAAACCCAGTCCTGGTGAAGAAATCTAACGGAAAATGGCGTATGTGTGTCGACTACACCGATCTTAATAAAGCTTGCCCAAAAGATGCTTTTTCGGTCCCCAGCATCGATCGTTTGGTCGACAACGCTTCCGGTTTCCGGTTATTATCCTTCATGGACGCATACTCCGGATACAACCAGATCGCCATGTTTCCCCCAGATCAAGCAAAAACTGCCTTCATCACTGACCGAGGAAACTTCGTGTACCGTGTCATGCCATTTGGGTTAAAAAACGCTGGAGCAACTTATCAAAGAATGATGAACAAAGTGTTCCAAAACCAGATCGGTAAGAGCGTAGAAGTCTACCTCGACGATATGATCGCCAAGAGCAGAAGTGATGACGACCATATAAGCGATCTGAGAGCGATTTTTTATGAGGTACGAAAGAATAGAATGAGGTTAAACCCAGAGAAATGCACATTCGGAGTTCGAGCAGGGAAATTCTTGGGTTTTTTCTTAACAGAAAGAGGAATCGAGGCGAATCCGGATAAATGTCGACCCGTCACAGAAATGCGAACTCCGACGTCCAAGAGGGAAGTGCAAAAACTTAATGGAATGATAGCTGCTCTATCTCGTTTCATATCAAATGCAGCGTTCAAATCTCTTCCACTTTTTAAAATCCTCAAAAAAGAAGAAAGAGATTTCGAATGGACGCCTGAACAAGATGAAGCTTTGAAACAACTAAAAAAATCTCTCTCCGAGCCTCCAATTTTAACTCGACCAAATGAGGGGGAAACCCTATACCTATATCTGGCGGTCTCGGAAGAAGCTTTAGCTGCCGTTCTGGTGCGCGAGCTCGAAACCGGGCAAAGCCCGATCTACTTCGCAAGCAAGGCTCTGCACGGAGCTGAGAGTCGTTATCAGAAAATCGAGAAAATCGCCATAGCTCTCATTGTCGCAGCTCGACGTTTTCGAGCCTATTTTGTCGCCCACCAGGTAGTCGTCCGAACTAACTACCCCATCAGGAAGATACTCCATAGACCCGATCTGGCTGGAAGAATGATCAAATGGGCTGGGGAACTCTCAGAGTTCGGGATTAAATATGAAGCTCGAACAGCACTTAAAGCGCAAGTTTTGGTGGACTTCATCGCCGAGATGACGCCTGCTAACATCGAATCTGACATATGGATCCTATATGTCGATGGGTCCTCTAATCCAAAAGGGAGTGGCGCTGGGATCATGCTAGAAAGCCCGGCGGGGGTCATCATCGAAGTTTCCCTTACATTCGGTTTTCCCACCTCGAACAACCAAGCAGAGTACGAGGCTTGCATCGCCGGACTTCGCCTGGCAATTGACCTCCAAATCCAACAAATAAAACTTCATACCGACTCTCTCTTAGTGGTCTCCCAGATTGGAAGTAAATACGAGACCAAAGAACCGATCCTGCAAAAATACCTACTTCGGGTACGGTCGCTATTGACTAAATTTGAAGCAAGCGAGATAGTTCATGTCCCAAGAACGGAAAACCAACGAGCTGATATCCTCGCCAAACTCGCAAGCACAAAAACCCTAGGGAACCAGAGGACAACCATCCAAGAAACACTCCACAAACCCAGTGTGTCTCTCGAGCCTCTGTTTAACCCGACCATCTGCATGCTCGAAGAAACGGACAGCTGGATCACCCCAATTGTAGAATACATCGTCGCAGGAATAGAACCCCTAGACAGAAACGACGCTAAATACATCAGGAGAAGGGCCTCGGCTTTTTCAGTCATCAACGGAACGCTTTACAAAAGAAGCCTCTCTTCCCCGCTAATAGAATGCATCGAGGGAGAGGAAGCAGCTTATGTATTGACAGAAATTCATGAGGGAATCTGCGGCCAGCACATGGGAGCTCGATCTTTAGCGCGTAAAGCTCTTCGAGCCGGTTATTACTGGCCGAGCATGATTGGCGATGCTAGTGATCATGTGAAGAAATGCAAGAAATGCCAAATCCACGCCAATGTCCACATAGCTCCCCCCACAGACCTCACAAGTTTATCCTCCACATGGCCCTTCGCATGGTGGGGAATGGACTTACTCGGACCTTTCGCAAAGGCACCAGGACAAGTCAAATTCTTGATCGTCGCCGTAGACTACTTCAACAAATGGATAGAAGCGGAACCCTTGGCGACCATCACTGCAAAAAACTGCATAAAATTCTTCAAGAAAAACATTATGAGCAGGTTCGGGATCCCCGAGGTAGTAGTGACGAACAACGGGACTCAATTCACAGACATGGGATTTCGAAAACTAATGCTCGAGCTGAAAATTAAACACCATTTCACTTCAGTAGAGCACCCTCAAACCAACGGTCAAGCAGAGGCTGCAAACAAAGTAATATTGAACGGGCTAAAACGACGTTTGGACAATGCCAAAGGAAATTGGGTAGAAGAATTGTCTTACGTCCTCTGGGGATACCGGACGACCCCCCAAAGCTCCACCGGAGAAACACCTTTTAGGCTCTCCTACGGCAGCGAGGCAGTCATCCCCGTCGAGATCGGCGAACTTAGTTGGAGAACGGCAAATCCCAAAACGCAAAACAATAACGATCAAGCCTTAAGAGAAGAACTCGACCTCATCGATGAAATTCGAGGTCGGGCCTCGCTCCGAGAAGCGATCATCAAACAAAAAGTTGCAACCAGATACAACACCAAAGTCGTTCACAGAGATTTCGATCCAGGCGATCTGGTACTCAGAAGAGCTGACGTCGGTCAGAAAAACGCCTCCCAAGGAAAGCTCGTCCCAAACTGGGAAGGCCCATACCGAATTTTATCTAAAACCGGTACGGGAGCCTTTAAATTGGAGACCCTCCAAGGAAGAAAGATTGAGAGGACTTGGAACGCAACGAAACTGAAAAGTTATTATCCATAGAAAGAAATCATGTACTCTGACCTTATGTAAACTCGAAACGAGTTATTAATTAAAAAGAACATGACCTTTCTTTCAAACGCTTTCAAAGCTTCTCAAGGTTCTCACCAAGTCTCCACACATTCTTGATTTTCATCAAACAGAATGTAGGGACGAAAATCCCTCTACCGGGAATCAGTTGGGACCGATCTTAGATGATCTCCCCGAGTGACCACCCAAGGTCGCAAACTCTTTGAGAAACAGTTAAATCCGAGCCGAGTCTTGGCAAACTATCTCAAAGAGACCAGGTCTTCAAGGATCGAAACATCCTAAGAACGACCATCGGCCACAGCTGCCGATACCCCTATAGGGCGAGTTAAATCTGGGCCGAGTCCTAGTAAACTGTCCTATAGGCTCGAACCCGGTAAATCGAGTTCCTCATTTACCGACGTTCTTACATCGTACACAAAATGCAGAATTCAAAAAGCATTCATTAAAGCTCCACAAAAACGACATACATGACATGCGGAATTAAAAAAGCATTCATTAAAGCTCGTAAACAGGTTTTTCGGATAGACATGTTCCAAAAAGAATTACAAATATCTCCAGTCTAAACCGAACCCTCGAAGTTCCGGATCTATACAAAACCTACACAGATTAAAGCATACACCAGGAACTTCTGCAAAAAGAAACGCCATTAAACATCAAACAGTAGAGGTCGGAAAAATCACAGTTTTCTTTTCCGTCCGAGCATCGATCTTAACGATCCTACCCGCTTCAACCTCATGATCGGCATCGATGATCGAGCGGTCCAAATTGATGGAAGGATTGACCAAAGCAATTTGCTCCCGGGCACACTCAAAACCCTCCCTATACAGCTCAATTGCAGAATTTGCGGCTTCACGAGCCTCCTTCCTAGCTTCATTTGCAATCTTCGTAGCCTCCTTAGCATTTTTTCTGCTCTGCTGAAGGGCTGCTTGAAGCTCCGCAATTCGAGCCTCAGCATCGCTGCTTGTTCCGACCCCTGCCTCGGATGCCTTTTTCAGATCGTCTTCCAAACCGACGATTCGTAGCTCCAAATTTTTTATCTTCTGATTAGCCTCGACCACTTGCCCCTCCAGGCCTCTCTCCTTTTCTTCCAGCTCCTTTACACGAGTTTCCGCGAACTCCGCCCGGCGTATAACCTCCCACTACTAGAAATTTGCTAAATAGTGACTGATTTAGCGACCAAAAAAATTGGTTACTTTAGCGACCGATTTAGAGACCGATTCAATAAGTATAAAATACTTTTTGCTTAGTGACCGATTTTTCGGTCGCTAGCTTTAGTGACCGCTTTTTCGGTCACTAGTAGCGACCGATTTAGAGACCAATTCAATGTATAAAATACTTTTTGCTTAGTGACTGATTTTTCGGTCGCTAGCTTTAGAGACCGCTTTTTCGGTCGCTAGTAGAGGGGGTGGTGCAAAGTAAAACGCGGGGTGCAAAGAGCTCTTTTAAATTAAATTTATTTTACATTTTCCTAAATTCCTCTCTCTCCTTCACTTCGTTTTCAACAAACCCTTCAACCTCTCTCTCTCTCTCACGTACGAACGCTACTCCCTCAACCTCCTCAACGCGAACCCAAATGCGATCCAGAAATCCCCAAATCGAAATGATGACGAGCTACAATGGGTTTTTACTTCGTCTCCTCTCGCGATCTCATGCTCATGTCGCTGTACGATCTCCATCTGTGCTCCACGTTTGCGCTCTCACGCTTCTGTTCTTTTCCATTGCTTCATCGTCCATAGCTTTATCTTCTGGTTATGAAGGTAAACTTTGCTCTTCCATGGTTTTTTCTTATGTTTTCGTTCTTCTTTTTGTACAAAACTTTTAAAGATCTAAAACATTAGGGTTTCAATTTTTGTTTTTAGTTTTCCTTTCATCTTCTGCTTTTAGATTCTTAATATATTCAATTTTAATATTCAGCTTTGACCTCATACCTATATGTTTGAGTAATTAGGATTAGGGTTTATCTAGGATAGTTTAGTAACTTGATTTGTGAGGAAATTGAAACTTGTTTTGTTTTATAGTGGCTCAACCAATTCTTTCATGTTTCATTCTTTTTCATGACATTACTTTCTGACATTTTCATGGCATTACTTTTTTAAGGCATATTCCCCTGCTCCTTTGATGGAAAGTGGCTTCTGGCATTGATGTTGTGTATACAACATCTAATAATTTCTATTGGTCCAACTCAACAATACTTATATGTGTGAGCTATATTTTCTGACCCCGATGGTATAACTTACTTCCAAAGTATAATGCCTCTAGATATTATGTGTACCTTTACTTTGCTGAAATTACAGGTGATAAAATCCCTGTTAGAATATTGTTTCTGATACATGGGCAATAAAAATATAGAAAAGCTGTTTAAGATTATGGAGTAATAGTGTCTCCATGAATTCATAATGTCCTTTAACCGGTTTCAGTAATGGTATCAATTTTGATGGCATGTTATGGTGTGACTTAATTTTAATTTTATGGATGACTTTTGATACGGTAACTTGTTTTACCTGCAGGATCACCAAGGAATATCCAATGTAGCTCCAGCCGATGCACCACTGCGTTCACTTCCCTTTCCCAAAGCAGTTGGTGATCTTGATAGGGATGAAAGAAGTAGTGCTGTTGATGTGAGAATCCATGATTATATCAGCAATCTCCGGTTCTCTATATCTCCAACAGCATTTTTTCAGGTTTGAATGACAATTATTGTTTTACATACTTTTCATCAGTATTTCTTTTCCTGGATTATGCAGTTGAGTTTACTTCTCCTGCAGGTTAACACGCTAGCTGCCGAAAAGTTATACTCACTTTCCGGAGATTGGGCATGCTTAGGTCTTGACACATTGCTATTTGATGTATGCTGTGGGACAGGAACAATTGGCCTCACATTAGCACATCGAGTTGGTATGGTAATAATCGCTATCTAAGTTTCTTTCTTCTTTTCAGAGTGCAAATCTTTGTGAAGTTTTCTGTTCAAAATGCGCCTTTAGAAGGTTATATTATATATATGATGCAATGATTACTTTGCAGTGGTCCAAAGAAACTTTAGACCAGACTTATTTTCCTCAATATGATCTCTATTATTTAAGAGCTTATTTCCAAAACTTCCCTAATATTTTAGAATTGCTTCAGTTAGATTTATTATGGCTTCTTCCAGGTGATTGGGATTGAAATGAACGCTTCTGCTGTATCTGATGCTCATAGGAATGCTGAAAATAATGGCATAAAAAACTGTAGGTTTATATGCTCAAAGGTGAGATCAGCAGTCTTGATTTTTCAAATTCTGGTTGAATTATTTTATTTATTCGCTGCTGGCCAGAAATATGTTTTTTAGTTGGTATCACATTTTTATATCTTGGAATTTTTTTTAAGTTTGAGACAACAGGCAGAGGACGTGATGGGATCTTTGTTAAGGGAATATTTAAATGTGCCCAAGGAACAAGTTGACGATCCTAATATCTCTGGAGGTATTAATGGCATTCCTGGAGACAGTGCCTACCCGGAGCCTGAAAATGGTGAAAAGGCATCTATTTGTTCTGAAGATAATAACAATGCAGATGTTGAAAATGCGGTTCAGAAGGGTAGTGTTTCTGAGAATGGGATTACTTCCACACAACAATTTAAGAATGTTGTTGCCATTGTTGATCCTCCCCGTGCTGGGCTTCATCCAACTGTAAGAATAATACTCTATTGCTTCTCCATTATATTTATGTTATTGATTGCTACCATATCTGTAATAGCGCACTGTCCAAAATATGATATAATTTCCATGATTATTCTTTATCTTCTCTTGTGTAGTTGATTACCATTGTTGTAAGCTGCATAGAGAGCAATTTTAATTGTCTCTTGAAATAAAATATTACAATATAAATCAGGTTGAGTTGGCTTAAATCTTGCCTTTACCAAGAGATAGGATAATGTGATGGCCTCCCTCCATCCCCATTTCCCATTTTCCCGTTGAAGTCCCACATCGACTACAAATATGGCCTAAGTAATCCTTATAAGACAGTCCTCACTTTAATAGTTGGTTTTGTAGGGATGAGTTAGGCCTTAAGCCTAAATTTAAGATTTCCCTTCTGGTTCAAGATATCCTTTTCCTAGAACCAAAAAGGAAAAAAATTCAGGTCCATAATTTTGCTTAGAATTCAACTCCGTAATGCTGTAATTCTTATAACATGTGTAAAAATTATTAGATTAGCAGTCATCATGTTATCCGCTTTCCTGTTAAAATCTTTTTGGGGTTGACCGCTCCTTGCCACTATTCGGGATGTAGCACTGGACCAACAATTTGGTTAACATTTAGGTAGATCAGCATGTGTCGAAGGCATGAAGGGAATGCACATAATCCACCAGACAGTTTTGGTGTTGATTTCTTATATATGTTTAGTGTTGTAGTAAACTTATAATTTCAATACTACCTTGTCTTGACACTTAATATCTTGCATGATATTAAGATGGTTGATAGATGAAGAATTACTGAAAAAAGACTACCACACTAAATTTACACCCTTTGATTATCTTCCACACGTGCGAGAGACATTTGAAAGGAAGAGCAACCCATTTTTTCTTCCATTTTCAATTCTGTTTTTGCTCTTTCTTTCCTTATCTTGATTTTGCACTTTCTTCTATGTCCTCTTTGTTTATTTATTGCATAATGTTTTAAGTAAAATATGTGTTGCTTGTATAAAGTACATTGATTTGGGGTGTGCTTTTCTGTGATTATAAGCGGGTTAGATTATGGGACATTTGGCGAACTCAAGGCTTCAAAAAGAAGAGCATCCAAGCAAAAACAAATCGAGCATCTGATTGTGGAGGTTTTGGAGCATCACTTCACACTTGTGGCTCTATCACCACATCTCAACATATAGCTAATATGGTAAATCTTTCCTTTCTTTTTCTTCATTCCAATACTTAATATATGGTACTCTTTAGCTTATGTAGTTTGTACCTGCCATGGTAAAGATTGAGTTAAGGGAGGAAAAGTTTCTTATGTTGGTTTTAATTTATTTGAGTGTCCTGAATATTAATTGGTCTTATATCCATATCAACAGGAGATCTTTACACGGGAATGAGAAAAACAGACCCAAACTGCATCTTTGCAAGGAGCTAATCCACCAAGTCAGATGGATGTATGGCTTGGTATAGTTGGAGTAAATAAAAACACAATGTATGGCTATGGATTACATTCGACCGAAGTGTTGAGACCTTACTATTAAGGTTCGAGTTCTTCATCATCTGAGTGGGTGCAAAGGCAAGAGCTTAATGAACTCAAATCAGTTGGAAGAAGTGAGAACCAAAAGAGATGAACTTCGAGTTGAAATGGAAAATACCAAGAACACTTGTGAGCAAAATAACAAGATGATAAAAAAATTGATGAAAATGATGAAGTATCAACAACTTCCAACTAATGAAGAGCTGTATGACGAAGATGATGAAGACGGAGATAAAAAGAGTCTAATTCAGAGGGACAAAGTGGCGAAGAGAGTTAAACATTTGTCTTTTGTTATGACTTAGAAACTAATTGCTATGTTATGTAGGTTTTAATTTAAGTTGACTATTATGTTTTTTTACCAAATACATTATGTTTTTTAATTTAATGACTATTATGTTTTTAACTAAATTTTTCTATCAGTTGCTATATTGGTTGCTAAAACTAGTCATCAAATAGTCCAAATCAGTTTCAAAAATTTGGTTGAGCAATCATTAAAACAGTCACTAAAATAGTATCTAAACTAGCTGCAAATCAGTTGCTAAATCAGTCACAAAATCAGTTGCTAAATCAGTCACCAAATCAGTCGCTAAATCAGTCACCAAAACAGTCACCAAATTAGTTGCCAAATCAGTTGCTAAATCAGTCACAAAATCAGTTGCTAAATCAGTCACCAAAACAGTCACTAAATCAGTCACCAAATCAGTTGCTAAATCGGTCACCAAATCAGTCTCTAAATCAGTCACCAAAACAGTCACCAAAATAGTTGCTAAAACAGTCACTAAATCGGTCGCTATTTTCGGTCACAAAATCAGTCTCTATTTTCGGTCGCTAAATCGGTCACAATTTCGGTCACTAAATCGGTCACTAACGAAACAGTCACCAAATCGGTCGCCAATGGTTAGCGACCAGTGATTTAGCCACTGATTTTTTTTGGTCGCTAATTCGGTCACAAAATCGCTTAGTGACTGATTTTTCCTATATAGTGACCGAAAAATCGGTCACTAAATGACGTTTTTTTTGTAGTGTCCCCCTGGCTTTCCTTCAGAGTTTGAAGTACTTGTTTAGTTCGAGCGAGCTCTTTCGACTTTGAAGACACATCCTCCACAAGCTTCACTCTTTTAGACTTCTCAAGCTCCAACAAATCTGCAAGCACGAGAATAAGAAAAATCAGGTTGAGGGAAAAGATCATATGTAACATCCTCAAAATAATTAGTAGAATTATTTGGGTGTTAACCCAATTAAACCAAATTAGCACTTGACTGGTAAATTTACTGAGTGCTAAAATTAATTATTGGTTGTCATCGGATCGTTAACCGGATAATACGGACCAAGGAAGTTTTGGAATCGAAATAGGAGATTTCGATCAATATGGTAATTTGACCGCGTTACAACTTATATAATAAATAAATATATATATGTATACGCGTGTGTGTGTGTGAGTGAAGAGAGAAAGAAATAATAAAAGAAAGAAAAGAAGAAAGAAGAAGACGAGAAACAGAGAGGAGAAGAGAAAAAGAAAAGAAGAGAGAAAGAAAGGGGGAGGAAGAAGAAGAGGAAAAAGGGGGTACTTCCGCTCAACAAAACGACTTCCTTCCAACACGAAAAATGCTCAGCGTTACTTCTTCTTCGATTTGGTACCAAGATCTTCATCATCAACTCACTCTCTCTCACTTTACCATTTTCGAATTTGAGAGGAAAAAATTGAGGTTTTGATGGTTGAAGCTCAAGGATAGCTTGGGATGGTGGTTGGCGCGAACCCAAGGATGATGGATCGTTGATTGGAAGCGAGTTGGGTGATTTGGGGATTGAAAATCAAATTGGGGTTTTTGGTGAATAGTGGTTTGAGGTTGAAGAAGATGATGAATAGTGTCCATGGAGGATTTCGAGGAATTCGGCATTCCGGTCAAAAGCGGTTTCGTGATCGAGTGGGAAGCTTTGGAAGCGGATTGGGTGTCGCCGGGGCGGGGAGCGTTCGTGTGGCTACTCGGTGATTTCGGCTCGATCGTGGTTCACGCTTCAAGGGTGAGTTCTACTCACGTTTAGGATTTTGTTTTTCGAATTAATTGATTGATCGTTTTATCGCTTTCGCTGGTCTGGAATATTACTGGATATTGTCTGTTTCGGGTTAGGAATCGATCGGAGCGAGTCTCGAGTCGTGTCGCGTTGAAATGAAATTTTTGGTGAATTGATTTCGAAAGATTTTGACTTAAAAACCGTTTATTGGAAAATATGTCGTTTTCGATACAATTCGTTTAAAATGAGTTTTTGATTGATTTGATTGATTGTGTGACTTTGATTGAGACTGTTTTTATGGTTGTCAAAATTGTTTTCAATCGGAACGAGAATCGGAATTAAGCGGAATCGCGGTTTTCGCGCGAAACCGCCAAATTCTGCACTTGACAGACCCCCCTACTGTCAGTCCACGCGCCACTTGCGCGTCGCGCGCCAGTTGACAGGTTTTACTGCCAGTTCGCGCGCCGCTTGCGCGCCACGCGCCACTCGCGCGTCACTTTGCAGATTTTCAGCAACCAAACACTGTTTTTCGTTTCGCGATAACTTTTGATCCGGGAACCCGATTGAGGTGTTCTAAGATGCGTTGGAAAGCTTATTCAGAGGCCTAACTGAATATTCTATTTTTAAGGCAAAATGAACTGTTTTTGATATTGAAAATTATGTTGAAAAGTGTCGAGTTAGTATGCGAGAGCGAATGTGGACTTAATGTTTTTATCGAAAAGAAAGCGGACTATAAGTCCTATGTGATATTGTATAAATGACGCGGGATGATTGTTAAATCATCTAAACCGGTCTATGGTACGTTCTATTTATTGAACAATGTAACTGACGCGGGATGATTATTATTTAAATCATCTAAAACGGTCTATGATTCACGATATATAAATTATATCGAATATAGGAGTTAGCCCAAATGCGGGTGGATATATATATATATATATATATATTAGATCGAGTTTAGGTGACGACCCATGAGGCTGACATACTAGGCAGGGAAGTCATGATCCCTTACCCTAGGCCCGTAAGCCATTAGGGAAAGTACTATTGGTAAAGGGGTTCACCGGGATTACCAAAGCTGGGGTCGGTGTTATGTCACAGTTATAAAACAGTTCACCGGGATTACCAAAGCTGGGGTCGGTGCTGTAATAAAGTTATGAAGCGGGTTACCGGGATTACCAAAGCTGGGGCCGGTACCGTGTTAAAATTAGAAAGAATGGTCACCGGGATTACCAAAGCTGGGGTCGGTGTCATTCTAAAGATATCAATAGTATGGTTACCGGGATTACCAAAGCTAGGGCTGGTATCATACTATGTTGACTAGTACGAGTCACCGGGATTACCAAAGCTGGGGTCGGTGTCGTGCTAAATTAAAAGAATGTAAATTATAAAGTAAACTACGAATGTATGAGAACTCATAATTGAACCGAGAGTGTTAGTAGGGGTCTCGGTAGAACTCACTGAGATTGTATCTCACTGTTTAAATGTTGTTGTTTTACAGAGACACAGGGACAGCGGAAATCCAAGAGGCACGAGTAGGTTGAGCTCGGACTGGTTGCTGATAGCCTAGCTTTATGTTTAAGCTTATTTCCCTTTTGTTGTCTGTATACTGAAACATTATGTATTTAATGTATATCTTTCTTCCGCTTTCTTGTATGATACTGAATACTATAGATGCTGATGGTATATGGTCTGAGAACCATATCGTCTTGTTGTAAATAAGACTGTTTGGGTTTTATTCAGCGAAAAATTTATAGTGATATTCAGTGTCTAAGCAGGAAATATATCTCTGATGTGTTACTAATGTGCACTTGGGTATTTTTAGTCAATAGAAATACCAGGGTGTTACAGTTGGTATCAGAGCAGTTCGACCTAGTCGGACTTGGTTTAGGGTTGAGTCGATTCCTTGTTAGTCCTTTTTGTAATTACACTTGTGATGCTAAGAGACATTGAGCCTGATCAACTTAATACTTAGTGCATCATAAGCGGAATTATGACTGGAAGATCAAGATGCAATCCTCGACCACAATCGGAATCTTCAATCGGTGCATCCTCAGGAAAGGTGACATGACGGTGGGAGAATACACCGCTAAGTTTGAGAAGTTGTCTCAGTTTTACCAAGTGGTAATGTGAGCTTCGGATGACGAACGGAGAATGCAAAAGTATAAGACGGGCATAAGTGCTTTTATGATTTATGGTCTCAGTTCTTATACTGCTACCAATTATGTTGCCTTAGTGCAATCAGCCTATGTCGCCGAGGATGATCTCATAGGAAATATGGGAAAGGAAAGAAGGTAGTTGAAATTATCAACTCTGAATGCAAAGTCCTAAGATAATTTCATCGAAGGAAAAGCAGATGCAATTCTTTGATTCTTCAAAGGTCAGAAGATGTTCTAACTGTGGAAAGCCTCACAGTGGTGATTGCAAGCGAAGATCTAATCGGTGCTATTACAGTAATGTAGAGGGTCACTATGGTAAAGAGTGCCCTGCCAGGAAAAGTTCCAAGGAGTCACAAGCAGCTCCAAGACAAGGACGAGTCAACATTCTGGATGTTTAGACAGTTACAACTGCAGACAATCTACTGAAGGGTATGGGATCAGTTTTCAATAACTCTGTCAGTGTGTTATATGATTTGGGTGCAACCTATTGCTGTATATCCCGATCGCATGTGAATCGGTTGGGATTAGCCTTATCATCGCCATTCGAGCCGATAACTATTTTAACTGCTGCTAAGGGTCGTGTCCAGACATAATCTTTGTATAGAATTGTCTACTTGTCATAGGAGGCAGGAATTTCGTTGTAGAATTTATTGTTTGCCTATGAGAAGGGTGGACACCATTTCGGGTATGAATTGGATGACTGCAAATCATGTTGCAATCGACTGTGTTAATCAACTATCAGCTTCGCTTCAGAAACAGTTGAATTGTCTAGGACAAATTCTGAAGCGGTTACCTAGTTCACCTTAGACGGTCAATCTTCATTCCAAGGTGCGGGAGCACATGTTAGTATGTTATCTGCATCCACTGAAACTAGTTTAGATTTGGCGAACATTCAGGTTGAGAAGGACTTTTTAGATGTCTTTCCAGATGAAGTTTCTTCTGTACATCCAGATCGAGAGGTAGAGTTTTCTATAGAATTGATTCCGGTACAGGATCAATATCTATTGTTTCTTCTTGAAAGTTTCTAGAGAATTAAAGGAAATGAAGTGCTCTGGTATGATTAGTCAAAAGAAAGGTTAGTAGCAAGAGATTGTACATCGGTTATCGACAACTCAACAAAGTGACGATCAAGAATAAATATCCCTTACCAAGGATAGACGAATTGCTTGAACAATTTGAGGCGCTGCTGTGTTTTCTAAAAATCGACCTGAGGTCAAGATGTCATCAAATAAAAGTTAGAGCCTTAGATATTCCGAAGACAGCTTTCCGTACTAGGTATGGACATTACGAGTTAGTAGTGATGCCTTTCGGTCTACCTAATGCTCCAGCGGTATTCATGGATTACATGAACCGAGTTTTCCACGCGTACCTAGATCAATTTGTAGTCGTTTTCATTGATGGTATCTTGATGCGCTCGAAGACCACTGGGGAGCATGTCCAACATCTCCGCATTGTTCTGAAAGTACTCCGAGAAAATAAGTTGTACTTGAAACCTTCGAAGTGTGATTTCTGGATGCCTGAGGTAAAGTTTCTGGAATATGTGATTTCCCAAGTCGGGAGTTTCTATAGATCCCAGCAAGAAGGAAGCGGTGTTGAATGGGAGTGACCGACATCAGTCGCAGAGATCAAAAGTTTGAGTTTAGCCGGTTACTGTAAGAGGAGTGTGTAGAATTTCTGAAGGATTATGACTTCGGGTTGAAGTATCATCCAGGAAATTCCAATGTTGTAGCTGATGCGAGTAGTAGGAAATCGCTCCACACGGCAGAATTATGTTGCATTAGATGGAATTATTAGAGTCTGATAGAGACTTAAATCTGAATTCAAGATCGAGAGAAACCTGTTAGTGTTGAGCCATATGAGGATCTCTAGTTCCCTAAGGGATTCTATACGCTTAGCATAGGAAGTTGATGTGAAGCTACAATCACAAAAGGTATTTCCAGATTTTACTATGGATAGTGATGGAGTCAGTTGTTTCAACGGTAGAATCTGTGCGGCCGATGATGAGAACAATAAAAGGCAAGTGTTAGAGGAAGCACACCGAAGTTTATATTCTGTTCCAGGGTGTACAGAATATAAAGCAGAGGTATTAGTTTGTTAACCTCTCCTTTGTGAAGGTTAACAATGAGATAGTATTATGAGATTCCGTTTGACAAGTCGAACGTGAATACGAATATGTAAATAGGTAACTGCTGACTGTTTTCACGTTGCGAATAACCATCAAAGGATTAATTGATGGATCTGCTTATAAGTGACAGAAATTTCCGAAGTGAAGCTTGGCGTGCGGTGTAATAATTTTGAAAAATCGTTTTTGTGAAAACCCGCATGCTAAAGTTAATTTTGGGAACGAATCAAGAGGCTAACGAAATCTGATTTAGGAAAATCCTAGGAGGATTACTTAGGTTGAGGGGAAGCTCTCAACGCTATTGACTAATTTGGAAAGGAATCAGGTGCGTCATTGGCAAAAACATCGTGTGGAAGTTGCAATAGAGGAAAAGGAGCTCTGAGTTCTGTTTGATAGTTGTTTTGAGAACAACTGAGGTGATTTTCTTTACTTTCGAAGTTATTTGATGTCCCCACGGTTTATTTCTACGTGTAAGGTCAAGCTTTTGATAAAACCCAAATCTCATCTTTTTGAAAAAGTTTTACCACGAAAACTTGGAAGCGAGTCAAGGAATTTCAGTGACTTTTCCGTCACATTGTCGGTGTGTACGAGAAGTGTTATGGATTTTAGAAGGTTTGTTGAGAACGTGTTTATTCCCTTCGAAGAAATTGTGTTTGTTTTTACCTTTACCGAGGAGTACCAGTTTGTGGATCTCATATTCAACACATATTCTATCAAGTGCCATGTATTAGACCATTTGATTTAGATTAATCAAAGTTGGGGAGCAAGCGAGGATAATTAGAATGAAGCTTCAGAAGTGTTTTCAAACGCAGTGCCGAGCCTATGTAGGCGAAAGAGGAATTTCTCGTGTTGATTCGTAACGAGAGAGTTCGGACTATAACCTTAGAGCGTTCTAGGGTGGTAGTGGAACATACCTAAAGATTGATGTGCCAACTTGGGAAGGTCTTCTACACTCATTTCGTTAGTTCGAGATTGTTTTCCAGCAAATTTTGACCTTCCTGAGAATGTCGATTCTCGGTTAGTCAGATGAAAGACTTGACGAAATTTTGAGGACAAAATTCTTTCAAGTTGGGGAGAATGTAACATCCTCAAAATAATTAGTAGAATTATTTGGGTGTTAACCCAATTAAACCAAATTAGCACTTGACTGATAAATTTACTGAGTGCTAAAATTAATTATTGGTTGTCATCGGATCGTTAACCGGATAATACGGACCAATGAAGTTTTAGAATCGAAATAGGAGATTTCGATCAATATGGTAATTTGACCGCGTTACAACTTATATAATAAATAAATAAATAAATAAATATATATATATATATATATATATATATATATATATATATATATATATATATATATATATGTACGCGTGTGTGTGTGAGTGAAGAGAGAAAGAAATAATAAAAGAAAGAAAAGAAGAAAGAAGAAGACGAGAAACAGAGAGGAGAAGAGAAAAAGAAAAGAAGAGAGAAAGAAAGGGGGAGGAAGAAGAAGAGGAAAAAGGGGGTACTTCCGCTCAACAAAACGACTTCCTTCCAACACGAAAAATGCTCAGCGTTACTTCCTCTTCGATTTGGTACCAAGATCTTCATCATCAACTCACTCTCTCTAACTTTACCATTTTCGAATTTGAGAGGAAAAAATTGAGGTTTTGATTGTTGAAGCTCAAGGATAGCTTGGGATGGTGGTTGGCGCGAACCCAAGGATGATGGATCGTTGATTGGAAGCGAGTTGGGTGATTTGGGGATTGAAAATCAAATTGGGGTTTTTGGTGAATAGTGGTTTGAGGTTGAAGAAGATGATGAATAGTGTCCATGGAGGATTTCGAGGAATTCGGCATTCCGGTCAAAAGCGGTTTCGTGATCGAGTGGGAAGCTTTGGAAGCGGATTGGGTGTCGCCGGAGCGGGGAGCGTTCGTGTGGCTACTCGGTGATTTCGGCTCGATCGTGGTTCACGCTTCAAGGGTGAGTTCTACTCACGTTTAGGATTTTGTTTTTCGAATTAATTGATTGATCGTTTTATCGCTTTCGCTGGTCTGGAATATTACTGGATATTGTCTGTTTCGGGTTAGAAATCGATTGGAGCGAGTCTCGAGTCGTGTCGCGTTGAAATGAAATTTTTGGTGAATTGATTTCGAAAGATTTTGACTTAAAAACCGTTTATTGGAAAATATGTCGTTTTCGATACAATTCGTTTAAAATGAGTTTTTGATTGATTTGATTGATTGTGTGACTTTGATTGAGACTGTTTTTATGGTTGTCAAAACTGTTTTCAATCGGAACGAGAATCGGAATTAAGCGGAATCGCGGTTTTCGCGCGAAACCGCCAAATTCTGCACTTGACAGACCCCCCTACTGTCAGTCCACGCGCCACTTGCGCGTCGCGCCCCACTCGCGCGCCAGTTGACAGGTTTTACTGCCAGTTCGTGCGCCGCTTGCGCGCCACGCACCACTCGCGCGTCACTTTGCAGATTTTCAGCAACCAAACACTGTTTTTCGTTTCGCGATAACTTTTGATCCGGGAACCCGATTGAGGTGTTCTAAGATGCGTTGGAAAGCTTATTCAGAGGCCTAACTGAATATTCTGTTTTTAAGGCAAAATGAACTGTTTTTGATATTGAAAATTATGTTGAAAAGTGTCGAGTTAGTATGCGAGAGCGAATGTGGACTTAATGTTTTTATCGAAAAGAAAGCGGACTATGAGTCCTATGTGATATTGTATAAATGACGCGGGATGATTGTTAAATCATCTAAACCGGTCTATGGTACGTTCTATTTATTGAACTATGTAACTGACGCGGGATGATTATTATTTAAATCATCTAAAACAGTCTATGATTCACGATATATAAATTATATTGAATATAGGAGTTAGCCCAAATGCGGGTGGATATATATATATATATATACACAGATATATATATATATATATATATATATATATATATATATATATATATATATATATATATATATATATATATATATATTAGATCGAGTTTGGGTGACGACCCATGAGGTTGACATACTAGGCGGGGAAGTCATGATCCCTTACCCTAGGCCCGTAAGCCATTAGGGAAAGTACTATTGGTAAAGGGGTTCACCGGGATTACCAAAGCTGGGGTCGGTGTTATGTCACAGTTATAAAACAGTTCACCGGGATTACCAAAGCCGGGGTCGGTGCTGTAATAAAGTTATGAAGCGGGTTACCGGGATTACCAAAGCTGGGGCCGGTACCGTGTTAAAATTAGAAAGAATGGTCACCGGGATTACCAAAGCTGGGGTCGGTGTCATTCTAAAGATATCAATAGTATGGTTACCGGGATTACCAAAGCTGGGGCTGGTATCATACTATGTTGACTAGTACGAGTCACTGGGATTACCAAAGCTGGGGTCGGTGTCGTGCTAAATTAAAAGAATGTAAATTATAAAGTAAACTACGAATGTATGAGAACTCATAATTGAACCGAGAGTGTTAGTAGGGGTCTCGGTAGAACTCACTGAGATTGTATCTCACTGTTTAAATGTTGTTGTTTTACAGAGACACAGGGACAGCGGAAATCCAAGAGGCACGAGTAGGTTGAGCTCGGACTGGTTGCTGATAGCCTAGCTTTATGTTTAAGCTTATTTCCCTTTTGTTGTCTGTATACTGAAACATTATGTATTTAATGTATATCTTTCTTCCGCTTTCTTGTATGATACTGAATACTATAGATGCTGATGGTATATGGTCTGAGAACCATATCGTCTTGTTGTAAATAAGACTGTTTGGGTTTTATTCAGCGAAAAATTTATAGTGATATTCAGTGTCTAAGCAGGAAATATATCTCTGATGTGTTACTAATGTGCACTTGGGTATTTTTAGTCAATAGAAATACCGGGGTGTTACATCATAAAAGTGAAAAACAAACAGGAAAACACCTACCCTTAGCCCGTTTCTCGTATTTCTCTTTTTCGATCTTATGAACCTCGCCCAAGTTCACCAATATTTTATTAGACGCCCCGACAGGATCCTCCCGCCATTGGGCATAGTTTTGTTCCAACAAACCCTCCTCTAAAGGTACGGCCTTGTTTTTATGCTTCGGTCTCATTGAGGTTTTACTCCTTTTATCCGGCCTTAGCTCGCCACTTGCGTCGGTACGCACCCTCTTCGCCGAGGTCCCTGCACAAATATCGGGAGCAGCTGGGGGAGGAGAACTGGAAACAAGATCGACCCGAGCCTCATAGGCAAGGTCCTCTTTGGTAACAGTGTTAATCGGGGAAGCAGCAGTAACCGTCCCAACGACAGTCTCAATCGGGGAGACGTCGGAAGCGGAACACCCACTTCCTCAACATCGTCAGATATATCGACGCTCCTCATCGCCAGCGCCTTCATTGCGGCAAGCTTCTTTGGGGCCATGGTATCTGGAAAAGAAACAAAAACTGGGTTATACAAGCTACAATCAAAAATATGCAAAATTCGAAACAAGAAAAACGAGCTACCTAAAACAAATTGCACCCGTCTTCGCTTCTCAGCCTGAACTATCTTAGCCGCAGGGATACCCCGATACTTATGTTTTGAAAACGGAATGTTCTCAGAAATAAACATCAGGATCCTCTTGGTAAGAAGATTGGCAGCGTTCAGTCGATCCTCACCAACAGAAAAAGAATTGGTGGATCGTTCAAAGTGGGCCTGACTCCAACCGATGGGAAACTTGGTGGACACCAAAGTCCGACCATCCTCGGAAAACTTTCCCACTCTCTCGATCGCTTCATCGGTCACCGGCTCGACCCAGTAATATAACTCCTTCCAATTCCCCTTCAATGAGTCCGCATAAGCTTTGAAAATCTTGGCCCCTCGCCTCGAGCGAAGACTGACATGCTCGCGACCGGACTTATTTCACTGTTGTTCCGGTTAATCTCAAACAAATGGAAGAAGTGCAATGGCGAGAACGGTCTGTCCAGGTGAAGGCACATTAGTTCGTAGGCTCGAACAAAAGCCCACGCATTTGGATGCAACTGAGAAGGCGCAACATCCAAAGTCGCCAAAACCGTCTGCTCGAACCAGGTGAAAGGAGGCCGGATATTCATCTCATTTATCAGCATATGGTACAAAGTGAACTTGAGCTCTCCAGGCCACAAAGCCACGTGCTCTCCTTTCTTCATTCCCTCAACTCTCCAAATTCGCTTCGAACGACCGGAAGCTTTCCTCCCGACCATCTCCAAATTAAAACCGTGCTGGTACAACGATTCGATCTCCAAGATATTTCTGGAAACCCAATCATATTGAGAGACCTCTCGCACCGGTACATCGAGGTCCCCACAACCCGTACTCGAGTAGCCATCCAGAGAAGCAGCAGAAGCTCATCTGGAACCTGGTTGACTCGAAGGGCGAGATTCAACTTGTTTTCCAACATCACCTCCATCGGACTCATCGGCAGGCTCGGAACTCAACACAAGGTCAACCTCGGAGCCTGTCCCAAGATCGACCTCGGAATCCTCAGATTCCTCCACTTGGATTTCCTCATCAGACTCAGAAGTGATGGCCATCACATCAACCAAACGATCTTCCTCCGCCTCTTCAGGAGTATCTTCGTTTGGCTCATTAGCATCGGTCGCAGGAGAGGAGCTTTCACTCTCAAAATTATCTTCCGCCTTATCACTCATAGGGGCGGAAGCAGAATGCTCTTGCACGTCCGGGGCGGCGACTTCAAGAGGGTCGGTACGAACTTCAGGGACTTCACCACCAGAAGCCATCACGTTCGTAAACTCTTTCCGGTACTGAGTAACGTCTCTCCGAGTTTGTTTTGTCCTCGCCAGAGCGAATCTACAGGAATGGGGGACGAAATGTCAGGGTTAAAGATCGAAAATGGGTTCGCGAGCAAGTCGGAACCCGACCTGACGACCCCCATTCTGAGATCAAAGGGGACTGGGGGAGGTCCAGGCACAAACGAAAAGAAAAGTAAAGACAAATCAAAAAATAGACTAACCTCGGAACTGAGTCGCAAGTTGATTATATCTGGAGAAAATACGGTTGTCGATCCACAGAAACCGACCTTAAAAGTACTTCAAAACTCTTCAAAACTCGTTCACTTTAAAGAAGCTCGGGAGCTCTCGAAGGTCGACAAATCCAAAACAAATGAACAGCAAGCAACAAATGAGAAGGTGAGACCCTTTATTTATAGCAAGGCGGATTTAATGGGCCTGGGCCGGGAAGTCGAAACGTCACGTCCAAACCATAGTCCATTAAACTTCGCATGCTGAAGAATAAAACGTCACCATCATGCGCCGCAACTGCGAAATCACACCTTGTCAGAAACAGTAAAGATGGCACTGATTCCAAGATTACACTGATTCCAAAGCAGCACTGAATTCAAAAAACTATCTACCTCGCTCGAAAGCTCGACGGACAGTTAACATCGTCCAAAAACCCCAGCCTCGACATAAGCTCGAGACCGAAGAAATTTCTACTCAACAAAGACAAAAATATGAGGCTACGTCGCCTATCAAAGTCAAGATCGCTCCTCAAAGCGACCAGACTTGGGGGGCCACTGTTATGGTAATTATAGTGTTTACTATTTACACCACCTCCAAAGGCCCAATTTCTGAGAAGCCCAATCAAATCATTAGAGTCCAATCTTCAATGGCCAAGATCATTTCACGAGATCGGACGGCCTAAATCGGCCACAACAAACACCACTCCAAATCTATAAATACAGCATTCAAAGCTCATTAATGGAAAGATTTTTCCCAACACAATACTCATTAACTCAAATACTGACTTGAGCGTCAGAGTGTTATTGCAGGAACAACATCGGACACCTCAAGATCGACAACCTCGGAAACCTTAAGATCGACAACCTCGGACACCTCAAGATCGGAAAACATCGAATATCTCAAGACCTAGACATTAAAACAGAATCAAGGATAAAACACCTACTAACTGCATAAAACCGATCACCAAGGTCGGAAGCACAGTACAGAACAAAAGAACATATTTATTGTGAATGTGTTAATATAGGACTTCTATTTCAAACATATTATATCATTTAATTTTGAATGACAAATGTTACTATATTATATATACTACTATAAAAATGTTATCTACCTATGCTATTTAGCAATGGGTCATTTGAAAGGCATTTGTTCGTAGGTGAAAGTCTACTATTTCGTCTAAACACTCAAGTTTGATTTATTTTCTGCCAAGTCTTAAGTGTCTTGAGCTTATTTAATCTAGCTTTTACACACAACTTGTTTATTTGCACCCAAAACCCCTAATCCACAGTAAGAAACTCAACTTTTACCCACAGACAAAAATTATCTCTAAAATGCAAACGCCTGTGGGTAAATGTAGACTTCACATTTACCCATGGTTACTCTTTCCATACATTATGCACAGCGTAAATCAAGACATTATATATGTGTTAGCCTAGAATTTCGACAAGGCTTTTGAGTGGTTAGTTAATAGGGTTTGACTCTTCATTAAAGATCATGCATAATGCCTTCAGAAAGAAAAAGTGACATTTAAGTCATCTCAGCATGTTTTCGACAGAAGAAGTCTTCACCATTTCGATAGGGAAGAGTTTTCGACAGGACAGTGTATTCAGGACTTCGTCAAACAGTTATTGGCAAACAGTTGTGTCGAATTTCAAGACTACGGTTAATACAACGTAGGCAGTATGTGGCATCGAGCGTGGCACGAAGTCCATCACTGGTTAATGAGACGTAGCCACGTGTCCATAGCAGTTTACATTTCAGTTATTATTTTCTGTATAAATAGTAGTTTCTACGTAGAAATCAGGGTCGCAATTCATTCTATACAAAGTTCTGAATAAACTCACACTTCCGCATAAGAGAAAACGAGTCATCACGAACAATGTATGTGATCTGCGTACTAAACCTTTCAAATTCAGCAATGTATTTATCATTCCTTTAAAGATTTCTGCAGTTTATTTGCTTTCCTTTACGAATTCCTACATTTTACTGCTTTCAATCTTCTTTTCTTTATCTACATTTCCTACACTTTACTACACTTCACAACGTTTTTGCACTTCTTCTTAAACACTTCTCCATTTTTTCGTAACTTTTCTTTCATTAAAACGGTTGTCACCACCATTTTCAAACAAACCGTAAAAACCTTGACCATTTTTAATAAAAACTTTAACACAAATGTTCTGAGATTTTCTAGTTGATCTCGCAAGCAACACGTATGTGTAACTAGCGGTGTTTACCAAAAATCACGGTAAGCAAATTGGCACGCCCGGTGGGACATTTGGGCTAAGTTTTAAAGTTTTTTGTTAAACAAATTCTGGGTTCGTTATCAAACCCAGAACCAGTGTTTTGTATTGTGTATGCGTTTAAGAAGTGCTAAAAACATTGCAGAAATGCCTCGTTCTAACATCAAATGCATCTTCCCAAGCGGCAGTTAATGATACCAACGCTGCAAATATTCCGGGAATAACCGCTCCATTACCTTCTTCGACAGTTATGGGTGTAACTGCTGTAACCGCTCCTACCATTAACCCGGTGTCGAATATGATGATGGTCCCTGTACCACCAATTTTAAATTCGACTAACCCCTTAATGGCAAACTCCATGATGGGAAATATGCCGTTTAATTTCCCCATGAATGGTCGAAATTATCCATACGGCATGCCAACAGCCATGATGGTAGGGCTTCAAACAAATGCATCTACGTATGCAGAAAACATAGCTTCAAGCTTTTCGCCTATACATAATTCCCCAGAAAACATGTATGGTCGAAATGCCCAACCTTCGATAACCACATCGTCCTTATTGGCACTAAGACAACAAATGGATGATAGTAAGCATGACATGGTTAACATGCTAACACAACAGATAGGCACTGTCTTTAATCCTTTGATTCAAAACACAAACGACAGTTACCAAATGTTAGCAACCCAAATCGGTCGAATTGCTGATTTCTTTGGCACTCCACCAGTACATAATCAGCCTATTCCCCAAATGCAAAATGTCAGGCCTATTGATGTACCTGTCGAAAGGCCAAACAATGAAATCCCCATGAACCAGGCACAACAATTTGTTGTCGAAGATCCTATCCCTGAAGTGGTGCTAGTAAATAGGAACCAAAATGCTGACGAAGTAGTCAGGCAAGTCCAACAAAATAATTGTGGGCTTCAAAATAATTTGGCTAATCTTGTCGAAACTATACTAGCCCAGAATGGCCTAAATGTTGGCCTCCATAGGTCTAACTTCGTATCACCTTTGTCGGAGTATGTCTTACAGACTGAGTTTCCAAGGGGATGGAAGCTTCCTAAGTTCACCAAATTTGCTGGTGAAACTAACGAATCCACTGTCGAACATGTTGCTCGTTACTTAACTGAGGCAGGAGACCTAGTGCACAATGAGAATCTAAGGCTAAAATACTTCCCCAATTCTCTAACTAAAAATGCCTTTACTTGGTTTACCACTCTACCCCCACATTCCATATTTAACTGGGGGCAATTAGAGAAAGCTTTCCATGAACAATTCTACATGGGGCAATCGAAGATTAGTCTTAAAGAATTGGCTAGTGTTCGACGCAATGTGCCAGAGTCTATTGATGAATATCTCAATAGATTTAGACTACTCAAGGCAAGATGCTTTACACAAGTGCCTGAACATGAGTTAGTCGAAATGGCTGCTGGTGGCCTAGATTACTCTATTAGAAAGAAGCTAGATATTCTACACTTAAGAGACATGCCACAATTGGCTGATAGAGTTCGACAAGTTGAAAGGCTTAAGGACGAAAATAGGCATGGCAACATAACCCGAAGTCGCGGGTACCCACCCGACCCCGCCCCGAGTTTGACGGGGAAAACCCGCTTTGACCGGGGACGGGTTTGGGTTCGGGGATGTCGATACCCACCCCGTCCCCGCCCCGAACCCGCTCGACAAAACATAAATTAATTATTTTATTTTATTTCATGCATATTTACTCATTCATTTTGTTTCATAAATTTTGTTTATTTTTAATTTTGATCTATTTCCTATAAAAAAATCTATTTTAATACTTTTAACTTTATTTTATCACTGTATAATTATTATTATTTTATTTTATTAATTATTATAAATATATTTTTTTTATTTTTCTTATAAATTTGTGGCGGAAACGGGTACCCGCGGGGAACCCGTCCCCGTTTGGGACGGGGTTGGGGGATGCAAAACCCGACCCCGATAGAGGTAGGGGCGGGGACGGGGAATGTCAAACCCGCCCCCGCCCCGCCCCGTTGCCATGCCTAGACGAAAAGGCCAGAACTAGTGGGTTCGACAAAATAGGAAAGGTTGCCTATGTCAATGCTAACAACAATGACCAAGAATTCGACATATCTTATGAAAGTGTCGAAGAAGAGGTTAATATTACTGAATTACAACCTGGACCTCCTTATACTTGTAAACTATTAAGGCCTTCAGACGGAAAAAATCCTGTCGAACCTAAAATCGATAAATTCGTTGCAAAAACATATACTTTTGATGTTTCTAAATGCGACGAAATATTTGATCTGCTAGTTGCTGATGGTCAAATTTTAGTACCTAAAGGCCTAAAAACACCACCATTGGAACAAAGACAGAAAAGAGGTTTTTGTAAATTTCATAACTTCTTGGGCCATAACACTGCTCGTTGTGCCCTTTTCAGGGATTTGGTTCAAAAAGCATTGAACGAAGGAAGGCTCAAATTTGGAGACAAGTCAAAGTCTCTAATGAAAATTGATGCAGATCCTCTACCAACGAACGAAGCAATGTATGTCGAAGTTGACATTGCTATGGTTGAAGTGTCTAGTGATACTGTTGGAAAGGGTAATGTGAAGGTCAATGTCGAAGTGGTCACTGAGGACCAATGTGATGACAAAATGAAGGGAGTTGACAAAATGTCGAAGCTCCATCAAAGATTGATCACAGGGAGAGAGGATAGATTGGTCGAAAACATAGAAGGTGACCAGAGTTACTTCAAAACCGAGGTTAACACTATAACCAGAAAGACCTTCGACAAACAACTGGCGAATATTGCACCATACTCTTCTTCTGACCTTGGTTATACAAACCAAGACAAATTTTTCTCTTTTGACATTCTACACCCAAATTATGGTTTTGTTTGGGAGAGAGAGATTATAGATGAAGATAGCCACCCAAGAGGCTTTGTCAAGCCTACTGGTTGGGATGGACCTTGAATGGTTTGATGAATAAGCCCAGTACATGGGATAAGATTACGGCTTATGTGGCCGACAACAAAGAAAAAGCGGCTTTGGAAGTTGAATTAAATCAACAAAATGGTTGCAGAAATTCTCAGTCAAAAAACGTCATTTTCTATCTTCGTTTATGCCTCAGTCGAAAACGACATTTTTGGGGGGCAATTTGTTAGCCTAGAATTTCGACAAGGCTTTTGAGTGGTTAGTTAATAGGGTTTGACTCTTCATTAAAGATCATTCATAATGCCTTCGGAAAGAAAAAGTGACATTTAAGTCATCTCAGCATGTTTTCGACAGAAGAAGTCTTCACCATTTCGACAGGGAAGAGTTTTCGACAGGACAGTGTATTCAGGACTTCGTCAAACAGTTATTGGCAAACAGCTGTGTCGAATTTCAAGACTACGGTTAATACAACGTAGGCAGTATGTGGCATCGAGCGTGGCACGAAGTCCATCACTGGTTAATGAGACGTAGCCACGTGTCCATAGCAGTTTACATTTCAGTTATTATTTTCTGTATAAATAGTAGTTTCTACGTAGAAATCAGGGTCGCAATTCATTCTATACAAAGTTCTGAATAAACTCACACTTCCGCATAAGAGAAAACGAGTCATCACGAACAATGTATGTGATCTGCGTACCAAACCTTTCAAATTCAGCAATGTATTTATCATTCCTTTAAAGATTTCTGCAGTTTATTTGCTTTCCTTTACGAATTCCTGCATTTTACTGCTTTCAATCTTCTTTTCTTTATCTACATTTCCTGCACTTTACTACACTTCACAACGTTTCTGCACTTCTTCTTAAACACTTCTCCATTTCTTCGTAACTTTTCTTTCATTAAAACGGTTGTCACCACCATTTTCAAACAAACCGTAAAAACCTTGACCATTTTTAATAAAAACTTTAACACAAATGTTCTAAGATTTTCTAGTTGATCTCGTAAGCAACACGTATGTGTAACTAGCGGTGTTTACCAAAAATCACGGTAAACAATATGGGTAAATGATTTGCCTTACACCCAATGCCTTTACCCAAAATTTTTTGACCATCGCTATATATTTTTTGTTACAAACTGTCATTATATCTTTTACCTATATATGTATTCGGAGAAATATATGTCACTAAACATGTTTGTGGGGTGGGTTGTTTTTTTGTAGTGATCTCTCTCTCTCTCTCTCTCTCTCTCTCTCTCTCTCTCTCTCTCTCTCTCTCTCTCTCTCTCTCTCTCTCTATATATATATATATATATATATATATATATATATAAATCCCTAACTTGTTGCGCATTCAATGACCTATCTAAACACTCCAAGTAGGTAACTCAGTTGGCAAACTAAGGGATACCGAAAGAGTGCGAGCACAAGGTCTCGAGTTCAAATCCGGGAAACTAATTAACATTGCTCCCTACCCCCACTAACATTGCCTACAAAAAAATTGACCTATCTAAACCATTGAGCGTCATGCAATCTCATTGGAAAATTTGGACGCCTCTTCGATCCTTAAGCACATTGTCGCTGAAGAAGAAGTCGAAGGAGTTGTCATGAACAAATCTAGTGAGCTTCATTGTATTTAACCAATGGCTTTGATGCCTTTTTCAGATTCTGATGGTTTCTCGTGGTGATGGCGTCGATTCTAGATCTAATAATTGTGAAGTTGATATATTTTTGATTGAGTAAAGAAGCAAAAGTTCTTCATTTTCATTCGTGAATATTTGTTTTTGTTTTGAAACTCTTTTCGTTCTGGTGATTTGTTTTTGGTTTGTTTGTGATATTAATCAATTTTTGACTGCTTTAGTTTGACAACAGAGAGCATTGTGCATCTTTGTTGGTACTTTATAAATGGTCATCTCTCTCGTTCTCTTGATATTTTAAACTTACTTAACATCATTACCAAAGACAAATTAATTTTTCTAATTAATTCTTCAAAATCAATTCTCTTAAAAAATGTTATCACAATCTAAAACAAATTAACCAACAAAGGTTGGTCCGAGTGGTAACTAGACTCGGATCCCACCCCAAGGTCTCGGGTTCGAACATTGGGTGTGGCAAACATTCTGTTAGGAGGGGAGAACCACACGGGTCGGCAAAGCCGGGTACTCGTGGCCAGCCAGATTCCCCGGCGTAGATTAGTCATCGACAAAGCCAGTGAAAACTGTGCACTAATGACCTAAAAATTCCAAAGCCTTTTTTTCACAAAAAAATAAGGGTTGCGTTTTTTATACCCCACCATTTTTTTATTCCCATATTTCCCCTATGAAATTGATTAAACGGATTTATCTATTTTTAGGATAAATCCGTTTTGCAAAAAAAATTGGAAACGAATTTATAGATAAATTTGTTTTTTAATTTTTCAAAACCGGATTTATCTTTTTAATAAATAAATCCGTTTTGAAAAGTAAAATAGATAAATCTATTTAAAAATTAAAATTAATTTTTTTAAAAAATAAATAAAATAGATATGGATATCGGTGATCTTTTGGTTCTGTTTAGTGTGTAGATATTCGTTTCACGTCACGATGTTGTTAGCTGGGAAGATAATCTAGGCTAAAAAATCAATTTTCAGGCAACCTACTCCGATTGTCCCGAAACCACAGCCATTAAATCCAAAAAAAATCAGGAATCATAACTCCCGAAGAAGGGACTTCTATCGGGACTGCAGGGCTCAAAACCACAAATTCCGTCGTTTACTATTTCTTTTTTAATTTTTTTAATTTTTCATAATCTCCGAAAAATCTAAAAAAAATTGCATAACATTCTTTGGATTTTATTAAATTTTTAGTGGTGTGTTTATACTTTTTAGATTAGTTTTGATGGTTTAATGGATTTTTAGTGGTGTTTTTCTAACTTTTTTTTTAAATTTTAAATAAAATAAAATTTATTTTTTAATACAAAACGAATTTATCATTTTAATAGATAACTCCAAAGCCTCGAAAAATAATCAATTGTTGTAAGATGGGGCTCAAAAACCGTAAAGCCCAACTTCCCAATTCCTTAATTATGATTCACAAATAATAGTAGGGTTTTTATTTTTATACCCTCACTAGCCCATATACCCTCACAAAATACAAAACTTTCCATTTTACCCTTTAATTTTAACAATTCTCCCAAAAATTATTTTTTCCTTCCGGAATGTATTTTTTTAATTCCGGATTTATGTTTTGACATAAATCCAGAATTAAAATATACATTCCGGATTTATGTCAAAAACATAAATCCGGAAGGTAAAAATTGATTTTGGGAAGTCTTTTAATAGCGTTTGTTTGAGTAAGGCTAGTTCAAAAATATAACCGCATGGAACCTATTTCAGTAGATGTATGCTTTGACAATGCATTTTTAGGATTAAGAGGGTTTAGTGATCTTTCCATGAAACTTGTGGAGACCAAAAAGCACAGGGTTTATCATTTGGTGTATTTGTTTGGAAAGTTGTCTTTGATACTTCAATGGCACCTACAACTACTAAGAGAGCTTTATCTACTATGAAAATTATTAAGAACCGGATGCGAATTCGTATGGGAGATAAATGGTTGAACGAGTGTTTAGTCACTTATATAGAAAGAGATTTTTGAAAGTATTGACAATGAAAAATCATTCAATATTTCTAGAATATGACAAACCGCAAAGAACAATTGTAATGCATATAAAATATAAATATTGCCTCATTACTTAAATTTTCTAAAGGGGACTAATTAATTTAGTGAGAGTCATATAAATTTTGCCAAAAACCCAAAAAACCCGAAAAAACATAGGGCTTCGACCGATGGAATTGAGCCCGTTTTCATAACCGGACCTTTTAACCCGGCCCTAAAAAGTTCGAGCCTGAAGGCGGGCTAGCCCGGTCGGGCCTCGGGTAGCCCGTAGACCCTTCCTGCAAGGCAGTAATTTTTGTGAAACACTTGGTTTTATTTTCAAAATCACACTTTCTTTTGAATTCAAATGAAGATATTTTATTCACTCAGTAAGTGATTATTACTATATTGACTATATTTTTAGAAAAAGTGGTTACTGACTAGTGACTACTGGTTTTGGAAACGCCCAAAAAAGCACGTAGTTGTTTCTTTAATTACTGTAAATGACATTTATTTATAAATGTATCTCAAAGTCCAAAGTTTAACACACAACACAATTCAAATTTGTTTACCTTAGTATATTTTATAATTACTTGACATTAGATTGCCGAAGCAGTCAGCGATGAATAAAATAAGACAACTCCAGTGATGAGAAAATGCAATCTGTAACATCCCAAAATAATTAAAATAATTATTTTGAAGTTAACCTAATTAATTTAATTTAGTGCTTGATTAATAATTTTATTGATTAAGTGCAAGATTAATTATTAATTGGTGTAAGATTTTTAAATGAATAGTAGATAGAGAGGGGGTATTTATGGGATGTTGGAATAAGTGAGGGCATATGAGTCTTTTCCCATATAGAATCTTTTTATTAGTTTAGTTTATTTATTTATAATTTATAATAATATAAAAGAAAGAAAAGGGAAAAGAAAGGAAAGGATCGAAGGATCGAAAGAAAGAAAAGAAAAGAAGGAAAGTGAGAACATGAGAGGGACAGGAAACGAAGGAGAAGATGAGAGGAGAGTGAAGAGAATTTTCATGGTTTTTCTCCTTCTTTCTTCCATTAGCATCACCTCACTCTCCATTTCATTTTGACCCAAATATTATCACCAACAACTCACTCTCCCTTAACCTACCATTTTCGTTTTTCAAGAGGTAAAAGAGGGTTTTGATGATTCAAGTTCAAAGGGTAGCTTAGGAGGGGGATTGGTGTTCCATAGGAGCCATGTTGTTGATTGGGTAGATCAATCACTAAAGTTTTGGAGCATTTGGAGGAATCAAGGGTTAGGGGGTTGAAAATGGGGTTTTATGTGTGATGAGCAATTTGAGGTTGAAGATGATGGATAGTAATTCATGGAGGTTTAGGAATGATGATGAAGTTCATGGTTCAAGATCAAAGATTTGGAATCAAAGTTGGGGCTTTTGTGAGGAGCATGAAGCCTGGGAGATCATTGATGGAGGTTTAGGAATGATGATGGAGTTCATGGTTTATCACGATATGCGAGTTCTTCGAATTGCGAGGTTTCGTTAAATTGTTTTGTTGAATTGATTGATAAAGTGAGGTTTTTAATTGACTGAGGTGAATTGATATGTTAAGTTTATGTTTCGGTATGTTAAATAGCGTTTTGGTCGAAAAACCGTAAAATGTAATTTTAATGAAATATGATTTGAACACGTTTCAAATTGAGGTTTGATTGAATGTCCTGAATTGATGTGATTTGGTTGTCAATTGATGTCTGATCGGTTAAAGTTAAGGTCTCGGTTTGTTATATGTGTCGATAAATGTTTTTGCGTAAAAATCATTAAAAACGTATTCGATGTCAAATTCGATTTTGAGAGAAAACATTGTAATCAAAAGTTAGAGTCGTGGTTGTCAGACTCGAGAGTCTACATAGACTCGTGAGGAGACCGTAGACTCGACTCGTAGACTCGTAAGAGTCTATGAACAAAAAAAATTACACTAAAAAAATCTGTAAAATAATTACTGCAGTGTCAAACAGTATCAAACTAACAATAACAATGAAGACATTTCATCAATACATAAATGTGGATTTATTATGTCATTATATGCCACAAAAATAATGATAATAATTAATAATGCACTTGATTAGGATATCAGGATCATGGTACTATAATTAATAGAGCAATAATACTATCCCTTTTTCTAATTGAGCAACAATACTATGCTTGATTTAGTAGCTTTACAACAATAATTCTAATTCAAAGAGGAGTAACACGGTAGCTTTAGAGCAATAACACTAATTTAGCAATAATAGTACTTGATTCAAAGAGCAATAAGACTATCCTTTTACTAAGGCTAATTCAGCAGTAATACATTAATACTTGATTCAAAGAGCAATAACACAGAAGCATTAATAAAGACACAGTAACGATGTCATGACACAGAATCAAAACGCAGCAAAATGAAGAAGCAAATAGCAAGGAACACAAAAGCAGTAAACGATGAAACAAAATCAAAATGCAGAAACGAAAGATGATCATTCAAACGTAGAAGCATGGTGCCTGTTCGAAGCAGAGGATGACGCTATGCAGAGATGGCGACGCAGAAATGTAAAAAGAAAGAAGAAGAAACACAACGGGAATGGAAGCGAGAGAAGAAACGGAAAAAAATCATTTTTATTGATAAAATCGTAGACTCGCTATGGAATCGCGAGTTTGAACGAGTTTGAACGAGTTTATCAAGATTACGATTCTACACGTGATTTTTGACTCGTTTTGGCAGCATGGACTCGTAAACTCGTAGAATCGTACGAGTTGACTCGCAATATTGACAACCATGGTTAGAGTTTTGAATTTAAATGTTTGAGTTGTTGAAAAATGTTTATGAGTTATTATGTTTGATCCTTTAAACTGGTACTTAAAGTACAAGATTTAAAGCGACAAGAAATGTCTATGAATTTGTGTTTCTGTCTGGACAGGAAATTTTGGAAAATGACCTAAATACAAAGGAGACTCTGCCAAATTTTCGTCATAAATATACTTAGAAAATTTTTGGTGTTTGATTTGAATTTAGAAGAAAATTGTTTTACAAATTAAGCTGTTGAGTTATGATTTTAAGTTATGTATTGAAGTTGAAAGTTTTGAAGAAAAATGATATTTAAAGTGTTAAGTTATTTATGAGAAAAGTTTTGGAAAGTCTTATTTTCTAAGTATTCGATTTTAAATATTCATGCTTTTTGTGCAAGAAAGTTCTAAGAAACCAAATCCTCTCTATTTTACCTTAGTTGATCGAACCACCTAGTTATGTGGGGTTAGTCTGGGATTGTAATGTTAACCTAAGTCCGTTGTGTGGTTTAGGGCACGTGATACCGGCGAGGTTCGTGCATTATTACTTAGAAAGCTTGTTGAGGTAAGGGCTTCTTTCTAGTTTCAAATTACTATTATATGTTTGAGATTGTGGTTGGTGTTTGTTTGTTGTTTGTTTGTTTGTGAGCTTTGGTGATTTTGTGTTGATTGAGTCCCTATGCGGACATTATGTGTTGTTGTCCTCTGTGGGCTTATATATGTGTTTGTTCTGTGTTGTGAATTGAACATATGATGTTGATGATCTGTGATTGAGATGTCCGGTGGATTGAGAGTGACTTTGAAAGGAAGGTTAGATGAGGCATATGTAGGTATGACAGCTACTGCGACTAAGTAAATCATTTTCGGAAAAAGAAACTTAAAGGAGATCTTATAAAAGTGAGAAAAGCACTTGTCTCAGATTTTTCAAAAGTAGTTAGAAAATGACTTAAGAAATGCGAAACAAATGGAAAATCTTTGAGAAACAATAGGAATCCTTTTGAGAGGTTGAAATCAAGATGAGTTAATATTATGAAAATTATGACTTTTGGAACTAATGGAGAACTGTTTTGAGAAGTGAGAAAAAAATTGAAAAGTTAGGGAGGTTAGAGTGAGATTTCGAGGGAGACTTTAAGAGGAAATTTGTTGGTGGTTTGAGGAAACTATTGGAATGATTAGCGTGGGACAAGAGATACTTACGGAGTTGTACGATGTTGAATCGTAAGAAAAGGTTGGTATAGTACAGTATCAATGAGAGAAGTACCATACCGGATGTGGCGCAGTATCGATGAGAGAAGTGACCACATGGTGCAGTATCGATGAGGGAAGCACACTTGAGTTTTATCATGGGGTGTAGTGCAATATCGATGAGAGAAGTACTACACAAGTGCAGTGTCATAGGGAGAAGCACGCCCATATTTGGATGGTAGATCCAAGTACCTGTCTTACAAGGTTGATATAGTACAGTATCGATGAGAGAAGTACCATACCGGATGTAGTGCAGTATCGATGAGAGAAGTGACCACATGGTGCAGAATCGATGAGAGAAGCACACCTGAGTTTTATCATGGGGTGTAGTGCAGTATCGATGAGAGAAGTATTACACAAGTGCAGTATCATAGGGAGAAGCACACTCACATTTGGATCGTAGATCCGTTGTGCAGTATCATAGAGAGAAGCACAACACTTTTTGGAGTAGTATACCCCGAGATTATATGCATTGACATATAAGCATTGCATTAGGATATATGGAGTGGTGTGACGTGTAGTTGGTGTTGAGCTGTTAGAATGTTGTTTGAAACTTGTTAGTATTATGTATATGTGAATTGATTATGTACATGTGAGTTGTTGTATATTTGTGTATGCATATTCTACAAGATGACCCTTGCCCGTGGTTTTCCAATGTAATGGATGTCAACCCAGTTATTGGAGGACCATAGTTCAGTTATCACAGATAAAGTTGCAGAGGTCAGTGTCCTTTCATAGTGGAGTATTGGTGGACTCATCGAGGTCCTAACCGGGTGTTGCGTATAAAGTGCTTGATCAGCATAGATGTCTTCTTTTGTCGTCATTTTGGAAAATTCTCAAGTGTTTGGTTCTTAATCAGTTCTTGTATGGGCATTGCCGTATATGTATTAGTAAAGATAGTCAGTACTAGATTGTGCGGGTTTTTATTTCAAACACTTCTGTCTTTCTGTTGTACACTTTTTTGAAAACAGGTAACATACTCGCGTGCAGAAACAAATTTATATATGTCATATTTCAGATTTAATTCTTGTATATTACATTAAGAGAGGAATCATGTTTCGAAAATGCTGCAATACTATGATTGTTTTGAAATCGATTTTTTGAAAAAATAGGCTAAATATCACTTTTGGTCCTTTATCTTTGCTCTAGGTTTCACTTTGGTCTTTTATCTTTTTTTTAGTCCGTTTTGGTCCTTTATCTTTCATTTTCGTTTTATTTTGGTCGCTGCCGTCAGTTTTTTCTAACGAACGCCACGCTGGCAGTTAACTGCTGATGTGGCATCTTAAATGTCATGTATGACGTGTCATTCATTAATTGAGGTGGCAAAAAAATGTTTTATTTAATTCAAAATAAAATGACACATAAGCAATTAAGTTTTTTAATTTTTAAAAACACAAAAACAAATTAACACGAAAACTAAAACCATTAAAACTAAAATTAAAAAACAAATCTGAAATAATCAAGAACAGTACTGTACTCTCCTTCCCCAAACCCACTGTAATCTGAAATAACTAAGTTTTTCCTCAGTGATTCAGTTTTCCCAGATCTGTTCATCTTGTTCCCCAAACCCACTGTACTCTCCTTCTCACCCAATAGGCGTTTTCATTTCAAAGCGCTGGATCTCATTTCAATACTGAATAGTTACCTCATCTTGAAGAATTTTGTGAAGGAGAGAACCGAACCCACTGTTCTCCTTCATCTTCTTAATAAATAGCTCACTAATCTCTAGTTTTGTTTCTCATTAAATCACTCTGTCTGTGTGTGCAACTTCCTCTTGCTTCATGCTCTCTTTCCACTACAAAAAAACTAGTCATTAGCGAGGGACAGTGCCCTCGCAAAATGACCTGATTCCCTCACTAATAGTCATTTGCGAGGGACTTAGCGAGGGACTGGTTCCCTCGCTAATTCCCTCCTCGCAAATGGGATTAGCGAGGGAAGTTGGATCCCTCGCTAATTAGCGAGGGACTATGCCGTCGCTAGTTCCCTCGCTAATGACTGCAGCTTTTCAGGTGATGGGACTCAGTTGCAGGGGTTGGTAAATGCGCAGGAATTAGCGACGGCTTTTGCCCTCGCTAATTCCCTCGCTAAGTCCCTCGCTAATTCCCTCGCTAATGACTGCAGTTTTCAAAAAAAAATGACACGTGTCCAGTGCTGAATGGCTTGTTTTTTTTTATATATATTAATTAATAAATATTATATTATATTATTAATTTTGTGGTGATGTGTGGTGGTGGTGGTGGTGGTGGTGGTGGCGTGGTGGTGGTGGTGGCGTGGTGGTGGTGATGGGTGGTTTAGAGTAGAGAGAAGGAGAAGAGTAAGGGAGAAAGAGAGAGAGAGAGAGAGAGAGAGAGAGAGAGAGAGAGAGAGAGAGAGAGAGAGAGAGAGAGAGAGAGAGAGAGAGAGAGAAAGAAAGAGAGAAGAGTGAGAGTGGTGGTGGTGGGGTGGTGGGTTGGTGGTGGTGAAGAGTAAGAGAGAGTGAGTGAGAGTGGTAGGAGGTATGTGGTGGTGGTGGTGGTGGTGGTGGTGGTGGTGTTGGAAGAGTGAAGAGAGAAGAAGAGTGTGAGAGGAGGTGGTGATGATGGTGGTGGTGGTGGTGTTGGAAGAGTGAAGAGAGAAGAAGGGTGTGAGAGGAAGTGGAAGGGGGAAGAGGAAGGGAAGAGGAATGGTGAAGAGTGAGTGAGTGAGTGAGTGAGAAAGAAGAGTGAGGGTGTAAACGGATATAAAGGAAAAAAGAAAAAAATTTGCGAGGGAATTAGCGAGGGAACTGTCCCTCGCTAATTTCTGCACCTTTACCAACCCCTGTGCTAATTAGCGAGGGAATTAGCGAGGGTAGTCATTAGCGAGGGACAGTTCCCTCGCTAATTCCCTCGCTAATGACAAAAAAAATTGACAGCTCTATGCCCTCGCTAATTCCCTCGCTAATGACTGTTTTTGCGAGGGACAACAAGTCCCTCGCTAATGTCCGTCGCTAATTAGTGTTTTTTTTGTAGTGTTCTCGGTGTGATATGCTCGATCTCCTTCATCTTCAAAATGCTGGATCTTCAGATCTCCAGATCTTCAAAACGCGATTTCATTTTCTTTCAGATCATCGTTTTCTGGGTTTCCTATTTTTTTCAAATCTGTCTACATGGATACCTATGCGTTTCAGATCTGCGTTTTTTCCTCTTCGTTGTTCTTCGTTTCTGGGTTCTTTAATTTAAGAACGAACCATATATGTTTTTGATGTTCTTCGTTTCTGCTGTTGGTGTTGCCGGAAATCGTTGTTCTTCGTTTTTGGGTTCTCCTTCGTTTCTGAATTTGTTGGATTCTTTGTTTTGTTTTAATGATTTAATCTTTTGTTTTATTTGATTTTGTTTTAATGTTTTAATCTTTTGTTTTATTTGATTTTGTATTTTGTAATTTTTAACATAAAAAACATATATGCTTATGTGTCTTTTGTTTTTTATTTAAAGAAATCAAGAAATGCCACGTCATTTAATGAATGACACGTCTTACATGACACTAAGACGCCACGTCAGTAGTTAACTGCCAGCGTGGCGTCCGTTAGCTTAAACTGACAGCAGGGACCAAAATGAAACGAAAATGAAAGATAAAGGACCAAAACGGACCAAAAAAAGATAAATGACCAAAGTGAAACCTAGAACAAAGATAAATGACCAAAAGTGATATTTAGCCAAAAAAATAATATGTTCTCGGAGAGAGGCATGAAGTGTATTTTTCAAAAAACATCTCATATTAGGAGTTGAGTTCACTTAGTAGCGCTCCTAAAAATCGGGGTGTTACACAAGCCATCAAGGATCATATTGACATCATATTAAGACTACCTTCAACCGATGATTGATTCCCTATATAATGAATTCATTGTTTGTAATGATTTATTGTGATGAGATATTCACCGTAAACTATTTATGGAAGAAGCCAAATTGATTCTCAATTTAGTGCGGCTGTTATATTTTTTGAAGCAATGTTACTTTTTGAAAGTAACATTTGAGTTGAAATGAATCTTCCAAAATTTGGTATCCGAAAATTGAATTATGGTGAGCCTTCTTTATAGTTAGGTATAGTGTGGTTAAAGAATCGCGCATAAGGCGGGCTAGCCCGATAAGCTCGTAGCCCGCATAGGGTCGGACTCGGGTTGTAAAGGTTGAGTCTGAATTTCAACCTGGGTTTTTTAGCCCAGCCCATAAAAAGCTCGAGCCCAATATGAGTTGCCCGATGTGGGTCGGGTATCTTGTTTTGCCAGCTCTAAATTTTGGTCAACCATGAAGTGAATGTTGACGGGGTGAATCATAGGTATGAGTGGTGGTGTGATCGTAGATCCAAACAAGCATCATTACAAGTTGGACTTCAATCGTAATTCTTTCTGATCTTTTTACATGTAGATGGACTTGTATAACTTAAAAGAAGCATAAGAGGTACATTTTCATGCTACAAATCATCTAAGCATTAATTATTATTAAATAAGGAGGAAGAGGAAGCAATTAAATCCTTTATATGGTCATGCAATTGCTTCTGCCTAATAGGATCACGAACCTCAGCCCCATGACAACCACCAGCTGCAAAACGGCTCACAACCGACACACCCTTCTCCTCCATCAATCTCGCCGCAGCCATCTGATGGTCCACCAGTGGGTCCTCCTCACACCCACTCACCAACACCCACCAACCAAGCTGCCTCACCCTATCTAAAACCACAGGTCCATCACCAACCGTTGGATTACAATACTCATGATCACGGTCAACTCCAACAGGCAACGACAGTTCCCACATCAGGTCACACACGTGCGGTGGCAAAACGGCATCGTTTACCAGCCTCAGCTCCGAAGCCACCCTCTTGGTCCCACCAAAAAACGGTTGGGTCAGTATCAAGCCTCTGATCATAAGAGGTTTTAAATAATCACGATTAACCTCCGCAGCCACACGTAAACCTGCGTAGTATGCGATATTTGCTCCAGAACTATTTCCCATCAAGTAACAATTGGAATAATCAGCATAGTTTGTCAACCAATCATCTGGTTGGGTTTTGATCCAGTGCAGCGCTTCGACTGCATCGTCGTACGCTGCAGGTAATCGGTGTTCGGGGGCGAGACGGTAGTTTACGGATACGATAATTGAGTTGACGTCGTTTGCGAGGTTTACGCAGATGTTGTGAAAGAAATCAGTGGCTGCACTGAAGAGGATGAAACCGCCACCGTGAAAGTAAACGATGAGAGGGAGTTTGGGGAAGGAGGAGTTATTGAGTGCTTTGCGGGGTAGGAATATACGAGCTGAGGTGTTGTTTGATGGGTTGATGGGTACGTCTTTGGTTAGAACGAGGGTGGAATCGATTGAGGGTGAGGTGTGTTTGTCTCCACGTAGGCGACGACTGATGGTGCCGTCAGAATTTTGGGAAATTTTGAGATGGTGGAAGGGATCAACGGGGTGAAGAGTGAAGGGTGCGTCGCCTGACATGGTAGACTGGAGCTTGCTGTCAACTGTCAAGGTTCTTCTCTCACTCTCTCCCTTCTCCTATCGTTGATGAATAATTTAAGTGCTTAATGCAGGTGAGCTTTTCCACTCCCTTGAGAAAATTAATTATTTTTTTTGGTGACTGAGGGTCAATTACTCAATTCAATTGTTAAATTGTTAGTGTTTTTTTTGGTATTTCCTTTACTATTTTTTTTTTTGTTGCGAGAAATTGAGAATCATAGCATACATCATTTTTCTCTTTTAATTAATTTATCTTTTCTGTTAAGGGTGTATACATCAAGAGAATTCAGAAGTCGCCAATCGGTTGCTCCACTAGTTGCTAGGAATGTTCCGTTATTTTATCTTTCAACTAAGACTTGATTAATCATAACTATTATTGTCACACAAGTTTGATCCAATCAGCGTCTCAAAAATACAAATATACTCCATATTTGATCGATCTCTATACGAATACGGGTAGACCGTGGATGACCATTTTTATCTCTCCGTTTAGATGGATCATGATGCAGTTCTGGGCCATTGAAATCAAGTCATGGCAACTTAGATGGCAATGGTGGGAACTCCTCAAAGTATGTATTGAAAACATTTTGCATTCAGTACTGTGGCTACACGAATTCCATGTGATCGTAATTAACTTTTGAACATGCTGCGATCACATGGGAACGTGGATAGTGCAGTGCCTGAAATTCCACACACTCACACGTCCTGTCTCTAAAGTTAACCACGAATGTGCTCGCAGGTCTCCCACTTTGTGGTCGTATAATTTCTTCCACTCTGAACAATTATTGGGCACGATTATGAATTGTCACGTTGTGCGTGTTCGAGACAGCTCGGTTGTGATCTATTTTTTCATCAATTTTTCAGAGTACATAGTTCCTGAATCCAACATTGTCTGTGCCTGGGTTCCAAAAATTGGTATCTGAAGATGATCCACGTTTTCAGATCTGTGTTCGTCTAGAAAATGGAAAATAGAAGTTTCAGATCTGATACGATGAAGATGATGAAGATTTGTTGAAAATAATGACTAATTATGTAATATATATCTGTTGCTGGCATTATGTTCACAAATGTACAAGTGGCTCCGTGGTATTAATTAATTTGCATCATTCAGGGAGTCAAGCGTTCGAATCCCCTGCTGGCCAAAACTTGATTTTTTTAGTAACACACTATGCACCACATTGCCAAGCTAGTGTCACGTGGCAGCCATTCATTGGTTGCTGATGTGGCACATGTCAGTGCCACGTGGGAATCGTGATGTGGGGTGTTGACGTGGCATGTCAGTGCCACGTGGCACAAATGTCCAATAATATGGTGACACGTGGCAGTGAGGTCATTGCTGACGTCATCTCTGTTTGCCACATCATTTTTTTTAAGAGAGAAGTTAACAGAGGGGGTAACTAGAAACACTTAATATTTGCAAGGTATTTTTTTAAAAAAATTACAGGAGGGTAAATAAAAAATGAGGATATTTACTATGGTAACATATATTTAAGCCTTTTTCTTTTTCTTTTCCTTTATATTGCTATAACAAAGTAATCAAATCTTAACCAAAGACTTCTCATGATTTTTTCAACTATGTTTGATTTGTCAACGTGTAACTATAACTATTCATGAGATTAGTTAGTGCCAATACTTGTGTAAAGTAAGCAACCACCCCTTCACTGTTTTCCATCTTTAGCAACTCATGTTGTCACTTGAGAATCTAAAGCTCTTCACATTCGCAACTTCCCGACCCAAGGTCTTAGGTCAGCCAATATTGCATACAATAGTTACCACTAAGTTGTGTGTAACAATTGATGAAAAAGAATTGGAAGAGTTATTGGACCAAGAGGAAGAATTGGAAGCTGCCACTCCAATGGGCCGACCCAAGAGAAAGAAGACTAGGCCCAAATGGTTCAAAGGATAACATTATGCTGTGATATTATTTGAGGATATTACCGTTGCTGCCTTAGTATACTAAGTTACTAGAATGCTCTGATATTTCTACAGCTGTAATTGTATTAGAATATTCTTTATCTGACAGCTGTAACCTAGTACTGAATTATTGGCTATTTATGGCTAAATCATGAATAATAAAGGGAAGCAAAAATATTGAAGAATGTTAGATGTTAGCCTAGAATAGCTCATTTACTCCATTGCAATCAATTCTCAGCAAACCACACTCGAATCTCTGTTTTCCATCGTTCCTAAGCTTACATTTGGTGCTTTCATTATGGCCTCCTCCTCCTCCGATCCACCAGATCTCTCTTCCACCCTCTCGGAAATCTTACGCAACCAACAAAACCTCCAACTTGACCTAAACACTATCACCACCGAAATGGCCCAGATCCGTTCTCGCCTACCACCACCTGGCTTTACCCACCTCACCGCCGATCAACAACTTCACCACCCACTATCCCCCACCTCCATGAAACTTGATATCCCTCGTTTCAACGGAAGCGACGCCCTTGGTTGGATCTTTAAGATCAACCAATTCTTCGATTTTCACCGCACTTCCGAAGATCAGCGTCTTCGTATTGCTTCTTTCTATATGGAGGGCGAAGCTTTGAGCTGGTTCCAGTGGATGCACTCCAACAACTTGCTTGTCACTTGGCCAATCTTTCTGCATGCCTTGGAAACGCGATTTGCACCATCACAATATGAGGATCCCAAAGGGGCTTTGTTCAAACTCTGCCAGACCACCACTGTAAGTGAATATCAAGCTTCCTTTGAATCTCTTGCTAATCGTATTGTTGGTCTCCAGCCCCAATTTTACTTGAGTTGCTTCATATCTGGCCTTAAACCGTCAATTCGTCGTGAAGTCCAAGCTTTTCAGCCTCAAACCCTAACTCAAGCCATAAACCTAGCAAAGCTTCAAGAAGACAAGATCAGAGATCGATCTTCTTCTTTCCCGACTCGCCGTGCCGAAAATAGTCCACCCGTCACTACCCAGAACTCCACCACAACCCTTCGCCCAAATACCCGAACTGCCCTCACCACAAACCCTAACACCACGATTCCCAAACCCGCGACCCCTGTGAAACGCTTATCTCCTGCAGAATTACAAGCAAGACGAGACAAAGGTCTTTGTTACAATTGTGACGAGCTTTATCACACCGGCCACCGTTGTCGTCGTCAATTCCACATACTGATTGCTGATCCAGACCCTCCCGAAACCACACCAGACTCTCCTTCAGCTGCAATTGATACCCCTCTACTCCACCAACCCGAAACTGAAACACCAGCTCAACCTGACCCTAATCCAGCTACTATCAGTTACCATGCTTTGATGGGGCACACTATTCCACAGACTCTTCGTGTTCGTGGCTTTATTGGTAAGACGGTTGTAACCATTCTCATTGATAGTGGGAGTACTCACAATTTCATTCAACTAAGACTTGTGAAGCAACTGGATATTAGGTGTAAACCAACTGAAAACTTTGGAAGTTTTGGTGGGTAATGGGGAAGAACTTCACTGCTCTGCAATGTGCCACCAGTTAGAACTTCTACTTGGCTTACACACTTTTGCTGTTGATTTCTATGTCCTTCCAATTAGTGGAGCTGAGTTGGTATTGGGTATCCAATGGTTGAGGACCCTTGGGCCAGTGTTGACTGACTATGATACTCTCACAATGCAATTTTCTGTTAATGGCCAGACAGCCCAGCTTCATGGTGAACCCAAACAACAACCTACTTTAGCATCTTTACACCAATTGAAGCGTATGGTTTCCACCAAAGCCATTGATACAGTTGTTCAGTTTCATATGCTTAATCCAAACCTTGCTCCTAGTTCTCCTACCATCACTACTACCAATATTGTACCTCCAGAAATAGCCACCCTTATCACTACCTTTGCACCACTCTTTGAAACACCAACCAACCTTCCCCCACCTAGACCAACAGATCACAAAATCACCCTCCTTGCAAACTCTGACCCTATTAATGTGCGTCCTTACCGATATCCTCACTTCCAAAAACATGAGATTGAATCCCAAATTAAAGACATGCTGCAGCAGGGTATCATTCGCCCTAGCTCTAGTGCTTTTTCTTCACCAGTTTTATTGGTTCGAAAGAAAGATGGAACATGGAGATTTTGTGTGGATTACCGCGCCTTGAACGCAATCACGGTCAAGGATCGTTTTCCTATACCGGCAGTGGATGAGATATTGGATGAGCTACACGGCACAACATTTTTCTCCAAATTAAACTTGCGTTCTGGATACCATCAAATCCGAATGCACTCAGGTGATATCTCCAAAACTGCTTTTAGAACACATGTAGGACACTACGAATTTTTGGTTATGCCATTTGGTTTGTGCAACGCACCATCTACATTTCAAGCTACCATGAATTCATTGTTTGAACCTTATCTTAGGCAATTTGTTATTGTGTTTTTTGATGACATTTTGGTCTTTAGCAAGACCTTAGCAAGACCTTAGAGGAACATGTGACTCATCTTGAACTTGTTTTTGATTTGCTGTTAGAACATAGATTTTTTCTTAAACAATCCAAGTGTTCTTTTAGTCAATCTTCTAGTCATTACTTAGGTCATATTGTGTCTTATGAAGGAGTTAAACCAGATCCTGATAAGATTTTAGCTATGGCTACTTGGCCTGTGCCCACAAACTTGAAACAATTACGTGGTTTTTTAGGACTAACTGGGTTTTACCGTAAGTTTGTGCACCATTATGCTTCCATTGCAGCACCTTTGACTGAATTACTTAAAAAGGACAGCTTTATTTGGTCTGCTACGGCTCAAACTGCCTTTGAAACTTTGAAGGCTGCTATGACAAAGACACCAGTACTGCAGTTACCGAATTTTGAGCAGGATTTTGTTATTGATACTGATGCTTCTGGGGTCGGTATGGGTGCGGTATTGTCTCAAAATGGTCATCCTATTTGCTATTTTAGCAAGAAGTTCTGACCTAAGTTGCTCAATTCTTCTACATATGTCCGAGAACTATGTGCCATCACTTCAGCTGTCAAGAAGTGGCGTACATACCTTCTTGGCAGGAAATTTACCATCAACACAGATCAAAGAAGTTTGCGTGAACTCATGACTCAGGTGATACAAACCCCGGAACAACAATTTTATCTTGCAAAACTGTTGGAGTACTCTTATACTATTGCTTAAAAACCTGGTGCTTAGACATGGCAATGGGGCGGGGCGGGGACGGGTTTAACATTCCCCATCCCCATCCCCGATTTCCATATTCATCCCCGTTCCCCGTCCCAAACCCAACGGGGATGAAGAATTGATCCCCATCCCCGTACCCAACGGGTTCGGGGATCCCCGTCCCAACCCCGTCCCCGCAGTGGAATTCATTTTTTAAAATTTAAAAGTAGTTTTTACCTGTCTCAAACCCAAACCCGAACCCGAACCCGCCCCCAAACCCAAACCCACACCCAAACCCGCCCCAAACCCGAAAACAGAACATTTATTGGTTTATATAGTTGGCTAATAAAACGAAAACAGAACATTCGGTTGAATCATCATCAATCTGAACAACAAATATACACAAATATCATGTTTAAAATGAACATGATATTAAAATGATATCAGACATGATATTAAAACGAAAACTGAACATTCAAATAAATCATCAATCTGAACATGATATCAATCTGAAATAAACCATCCAAATAAACCAAATAAACCATCTTAAAATGAACAACAAATAACTCAGTATATCATTCTGTTGACGTCTTCACTCTTCAAAGTGGGAAGTGACACAACTAGTCAATATTTCACCTACAAAATAAAAAATAAATGTTAAATATAAACACTAAAGTTGATAAAATTGGAAGGTGGTGATAAATAAATGAATAGTAAATCTCACCTTCATCATCGGGGTCTATTTCATTGAGTAAAGTAGCATACTCATTCAATTGAGAACTCATACCACCTATAAATATGAAATTCAATACAACAGTAAATCATCAAATTACTCTATTGTGAAGCTTTAAGTTTATTACAATTTGCCATTTGTATACATGAAGACATATGTAAAAACAATTTAAAACCATACCATTGTTTTCGATACTCCATAACCAACTTCTAGCACACATTAAAGCTTCTAAGGTTGTCCAATGAAGTCGGCTACGATGCGGGCTTAAGATATTTCCACTAGTGCTGAATGCTGATTCAGAAGCTACCGTAGAAATAGGAATTGCTAATATATCTTTTGCAATTGCTTGAAGTGTTGGATATTTAACCCCATTCAACTTCCACCACAACAGAATATCAAAATCGGGACTTCGAGGTAAGACATCCTCTCCCAAATAATGATCCAATTCTGTTTTATAAAATGATGTTCTAGCTCTTTTTCTCCTTTGAACAAAATCATCAAAATCTTGTAAACCATCATTAGTCTCACAACCAGCTTCCGACATTGATGAGTTACCACAAGTCTCTTGATTGAATTTCATTTGATAATCAGCAATTAAATCATAGCACAATTGTTGGATCCTCTGAACTTGCTCAACAGAGTCACGTGCATACAATTTTTCAAAATAGAATTCAAGTAAATCCATTTTGTATCTAGGATCCAAAATAGTAGCAATTCCCATTACATCCTGAGTGACCCTCCAATATTTATCAAATTTCTGCATCATCTTGTTAGCCATTTCTTTAATCAATGTATCAGAGGAGACCATCCAAGTAGATATTGCCAATTTGATCTTACAAATCTCAGGAAAAAATAAATTGGCAGTAGGATACTTAGTGCCAGAAATGAGTTCAGTGATTTTATTGAACTTTTCCAATCTTTCACAAACATTCTTTGCAAATTTCCATTGTGAACTAGTTGGAACACTAGTGTATTGAGTGTCTTTAAGCCTTAACCTACTAAATACATCCTCATACAAAATAGCAATGCTAAGCATCTTATATGTGGAGTTCCATCTTGTTGGACAATCTAAACACAAATTTCTAGTGCAAGGAATTCTCAATTGTTTAGCTGTCTCCTCAAATCTTTCCTTCCTTTTAGGAGTTGCAGTCCAATAAGCTACACTATCCCGAACCCTTTCTATCCCATCTTTCACTACTTCTAAACCATCCTTTACTATCAAATTTAATATATGCGCGCAGCAACGCATATGAAGAAAAGATCCATCCCTCAACAAAGTACTTGTCTCACACTTCTCCTTAATTTTGTCAATCATAGCATCATTTGTGCTACAATTATCTAAGGTGATAGTTGACAATTTTGTATCAAGGTTCCATTCAAGTAAACAGTTAAATAAAGCGGAACAAAGTCTTTCACTTGAATGAGGAGCAGGGACATAAATGAACCTAACATGTAAAAAGTATTAATATAATGTGCAGTAACAGCCATGAATATAATTATAATATTTAATTATAATAATTTGTTATTACCTCAAAATGCGGCTTTGTAAATTCCAAGAACCATCAATATAATGTGGAGTAACAGCCATATACCCCTTTTTTTGATTACCCGAAGTCCACATGTCTGATGTAATGGCCACTCTTGATTGAAGATTATCAAACAACTTTGTAGCTAATGACCTCTCAGACTCATACACTTTGAATATCTCCTTCTTGATAGTGTTTCTACAAGGAACTTGAAACAATGGTTGTAGAGAAGCCGCAAATCGCCTAAAACCAACATGATCAACAATTGAAAGTGGATATTCATGCATAATTATTGCACAAGCAAGCTCTTTCCTTGAGTTTTCAGCATTATAAGTTCCAACTCCTAATTCTTGCTTTCCTTGCAAACTCTTTGGCATGAGAAATGTTTGCCCTTTTTTTGCCTTGTTATCGAGAAGCAATTTAGCATTACATTTAGGTAGATGATCATGCAAATGTTTTGTTCCATTGCATGATTTTCCACCAAGGTATTTCTTGCAATAGTGACATTGAGCCTTATCCTCTCCATTAACTTGAACCTTTGTAAAATGATTCCATACCTTACTCCTAAGTCTACCTTTACCTATTTGTGTCAATGCCTCTGTATTATCAGCTGTCTCATCATTAGGTGCCTCATCCGGATTAGGTGTTTCAACTGTTGCATTTGGTGATATATTGAGACCATTAGGTGTAGGGTTGGAACTTCCTTCCAAACAAGGAGCTAGTTGGTGTGCACTTTCTTGTGAAATGAGTGGTTGAGAATTACCAACTTTGTCCATGTCAATTTCCTGTTAAGTTGTTCAAATTACAAAACCAATAAGGCAATAAGCAATAAAACAAAGGGAATGAAGCTTAACAAAAATAATTCATAAAATAAAGCAAAGGGAATGAAGCTTTGATTAAAGAAAGCATTATCTCTAAGTTCAAACAGACTACCAGTTTTAATGGAAATAGAGCAGTCATATATACAAAGTGCAGTCATATAGAACAATTAGATACATTGTAATACCATATATGTAGAAAACTGAACTTGACATCATTTCATTTTAACTTATCATTTCTATAGGTTCTGCTAGTGGACTTTTTCATGGCTAACATTAAGTTTTGTGCAATGGTTATGGTATGGATACAGATTCCCCTGCTAAGGCATTTGGAAAGTACAGGTTGCCACATTCTTGCTAGAGTTTTCAAAACACACCACCCTGAGACCTGCCATTCTGGAAGACTGGAAGGCTTTATATGGAAATAACTTACATCATTTCATTTATGCCATATTATTGGCGTGCAATGCAGGTAAGTCTTGGATTTTAATTGCTAATGAAACATTTATACTCTCTAATATGACATCAACTAACACATGCTTATTGAATATCCTTATAAGTGTGCAAGACGGTGTTTTGATGACTGTGATGTAAACCATCTGAAAAACATGGGGAAGTATGTTTCAGCAATGGTGGCAGCAGGGGCTAGAGTAACATACAGCAGGCAAGATAACCATTTTTGGTTTGTTATAGTCTTAATAACTTCTGTGGTGGCCACAACTTATCAGTTGTACTGGGACTTTATTAAGGACTGGGGATTTCTTAATCCTAACTCTAGAAATCCTTGGCTGAGAGATGATCTAGTTCTAATAGTGCATCAAATTGTTTAATCAGGACTTTGAACCAACTAGTATTTGTCAATAAAAAAGACATCTTAATAGTTGCTAAACATATAGTCATAGAATCACTCAAGAGCTTCATAACTTTTCTGAACAGGTTCGAGAGAGGAGCAAAGAACCATACATACCTGGGAAAGAGAGGAGCAGTGAAATCGAGAGAACCAGTGAAAACGAGGCGCTGGAAGGGGAACTTGATCGAGTCGCAGTGAAATGGAGGAGCAGTGAAATCGAGAGAGAAGAAGAGGCGCTGTTCACCAGAGAGAAGATCGATGGCCACCAGAAGCAAAGAAGAGGCGTGAGTGAGGGGACTGAGGGCGTGAGGCACTTTTAGTGTCTAGGGTTTTTTTGAGGGCTTCTAATTTAAGAAGGGCATTAATGTAACTTCCTGCATTCGGGGCGGGTTCGGGGACGGGTTCGGGGACGGGACCTATATCCCCATTACCCGTCCCATCCCCGTTTTTCAATTTCGGGGAAAACCCAAACCCAAACCCAAACCCAGTCAAAGCGGGGAAAACCCGTCAAATCGGGGCGGGTTTGGTTCGGTCCCCGCGGGTATGGGTTTCGTTGCCATGCCTACTGGTGCTCAGAACAAGGTTGCGGACGCTCTGTCAAGAATTCATGAACCTGATGCTCAATGCCTTGGCTTTACTGTGGCTCATAATGAATTTTTCAAGAAGGTGGCAGCTTGCTGTCAACATGACCAGAATTATGTGATGCTCAAATCCAAAGTTCAAGCTGCACCAGCCCAGTTCCCTTCATTTCAACTTATCAATGATATGCTCTTCTTCAAGGGAAAACTCTATATTCCTGCCATTCCTGATTTGAAGCTTGCTCTCTTGGAGGAATTTCATTCCTCTCTGCTTGGAGGTCACAGTGGGATTACTAAGACTCTGGGAAGACTAAGAGAAAATGTATACTGGGAAGGAATTCAGAAAGATGTCACTGAATTTGTCAAAGCTTGCCTCACATGTCAACAAACCAAAGTTCCCACACACTTGCCATGTGGTCTACTGCAGCCTCTCTCCATTCCAGAGAATATTTGGGAAGACATTTCCCTTGATTTCATAGTAGGGCTCCCTTCCTTCCAAAGAAACACGGTGATACTAGTTGTTGTGGGTCGTTTTTCCAAAGCGTTACATTTCGGGATGCTGCCTACTAACTTTACCGCTGTTATGGTAGCTGAATTGTTTACAAAGATGGTGTCTTCAGTTCATGGTATGCCTAAGAGCATAGTATCTGATCGTGATCCTATCTTCATGAGCAAATTCTGGCAAGAACTCTTTCGTTTGAGTGGTTCCAAGCTTCGTATGTCCTCCGCTTATCATCCTCAAAGCGACGGTCAAACTGAGATCGTCAGCAAAGCGCTCCAGCAATATCTTCGATGCTTTGTTCATGAACAACCTCACACTTGGGGTAAATTCTTACATTGGGCGGAGTGGCATTATAATACTTCGATCCACAGTGCTACGGGTCTGACACCTTATCAAGTTGTTTTTGGGAAACCACCACCTACTCTACAACAGTATCTTCCTGGTTCTACTAATTTGGAAGCACTACAGGCTGAATTAACAACTAGGGATGACATCTTGAGAATTCTAAAGAAGAAGTTAGTAAAAGCTCAGGAAACTATGAAGCTGTATGCAGACAAGAAGCGTATTCCCCATCCTTTTAAAGAGGGTGATCTGGTTTTTGTAAAGTTACGACCTTATCGTCAAGTTTCAGTTGCAGGTCACCGAGTTAATAAGCTTGCAAAGAGGTTCTATGGTCCTTATAAAATCAAGAAGACTATTGGCGAAGTTGCCTTTGAGCTTGAGCTACCTGCTGGTAACAGAATTCACCCAATTTTTCATGCATCTCAGCTTAAACCATGCCTGGGAAACACTGCTACTGCTTCTGAATTACCTGCTGAAGCTGTCAATAATCAGCCTCTGTTGAAGCCCCTTGCTATTTTGGCTCATAGAGTTGCTAATAATGTGCCACAAATGCTGATCCAATGGACTGATACACCTCCAGAAGATGCTACCTGGGAGAAGACTGCCGATATGAAGCTGCAATATCCTCAGTTAAACCTTGAGAACAAGGTTTTGCTCGATGGGGATGGTGATGTAACAATTGATGAAAAAGAAATGGAAGAGTTATTGGACCAAGAGGAAGAATTGGAAGCTGCCACTCCAATGGGCCGACCCAAGAGAAAGAAGACTAGGCCCAAATGGTTCAAGGATAACATTATGCTGTGATATTATTTGAGGATATTACCGTTGCTGCCTTAGTATACTAAGCTACTAGAATGCTCTGATATTTCTACAGCTGTAATTGTATTAGAATATTCTTTATCTGACAGCTGTAACCTAGTACTAAATTATTGACTATTTATGGCTAAATCATGAATAATAAAGGGAAGCAAAAATATTGAAGAATGTTAGATGTTAGCCTAGAATAGCTCATTTACTCCATTGCAATCAATTCTCAGTAAACCACACTCAAATCTCTGTTTTCCATCGTTCCTAAGCTTACATTGTGTCTTCCTTTTCAAGAGTGTTCATATGTCGATTTGGATCAAATTCGCCCAAATCTGTTGCTCAAACCAATTACATTTACTTAGGTTGTGTTGGTTTGGATTTTGCACTTTTTTTCTATAACACACAAACCAAACCACACCAATATTGGATGGTTGGTTTGGATCACACTCACATGCACTAAAATATTAATTTTTTAAAATGTTAAAAAGTACATGTTTTTGTAATATTCCAACACTTTTAAATAGTCATAAAAGTTGTAAAATTTTAAAATTACAGAAAATCAAGCTCAAACACATTAATAGTCATATAATCTAATGATTAAAATCTTACAATTTAATCATAAGTTACGAAGGTAAAAAGTAAAAGAAAATAATATTTAGTGTTTTAAAATTAGTCATTCAATATACTTAGTCACTTTGTGCTTTGGTTAGGCTACCCCAAAAAAATATTAGTCTTTCTAATAAGCAAGTGTATTTATATTTATCCACCCTAATAGTATATTATTTAGTTACTCCAAATAATTTTGTTGGTCCAAAGAGAGGTAAGAACAATGATAAGTCTATTACTGTATTATTAGCTCAAACAAATATGGTCTCATAAATCCAATACTATATTAAGATAATATAAAAACAACATCAAACTTTCTAAATACATTAACATTTTATGGGTTGTACCCAAAAATTAGCAGAAACATGAAAGTTAAACAAGTATCATTTGATTGATAGATTAATTCGTCTTATTTTGACAAATCTAATTTCTACAGCATTTACAGAGAGAGTTTTTTCGGCAAAGAAAATTATCACGACTAAGTTCAAACAATATGAATCATGTGTTATAATTGGCTTTTATGTTTACTTATACTAGAGTGGTGCTATTTATTAGCAAGAGAAAGACTAAATTACACCACATGTCCTTTGAGTTTTTTCCCGTACCACTTAGGTCCTTTAAGTTATTTAATTGTAACAAGTTCGTTCTTTAAGTTTTTTTCGCATCACTTAGGTCCTTTAAGTTATTTAATTGTAACAAGTTCGTCGTTTAAGTTATTTAATTGTAACTTTTAAAGGCCGAGTAACTTATATTTTTCAGCCCCAAATTGTTACAATTAAATAACTTACAGGACCTAAGTGGTACAAAAATCTTTAAAAGACCAATATGTTACAATTAAATAACTTAAATGACCTAAGTGGTACGAAAAAAAACTTAAAGGACCAACTGGTTACAATTAAATAACTAAAAGGATCTATCGTGTAATTTAGCCTAAGAAAAATGATACGAAATGAATGCATAACAATAAAACACGTGCCCAAAAAAACACAGAGGGTCTAAGCATATATACTTACGGATCGCGATTCTCGGCAGTCAGCAGCCTCGGCAGTCACGGCAGTCGGATCGGTGTCCTCCATTGGACCACCATCATACTCAATCTCGGCCGTTGATATATTTTATATTAAAAAAATCAAAAAAAAAATTGGATGAAGAGAGAGATAGAGAGAGGTGACTGGCGTGAATCCATATCCATATACTTACAAATCACACGCTTCTCCAGTTTCTTGCAATTAATTTTCGTGCGATGCAAACCTTTTATCAGTTACTTCTAAGGTGAAGGACCGATTAAGTCTCTCACTAGTTAATCACTAAAATTGACCGTCGAATATAACATAATATTTCATCAATGGTTGAGATTTAATATTAGTTAATTCAATCTTAACCGTTCATTGTATTTTATATTATATTCAATGGTCAATTTTAGTGGTACACTAGTGAGGGAGTCTGTTAATCTCCCAAATCACCTTATTCTAATAATCTAATAATAGATAATAGAGTCCAAGTAACAAGACATAGGTCCATTATTTTTTTTATTAAAAATAAAAATGGAGCTTAATTACACTTTTGGTCCCAATATTATTATCCACTCACAATTTTAGTTCCTCAATTTTTTTTCCACGAATTTTATCCCTCTATTTTTTCAATTTCTAAAATTATTACCCCTACCAAAATTGGCCAAACATGTAGCTGACATGGTACTCACTTATCCTACATGGCATACCACCGTAGACTACTGCCATGTAGGATTTAAAATAAGAAATATTATTAGTTTTGGTTAAATTAAATAAAAACATCTTCATCCATCATGGAGGCCCAAGTGAAAGAAACTTAATCCCAAAACCCAGATTCCCTCCTTAATCATACAAGTCAAAGAAATAACATTGTTTGCTACCATATATACCTTAAAAACAAGGTTTGATCACTCACGATTTGAAGGAGCGGCAATGATTTTAGATATTGGAAAAATGAGAAACCAAAATCATGGAAAAAAAAGTTTATGAACTAAAATCATGAGTGGATAATATTAGAGGTAACAAAAGTGTAACTGTTATGGTAATAGTCTTAATAATAATTGCACCCCTCATTTAGGGCCCATTAACAATTTGGCCCATTAACAGCCCAACCAAATCAACGGCTCAGATGTCTTCTCAAGATCGGTTGGCTCAGAATAAACAACACAAACACATTCAAACTCTATAAATACCCCATTCAATGCTCATTAATGGTAAGCACTTTCTAACCAAACACTCATTCTCTCAAATACTGACTTGAGCGTCGGAGTATCATTGCAGGTACAACCTCGCCCTCCAAGATCGAACATCTCAAAGATCGAACACCTCAACATCGCCTCTCAAGGTCGAACATCCCAGGTCGAACAAGACTTTCCTCTCAGCCTGAAGACAAAGATAAAATCAAGGACAAATATCTACCAACTGCATAATATCGATCCTCACGATCGGTAGCACGGTACCGAACATTGGCGACCACAGTGGGAGAGAACAGTACCCAATTTTTCTCACCATCTCCTTGAACTTATTGAATGGCACCAACACGCCGCTCGATACCGACTCGTCTCATGGCCGAACCTGACCTCGGCCCTCAGCAAACTCCTGAAGGCTACGTCCAGGGACTCACAAATTCGTCACAAACACCAAGCCGACTTCCCAACACGGGACCTTCCCGAACACAATCGGGCGCAGATGAGACGAGCTTACCACCTCCCCCCCAATTACTCCCGACCTTGACAGACGCGGTTCAACATCTCGTTCAGCTATTGGCTCGGCAAGAAGCGGTAAGTGAAGAAAGAAACAATCGATTTGCCAACCTCGAATCCGAAGTAGCGAGACTGCAAAATCGAAACGTCCTGGATCAACAATCATCCGGGCAGAGCTCACTGGAAGAACGACGCCCAACTCGAAGGAGACTTTTTCATCGATCACCCCCTCGGAGAAAGCTCACTCATCGCTCCCCGCCGCGCCGCCACCGAGGGAATGGTTCCCGTTCTCCTCCGGCTCGCCAATACGACGATCTTGATGATCCTCATTCTCTACCACGCCGCCACCGAGGAAGTGATTCCCGTTCTCCATCAGCTCGACAATATGACGATCTTGATGATCCTCATTCTCCTCCACGCCGCCACCGAGGGAATGGTTCCCGTTCTCCTCCGGCTCGCCAAATTGAAGGCTCGACCTCGTCAAGGAGACGATCGAGAAGCCATGACAGCGTTCAAAACAATCAAACACGACGATACGGACGTCCTGAACCCCATCACCGACGCCAACCACTGTCACGGGCTAATCAACCGGGGCGAAAAGGTCCTTTCACAAGATCGATTGACAACTTCCGGGTTCCCCGGTATCTCGAGAAACCCCCTGGAGGTTTGAAAACTTACGACGGAACGGGCGACCCCGACAGGCATCTAGACCAATTTGACACGACCATGCAGTATCGAAATGTACCCATGGAAATGAAATGCCGAATATTCCCTTTAACCCTAGACAAAATGGCTTCCGAATGGTTTCGGACGTTAAGGTCGAATACCATCTCCTCATGGGACCAGTTAGCAAAACACTTCTCGGTGCACTTTGCCCATTCCAAGAGCAAACCCAAAAACAAAAATGTTCTAGCGTCTATTGTCCAGAAAGTAAATGAACCCCTGAGGGAATATATAGAGCGATTCAACGTTGAAGCTCTTCAGGTTCGGCAGTTAGACGACGCTTTTCGAATTTTCTTCATGGCCCAAGGTCTGCTACCTGGAAGCTCGTTCCGAAAGCACATCAACACATGGGAACCCAACACCCTTCAGGAATTCCTCGAACTATCCCAGTGCTTTATTAACGAAGAAGAAAATTCCAAGGTCGATAAATCGTCGTCACATGCAGAACCATCAAAACGCCACGTCGAGATCGACCCTCGTAAAAACTCGTGGAACATCGGTAAGAAAAATCGTCACCAGGTATACACCGAACTCAACGTCTCCAACGCCCAGTTACTAGGGGAATGTTGGAACGTCGAATTCAGGGACGTCAAGCCTCCCAGGTCCTTGCCTAGCCGACCTGGGCAGAAGGCCAACAAATACTGCCGATACCACAGAAGCAATGGCCATGACACAAACCATTGCAACGCCCTAAAAGATGACATAGAAGATTTAATAAAACGGGGAAAACTATCTTCTTATGTCAAAAGGGAGGGAGAACGATCTGACAACCTCGGAAGAGAAAGAAATGAAAACCTCAGGGCAAAAGGAAAAGAAATGACCGACCCAGACCGCGAAGAGCTAGATAAAAAACGCTCGGTTATCATGATGATAACTGGGGGATTCGATCACGAAGGATCGGGAAAATCCATGAAGAGAAAATGGAAGGAATTGTTGTGCGTGGCTTCAACGTCAACGACCCCGGTCAAGACTAACCGACCTCCATTATCTTTTAGTGACAACGACCTTATTGACGGAAAAGCTAACAAACACGTACCTCTCTTGATATCGGCAATCATAGCCAACAAGGAGGTACGTAGAATCCTGGTCGATCAGGGGAGCTCATCAGACATCATTTTTATCGATCTTCTGAGCAAAATGGGGATCGATAAAGAGGAACTCACCCCTTATAGAGGGACGGCTTTGTCCGGTTTTAACGGATCTCGAACGAAACCCCTTGGACATCTGGAGCTAATGGTTACCTACGGAACCGAACCAATGGTCCGAACCGTCAGAACCAAATTCCTCGTCTTACCTTGTGAATCCATATACAACGGCATTATAGGAAGACCGACCCTCGGCAGGCTCGGGGCGGTTACATCCACCACTCACTTAAAAATGAAGTTCCACTCTCTTTGCGACAGAGTTATCACTTTAAACTCTGACTTAGAGTCGGCCTCCAGGTGTTTTTTCCTATGGACTAAGAACGAAAGAAAAGCTTCGGAGCATGAAGGGGTTCCCCCTTCGGAAGAACTGGCGATTCCCGAAATGCCAAAAGGAAGATCGACTGAAGTTAACACCGCCACTAACGTAGGAACCAACTGCGGTCCGGAGGTCAAAAAACCTATAGATGTCGACGAGCTAACAAAAGAGCTCAAACGTAAAATCAGAAGACCAGAGCCTGATGGAAAGTTCGTCGAAACACAACTCGGTTCAGACCCCTCCCAAAAAATCAAAATAGGGATCGACCTTCCAGAAAAGATCAAGACCGAATTAACCCAATGTCTTAAAGATTTCAAAGACATCTTTGCTTGGTCGGCCGAAGACATGCCTGGGATCCCGCCAGAGATTGCCTGCCATCGCCTCGCAATAAACCCAGAAGCAAAATGGATCGCCCAAAGAAAGCGGGCCCAAAGCAGAGAAAAAGCCATTGCTGCCACCTTAGCAGTAGACGACCTCATCCGAGCCAACTTTATCTCTGAGGTTAAATACACAACTTGGTTATCAAACCCTGTCCTGGTGAAGAAGTCTAACGGAAAATGGCGTATGTGTGTCGACTACACCGATCTTAATAAAGCTTGCCCAAAAGACGCCTTTCCGGTCCCCAGTATCGATCGTTTGGTCGACAGCGCTTCCGGTTTCCAGTTGTTATCTTTCATGGACGCATACTCCGGGTACAACCAAATCGCCATGTTTCCACCAGATCAAGCAAAAACCGCCTTCATCACTGACCGAGGAAACTTCGCGTACCGTGTTATGCCCTTTGGTTTAAAAAACGCTGGAGCAACTTATCAAAGAATGATGAACAAAGTTTTCCAAAACCAGATCGGTAAAAGCGTAGAGGTTTACCTCGACGATATGATCGCCAAAAGCAAAAATGATGCCGACCATGTGAGCGATCTGAAAGCAATTTTCTCTGAGGTACGAAAAAACAGAATGAGATTAAACCCAGAGAAATGCACTTTCGGGGTTCGAGCTGGGAAATTCTTAGGTTTCTTCTTAACAGAACGAGGTATCGAGGCAAACCCAGACAAATGTCGATCCGTCACAGAAATGCGAACTCCGACGTCCAAAAGAGAAGTACAAAAACTCAACGGAATGATAGCTGCTCTATCTCGTTTCATATCGAATGCAGCATTCAAATCTCTTCCACTTTTCAAAATCCTCAAAAAAGAAGAAAAAGATTTCAAATGGACACCCGAGCAAGACGAAGCTTTGAAGCAACTTAAAAAATCTCTCTCCGAGCCTCCAATTTTAACTCGCCCAAATGAAGGAGAAACATTATACCTATATCTAGCAGTCTCGGAAGAGGCATTAGCTGCCGTTCTAGTACGCGAACTCGAAACCGGGCAAAGTCCCATCTACTTCGCAAGCAAGGCTCTGCACGGGGCTGAAAGTCGTTATCAGAAAATCGAGAAAATCGCCTTGGCCCTCATTGTTGCAGCTCGACGTTTTCGAGCTTATTTCGTCGCCCACCAGGTAGTCGTCCGCACTAACTACCCAATCAGACAGATACTCCACAGACCCGATCTAGCTGGAAGGATGATCAAATGGGCCGTAGAACTCTCAGAGTTCGGTATCAAATATGAAGCTCGAACCACACTTAAAGCACAAGTTTTAGTCGACTTCATCGCCGAGATGACACCTGCTAACACCGGCTCTGACATATGGATCCTCTACGTCGATGGTTCCTCAAATCCAAAAGGGAGTGGTGCTGGGATTATGCTAGAAAGCCCGACTGGGGTCATCATCGAGGTCTCCCTTGCATTCGGTTTTCCCACCTCGAACAACCAAGCAGAGTACGAAGCTTGCATTGCCGGACTTCGCCTGGCAATTGACCTCCAAGTCCAAAAAATTAAACTCCATACCGACTCTCTCTTGGTGGTCTCCCAGATCGAAAGCAAATACGAGACCAAAGAACCGATCCTACAAAAATACCTACTTCAGGTACGGTCGCTAATAGCTAAATTTGAAGCAAGCGAGGTAATTCATGTCCCAAGAACGGAAAACCAACGAGCTGATATCCTCGCCAAACTCGCAAGCACAAAAACCCCGGGTAACCAAAGGACGACCATCCAAGAAACACTACACAATCCCAGTGTATCTATCGAGCCGCTGTTTAACCCGACCATCTACGTACTTGAAGAGGCAGACAGCTGGATAACCCCAATTCTAGAGTACATCGTCTCAGGAACGGAACCCTCAGACAGAAACGACGCCAAATATATCAGGAGAAGAGCCTCGGCTTTTTCAGCCATCAACGGGACGCTCTATAAACGAAGCCTCTCTTCCCCGTTAATTAAATGCATCGAGGGAGAGGAAGCAGCCTATGTGTTGACAGAAATTCATGAGGGGATCTGCGGCCAGCACATGGGAGCTCGATCTTTAGCACGAAAAACCCTTCGAGCCGGCTACTACTGGCCGAGCATGATCGGTGATGCTAGTGATCACGTGAAGAAGTGCAAAAAATGTCAAATCCACGCCAATGTGCACATAGCTCCCCCCACAGACCTCACGAGTTTATCCTCCACATGGCCCTTCGCATGGTGGGGAATGGACTTGCTCGGACCTTTCGCAAAAGCACCAGGACAAGTCAAATTCTTGATCGTCGCCGTAGACTACTTCAGTAAATGGATAGAAGCGGAACCCCTGGCAAACATCACTGCAAAAAACTGCATAAAGTTCTTCAAAAAAAGCATTATGAGCAGGTTCGGGATCCCCGAGGTAGTAGTAACAGACAACGGGACGCAATTCACAGACACGGGATTCCGCAAATTAATGTTCGAGCTTAAAATTAAACACCATTTCACTTCAGTAGAGCACCCTCAAACCAACGGTCAAGCAGAGGCTGCAAACAAAGTAATACTAAACGGGCTGAAACGACGTTTGGACGATGCTAAAGGAAATTGGGTAGAAGAATTGCCTTACGTCCTCTGGGGATACCGGACGACCCCCCAAAGCTCCACTGGGGAAACACCTTTTAGGCTCTCCTACGGCAGCGAGGCGGTCATCCCCGTCGAAATCGGCGAACTTAGTTGGAGAACGGCAAATCCCAAAACACAAAGCAATAACGATCAAGCCCTAAGAGAAGAACTCGACCTCATCGATGAAATCCGAGGTCGAGCCTCGCTCCGAGAAGCGATCATCAAACAAAAGGTGGCAACCAGATACAACACCAAGGTCGTTCACAGAGATTTCAATCCTGGCGATCTGGTACTCAGAAGGGCTGACGTCGGTCAGAAAAACGCCTCCCAAGGAAAGCTCGCCCCAAACTGGGAAGGCCCCTACCGAATTTTATCTAAAACCGGCACGGGAGCCTTTAAATTGGAGACCCTCCAAGGAAGAAAGATTGAGAGAACTTGGAACGCAACAAAACTGAAAAGTTATTATCCTTAGAAAGAAGTCACTCACACCGATCTTATGTAAACTCGAAATAAGCTATTAACAAAGAAGCTTGACATTTCTTTCAAACGCTTTCAATACTTCTCAAAAGTTTAATCAAGTCGCCACACATTCTTGATTTTCATCAAACAGAATGAAGGGACCTAATTCCCCCCAACAGGAATCAACTGGGACCGATCTTAAAAGATCTCCCCAAAAGCGACCACCCAAAGGTCAAAAACTCTTTGAGAAAACAGTTAAATCCGAGCCGAGTCTTGGCAAACTATCTCAAAGAGACCGGGTCTTCAAGGATCGAAACGTCCTACGAACGACCATCGGCCACAGCTGCCGATACCCCTATGGGGCGAGTTAAATCTGGGCCGAGTCCTAGTAAACTGTCCTATAGGTTCAAAACCGGTAAATCGAGTTCCTCGATTACCGACGTTTTTACGTCACACGCGACGTGCAGAATTTAAAAAGCACTCGTTAAAAACTCGCAAAAACGACATACATGACATGCGAAATTCGAAAAGCATTCATTAAAGCTCGTAAAGGCCTTATAAGCATATTCCAAAAAGAGGTTACAAATATCTCCAGCTAAGACCGAACAGAAGTTCCGGATCTATACAAAAAATGCATAAGTAAAAGCATACACCAGGAACTTCTGCAAAAGAAACGCTGTTACAACATCAGGCAGTGGAGGTCGGGAATATCACACTCTTCGTCTGCGTCTGAGCATCGATCTTAAAGATCTGACCCCCTTCTACCTCATGGTCGGCGTCAATAATCGACCGATCCAAAATTATAGAAGGATGGACCAAAGTAATTTGCTCCTGGGCGGACTCAAAACCCTCCTTGTACAGCTCAATTGCAGAATTAGCAGCTTCCCGAGCCTCCCTCCTAGCCTCATTTGCAAGTTTTGTCGCCTCTTTAGCATTTCTTCTGCTTTGCTGAAGGGCTGCCTCAAGCTCTGCAATTCGAGCCTCCGCATCGCCGCTCGTACCAACTTCGGGAGCAGTCGGGGGAGGAGAACTGGAAACAAGATCGACCATAGCCTCATAGGCGAGGTCCTCCTGGGTAACGATATTTATCGGAGAAGCAGCAGTAACCGTCCCAACAACAGTCTCGGCCTGGGGAGAAGTCGGAAGCGGAACACCAACCCCCTCGGCATCTCCAGATATCTCGACGCTTCTCATCGCCAGCGCCTTCATTACGGCGAGCTTCTTTGGAGCCATGGTATCTGGAAAAGAAACATAAATCGGTCATAAAAACTACGGTCAAAAATATGCAAATATCAATAGCAAGAAAAACAAAGCTACCTAAGACAATTTGCACTCGTCTTCGCTTTCCGGCCTGAACTATCTTAGCCGCAGGGATACCCCGATACTTATGTTTTGAAAACGGAATGTTCTCAGAAATAAACATCAGGATCCTCTTGGTAAGAAGATCGGCAGCGTTCAAACGATTCTGACCAACCGAAAAGGAATTGGTGGATCGTTCAAAATGGGCCTGACTCCAACCAATGGGAAACTTGGTGGACACCAAAGTCCGACCATCCTCTGAAAACTTTCCCACTCTCTCAATCGCTTCGTCGGTCACCGGTTCGACCCAATAAAATAACTCCTTCCAATTCCCCTTCAACGAGTCCGCATAGGCTTTAAAAATCTTGGCACCTCGCCTCGAACGAAGACTGACGTGTTCGCGACCGGACTTATTCTCACTACTATTCCGATTGATCTCAAACAAATGAAAAAAGAGCGACGGCGAGACCGGCCTCTCCAGATGAAGACACATTAGCTCGAAAGCTCGAACAAAAGCCCACGCGTTTGGATGCAACTGAGAAGGCGCAACATCCAAAGTCGCCAAGACCGTCTGCTCGAACCAAGTGAAAGGAGGCCTGATATTCATCTCGTTTATCAGCATATGATACAAAGTAAACTTAAGCTCTCCTGGCCACAAAGCCACATGCTCTCCCTTCTTCATTCCCTCAACTCTCCAAATTCGCTTCGAGCGACCCGAAGCTTTCCTCCCGACCCTCTCCAAATTAAACCCATGCTGGTACAACGATTCGATCTCCAAAATATTTTTGGAAACCCAATCATATTGAGAGACCTCTCGCACCGGTACGTCAAGGTCCCCGCAACCAGTACTAGAGTACTCATCCTGAGAAACGGCAGAAGCTCGGCTGGACTCCGGTCGGCTCTTAGGGCGAGATTCAACTTGTTCTTCAACACCCTCTCTATCGGACTCTTCAGCAGAGTCGGAACTCGACCCAAGATCGACCTCGGAACCCTCTGATTCCTCCACTGGGATTTCCTCATCAGACTCGGAAGTAACAGCCATCACATCCACCAAGCAATCCTCCTCCACATCTTCGGGAGTATCGTCATTCGGTTCATTAGCATCGGTCGCAGGAGAAGAACTTTCGCTCTCAAAATTATCTTCCGCCTTATCACTCACAGGGGCGGAAGCAGAGTGCTCTTGCACATCCGGGGCGGCGGCTTCGGAAGGCTCGGCACGGACCTCAGGGATTTCACCACCAGATGCCATCGCACTCGTAAACTCTTTCCGGTACTGAGTAACGTCTCTCCGAGTTTGTTTTGTCCTCGCCAGAGCGAATCTACAGGAATGGGGGACGAAATGTCAGGAATAACGATCGAAAAAGGGTTCGCGAGCAAGTCGGAACCCGACCTGACGACCCCCATTCTGAGATCAAAGGGGACTGGGGGAAGTCCAGGCACAAACGAAAAGAAAAGAAAAGAAAAATCAAAAATAGACTAACCTCGGAACTAAGCCGCAAGTTGATTATATCTGGAGAAATACGGTTGTCGATCCACAGAAACCGACCTTAAAAGTACTTCGAAACTTTTTCAAACTCGTTTACTTTAAAGAAGCTCGGGAGCTCTCGAAGATCGATAAATCGAAGACAAATGATCAGCAAGCAATAAATGGGAAGGTGAGACCCTTTATTTATAGCAAAGCGAATTTTGTGGGCCTGGGCCGGGAAGTCGAAGCGTCACATCCAAACCCTAGCCCATTAAAATTCGCACAATGAAGAATAAACGTCACCATCACGCGCCGCCACTGTGAAATCACGCTTTGTCAGAAACAATAAAGATGGCACTGATTCCAAGATGGCACTGATTCCAAAGCAACACTGAATTCAAAAACTATCTACCTCGCTCGGAAGATCGACGACCATTTAACATCGGCCAAAAAACCCAGGCTCGACATAAACTCAAGACTGAAGAAATTTCTACTCAAACAAAGACAAAAATACAAGGCTACGTCGCCCATCAAGTCAAGCTCGCTCCTCGAATCGACCAGACTTGGGGGGCCACTGTTATGGTAATAGTCTTAATAATAATTGCACCCCTCATTTAGGGCCCATTAACAATTTGGCCCATTAACAGCCCAACCAAATCAACGGCTCAGATGTCTTCTCAAGATCGGTTGGCTCAGAATAAACAACACAAACACATTCAAACTCTATAAATACCCCATTCAATGCTCATTAATGGTAAGCACTTTCTAACCAAACACTCATTCTCTCAAATACTGACTTGAGCGTCGGAGTATCATTGCAGGTACAACCTCGCCCTCCAAGATCGAACATCTCAAAGATCGAACACCTCAACATCGCCTCTCAAGGTCGAACATCCCAGGTCGAACAAAACTTTCCTCTCAGCCTGAAGACAAAGATAAAATCAAGGACAAATATCTACCAACTGCATAATATCGATCCTCACGATCGGTAGCACGGTACCGAACAGTAACTAAGCCCTTTAAATAACTAGAGGATTCATTCATCAACGAAGACTGTTAAATAAATCGAAAACCTTATTAGACATGGAAGGATCACCAACGAAAATGCCATGGCGACCCCCGGTGTAAAATTGTCCCACCGCCTCGACACCTTTGACGTGGAGCAATTTCACCAACTCCCTCTGACGGTCCACCAGTTGATCTCCATCACACCCAAACACCGCAAACCTCCACCCAAGGAACCTTATCCTATCCAAAACCTTAGCACCACCATTCACCGTCGGATTAGAATACTGATGGTTACGGTCAACACCTAAAGGCAATGAGAGATTCCACATGGAATCAGTAACAAGAAGAGGCAGACCCGAATCCTTGGCGAGCCTCAACTCAGACGAGGTCCTTTTGGTCCCACCAAAAAACGGTTGAATCAATATCAGCCCTTTAATATTTAACGGTTTGATGTTATCAACCTCTGGAGCCGCACGTAGAGCTGCGTTGTAGGCAATATTACCCCCAGCACTTTCCCCCATGAGATAACAACGGGAGTAATCAGCGTGACGTGTCAACCAAGGGTCGTTTGAGGCTTTAATCCAGAGCAGCGCTTCCAGGGAGTCTTCGTACGCCGCCGGGAGACGATGTTCAGGTGCGAGGCGGTATTCAACTGAAACGACGACGGATTGAGTGTGGTTAGCGAGGTTAGCACAGAAATTGTGAAAGTAAGTGGAAGCGGCACTGTAGAAAATGAAGCCACCGCCATGGTAGAAGACAATGAGGGGTAGTTTGTGAGGATAATTATCCTCCAGTGGTTTGTGAGGTAGGTAGATCCTAGCCCAAGTGTGTTTTAATTGGTTAATGGTGAGATCTTTGGAGAGAGCAGGTGTGGGGAGAGTGGGATCCGGTGAGGGAGGGCTTTGCGGGATTTTATCCAAACGCGTGAAGGTGCCGTTTGGGTTACGGATAATGTGGAGTACTTTGTAGGGATCTGTGGTTGAGTTAACAACCACACACAAGAGAAGGAGATGGAAGGAAAATGCAATAGCTGCAATGTGTAGTGACATGGCTACTGGAGAAGCTGATCTAGGGGTAATAAGTAAAGCTCTCAAACTTTTAGATGCCTCCTCCTCGTGGAAAGAAGTAAAGAATGGCCTTTGGACTTGGAGAGTGTGTGTGTGTTGTTGGTTCTAGACAATTAATGGACAACAGCTAGCAAGTAACTAGGAGACAAAATCGTAGTAAGGTGGGATTAAAAATGGGTGGATCTATAAAATTATGCAGAAACAAACACAAGGAAATGTTGTCTTTTAACAATGTGAGGTTGGAAGTTCCTACAATCGAGAATCCTAAATTCCCTGCAGTCAAGGCAAATTACATCTGAGAATGGATTTGGAAGTGATTGTTCTAGCCTTGTAGGTGCTGCAATAAAGATAATAAAATCTTCAAAAAGTATTACTTGGGGTAATGTATTTTTGTGGAAATTAAAATACTTTGCCTTAAACATATTTTCTTTGGGCGATAAATACACATAATTCTAAAAATACACATATTTTGTTTGTCCTACGCAAGTTGGACCGAGTCAACGCGGCGGCCAGCACAGATTTGACCGAGTCAATGCGGGTTGCTGGCGTCATCACCGGTTCAAGTGCAGAACTGATCCAACAAGCTGCTCGAACCGAACAATGGTCTGGGTCTGGGTTGAATAAGACTGGTTATAAGGAAGCCTTTTTGAATTTCGACACGTTTACATAATTTGTATCTGTAAACGTGATCAAGGGCAACAGGAAGTTGGATTACAAATTTCACATAGACACAAAAAATAATTATCTTATTTTGCGCCTATCATTATCAGTAAGCATTTTCAACTTGGACTGCAGCATTGTTACAAACTCAAATTTGGTATCTCTTTTTTTCTCTTACCAACACCAACACCACCACCACCCTTAAGCCACTCCACAACTTCATCCATGCTAGGCCTCTTATCTGGATTACTATCTGTGCACCTCATAGCTATCATGACCACAGATGTCAATTGCTCTGAATCAAAATTCCCCTTCAATTTTGGATCTGCAAGATGCTTGAAAGCATCTTTTAGGACATATGGTGTGACCCATTGAACAATATCCCTTTTTATTCCACCAGGGAGTTTCTCAATTGGTTTCTTAGCACTAATAATCTCTAAAAGCAAAATCCCAAAGCTGTAAACATCACAGCTTTCTGAAACCTTTCCCCACATGGCGTATTCTGGTGCCAAATATCCAAGTGTTCCTTTAACCCTTGTTGTAAGATGGCTCACACCCTCTGGTATCAGCTTTGCAAAACCAAAATCAGCAACCTTGGCTTCAAATTCATTGTCTAATAGAACATTGCTTGCCTTTATGTCTCTATGAATTATGTGAGGATTTGCCTCATGGTGCAAATACCTTTATCCAAACAGAATATACCTTTATCAAAAACTATATATGATGCAACTGCGGGTCACCGAGACATTAAAAACTAAACTATGATGTCGTCGTCGTGATTCATATTGCTAAGGATATATTGAAGCATTGAAGAATATGATTGAAAGGAGATAGGTGAAGGTGAACTTACGCTAAACCTTCAGCTGCTCCAATTGCTATGCTCATTCTTCTTGGCCAATTCAGGAGACAATCAGAAGCAAGTTGACCATGTAAATGGGTGAGTAAGCTGTGATTAGGCATGAAATCATACACAATTAATCTTTCTTCTCCTCCTGCGTAGAATCCTCTCAACCCCAACAAATTCTTATGCCTCACCCTTCCAAGTACTTCCACTTCAACTGCAAATTCCATCTCTGCTTTTGCTGTCATAGTTTTCAACCGCTTCACAGCTATCTGCAATTTCCATTATTAGCCACATGCAAATTAAGCTTAATTATATGTTTCTCCTAGCTTCAAGTGTATGATAAACAAAATACTAAGGAAAATATTTATAAAAATATGTGATGTGAATATATAATTGCCTCGACTCCTTTACTTGTTCGACCCCAATAAACACTTCCAAATCCACCCTCTCCAATCTTATTATCTTGATGAAAATTGTTTGTTGCACGAAGCAACTCCTTCAAGGTATATATTTCCCATGGATAGTCCCTATTTTTGTTGTCATCCACATTCCTATATATGAAAACAATAAACATAACAATTATAATATATCTCAAAAATGGATTAGTTTAATGAAAAAACTAGCTAGCATACCTTTTCTGGCTTTGATCTTCTTCAGAAAGAAAACAACATAAACATTTCAAGTGCATTTCTTTGAGGTAGAATCTCTAGGATGGTATGTATTCAGAACATAAAACTCCCTATTGGAAAGTAAATGATCATAAGAAGTTTTAGATGCTAGTGTCAATTCTTGGGAAGGAGAAGAAAAACAGATTTGCAAGTATTAAAGAAGCAAAACTATATCGGCAAATGCAAAGAAAGAAAGAAAGAAACAACAAGAACTAAGAAAGTGTCTTACGGTGAGGACAAAAAGGGTTGCCTAGAAAGTCAAGGACTCTGAAGGTTAACGATAGAATCTCAAGCCAAATTCAATGAGTATGTATTATATGGCCTCAAATGAGGTATATGTTTGCAAGCTTTTGTCAAGCAACATCTTTTCCATTGGAAATGTCACACATTTTTTATTTATTCTATTCCATTTGGACTAAACATCTAATTAAACGTTTCATTCTATATACTACTATACTAGTATACGTAAGCTGGATAGGTAATTTTTGGATTAAATAGTCTTTAAATATTAACAATTTAATCAATGGACAGTGACACAATCATTGCCGACTCTTTTATGTTTCTGTTAAAACAGATTAAAATTGACTATCGAGCTGTGTATTGGATGCCTAATCAAGCCTGTTAAACGTTCAGATTCTAATAGCTGTGGCTTCCTCACATTATCATATATACTACTATGGAATTAAAAAGAATCACTGTGGGTAAATTATGCTTTTGAGACAGGTTAATTTTGTATGACAATAGGGGTCCAATGAGGGGTTTTGGTCGAATCAATACATTTTTTTTAAAAAAAAAAATTAAAATGGTTTTAAAACATTATTGTTGGCGTTATGATCATATCAGTTTATATTTTGAAGTTAATTATATATGTTAATAATCACGATGATTAAATCAATACGTATTGCACATGTCACATTAATCAATCCAATGTTTCTTTGGAAAAAATATTTAAGTTAACCCTGAAATATGATATATAGTATAATTTTGTATTTGTTTTTTTGACAAGTAATATAATTTGTATTGATGAATACTTTCCAAAAATTAGTTATCATATAAATAATCTACTTGCTAAAAAATTACTTTATTGTGCATAAAAATATTAAAGTAATAAACAAATTATTAATTACATCAAGGTTTGTCCTTTATATTGGGTGCACATTTTAAACTTATTATTAGTATCATCGTTAAAGATATGTTAGCATCAAGCAAGATTACCAAATCAAAATGAGAATACAAACTCTGAAATACAAATATTTAAAATGTACACACACAATCACTGATAAGTACGCATTTTGGATTGTGTGTAACGACATCCAGCTCAGAATCAATTGCAAAAGTTAAATAGATATTTCCACCAAATGTGAAACTGAATAATGTTTGACTGTTGTGAATTATATTGCACAGACAGAAACATGGGAGCGGAAATGCATAGTTCCATAAGAGACGTATGTTAAGAGTCTCACATCAAATCACATCAGATGTAATATGGTATGAAAAAGAGTTTATAAATAGGAAACATCCCGCACTCTATAAACCGGTTCTGTAGGGTTGACTTAGGCCTAACCCAAATTCTAAGAACATATGCGAAATTAGTATCTTGATGCCTCTAGATTCATAAAAATCCATGATTCCATTTTCTGAGGCAGCTGATACCAAGTATAAAAACTCATAGCATTCTTCCATATCAGATGAGCCGGATCTTAACAAGAATTTAACAAAAATAGAAAGTAAAGAAAAGTAACAGCGAAAATGAAAGACTGCTGGCATATGATAAAGTTTAACAGTGTGGGCCATGCAGTTACACATATAGGACAGATGTCAACAAAGAAAATTCCATAACTTAAAATTTTACTACAGTAGTTGCAAACTCATGCTTTAAAAAATGCAGAAGGTTTTAATTTTTCCCTGACCATTTGCAAAAATAAACAAGTAATTGAATTTTATCTTTGTTGTCAAATAGTGGATATAGCAATGCTATACCGCTATAGCATCGCGGAATTTGAACAAACCGCTATTATCCGCAATCCAATATGGCCATAAAATGCTGTTGAATAGCGGCTATAGTGGCACTACAGCGCTATAGCATAGCGGAATTTGAGCAAGCCACTATTTTCTGCAATCCGCGGTTGACAACACTAATTTTATCCATTTTCCTAAATTTTTTAAACAAGAATTTTAACCAAACTTGACAAGGAATAAGAATTTAAACCAAAAACCAAATATAAGAATTTTGAAGCAACCTATAAAACAACCCTTGTTAATACCTAATCACTTGTCCCCCAAATATACCAACAATAAACCCTTATTCCCGCAATTAGACCAAGTATCTGATACGGTTGGTTGCCAACACTGTTTATCCTTCATTGAGTTTCGTTTTGGCATAAATGCACCCCGTAATTTAATCCTTTGCAAGGTAGCCTAATATGCATAGCTAATCAGTCATTTAAGCATAGATAATAAGACAGAATAAAGAAAATAACTGCATTACATAATTTTAACAAAAACATAGAAGATGGAGAATTTATTTGGTGGAAGATACGGTCAATAACACATTGCAAACATAAATACAGTGGAAATTCAGTGGATAATGGAAGAGTGCAAGAACAAGTACCAGTTCTGAGTAGCCAGTCAAGAAAGCGAGAGCTGATAGCATTGTAAACCCTGCAAAGGGAATAGTGATCATTGGCTTTGCAGAACTTGGTGAGTGGTGACCAGAAGATGTTAGCATCTGTTGTATTCTTTTGGGCCTGTTGTTATAAGCCCAGTATGTGTAGCCCAATGTTTGTTTACTGTGTTCACGTGTGTAAGTGCTATTGCACACTCCCTCCTTGTAATAAATACTACTGATTAATAAAGTTTGTTACTCAGTTCAGTAAACCAATATCTCTTTCTGTTACAATTGGCATCAGAGCTCCAAGAACGGGGCCTGTTGCGGAGCAATCGTGAACCGCAGTTCAGAAGAAGAAAGACGACGGCGACCATGGCGGATAAGGAACACACGAGCGGAGCGTTTGTTCAACCGGCCATTCCGAAATTCGATGGGTATTATGATCATTGGGCGATCTTGATGGAGAATCTACTCAGATCGAAAGAATATTGGGAAATCGTTGCAAATGGAATTCCGGAGTTACCAGAGAACGCGACACCAGATCAGAAGAAGACGGTTGATGAAGCAATGCTGAAGGATTTGAAAGCGAAGAACTATCTGTTCCAAGCTCTCGATCGCACCATTTTAGAAACAATTTTGAAGATGGATACATCCAAGAACATTTGGGATTCTCTGAAGCAAAAGTTTCAAGGTTCATCAAAGGTGAAAAAGGCACAACTTCAAGCGATGAGGCGTGATTTCGAAAGTTTGTGCATGAAGGACAACGAAACGGTAAATGAATACTTCTCAAGAACTCTCTCTATCGTTAATAAGATGAAGGCTCTGAATGAGACGATAAGTGAAACTGTTGTGGTAGAAAAGATTCTTAGGTCAATGACCTCAAGATTCAATTATGTAGTGTGTTCGATTGTGCAATCGAATGACACTGAAACAATGTTGATGGCCTGCAAGGGAGCTTGCTTCTAGAAGAACAACGCATGAAAGGCCAGCAGAAGGAGGGAGAACAGGCCTTGAATGTATTAGGCTCTGCAAGAAGTGGAGGCAGAGGCAGAGGAAGGGGCTTTGGTAGAGGAAAAGGAAGACAGAATTCAAAGGAGAATGTGGAATGCTACAAGTGTGGTAAGATGGGACATTATAAGAATGAATGTCCTAATCTTGAAGAGAAAGTGGCGAATTATGCTGGTTTTGATGATGAAGAGGAAATGTTGCTGATGGCTCATGTTGATGAAAAGCAAGAATCAAGAGAAGAAATATGGTTTCTGGATTCAGGGTGCAGCAACCACATGTGTGGTTGCAAGGACTGGTTCTTTGAGATGGATGAGAGTTTTAAAGAAACTGTAAAGCTAGGGAACAACATGAAACTCAATGTGATGGGCAAAGGAAGCATTAGGCTGCAAATTGAAGGGCGCACTCAAGTAATCACTGGAGTATACTTCATTCCAGAACTGAGAAATAACCTCAGTATTGGACAACTGCAACAGAAGGGTTTGAAGGTTGTATTTGAAGATGATATGTGCAAAGTGTACCACAAGAGCAAGGGATTGATAATGAACTCCAAGATGGCACGCAACAGAATGTTCACTGTCATTGGAACATCTGCTGTACCAGCTTGCTTTCAAATCATTGATGAAGACTTGACTGAATTATGGCACAAAAGATATGGTCATCTCAGCTACAAAGGAATGATGTTACTGAACCAGAAAGGAATGGTGAAAGGGCTGCCAAATCTCAAGGAATCAATAAAGGCTTGCTCTGAATGTCTTGAAGGGAAGCAACACAGAAGTGCCATGCCCAACCAAAGTAAGTGGAGAGCTTCAAGGAAGCTAGAGTTGATACACTCTGACATATGTGGGCCCATATCTCCTCAATCAAACAGCAATAAAAGGTATTTTATATCTTTTATAGATGACTTTACTAGGAGAGGTTGGGTGTATTTCATTTCTGAAAAGTCAGCTGCTTTTGAAGTGTTTAAGAAATTTAAAGTCATGGTTGAGAAAGAATCTGAATGTGCTATTAGTTGCCTTAGAACTGATAGGGGAGGGGAATTTAATTCCAATGATTTCAATGAATTCTGTGTTAAAAATGGAATTAGAAGGCAACTTACTACTGCCTATACTCCACAACAAAATGGAGTGGCAGAGAGGAAAAATAGAACTGTAATGGATATGGTGAGAACACTGTTAAATGTAGCAAAACTACCTAGACAGTTTTGGCCAGAAGCTGTTAGGTGGTCCTTCTATGTGCTTAATAGGTGCCCCACAGTCTCTCTCAAGGATATAACTCCAGAAGAAGCATGGAGTGGAGTAAAGCCTTCTGTTGCTCACTTCAAAGTATTTGGATGTGTGGCTCATATGCACATTCCAGATGCTCTCAGAAAGAAGCTTGACAACAAAAGCTTGAAGTGTGTTTTCTTGGGAGTAAGTGAAGAGTCTAAAGCCTATAGACTTTTTGACCCCATTACAAAGAAAATTATGACAAGCAGGGATGTTGTGTTTGAAGAAAACAACTACTGGCAGTGGGATAATGAGAAAGTTGAAGCCATTGGGTGCCTTCTTGATGGTGAAGAGGCTGGTGGAAACAGAGAAACAAGCTCCACTGAAGTTACTGAGGTTAATAGTGAAGATCAGTCCACTCAAAATAACATTGACAGTACTACAACACAGGAAACAGAGGAACCAGAGATCACATCTGACCATGATACAGTCACTGAAGGCAGGAACAGAAAACCTCCTGCATGGCACTCTGATTATGCGATGCTTGGTGAAATTGAGAATGATGATGAGCTGCAGGAAGGAGAGAACTTGCTCAGTTTTGCTGTGTTTGAAAACTTTGCTGATCCTATCAGCTATGATGAGGCAGTGAAGCATGAAAAGTGGAGAATGGCCATGGACAGTGAACTATCATCAATTGAAAAAAATGATACTTGGACATTGGTTGAATTGCCTCAAGGTGCCAAAAGAATTGGAGTAAAATGGATCTACAAGACAAAGTATAATGAAGTAGGTCAAATTGAGAAGCACAAGGCCAGATTGGTTGCTAAGGGGTATGCTCAGCAGTATGGGATTGACTATTTAGAAGTGTTCGCACCAGTTGCTAGATGGGACACTATTCGGTGCATTTTGGCCATGGCAGCTCAAGGAGGATGGAATGTGTACCAGCTGGATGTCAAGAGTGCATTTTTACATGGAATTCTTGATGAGAAGGTCTTTGTTGAACAACCAGAAGGTTATGTGCAAGGAGGAAAGGAACACCTTGTGTACCAACTGAAGAAAGCCCTTTATGGTTTGAAACAAGCCCCAAGGGCTTGGTACAGTAAGATTGACTCTTACTTCAGCAATGAAGGCTTTAATAAGTGCCCACATGAGCATACACTTTACACTAAGACTAAGAGTGTAAATGAAATCATAATTGTCAGCCTCTATGTTGATGATTTGTTGTATACAGGAAATAATCCAGCCATGATGAAGGAGTTCAAGGAGTCCATGAAAAGGCACTTTGATATGAGTGATCTTGGTAAAATGAGACACTTTTTGGGTGTTGAAGTGACTCAAAATGAAAAGGGAATTTTCATAACTCAGCAAAGATACACTGGTGAAGTTCTAAACAGATTCAGTATGCAGGATAGTAAGCCTGTTAGCAATCCAGTTGCTGTTGGAAGCAAGCTGACCAGAACTGATAATGAACAGGGTGTGGATTCTACCTTCTTCAAGCAGATGGTGGGAAGCCTAATGTATCTAAATGCCACAAGGCCAGACATTATGTATGCAGTGAGCTTAATCAGCAGGTTCATGGACAAACCAGCTGAAAAACACCTAATTGCAGCTAAGAGAGTAATGAGGTATCTGAAAGGTACTGCTGATCTTGGAATCCTTTATAAGACAGAGCAGAAACAGAGACTGCAAGCCTACTGTGACAGTGACTATGCTGGTGATTTACAGGATAGGAAAAGCACAACTGGATTCATATTCTTGCTGAGTGGTGGAGCTGTCTCTTGGTCATCAAAGAAACAGCCCATTGTTACTCTTTCTACTACAGAGGCAGAATTTGTGGCAGCTGCTTATTGTGTTTGTCAAGGGATTTGGCTCAAGAGAATCTTGGAGGAACTTGGCTTGAAGTTGGACAAGTGTTTGACAGTCCTATGTGATAACAGTTCCACCATAAAACTGTCAAAGAATGCTGTAATGCATGGTAGAACTAAGCATATTGATGTTAGATTTCATTTCCTCAGAAATCTATGTAACGAAGGATTGATCAATCTGCAGTTTTGTAATACCGAAGACCAGTTAGCAGATCTGTTAACTAAGCCAGTGAAGAATGACAGCTTCCACAAGCTCAGAAGGTGCCTTGGAATGAGCTCTTTAAATACATTGAACTAAGGATTTAATCTGTCTTGTATATCTCAGATTAAGTGAGGGATTGTTAGCATCTGTTGTATTCTTTTGGGCCTGTTGTTATAAGCCCAGTATGTGTAGCCCAATGTTTGTTTACTGTGTTCACGTGTGTAAGTGCTATTGCACACTCCCTCTTAGTTGTAATAAATAATTAATATATATATATATATATATATATATATATATATATATATATATATATATATATATATGTTTGTGTGTGTGTTTGGGTTTGAAAGAATTAATGCATGACCAAACGTTAATTTAGTCTTCCAATCATTCAACCTTTTTGCTCTTTATGCTTTTCTTGAATTTAAATTCTTGCATGACCAAACAAGGGTTAATTTAGGAAAAAGAATATTAATCACGAATGACCAAACGGATTAATAGCTTTAGTAAAGGGATTGGTAATTAAATAAAATAAAGGAATTCAAGTAGGAATTAGACATAGGGGAATCGAAGCTTGCAAGTGAAACCGTGACCCTAGACCTCTCTCCATCGATTAAATCTAGTATTTTAATTCTTGTTATTTATTTCTTTTTATTTGTTTTCATTACAACTAAATCATTGGTTCGTCTAAACAATATATAATCTTGACTAGTTTGGTACTTGTTAATTAATCCCTGTGGATACGATAATCTTTTATACTACTTCTGCGAAAGAGTACACTTGCTCTAAGTGTGTTTTTAACGCAACAAGTTTTTGGCGCCGTTGCCGGGGATTAATTTAGCAATATTAAACGAAAAAGATTTTTATTGCTTTAGACATTTTTTTTTGCTTTAATTTTAAATTTTGTATTTTTCCTCCTCCTCCTTATGAACCTTATTCAGACTATTGGGATGACTATGAGCCACCTCCTTATTCCTCCCACTTGGATAATTATGAGTCACTACAAGTGCAAGGGCAAGAGGAGGAAAAGTCGGATGTCAATGAGGTCTTGGCCAAATTTATGCAGCAGACAAATGAAAAGTTTGAAAGCTTGAAGGGAGCCATGAACAACAAATTTGAAAGCTTGGAGGGTCAAATTGGAGCCATGAACAACGAATTTGGAAGCCTGAAGGGTCAAATCTCAACTCTCGTTGCTTTGTTATCTCAAGAGGCCCAAGAAACTCCTTCACAAACTAAGTCTACCCAAAATGAAGAAGCTGAGCAATACAAAGAAAGTATTCCTTCGAGAGATGAATGTGTCTCTACGGAATATAATCTGGAGGAAGAAGCTCTCAAGAAAGATGAGGAGACTCCTACTAAAGAGAGTCAAATCAAAATAGTAGCTCCTACTGAAGGGAGCATTTATGAGGACAGTGAGAAAGATCCCATGGTTCTAGATTTGGATAAAGAGGAGAAAGCGCCCATTTTTGGGCAAATTGTTTTAACCATTGGTGATGCTGTGATTGAGGTTCACCGGGGAAAGGTAACTTTAAGGAGTGGTAAAGAAGATGATGTTAGTAAAGCTTTAAGTTCCAATGAAATTTTCTCTTCTTTAACTTCTCCTTATTTTGATGATATGGTTGAAACTAACATATTTAGTGAATTAAAGATGCAGGACCTTTTGGAAAAAAGTCTTATTTTGCAGGATCCTAGCATAATGGTGGATGGAGATAAAATAAAAATTTCACCATCCTTTGAAGTTCATCCACCACGTGGAAAAAGAAAGAACAATGTGAACCACATGGTTAGAAAGTTAAGAAGGTGTACTGCGTTAGATGTAAAATTTGCTCTTGGAGAGCCCCCAGATTGAGCACCAACTATCGTCAGGCTCATGACGTTAAACAAGCGCTTCGCAGGAGGCAACCTGTGTTTTATTTTCAGTTATTTTATTTTTAGTTATTTTCATTTTCTTTTTGTTTTGTTTTGTTTTGTTTTTAGGAATAAGCTCAGACTACAAGCTCTCTCAGGGAAGTCACTCTTACTCTCTCATTTATTTATTGTTGTGCCAATTTGATATTTTGCATTGAGGACCATGTTTTATGCTAGTGTGGGGGAGGAGAATTTAACTTTGTCAATTCATCTCTATTAATGCATATACCCACTACATATGTTGATAGCATTTTTTCTGGCTAGTTTTGGATATAGAAACTGAAAAAAATAGAGATTTTGCCTTTAGGGAATCCCATAATTAATTTACTTGACAGACTTGTGCTTAATTGTAACTGTGAGGTTGTCCTTAGTAAGCTGATAATTAGCATTGTGCCTGTTGAGTACTTTTTGTGAACTAGCTTCTAAATGTGAGATCTGAGCCTTCATAAGGGGATTGATACTAAATCATAAATTTTTACCCTTTTTCTTTTTATGAGTGTGTTTCCCAATTTGTTACATTCTAGAATTTGTCTTTTGACCATTTCAATGCGAAAATTGATTTACATCATGTAAAAACATTTGGGGAATGTAGGTATTTTTCTGGCCTCAGAGTTGTTTGTTGAATTTATCCATTAGTTGCCCCCTTTGAGCCTATTTGTTATATTTTTTCTTTGGTACCGAGATATAATTTTTCTTTTTTTGTTTGTGGTAACCATTTGGAATTAAATGTGGAGCAACTATTGAAAATTACAATTTCGTCCTATACTTTAGTTGTCTATCTTGTCTGGAAAAAAAAAAGAGAGTGAATCATGTACTTACCTTTTCCTCCAAAAAAAAATGAAAAAAAAAATATAGGAAGAAAATTTGAAAAAAAAGGAAAGCAACAAGGAGGAAAAGGCACATCAAAAGAATGAAAGAGCCAAAGGGCAAATCCAAAAAAAAAAGTGTCTACTCAAGAGTAAATGACAAATCAAAAAGAGTCTACTCAATAGAAAAAGAAGAGTGAAGAATGGAAGTGAAATTAATTTGGAGTTTGGACAAAAATTGTAAAATAGATAGGAGTTCCATATTTGGTTTTAAAGGTTACTATTTGTTTCTTTTTTTTTAGCCCTTTGATTATCTCTTTCTTTTTATATCCTACCCCGCATGAATTCACCCTGGCCCCATTACAACCCTTAACACCCAATCTTTTGCATGCATGTGAACTATTTAGTGGAGATTTGGTCAAATTACAAGTTTATGGTAATGTGCATTTTGTGGAAACTTGAGTGTATATTTCCCTAGTCCCTAAACACTTAGAGAGATTGTGAGCGAGTGCCTTTGTTCACAGAAATGTATTTTTCAGGGACTTGAGCCACTAATTGGGCAACCTTTTAACACCTCATATGTGCTATATTGTCTATTGTCTGTCATTGAACTTCTAATTTTTGGGTCCCTTATGTGGCTGTCTCTATTACTTGTTTGAAAAATTTATTGAGCCAGGAAATTTGCTTGAGGACAAGCAAAAGTTAAGTGTGGGGGAGTTGATAAACTCTAATTTAGTGTATTTTTAGAGATATTTTTGGTTTACTTTTTAGAGCAATGATTACCAAATATATAAATTGTTGACTAAATTTGCTCTATATTTTGTAGGAAAGAAGAAAAGATAAAAATGCAAATAATTAATATATATATATATATATATATATATATATATATATATATATATATATATATATATATATATATATATGTTTGTGTGTGTGTTTGGGTTTGAAAGAATTAATGCATGACCAAACGTTAATTTAGTCTTCCAATCATTCAACCTTTTTGCTCTTTATGCTTTTCTTGAATTTAAATTCTTGCATGACCAAACAAGGGTTAATTTAGGAAAAAGAATATTAATCACGAATGACCAAACGGATTAATAGCTTTAGTAAAGGGATTGGTAATTAAATAAAATAAAGGAATTCAAGTAAGAATTAGACATAGGGGAATCGAAGCTTGCAAGTGAAACCGTGACCCTAGACCTCTCTCCATCGATTAAATCTAGTATTTTAATTCTTGTTATTTATTTCTTTTTATTTGTTTTCATTACAACTAAATCATTGGTTCGTCTAAACAATATATAATCTTGACTAGTTTGGTACTTGTTAATTAATCCCTGTGGATACGATAATCTTTTATACTACTTCTGCGAAAGAGTACACTTGCTCTAAGTGTGTTTTTAACGCAACACCTCCGAAAACCCTCTCCCTAACATACCCTAAGAAAAGAAGAGCTAACTAAAAATATGTTGGCTTAAATGCACTTTTGGTCCTCTATTTTATCAAATCCGCAATTTTAGTCTTTTTTATTTTATTTTTCACAATTTTGATCCCCAATTTTATTGAACCCGCAATTTTAGTCCCCATATTTTTTCTCTCACAATTTTGATCCCCCAATTTCATCAAGTTCGCAATTTTAGTCCCCGATTAAATTGACATCCAATTTTTGACGGCAATGTTGACGTGTCAATAAGGTGGTGACATGGCTGCCATGTGTCGTGTTACTACACCCAATGATTACGTCAGCACGATGCGCGTTTTCCACGTAAGCATTTCCGTCAAACACTAGATTGCAATTTAACAGGAGGATTAAAATTGCGGTATGCGGAATTGATTAAATTGGGAGACCAAAATTGCGGAAAAATAAAATAGGGGGACCAAACTTGTGGATTCTAAAAAATTGAGGGATCAAAATTGCGAAAAGTAAAATAAGGGGTCCAAAATTGCATATTTGATAAAATAGGGGGACCAAAAATGCAGTTAAGCTAAATATGTTTTAGGCATCACCCACTCAAAAGGATTTTTGGGCCTGCCTAGGGTTATATCCCCTTACCTCGTATACTTAGTAATGTTTGAAAACATTTAACTGATAAGACATTCGGGTCATAGTTCAACCACCTCAACGTGAATGAAACTGCGGTCGAATCATTGAAATAATCGAATCGTAGACCGTTTTACACTAGTGGAAAATTGACTTTAAAAAGCATCATTTAGCATCGGTTGTTTAAACACCCGATGCTGAATGTAGACGCGGTGGCAATTTTGCAATTAAATGGAAAATTTCAATTTTTGCGTCTACTTTTAGCATCGGTTGTTTGAACAACCGATGCTAAATGTATGTGTGTTAGACATTTAGCATTAGGTATTTTAACAACCGATGCTAAAAGTGTTTGTCTGAGACTTTTAGCATCGGGTGTTTAAACACCCGATGCTAAAAGTTTCAGACAAACACTTTTAGCATCGGTTGTTAAAACACCCGATGCTAAAAGTTGACTTTTATTATTTCCTTTCTATCATCGCACAACTCTTTCGCGTGTCTCAGTCTCTGAATCTATCGTGCGAAATCAGAACTTCTTCTCTCCCTTCTTCTTCTTCAACACAGAACTTCTTCTTCCTCTTCGTTTGTTTCCTTCTCCCTTCTTCTTCCTCTTCGTTTGTTTCCTTCTCCCTTCTTCTTCTTCTTCTCCTCACAGAATCAACCAAAACCATGTTTGTTCCCTTCTTCCTCTTCGTTTGTTCTCTGCTCCATGGAGAAACCCTAAACGACATTGTTTAATTTCTCGTTCTCGTTCTCAGATCTGGAATCACGACGTTCTCAGATCTGGAATCACGACGTTCTCGTTCTCAGCTCTCTTTCTCTGAACTCACAATGTTACGAAACCCTAGCGAAGAACCCTGAAGACTGAGAAGCCTCCTCCACGTCGTTCTCCTCCACTCTCAACTCTCGTTCTCCATTCTCCTTCACTCTCAACTCTCCTTTACTGCTCGGGAAGGAGTTCATGGTGCCTATGGCCACCACAGAAGGTTGTTTGGTCGCCAACACCAACATAGGCTGAAAAGCCATTTACGTTTATGGTGGAGCTTCTGTCGTGGTCCTCCATGATGGCATGACCAAAGCCCTCGTTGTTAGGTTCAACTCCGCCAAAAGAGCTTCTCAGTTGAAGTTCTATTTAGAAGACCCTCTCAATTTTGACTCCCTCGCTCACACTTTCAACAAGTAATAATTTCTCTATTTAGAAAAATAATATTTCTTTATTTTTAACATATTTCTCATATATGGTATTTGTTTTGGATGCGCAGGTCAAGCAGATTTGGGAGACTACAGCATATAAAGTATGCTTTGGCAGGGAAGAATTAATATCTACATGAGATTTACTTGTTCCACTGGGGATTCTATGCCTTCCATTGAGGTACACAACAATTACTTATGGAAGTCTTTGTTCTTTTTTGTTTTTGACTGAATGTTAAAGTCTTTGTTAAATAAAATTAAACAAACTATCTAACTGTTAGTGACAAAATTGAAAGAATTTGTTAGTGAAAAAATTTATTGAAAGTGGGGAGCTCTCACTCATGTCTGCAATTGCAGCTGGGCAGCTTGTTAAAAGCCACATGAAATACAACAGATTTAGCAAAGATATCTCCAAGATTGCATGAGCTGTTCCTGCATCATCCTAATTTTGTGAAACTGATTGGTTACTGTTTTTAGAGGATTAACAACGCCTTTTGGTTTATGAGTTTTTGACCAAGGGAAGCTTGGACAATCATTTGTTTAGGAGTAAGCTATTGACTTTCCTTCAAGTTTTTCTTGTGATGAACATTGTTCAATGCCTCAAACTCTCGCTTAGGTTGGATACTTTTATAGTTCTTTTTCAAACTACAGTGTAGCTTTTTTGCTTCTTTTATTTCTTCATATGTTCTTCACTTTTGGGAACTTCAACTTGTTTGTTCCCATAACTTCTTCTAAGTGTTCTCCAGCTCTATCTTCATCATGGGTTGTTGCTTCAGTGCTAGAATCAAAGCTGAGAGCCCTCCACACAATGTTATTCTTTCTTGCATGTCTTCTTTTCACTCTTCCCTACAACACTTTTTTCTTCACCAACTTGTGGATTTCTTTGGATGCTTTGTGTTTATGTGGTGATTTGGAAGCAATTTATGTGAAAAAATTTTCTGCCTATTTTTGAAGTATGATTCACAATGAAAAGGAGACTTACTTTAATTGATTATTATCATGTGCTTGTTTAGTAGTTTTACTGATAAGCTTGTGGTATTTGGTGATGGCAACCAGAGTAGCACAGGTCATATAGTTCATATTATTATGTCTTTTGATACATCAAAAAATTATAAACTGTTATTATTATTTAACAGTTCATTCCAACATATCTAAAGCAGGGATTGAGAAGTGCAATGAACATATCCAGCGACAGGAATGCATATCTGCAGGTAACTTTGGAATTGCTATATACTCTATTTTTATATTTCTTCACCACCTATTCATTTATTATATATGTTGATGTTAAATGGCTGTGCAACTTGCTTCTTAACTTTTTGTGCAATTAACTATATTGGAAGCTCAATTTTGGAATCTTTACAAGCAAGATCTGTTGTGTTTTATTGGAAAAACAAAGAATATTTCAAAAGTGGGAAGTCCCACATTGCTTGGCTTGGGACTCACCAAAGTCTTTAAATATTAAAGCTTAATGAGAGCTTGTAAACAAGCAAGTAGAAGGGACTCCCTCACGCGCACAAGCAGGGACCAACGTGGCTTGGTTCAGTGCAAATCTTTTGACTTCCCTCCCCCCTGCGCGCACGATTAGTCTTGCGCTAATTTTTATCAAATGAAATATTATTTTATCAGCCTATCCGAATATGCCCAATTATTGGTCAAACTGATTTATAAATAACTTTGTAACGTACGACTTATTTTCTTGACTGCAGAATTATTTCCAAACAGCTATTTTGTTTTGAACCAATTTATTTTGTAACCGCAAAATAAACACAATTTATTTTATAACTGTTGATTGCTTATTAAATGGTTGCTGGAGCCTATGCTTCAAACGGCTATCTCTGAGGCCTATATAAAGGTTCTCCAGTAACACTTGAAAAAAGACTGAAAAATCCATTTCCCTCTTCTAAATATATCGATCTCCTGGGTTCATCTCCTGTTCCATCTCAAATTGTTCTTGCCAGTTCGGAGTCCTCTCTCACTTCTGCGATTGAGACGAGACCGGTTGTACCTCGAGGAATTTGCGCTGTAGAGGTGAATAAATTCTTCAGGGCAGTCGCGAGACGCCTCCGGTTGTCTGACGTTTGTTTTGTTCGCAGGTTTTTTCGTAGCATTTCGACTACAACTGTGTTTGCAATTCGACCACGGCAGTCCTTGCAATTCGACTGCACCAGTCTTTGCAATTTCGACTACAGCTGTCCTTGCAATTTCGACTGCTTCTGTCTCAGTAGGTTAGATTTCGACAACATCTGTTCCAGCATATTTCGACAGCATCTATTCCAGCATATTTCGACAACATCTGTTCCATCATATTTCGACAGCATCTCTGTCTCAGCAGATTTTGACAGCATCTGTCTAAGCAAATTCGACAACAAGATCAGCCTCTCTGCTCCCTTGTTATCTTGCTTCTTAACTTGCTTCTTAACTTTCTGTTTATATTACCAATAAACAGAAATTTTAACAAATGCCTCTTTGACTATATGACTACATGGTTTGTTATCGTAGACTGTGATTACCATGATAAACCATGCAATTGGAGCATCTGGAGTTGTAAGCAAAGAATGCAAGGCCATCGTTGCAGAGTGTGGACAAATAATCATGGACTTGCTTTTGGCTGAAGTGAGTTCGTTTGTAATTTGTTCTTGGCATATTTTGGTTGATTGGATTCTTATCTGTGGTCATGCGCAGTATGCTAGAAAAGTTTGATCATCTTTTAGAATGACTTTTCTAATGGTTTTCACTTCACTCCTTTAGGCACAGTGGAAGAAATAGACCAGATTTGATTGACCCTGCACTTCTGCGCCCCGACTGATTTGATAAACTGCTACTTCAGGTTCTTCTCAAAGAAGCACAGAAGATGATAGTCTAGTAGTAACATTTCTTGCCTGGCATTTGAGGCAGCGGCATCAACAGCTAAGCATGATGACAAATTTCTTGTTTTTGTCACAGAAATTTCTTGATATTCAATTTGATATATGTGGCATAAATTTGCAGGCAGCAGAAATTGGATGAATAGAGTTGGAAGGGAGACTTTGAGCTGAGTTCAGAAAGATGGTGCTGGTCAGCAAACACCATAATTGGAATTGTTGGTGCTGGTCCAAGTGGCTTATCAGCTGCTTAATTATGCACTAGCTAGGCTTGCTCACAAGAATGTCACAGTTTTGGAGAAACACCATACCATTGGTGTGGCATGTGTGAATTAGTGGATATTGAAGGTATATATAGCTTAATTGCACTCTTTACGTGATTCAACTGAGTGACAATGAATTTTGACATTCTTTAAATGTTTATACAAGAAATGTTTATGATCTAGGTGGGCAAGTTGTTGCTGCAAGCAATGCTCCAGTTATGAGAGGTGTCAGTGTCACTATCAAGTTTGCCAACACAGGTTTATAGCTTGACAAAAATCAAGATATTCAGAGTTCACAAGGAACACAAGTTGACAAGGGTATAATTTTATTAAGTGTTGGATCCCCAAAAAGAGTAATTTGCTAATGGATGTAATACTGAAATTGCAATATACAGGTTTATATGCTCTCTGTTTTTTTTTTTGCAAGATATCAAGTGCTTTGAAACTTGGATGGTTTTTCCTGGTTATATGGTATTTTAATTATACTTCTTAATATATTTAAGGATAGTGCCTTCATAAAATGCTAATGAGTGAATGAAACTGTAATTTCATCATCGATTGTCTTTTTTTGTGATATTGATTGCTTTAGTACTTATTATTTATTTTTCATCACTTTAATCACTTATTCTGCCTATTGGGTGTTTTCCATAATTCGTGAATGTAACTAATTATATCTTTTATTTTCTTTTTGTGGCAGATTGTCTTTGAGCCGAATGTAAAAATGGCTATGCAAGACCCTTCATACCCGGTAATTCATATCTATCTTTTTATCAGTTTCTTTGGCATTCATTTATTTTTCAATATGCCCAACACGGTGGTTTTGGTTTTGTTTCAATTGTCACATCTCATCGATTTACTGGCTGGTATACTGACTGATTTCAGTTCATTTACTAGTTTTTAAGCTCTTTGATGTAGTAGAAGAAATAGTTGGATCAGTGAGTTGTATATTGATTGGCTGGTATACTGACCGAAAGAATGTTGTACTTGTTCACAGTTTACTGTTTGGAATTGTGCAAGATTTTATATTTAGTTATTTGGGAAATGAATCAATGTAATTACCATAATTCTTGAATATTATTCTCTTCTTGTATGAATTGATGTTGTAAGTGATGTTTGTGAGGCATGTATAAAAAGAAACTAGACATTTAGCATCGCTTGTTTCAAACAAGCGATGCTAAATGTCTTTTTTTTTATCAAGAAAATGACATTTAGCATCGGTTGTTTCAAACAACCGATGCTAAATGTCATTTTTTTTTATCAAAAATGACTTTTAGCATCGGTTATTTGGAACAACCGATGCTAAATGTCACTTTCAGGACATTTGGCATCGGTTGTTTGGAATAACCGATGCTAAATGTCACTTTCAGGACATTTAGCATCGGTTGTTTCAAACACCCGATGCTAAATGTCATTTTTCAGGACATTTAGCATCGGTTGTTTCAAATAACCGATGCTAAATGTCATTTTCAGACAGCAAAAACAGTGATGAAATGGACATTTAGCATCGGTTGTCTGAACACCCGACGCTAAATGTGACATTTAGCATTGGTTATTTAGCATCGGTTAAATAACCGATGCTAAATGTATGACATTTAGCATCGGGCGATTTAGCGTCGGACGATAACCGGCGCTAAATGTCCAATTTAACCGACGCTAAATGTCTTTTTTCCACTAGTGTTAGTTCATGGTTTAACCATTTGAACTGTTTGGTTGGTTTAGTTTTTAAAACCTCGACAATAACAGTTTCTAAAGCATTCGCAACGACCTAAAGACCAACAACATCTTCAATTCATGTAGCCGCAAATAGCACCGTTGCATATAATTAGTGGTGGATCCAAAAAAATTACTCAGTGGGAGCAAAAAATAATCTAGAATATTTTTATGTAAATTTTTTTAATTTTTTGCTAAACACACAATTTCTTGACAAAAAATTCAAAACCACAAAATCTTATATGTTTTTTGGTAGGAAGAATCCTATACGTTTTGTGTCAATATGTTTTTTTTTGTGTTTTTTTTATGTCATTATGTGTATTTAGTATTAGATATGTAGGAAAATTAAAATAAAAAAATCCTCGCACTACGTAACCAACCATCCTCATAACTCCTTCTCCCTCTTTTTTATGTGATTATCGGGAGTTTTCTTTTGATGCTCGTCAAATGCCATTAGAGGTTGGAATTCCATCAGGAACAGTAAATAAAGTTTACCTAATTTCATCCTATCTAAATATATTGTTCCCAAAATGCCTCCTAAATTATTTTAAAATTTATTTTTCAATAACTCATTTTTGTTTCCTAAAAACAATTTACAGTGTTTCATTAATAATTATTGTGAAGAATAGCTTTTTTTTGACAATATTGTGAAGAATAGCTTAAAAAATACACTTATATTTTTTATGAGTTCTAAAAAATTAATTTCTTTTGACACAAAAAAATTAATTATAGCTAACTAAATCTCCTGAACCGTCCAAGCCGGCTAGATCTCCTGAAAGCATGCCACATGGTCTCGGTTTGGTGACTCATAAATCGAGTATAAGGTGGCGCTCAGAAGACAAGCCACGTGTAACCGGAAAAGTGACTCACAGATCAGATAAGATCGCCACGACACCGACCGGATAAAAGATAGAGAGAAGACGTTATCATGAGAGAAGCCGGATAGGGAATCACCCGGCAGTTACGAGAGAGCTCGGCTATAAATAGAGCGAGGAGCTGAGTAGAAAGGGATCCGGAAAAGACACACAGAAACACCATACCGTGATAGACAAACTGCTATCCGGCCTTTGTAATCTAACCAACTTTTTAATAAACTTTTATTCAAGTACATTGGCGCCCACCGTGGGGCCCGGTAAATTGTTCCCGGCCACACACCCCGTCTTTTACCTTTCAACTTTATAATCACTGTACAACATTTCCATCATTAGACCACCAAAAAGCATGGTCACCACTCGTCGTGATCAGCGGCGAGCGCCGTCATCGCGTGGTACCACCACCAGACGAGAACCTCACCGTCAAGGTCGTCCTAGGACTAACCGTCCAAATTCTGCAACGAACATCCCGGCAGAGGAGACCACCGCGGTTCCGTCAACAACAACCATTCCGACCATCGTGACACCAGTTGTTGTCGAAACTCCGGTTCAACAATCGTCAATACTCGTTCAACCAAACTTGGAGGAACATCCTTCGCTAGTCGGTGTACATGCCGTCATTGATGACCTCTGAGAGTAAAATCAGTCTTTGCAGCGTCGTAAGGACATTCTCCAACAAGAGAAAGACCCAGACAGTTTGGATAGTGTTCAAATCGAGAAACCTCAACCGTTGACAGATTCCATTATGTCCGATTTGGTCCCCCAAAACTTCAAGCCTCCACCATTGGAAAACTACGTTGGGAAAAGAGACCCCCAGGAACACTTAACGGCTTTTGATACTCAAATGGCCATCATTGGCGCGCATGAGACTCTCAAATGCAAACTTTTCTCAGGAACTATGAAAGGAGCAGCCTTGCGTTGGTACATGAGTCTCCCCAGAAAATCGATCTCCAGTTATGCTGACTTCACTAAGAAATTCATCAGGCACTTCTCAGATAGGCAACACCAGAAAACTACAACTGCCACACTTTTTAATACCAGGCAAGGACCCAACGAATCCCTGCGTGAATACCTGGGTCGTTTTAGCGACATAACCGTCGATGTGGAACACCATGATCAGAGGCAGTTCGTAGACGCATTTGCTAATGGTCTCCGTGGCGGCCAATTCAACGAATCCCCGGCCTATAAACCGGCGTCAAGCATGCAGGAAGTATTAGCCAGGGCGGAAGCATACATGAAGGGCGAGGAAAACAACGCAGAAAAGCGTAGCCGTGACGGCAGAGAAAGGGGACAGGATCATAGGCATCAGCCTGAAGAATTCCAACGTAATACATCTCAGCAACGAGATCCCCCATGAAATCGGGCTAGTCCGCAAAGAGGAGCCTTGACCCCATTAAATCAGAAAAGAGAAGTCATCTTGAAGGACATTCTGCATACAAAACTTATCCCAGAGTTGAACTCGGCAAGAAGAACCCTGGGTAGAGACGCTCATCTACGGTGCGAATACCACAAAGCACGAGGTCATGATACAGAAAATTGTTTTGCCTTGAAGAACGTGATTGAGAAACAAATCCGGAAAGGGTTAGTGAAAAATTACATTAAAACTGAGTCCGAGGCCTCAGCAAGCCACTCTCCTCAGGGGAAGCTCGGCCAAAACTACAATCTCAAGTTGTAAAGCTAGATAACACAGAGGAAGAGATATCTCCAGTGCAGCATACTCTCAATACCATCTCCGGAGGATTCGCTGGTGGAGGCGAAACAAGCTCGGCCCGCAAGAGATACGCTCGTCAAGTCATGCATGTGGCCGACATGGAAGTCAACTCGGCGGCAACCAAGGGAGACCCTGATTTGAACTTTTCCCTAAAGGACCTCAAAGGAATTGCACCACACGAGGATGATCCCTTGGTGATTGTGGTACAGCTACTCAACTTCAGCGTCCCTCGTGTGGTGATCGACCCAGGAAGCTCGGCGGACATAATATATTGGGAGGCCTTCCAAGGTATGCAACTCTTTCGTGAACATTTACAGCCTTACCACGCTACGCTGGTCGGTTTTTCAGGTGAACAAGTCCTAGTCAAAGGGCACATCACCCTCAAGACGACTTTCGGCACAGGGGAGCAAGCCCGAACGATCAAAGTGCGTTACCCGGTGATCGATGCTCAATCATCATACAAAATCATCATGAGCAGACCTGCCTTGAACATTTTAGGCGTTGCCCTCTCCACCCGTTACTTAACTCTTAAGTATCCGCTGGAGAATGGTGGCGTGGGAACATTAAAAGCCGACCAGGAAGCAGTTCGAAAATGCTATCTGGACAGTCTTAAGACCAAAAAGAAGAATGCTGATCCAAGCCAAAAAGCCAGTTCCCACAACATCAACTTTGCTGATCTGGATCCTAGAGAAGACTTCAGTGACCAACATTTAAAGCCTATCGACAATTTGAAACAAATTCAAATAGGCAACGCTCCTGAGCAGGTCACCAACATCGGATCAAATTTATACCCAGAGGAAGAAAACACAATTATTGATCTGTTGAGAAAAAATATTGATCTCTTCGCTTGGACCCCAACTGACATGCCTGGCATTGATCCAGCCTTCATCTCCCACAAACTCTCGCTTGGACCAGCGGCCAAACCTGTTGCTCAAAAGAAAAGGAAACTTGGCACAGAACGCAAGCAAGCAGTTGCAGAGGAAACTCAAATTGCTGGATGCCTCCTTTATAAAGGAGATTCAATATCCTAATTGGCTCTCAAACGTCGTATTGGTCAAGAAATCCAACGGAAAATGGCGTATGTGCGTCGATTTCACCGATATAAACGCTGCATGCCTCAAGGATCCTTATCCTCCTCCTAGAATTGATGCCTTGATTGACGTGCCTCTGGAAATCAAATTTTAAGCTTCATGGACGCTTATTTAGGTTATAACCAGATCAAAATGGACCCGGATGACGCAGACAAAACTACATTCATGACAGATACATGCAACTACCACTACACTGTGATGCCCTTTGGCCTTAAGAATGCTGGCGCCACCTACCAGCGTTTAATGGATAGGGTCTTCCATGACTAAATCGGCAAGAACCTAGAAGTGTATATAGATGACATGGTAGTTAAAACAGAGGACGGAAAGTGTCATTCTAATGATTTGGAAGACATCTTATCCTCAATCCGCAAGCATCAAATGCGCTTGAACCCCACCAAATGCTCATTTGGAGTCCAAGCCGGTAAATTCCTTGATTTTATGCTAACAAGCAGAGGAATTGAAGCCAATCCAGATAAGTGCAGAGCAATTATAGAAATGCAAAGCCCCTCCAGTCCCAAAGAAGTTCAACAACTCACTAGACGGCTGGCAGCACTCTCCCGCTTCTTGTCACGTGCAGGTGACAAAGCTTTTCACTTCTTTTAGTCTCTGAAGAAAGGAGGCCAGTTCAAATGGACCAACGAATGCCAAGTAGCTTTTGAAAACATAAAGCAGTTCCTATCGTCACCTCCAATTCTGGTCAAACCAAAATTGGGGGAGCCATTACTTTTATATCTAGCATTTTCTGAAAAACAATGAGCTCGGTCTTGATCAGAGAGGATGGGAGAGAGCAGTGACCTGTCTCTTTCTGCAGCAAAGTGTTGAAGGGCGAGAGCTCTGATACCAGAAAATAGAGAAACTTGCTCTGGCTCTTATCACCACAGCTCGGCGTCTCCGCCCTTATTTTCAAAGTCACAAGATCATTGTGAAGATAGATCACCCAATTAAGCAAGTCTTGAGAAAACCAATTTTGGCAGCCAGAATGGTAGCCTGGTCAATAGAACTATCAGAATACGATGTTGCTTTCCTTCCACGAGGGGGAATAAAAGCACAAGTCCTGACTGACTTCATGGTTGAACTCACACCAGAAAATTCGGAACAGGAACGTGTTGCCTGGACTTTATCAGTAGATGGCGCATCAAATCTGAAAGGGAGCGGGGCTGGTGTAACCCTGGAAAGCCCAAATGGACTCTTAATTGAACAATCACTCTGTTTCAATTTTCAAGCTAGTAATAACCAAGCTGAATACGAAACCCTGATAGCTGGAATGAAGCTAGCCAAGGAGGTTGGCGTACAACATCTCAAAATCAAAAGCGATTCCCAGTTGGTCACCAGCCAAGTCTATGGGGAATTCCAAACCAGAGATGCTCAACTCAGCAAATACCTTCAAAAAGTCAAAGGACTAGCGAATTATTTCTCCACTTTCGAATTGTTATATGTTCCCAGAGAGCAGAACATTCGAGCTGACATCCTTTCAAAGTTAGCAAGCACTAAAAAGCCAGGAAACAATCACACTGTCATCCAAGAAACCTTACCATCTCCCAACATTGACATAGACGAAGTATACAATGTGGGACAAGCTACTAATTGGACCACTCCAATCATTTCCTATCTGGAGAATGACATTCTGCCAGCAGTTGAAACAGAAGCAAAGCAGCTCCGCGGAGAGGCTGCCAATTACACCCTGATAGCAGGCAAGCTCTACAAGAGAGGATTTCCCACTCCTTTACTGTGTTTCTTACTTCCTGATGAAGCAGACAATGTGATAAGAGAATTTCATCAAGGAATTTGCGGAAGCTATATTGGGGGAAGAGCGCTAGCAAACAAAGTTCTCCGAGCTGGCTATTACTGGCCTCATCTGAACAAAGATTGCACTAATTTCTTCAGATCATGCGACAGATGTCAAAGGCATGCTGATCTGCACCATGCCCCAGCCACTACACTTCAATCCATCTCAGCACTGTGGCCTTTCTATAAATGGGGGGCTGACATCCTTGGTCCATTTCCTATAGGCCCAGGCCAAGTTAAATTCCTGATTGTCGCAGTGGAATACTTCACCAAATGGGTAGAAGCGGAACCTGTGGCCAAAATTACAGCAGTCAAAGCCAAAAAAATTTACTGGAGAAACATCATATGCCGATTCGGTCTGCCTGCAGAGATAGTTTCTGACAATGGAACACAGTTCGCCAACTCGGTTGTTGTAAACTTCTGCATGGAGCTAGGCATACGAAATAAATTCACATCTGTTGAACACCCACAAGCAAATGGGCAGGTTGAAGCCGCCAATAAAGTCATCTTATCTTCCAATGGGCAGAACAACTTTGTCAAATCGTATGGTCATACCACACTACTCCACATTCTACCACTGGTGAGACGCCTTTTAAACTCGCGTTCGGATCGGATGCCATGATTCCTGTGGAACTCGGCAAGCCAAGTTTCAGAAGAGAAAATACAGAAGAAGCATCCAACACAGTCAACCTTAATTCTAGTCTGGACTTGCTGGATGAAACCAGAGAGACTGCACACCTGCGTGAATTTGCAATCAAGCAACGCGCAGCTCGGCGGTACATCTCAAAGGTAATCCCCAGAGAAATGCAACAAGGAGACCTCGTTCTGAGAAGATCATCCAAAGTAGACGGTGCTGGAAAATTGTCCCCCAACTTGGAAGGACCGTATAGAATCATGAACAAAATCTCCCCAGGAGCCTACAAGTTGGAGACTTTGACCGGCACGCCTATTCCGAGATCATGGAACTCGGCCAATCTGCGTTTCTACTTCAGTTAAAGCATGCTTCATCAAACAAGCTGTACCTAAAGGCACTCCATCCTCATGTCTATGTACTTCCTTTTCAGCAATGTTTCTGTTTCATGCAATTTCTTTTCAGTTGTATTTTGGTGTGTAATTCCCTTCCAGTTGTACAAACTGTGAATATCAATGAAATAACCTAGCAAGTACTCTTTTCTCCCACCGGGAGTTTTTAGCGAGGCTTGCCAGTTGATTACATCTGTTTCTCAGTCTTTGAACAAATCCAAAAATAAAGGATAGGCTATGGCTATATTCCTATAAAGCAAATAAAGACTTGCACAGTCTCCACGAGACAAGGGTTCGCTTCTCTTTTGAAGATTACTCCCACTCACTTCTACCGCCATTGAAGTTAGTAAAAATTAACCACTCGATCATAATAAGAACTGAGGTCTCCACGAGATAGTTCACGACCAACAAAGGTCAGTGGTTACTCACCCAATTATAGGTCAAAGGGATGTTTACTCATAAAACAAAATCCTAAAACCTGGGGATAACGGGGTCACACAAGAACCCCTAAAAACAAATCGGTTAACAAGTTAAAACCGAGCTCATATAGTGTTCGAAAGTAAGAAAACTGAACAAAGGACTTGATTCCATTCAAAAAGCCCGGAGGCATTACAAAACAGAGCCCAAAGGCATTACAAGATAAAACCAAAATACAAGCAAAAGAGCCCGGAGGCATTACAAAGCAAAGCAGGGAATCACTACTTCTCTTTGCTCCTGTCGTTCTCAACTACCCCTTCGTCTATCTTGTCGTCTTGCTCTTCATCCCTGGAATCCGTCATCTCCACCAATTTACCTTTAGATATAACTTTGAAGGCTCTGATTTCAGACAAGTCCAAATCTGGATACAAAAGCTCCACTTGCACCTTAGCTGAGGCAAATCCCCTCAAAACTCCGCCGGCTACATCAACCTTCAATCCTTCAATCTCTATGTCTTTCTGTTCAACTGATTGGTTTAACTTAACAACAGCCTCAGATTGACTTTGATGCACCTGATGAACTTTATTAAGTTTCTCCGTCCACTCAGCCTCCAGATCCTCCAAACGCTTCTTTACGAATTCCTCCTTTTCCTTAAACTTAGTCTCCTGAGAGGCCATCTCGGCTTTCAAGCGAGTAACTTCGTTGGCCATGTCCGTTTGATCAGACAACTTTTTCTTTGCAGCTTCAAGCTCTTTCCTGTTCTGGCGCTCGCGAAGTCTAAATTTGTTGAACTCCTCCCCAAAGGAGAAGCCGATATGGGCCCAGATCCATCAAGCACAGTCCTCACTGCAATCTTTTTAGCCTCTTTTTGCAGGCCGGTTTCTAAATTATCGCAGTAGCCTGAGCAGTCATCTTTGCAACAGCTTTCTTAAGGTAATTCCTCATGTCTTTGTCTTTCAAAGGCCCCATCCTCACTGCAAACAAAAGAAGAGATTCAAGTTTAGTTAAACGAGTGTTATATCTGAAAGACAAAGCAGTATAGCATGACTTACCCAAAAACTGAAGCAACTCTTCCTCGTCATTTTCCATATTAATGAGATCTTTACAACTCATGGGAGCAAAGCCGGCAAGAAAGTTTATAGTCGTCCTATACTCGGCTGATAACAAGTCCTCCACTACGCTCGTTGTAACACCCCATTTCTACCCGGTAAAATAATACGAAAATCAGAGTTATAAAAATTTCCAACAAATAAATGGAGCGCTACACTTTCAACTAAAAACAAAACAACATAATCAATTCGCCTGTGAAATCAGATACATAACACGCTAACTTGGATGAACCAATAAACAAATCTTTTTAGTCTTTAAAACAAGTCAACTTTCAATACTACGCAGCGAATTCACAACAAAAGTCAATTCAAAATAATCGTGGCATCTTTAACCAACTTAAGACAGCTCAGATTTAGCAAAACTCTTAATAGTAACGACTTTTAGTTTCAACAATAAAAATAACATTGCAAATAAGGAAAACAAGTGTTCATCCCCCCCCCCCCAGAGTGTTACGTATCAGAGCGACGACACCGACTCGAACTAACGAAGGTAAGCAGCCTTCATTCGTGATTACCTGCACGTTACCAACGGGTGGGTAACATTCAAACAGAAGGGGTGAGATATCGAACCATATAATAGAACATATGAAAAAAAGTACATTAGAATCAGAAGACATAAGTTCACCACTTCACCGTCATCAAACAACTTCAATCAATCACAAGTCATCAACATAGCCACTCAAGTATGCAATATGAATGCGACTCAATCCTATGCACATGCATGTGGTACCATTGGAGTAGAACTCCCGTCGCTGAAATCTGCCAATAAATAGAGGCATCAACAAGGCATAAGCCTTCAACATAATTTGCCAGTCCAGGCCGTCGTGTTTTGCCAGTCCAGGCCGTCGTGTTTTGAGCATAGCTCCAACATGAAAATGCTATGTATGCGACGCGATGTGAATGCACAAACAACTAACAATGATTACATAGCAACACCACAACAACGGAATTCAACATTGGCCATAGGCCTGCAACTTGATATTTTGCCAATAAATAGAGGCAATCCAACTAGGTGCAATATCATCAACAAATCAACAACTGAGCCAACAATTTAGCAACTTAACAAGTTAACAGTTTAACAACTCAACCAACGGTTAACAACTCAACAAATTGACGATTAACAAATTAACGACTTAGCCAACAATTAGCCAACCGTGGGCCTAATGCGCCTAAAGCGCCCAACAACCCACAAGACGGCGCCCAATGCGCCCAGCAAACGAACAAGGCAGCCACACATGGCGCCCATGGCGCCCAGTGCGCCCAGCAAACGAACGAGGCAGCCACACATGGCGCCCAGTGCGCCCAGGAAACAACAGGACAGCCACATACGGCGCCCATGGCGCCCAGTGCACCAGCGCCCAACGGGGCAGCCATCCACGGTGCCCAGGACGGCGCCCAGGGACCCAAATTTTGTGCATCATTGTGTTCAAAAACCCCTAAACTGATATCAATCATCAACAGATATATTCAAACATCGACAAATAGTTTTCAAACATCAACAAATAGTTTTCAAACAGCAACAATAGATTTCAAGGATTAAACAAAACACATAGGATCCCTTATTTTCCCACATAAAGCCCTTCAGGTACCCTATCATAGAGTTAGAACCCCACCCTTACCTGATATCGAAGCGTCTTCCAAGGGCAAATCTCTACAGAGACAAATTACGAGTTCTCAAGCGTGAATCAATTCCATCAATTCCAGCCGGACAATGTTTGATTCGAATGCGTACAATCGTGCAACAACAACAATGACACTACAAAAGTCATATACTAGAAATATTGACTATAATTAATAGTTCGATAAATGAATTAACGTGTTTCGAAAAGAGAGTACCTATCGGATAGTACAAGACGCCAATGACAACCGTTCGAAGCCATGAATGCGGTCAAGTTGGAATGGCCGAATGCACGAATTACGAAGGGGCTTGTCTTAACGAGACTAGCCGATGGCGGTTGGAAGGCGTCCTTTGGCGAAGTCGCATGTTGTTGGATTAGTACATGATTAATTTGTGTAGGTATCACAATCAGTGACTGTGGGGGTGGCTGGAGTGGCTGGAACTAACAAAATCGTGGTGGCCGGAGTTGAGCTCTAAGGTGGCGGTCATAGAGATGGTCTTGTCGGAACCAACGGTTTGAGGGAGTTTGGAAGTCTTAGGATGTCGATTTCAGAATGGGAATACGGATTTATACTTGGTTCACTGAAATGAAGCTTGTAGAGGCTAAAAATGGAGGAACTCCGTCCGCCAGGGGGTCGGTTGCACGATGTGTCCTTGTGAAACGGTGCCCTGATCGCTCACGGGGAGGCCAGAATCGAAACCAACGGTGGATTTCGAGTGGGCGGGTGGAATTTCATGTGTGGCCGTGGCTTGAATGAGTAGAACGCGTGGAGGGAAGAAGCCAGTAGGGTTTGGTTACAGCTGCGCGAGTTGCAGGCTGAAGGAAGAAGAAGGGGAAGGCAGGTCGGGTTGTGGGCTCGGGTCACGTGGATGTCTGGGCTGAGGCGCTGGGGGCAATGGACCGTAGGGAGTGCAGGAAGCTAAAACAGGGGGCTGTATAGTCAAAAACGTGGCTGAGTTTTTAGAAAGACCCATAATTCATTTTAGTTCATTTTAAAGCCCAATATCACTACAACTATTATTTTAACACCTCAATAGCCCAAAATAATTTTTTAAAACACATGACATCTAAAATACTAATATTTATAAAAACAAAATAAATATATAATAACAATTATATATTACCAATAGCATATAAAAATACATTCAAATATGATTTTTAACTATTTTTAATAACTCAAACACACAATAAATTAAAATAATTTGATCTTATCAATAACAAAATAATTCATAAAACAAGCACACACTAAGAGAACCACAACGCACGAAAATCGGGGTGTTACACTCGTAATGGAGAAGGGATCGCTTTGCCAATATAAGGGGTAGTGATAAGCACATTTATTATCCATAAACATTTCCGGGCAGGAAGGACTCCCACGCACCCGGAAAAATCGAATCTTGAAGTTCTTATAAGAGGTGGTGAAAGGGGTCAATAAAGGTTTATTAGCATGACTGGTAAAAGAAATCCATTTACCATTATCAACTCCTTTGGTTCTATAAAAGGTAAAAAATATTCCTACCCTAGGAACTATTTTAAGAGCTTGGCATAAGATTTCAAAAGCCCTCAAAAAAGCCCAACTGTTGGGATGAAGCTGAGTAGGCGCTACGTTTAAAGCCCTCAACACCATATTTTTGAATAAGGTGAAAGGCATTCTCACTTTCAAGCCACTAAAGAGGCAAGCATACATATATGTGGATTCATTCTTCACACCCCTGAGCCTCGCCAAACAAACCGGCTCTCCCTCTCTACAACATTCCACGATCAAGTCTTCCTCTTTCCCAGTGGAAGACATCGTCCTACCAATTCGAAACGCCGCAACATCTTCTTCACTCAAAAAAGTTGAAGAGTATCCGCGAGCTTCGAACTTAATCGTTTCCTCAACATCCAGCTCTGAAGCCATCAATATCTTTACTCTGCGAGTTGAGGAAGCTTGGGAAACCCCGGTGATAAGCTTGATTCCTGAAGAATAAGAGGTAACCTGGTCATTTTCTGAATCATCTCCTGATGAATCCGAACTCAAGTCAGAAAGACTTATTATCTCAGAGAGGGGGCGATGAAGACCTCTTTGCTGATTGCACTCTTTACACCTCTCCCAACTAGGCCCGGTTTCATCTAAGATCCCCCTTAAGGCAGAGGGTACTTTAGAAACCTCATTGCCACTCTCGTCTAACTCCCATAACTCTATGTGAACACCGAAGTTTTACCGGCATTTTCTTCTTTTTTCGTGAAAATTCCAAAAATACTGTTTTTATGCAGTTTTATGATTTTAATTAATTTTGCGTGTCATTTTGGGCTTATTGTCGATTTTTTGCATTTTTTATCAATGTTATTATCATTAGTAAAACTTCTTTTAAGAAAAGCTTTCAGCTGTCATACCCTAATTTTGTCTGCTAATTCAAAATTTATTAGAAAAAAAATCAAAAATATTGTTCATTATGCTTTTTGAGATTTTTTGTCGTTTGTGCGTGCCATGTTGTTCTAATTAATGGTTTTGCGTAATTTTTATTATTAGTAGATTTTATTTTATTATTGCAATCATATAACAAAATATTTTATTAAATACTGACTACTATAGTATTTCTATTTCAGAAGTTTAGAATAAAAATGGTAGCCAAAATGTTATTACAATAATGAGTCACAACAATTACAGAGGAAAGAATAGTCAATATCTCTATAACTAGTCTTAGTGAGGCTACAAGATCCCCCTATTTAGAGCGGGTGTCCAATTCCTTCTTTAATCATCTCAGAATTTTTCTACCCAAAAGCAGCTCAGTCTTCACACTGTACAAGTTTGCATCAATGACACAAAAGTAGCGACTGTCTCTAGCCTTCTGCATCAATGCACAACAGAATCAAAGTAGTGTAACCACAGAAATTTGGGGAAGTTAAAATGTATATATCAGAGTGTTTAGTCTTCAAAATGGCAAACCAAATTGACGTAACACTGCATACACCAGCATATGAAAAAAGACACAACACACATCAACCCACCATAAAAACACAAGACAGCGAACAACAATGGGGAGGGGGGAACGATTTTTCGGAAAAAAACAGAGAAAAGAGAAGAGGCAAAATGTAAAGGGGGGATTCAGTGAAAAAAAAACAGAGAATGAAATTAGAATAAAAATTAGGAAAGGATACAGAAACAAAAACAGTAGAAATGAGAGGAAGGGAAAGGTACCAAACCTCACCGTCGTCGCCACCCCCACACCGGCCACCACCCCTGTAACCCCAAACTTCCCCTTTTTCGCGAACCGTCCATCCAACAGCCACCACCCACAGTGCCACAACCCCCACCACGGCCAGCCACCACCCACAGTGCCACAACCCCCACCACGGCCAGCCACCACCCACAGCGCCATAACCCCCACCACGAACAGCCACCACCCACAGTGCCACAACTCCCACCACGGCCAGCCACCACCCACAGCGCGATAACCCCCACCACAAACAGCCCCCACCCACGAACAGCCACCACCACGAACCCCACCACACACCGTCGCAGCCCCCTCCCCCTATTACCCTTCCTCTCTTCGTTTTTCTCTCGATCTCACGGTTGGGAAAGGGAAATTTCGATTTCTCTCCCTTGAAAGAGGTAAAACGGCGAAGAGGAGGGAGAAGAGAGGGTGGAGAACCGTGGAAAGAGGAAGAGGAAAAATGGGTTGATGATTTGGAGGGGTGTGGACGGTGCAAGGGGAGGGAGGGAGAGAAAAATTAGGGTTGAGCATTTTGGGGGGGTGAGGCGTCGTGGGAGAGGAGAACAAAATTAGGGTTTCCATTTTAGGTTTTTAGTTTTTATAGTAGGAGCGCCAGGGGCAATTTCGTCTTTTCACATTTTTTTATTATTCAGATTCTTATTTACACCCCTTGCGCTTGCTTCACACGCCCCCGAAGCCCATAAGAAAATAAAAAAAATGTGGGCCAGCTTGCTAAGATTGGATGGGCTACTGTCTGCACCCCAGTTTTAATAATACAACCCCCGCGGTTAACTGCACCCCCATTTTTCTATTTCACCCCCTTTTCGTTTTTTTTTATTATTTTCTTCTCAAAAAAAATTCTTTTTACCAAAAAACCTATAAAAATTATAAAAATGGGTTTGGCTGAGATGTACATCTCGTCGATCCCGGTTTAAGAGACTTTAGCTGTACGACTTTGATCTTAAACCCCTTTCAAAAATTAAAATCAACAAAACAAACAAACATTTTCTAGAAGAACTATGTAGCCTTTGATTCTCCGCTTCGGAGATACGTAGGAGCGGGGCTTCCCCGTCAAGCTAAATTAAATTTTTTCCAATAAATAATCAAATTTTTTTCTTTAACACCTATTTTCCAAAAAACTAAAAAATGAGGTTGATTGAGATGTACATCTGGTCAACCTCGCAATCCCGGTTTAAGACGCCTGAGTTGTACAGCTTGGTGATCTTAAACCCCTTCAAAAAATAAAATCAACCAACCAACAAAATTTTCCAAGAAAGAACTACGTGACTCTTGAGTTCCTCATTGCACCCGAGGATACGTAGGAGCGAGGCTTCCCCGTCAAGTCAAAAATTAAATTTGTCTTAAATTAGTCCCTATTTTATTTCTTTCTAAATAATTCTTTTCTTCTTAATATTATTTTTGGGGTAAGCAAATGACTAAGTAATTTATGTATTAGGACAGATGTATTAGGGGTGTAGTGGAACTAAGTTTTTGCCCTTCCCTATGCATAATCGACTCCCGAATCCAATCTAGTTTACGCACACCAAATAACCTTAAATGTAGGTTTTTCTCAATTTTCCCTATTAAATAAATTGGGTGGCGACTCCTAAAATAATCGATTTTTGGGCCGTCTACGTCGGGATCCCGGTCGCGACAGATGGCGACTCCACTGGGGACAGGTGAGAGTCAAGCCTGTTATATTTGGTTGTGCAAAAGATTATAAGGTATGTGCATTTGTTTGCCCTTCTTTACTTTTGTTTACTTCTTTAATTTTTTTTACGTATATATTTATTTTATATTATGTTTGATATAAACCCTAGGGTAGAAGACACTTGATACTATTGTCGGGTTGTTGCTTCTAGTTATTTTGCCTTTACTTATTTTATTATGATTTGAGGTTTGTATGCTCCCTTCACACACTACACTTACACTGTGAGCACACACTGAGAGTTGGGCTTACACCGGAGCCTAAAAAAAAACACCTAAGTTAGAACGAGACTGTGTAGTGGTAGTCATTTAGGATGTACATCCTGGTGTCTACCATGAATTCCTCATCTAGATTATGACTCCTCTCTGCGGGTATCCACATCTCGGACGTACGTCCTGGTGTGTTTAACCTTCTAGAAGAGTACTTGACTCTAGAGACCTGAAATCTCCATAGGTTATAACAGCCAGCCCTTGTGAGTGTTCACTGTATAAGGTCCAAAAACCAATTGTATGGGCAACCTGTCATAGGCCACAAAGGGAGCTATTTTATCTTATGTCCTTATTCTTGGTTGTACATCCTTTTTCTTTCTCTCGTGCGGTTTTATTCTTCTTTGGCAAAAAAATCAATAAAAATCATATCGTGTTTCATGCATAAAAAGCATAAAAAAATCATGTCGCATTTGTTGTATAAAAATGGCGCACTTCATCTTGCGTTATGCCGCATGTCATTGAAAAGCATAAATTTATTTGCGTTTTCCTTTGCATGAGTTTTCAAAAAAAAAATTATTTTTCTGCATGTGGTGCGCATTTTCATTGCATCGTCATTCTTCATAAATTTCTCCATATTTCATTTGTTTCTTTGCTTGTATATGAAAATCTATGCATGTTATGCATCATTTCATTAGTGAATAAAACAAAATACATTTGTCAATCCTCATAGCATTTCCTTGCAGAAGAGGGGAAAAAAGAAAAAATCGCATTACATTTCATCCATAACGTATCATGTCGCATTCTAAGAAAAAATGTTTGCATATAGAGGCACTTTATGTCAAAAAAAATAGGTTAAAGTGCTCCCGGGGTCCCTTATCTTTATTTAAAGTAACGAATTAGTCCTTTATGTTTTTTTTGTCCCAAATAAGTCCTTTATCTTTCAAATTTTTGACACATAAATCCTTTTCCGTTAACAGTGCTGATTTATGTGTCAAAAAAAAGGATTTATGTGTTAAAAATTTGAAACATAAAGGACTGATTTGGGACAGAAAAGGATTTATGTGTCAAAAATTTAAAACATAAAGGACTGATTTGGGACAAAAAAAAGATAAAGGACCAAATCGTTACTTTAAATAAAGATAAGGAACCCCGAGAGTACTTTAGCCAAAAAAATATAGTCTTTTCTTATTGAGCATTAGATCGAGTGTCTTTGAAAAGTATAATTTCCTCCACATTTAATATTTTTCATGGAATAAATTCTAGAAAAAAAATATATTTTTGCATTCTCATAGGTAAATAAAAAAAAAATCACATTGTCATTCATCATTCATCACGATCTATTCTCTTTCAAAGTTGCATGGGTTTTGACAGTCGCTTCTTAGGATAAATACTTGCATGCATAACAACAATACATACACTTTCATAGCATAACACCCAAAAAATTATCCACATTTCATTTTTTCTTTGCATATACATAAAAAATTGTTCTTGCATGTTGTATGTATTTTCATGAGTAAATAAAACAAGTTAGGAAATTGCATGCATTTCATGCATAAAAACAATTCAAAAAATGTATGAAAACAAAAATTTCTCCCTATTTCATTGTCGCATGTTGTCCATATCTTAGGAGTAAGTGCATCAAAATGTATTGTCATTCGTCAATCTTCATAGCATATTTCCTTTAAAAAAAAACTAGGGGAATTGCATTGCATTTCATGCATAAAAGATCATGTTGCATTCTAAAAAAAATCTTTGCATATATTCAAATGAATAAAATTTTTTTGCATGGTGTCTCATAAAAGAAATACATTGAATGTGGCATCATAGGATAAACATCGGTATGATGGCTCTAAGTTCATGCACTTTCATAGCATAACATCATAAGAATTCTTCATATTTCTTTTGTTTCTTTGTCTACACATAAAAAAAATTGTTGCATGGTGTACATACTTAAACGCGTAAATAGAATTGCATTGCATTTCTTACATAAAAACAATAAAAAAAATCACAAAACAAATGCATATTGCATCTTAGGACGTATGTTTGCATACATGAAATATATCCATGCACTCCATAGCATCATTTTTTTCTTAGACACATTTTCATTTGTCATAATCTTTCTTAAAATAAAGAATTTTAAGAGTCATTGAGTGTCCATCCACATTTTTTTTACAAGAGAAAGTTGAATTTTGTGTGCTTGCATCAAGGTGGATACCAATCAAGCTTTGACTCGTGGAATCAGATCACTCTTTTGAGACTTGTTGGAAAGAGGCGTAAGAAAGTGTACTGAATGGGAAGATTTCATGGGGCATTCAAAAAGGGAAGGGAGACATAAGGTTGGGAATTAGTTCTTGAACTAAAAGCTCAAAGCAAAAGAATATGATTGTCATTAGCACTTTGTAACCATGTTGTGTAAAGTCAAGTTGGCTTTGTTGAAGCTTTATACTAATGAATTTGAATGGACTTAAAAGCTCTTTCCCATTCTTTACACCCCATTATCCCTTAAGATTTGGTCCCCAGTTCAGCGATTGCCTCAAGCTATAATTCTCAAAGTCCTTTTGTGTGTGTGTCATTCGAGGATGAGCTAGTGAATGGATGTCGATTTTTAAAGGTCCAATTCCCCAACAAAAAAAGCAAAAAAAAAAGAAGAAAAAAAAAGTAAAAGAAAAAGAGAGCAAAAGAATTTTTTTAAGAAAATAATGTTAGCCATGCGCTAATGTTTTTTTTCAAAATTAATGTTAGAAAATAAGAAATCGTGATTTGAAATGAGGAGTGGCCATTTTTCTCTATCCCAAAAACGAACCCTTGCTGTCTTCTTTGAGCCTGTAATTTCCTTTCGTGATTTGAAATGAGGAGTGGCCATTTAGTGCATTTAGATTTCCAAAGGTACAATGAGATAAAAGGAAAAATGAAGCCCGCAAGACTGAAAACTTGTATAGGCAGTCTTGGCAAAAATTAGGGCATAAAAGAAAGAGAATGAGAGTCGTAAATGAAGAAGAGGTGAAGGATGAAATCAACTATGCCAAATTAGAAAGAAGTGAAAAATGTAGAAAAAAAGTGAAAAAGTAGAGAAGTGGAAAAAATCAAAGTCATGTAAGAAGGAGAACGGATGGGTTTGACAAGAAAAATGTGATGTTTCGGAGCCCCGTAGGAAATTGAATGCACTAAGGATCATTGATCCTTTTAACCCATAAATCATTTTTTTAAGCCTCCAAATCCTTTTTTCTTAACCAATAACCCATGAAATAGGTTCTTGAGCCTTCTAACCCTTTTCGTCCTAACCCACAACCCATAAAACAATTTCTTGAGCCTTCTAACCCCGTCTTTCTTAACCTTATAACCCATAGCAACATTACAAGCCTCTAAAGGTCCACTCTGAAAGATGAATGATTATTTTCATTTTCATAATGTTAATTTTGAGATAAATCATTTATTTTCTTTTAACTATTCTTTGCTCTAAAAAAATGAACAATAAGAATGTGAAAAAAAAAAGAAAGAACGAGACCCGCTAGATCGAAAACCTGAAAGGGCGGTCTAGGCAAAAGTTAGGGTCAATCAAATCCCGCTAGATCGAAAACCCGAAAGGGCAGTCTAGGCAAAAGTTAGGGTCAATCAAATCTCGCTAGATCGAAAACCCGAAAGGGCGGTCTAGGCAAAAATTAGGGTTTAAAAAAAATTGAATCAAAGCCCGCTAGACTGAAAACCTGCAAGGGCTGTCTAGGCAAAAATTAGGGCACAAAAGGGGAATCAGGCTACATTTGACAAGTCTATGTTTGACGTGTTCATTCACTAGCGTAATCTCTTCCTTTCGAGTCTAACAGAATGACACGTTGGGGCAATTTTTGTGGTTTGAGGTAACCTTGAGAGTCTCGAGAAGTCCCACTCTGAACCAACAAAATTTATGCTCAACCCTTCATTAATTGAACACTTCTTGCTATACCAGTTCAGTCTTCTCTCAGGGCAATGCCTTCCACCAACACTGGGGTAAACATATGGCAAGACGTTCATGAGTCAAACTTTCCGTGCTATGCTAGTATAGTCTCATCCCAGGAGCAATACCGTACACCAATTTTGGGGCAAAAGTTTGTATGACCCTTTAATGAGTCCAACTTCGCTTGCTACACCAGCGTAATCTTCTCTTGGGGTAATGTCTTTTCAGTAAACTGGGGCAAAAATGTTGCAAGACCTTACACCATTCAAGCTATGTTTGCCACACCTGTGTAGTCTCTCCTCAGGGAAATGCTTTTTACCGATACTGGGGCAAAATTTTTGCAATAACTTTTTGTGAGTCAAACTCTACTCTCTAACATCAGTGTTATCTCCTCTTTGAGAATATCATTTTCCACACAGGGAAAATCTTTTGCGAGACCACTTCACAAGTCCAGCGTTGGTTGCTGCACTAGGTAGTCATTCCTTTTGTGTAAAACATCTTACCAATTTCTACCAAGTAAGTTGCCTCAAGTAAATAAAAATGCTCAAAAAATTAACCTCGAGGCAAGCCTAATCCCTTTTCCCAACCATCTCAGCTTCTCTTTGTCTTCCCCATTTCTTTCACTTTGTAAACATCATTCACTTCCAAACCTTCAAAAACCCAAAACAAACAATCCAGAAACGCGAAAATCCCAGCTTGTTAATACCCGTGAATCCATGCATGCTCTTTAAGTAATGCTTCAAAAAGAGTCAATTTGGAATCATTGATATAATTTAGAGAGCTGATGACAATCGGTGAGAAAGGGTCAAACGGGAATGTGTCAGGATTTGGAGGATGGGGATCGTAGAAGAAAAGAGACCTGGCAAGGCAAAGATAGTGATAAGTTTCCAACCGAGGACAAGCTTGATTGGTTTCAAAAAAAACATGCACGAAAACTTATTCTCAACAAATATAACCTTTAGAACATGTCTATCTCTATGAGCATGCATAACTCATACATTTCATGTCATAACATGCATACAATTCATATCAAACCATGCATTCCACTTCATGACAAGAAGCATGTGTTTTCCCAGTCTCTTTGTTAAGAAAGTAATAATAATAAAAAATAGAGTCATTCAAAGCAAGGCATGCATTGCATTTCCCTTCCATGCTATCGGTTACGCCCTGGCATCGCATTTTTAGTTTTGTGCTATCGGTTACGCCACTACAAGAATTTAAGTTATTACTGGCTAACTCAATCCCCCAGTAATGCTGAAATTCGGCCAGAAATTGCACATTACTGGCGGATTTAGTCCGCCAGTAATCAGCCAGAAAAACGGCCGCAGGTAATTGTTACTGGCGGAATTTCAGCCAGTAATGACTGGCGGATTTACTGGCCGAATTTCAGCCAGTAATTACTGGCGGAAATTCGGCCAGTAAATCCGCCAGTCATTACTGGCTGAAATTCCGCCAGTAATGTATTATATATTTTTTTAAAAAAATATTTTTAAAAAGTTTTTTTGTATTTAAAATTTGTTGTTTTAAATATTTAATTCGTTTTTTTTATTTAATTTTTTAAAAAGCTTGTTGTTTGAAGCAAAGTGAGAACCAAAGTCTTCCTGGCAGAGGCGGCGACGACGGTGCTCCGGCGACCCTCCGGTGGTAGTGGTTTTGGGGTGGTTGTGTGGTTGTAGGGGTTGTATTGTTAAAACCAGAGGGGTGTGGATAGTGTTCTGAGTTTAAAAATAAAAGAAGGGTGCTGTGTATAAAAGAAGGGTGATAGTGTTCTGTGGTGGTGGTTCATGGTGGTTTAGCAGGTGGTGAGAGAGAGAGGAATTGTGGCCCGCGGTGATGAGAGAGAAAGGAGGGTGTGCGAAGGTGGTGGCTCTGCTGTTGTTGTTGTGGAGGTTTTGGTGGTGATGAGAAATGAAGGTTGGTGGTGATGAGAAATGAAGAAATGAGGTGATGAGAAATGAAGAAATGAAGAAATGAAGGTTGGTGGTGATGAGAGATGAAAAAATGAAATGAGATGAGAGTGATTAAAGGTGGAGAGAGAGATGAAAAGATGGCACGGATGAAAAGGTGGAGAGAGTGATTACTGGCGGACATATGTCCTTTACTGGCGGATATATGTCTTCGAAGACGCAAGCAAGAAGGAGAAGATGCAGTTACTGGCGGAATTAAAGGCATTACTGGCGGATTATGTCACGAATTTTACTGGCGGAATTGTGGCGGAACGGGTGCATTACTGGCGGAATTGGGCAGCTGACAGCCCACGCATGTGACGCGACACTCACTTTGCATTTACTGGCGGAATTAAGCATGTTACTGGCGGATCCCATTACTGGCCATTTTTAATGGTCAATGCACAGCTTTTGAGGGTATGTTACTGGCTGAAATTCCGCCAGTAAATGCATTTACTGACGGATATGTTACTGGCGGAAATTTCCTGTTACTGGCTGAACTACGTTACTGGCGGAACATGCGTGTTACTGGCGGAACTGCATTACTGGCTGTTTAAATTCGACAGAAATGTTATGGAATCCGCCAGAAACTTACTGGAAGACTGAATCCGCCAGAAATCGCATAATTCCACCAGAAAACTTACTGGCTGGCTGATTCCGCCAGAAATGTCTAGCCAGTAATGCAAGTAATTCTTGTAGTGCGCCCTGGCACTGCATGCTATCGGTTACGGCCTGGCATCACATCTTTAATCTTGTGCTATCGGTCTCGCCTTGGCATCATATTTTAAACTCAGTGCTACCGATTCAGCTCTGGCACTAGTTTTTCATGCTATCGGTCTCGCCTTGGCATCATATTTTAAACTCAGTGCTACCGATTCAGCTCTGGCACTAGTTTTTCATGCTATCGGTCTCGCCCTGGCATCGCGTTTTTTTAATTTTGTGCTATCGGTTACGCCCCGACACTGCATGCTATCAGTTACGCCCTGGCATCGCGTTTTAAATTTTGTGCTATCGGCACTGCATGCTATCGGTTCAGCCCTGGCATTGTCTTTTAAATTTTGTGCTATCGATTCGGCTCTGGAACTAGTTTTTTTCATGTTACCGGTTCAGCCCTGGCATTGTCTTTTAAGTTTTGTGCTATCGATTCAGCTCTGGCACTGTTTTGTTTTCATGCTATTGGTTCAATCCTGGCATTGTCTTGCTACCGATTCAGCTCTGGCACTAGTTTTTTATGCTATCGGTTCAGCCCTGACAATGTCTTTTAAATTTCGTGCTACCGATTCAGCTCTGGCACTAGTTTTTTTTTATGCTATCGGTTCAGCCCTGTCATTATCTTTTAAATTTCATGCTATCGATCTTACTCTGGCAAGGCATTCTCTTCTTTCTTTCATGCTAACGGCCCCACCCTGGCATTCTCTTCTATACACATGCTATCGATCCTGCTCTGGCATTGCTTATCTTCTTTCTCTCACGCTACTGGTCGTGCCCTCGCAGTTCACCTTTCTTTGTTTATTAGTGTTAATTCAACCTTTTCATCACATCCGCATTCACATATGTCACCGGTAAAAATTGAGGTTCATATCTGTACTTATTTCTTACTTTGATAATACAACAAAACTTTGTTTTCCGTATTATATCGCAAGAGAATAAGCACATAGGGGCAACTGTGAACACCCAAGTTTTACCGGCATTTTCTTCTTTTTTCGTGAAAATTCCAAAAATATCGTTTTTATGCAGTTTTGTGATTTTAATTAATTTCGCGTGTCATTTTGGGCTTATTGTCGACTTTTTGCATTTTTTATCAATGTTATTATCATTAGTAGAACTTCTTTTAAGAAAAGCTTTCAGCTGTCATACCCTAATTTTGTCTGCTAATTCAAAATTTATTAGAAAAAAATCAAAAATATTGTTCATTATGCTTTTTGAGATTTTTTGTCGTTTGCGCGTGCCATGTTGTTCTAATTAATGGTTTTGCGTAATTTTTATTATTAGTAGATTTTATTTTATTATTGGAATCATATAACAAAATATTTTATTAAATACTAACTGCTATAGTATTTCTATTTCAGAAGTTTAAAATAAAAATGGTAGCCAAAATGTTATTACAATAATGAGTCACAACAATTACAGAGGAAAGAATAGTCAATATCTCTATAACTAGTCTTAGTGAGGCTACAAGATTAGAGCTGGTGTCCAATTCCTTCTTTAATCATCTCAGAATTTTTCTACCCAAAAGCAGCCCAGTCTTCACACTGTACAAATTTGCATCAATGACACAAAAGTAGCGACTGTCTCTAGCCTTCTGCATCAATGCACAACAGAATCAAAGTAGTGTAACCACAGAAATTTGGGGAAGTTAAAATGTATAGATCAGAGTGTTTAATCCTCAAAATGGCAAACCAAATTGACGTAACACCGCATACACCAGCATATGAAAAAAGACACAACACACATCAACCCACCATAAAAACACAACACAACGAACAACAATGGGGAGGGGGGAACGATTTTTCGAAAAAAACAGAGAAAAGAGAAGAGGCAAAATGTAAAGGGGGGAGTCAGTGAAAAAAACAGAGAATGAAATTAGAATAAAAATTAGGAAAGGATACAGAAACAAAAACAGTAGAAATGAGAGGAAGGGAAAGGTACCAAACCTGATTTCTGGCCGTCGTCGTCGCCGTAGACGACCTCACCGTCGTCGCCGCCGCCGTAAACAACCTCACTGTCGTCGCCACCCCCACACCGGCCACCACCCCCGTAACCCCAAACTTCCCCTTTTTCGCGAACCGTCCATCCAACAGCCACCACCCACAGTGCCACACCCCCCACCACGGCCAGCCACCACCCACAGTGCCACATCCCCCACCACGGCAAGCCACCACCCACAGCGCCATAACCCCCACCACGAACAGCCACCACCCACCGTGCCACCACCCACAGTGCCACAACTCCCACCATGGCCAGCCACCACCCACAGCACCATAACCCCCACCACAAACAACCCCCACCCACGAACAGCCACCACAACGAACCCCACCACACACTGTCGCAGCCCCCTCCCCCTATTACCCTTCCTCTCTTCGTTTTTCTCTCGATCTCACGGTTAGGAAAGGGAAATTTCGATTTCTCTCCCTTGAAAGAGGTAAAACGGTGAAGAGGAGGGAGAAGAGAGGGTGGAGAGTCGTGGAAAGAGGAAGAGGAAAAATGAGTTGATGATTTGGAGGGGTGTGGACGGCGCCAGGGGAGGGAAGGAGAGAAAAATTAGGGTTGAGCATTTTGGGGGGGGTGAGGCGCCGTGGGAGAGGAGAACAAAATTAGGGTTTCCATTTTAGGTTTTTCGTTTTTATAGTAGGAGCGCCAGGGGCAATTTCGTATTTTCACATTTTTTATTATTCAGATTCTTATTTACACCCCCTGCACTTGCTTCACACCCCCCCCGAAGCCCATAAGAAAATAAAAAAAAATGTGGGCCAGCTTGCTAAGGTTGGATGGGCTACTGTCTGCACCCCAGTTTTATTGTTTTAATAATACAACCCCCGCGGTTAACTGCACCCCCATTTTTCTATTTCACCCCCTTTTCGTTTTTTTATTATTTTCTTCTCAAAAAAAATTCTTTTTACCAAAAAACCTACAAAAATTATAAAAATGGGTTTGGCTGAGATGTACATCTCGTCGATCCCGGTTTAAGAGACTTCAGCTATACGGCTTTGATCTTAAACCCCTTTCAAAAATTAAAATCAACAAAACAAAAAAACATTTTCTAGAAGAACTACGTTGATTCTCCGCTTCGGAGATACGTAGGAGCGGGGCTTCCCCGTCAAGCTAAATTAAATTTTTTCCAATAAATAATCAATTTTTTTCTTTAACACCTATTTTCCAAAAAACTAAAAAATGAGGTTGATTGAGATGTACATCTGGTCAACCTCGCAATCCTAGTTTAAGACGCCTGAGTTGTACAGCTTGGTGATCTTAAACCCCTTCAAAAAATAAAATCAACCAACCAACAAAATTTTCCAAGAAAGAACTATGTGACTCTTGAGTTCCTCATTGCACCCGAGGATACGTAGGAGCGGGGCTTCCCCGTCAAGTCAAAAATTAAATTTTTCTTAAATTAGTCCCTATTTTATTTCTTTCTAAATAATTCTTTTCTTCTTAATATTATTTTTGGGGTAAACAAATGACTAAGTAATTTATTAATACTTGCACAATCAGATTTAGGGTAACTGTCTTAGGACAGATGTATTAGGGGTGTAGTGGAACTGAGTTTTTGCCCTTCCCTATGCATAATCGACTCCCGAATCCAATCTAGTTTACGCAGACCAGATAACCTTAAATGTTGGTTTTTCTCAATTTTCCCTATTAAATAAATTGGGTGGCGACTCCTAAAATAATCGATTTTTGGGCCGTCTATGTCGGGATCCCGGTCGCGACACTCTACCATCTCGAAATGACAAATAAAAGGGGGACAAGAAGAAGGAAGTAAAGAGAAAAGGAATAGAAAATACCTTAATATAACGAGCAAGCTGCAAAGCACAAAAATGGAAGAGCTTGTGAAGCAAATCGATGAGCTACAATTTTCGTTTGGGTAAATGGAAGCTCTGAAGAATGACTATTTCCCTATAGAAGCCTTGCCCTTTATAGAATGAAGAGTATGAGATCCAGGTAAATGGTCTCTTGTTAAAACACGCGCTTCCAACGCGTGAGGCAGGTGGAAAGCATTCTCTGAACCTAAGCAGATTCAACGTTGACGAGACATAAAGCAAAGCACCTATTCCCAAGACCACCAACTCGAAACACGTGTCACACACGAAACCATATCTCATCTCTTTAAATCACCTCGACCCATCTAAATTCCTTGGAAGCCAATAAGAATCTCGGCACCAAAAGGAAAATGAAACCAGCTCGGCAAAATCTCAAAACGTCTTCGGCAACCCAGAAGGTAGCTCTAAAAGTAAGTCATCTCACGCCTTAAGCTCTTCATCCTTACGGCTTTCGAGCTTGGGGGCTGTGAACCGTCCAAGCCGACTAGATCTCCTGAAAGCATGCCACATGGTCTCGGCTTGGTGACTCATAAATCGAATATAAGGTGGCGCTCAGAAGACAAGTCACGTGTAACTGGAAAGGTGACTCACAGATCGGATAAGATCGCCACGACACCGGCCGGATAAAAGATAGAGAGAAGACGTTATCATGATGGGTAAGTACAATTGGAATCATGATAATTGATCAATATTTTGATAATAGTGGATATTTTCATCGATGTGTAAAATTTCAACGATTACGATCTCTTAAAATATCAAGGATATAGTTGAAAAAGATAATTAATTAAGCCATAAGTTTGTAAAACATCACTTGGTATATCAAAATTATGCAAATGAGGGAGTACTACTTAAACAGCAAATTGAACGGACATGGGTATCATTTGTAGTGGTTGGTCACTGGTATTGGTAACATTTGCTGTGGGGATGGTAACATCTCTTGGTATCGTGTACAGGGACATCCTCAAGGTTGCTGAGGCATCACTATGGTGGAAACTTGTATTATTGATAGTTCTCCTCTATAGTCTATTTGTAATGCCCTTTGAACTGATGTAATGGGAATTTCTATTCTCGGATCCTCTTAATTAGTTTTGTTTTGAGAAAGGAAAATACTTCCATTAGTGGGAAAATTCCCGTATATATAGAAAACACTCACACTTGCGCCTCAGACCAGTGCTTTCCAAGTCAATATTTGCACAACCAGCAAACAATAATTGACTACCCAAAAATTGACTCGGTAAGCCACATTTTTTTCATTACTAAAAGAACAAATAAAGGCCTAAAATTCAGTGAGAATCAAGATTGTACACACAAATGAATTTCTAACAGCTAGGAAAATTCCAAGGAAAAGTGGAATACAGGATGGAACCAATATGATTTACAAAAAGAAAATACTATATTTGTGAAAATTGTGCTCCAACAGTGAAAACACAACTTTTCCCTCAATTAGCAAACTACCAATGCTACTAAAAACGGTCACTTGGTTTTGGTACCATGATGTTTAGGCATCACTCTTGTTGAACGGGAAGCGAGATTGTGAATACTCCAACGGCATCTGTGGTGGCTCCAACTCCTACTAAGCATTCCCACAACCTCTTTCATTGAAGGACGACGAACAGGTGACTTTAACAAACAAAGCAAAGCAATCTTAATGCAAAGAAGAGCCTGCTCTTTATCCAAAGACAAAACAGATTCATCAACTAGTTCAAGAAGTTTCCCATTACGTGCACAATGTCTAGCCCAAGACACAAGATTCGCTCTCTTAAACTCTGACATAGGTGACTCACTCACCTGAAGTGGCCTCCTCCCAGAAACAATAACAAGTAATAGCACCCCAAAACTATACACATCACATTTCTCTGATACATTCTCACCACTATATCCATTCTCTGGAGCAACATAGAAAACTGTCCCCCTCATACTTGGTGTACTGCTTATAGCACCACTCTTTGGAATTTCTCCACTCAACCACGAATCATTACTACCTCTACTACTACGTTCCTTCCTACTACGGTTTTTATTACTACTTTTTACATTACTGTACAATGCATCATCTCTTTCGTAATCACACCAATCATTATTACTTTTTGAAACCCCTTTCTTACTTTCTTGTTTTTTCTTCATCTTATTCTTCTTCTCAAGCTCTTGAGAATACTCTTCCTTCCACCATTCCCTTGCAGGTCTTCTCTTCTCTTTCTTCAAAACACCATCTCCATCCATTGATTTCCACCACTCCAATTCCTTCTTGCTCTTCTTTCTCTCTATCTTCCCATTTCCACTTCCAGCACAATCCACCTTTGGCATTTCCTCCTTCACCTCCTTTCCAAACCAATCCATCACGTAATCCTTCACAATATTTGTCTCACTATCAAATCCAGTGTTTACACTTTCAGTTTCCCCGCCATCACTCTCAAACTCTTCTTTTCTCCTATGATCGGTTTCAATTTCCACTTCAATTTCAAGTTCAACGGTTTTTACACGTGCGAGTCCGAAATCGGCGATTTTGGCGGAAAATGAATGATCGAGGAGAATATTACTAGGTTTAATATCGCCGTGAATGATCGGAGGATCGCAGGAGTGAAGGTATTGAATTCCTTTAGCAATATCAAGAACAATAGAGAAGCGCGTGTTCCAGAGCATGAGGTTAGGGCACTTACGGCGGAGGAGAGCGTCGTGGAGGTTACCGTTGTGCATGAGTTCGTAAACGAGGAGGTAACGACGGCGTTTAGGGTCGGAGGAGAAGCCGATGGCAGGGACGAGAAGGTTGGACCGGAGTTTCGAGGCGAAGAAGAGTTCGTTGTGGAATTCCCGCTCGCCTTGGTTTCCGACTGAGGCGGAGTCCATGAGTTTGACGGCGACTGGTTTTCCGGCGGAAGAGAGGGAGCCGGAGAAAACGGGGCCGAAGCTTCCATGACCGAGGAGAGTGGAGAAGGAGTTGGTGGCGCGGCGAAGGAGGTCGTAGGAGAAAGGGTGAGGCAGGTTAGAATCGGAATCGGAGGATGGAGCAGTTCGTTTTCGTTTACGAAGGCAGTGAAGGAGCACGAGGATTAGAGAGCAGCCTGAGAAGATCGTTGAGGTTTGCTTCGTCTTGGCCTGAGGAGGTGGTGGTGTCGGTGATGCTGACGTGGACATGGCATCGCCGGGGAGAGAGATGATGTGTTGTGATTTATTTCAACGCGAGGGATTTTATGGTGAAGTAGGAAATAGGTGATATCAATCAATCAAGAAAAGCAGAGGATTCATATCCGATCTACACTCTGTTTTCTCTCTGTTTGTTGAGCGAGGCTCTTATTTGCGAATGAGACGGGACGCGGGACAATAACTACTTTCTCTTTACTTTTTTTTATTTTGTGCAATGTTGAGTTCGTGCAATGCAAATCCAAACTGGAATCTCAGTATCTCTATTATATTCTCGTCGGATTAACAATTCGAGGGAATATAATTTATTGGGTTTTTTTTAAACCACAAACACCCCCCCCCCCCCCCCCTCTCCACTTTAACTCTATTTTTGTGTAAATCCCTAAAATACTCTGAATTTAAAAAAAAAATGTTTTTTAAAAAATTTCCTGGAAATACATGTATTTTAAACTTTCCGGAAACACCTTGAAACGGGGTATTTCCGGAAGCCATTTTGACTTCTAGAAATACCTTGTTTCGAGGTGTTTCCGAAATGTTTAAAAAAATGCTTTCGAGAAATACCATGTTTTGAAGTGTTTCCGGAAATACCCTGTTTTGAGAGTGTGATGTTAAGCTCCAACAAACGGGCCTGCTCCAGTCATCTGTGTATATGGGGGTGGTGCTGCTGAGGTCGAAACCTCGATACCTTCAAACCATGGGATGCCACATTAATCTTCCCACAGTCCTGTATAAAAATAAAAAATATAAATTAAAACATATTAAATAAAAGTAATTAATTATTGGTAAAAAAATTAATTATTAAAAGTATTACATGTCCCAACTGTAGCCTGGAGACCACGTGGACATGAAAACGATGCAACAAAACTTGCTGAGCAGCCTCAGCCTCCTCATACTGCTGAGCAGGCTCAGACTCATGATACAGCTGAGCAGCCTCAGCCTCCTGCTGCTCGTGCTCACAGACACGCCTCTGACGCTCAAAAGCGTGACCAGCCCGCCTGGTGACTAGCCGAATCCTCGTCCTGGTGCTAGGAGCAGGAGGAGTCTGATCTGCATCTCCTAGTGCTGCTCCGGAAGACTCGCTCTACTCGCCCTGCACGTCTTGCCACTGAAAAAGTAAAAAATAAAACAAATTTAAAAACGAAATTTAAAAAAAAATTCCGAAAATACGGGTAAATGTGGAAGGAAAAAATTTTGGATTTCCGGAAACACCTAAAAATGGGGTATTTCCGGAAGTCAATTTACTTCCGGAAATACCCCATTTTGAGGTGTTTCCGGAAATCCAAATTCCAGAAAGTTTATAATAATTGCCTTCCGAAAATAATCCTATTTCCGGAAAGTTTAAGGTGAAAAACTTATTTTTTTCAGAAATAGGTGTAAATGAGGAAAGATTTCGTTCTTAAAGTCTTCCAAGGGGTATTTTTGTCCGTTTGCGTTAATTGGGGGGTATAAGGGAGAAGGGGGTACAAAAAAAAACCCTAATTTATTTAGTTTAGTATATCAAGTTGTGGTTTTTTCAAGATTTCCACTTGCTTGTAAGTTATAATTTATTTGGCTAATGAAAAAATTGGGCAAAAAATTGGAGAGAAGAGAAAACCAAAAGAAGTTCAGTAAAAATTGTGTATTACTCCTCATGGCCTTTTTATTTATAAAGAATGAAAGCGTGGTTGATTTGACCTTATTTAAGAGTATATATCGATTTTCTGATTAATTAATTGCTAATTTTTATTTTTAACCCTATTTAAAATGTTAATGATTCACTTATTTTCTATGCAAATAAGATAATTTGTTAATTATACATAGTATAATAATAGAGGTAATTTTGGAAACAAATTCAATCTTTAGAAGTGTTGACTAAAAAACAAGGTAATTCTTCTGTCTATCTAAATTAGATATTTTTTGACTGCAATATAAATTAGATTATTGTTGTATTACCAAAAAATAAAATTAGATTATTGTTCCTTATAATAATGGCAATGTTTGAATTGATATAAATGAGAAAACAATTCACCACTTATTTAAATGATTGTAAGAATATTCAAGTCTAATAATTTCACATCTTTAATTATTTTTTAATCAATCAATTAAATCACACGTTCATGGCACTACCAGAAAAAACGGGATTATTGACTGTCAAAATTTGCCAGAAATGCTTCAAAATTGTTGGAAATGTCATTTTTTCGGCGGCTGATAATCTGCCCGTAAAACATTTTTAATCACCAATCACTTGTAGATGCCAAAAATCGCCAGAAGTATAAATATTCTTTTTTATATTTCCGGCGGCCAAAAATCGTCGGTAACGTTACCAACAGTTTTTAGTCGTCGGTAATGCAAATTATTTTTTTTTCATTTTTTTTAATTTGATATTTAATTTAATAAGAAACAGTTAGGAGAGAATGAGAAGGAATGAATGAGAATGAAAAAATAAGAAGGAATAAGAATGAATGAGAGTAAGAAAACAAATGATATAGGAGAGAATGAGAAGGAATGGGGGAATGAGAATGAACACGTAAGAATGAATAAGAATGAATGAGAGAATGAGAAGAAATGATATAGGAGAGAATGAGAATGAATGAATGAATGAATGAATGAATGAATGAATGAATGAATGAATGAGAATGAAGAAGTAAGAAGGAATAACAATGAATGAGTAAGAATGAATGAGAATGAAGAAGAAGTGGGAAAATATAGAAGAGACATATATGAGAAATTTATAGAGATTGGACAGTATGAGAAAGAAGAAGAAAGATAAAATAGGAAAAAAATGTAGGAGAAAACGAGGAGGAAAGAAAGAGTGATACGAGAGAATGAGAATAGTGTAGAAGAAAATTTTATTTATAGACGTTCTCGGACCGTTCTGACTATATTTCAGGCAGCAAAAAACCGTCGGTAACGTTACCAGCGGTTTTTGTCCGCTGGTAACATTAACGACAGCGGGAAAAGAAAATTCTGCCGGTAAAACGCCAAAAACCATTGTTAACATTAATATAAGTATTTTACCATTAGTATATAAGTATTTTTTTTATCAATGATTAGTATATAAGTATTTGTTAATACCTAAGCTAAGCTGCATAAAAGAATTACATTTATATAAATTAATTATAAAATATTAAATTTATACCAAATGTTTTATAACTTGTTTAAAAACAATCATAGGTTTCAAAAATTGAATTCAATTTATTAATTTTTAGAATAAATTTTCAAATTGGTCCCTCACAAATTTTGGTCCCCTCTAATTTTTTTGTTAAGATCCACCACTGTTTCGGTGAATGAAAAAATACTAGTGGTTGTATATGTAATTTTTGTGAGAAATTATTGACGGTACGAAACGAATGGTGAATTTATGCATTTTTTATTATATTTAGCTGCAGTTTTTTCATAGAGAATTAATTTATTTCAACCGCTATGTGGGGCTTCCACTATTTGCCCGCTATTATCAGATTTTTTCTTTCTACCATGCCTCCTAAGATTAGAAAATATGAGTCTGGATAAGAGAAACGTAAGACAAAGAAAAAACTTGAAGAGTTAACTTAATATTAAGTAGGGGCCCAATTTTTAAGATTTGAACGGTGCCTCCAAATTGTTTGGGACGACCCTGCTTCCATATGTTTTTTGATGGCACTATTGCAAACTGTTTTTTTAGTTACTTCCCACTTCTCACTGGCCGAAGCTTATATCTACCGAAAATACTGATTAACTAAAAAAAAACCTCATTTATATTAGCACTCACTATTTCCATATGAGAAATTATTGACGGTACGCAACGAATGGTGAGAAAATCGCTAACAATTGTATCATAGCTGCACGCATGTGGTGTTATGCAGTGCAATTTTAGTGTTTTTCGTACGTTTCTGACAAATATTTTCGTACGTTTCTGACAAATATTTTCGTACGATATATCGCTGTTGTTTCTATATATTCTTCAACCTTTCTTTTTCGTTTGATTCCTGCAACTTCTTTCAGTTTGTTTTAATATATGTCAAGTGATATATACCCCAATTTACTAGAGATTGCTATCAGTTAAATAAAAATTTAAAATTGTTAAAAAACTAATTAAAAGTTAAATTCCAGTAATAAGAATAAATTTTTTTAGAGTTAATAAGGATAAACTTGTCTTTTACTATTTATAGTTATCTCTTTCTTCTCATATTTCCACCCATTCAAAGAAAAGAAGATAACTTTTAGTATTTCTATCTTTACTAAATATATTCATCCAAACAACATAGAATTTCTTCTCCACTCCACTCTTCTATCTCTCTCTTTCGTATTTCTCTCTTTCTTATTTCTTTTCGCATCCAAATAAAGCGTAACAACATGAGTTCTAAGTTCTACCTTATAAAACTTTCTTACCAATTTAATAGGAGAAGAGAGTAAGATAAACATGCTAAGACAAAAGAGAGTAGAATGGAAAAAAAATTCAGCTCATTAAAAAGTGAGATGTTCCATCATCTCTTCGGCCAAATTTTTTTAAGTGGAGACAACAACTATTTTTTTGGTATACAAAAGGGGAGGATCAATTTGACCGGTGGCAAGAGTATGATGCACCAACTTCCAAGTGCCAATATTATTTCAAAAAAAAATTCTTTGAACAATGCCAATATAGATATCTGGGCCGAGAGTTGAATCTCTCCATTTTTTTCAAATATTATTAAATGAATTATCATTTCTTAAGGATAAAAATAGGGATTAACTTTTTTTTTGTCGAGGACCAAAATAGGTATTTTGTGTAAAAAAATAGGTATTTACTTTAAAATTTAACACTCAAACTTTTAAGACAAAAAAAACTATCTCAAATACAACCTGAATCACTTTAAAATTTAATTCAACTTGTTTTTTTAACTAAAATCAACTTTACAAATTGTCGAAATTGTTAGATCGAATATGATTACCCAAATTCAAATTTGGGTTCCATAATTGTGCGTAAGAATTTCAAGTAACACCGGCCAAACAACATACCATATTTTTAGTCAACAAATACAAGTTTAGTAAACAAAAAAATGCATGCACGTTCTGCTTTGTGAGCCCACGACTGGAGAGTCGTAAAAAGACTTCTACACAAACAATAATACAAATTAATAAAAAATTGAAAAAAGAACAATAATAATAATAATAATAATAATAACTAACTGTAAACCCACGTGTGCTTGCACAAATGGGACCCATATATTTTCTATATTATAGTTCTTTTGACGACTTCAGATGGGATTGGGCTGACAACTTCCCCACGTATTTTTCATAGAAAATTAAGTAGTTTTCTTTTCCTTCATATATTTTTTTCAAAATTTTGTGCAGCCAACATCAAGTTTGTTCACAGTGTGAATCGTATTAAATTTCTAACCATTTAATTTGATTTTATCTTGTAGGCTGTATTCAGTAATACAAGGGTTGCAAGTAGTAGATTCAAACTGGCAGGCCCAACAAAAAAGACCAGCTTCACTCAGCTGGGTCCAAACTATCCATGCGGCACCCAATGGATCTCCACTGTAGCAACACGCGGATCTTTTACACTGAAACGGATCCAACCCGATCCAAAAGTATAAAAGACCAAGGTAACCGGTTCTGCCCACTTTTCTTTTTCTTTCTCTCTCTCTTCTCTTCTCTTCTCCGCTGCGATTCTCTTCTTCTCCTTCACTGAGCTCTGCTAGGTTTTGTTAGTTTCTCACTAAATCTGTGTTTGAAGCTTTGTTTTTGCTTCAAACACCATGAAACGATGATTACGCACTGCTGTTACCGAAACCCCTTCTGTTTTCGCACGGATTGAAGGTTTTCCCAAAAACCCTAACATCGTAACAGAGGTTTTAGGGAGATCTCTTTGCGAGGGTTTCAACCGGACTTCTACACAAAAGTAATAGGCTTAAAACTTTTCTGATTTGCTGCTGTTTCAACCTATTAATCACAAACCCTAACTGTGTGTTTGTGTTTGTGTATACATGTGATTGAATGCGAGGTTTGTAACACCCCGGAAATAATTTAATTAATTTATTTAATTGAATTATTAAATTTATTAGAGGTGTGATTAAATCAAGAGAAATAATATGTGTTATACAGGAGGTGAAACGAGTAAAGGGAGTGGTGTTGGCGTGGAGGGCCCAGTGTTCACTGAGCCCACAGCTTAAACCCTAGGAGTCTAAACCAAACTCTCTCACTTGCGCAAAATTGAGAGAGCTGCGAATTGAGAGTGTGAAGAGAGCCACGGCGCGCTGAGAAGAGGAAAAAGAAGGAGAAGTCGCGAGTTCCAAGGGAAGCTGAGATCGTGGGTTGCTGTGGTTTTGTACGTGTTTCCATTCGTCTTCTACGGAGCCTACGTTTAAGAGGTAAGGGTGAGCGTTTCGATTCAATATAATTGGGCATGTGATTGGGGTTTTGTGGGGTTTTGGGTGTTGCTGTGAAATTGAGACGAATTGACGCTAGTATTTGATGAAGAATCGAATGAATTGTTGATGTTTCTTGATGAATTTTTGATGATTTTCTTTGATAAATTTTGATGATTACTTTGATGAACTTTTGACGAGTTGTGTGACGTACAAATCGTGCCTTGATGTTGGTGATGATTGGAAAAGAATTCATGATGTGAACATGGTTGAGTAAAATTTCAAATTCTGGACAATTCTGCATGATTGAGACGTTGCTGCCCAATCGCGCTTCGTTAGCGCTGCTGTCGCGCTCCAAGCGGAAGCGCGCTGCGCTGTGACAGGATTTTCCTGCCAAATCGCGCGGCTCTCGCGCCTCGCTCGCGCTTCAAGCACGAGTTGCTGTTCCTCACTGTTTTAGTGCTGTTTTCTCACTGTTTTACTGCTGTTTCCCACTTCGAAAATGTGATGTTTCCTAAACTAAAATGTGGTGTTTTCTAAATGAAGAGGTGATGTTTTCTAAATTATAATGTGATGTTTTTCCTCAAATAAAATGTGATGTTTACTCCAATTTTAAAGGCGTTGTTACCCAAATTTAAAGGTTTTGTTGCGTGAAAATGTTTGAAAGATGGACCGTGAGAGTGTATAGGTTTTGGTATGCGAAAATGTTTTATTTTATTTACTTCGATACTTATGTGGACATTAATCCAAAGAATTTCACTCTAAGTGTTATACTACTAGTGTACCCTTTGACTATGGCTAGCCTTTGTTCAGGCCAGTTTACTGGTGTAATTTCAAGGACATCTCTGAGAGCCTCACAAACGTTCTATTGTGAGCAGTACCAGATATCTAAGAAATCCCATAGTCAATTAGTCTACTATTTTATAACCCACGAATACATAAAGGGCAATTGTGTGTTGTCATATACTTTTAAATGTTGTTGTGAGAGATTAGATGGATATTGATTTTATAACTAAATATGCTGAATTTCTGGGGGTTTTATATGTATATGATGCTGAGGATGATGATGTGTTGTGCTTCAATTATGACGTTTCTGATGATGATGTGATATATTACGCTGATTATGACGAGTACACTCTATGAGTGTTTTTATGACGATGATGACGAGTACTCCATGTGAGTGATTTGGTGTTTGCACATGTGTCCATAGTGTCTCATAGCATGTGCATATTATGATGAATAGGCTTCGGCCTCTTATGACGAATAGGCTTCGGCCTCTTTTTGATGAAAACAGTGACGGTGTGCCCTTAGTGGCTTATTATGACGAATATGGTACCATCATGCATATACCCAGGTGTGGGTTGCATTCCATGCACATTCATGATTTTGGCTTGTGTTAATAATTGTGGTTTGAGTTGGTGTTTGTGACGATGATGTGATGATGAATGACGATGTTGTATGATTGCTTGTTCACATTACTCAATTATGTACTTGATTATGTTTTGTTGAAATTCTCACCCCTTCTGCTTGGAATGTTGCTCTATCGTGGCAACGCTGCAGGTGACCGCGAGTGAAGGTCCTGCTGCCTTCTTTATTAGCTGTTGGGATGTTGTCGAGTCGCTCTCTGATACTGTAGCACCTAGGGGGTGTGGTTAAATTTGGTTAATCAATTAATTAACTGTATAATGTTTATGTTGATGATTGTGAGACGTGTTTGAGTGGTACCAGTGAGTTACTGTTTATTTCCGCTGTGATGAGATTATTTTGAAGTTTAAGTTTCATGATGATTGCGTTGTTGCACAAACTTTGATGGTGCAAATGCTGAGTTTTTATTAATGACGATGTGCATGTCTTTTCTACTAATTAAATAATATTTTTGAAAAAGAGATTACTCTGATAAAGACGTATAAATTAAGGGGTAGAAAAGGGGTGTTAAAAGGTTGAAGGCTACGACAGGAACAAACAACAAGAGAAACAGGTATAAATCACTCTTCTCAGTGATTTATTTATTTCTATTGTTGATGATTGCCTTCTGATTTGTTTTCCTTTCTGTTTATGCACTGTAACTGTGTTCTTGAGAACACACAAGATCTTATCACTTGAAGATCTTCACTCAGGAACCCGAATAGGTAGATTCCTTCCCTTTAACTATTTTTGATCTGTTTTTCTATTATTCTCAATATTCTGACTTTGTGATACTTGGAACAAAACCTAACTGTGTTTGTTCCCTTTCTTGCGAGATGCTTCACACTTTGAATATTACTCTCCAAGACTCACACACACAGAACTTGAGAAGAATATATGTAGAAGAAGAAGACTTGAAGGAATTAGAAAATTGCAATGTAAATTTTATTTCATTGTAAAAATTATGTATGTAATTACAATGTATACCTATCTATTTATACAGCTTTCACTGGATCAATAGCTGTTAGATGGGGTTGTGTTAGTTACAAACCCAGTTTGTTGAAAATAACAAACTAGTTAACAAACTGTTAACTGTAAACAGAATTGTTACTACCTTATAACAGTTTTATAGCTGTTATATTTAATCCCAGGGTGTTTTAGGGATTTGCATTAAATTCCAGCATCCTCCCTTATGCAAAACCCTAAAAAACTTAGTAATAGGAGAGATACCTAAGACAGGACAAGCCCCTGTTAACATAGCTTTAAAATCAGATGATCCAGAACAAGCCTCTGGATAATGACTTTAGAAGTTGCATTCTTAGGTTAGAATGCAACCAAACCTAATTCTCTCCTAAGTTTAGTAAATGACTCACCCTTGGACAGTAATCTACCACCAAGTTACCTTTAGTAACCTGATCTCTAAGGTAATGGTACCTTGTTTCAATATGTTTCGTGCCTCCATGCCCCATAGGATTCTTAGCAAGACATAAGGAAGATTTGTTGTCAATTAGGAGTGTAGGAGATTGAGTAAGTTCCACCTTAAGCTCCTTTAGCAAAGCTTCCAGCCATGCTGCCTGTGTGGCAGCACTGCATGCAGAGACATACTCTGCTTCACAGGAAGAAAGAGCAACTATTTGTTGCTTTTTAGAACTCCGTGAAACAGATATGCCTTGAAATTTGAACAAAAACCCTGAAGTGCTCCTTCTATCTATGTGATCTCCACACCAATCACTGTCAGAGTACCCCAGTAGCTTAAACTTTCCTTGATCAGTGCCTTTAGGAAAGAACAAGCCATAATTCAAAGTGCCCTTAATGTACCTAAGGACCCTCTTAGCAGCATTAAGGTGTATCTCCATTGGTTCATGAACCTGCTAATCATCCCAGTAGCAAACAAGATATCGGGCCTACTGTGGAACAGATATCTTAGTGAACCTACAATCTGCTGAAAAATGTAGGGTCCACTTTAGAGCCTTTTTCACCCTCCTTCTTGCACAAAAACCCTTCTGCTGGATAGAGGGCAGAATTACATTATACCATTTCAAATCTGGTGAGTAATTCCTTAGCATATTTAGTTTGATGTAGGATTAGACCTTCTGGTACCCTTAAGAATTCTAATCCTAGGAAATAGGATAGTCTTCCCAAGTCTGTCATCTCAAATTCACTCTTCATATAAGCTTTGAACTTGTTAATCTCCATAGGACAGCAACCTGTTACCAAAAGATCATCAACATATAAGAAAATTAGTAACAAATCAGTATCCATAGTGCCTTTCACATAAACACCAAACTCATTGGTGCATTTTGTGAAACCACTTTCCACAAAAAATGTGTCTATTCTTTTGTTCCAGGCTCTACGAGCCTGTTTCAGTCCATACAAAGCCTTGTGTAAATGGCGTACAAGACTTTCCTTTCCTTTTATCTCAAAGCCAGGTGGCTGTGAGATAAAAACAGTCTCTTCCAATGGTCCATTCAAAAAGGCAGACTTAACATCTAAATGATGTAAGTCCCATTTCTTACTGCAGGCCAAGGTAGTGACCAACTTGATGGTCTCATGCCTGGCCACAGGTGAGAACACTTCCTCATAGTCTATTCCTTGCTTTTGTTGGAACCCTCTGGCAACAAGTCTTGCTTTGTGCTTGACTATTTTGCCATTGGGATCCAACTTGAGCTTAAAGACCCATTTAACACGTATTGTCTTCTTCCCTTTAGGCAAAACTGTCACAGTCCAGGTCTTGTTTTTTTCAATAGAGGCCAGCTCCTCTATCATAGCATTTTTCCAGTTTTTATCCTTTAAGGCCTCCTTAAAGTCCACTGGTTCAGTATCGGCCATCATAGCAAAGTGGATGAGGTCACCATGCTCATTCACTTCACTATCTATGGCAATATCATAATCTGCAAGCCTCCTAGGAGGCTGTCTCATCCTTAGTGTTCTAGACAGGGCCTGAACAGTAGGTTCAGGTTCTGTTTCAGCATTGTCCTCTTCGTCTTCTTGAGGATTCTGATCCCCATTAGGTAGAATAGGATCCTCTTCATCAGAACTATCACCAATAGGATTAGGTTCAGTGTCTAAGACCTCTTCTAGGATTGTAGAGTCCACTGAACTCACTAGTTCAGCTTTGTCCCAGTCCCATTGCTTGTCTTCAAGCACAACCACATCCCTAGATATTTCAATATTATCAGTTTTAGGATCTAGCAGCCTATAAGCACCTGTAGGATGATATCCAACAAGGATTAAGGGCCTGCTCTTATCCTCTAACTTCTTTCTCTTACCATCAGGTATATGGCTATATGCAAGTGAGCCAAATACCCTTAGGTGAGAAACCTTAGGCTTGTCACCACACCAGACATATTCTGGTACCTTGTCTTCCAAACCTGTAGTAGAGCACCTATTTAGGATATAGACAGCTGTATGGACAGCTTCTGCCCATAGCCTTTTAGGTAGCCCATTTTACTTGATCATGCTCCTAGCCATATCAAGTATTGTCCTATTCCTCCTTTCAGCAATACCATTATGCTGAGGAGTATAGGGTGATGTAACTTCATGTATTATTCCTTGAGTGGTGCAGTATTCCTCAAACTCTTTTGAGGTGTACTCACCACCACCATCAGTCCTTAAGACCTTAAGTTTCTTACCACTTTGAGTTTCTACCATTGCCTTAAACTTCTTAAAAACACCATAGGCTTCTCCTTTAGTCTTAAGTAGATATAACCAGATTTTCCTTGAAAATTCATCTACAAAAGTCATAAAGTATTTATTTCCCCTAATGGAGGGTATATCAAGTGGTCCACATAGGTCAGAATATACAACATGCAAAATATCCTTAGAAAAATGTTTCATTTCCTTATTAAACTTGTTTCTAGGTTGCTTACCCACTAGGCAAGTAGTACATGTCTCTTTAGTAACTTCAATTTTAGGTAATCCCTCTACTAACCCTTTAGTACTTAGATTACTTAGGCCTTTGAAGTTTAAATGCCCAAACCTTTTATGCCATAACATACCTTCAAAACTAGCTGTGGCACTTAGACAATCTATCTCTGTGATACTAATGCTGGTTTTGAGGGTTCTATTAGTGGCTAAAGGTGTTATTAAAACTAGTTTGTCTTTAACATCATACAACTTTAGTTTTAGATCCTTCATTACTACTGAAAAAACCCTTTTCTATAAGCTGTCCTAGGCCTGTAAGGTTACAGCTGATCCCAGGAACATAGAAAACATCTTTTATCAAAATTACTTGTCCATTTTCTTTTGTAAATTTTATGTTTCCTATTCCTTCAGCTGTTATAGCCTTATTGCTAGCACATTTTATAGTGTTTTTTCTACTAGAATCAAAGTCAACTAACCACTCTTTGTTTCCAGTCATGTGATTAGAACACCCTGAATCTAGATACCAGATTTCAGTGATGGTTTTACCATCACTTGTAGTAACGGACGGGACTACACAGTCACTGTTTTCCTTTAAGTCTGGGTTAGTTACAGCAAAATCATCCCTAGGTTCTGTTTCTCCTAACTCTTCAGTTATCATACTAAAGCCTACATGCTCAGATTCTGATTCAGAATCTTCTTTAGCCATATTGGCTTCAGTTTCAGTTTCCTTAGGCTTAGAATTATTTCCAGTAGGACATTCAGTGGCATAATGCCCATATTTATCACATCTATAGCATTGTACCTTAGATTTGTCCTTCTTTTTACTAGAATCAAAATTCTTCTTAGTGGAGTCACCCTTACCACTAGACTTACCTGACTTACCCTTAGACCAATTACCTTTGCTTGATTGGTTGTTGTTGTTGTTGCCCTTAGTCCATTTCTTTCCTTTTGGTTTGGCAGCAAACATAGCTTGATCTTCTTCACCCTCACCATTCAAGAGATTCATCCTAATCTCTTTGGCTTCAAGCCTACTTTGGAGATCTTTTAAGATCTTCAGGCTTGATGGTGTCTTCAATGTTGTTCACAATAAAACAAAATTTTCTTGTTAAGGACCTAAGAATTTTCTTACACACAGTTTGTTCAGTTAATGTTTCTCCATTGAGACTCATTGCATTAGTGATTTTCTTTAGTCTCCCAAAGAAATAAGCAATACTTTCACCATCCTGCATGTTTAGATTTTCATACTGCTTTCTCAATGATTGCAATTTCTCCTCCTTGACAGGTGCAACACCATTATAGTATTTGTCAAGGAGATCCCAGACAGTTTTAGAGACTTTGATGCCTCTAATTCTGTCAAAATTACTCTCATCACACCCCTGGTGTATGAGATAGATTGCTTTCCAATCTTTCTTAGTGTTTTCCTTATGTTCAGCCCTTTGTTCAGGGGTTGGGTTCCGAGCTAGTGCTGGAACCCCTTCTTGAACAATATCTAAAACATCATGGAAGCCAAAGATTGCTTCCATTTGCAAACTCCACCTGTCCCAAATTTTCCCATTTAGCTTGGGAATTTGGGTGGATAAACTTGCACTTGACATACTATTTTGAGACCTTGATTAGCACCTTTCTAATACCTGTTTCAAAACACTTAAACTGTCAAAAACACACACACAGCCTGCTTGCTGTGTGCTAAGTAAAATCAGTAAAGAACTTTAAAGAAAGATAAAGAACTAGAGTTTAGAGTTTAGAAATGTCCCTGGATTGTTACCATGCTCAATGATACTGTAGCGACTGTCATACCCCAATTTTGTCCAGCTTAGATCAAAACCCTAATTTTCCACAAAAATAAATAAGTTGAGGAGTGAGAAGCATCATGCATGGCATTTTGAGTCCTAAAAGTCATTCCAAAGTTTCTAAAATCATTTTTAGAGTTGAAATGCACTTTTTGGGTAAATCAGGTTTTTTTTGAGTCCAAAAGGGTATTTTGGTCATTTCACAATAAAAATGATAATTCCTCATGAAGGTCATTGAGCATGCATTCTAAGATTCTAGAGGTCATTTCTAGGGTTATAGATTCATTTTTGAGATGGAAACGCATTTTTCGGGCAAATTAGGGTTTTAGAGTCAAAAGGGTATTTTGGTCAATTGTAACGGTTGTTTTTCAAAAAGGCTCAAAAAATATGTATAATTAAAATAAGAAATCTGAAATCAAAATAAAAAATGAATAATAAAATAATATTGGATGTTTTTTGTATTTTTAGAATTAGGGTTAATTCCTTTTAGGTGCTTTTTGCTTTTATCCATTTTTGGCCAAAGTAAGCACCAATTTTACAAGCAAACCATCTCCCTCACTCCACCCTCAAGCTCCACGCCTCCCCTCACTTCAGCCCACATCAAGTCCACATCAAGCCTTTCATCAAGCACACCTTTGAATACACAACATGTTTTTACCTTCCTTCTCTCTACACCACTAAATACACACTAATTTCTTTACTTCCCTCTCACAACCTTTAACCCATTAGATCTTTGGCCTCCCAAGGAAATCCAATAAGAAGAACTCACCCCTCTTCACCCCAAGGAGGAGACAAGGCCGTAGCCCCCCTTCCTCTCCCTCACTTCCTCTTGTTTTTTTTCATCTCAAAGGAACCTTCCCATTTCTCCTACACCAAAAAACCCTAACAAACAACTCACCTCATTTGCATCCCTCTTTCACATACTCCCTCCATTCCTCATTCAAAGTTCAAGCATCATCACCAAGTAGGTATTTCTTTGAAGAATATTGGAGTTTTGTTGATTTGTGCCTAGCGTCATCTTCTCATCTCACCTTCTAGCTCATTGCTAAGGTAATCCTTAAGACCTTGCATCATCTTTGAGTATTTCCTCAAAAATATAAAAAGCATTTATCCTATCATCTTCATATTCTCATATTGTTGATTGTTGTTGGTGAGAGGTGTCACAAGCGCTTTGACAAGCACTTAGGGAGGCTTGGGTGCTTATGGTGCTTCTCACCCTTTAATAAATGTTGATTTGTATTGATTTGGATCTTAATCCTTGCCTTTCATAAAATAAAATGTTGTTTTATGGCATGTTGTATTTCGCATACTCTCATAAAAATGTGACTTGCTAGTTGTTGTTGTGTTTTCTCACATTTCTTTGCATATTCACTCATGTTTGCATAACTTTCACAAAATAAGAAACCCATTTCAAGCATGATAACATTCGGCCATGAGCCTAGGTTTAGGGTTCTTGAATGCTTTTGTTTATTTCATGATTTGGGGATGAATAATAGTTGATTTAGGGTATGTATGCTCCTAGGTTTTAACATAAAAAATTAGGGTTTGGGTTTGCTTTAATAAACTTATTTTTGTTGATGATTGGCAAGGTGATTCACACTTGTGCACTTATGCACTTAATCTTAAGTGTGAGGATTGACCAAAGTGATTCAACACTCTTTGATACTTTGGTTGCTAAATAATTTGCTTGCTTATGCTTGCCTATGATCATGATGGAAGCAACTCTTTTCCTTAAGCCAACAATTTCATCGTCCACTCTCATATAAGAATATCATCAACACTTAGATAGGTCAACTCCATACATTGCATCTTCCACTAGATGTGCATTTAGATTCCCTTGCGTTTTGTAGAAATATTTGAGTATGGTTCTCGCCTAGCATCTTCCACTAGATATGCATTTAGGTTCAATCTTGCCTATTCTTGTATTTTTGCTCAATGCCCAATTCAAGTTCCTTCTTTGCCTATTTATGTGTTGTGGTCTAACATGTGTAGTCTAGGCTAATAATTGCTCAAGAATTCAAACGAGATTGTTGTTTGCCTAAGGATTCGATTTGCATTCATTACTTTCTTTTCTAAAGGGCCTAGCATGAAAATGGTGACTAGCGACAATCACCCATAACCTTTGTTAGTTTGATTGTCCTAAGAGCCTAAGTTTCAAAAAGATGTTTTCATATGCATGAGCTACTAGTGATAATCACCCATAACCTTTGTTAGTTTGGTCATCATGAAGGCTTTCATTTTTCAAAAGAGATTTTTACATGCACTTAAAGGGGTTTTAGTAATGATCACCCATAACCTTTGTTAGTTTGATCATTATGAACCCCCTTCACTTTTCAAAATCAAAACAAAAAGACTTTCATTTTCAAGGCTCTAGAACTACGTCGCTTTGATTCCCATTTGGGATACGTAGGAGCGAGCCACGTCCTCGTCAAGCACAACAAACCAAAATTAATTCGATTGCGAAAACCCTTTTTTGATCATCTAAAATAAAAACCGATTATCATTAATGATCACTCGCGCCGTTGCCGTTTGGTTGTTAATGATAATTTCATTTTCAAAAGAGTTATTAGCGCGGCCACTCTAAACCGTTGTTGTTTGGTCATCGCGAATCCTCACTCCTACTGCGAAAACTCATCTAAACAGACTAAAAAACAAAAACCTTTTTAAGACAACCAAGAACTACGTAGCTTTGAATTCTCCATCGCACCAGGAGATACGTAGGAGCGAGAGGCCAACTCTCGTCAAGCGCCAAAAATAAAAATTTTCATTAAGTCTTCTCACTCCCTTTTCAATAAAGAGGCAAAATAAAAGCATTTTCAAATCAACACTTCAAACCACACATTTAATTAAAGGTTCCCTTTCGGTAGAAAGGAGGTACGGGGTGCTAATACCTTCCCCATGCCTAACCGACCCCCGAACCCATATCTCTAGTTTTCGAAAGACCATCCGCCTTGTCTAAAAGACCTTTTTTCAATGTTTTGGTCTTAAAATTAAAATATTGGTGGCGGCTCCATACCTTTTCCACGTTGTACAATGAGAAGTCCGAACCGGATTTTTTGGGGTGCAACAGCGACCGAAAAATCCGGAGGAGGGATTTTTCGAAGTTCTTGAATGAAGCCGCCACCAAAGTTTTAGTTTAAGGGCAAACATTGGAAAATCCCTATTGAGTGGATAAAAGGGGTCTTGCGGACCAGATTTAGGCTCGGGAGTCGTTTATGCGTAGGGAAGGTATTAGCACCCTACGACATCCTTCCTGAGGAAGGTTACATTTTAACTAAATGTGTAAGCGTTTATTAATTCAAAAATAATGTTTTTACCCTTATAAAAATAAAAGCCTCGCTAAACGGTTAGTTATTTTTGTACTTTTTTGAGAAATAGAAGAGGAATGAGTTAAAAGAAAAAAAAAAGGGTTTTTTATTAATGCAATTGACAGAGGTCGGCCGCCCTCTGGTCCTACGTATCTCCTGGTAGAGAATCAAATCACACGTAGTTCTTGGTAAAAAATATTTGTGTGTTTGGTTTTTTTTTTATTTATGAAAAAAAATGATTTTGATGGAATAAAAAAAAGGCAAAACACAGTAAGTTGTAAAACAGTAATCAGAAGGGTGCAGTTAGCAGCAGGGTACTGTATTTTTAAAAGAGGGGTGCGAATAGCAGAGCCCAATTCGTTTTCAAAGGCTTTTGGGCTAGGGTTGTTGTAAAAAGAAAGGGTGGTGTGAATATCAATCTGATATTTAAATCAAAAAAAAAAGAAATGAATAAACAATCAGTATACAAGGCAAAGAAGCAAATTAGGGAACCCTAATTTGTTCTTTCCAACGCGCCGCAAGAGGGTTTCACAAACAGAGAAAAGAGAAGAAAGAAAAAAGGAGAGGGAGAGAGAGGAGAGCGCGACAGTCAGAGAGAAAGCCTTCGCATGAGAGAGGCGAACGGGGAGGAGGAGGACGACGGTGGTGAGCTTGCTTTCGGAGACGGGTGCACGACGGTGGAGAGCAAGAGTTCGCGTCGGTGGGAATGGCAAAGAACGGAGAGAGGCGATGACACGGCGGTGGTACGACGGAGATGAGAGAGGGAAGATCAGCAAGAGAGAAAGAGAGGTGACGCCGGAGGGAACCAAACACGGTGGTGGCGTGGTGGTGCCGGCGACAGCTCCGGTGAAGGCAAAAAACGACAGTGTTCTCGACGGATCTTTGGAGAAGACGACCACGACGGACTGTTCGGGCTGATGGCGCGGCGGTGGTTACGAGGATGGTGGCGATGGCGGGGCTTCGGTGGTGGTGCGTTTACGAAGGCGGGGTTGTTGGTGATTGGTTGTGGGTGTACGGTGATGGTGGTGGTTTTGGTGGCTGAGATTCACGGTGGTCGTGGAGAAGAGGGAGCACGTGAAGGGGAGGTGAGAGAGGTGGTTGTGGTTGTAGTGACAGCGGCGGAGGGAGCGATGGGAGAGAGGACGATGGAGATGATGGTTTTGTGGATATAGTTCACGGTGGTGGCTGTTGGTTGATGATGTGGTGCGAAAATGGTGGTGTTGGTGGTTTTGGGTGGTCACGGTGGTGACCACCGCGTGGAGGTAGGAGCTTCCAATTCCTCTTTTTCTTTGCCGTTCTTTTCTGATTTATTAATATTTGGTTCTCACTCCTTTTTTTGTTGCTGTCTGTGATCCCCCCCCCCTTGAATCATCGGTCACTCATGTTTTTAAGTATCACGCATCCCCTTTCTCACTACTTGTGTTGTGTTTTTATTCTTCTTTCCTTTCAATATGTCTGTTGGCTTTTTTAGAGGAGGTCAACTAATGAAATAAACATTTTTGTTATGCTTTCTCAGAGATGGAGCAGAGGTGGTGGAGCAGCAGCAGGAAAGCTGTGCTGTTGGAGCAAATTAGGAAAATGACAAAGAAGCAAGAAGAAATTATCATTGGCCTCATTCTTCAAATGGCATCAGCAATGCTGCATCTAGCAGGGGGCGCTCCTGCCCCTTTTTTTTATTTTATTTTGATTTTAATTTTTGTACTTTCTTATATTTAAATTTTGTCTATACATGTGTACTAAAGTTGACTTTGTAAAAAAATCTGATTAATAAAATAAAAAAGCATTTATTCACAATATAATTTTTATTAGATTTTTATAACAAAATTAAAATGATAACAACGACGATAAACATATGTACACGATGAGAAGCGAACGCGTGTCCGCAACGAGAATACGCGAATTTGCATACCAAAATAAACACTCGTACACAACAAGACGCGAACACCTGTCCGCAGCGGGGACAAAAATGTGTACATTATTAAAAATAGCATGCACGCACAAATAACACGCATGTACACGATCGGAAATGACACGTGTAAACGTCGAAAACAATATTTTGGATTTTTCTAGTAAACTTTAAATTAGCCGGACAAAATTAGGGTATGACTGATACCATATTGAATTTCTAACCATTTAATTTGATTTTATCTTGCAGGCTGTATTCAGTAATACAAGGGTTGCAAGTAGTAGATTCAAACTGGCAGGCCCAACAAAAAAGGCCAGCTTCACTCAGCTGGGTCCAAACTATCCATGCGGCACCCAATGGATCTCCACTGTAGCAACACGCGGATCTTTTACACTGAAACGGATCCAACCCGATCCAGAAGTATAAAAGACCAAGGTAACCGATTTTGTCCACTTTTCTTTTTCTTTCTCTCTCTTCTCTTCTCTTCTCCGCTGCGACTCTCTTCTTCTCCTTCACCGAGCTCTGCTAGGTTTTGTTAGTTTCTCACTGAATCTTTGTGTTTGAAGCTTTGTTTTTGCTTCAAACACCATGAAACGATGATTACGCACTACTGTTACCGAAACCCCTTCTGTTTTTGCACGGATTGAAGGTTTTCCCAGAAACCCTAACTTCGTAACAGAGATTGTAGGGAGATCTCTTAGCGAGGGTTTCAACCGGACTTCTACACAAAGGTAATAGGCTTAAAACTTTTCTGATTTGCTACTGTTTCAACCTATTAATCACAAACCCTAACTTTGTGTTTGTGTTTGTGTATACATGTGATTGAATGCGAGGTTGAAGGCTACGACAGGAACAAACAACAAGAGAAACAGGTATAAATCACTCTTCTCAGTGATTTATTTATTTCTATTGTTGATGATTGCCTTCTGATTTGTTTTCCTTTCTGTTTATGCACTGTAACTGTGTTCTTGAGAACACACAAGATCTTATCACTTGAAGATCTTCACTCAGGAACCCGAATAGGTAGATTCCTTCCCTTTAACTATTTCTGATCTGTTTTTCTATTATTCTCAATATTCTGACTTTGTGATACTTGGAACAAAACCTAACTGTGTTTGTTTCCTTTCTTGCGAGATGCTTCACACTTTGAATATTACTCTCCAAGACTCACACACACAGAACTTGAGAAGAATATATGTAGAAGAAGAAGACTTGAAGGAATTAGAAAATTGCAATGTAAATTTTATTTCATTGTAAAAATTCTGTATGTAATTACAATGTATACCTATCTATTTATACAGCTTTCACTTGATCAATAGTGTTAGATGGGTTTGTGTTAGTTACAAACCCAGTTTGTTGAAAATAACAAACTAGTTAACAAACTGTTAATTGTAAACAGAATTGTAACTACCTTATAACAGTTTTATATCTGTTATATTTATTCCCAGGGTGTTTTAGGGATTTGCATTAAATTTCAGCAATTCGAACTCGTGAGCACCGGATCGATCTCATGTCTCAAGATAGGTTATACCACTGGGCCAACAGTGTTGGTTATTTTCCTTCCTATATATATATATATATATATATATATATATATATATGAAATATACATAAATTATTTAGTGCATATTTAGTTGATTTTTTTACTCTTATTTAAAAGTGATACTCATAATCTCATATACACATTTTTTATGAAAGTGAGAGGATTTATTAGTTATACATATTTCATAAAAGGTGTAATTTTGAAAGGAAACTAAATCTTTAAGAGTATTTTCTCTATAATAAAATATAAGCAGCATTTGTCTCACTTAAGTTGGAATGAAAATTAAGCAAAAAATGTTTTTTTTTCATCCTATTTAATTTTAGTATACGAAAATGGTTTTTGTTGAAAGGAAATATTTGGTGTCGATGAATATAATGAGTTGGAATTTTCTTATTTAATAATCACATTTTTTATGCAATTAAATGATAAGAGGAGTAATTTAGGTAATGAAATCGAACTTTTAAATAAAATTAATAGGCTTAAAGTAAATAACTTTCTCTTTACTAACTATATGTGAAAGTCAATATTTATTTTTAATCAAAAAAAGTCAATATTTATTTTACTTATATTTTGTGGACAGAGTATTAAATAGAAAAGTAAATATCAATGAAATTCAGAGTATTAATTAGGATTTTTTCAGTTTCTCACGTGGTCCCTCCATTGGATAGGACTTGGATCATCTCATTCCCACTCACCTTTTGCGGACGGCTCTATACTTTACATGACAAAATTGGATGTTTATTTTCTTGGCACATTTTTAAAATTTTATGCATTGCGTACTTTGATATTTTTTTTATCATTTTCCTCTTCACATTTTCATTTTTTTTATGTTCCTTTCGCACACACCAGCAAATAAGATCAATGTAAGAGGGTTGCCTGACTTTTCAAAATCTTTTTTCTGCTCACATGACTTTTCAAAATCCTGACTATTCTAGATAACAAACATTTTTATATATCAAAACAAAATATAAAAAAAAAAAACCATTAATTCAGCACCCTAAGACGCAAAGAATTTTATATTTAAATCAATCCCTTAAAAAATAACAATTATTTTTTTTTACCGTGTCATTGGTGCGCAGTTTCCAGTTTCCACCGACTTTGCCAATAACTAATCTATACCGGGGAACTTGGCTAGCCACGAGTACCCGGCTTTGCCTACTCGTGGGTTCTCCCCTCCCAACAGAGACTTTAGAGTGAGATCCGAGTCCAGTTACCACTCGGACCAACCCTTGTTGTTAATAACAATTATAATATGAGTATTCTAAAGAATTTTCGCTAATTTATTTTTGAAGATAAAGAATTTTCGCTAAATTATTAAACACACAATTGTCATCAAATATATTCATAAAAAATTGAAGTAAAGATATAGAAAACGAAAAGTTAGTATTATTTTATGTTTTTGAGAGATTTAGTTATACACAATTTGTAGTGATCCTTTTCTTTTACAAACACAAATCGTAGTGTGATTAAAAGTTAAAACACATTTGTTATAGGTTGGACATGAAGTCAAAATGAACCCACATATATGTCTGAGTATTTTTTTTGGTTATAAAAAGTTTAGTGAATTGGAATCCGGGCGGCTCACGAGGGTCAAGGCAGGCCTCACAGCTATTTGAGTATTTATAGAGGTACTTACAGATCATCCACCTAAAGAGCCTCACATCGGCAGCTGAAGTTGAACTCATGCCCTTATGAGGAATGAGCCAACTCATTACCAACTGAGCCAACTTTTATTGGCTATATATGTCTGAGTATTAATATTAATAACAAATATTAAAAATATGACTATTAAAGTCATTTATATTAAAGTAATTAAATATTTATGTATTATCAACCGTATATAACAGAAAAATTGAGAAATCTTTGTGTAGTTTATTTAATTTGTAACCATTAAATAAAATTATTAAGTAGCTTGTAAATAAATATTAATTAATATTCACACAACTACAGGTGAGACAATTTTACAAAGAGGTGGAAGTGTTAAATAAAATATATTTCACCATTGTGATAAAAAATATATTTATTTCACCACTTTGACATAAGCTTTTATATATGTAGTGTTGTTGTTCGATCCGGTTTGGTTTAATTTCTTCTGCAATAAATAAAATCGAATTGCAAAAAATTCTTCTAGCATGGTTGTATATCCTTAGTTTTGTTTGTTGCAAAAAACTACATAATCAATGCTTGTTTAAAGAATTAGAAATTGAGTGGCAAATATAATATAGATTATACTACAATATTCAGAGACAAATCCATCTATAGTTGATTGAGGGCAACGACCTTCACGAGATAATTATTTATATTTAGAATTTGTTTTTGTCCTGTTAAAATTTAGGCAATTCCAAGTGGGATATTTTTTAAAATAAATATAGAAATTCAATAAAACTCTATTAAGAGGGGAGAACCACACAGACCAACAAAGTCGAGTCCACGTGGCCAACCAAGTTCCTTGGTAGATTAGTCATTGGTAAAGTCAGTAAATACTACACACAAATAACACGCTTAGCAATAAAATAAAAGAGAGAAGATTTGGTACCAACTTGACCTTTTTTTTGTAATTTGTAGAAGTTAACTTAAATATGGTCCGATTTTTTGTCATTAATTTATATATTTAATCCACACTAATAGTAGTTGTAAAAAATCCACACAAATAGGAATCAGTAGACAACTTTTTTTGCCCCCTCTTTGGAAAATTTATTAATCCTTTCTAATATTAATTGTTAGTAAACCATGTGAAAATCTAGATTGGACCTCTAACTAACACAATACTCAATTGGATAGTCCAACTCATTGATCATCCTTGTGGTTGATTGAATAGATGACTTATTCTACTTACTCCTTCTACCTGACGCAATTATTAGTGGAACAAACTAACAAATATTTTTCCGCTATCGAGTGTTGATACTCTTCTAAATATATATTTACCACTGAATAAATGATCAAAAATTATAATCAAAAATTTGTATAAGTCAAAATTTGGTTATAAATTTTAATTCGTAATATATATATATATATATATATATATATTCTTTCTATTTTTTAGAAAAAATCATCATTACATTTTATTATATGATAAACTGAATATACAAATTTGTTTCAATATATCTTACTTTTTGTATTCTTCCAAGATGTAACATTCCAAATTTTTTAGTCGACATTAAAGATTAGTATTACTTTGATTTGACCATCTGAGGAAACGTAAGAGTTTTTGGACCGAACAAATTAAATTCGACTCTCAAAGACTCAATAAAACAACCTTGAGTATCCTTTTCAATACTAAACCCGAAACCCTTTTCAGAAAATCGCAAGAGTCATAAGGTCCATCAGAACGTATATATATATACACACACATACATACATAACTCACCAAAGAAAAATTAATTATTAATTATATGATAAGTAAGAAACTTCTTGAACTTGAATGAATGATCATTTATATAAAACTTTGATTTTTAATAAAACAGTAAATATTTTTCATAACTATATCTTGAAACTTTTTGATAATGCCATAGACTCATTAAATAGAAATACATGTTACTTATCATACTAGTAGTCTTTCAAAAGAAGAACCATTGATCATTCCATAACTTTTAATATACCAAAGGTATAACATGCTTTCTTACAAGATTCACTATCATAGGAAAACTCCTTGATTCCCAAAATACCTAATACATTTGAATATTGTAGTTTGGAAATAAAATATAAATCGTCAAGTACAATAGATAAACTTTACAAGATCAAGTATACGAAAATAATTAGATCATTTCCAATCAATAACACAAGCTGATACATTTTCTTCAAAAACTGAAACATCTTTTCTTTAGATAACCCGGCATCCTTGCTTATATGAAAACCATAAAACACATAAAGGGTGAGATTTCAAAGAAATCTCGGTGAGTTTCTAACACACACCTCACAAATACCTCTAAGGTGTCTTTTACCATAAACTTTAACCTCTGGTGCACTCCCAGCCAATGGTGTGGTCTTACATGGCATATAAATGCTACACCACCTTTCGTTCGGGAAACCCGTCACCCAACAATCCAGAAGGGCACCAAACTGACTTCTCTCTATACGTACACCATCCATCCTTTAATCATTCAGGATATTTTATTAACTACGTTGAGACCTTTCTCTCAACTTATTTATCTTGTTAGAGGTTCTCTCTCGATATTTAGTAGCATACAATATATCAACCACTATCTCAATTATAAAAGATCCAGCAATCACTCACAATCATCATTCAATAATACCGCCATATCATATCAATTTATCTTAAAAAGAAGGATATAACAATTATCAATTACTCAAGGGTTGGAAATAGGTTAGGACTAGCTTTAAGAATAAGTGAATTATCAAGTTTTTTACACAAAATTTGTCCCTCAGACAGATTTTAACACTGGCCCGTAGCGGGTATTACAGCCAGTAATGAAACGTTACAGCCAGTGTTACAGCAACCATTCTGAATTTTTCAATTTTTAAGTGGTCTCACTCAATCATAAGCAATCCAATCGATTTCCCATCATTGTTCAAACTCAACCACAATTAATTAGTGTACATTTGCAGACATTCAAACATCATTCATCAAGTTTCATCATAGCAACACCAAGCAATTATTCATGCAAGCAATTATTCATGCAAGCAATTATTCAATCTAACACCAAGTTTTGTGCAATGAGGCCATTTAACAACTCATTTCAAATACATCATTGAACATCAATCATCATAATTTCATCTCTATTAACAACAAGGTTCAAGAAACCCTAAAGTTATTGAGGAGAAGAGTGAATAGTAACTCACTTGTGAAACACATTTATGGTTAGCAACTAGAGTTGTTCTTCACAAGACCAAAATGAGCTCCCAAATCTTCAAGCTAACAATGTTGACCCCCAAGGTTGTGTTTTTGCTACTTCCTCCCTAAGAACAACTTTCTAAACTTCAATCCCTAGCTCAATCATCCACATGCAAGCATCCAAACTTCTAATATAGCTTCTTCCTCAACATGCAAGTTGGAAGTGAGTGTGTTGAAGGTGGTTATTGAAATTTCAGATTTGGTGGTGTCTCTCTTGAGGAGATTTCAAAATGGTGAGAGAGAGAGAGAGAGAGAGAGAGTTTTCAGTAGGTTAAGCAGAAATGAGGATAGAGCTTCTTCTTCTCATGAGTTTCCTCTCCTTCTTTCCTCACTCTCTCATTCGTAGCTCCCTCTCTCTCTCTAACTCTGTTTTTCTTTCAAAAATTCTGAGTGTGGGAAATGAGAAGGTGTTTTTCTCTCTTTTATGTTTTAAATGAAGGAAGTTTGGGGCTTTATTGGGTTTGGGCTGTTGGTTCAACAAAAGGATTACTAACAACACCCCTCCCACTTCCTAATACAAAGTTGAGTCTATTTTTTATTCAAATCTAATAACTTAGTAAATAACATTTCATCAATCATCACATTTTCTCAACACATAAAAAATGACTCACCATTCAAGAAAACATACCCTTAATCATTAGTTATATAAAACATATTACAATCATGCCGTTAAATAATGCATTACCAATCAAATTAGTACAAATACAATTGTAAGCCTTCACTTTAATTGATCATACTTTAGAATCTACCATTGACCTATTAAGTTTCGGGGTATTACCTTACTACCCACCTTTTAGGATTTTTGTCCTCAAAAATAGGGATAACAAATCCCTAACCTCATCATATTCCATATGGCACTCATATACAATCTTTCAAATATAAATATATCAATCAATCATTACAAGGCTACATGATCGATATACCACACACTATCCCATATTTGTTCAACCATCTTTCAATCGATCATATATAGTTCAATTTTATATCATCAAGGAAAAAGAAACAACCCATAAGCATGTCACTCCATATTTCATTGGGTCACTTTTAAACATTATCATGCAACTCATTTAACAACATGTTCGACAATTAGGGAAAACAAAGAACATAGCCACTCTTGATTTTTTTTTTTTGAGATTGTTGATATTTTTATATTGATAACTAGAAGCTTAATGTATTAGAATTAATAAATTAATTAATACCATATAAAACTGACAAGTAGTCGTTTCTCAACCTTTCGGCCACTCTATTTTGCCTCCTATTTGGATAATCCCAATGAAGAATGACAAATAAGAATTTAGACATTGATTTGTAAATAAAATTAGACTTTGAAAAACATTCTCAGATATTTTTTTTTGATCGAAAAAACATTCTCAAATATATATATATATATATATATATATATATATATATATATATGTAACCCGTGCGATGCACGTGATACTATACTATGTTTTCGTTAAAAAATTTGTATAAAATAATTTAATTTGTTGCTAAAATAATTTTGAAATAATTTGAATACTTTTTTTTTTGCACCAAACGGGAGGATAGAGAAAATGTTACCATTTTTTTTTAATATTTTAAAGTATTTTAGGTTGTGTGAATAACATGATGGTGAAATTAGTAAAGTAAATGCTTATGGAATAAATTAGTGTACTAAAAACTAATTATTTTATCTTTTACAAATGATGTTATCAATCCTGTTTTTGGAAAAACACACATAGCCTGCATATTGAAAAGTGAATATGTAGACACACACACGATATAAATTGACAAATAAAAATACGTAGACACACACAAAAAAATATTTTGGGAGGTATGGGACATAATTTACTATAAATATAAAAAAGAATTTTAAGTGAATATGTTTTATTAAAATGTGATAACCACAAAAAATAGTCAAAGGCTTTTTCTTAGCATAGTTGTTTACTTGGTATTCAGACATCTGATTTTTCTTGATAAATAACCAAGGTTTTTTCTGTGATAAATGAAATTAATTACTTATAAATATAATCAACCTATTGTTTAAAATACAGAAATTATAGAATTTAATAAAATTTAAATATTTATGTTAAAAAAGGGCTAAAGTGCTCACGGGGTCCCTTATCTTTATTTAAAGTAACGAATTAGTCCTTTATGTTTTTTTTGTCCCAAATAAGTCCTTTATCTTTCAAATTTTTGACACATAAATCCTTTTCCGTTAACAGTGCTGATTTATGTGTCAAAAAAAAGGATTTATGTGTCAAAAATTTGAAACATAAAGGACTGATTTGGGACAGAAAAGGATTTATGTGTCAAAAATTTAAAACATAAAGGACTGATTTGGGACAAAAAAAAGATAAAGGACCAAATCGTTACTTTAAATAAAGATAAGGGACCCCGGGAGCACTTTAGCCTTAAAAAAGACTCTAGTTAAATTTAAATATAGCATACAAATATTAAAAATAAAATATTCTTTTTTAACTGAACAAAATACGATTGTTTTTATACGGTCAGTATTTTACTTTACAATAGTTGTTCTATATAGTAGAAAAACTAATACTAAGTCTAACGTTGTGGAAATATTTTAAATAACAACATATGTACTAATACTAAGTCTAACGCTGTGGAAATATGCTAGTAAAAACATATGTATTATCATCATTAGGGGTGGGAATAGGCTCGGCCGAGCTAGGCTTTGCATGTCGTAGGTCTGGCATGCGTATAAAGTGTTAGGCCTGAGCCTGGCCTGTGGTCTGTTGTAGGCTCATTTTTTAGGTCTGGTCTGTCCTTTATGAAAGCCTGCTATGGCCTGAAAGCCTGTTTAAAAGCCTATTTCACCTTTTTCTTTATGAAAGCCTAGGACCTTTGACTAATGTATGCTTTTGTAAATAGACTAATAAGCTAATATGTTAGTCAAATTAAGTTTTGTTTTATATGACATCCAATTTAAATTTTATTTTATATTATAGCTTTAAATATGTCAAAAAATTGATGTATGTTAATATGTTTAAATTAACAGAAAATCTCTATTATACTCAATCATGAACAGTCCACAAGGACCGTCCATGTAATCACATTGATAAATGACATCATTGATGATGTCAATTCCACCTAGGCATTTCGTGTACACATCACCCTGCAACAAAAATATATATATATATATATATATATATATATATATATATATATATATATTTAATGATCATATTATAAGATGTCATTATAATCCCACGATTTTTGCATCAGGTGAAGATTTGTCAACCAAATTTAATAGAAATAAAAAGCAACGGCTGTCCCATTAAAAAAGAAATTAATTGGAGAGAAGGAAAATGGTCAATAAGAAATGGTTTTAATAGTAAACACATTCTCATCAGCATCCCACAAAAATTGGAAAGCAATTATTTTCACAAATAATTTAACACATATCAAACAGCTCTGATTCGTCAATAATAGGAATGCATATTTGAAATTTTGAAATTTGAAAAGTTAAATCTAAATTTCAAATAAAACTACTAATAATTTCACAAATAATTTAACATAAAACTAAATAGTAAACCGAAAATATGCATTTTAGAGATTCCCTCCATGATTTTCAAAAATACATGTATTTATTTCCTATCCACATAGCTACATCTCTCTGCCAATCTCAATTTCCATCCTTTTATTTCCTATCCACATAGCTACATTTCTCATACATACATTGCTCATCATTTTCTCATCTGTACTTAATGATGGATTTTCCTGTTTCATTATTTGATGATTTCATTTTGCAAAACGAAAATGTCAACATTGCTTTTTTAGATACTGGTCATCTCCCTCAACTAATTTTTTTTCTAAATTACCTGTATTCATCGATAGATTATCAATTCATCTTCGCGTTTTGAAAGCTAACATTGAAATTGTTTCAGGAAGCCCCGTATGTTTAGATCGCGCATATCATTGGCATCGTTTCAACTACAGCGTAATGTTCCTAATGTTTACCTATCGTACATTCACCGAGTTGTTTGTTTCAATTATAATGTTTACGTATTAATTTTTTATAGTTTCGGCATTGATGTCATAGCTGAAGATCACACATGGACATCAATTTTCTCCCTCAGGGGAGATTCGGCTTTCCACTTTTTCGAAGAACACCTTCATACCTACGAAACACATGAACCAGTAATTTCGTGTTTTTAACCACAATTACTTTTATGAATCAACTTCTACATTTTTCATAAGTTAACATATTATTTATTTAATTTTTCAGATTTTACATCCATATGCTTTGGATGAAAATTGGTTTCAAACGTATCTTTTTAAGCTTGATTGCACTAACCATGTTATAGTCGATGGTCGAAATGGGTACATTGTTTCCGAAATATGCATGGTGATGGACATCATTGATCAATTCGTTCTGTACAAAATGGACGAAGAGTTAAAATCGGCATTATATATACCACCTAGGCGTGACAACCTTCATTAGTATGAATGTATAAAATTGTATTTTATACATAATAACGTATATATCTTATTTTGGTGAACACAGGAATACCAGTGCTATCGTGAAGCGATATCTGCTGCTATACCATGGTCGACAGGGTACTTGAATGGTGGATTGAATATATCCTCTTACCGCCCATTTTATGCTAGCCTTAATGTAGGGTTCAGAAAATGTATATACGCACCGTATAAGATGTAGATCAAATATTTGAAATTGGGCCCTTGCAAATTTCACTTATTTAACTATTTGAGTATTTCAGTATTTGAGAATTTTCCTTATAGTTGTACTAAATTATTATCAAACATTTTTGCTGGCGATTTCAGATATCTTATTTTGGCTTCAGTTATTTTCTTTCGTTGTGCGATTACGCCCCAAAACTATTTTGTTGGGTTAATACAAATGCTGAAAGCATTTTTGGGTTTATACAAAACTATAATTTCGTGCGCGAATTTGACGTAAGTACATAAATTTTTGAATTTATGTCGCTTTTGAAATGACCTAAGGCCTATTATGATGAGAATGTAAATAACGGGAATAAAATGTGTATTTCAAAATATAGATGGCAAATTTTAGTCGTGCATTAACAACATCTATTACTGAATAATATAGTATGCATATCATAAAAAGTATTTCATTCACATAAATTTGTTAAATAAAAACTAATCAATTACGGATGTGAGACCTATTATTTAAAATACACCTATGCTTTTAAATTAGTGATTCGCCCAGCAACATGAAAATATAATAAAAGGACAGTTTTTCACGTTTACCTATTCTTTGAAATTCAAAGAAATTGGAAGAGGCTACATTTTAGAACTTTTAACCATTTTATAAATAGTTAATATTCAATAATTTTAGTTAGAAATTTTTATTTAAGGTCTATGAATTAAAATTCAACTAATGTTAATTATAAATATATATATATATATGTTTCATTAAAACTATAGAACATTAGAGAAAAGCAACGTATAAAAGTTTATATTTAATATCAATTATTAGCTTTAGTGTATAGGATAGGGGTCAACATTACCCCTACATCATAAGAATAAATCAGCTATTATTTAGCACTCTAATTAATTGAAATCTCAATTAAATTCGTCTCATGATTATTGCTGTTTTAGTAAATCAGTTTTATGAAATCATATAGGGATAAATTTGAAGTAATTAGGAAACAAATAAATGTAATTGAGATTGACAACACATAAATGCAATGTTTAAATCAGAAATTGCTGAGGGAAATTATGTCTGCCATAATTTTCGGGATTTTAAGGAAAATCATTATTACCCTTATTCCATAACATTAAACAGAAATTTCTAGCCTATATATTAATAAAAATTGGCGTAATTATAGTTATAATTAAAAACACGCTAATGTCTTTTAGGGAGTCCAACTGGCAGTAGAGAGATACGTTAATTCAGTATAAATTAGACTGTATTTGATCACCCACACACAGGCTATTTCATTAGCAGACATAGTGTAAGACAAGAGTGAGAAAAACACACCTTTACGTTTTTCCCTCATACACCAATGGCCTCTTCAACCAAAATGGTTGTTACTCCTCCCAAAAAAATCTTACCTTTGGCCATCATTGATCCCGACCATGAAGGATCATCCATCCTGGTGAAGGTGCTGAGAAAGTGGTATGTGTTTTCAGCAAATGGAGGCAAATCACCTGTTGCAGTTGAAATGGTGTTAGTTGATACTGAGGTATACACTAATCAGAATTTTCTTTATAAATGATAAATATGTATATAGGCAAAACCATATTGATATGTAAAACTGCTGTTTCGTGATTGAATGAAATGTTAACATCTTTTTCATTATTTATTACACAAGACATAATTATATTAGTCCCATGTACTTGAGGTTTTTTAATCAATAAACTTTCATATTAGAAAGTTTTCAAATCAGGCGGAATAACACTTCAACCCATATATTAAACTGTTGTTTTGTGACTAAAGGTATATTATGTGATTTATTTCGTAAGTTACACCCTGGACGACATAGTATTTTCTGTTATGATAACACTTTCATATGCTGGAATTCGAACCAAGGACATTGGTTGGGGTGGAAGAGACCACTACCATATCATCCAAGTGCTCTTTTTTTAAAGAAATTTATTAACTTCTTATAAAAATCATAATTATTAGTTAAATAATCATAACAATCAACAACACGTACCACACACATATATATGTTTATATATCTATATATATATATATATATATATATATATATATATATATATATATATATATATATATATATACAATTTTGTTAGTAGAGAACTTCAAAATTGAATTCTACAAATAACATGCATACCCGTGCAGCGCACGGGTCATACATACTAGTATTAGAAAATTTATGATTTAACACCGTAACTAAATTTAATATATATAATAACAAAAATATCAATAAAGGTATTTTTTATATTTACTTAAATAGGCCGGCCAGGTAGGCCTAAAAGGGTTTTTCGATGGCCTGTGACCTGGCCTTTTTAGCTAAATAGGGTTTTTAAAAAACTTAGCCTAGTTTATTTAAAAAAAAGTCTGGCCTGTCGGACGACCTGACCTATTCCCACCCCTAATCATCATATATTGATTGGGTGTTGGGGAAAATTATCTCCAACAGATATGAACTTTTGAATACATCAGCGAGACGAAATGCTCCAGATACCTACAATATAACCAGTATAAGCATATAAACATAATGTTTGTGGATTAATGTAACTAACTTAAAACACTCAATTACATCCTGGTTGGTTGAATCATTTATATCAGTTAGATGCTTTTCATAAAATTGAAAAGTAACATTATCTTTTAAGATGAAGACAACTGAACTTGAGTGATCGAGAACTCTAATTAATATGAATCCCATACCTATAAAAAGGACAACAACAAAAAAGTTAAAAAAAAGTTAACGAATTCAACGACAAACAAATTGAAAATATTTGTTTCACCGGTTAGCAGAAATAATTTCGTCAATATAGGCTATGACTATATTATGCTAGTGCATATTTTTGTGATAGCTCAAAAAAAATTATTTTAGAAAATTTGATATACATTTGTTCTAAAATGATGTAGTGCATTCAGGTTGACATTTATATGATGGAACAGAAAATTAACAGCCATTTCAGCACCGAATTCCATTATGTGCCAACAAACCACAGGAAAAAAGATGTGTAAAAGATAAAGAGCACTGACTGTATAATGGTTTGTTGACCTACGAATAGAGCCTATTTATATAAGATAGTTGTATGAAAATTGTTTGAAACTGAAATTTGAAAATTGCGCCAAAATGAACCAATTTGAAATTAGTAGTTTTCGCCAAAAAATTCCAGATTCAAAAAATTGAATGTTTTGAAATTTCATTTAAGTTGAATTTCATTACTATTGATTATGAATCAGTTTTTTTTTCGTAAATAAAACTGAATTAGCATTTATTATTTTTCTCTCAAATTGTTGTAAAGTTGACACCTAGGATTAGTGGCATTGAAAAACATTTTACTTTGTATTATTGTAGATATATATATAATTTTTTTGACAATATATTTATATATATATATATTGACATATAATAGATAATAGATGATAATAGATGTTTATATATATATATATATATATATATATATATATATTAGAATCGATTAATTTTATTTTACTAAAGTATTAATTAATTTTACTGACTATTTAAAAATGTTTATTTATATTAAAATATTAATTTCACTTTTTAAAAAATGTATTAAATGTTTTACCGTTTTATAATGAAATAGATTAAAAAACGTAAATTATATTATTGTTTCTTTTAAACTAAGAAATCACAACCTGATGCTACAACATTTATTATTCTTTTTTTTTTGACGTGATGCTACAAGCCTACAACATTTATTCCTTAGAGGGACGTTAAATTTCTTATTACCGTGAGAAAGAGCATCCTGTGGTCCCTTTGAAACTCTTTTTTTTTTGTTGACAAAATCCCTTTGAAACTCTTGGATAGTATTTAATCACATAATTGCATTAAATATCAATTAGCCCAAAAAGATGACATGTAATACAATATTTGAGTTTATTTTGATTTAAATATAGTGTAGATTTTTCATTGAAACAGATTAGATCAAATTGTTACGTACGTTGACCAAAAATGAATAAAATTAATTAAAAAGTATTTGAAACTTTAAATTTTGAAATAAAGTAAATGTATTTAATGTATTGCAATTTATTTTTGACTCGAAATTTAATGTATTAGAATTAATAACTACTATATAAAACTGTTTCTTTCGAAAAATCAAGACTATATAAAGTCCATACATGTAGTCATTTCTCAACCTTTCAGAGCAGAATGGCCACAAGTATCAGTCGTCTCAGTTTTATCATCGCAATTCTATGTGTTATTTCAGTTTTGGCTTCAGGTAATAAACTAGTCTCATAATTTTTGTTATCTTTTCAATAAAAATAATACATATGATTTTTTTACGCAAAAAATGGATGAAGGTTTCATTTGAAATGTCAAAATTCTTAAGGTTATTCTAATATATATTTTCTTGTAGTTGCACACAGAAGATACCTAATTTACACAAAAAAGAATTACATTTTATGTTAAAAAATGAAATATAATATTAGATGATTCAGCATCCAATAAAATCGAAAATCCATGAGTAATGACACTAAACATTTTTTTGACAAAATGTCACTAAATATTAACCACTATTGTTCCAGATTTACTATTTAATGTTGATTCTTTTTTTTCGGTCTACTTAGATAAAATGACAAATAAAAACTACGCACACGCACTACCACCGCTCACACCCGGGTTCTAACCCGGGAGCCGATGTCACTATGTCGCTGAAATTGCCAAGGCAACCAACAGTGATGGACATTTAATGTTGATTCTAATATAATAATTAAATATTTTTATTTCTCATAATAAATAAGAGTTATGATTAATTACCATATATATATATATATAATTTCAGTAGTTAAATGAGAGTTTATATATTCAAAATTGAGATGCATATATAGTTGTTAATGACATTTTGTTGATTGTAGCACGAGGAACTAATTTGGCTGGCATCAATCAGCTGAACTGTGATTATTTTTCGGAATGTCCAGGTGGTTACATGGGGTGTTCTGCTAAATGTATAGTCAAGTTCAGTCGTGGCATTTGTGTAGGACATCAATGTTGCTGCGTTGAGTAGCTTTGTCTTGAATTGTATTTTCTCAAGTGTTTGCTCAAGAATATATATATATATATATAATACAATCTTTATAATTTTCATAAAATCGTGTTGGAAATAGAATGAAATAATTTCAATTTGAAATAATATTTTTAATTGTTATGATTTCTTATTTTGAATCAAAATGATTTTGTGGAAATTTTTTGTGTTTCGTGCATGCTGTTGGGATGAGTGGAGGGAGAAAGTAGAGTGAAACACCTTACGAAATTATCTAGAATATTCGTAAAGAGTTCACATACATGATAACATAAAATTGTGAATAGGGAAATAAATAAGTTTGTAAATAGTAGATTTATTTATATATGTATTCGGCCCAGGCCCGTTAGGTTTTCATAGAATAGCCTATTTAAACTCCTTAGTGTTTGTACTCAAGGACGATCGAAATACAATCAATAAAACAGAACTACATGCAGCTGCTTTGTAGTCGCAGATGTAGGCAAAGTTTGGCAGAACTGCGTGATCAATATCGTGTCTCCTGTTGTGACATTGTATCAGTAGGGTTTCGATCATACATGTTATTTCGTTAGGGTTTCGTTCAGAACTGTGACTCTGTTAGCGAATCCTCCTTTAGTCGCTCTTGCCTTGGCCTTCATAGTTGCTCTTGGTCTCTTTTGGTGTTCTCGACTCGTTTGCTTCTGGTTCGTGGGTCTTTTCTGGTTCCTCTTGCTCTCAGCTAGCGATCCCTCTTCAGGTTTGTGGGTCTTTTTTTTGCTTCAGAATCCTCCGCTCGTGACCTATCTCAGTTCTTGGTTCTGATCGCGTTGTTTGTCTCTGCTTGGGTTGCTCGCGATCTGTTGTCTTCCTCCTGCTCGCGATTATTGATCGCGGTTTCCCCTGGGTGAGTGCTCTTTGTTACTGCTCCCTTCTTCCTTGCGGTTGCTGTACGCTAGTACGTGTCTCGGTCTGGTTCGTGGTGTTTGTTGCTTGGCTTCGTGCTATTGCTTGGTTTTTTTATTAAGAGTATTTGTTGATTCTGGTTGCCTCGTGTTGTTGGTTTGTTTTTATTGGCTACTTTTCATTTTTTTTATGGCGGCTGAAAGAGACAAAGATATTTTTTGTGTTCGTTTTACCGGTAAAAATTATGCTACTTGGGAATTTCAATTCAAGATGTATGTCAAAGGCAAAGGATTATGGAATCACCTTGATGGAGTTTCTAAGGCGTCGGAAGATAAAATTGCCTTAGACGCGTGGGAAGTCAAAGATGCTCAGATTATTTCTTGGATCCTCAGTACTATTGATCCACAGATGATCAATAATTTGCGATCATTTTCAACTGCTCAAGAAATGTGGAATTATTTAAAGCGTATTTACAACCAGGACAATACGGTCAAGCGTTTTCAATTGGAGTAAGAAATCGCAAATTACAAATAAGGTAATTTGTCAATTCATGAATATTATTCTGGTTTTCTGAATTTATGGACAGAACACTCAGCTATTATCTATGCTGTTATTCCCAAGCCATCACTTTTGGCCGTCCAAGAGGTTTATGATACTAGTAAACGGGATTAATTTCTCATGAAACTTCGTCCGGAATTTGAGGCTGTTCGAGGTGTTTTGCTGAATAGGAACCCTGTTCCCTCCTTGGATATCTGTGTTGGTGAACTGCTCCGGGAAGAACAACGTCTCCATACTCAAGGAACCATGTCTCATGATCCCGTCCTTTCTGAACCTGTGACAGTTGCATATGCTGCGCAAAATAGAGGCCCAAGATGTGATATGCGACAAACTCAATGCTTCTCTTGTAAACAATTTGAACATGTTGCTCGTAGTTGTCCTAAGAAGTTTTGCAATTACTGCAAGCAGCAGGGTCATATCATCTCTGCATGTCCTACACGTCCTCCACGACCGACTAAGCGTCCGGTGCAGGCATTCCATGCCACTACTAGCTCTACAGCTGGTACTTCCACCACTGGTGTATCTAGCTCTTCCGCTGGTCCTTCCACCACTGGTGCATGTGATGGTGGTGCTCCACAGCTTGAATTAATTCAACAAATGGTACTATCTGCTCTTTCTGCCTTGGGCATTACTGATATGTCTTCTTTCATATTATGGTTACTTGACTCTGGTGCATCGAATCACATGACGGGTTCCTCTGAACTCTTGCACAATTTACGTTCTTATATTGGTAATCAGAAAATTCAAATTGCTGATGGCAGTACCCTTCCTATAACTAATGTTGGTGACATAAATTCTAACTTTCGAAATGTGCTGGTAGCACCTGGGCTTGCCTCAAATTTATTGTCTGCTGGTCAATTAGTGGATGAAGGTTGATGTTAATCTTACTCGGGAAGGTTGTCTTGTGCAGGAGCGGGTGTCGGGGAAGGTGCTCGCGAAGGGGCCTAAAGTTGGACGAGTGTTTCCACTCCAGTTTATTCCAAATCATTTATCTCTTGCTTGTACTAGTGTTTTGAATGCATATGAGGATTGGCATAGGAAATTGGGCCATCCAAACTCTGTTGTTTTATCTCACTTATTTAAGACTGGCTTGTTAGGTACTAAACCGATGGATTCTAGTGCCTCTATTTCATGTTCTGTTTGCAAATTAGCTAAAAGTAAAACACTTCCTTTTCTGTCTGGTGCTCATCGTGCTTCTACTTGTTTTGAGATGATTCATAGTGATGTTTGGGGAATCTCACTTGTCGCTTCTCATGTTCACTATAAATATTTTGTCACCTTTATCGATGATTATAGCCGTTTTACTTGGATTTATTTCCTTAAATCTAAATCTGAAGTGTTTTCTATGTTTAAGAAATTTCTGATGTATGTTGAAAATAAATTTCAAACCAGTATTAAAATTCTTCGGTCTAATTCTGGTGGTGAGTATATGTCTCATGAGTTTCAGGAGTTCTTACAGCAAAAAGGTGTATTGTCTCAACGATCTTGTCCCAATACCCCTCAGCAAAATGGTGTTGTAGAACGTAAGAATTGTCACTTGTTGGATGTGACACGTACCTTACTTCTCCAGGCTTCTGTTCCATCCAACTTTTGGGTGGAGGCTCTTTCCACAGCTGTCTTTTTGATCAACCGTCTTCCTTCCACGGTGATTGGGTTTGATTCTCCTTACTTTCGCTTTTTTAAAACTCAGCCTGATTACAGTAGTCTACATACTTTTGGGTGTGTATGTTTTGTTCACCTACCATCCACTGAAAGACATAAGCTTGAAGCACAATCTGTCCAATGTGCATTTATGGGGTATAGTCATTCTCATAAGGGTTTTGTGTGTTATGATGTCTCTAACCATCGTTTTCGCATTTCTCGGAATGTGACATTTTTTTGATAATCAGTTTATGTTTCATTGCTCTTCTCCTGGTCTGAATGATATTGCTATACTTCCCCAATTTTCTACCCCGCGTTCACCTATACAATGTTTTACACCAGGACTCGTTACCACTTCCCCTTCCGATCCGCCACCTGATCCTGATCCTGTACCGTCTGAACCACGGCGTTCTAGTAGAATGTCTCGAGCACCTGATAGATATTCCCCAGACAGGTTTGATTCCTCACATACTGCTTTAACTGCTTCTCTATCTGGCACATCTATTCCTACTTGTTACTCGCAGGCTGTTAAAGACGTGTCTTGGGTAAATGCCATGAATGAGGAACTTCGGGCCCTTCAGGACAATTTCACTTGGGATATTGTTCCTTGCCCTCCTGGTATCAAACTCATAGGTTGTAAATGGGTTTATTCTAAGAAATTGAATTCTGATGGATCTCTCAATCGGTACAAGGCTCGATTGGTTGCTTTAGGCAACAAGCAGGAATATGGTATTGATTATGATGAGACATTTGCACCAGTTGCTACAATGACTACTGTTAGAATGGTGCTCTCTATAGCTGCTTCTCATGGGTGGTCTCTCCACCAAATGGATGTGAAGAATGCATTTCTTCATGGCGACCTGACTGAAGATATTTATATGACTCCCCCTCAGGGCCTATTCTCTTCATCTAAGGGGGTGTGCAAGCCCAAACGCTCTCTATATGGTTTGAAACAGGCGCCTAGATCATGGTATGAGAAATTCCGTTCCACTCTACTTGGGTTCTCTTTTACTCAAAGTCAGTATGATTCGTCTTTGTTCATTCACCGCACATCTACGGGCATTGTTCTGCTCCTTCTTTATGTTGATGATATGATCATTATTGGTTCTGATGCCGCATCCATACAGAAAGTTAAACAAAAGCTTCAAGCCTCATTTCAAATGAAAGACCTTGGTCTTTTACATTATTTTCTTGGACTCGAGGTTCATTCTACCTCTAAGGGTATATTTCTCCATCAGCATAAGTATGCCACTGACCTTATTGCTATGGCTAGCCTCCAATCCGCTAATCCTGTGGATACTCCTCTTGAAGTTAATGTCAAATACCACCGTGACGAGGGTGAACTTTTAACTGATCCTTTATTGTATTGACAGCTCATGGGTAGTCTTAACTACTTGACCATTACACAACCCGACATTTCATTTGTTGTTCAGCAAGTAAGTCAGTTCATGCATTCTCCTCGTCATCTTCACTTTGCAGCGGTTCGTCGCATAATTCGCTACTTGAAAGGCACCTCTCAACGGGGTTTATTCTTTCCTAGTGGGATCCCCTCTTAAGTTGATTACCTACAGTGATGCTGATTGGGCTGGGTAGGGATGTCAAAATGGGCTTGGCCCGCCGGGCCGGCCTGTTGGTCCCACCAAAAAAAGGCGGGCATGGCTAAGGTATTGTTGCCCACCAGCCCGCGTTGCCCGCCATCCCGCGGGCTAAACACTATGGCGGGCCAAACCGCCCGTTAGCGCTTTTTTTTGAAATTCAGTGTAAATTGACGGGCCAGTCCGCCAGCCCGCTAGCCCGGTGGTCCGCCTGCCCATCATTTCGCGGGCAGGGCATGAATATTGCGCCCGCGTCTGTTAACGGGCCGGGCCGGGCCGCCCTATTTTTAGCGGGCTGAAGGCGTTAACGGGCCGGGCCGGGCCGCCCGTTTTGACATCCCTAGGGCTGGGTGTCTTGACACTCGCCGCTCTGTCACTGGTTGGTGCATGTTTCTTGGTTCTTCGTTGATCTCATGGAAAAGTAAGAAGCAAGCTAGAGTCTCTAAGTCCTCAACTGAATCGGAGTATCGTGCTATGTCTACGACATGCTCCGAAATTCTGTGGCTTCGTGGTCTTTTGGGTGAACTTGGATTTCCTCAAACCGAACCGACATCTCTCTATGCTGACAATACAAGTGCCATTCAGATTGTTGCAAATCCGGTTTTCATGAGCGTACTAAGCATATTGAAGTTGATTGTCATGCTATTCGTGAAACCTATGATAATCATGTTATATCCATTCCTTATATCAATACTCAGTTTCAAGTTGCAAATCTTTTGACCAAAGTTGTTCCTTGTCCACGCCATAAGTTTCTTGTCAGCAAATTGATTCTCCTTGATGACCCGCATCAATTTGAGGGGGGATGTGAATAAGGAAATAAGGAAGTTTGTAAATAGTAGATTTATTTATATATGTATTCGGCCCAGGCCCGTTAGGTTTTCATAGAATAGCCTATTTAAACTCCTTAGTGTTTGTACTCAAGGACGATTGAAATACAATCAATAAAACGGAACTACAGCTGCTCTGTAGTCGCTGACGTAGGCAAAGTTTGGCAGAACTGCGTGATCAATATCGTGTCTTCTGTTGTGACAAAAATAACGTCATACATAAACTTAGCTCAAATTTAAAATCATTACATAAAGTATAAGTCTTACAAAGTCTCCCCTTAATCCAAAGCGTAGAAATACATAAGGCTCTTGAGTGCCTAACATCAACTCATGTACCATTTTGACTACTACAGTTATCTAACTAATAATAAACTAAGAGCGGAAACTAAAATAGGTCACTGTAGCTGAAAGAATTACCCACGTGTATCTGAAACAAAAGAGCAAACATACAGTGAGATTAAGAAATCTCTGTAAACTTGCACACCCAAGTTATCAGTTTTATTAGCTACACATGCTAATCTAGGTTATCACATAATTCAGAACGGCTAATGAATAGGCCGTGATATCCATAATACATAAATGCTCATCTGAATCAATAAGAAGTCTGGATAATCTAAGTAATCTAATAATTTGAATAATGTAGGTGTGATAAACTCTAATAAAAACTCAATCTTAAGGTCATGGATAACCAATAAAGGGTTGTAATGGAGGTCTTCTCTGAAGATCCGAAATTAAGCGTCCCTAAATCAATTTTTCCACTACTCTCAATACTAACAAAGTAGCGGCATCTCAATGCTATGAAGGTAGTGGCATCTCAACGCTATCAAAGTAACGGCATCTCAAGACTATCAAAGTAGCGACATAAAAGTTTTTTTCCACCACTAACTTTCCGGCGAAATTTATGTCATTACTGGCGGATTTATTTTAGTCGTTGTTTTTCCGGCAGTTTTTTTGAATTTTCCGGCGGATTATTCCCTCGAAAAGTTTTTTTATTTTTATAAAACCGCCAGTAAATGCAGTTTGCGGCGGAACTGTAACCGCCGGTAAAACTGGGCGGGAAAAATTGAAATTCAAAATCCGCCGGTAACATACCATTTCGGCGGAACTAAAACTGCTGGTAATTATGGGCGCGGTTTTTAAAATTTGATATCCGCCGGAAAGATTTCAAATCTGTCGGTAATGCCTAAACGAAATTTGGAATTAAAAAATCCACCGGTATTGGTCATTTCCGGCAGATTTCGCGTCTCGAGGCCTCCAACATATTAATTTCCGGATCCGTCGGCATTGGTCATTTCCGGCGGAATTCGTGTTTCAAGGTCCAACGAATTAATTTCAGGATCCGCCGGTAATGCTACTTTTTGGCGGATTAAATCCTCCAGTAATGCCATAACCGAACATTTAAATAGCCTCTCCTTCTTCTCTTCGCATTCCCTCATCTCTCATTCTTTTCCTTCTCATTTCTCTCGTGTTTGTTCTCCTATATACTCTCATCTCCCATCTGATTTGTCTCCTCTTCTCCCAAATACTCTCATCTAGCTCATATTCTTCAATTGTCACAAACTTCTAACGGTATATTCCTCTCCTGTTTTGGTTTCTAAATAAACTTTTAACTCCAATTGTCTCATTTCTGATTTTTCTTGTTTAGGATTGATTTGGAGCTTTGTGAGTATTTCGTTGGAGGGAGGCCGGAATTTCTAACAAGCCAGAGACTTCTCTTCAATTTGTACTTGTTAGATTTGTATGAAATTTTATCATTTTGAGACCCTATTCCGGTTTCATATATTTAATTATTAATAGTAAATCTTTAAATAATAAATATTAATATTTATATTACTATAAAAATAATTATAGTTAAATAATAAATTTTAATATTACTTTTAAAATATTATTGGATTTTAAAAAAAATAATTATTAAAAACGGTTAGAGGAATATTAATAAAACAAATATTATATAGTTTTTAAAAAAATATTATTTTTAAATGGTTTTTAAATATAATATCAATTTCTTTTTAAATTTTTTAAAAATAATAATTGGCGTTTCCGGCGGAATTTCCATTTTTTTAAAAATACGATTTACGTTTCCGGCGGATTTATTGACGTTTCCAGCGGAGTTTCAAAATACTTTACCTTCCGCGGAATATTACGCCGAAAAACATTACCTACGAGCATTTTACCAGAATATTTCGTTTTCTTGTAGTGAACGATTTACCAACAAGCTCCAAGGTCAATACCGCAAAAACCCTTACCGACATAAGCGGCCTATATTTGATACTACGGCTTATTCTCATATTCATAATCATATTAAATTCTCTTAAATAATCTAATAAAAAACCCTAGTGAAAGGGTATTTTGAAGGGGATCAAATAGCATTAAAATCGTCACCTATAATGTTACAGTATATTTTAATAATATTATGTCTTTAATGATTATTCTAAATATAATCAAAATCTACTAGTATACTCATATAAATGTACATCTTTTCAGTATCTTTCTAACGCATCCGAAAACACCTCAATCGGATTCGCTGATCAAAAGTTATGACTAAAACTGTTTAAGTAATATTTAGGTAGCGGGGCACGCATGAGTGCAGACGGTAAATATTGCGTGTGAGAAGCACTTGAGCGCAACTTGGGTGCATACAAACAGTATTTATTGCGCGTGAGTAGCGCTTGAGCGCAACCTGAGCGCATTCCTCCAAACTCATCCCAAATGCACATAACATCAAAACACATCAATAGAACTCATTAGAACACTTGAAACATATTATAAAATTCTATACAACAATTCTCATATCATTGAAATATCATCAAGCTTGTTCATAAACCGAATCCCAGTAACAATTTCCAAATGGTCCTAGAGACCCTATGTCAGACATGCTTTTCTAACAAATATTCACAATCAAACCAATTTATCAACATTAAATTTAGTGACACAAACAAATGGGACTTATGGGTTCCCTTTGTTGGAGTAATCTAAGCATTGCTCTCACTCACTCACAGAGTTTCAGAACTCGCACACACAGAGAGAAATAGATCAAGATAGAAAATGAGTGTAAAACTGAAAACTAACTTGTATATTTTCAAGCTGAGTACAAGTATATGAGTTTTCTAACCAAAGTTTGTTACACTAAATGAAAGTGAAATACAACTTAAATGCAAATGAAATTACAATTAAAGAAAAGTATCCTATGTAATTTAACCACAATAAAGGAGTAAAAGTATCTATGTATTAACCATGAATTATCACCAATACCATCCCCTTAACTCAGGGCCTCAGAATATAACAATACCAATGTCACCTCTCATCTTCAGGAATTGATCAGTCTTCAATCCTTTGGTGAGAATATCAACTAGCTGCTAGTTGTTGTCTGACAGGGTTCTTAGCAAGACTAATGGCTGATTTGTTGTCTACCATCAGCTTCACAGGTTTCTTCACTGAAATTTCCTATCCATCCATCAATGAACTCAACCAAACTGCTTGACATGCAGTAACAACACCTGCAATATATTCAGACTCACATGAAGACAGAGCAACCACTGGTTGCTTCTTAGAACACCATGAAATGGGAGCACCATTCCATAAGAACACAAACCCAGTTGTAGACCTTCTATCTACCTTATCTCCACACCAATCAGCATCAGAATATCCCAGTAAATCATTACTGCACTTCTTGGAATTTACTGGAAACAGAATTCCAGTTCTCAGTGTTCCTCTGATATATTTCAGTATCCTTGTTGCAGCAAGGAAATGACTCATCTTTGGCTTACTCATAAACCTGCTTACTACTCCAACTGAGTAGCCTATGTCTGGCCTTGTGTTACACAAATACCTCAGAGAACCTACAAGCTGCTTGAACAGAGTAGGGTCCACATCATCACCTTCCAAATCTGCCACAAGCTTCATGTTGGCCTCTGCTGGTGTCACTGCAGAGTTACACTCCCGCAGTTTGAATCTCTTCAAAATTTCAGCTGCATATTTCATTTGATGGAGCACAATTCCTCTTGACTCATAAAGAAATTCCATCCCTAGGAAGTAAGTCACTTTCCCTAGGTCTGTTATTTCAAAGACACTCATAACTTTCTTCTTGAAATTGTTTATCTCAGCAACATTGTCTCCTGTAATCAGCATATTGTCCACATACAAGCACACCAAGATTTTCTCACCTTTCTTAGACTCATTCACATAGATTCCATGCTTCACTAAGCACTTCTTGAAACCCAATTCCACAAAGAAGGCATCAATCTTTCGATTCCAAGCTCTTGGAGCTTGTTTAAGCCCATACAATGCTTTATGCAGCTTATACACCATGTGTTCTTTTCCCTTGACTTCAAATCCAGGAGGCTGTGACACATACACTTCCTCTTCCAATGGTCCATTTAGGAAAGCTGATTTGACATCAGGGTGATACAATCCCCATCCCCTATTGCTAGCTAGGCCAATTACCATCCTAATTGTCTCATGCCTAGCTACAGGGGCAAACACTTCAAAGTAGCCAAGACCAGGCTTTTGAAGAAAGCCTCTTGCTACCAATCTTGCCTTGTGTTTTGCCACTGATCCATTAGGTTTCAACTTCACCTTGAAAACCCACTTTACACTGATTTCTTTCTTGTTCACTGGGAGAGCAGCCAGTTCCCAACTCTTATTTCTTTCAATTGAGTTCAGTTCCTCTTTCATTTCACTTCTCCACACTTTCTCCTTCAAGGCATCAGTATAGTTGATTGGCTCTACATCAGCTAACAAAGCCAACTGAACAAGTTCTCCATCACTGTCCACTGCACTGTCAGGGATCAAATCATAATCTGCTAATCTATTTGGAGGCACTCTCTGTCTCTGTGGCCTATTATGGACCATTGGTTCATCATCAGAACTTGAATCAGGATCATTTTCAAACTGTTGTGGAGGTTGCTCTTCAATCTCAGCAACCTGAGGCTCAATTACATGATCTGGTGTGTCTGTATCTTCAATGATACTATCAATCACCACTGTTTCATTACTGACAGTGGTAGCTCTGCCTTTGTCCCAATCCCACATCTCATTCTCCTTAACAATCACATTCATGCTAAACTCAAGCTTGTTGGTTTCTGGATTATACAGTTTATAAGCTCCTGTAGAATGGTACCCTATCAACACCATAGGACAACTCTTGTCATGTAATTTCCTTCTACGAGCATCAGGAACATGTTTATAGCAGAGTGATCCAAAGACTTTCAAGTGCCCCACACTAGCCTTCTTGCCAGACCATACTTCAATTGGGACTATATCTTTGAGCCTCTTTGTTGGACACCTATTAAGTATGTAAGCTGCAGTTGATACAAGCTTCACCCCACAGATTATTTGGCAAGCTCTTTTGCTTCAGCATACATCTTGCCATATCCATGATTGTCCTGTTTCTCCTTTCAACAACACCATTATGCTGAGGAGTATATGGTGCAGTCACCTCATGGTCAATACCATGATCCTCACAATATTTCTTGAACTCAGTGGAGTTGTACTCTCCACCACCATCAGTTCTGAGTATCTTCAGGCTGGAGCCACTTTGTTTCTCTGCAAAACACTTAAACTTCTTAAACTGCTCAAGCACATCACTCTTGACCTTGATCAAGTAGATCCACAACAACCTTGTGTATTCATCAATGAATGACACGAAGTATCTGTTCCCACCCAAGGTAGGAACTTCAATAGGACCACAGACATCAGAATATGCTACACCTAAAGCATGTGTTGCTCTTGGTGGCTGATGTAAATGGAAGTTTGGCTTGCTTGCTTCTCATGCATATATCACAGGCTTGGTTACTGTTAGCAATTGCAGGAACTCCTAGCACAAGATTTTTGGACTTGAGATGACCTAAACTCCTATAGTTTAGGTGTCCATATCTCTTGTGCCATAGAGTACTTTCTCCATCAGAATCAATGGCACTAAGACACTGTGTTTCAGTTAACTTGATATTTACCTTAAATTTTCTGTTCTTCTCCAAACAGGACTTCACAATCAGCCTATTCTCTTGATCATACAACTTTAATAAGCCATCATCCATATTCACAGAATATCCCTTTTCTAGCAACTGACCTACACTCATCAAATTTCTCTTCATGCTAGACACATACCACACACCTTCAATTAGCACAAACTTCCCATCACTTCTCTGCACCAGAATGTTCCCCATTCCTTTTGCTAACAGGTATCTGTCATCAGCCAGTGTAATCTCAGTTCTCTTGCTGTTATCAAAGTCAATTAACCACCTCCTATATTCCCAGCCATATGGTTTGAGCAGCCTGTATCCATATACCACAACTCAGATAGCTCATCATCACCTGTTGTAGTCACCATTAGCAACACAACATCATCACTAGAGTCTCCATGTGCTAACCTAGCTTGCTCATCTGTTTTCTGCTTTTTCACATCACTGTTAGACCAGCATTCATCAGCAAAGTGCGCATACTTATCACAGTTAAAACACTGGATCTTCCTCTTGTCAAATTTCTCCTTATTTTTCTTAAAATTGTTATTCTTCTTCCCTCCTTGATTCGATGATTCAGGCTTGTCATCATTACTACCACTAGTTTTCTTATTCTTCTTATCTAACCAGGCATGTTTCTGTGATTTCCACTTGTTTTCTTTCCACTTAGATTGTTTACCACTATTTCCTTTATTAACGGTCTGTGCCTTAAGTGCCTGTATAGTTTCACTCTCCTTTCCCCTCTCAATTACAAGTAATTCATATGCTTCTAGAGTGCCTTGCAGTTCATCAATTTTCATTGTACTAGTGTCCTTAGGTTGTTGAATTGCAACTATAATAAAGTCAAATTGAGAGGCTAAGGATCGAAGTACATTCTCAACAATCACTTGCTCAGTGATTGTTTCACCACAGGTTTTCATCTCATTCGTGAGAGTGACAACATGTGAGACATAATCTGAGATCTTCTCATCACTCTTCATCTACAGATTCTCATATTGCTTCCTCAATGATTGTAGTTTCACATTCTTCACGGTTGCATCACCACCATAGCATTGCACCAATGTATCCCAAGCTGCCTTCGTCGTAGTTGCCTCCACGATCTTCTCAAACACCTTCATATCCACACATTGATGAATGTAGAACAGCGCTTTCTGATCTTTCTTCCTCACACCACGTTGTGCATTCCTCTGTGCTTCGGTTGCGTTCTCCCCTACTGGAACACAACCATCTTTGACGAGCTCAAGCACATCTTGAGCTCCGAACAACACACGCATCTAGATCGACCACCGATTCCAGTTCTTGCCGTCGAACACCGGCAATTTCGTGTTGAAGCCGCTGTTTCCACCATTCATCTTCGATCTCTGTGTTAATCACTCAATCCTCATGATCGCTCGTGTTTCCCAACCTTAGGAATCAGAAATCGTGATTCCTTTCGATTTCGAAGTTCAATTTGATGAGAATTGCAAATCGAAATCACGCACAAACCTCACTGTCACTCGTGTTTCCCGAAATCGTTCACTAAACAAAGTTCTAGATACCAATTTGTTGGAGTAATCTAAGCATTGCTCTCACTCACTCACAGAGTTTCAGAACTCGCACACACAGAGAAATAGATCAAGATAGAAGATGAGTGTAAAACTGAAAACTAACTTGTATATTTTCAACCTGAGTACAAGTATATGAGTTTTCTAACCAAAGTTAGTTACACTAAATGAAAGTGAAATACAACTTAAATGCAAATGAAATTACAATTAAAGAAAAGTATCCTATGTAATTTAACCACAGTAAAAGTATCTATGTATTAACCATGAGTTATCACCAATACCCTTGAGCAAACATGCAAGTTTACCTCTTATGAAGCTACCTCAAAGATTGTTTCACACAATGTTCTTGAATAAAAACAGTGTTGGTAAGCCTTCTTCGCCAACCTCAAGCTCCATCTTGCAGCTTGTAAACCCCTCTAACTGTTCCTTAAGCTCCTTTGCTCAAATTTCCACAAATTTAGTTACTTAGGAGACCATTAAAGTGACTCCACACTCTGTTTCCAACCCAGAATTTTCAGCTTCTGTCATGATTTTCTAGCTCATGGTTCTTCATAAATAAAAAAATGGTTTATTTTACTTATGTTTTACGGAGGGAGTACTACTAGTTACAAAATTTCACATGACAAATTCTGGTAAAAAATTTAAACGAGAGGATCATTTCTTATCCTTGGAACCTGCATCCGATAAAGACCACAGCCCAGAGGTTACTGATGGACCCAGCTTATTCTGTTGCTACTCACATGCAAGGCGTACCTTCTGTCTCACTCAAAATAAATTCAGTATATAGTAGTAGATGTGAAAAATATTAAAGGAGACCTTCATATTAAATGTGAAGCTCTATATAGAAAAAATGCTTCTCACAGTTCTTGTTATCTTCTCATCTAAAATTGAAGAACTCGCTTTAGCAAAAAGAATGACAATAAAAAAAATCAAGGGTTGAAAATCTGCCCCAATTAAATAGTTTCAAAAAGTCAAACGAGTCATCCAATAGTCTTCTTAGTTCTTTCCACTATCATAAAAACACCGAGTGGACTAGTAACTTCTGCTTCTCCACTAGGAAAATTAATTTATTGTAACAATTTTATGAGTATCTGTGGTGATATGTTTTTATGGAAAATATGTATGCTGATGAAACCACAACACATGTTGTCCAAGCATTAAAAAACATTGACGAAACAGAACAAGAGCTAATGTAAGTAGAATGTTTGAGAATCAATCAAGCAATAAAATCCCTTTTGCTGATTAATTTTAAGCAGTCTGCAACTTAAATCTGCAAATGAATTACATAAATGTGGCGAATTATTGTGATTGAGTTCTAAGGTGAAATGTAAGATGGTCATTGGAAGCAGGCAATAATAATATAAAGCATTTCCTGTAACAAAAAAGCACTTCATAGTACAGAAAATTTGCTTATTGCAAAAAACAAAAATAAAAGTGCTGAACTAGTAGGGAAAGTTTCACATATCACAGTGGTGGCAGATATGTTATTACAATTGGGCTTCTTACTTTATGCATCCCATCTTTCCACACAAGACCTCCAAATTCTGGTTCTGTTTGCCTAGTTTTTGTTGTGAAGGTAACCTTGTAAGCTAATTTCTGATACTTTCTAGTGAAATTCAATGTATCTGGTTCAACTTTCACAGCAGTACCTTTGAATGGTGAAACAATAACATGGTATTTGGAAACAGCAGGACCAACATTAGTGGCAATTCTGTGAATAGTCAAAGCTGAAGTTTTATCAGAAAACACTACTGATATAGCTGGATAGTTCAAGTCACCAGAACTAGCAAGAGTGTGCATGCACTTTCTGTTTGAATGTTTAGCAAAAATTGCTAATTCAAGTGGAGTTAGTTTCTGGGTGCAAAGGAAATCAAAATACTCCTGTGGTTGAATATCATAAACTAGACCCGGATCAAGAGCTTTTCTTGGGTTAATATGTCCAGCACCATGATCATAAGGAGTTGAAAATTCAGCTGATGAAGCATCTTTAAGAGACTTGATAGTATTATCATGAACATAAGCTGTTGTCATAAGTGCTGATTTTATAGAAGCTGGACTCCATTCTGGATGTTTAGATTTCAACAAAGCAGCTACACCACTTACATGTGGACAAGACATTGAAGTTCCAGAAAGTATATTGAACTTAACTCTTCTATTATCTGTTGGTAAACTTGATGGACCTATAATACCACTCCAAGCAGCTAGAATGTTCACACCAGGTGCTACTAAATCCGGCTTTAGTATTTCAAGTGTGAGTAAATTAGGTCCTCTTGATGAAAATGCTGCTACAACAGGAGATGGTTTAACTCCTAACCTTGTTTTGAGAAAAGCTAGTGTTGCAGTAGCTTTTCTATTTGTTAACACATATTGTTTGATTTCCTTACCTTCTTTTTCTCCAACTGCTATTGCTGGAAGTAGGTGACAATCAGCAACAAGCTCTTCTCCATTAGCTGCTGTGTTTGTTAGAATCATTCCAACACCTCCTGCATTTTTCACTACCTGACCTTTTTGGCACTCTAGGACTAATACCTCTATCACAAATCACGATCTTCCCCGCTACCGTTCTTCGATCCAAAGAACCTTCCAAGCACAAAGATTTTGGATCAGGAATGCTAGAGTTACTTCCTAAGTATACCAGAGGGTATTGTTTCTTAACTGTGAGCATGGTTTTTCCTTTGTAGAGTGATGTTCCTGTTACTTTTCTTCCATTTCCTAGCTTAACATCTGCAGGAAAATCTCTATCCATTGTGCTAGCTCCAACTGTGGTGATCCAAGGGGACACATTTGTTAAGCTTACAGGATCAGGTCCTGCATTTCCAGCTGAACATGAAACAAAAACACCTTTTTCCATTGCTCCAAATGCTGCTACAGATAAACTATCTCTATAGTAAGATGAAACTCCACCACCTAAAGAGATTGATAGAACATTAACTCCATCAACTACAGCTTTATCAACAGCTGCAAGAATATCTGAGCTGAAACATCCACCTGTCCAACAAACTTTATAAGCTGCAATTCTTGCACCTGGTGCCATACCTCTTGCTGTTCCATAAGCATATCCTAAAAGATTTGCACCATGAACTGGTGATCCAGCAACAGTAGCTGCTGTGTGAGTTCCATGACCATCTTGATCTCTTGCTGATTTGTAATCTGTTTTCTCATCTATCTTACCTGTTGCTGCTTCATATCCATGATAGAATATTCTTGCACCTACAATCTTCTTATTGCAGTTATTTTTGTTGAAGCCTCTACCAGTTTCACATGCACCTTTCCAGTGAGAAGGTACTGGTCTGAAGCCTTTGTCATTGAAACTCTCACTTTCAGGCCAAATTCCAGTGTCCAACACTCCCACTACAACATCATGGTAAGGTATCTTTTCTGAAAAGTTGTTAGTGCTTTGCATTGGTTCAAGGCCAAGGAAAGAAGGACTTCTTGTGGTGTGTAGCTGATACTTTGTATCAGGGAATATAGCAACAACACCAGCTTCTGCTTCTAGTTTATCTGCTTCTTCTTGGCTCAATTTAGCAGCCATTCCATGAAAAGCAGTATGGTAACTGTAAATGATTCTCTCTTCATTTTCCATCTCAGCTTCTACTGATTCAGACAATACCGAATTCACTTTTGATGAATACCACTCTAAGTGGTTGGAAAAGATCTCTGGCTTTGCTGATTTATCCATTTGAACGATGTAAGTCTTCTTGACAAATTCAGAATTTGCTGATAACACTATAGTAGTACTCAAGAAGAGGATAAAGATTGTTAGAAAGTAGTAACACATGTTTTCCATTGGAGTGGTTGGTTTTGAAGACATGTTTAGAGGCAAGGAAGAAGGAAGCTAGTAGGATTTTTGAAGCATTAGTGAGGATAATTTAATAGAGGTTTACGGTTTTTGTTCAATAAGGGTGAGTATGAGTATGTGTTTTGATGCCTGGAGGGTGAGATATTTAAGAGAAGGGAGAGTAGTGATATCTTTACTCTGTCACCAATGTAGAGGTAATAAAGGTGAACGGTTGTTCCGTGAATTCTAAATTAAATGTTGAGTAAAAGACTTGTCTCTTGGTTGGTGATAGAAGTTAATATGGCTATAGTAGTGTCAACCACCGCCCAAAATTGTAAACTACGGTACTAAGTTTAGTAGTGATTCGAGTTTACAAACATCTTATCCGACTCTCCACACTATTTCCTTTTACTACCAAACAATCATACAGTATAAATATATGTTGTACATTTGACTAAAAACAAAATCCAAAAATAATATACTAATGTAAATGATATGATAAATATAAAACACAAAGGTCTTTTGAGGACTTTAACTCAATTAACTTGACGGTGAGATGGGTTTGAATGCTCTCTGATTGTATGAGCACTAAGCAGTAGTAAGCACTTACATGACCATCATAGCATTGGATATAGAACATCTGATCAAACGGTTAAAATAGTGACTCATGTTATATAATATATATCAAGGATCAAGATTCAACTAAGGATAAAATCTTCAATAGATTTAGTCCTTCTTACTTACATGTGTCCCCACTTTCACAGAATGCATGTAATACATCTGAGCACCGCTGTTGGATTCCCCAAGTGGTCAATTTATTCGTCGTCCACTTACTCAATTATTTTTTTTTTGTTGAAGTTGCTGAATTTGTCTGGTTTTATTATCCATGGTGATGGTGTGCTTTAATCTTCAATTGCAATTTTCATGTTTTGATAAATTCTCAACGTACATGATTTACAAATTGCAAATAGGCAAACATTGTATGAATTTGGTGGGTGGGAAATGACTTACTAGTACTCGAACTCTTATAATTCACGAATTGTGCAGCATGTTTACACCCTTAATTCAAATATACAAATGTAGTATATGCAATAGTACTGGTCCTAGAAATCTTACAGAACATAATTAATAGTAGTCTTCAATATTATTTAGTACACACAGATGAAGTAGTTGGCACGTACAATAAATAAATTTGAGCAACTTAGCTATTGGGGATAAAACACGTAAAAGAGAGAAGAAAAGGAAGTGGCGGCGCTAAGGACAAGAGGAATAAGTAGGGCAATATTATATTAGGTAAAAGCTGCACTGAATTTCATAAAAGTAGTTCTGGATTACATGCTACTGACATCAGTATATATATACAATGAAACAGGCCCAGGCCCATAATTTCGACTAGCCCATTCGACTGGCCCATTTCGACTAGGTTTCTAACTACACCTACTATAATTACAAGCAATAGAATTACTAGGCATATCTCAATATTCCCTCCTAATTCACATTGCTGAGCGACATCATTCCAAGCATTGTTCTCAGTTCTTCGAATCTTCCCTTTTGCAATGGCTTGGTCATTGCATCAGCTACTTGAAGTTCCGAACAGCAATATTCCAGATTCAGCTTCTCATTGTTTACTTGATCACGCAGGAAGTGATATCTGGTCTCTATATGCTTCGACCTTCCATGTGCGACAGGGTTCCTTGCGAGATCTATCGCAGACTTGTTGTCGATCAACAATTTCATTGCTTCGACCCTGTGCACTCCAATTTCGACCAGTAGCATGCTCAGCCATGATGCTTGACATGCTGCAAAGGAAGCAGCTACATACTCTGCTTCACAGGAGGACAACGCAACAATACTTTGCTTCTTCGAGCACCAGGAGATGGGTGTCGAATCATACATAAAGACATACCCACTTGTGCTTTTTCGATCACTCCTGTCTCCACTCCAGTCGGAGTCAGTGTAGCCAAACACTTCATTACCATTCTTCGACACACTCTTGCTAGGGAACAGAATACCATAACTTTGTGTTCCCTTTACATACCTTAGTACTCTTTTTGCTGCTATCATATGAGAGCTTTTCGGCTTCTCCATGAATCTGCTGATCATTCCGACACTAAACATAATGTCAGGTCGAGTGTTGCACAAGTACCTCAGGGAGCCCACAATCTGTTTGAACAAGGTGGCATCTACTTCAATCCCTTTGTCGTCTTTCGACAGCTTGCTGCTAGTGTCTGATGGTGTCGAAACTTCCTTGCAGTTGCTCATGTCGAATCTTTTCAGAATATCAGCTGCATACTTCGACTGGTGCAGGAGTATACCCTTACTTGTCTTGGTAAACTCCATCCCCAAGAAATATGATAGATGTCCCAGATCACTCATTTCAAATTCTGACATCATCACTTTCTTGAAGGCTTCGACTTCGACTTCATTGCTGCCAGTTACAAGTAGATCATCTACGTATAGGCACAACAACAACTGAGTCGAAGTTCCATTCTTCTTCACATACACTCCATGTTCATTAGTGCATCTAATAAACTTCTGAGCCAAGAGAAATCCATCAATTCTCTTGTTCCACGCTCTTGGAGCTTGCTTGAGCCCATACAGGGCCTTCTCCAGCTTATAGACTTTGTCTTCTTTACCCTTCGACTCAAAACCAGGTGGTTGACAAACATAGACTTCCTCCTCCAGAGGTCCATTCAGAAATGCTGACTTTACATCCAGTTGATGCAGGGGCCAGCCTCTATGACTTGCCAATGCTACTACCAATCTTATGGTTTCGATCCTGGCTACTGGGGCAAAGACCTCATTGAAATCCAAACCGGGTTTCTGCAGGAACCCTTTGGCTACTAGCCTGGCCTTGTACTTGGCCACTTCTCCATTTGGCTTGACTTTGGTCTTGAAGACCCACTTCACCCCTATGGCTTTCTTTTCTTTTGGAAGTTCGACTAGCTTCCAAGTATCATTCTTCTCGATTGATCTCAATTCGTCAATCATTGCTTCCTTCCACTGCTTGTGACTAAGGGCTTGCTCCACGCTCACTGGTTCTGCTTCTGCCATTAGTGCAAAGTGTGTCAGGTCTCCCTCTGCTGTAATAGCAGAATCTGGGTATGTGTCGAATCCTTCTAGTCTTACTGATCTCTGCCTTTCCCTTCGCGACCTTCTTAAAGGTTCGACAGCAATGGGTTCTTCTGGCTCTTCAGTTTCGACCTCTTCATTCTGATTATCTCGATCAGAGACTTCGTCGAAGTCCATCATTGTAGTTTTCTCACAGCCTTCTTCCCAGTTCCAATGTTTCGACTCATCTACTACGACATCTCTGCTTTTCACTATTTTCTTCTGCACAGGATCATACAGTTTGTATGCTCCTGTCGAATGATAGCCAACAAGGATCATCTGTTGTGCTCTATCATCCAGCTTGCTTCTTAGTTGCTCAGGGACATGTCTATAGCATACTGAGCCAATTATTCTGAGATGCTTGACACTTGGCTTTCTTCCTAGCCAAGCTTCTTCAGGTGTCTTTCCAGTCAATCTCTTTGTAGGACATTTGTTCAGAATGTACACTGCTGTGGCTACAAGTTCTCCCCATAAACTATGAGGTAGTTTCTTCTCCTTCAACATACTTCTTACCATGTTGAGGATGGTCCTGTTTTTCCTCTCAGCAGTACCATTATGCTGAGGCGTGTAAGGTGCAGTGACTTCATGCACAATTCCTTCTTTCTCACAGAATTCGACAAATCCATGAGAATTGTACTCACCACCTCCATCGCTTCTAAGGATTTTGATTGCACATTCACTCTGTTTTTCAATCATTACCTTAAACTTCTTGAATATTTCTAGTACTTCACTCTTCCTTTTGATCAAATACACCCAGGACATTCTAGTGTATTCGTCAATGAAGGTGACAAAGTACTTATTCCCTCCTAAGGAACATACTTCGAAAGGACCACAGACATCAGAAAATATCACCTCTAGCTTCTTCTCTGCTCTGCTAGGTACTTCTGATTTAAACGAGTTTCTTGGTTGCTTCGACTTGCAACAACTCTCGCAAACTTCGACAGGTACTTTTACTGCAGGCAACCCATGAACCATCTTTTTTTCATGTAGTTGACTCAAGCTCTTGAAGTTGAGGTGGCCAAATCTTCTGTGCCACTTCCAGTGTTCCTCTTCGACAGTACTCTTGAGGCAATGTTCTTCGACTACTTGCAATTTGATCTTGAAGGTTCTGTTACTCTGCATTAACACCTTCAGGATCAACTTCTTGGTCGAATCAAACAGGCTGAGACTGTTATCACCCATTTCGACGGTGAATTTCTTTTCGATCATCTGCCCAATACTTAGCAGATTGCTCTTCATAGCTGGTACATAAAATACCCCTTGGATGTAGCACCACTTACCATCTTTCGACAGGAACTTTATGGTACCTACTCCTTCAGCAGTAACTTTACTGTTATCTGCAAACCTTATCTTCTTACTTATCTGCTCCAGTTCGACAAACCACTCCTTGTGACAACACATGTGATTTGAGCATCCTGTGTCGAGATACCATTCGACAGACTTCTCTTCAGTCGAATTTGTATCAGCCTTCAACAACAGTAATTCTGGGTCAGTAGCTGTCATGAATGACAATTCGTCATCATCATTGCTGGCAATGTTGGAGGTTTCACCAGTGTTTCCACTGCCCTGCCACACACACATTGCACAAGTATTTTGAGCATCACAAGTGAATCCACTTATGCAAGTGTTCCCACTGTTTTGCTCGCTACTTTCAGCAAGTCCTTCATCGAGTCGAATCTCATCTTCGACAGCCATCAACATTAACTCCTCTGAGTCAGAGTCTGAGTCACCATCATTAGCAAACTTGGCTTCTGCATCTTTATCCCTAGGAACTTTCTTGTTTTTACACTTGTTCCTATAATGCCCAAATTGCTGACAGTTATAACACTGAATTTTCGACAGGTCTCCTTTCTTCTTGTCGAAAGATCCTTGTTCTTTCTTCTTACTGCTTGATCCCTTTTCTCTACCCTTCTCCTTGTTGCCTGCCTTCCAATTTCTCTTAGAGGAGTATGAAAGCAAGGCTTGTTCAGTTTCTTTCTCTGAACTTCTCTGCCTTATTCTCAATTCATGCGCCTCTAAGGAACCCTGAAGTTCATCTAACTTCAATGTATCTAGGTCCTTGGATTCTTCGATAGCAGTAACAACGTAGTCGAATTCCAGGGTTAAGGATCTGAGCACCTTTTCGACTTTATTTACTTCAGTCACAGTTTCACCATTACCTTTCATTTGATTAGTTAATGCTACTAACCTCGTAATGAAATCTCCAATCGATTCTCCATCTGTCATCTTCAAGCCCTCGTACTGCTTCCTGAGCGACTGTAGACGTATCTTCTTCAGCCTATCTGCTCCTCCATACGAGTTCTTTAGGATGTCCCAAGCTGCCTTTGCTGAATCACAGTCGATGATCAGGTTCAGGATGTTGGAATCAACGCATTGGTGAATCAAAAACAGCCCTTTTCCATCTTTCTTCCTCAGCGAATGGTGGTTGTTCCTCACCGCTTCAGTGGCGTTTGCTGCCAAGGGTGGAACACCATCATTCACGACATCAAGAACATCTTGATATCGGAACAGCACCTTCATCTGCGCACACCAACGTTCATAATCCTTTCCGTCGAAGATTGGGAGGTTCCCCGGAATACCTCCACCAGAGTTGTCTCGCGCTGCCATGATACTTGATAGATTTTGTAAGGATCTAACAAGCTCTTGATACCAGTTTGTTGGGGATAAAACACGTAAAAGAGAGAAGAAAAGGAAGTGGCGGCGCTAAGGACAAGAGGAATAAGTAGGGCAATATTATATTAGGTAAAAGCTGCACTGAATTTCATAAAAGTAGTTCTGGATTACATGCTACTGACATCAGTATATATATACAATGAAACAGGCCCAGGCCCATAATTTCGACTAGCCCATTCGACTGGCCCATTTCGACTAGGTTTCTAACTACACCTACTATAATTACAAGCAATAGAATTACTAGGCATATCTCAATAGCGAAAATAAGCCAAGTTGTTTAATTCATTATCTTTAATGTCTGTCTCTCAAAATGAAAATTAGTGCTAATGATTAATCGTATCTGCTTGCCTAGAACCCACTATAACAAAAGCAGAAGGTAAAGTGCTTTTTTAGTGATGGCTTTAGCAATAGTAAGAGATGGGACATCTTTTGGTTTGGACTTTAAAAGAAAACATGGATATTAATAATTAAAAAAAAAATCAATAATTGATTCTTTGGGGTAGTACAATGTTTGCTGGATTAATTATCTGGTATGGGGACGGAGCTGAAGATTGAACTTAGGAGCACTTTTGTTTTTCTTGTGGGTAACATTAGTTACTTTAACTCTGTTTCGTAAAAAGTAGTGGATAACTTATCGGCCAGTAGATGACTCATAAGTTAGTTTTAACGGATAAGATAGTAGATAACCGGTAAATTAACAGATTAAATTAAGTTAAATTAATGGTGTTAAAAGTAGTGGATAACTTATCAGTTAGTAGATGACTGATAGGCTAGTTTTAACGGATAAGATAGTAGATAACATGTAAATTAACAGATTAAATTAAATTAAATTAATGGTGTTGGATATTTAGACTGCACGGACATATAGAACATGTATGTTCCTAATGAATCTTGAGTCCCTCTGGTGAGAATCGGACCACAAGAAAAGTTTAATGTTATTGAAAGGGCAGGGTTAGAAGAAAGCCAAGACAAATATGTAAATCGGGTTGTAGTAACAAAGAAGACGACATAGATTAAAAGATCCCCTTTCATGGGATAAAATTAAATCAAAATTTTACAAGTTCACTTTAAACTCTTTTGATACATTAATCTGTTTTCTTGTTTCTTTCCTATCTTTATGTGAGGTCAATCCTTTAGACCCACTTCGTGAAAGCATTCCTTGAACCCAGAAATAAAATAAAAAAAACAAAAGGGCAGCATTTATCTGTGGCTCTAGCTGGCAGATGTACAAATTAATACCAAGTGGACCAAACATCTACACCTCATTTTGATACTATTTTGATATTAGTATTTTTTTTACCACTATTATTGGTACCCGGTATTCACCGGTTTTGCTGGTGACCAATCTATGAGAAACTTGACTGACCATGTGACTCGACTTTATCGGTTCGTGTGATTCAACTCTCCAAAGTTTTTGCCCCACTCAAAACTCGTACCGGAGATTTTAGAGTGAGACCCAATCAGTTACCACTCGGAATAACACTTATCGGTCTTTTAATATTAGCATACTTTAAAATTTCACTCAAGTTTGTTTTAAATTTAAATATGAATTCAATTTATTTAATACTAATAAAAATATTAAACCACTCTTCTATTTAATTTTGTTCAGATATTGCCATGCCACGTATAGTCTATCGTTAACTTTTCGGCAAGTGTACCGAATCGTTACAAGTAATATTAAAACGGTAAGACCGAGTGTCGAACTCAGGGATTGCGATTAATTATCAATTTAATTAATTAATTACTAAAATGTTTAAAATAAGGAGTGATAGATAGTAACCGAAAAATAGTAAATGTGAGAATAAAATGCGAGAGTAAAAGTGGTTAGGAATCGAATCCTCTCCCCTACACTATCATGCACTATACCATCGATCAATTCCAATTTAATTACCCAAATAAAAGATTCAATTCAACTATTACATTAAGGACAATCCCTGCCTCAAAACCCCTTTTATCTAATGGGAAACCCTAATTCCTTAAGTGTATCGCCACTAAACAAAGCATTAAACGTAGAGAATTAACGAAATTCATGATAGTAATGTCATATTCCTATAATCATCACACTCATGACCTAAAACCCCAATATCTAGAAAACATAACCCATCTCCCAATGGTGAAAGTAAACCCTAATTCATTACAACAACAATAATTATTGTAAAGCAATAAGAACGGAGGTAAAGGCAAATTTAAAAGGATAATTAAATTGCATTGATCATAACAATGGAATCACATGATAGTTTTGGAGAGATTCATCTCTTCCTAACCCTAAGAAAATTAGCTACTCATGTTCAAAGTATTGAAAGACAAGGTAAAAGAGAAGTTACACAAAGAGGAGTACATTGGATCCTTCAATTCCTTGTTCCCAAGTGTAGAGAAGCTCCCATTTTGCTCTTTTTTGCAGCTCCAAAACCCTATTTTCGCCTCCAAGAAGAATGTCCCAAAAATTCTGATTTTTCACTTCAAATGCTTTCAATTCTGCAGTCCATCGCGACACGATGCGACTCAGTCGCGACGCAAAGGTGCAGAATTTTGCCTGGGTCGCGACGAGAAGGTGTCTGGTCGCGACGCGAAACTGCACAGATTTTTTTCTTCTTTTCTCTACTGCGTCACTAGGCAAGCTGTCTGGTTCACTAGATGACGAAACATCAAATTGAAGGTCTTCTCTTACAATAAGCACTAGAGTAGAGGATAATAACTTACAAGACAATCCTAATGACATCAATTTAAATCTATGCTATTTCCCCGTGACAATTGACCGAAACACAATCAAATACTAGCATTTTGACTTTAAAGCTGAACAAAAAAATATATATGACGATGACTCAACATCTATCTACTATCTATCTACTATACTATAATCAAAACACATACCACCAAATTTACAAATGTAGACATTGTAAAATTTTTCCATTTGACCAATTATAGGGGTGTTTTCGTCATTTTACCGCAAAAAGACAAAAAAAATAAGCTTTTTTCAGTCACAGCAGTTCTGCAGCGCTTTTGCAGTCACATCAGTTCTGCAGCGCTTTTACAGCAAAAGGCAGAGCTTTTGCAGGAATAGACAGTGTTTTTTCCAGCTGCAGAAAATGCAGCGCTTTTGCAGAGAGATGCAGCGCTTTTGAAGAAAAGTGCAGCACCTTTACAGATAAAGCAGCGCTTTTTCCGAAAAAAGCAGCACATTTTTTCAGATGTTTTTTCTTTTTAAAAAAACGTTTTTCTTTTAAAAAAATATTTTCTTTGTTTTTTTTTAAAAAAAATTAAAACTGTTTTCTTTTTTTATAAATCTTTTTTCTCAAATTTTAAAATTTAAATTTAAAAAAATTTTAAAAAAAAATTTAAAATCATTTTTTTAAAATCGTTTTTTAAATTTAAAAAAAAATTAAAATCGCTTTTTAAAAAGCAGTTTCTTCTAAAAAAACAACTGTTTTTAATTTTTTTTTTAAAACCTGTTGCTTTTTATCAAGTTTTTTTTCATAATTTTAAAAATATGATTTAGTTAATATTTTAAAATCTGTTTTTTTTTATTAAAAAAAAACGTCTTTTTTTCATCATTTTTTTCCAACAGGACTGCCAACACGAGTGCCAACGAGAGCGGTAATGAGAGCGCCAACGGGAGTGTCAACCGCAGTATCGACTTTTTTTAGTCTTTTTCCAACACAACTATTTTAAAAAAGTAAATTATTTATTTTTATAATTTAGTCAAACTACTAAAAACAATCAATTTAACCACCACTAATTGTCAAAAAAATCTTTTGTCAAAAAAATCTTTTGTCAAAAAAAATATTGTCAAAAAAACCCATACCTTTAACAAATTTTTAAAAAAAAATTCAAAAAACTAAATTGTCAAATTCATATTATACTCAATAATTAAATAATCTAAAATTTATTATTTACTATAATCTCTCTATTAAAACTATTAAAATTACCAAATTAATCTCTCTATTAAATTACTACTCAATCAATTTAACCACTACAAAAAATTACCAAATTACTATTTTATATTTACTAAAAAGAAGTAAAATGCCAACGGGAGTGGCAACAAGAGGGCCAACAAGGATGAAAACGGGAGAGCCAACGGGGATGCATATTTTACCTCTAATTTCCAAATACATTATTATGGATCAATGTAATACTGTTTGTCAACGGGGATGCATATTCCACTTTGAACTTCAAATCATACTTTTTGGACATTGTTCACAACTTATCAATATATTCCAAATTACTATTATGATTTCATGGCAATACACCGACCATACAGTATCATCCTTGCATATGCACTGGTAAAAAACTACTGTTGTTTAATTTTAAGATACCCCTTGAGCAAAAGAAGCCCACAAAATTTAGTTGTGCTGCAAAACATAAGAGAAGACCGGGGGTGAATCTTAGTTAGGGCTAGGCAGGGCCACGGCTCGCCCCAAAAAATCATATAAAATACCCCCGCTTTTTAATATCAGCTATTTAATATATATTATATTTTCGCAAATCTGAACCATCAGATAGTGTGGGGTAGCGGTTTAGACTTCTTTCCCTCAGCCAAAAATGAATATAATGGGAATAGGAAGCCATGGCCAAGGAAACACAGACTATAGACATTACCACTAAACCACCAATTGTTATGGATATTGAATTTACAAGTTTAAAATATATATAATACTACTTAAGCTAAATATGTTTTTTATGCATTGATAATATGTTTATATATAATACATATATGGTATTTTTATATTTTTGGAGTAAAATTTTATTCATTTTTTCTAATATTATCACATCTGTTATACTAGAATTAGAAATTATGAATAGATGGTTGATAATTTTTGAAAAAAATATCTCCAACATTTTTAAATTAAATCAAATAAATTGAAAATTTTCCTTTTACACACAACATCAAGTTGGGTCTCTATCTGAAATCAAAGTTATATTTTTAGTCATTTAATTTTGCTTATAAATAATTTTAGAGGAATGCTATTTCTTACGAAGAGTTGTTGAACGAAAGCGAAGAATTAATACGTGGAACGTTTATAAGAAGCGGTTTGGCAGCCAACATGGGAAGGGTGGGTGTAAAGGCGGTTTAGCTGAACTTTCAACACTTCGTTCATTTTGAGAAGAATAACTGTTTCGTAAGAATGATTGTAACACCCCAGTATTTCTAACTTGTAGAAATACCAAAATGCACAACATGGCATGTATCAGAGTTAACTTGTATGCCTGGAATATTGAACACAACTAAAAACTTCGATAAGTAATTATCATACGGTTCCATGAACCTCATTAACTTAACATAAAGTACTTAAGTCTTATGACTTAAAACTTATACAACCTGGTGTTCAATATCCAAACCATAAGTAGCGGAAACGATTTACAATTGTTAGCGAATAATAGTTATACAATCGAAACTACAAAGATAACAAAGGGGAAAATGGCATAGTCATAAAACTAATTCTTCAATAACAGCTCCATAAAGCACACCGTCTAGCCGTGCTTCTTCGCCTTTCCCTGTTTCTCTGTAAAAACCACAATAATAAAGGGTGAGATAAACATTATCTCAGTGAGTCCTATCGAGACCCCTTACTAACTCTAGCGGTTCATTATGCTTTTACTTGAACATCATGGCCCTAATAAGTGACCATGTGGACATATATTTTCTTCTTACCCGTAGCCCTAATAAGCGACTACGGTTCATGTCTTATTCTTTTCTTTAGCTTAACACAACACCTCAAGCCTACCTTATCCGGTTATTTCTTTGGCTATTGGTGAACCCAGTCCACTAATACTTTCATCAGTGGGCAAACATAGAAGGGGCCTAGGTTATGGGCTCATGACTTCCCTCCCCTAGTGTACTATCATAGAGGTCGTCACCCCTTTATCATACCTTGATCCTTTCATCAAGTAGTTCATTATCATACCTTGAATAAAATCAAGTAATTCTTTATCATATCATTATTTAACATACCTTGATACAATATCAAGTCATCTTAGTGGTTACCAAAACCTCCATGAACCTTTAGTCCGTTGTATTAACGTATACTTGTGTATTCTCACCCGTAACCCTAAACGATTTAATTCATTTTCATAACCAAAGTTCAAATAATCATCATTATACAAATTAATTCATTCATTTGATTAGGTCTTTGAATAAGCTTTCAAACGCACCTGAGAACACCTCAATCGGGTTCCTGGATCAAAAGTTATCGCGAAAACAAAATCAGTGTATTTTGCTGAAAAACTGCAAAGCGTCGCGACGCGAACAATTTTCTTCACGACGCGAAAAGTTACAGAAGCGAAAACTTTCAAAAATTTAAGCAGGGTCGCGACGCGATGGCACGGGTCGCGATGCGATGGTTAGCAGAAATGCAGAAAAACAGCTTTTCAAAACTCGGTTTTGTGTCGTTTCGCTTTCTAGACGGCGCCGAAACATCAATGACATTTGTAACTTAAAAACAAATATTATAACCAGCAAATCCAGTCCAAAATTACAGGCAAATCAATATAATCATATATCATATTTTTACGAAACCGTAAAACGTTATTTTTCCCGAAAATGATTTTTGACTCAATTCTTTTCAAAACGAAATGTGAAACACCTTGATTCAGAAACATGTACACTCAATATCAACAAAATATCCCTAAGCGAGTATAGGACTCACCGGTTGCGATGAAAATTGCAAAATGCCGAGACTTCGAAAGTTCAACCGCTCCAAAATCCTCCGAACACACTCCGATTCAGCTCCAAATGCGTCCAACCGCTTTAAAACCGAAAATGCAACTTCTCAACTGCTCCTCTTCTACCCAAATCGAACTAAAATCAGAACCAAGTGGCCAAACCCTCTACTGATTCGACATGTGTTTGAAACATGCCCTTAGAATCACCTTTCAACTCAAAATGACACACCATGCAAGGATTGAACTCCAACCCCTTCTTCTCCCTCAAAACTCGAAATGGATGGATGAAGGAAGGAGGCGATGTAGCTTGATTCTTTGCACAAAAATGGCATCAAATGAAAGAGGAAGAAAAATGAGAAACATTGGTAGTTCATACTCTTACATGCATGGAGATTTGTGAATTTCCCCTTCTCTTCTCCTCCATCTTCCTCTTCGCCCTCTCCTCCTTCTCTCTCTTTCTGGTTTTTAGTTTTTTACAAGATGATGAGAGTGTTGTTGTTTTTGGTGTTTTGGGTTGAGTTAATGGGAAAGGGTAACGACCATACTACCCTTACTTATTTCATCACTTTGATTTACCTCTAATTAACCGCTAACTCATAATTTCCTTCAAAATCTTGGTTGTGGTCTTAAGACAATTGAGGAGTGTATTTGGTGTTTTGTAATTTGGGTTAAGGGTTCGAATGATATGGAAATGACCAAAACGCCATTGACTCCCTAATCCTCACATAATTCATACAATCAACAATTAAATGTTACTTTCATGCTTTTAACATGTCCATGACTTGATTTATTATTTTGTCGAATAATAATTCGCTAGTTAATTCCATTTTATGAAATTAACTGAAATTCAGGGATGTTACAATCACCCCAACTTTTTTAAAAATTTTGTCCTCAAAATTGAACAAAACATACCTGAACTGAAAAGATGGGGATATTCCACCCCGCATGCTTTCCTCTACTTCCCATGTCGCTTCGTCAGGTGAGGCACTGTCCCAAAGCACCTTGACAATAGGAATTGATCTCGTTCGGAGCGCTTTCTCGCCACGTTCGATGATCCTAATTGGAATAGGGTGATAAGATAAATCCGATCGGATGTCAATCGTTTCATAACTCAACGGCTGACTCGGATCGGGAATGTACTTCCTCAATTGCGATACATGAAACACATCATGTAGTCTAGACAAAGCTGGGGACAGGTAATACTTTTAATAATTTGTTTATTTTTTAACAATTAATTACTTTTAATAATTTATTAATTACTTTTATTTTTTTACAGGACCGGGGTAAGATTAAAGTTGTTTCTCATGAGGGAAGATACTGAAGATGAGACCTCAGCAGCACCACCCACATATAGCAGGATGGTTGCAGCAGGCCCATCTGTTTGAGCTGGACATCACACCTCTCGGCAACATCAACCACGAGTTCATATCAGCTTTTGTGGAGAGGTGGCATTCTGAGACCAACTCATTCCACATGCCGTGGGGGGGGAGATGACAGTGACGTTGGACGACGTGTCCGCGTTGCTCAACTTGCCGCTCACCGGCACACCGTTGGCGCATCGGCCACATTTTGACACTGCCGATGCTATTCGGGCTGGAGTTGACCTGCTGGGCATTGACCACACAGCCTGCTGGGCAGAGTGTCAGTTCAACAGGGAACCGGCATTCCGATTTTGTTTCTTGATGGCCGCATACACACAAAACATGGAGCGCGACCATCTTGATCAGGTGGCACGGTGCTATCTGCTACCCTTGTTGGGCAACACCATTTTTGCCGACAAGAGTCACACATCTGTCCCTGTCAAGTAGGTGACTCTTATTTCTGACTTTGACCTGTGTGGCCAGTGGGCTTGGGGTCCAGCTGCTCTAGCTATTCTCTACGAGCAGCTGAATGATGCTTGTTACTGTGAGACGTCGCAGATTGGCGGATACGCTTCTCTGTTGCAGGTAATTAATTAATTAATTAAATATTTTTATTTCTTTTTAATTACTTTTATTTATATAATTACTTTTTTTTACGGTGCCAGTGAACAAGAAGTGCGATAGTATTCCGGAGTTTCGGCAGCTGCTGGATGACTTGCAGAGGGGGCAAGTCATATGGAGCCCCTGGGACGACCACAGACAGTACCTCCGGTTTCACAACATTTCATTATTCAGAGGTTGGCTGCTGTGGGGGATGTGGCTGTGCCTTATATGCCAGACAGGGTCCGTTGACAGTTTGGATATATCCAGCAGATTCCTGATCCACCGATTTCGGGCTCACGTCCATCTCCGGAGTTCATAGTACAGCAGTTGATGTTCTATCAGTCCCCAACGCGGGTTTTCGGGGACAGCGGTCGACAGACACCCGTCCAGGGTGCTTGTGATGACGAGTACCTACCATGGTACTTGCAGGTGTCCATTCCCCGCCTGACTCCGGCTCCGCCTTCACCTCCAGCTCCGCCTTCGCCTCCAGAGGATGTTGGTCCACTTCCCTTAGAGTCCAGGATGGAGAGAGCAACTAGGCACGTCCAGGATATCTATGATAGTCTTTTGGCAGTCGACGGCATTCCTAGGGATGTCTATGATAGTCTGTTAACTGCTTTACAGCATTTGGACATTTAGTTGTATTATTTTTTGTATTTTTACTTTATTGATACTGTATTATTATTGTTTATTAGTTTAGTGAGTTTCGTTACATTTAATTATTTCGCGTAATTGATTGTTTTTAATTTAAAAATATATATATATATTTTAAAAATTTCCGGAAATACAAATATTTACGTAAGGCAGAAATATGAGTTTTCCGGAAATACCTCAAAAAGAGGTATTTCCGAAAGCCACATATTTCTGCCTTCCAAAAATATGTGTATTTTTCGGAAATTTTTAAAAAATATTTTTTTAAATGAAAAACTAAGGGTATTTTGGGGATTTATGGTAAAATTGGGGTATGGGGTACAATGGGGGTAAAAAAACTACCAAGAATTGGGATTGTTGGTGTATAATTGCCCATTTTCTGATGTATATAAATGGTCGTCTTTGTTGTTGTCGCACTGCATATGTCATCTCCATTGGTCTAGCCTATTGCTGCTTGTTTCACATGTGGACTCTTCTGCCGACACGTGTTGTTGCTGCACTGCCACCTCCGTCATTCCTATCAGATTTACCCAAAAACATCTCCCGCCCACTGAAATTAATCTCGACTACCCTTCCCTCACAACTAGAAAAGTAGCATTTTCGGATGGAATTTCTGACGGAATAGATTCCGTCTAAAATTATATTATAATTCAGACAGATTTGAGATAGATTTTAGAAAAATGATTTTGAGGCCCATTTCGGACAAATTTGAGACAGATTGTGGGCGGATTCTGCCTAAAATTTGTTTGTAATCCGTTCGAAATAAGTTGGGACGGAATTTGGGACGGATTACTTGAATTTGCAATGAGGATTTTTCGGACGGGATACATTTTGAGATTTTGAGTCTCGAAGTCCCATAAGAAGTCCCTTGCTTCTAGAGTAGTAACGAGCCCTGATTTTTCCTGGTTTATTGGATGTGGTTTCAGGACAATCGGAGTAGGTTGCCCGAAAACTTATTTTTTAGCCTAGATTAATATCTAGCCGGCGTACAACATCATCACGTGTAACGAATATCTACGCACTGAACAAACCAAAAGATCACCGATATCCATATCTATTTTATTTATAAAAATTAATTATAATTTTAACAGATTTATCAATTTTAATTTGAAAAAGGGGTTTATCTATTTAATAGATAAATCCGGTTTTGAAAATTGCAAGATGGATTTATCTATTAAATAAATCCATCTTGCAATTTTCAAAACTGGACTTATATATAAATCTGTTTTTCAATTTTTTTAATACTGCGGTTTTATCTATAAATCCATTTTGCATTTTTAAGGGCTAAAATAGGGATATATAAATGATTTTTGTGGGGGTATAGTGTGAAAGTGTAGGGTATAAAAATCGGGATTTATTTAGACTATACCAAGAAAGGACACGTGGGCCTAATGCCTCAAATGATTTGGCCCAATCCGCCACTCCATAGAGCAAAGCTACCTAATAAAAAACCGGGGTTTGTTAAAAGTAACCTCTCTCTTTAATTTTCTTACCTCCCATCCCTTGCAAAAAGATAACAATACCCCAAAACTCACTCTTCGTATCCTCTCCCACCTCCACCCTTTTGATTTTCTCTTGTGTGTGTGTGTGTGAAAGTACCACTACTAAGGGTATGTTTGGATTGGTGGTATGGGATGAAATGGAGTGGAATGGAATGGATTGGTGTTCCATTGTTTGGATATTTAAAAAAGTGATGGAATGGAATGGTAAGTGATGGAATCCACTCCATCCCATGATGAAAAGATGATAGTATTGCAATTTGCAATGCTTCGCTGGATGCCAAAAATGAAAATATATTGAGTTGCTTTTGTAGTCGGAGGATAGAAACATAATGGGTAATAAAGGAAGAAATGCAACCAAAGGATATTGGAAGGAAGAAATACGTTTCTGCTAGGTTTAATGATAGTGGTAAAGATTTTATTAATAGTTTGAAATATTAAGGGTAATAAAGGAATAAAAATGTTATAATTCATTCCGTTCTGTTCCATAAGAAGTCCCTTCCGCTTCGCCCCATTTCATTCCATTCCGCTCCATTCCATTCCACTCCGCTCACTTTAAAGTATCCAAACATACCCCAAAGTAAAAGCCAGTGCCACCCGTGCCTAGGGGGCAGGGGCTAGGGTAAAGGAGACAATCCATTGCTTACCAGGAGACACATGGCGCAGTGGGAGGGGCGAGGGAAAATTATGCAAAATGGCCAATCCAAAGTAATCACTTCCTGCATAAAACAATTAATGATGCAAAAAGCATGCAACTAGCTGCCCCGTCCCAACCATTTCCATTTACTAAAACACGCACATCATAATAAATGCATATATACTCACTCTCCCAATTCATTAATTGAAATATATATATCATGACACGCTTCTCCTCTATCACAGCTGGTAGTTAGCTAAGCAAAGAAGATGAATCTCTCTTCATCATGACTATTGGAGTATATCAAGACATGCAGACAATAAAGATGAAACAAGTAATAATTAAATAAAGCAAACAAATTCTCCCTTTCTTTGATCGTAAGAGGATTATTGGAGTATATTATAAACATTGTTTTAGAACTGAACACTCAATAGCTACAAAATGGCTCATTTGCTAATATTGTAATTGTTCAGTTGGGAGCTAGGCACCTAGGCAATCCATCTCCATCTAAAAAACACAAATATTTAGTTGGCAATTGAAGATACACAAAGAAACTAAACTATGAGAGGACACTCTTGGAACACATACAAAAAGATAAAGAGCCTAATTTTGGTGGGTTAGCAAAAATGGCATGTCATCATATCATATACTACTAGTAGTAGTACTACTCAAAATAAATTAAAAACAGTGACTTAAGAATTCTATAATCATTACTATAGAATTCTCAATCCACAGCTAATATTGGGTATCGATGGATGCAATCAGCCCATGGACCCTTGTTAGACTCACCAACTATGTCCCTAATACACTTCAAAACTACACTGTTACACTTGGGACCACTTCCCATTCCAAGTAACCAAATATTATCACCTTTCTGCACTCTTTCCTTAGCTTCCAAGTAAGCCAAATCATACCACACTGAAGAAGAAGACTGGTTTCCAAACCTATGCAATGTCATCAATGCAGCTTCAATTTCTCTCTCTCCAAGCTTCAACCCTTTCCCTACTTCTCTTATCACTCCTTTCCCTGAACAAGGCAAGCAAAAATGCTTTATCACCTTCTTAAAATTCGGCACATATATCTCCTCACACTTCACAACCCTCTTCTTCATCACAGAAACTCCATACCAAAACTTTTCCGAAAAGGGCAATATTTCACAACCCAAAATGGAAATATTTGAACGAAGAGTTTCACCAGCTTGAAGCAAGTCACGGGTCAATGTCACCCCAAGTTTTCCATCTGAATCTTCTTCTCTAATGGCTGAAAAATAAGCCTTATCATCAAATACCCTTTGCGTTCTAAGTGTCCTAACCAACCTGTATTTTGCAGATTTACTTGCTTCTTTCTTGTTTGAGAGAAGAATTGCTGCACTTCCCATCCGAAAGAGACAGTTAATAATCAACTTAGAACGTTCATTCCCTGAATACCAACCTTGTGACAAGATCTCAGTGCTGAGAACAATAGCATTAGAGTTACTATGAACTTTAAGAAGATTCTGAGCTAAGTCAATACAAAGGGTACTAGCACTGCACCCCATACCAGAAACATTATAGCTCTTAATATCACTTCTCATTGAATATCTGTTAACGAGAATAGATGTTAACGAAGGTGAGGGACAAAAGGCACTGCAGTTTAAGACAAGTATATCTATATCAAAAGGTGAAGTGTTGGTTTTTGCAAAAAGATCATCCATGATAGGGAAAAGAACCATGTGCACTTCTTTGATGGGTTCTATGTGATGGGTATTTGGTGGAATTTGGTGAAGTGAAGGAGGGAGATAAGTTTCTTCACTTTGTCCTGAAGAATGAAGGACTTTAGCCATAAAATCTATGCTTTCAGTGTTGAAAACTCCAAACAAGGAAACGTTTTCTAGAAATGATGCAAATGGGACCCTGCAATAGCGGGGTGGTTTGAAACATGAGAAATCTACAAGATAAATAGGAGAAGGTTTTTTTGAGAGGAAGTGTTTTACAAGGAAACAAATAAGGAGGAAACATAGGAGGCATAAAAAATGGAACATCATGAGTTCCATGTATCGAAGAAGAAAGAAAGCTTCAACAGATGATGCAGGCACAAAACCATAGAAAATGATAGAGTTTTTGAAGGAGATGGGGAAAAAATGGTTTGTGTTTGAAATGGCATTCATTATTAGGAATGGTGCTACCTGCTATTCTATTATTAATTACACCAGAAGTAGAACTATTATAGTAGATAGTTGGAGTAAATACGAGTAGATAAGAAAATAGTAAAACCTCAGTCTCACAAATTAATGAGAAGTAGAGGGAACAGATGGGAGTACTAGTACATTGGAATGGGGTTTTTTTTCCCACCGTATCCTGAAAAAAAAAATTAATTATTAAATTGGACTACTTTAAAATTAATTTCCAATCTAGCACACTTTTTTTTAGTTAAGAAGTCCTCTCCCCCCTTAGCGACTTCTCAACATGAAAACTTAATTTTTTTTAAAATTTCAGTTGAGAAGTCGCCTCCCCAAGGGGACTTCTCAACTGTGTTTTTTGATTTTTTTTATTTTCTTTTATAGGAATTTAATTAAATTAAAATAAATTTGAAAAATAAATTAAAAAATTAAAATTGTTAATTTAAAATTGCTAATATAATTAATAGTGAAAAATATTATTAAAAACTAATTAGACACTATCTACAAATTATAATTACATAAAATATTGAAATAGCTGTATTTTTTCGGAGTCAAAGAAATTGTTCGGCCACAAAGCGGTAGACCCGCGACCACATTTATGGTCGACTTCAGAGCATGCACATGTGAATGTGGAGAATTTCAGGCACTGCACTATCCTTGTTCACATGTGATCGCAGCCTGTTCCAAAATTAATTACGACCACATGCGCTTTGTGCTTCCGCAATACACAATGCAATATATTTTCAATACATACTTTGTGGAGTTCCCAGCATTGCCATCTGAGTTGTCCTGGCCTGATTTCAATGGTATAGAATTGCAGCATGATCCGACAATGCGGAGAGATAAAAAGGGTCGTCTACAGTCTACCCGTATTCGTACTGAGATGGATCAAAGAGAAAGGCGTAGCCGCACCAAGAGATGCGGTATTTGTAGAAATGAGGGTCACAACAGAAACAACTCCCCAACCGCAATCTAGACTAGTCACAGTCCTTCATTCTTCCATTTTGTATCTGATTTTTGTAATATCGTAATAATTAAATAAATACAGCTATTTCAACATTTTATGTAATTATAATTTGTAGATAGTGTCTGATTAATTTTAATAATGTTTTTTACTATTAGTTATATTAGCAATTTTAAACTAACAATTACAATTTTTTAATTTATTTTTCAAATTTATTTTAATTTAATTAAATTCCTATAAAAGAAAAGAAAAAATTAAAAAAAAACACAGTTGAGAAGTCCCCCTGGGGGAGGCGACTTCTCCACTGAAATTTTAAAAAAAATTAAGTTTTCATGTTGAGTAGTCGCTAAGGGGGGAGGCGACTTCTTAACTAAAAAAATGTGCTAGATTGGGAATTAATTTTAAAATGGTCCAATTTAGTAATTAATTTTTTTTTACATGCTACAGTGGGAAAAAAGCCTTGGAATGGAGTGGTTTAATGAGAAAGGAAGTAGGAACGGGTTTTGTAAAAAAAAGTTAATCGAGCAAATATTTTTTAATTTAATGATTTTTAGAATGAAATATGTTTTTTTTACACCTAAAAGTTACGGTTACACCGCATTCATATTTCATTTACATATAGTGTTTTTTTGTTAGTTTTTCTCTCTCAAAATTTCACACACACTAAGGTTCCGTTTAACAATGCACATTCGCTAACTTATAACGGATAGTTTATAGTTGATAGCTTATAGCGAATAAATTATAGAGGATAAATCTTTTGTAAGTGTTTGACGTGATTAGCTTATACTAGTAGCACTTTTTAGTAGCTTATAGTGTTTTTTTGAAACGTTACTTGATGTAGCGTTTGAGCATATAACTTATAACATTTTATTTTTTCTCTCATTTTTACACCGGTTACATTAATTAAATTCCTCATTTATCTTTCATTAAATCAATATTCTCTCTCGTATTTAAACATTAATTACATATGTCTATTTATGTCATTTCTAATAAACTAGTTCGTTTCTTTTTGTAAAAAAAAATAAACTATCCGTAAGGCCTAGCTCAACTGGCAAATGCCAAAATTGCTAGGCTGGATATCATGTCCCGGGACCTCACTGTTGTGTGTGTGAGTTTCAAGTGGCATTTGTCACTCCGTCTAGAACAAAAAAAACTAGTTTGACCGCTAATTTTACCAAACACTTTAAGGCTTTGTTTGGTAAAAAGTAGCGGATAGCAGATAAGCTAGCGGTAGCGAATGAGCGGATATCATATAGCGAATGAGCTAGTGGATAGAGGATTAGAAAAATGATGTGTTAGGTAAAACTAGCAGTTGAACTAGCTGATAAATGTAAAATGACATAAAAGAACATATTTATTTAATTCATGATTAAATTTATTGCTTGGTTTATTTTAATAAGGATAGAAAATGAAGTTAAGAAAATTAATAACGGTAAAAAAGTAAAATGTTATACGCTATCCACTCAAACGCTACTTGAAGCAATGTTTCAAAAAAAGCTAAATGCTACCCAAAAAACGCTAAACGTTAGTGCTTACCAAACATATGTACTTGTCAACAGCTGGTCAAATACGCTAGTCTCATCCGCTACCCGCTAGCGGGTGAGACACGCCAAACATAGCCTAATCTACTAGCTTACCTTCTATCAGCTCATTTGCTATCTGTTAGCTTATCAGCTATCTGCTAATTTCTGCCAAACAGAGCCTAAACCTGACTGTATTTTATACGGTGTAAGATACTGGTCGTAAAATTTGGTTGTAAAAAAACACTCTTTTTAAAATAGAAATATGTTACTCCCTTCATTATATTCCAATATAAAATTTAATACTCTAAAATACTCACTTGTTTCACAATAAATATCGTTTTAAGGTTATTTACTCATACCAAAAAAACTAATAAATTTTATTAATTTTGATGAAATTATTTATTTATTTTTCTATGATATCATGAATTATTTATTATTCTGTTCTACCAACTTCTCTCTCTAAAACAAATAAATTAAAATATTGTTAACAAAATTATAGTTAATATTGCATTGAAATCTGAAAACAATAAGTATATTGAAATAATAATTTTCTAAAAATCCAACAAGTAATATTTATGGTGTAAATTTTAATTTTCCCAATTGAAACCAAAACATTTTTTTCTCTTTTTTCTTTAAAATCCTCTGTTCCAACGCTTATGTGTAGGGGTGTTTGTGAGTTGGTTTGGATCAGATTTTACTAAATCTGTTGTCCAAACCAAATATAATTACTTTGTTTTGGTTGGTTTGGATTTTAGCTTTTTTTCTTCAAAATCAGAACTAAACCAATCCGATATTGAACGGTTTGGTTCGAATATTGGGCTTACAGATCATGTACTAAATCATTAATTTTATAAAATATAAAAAAATTACAATTTTTTGTAATATTTCAACACTTCTAAATAGCCAAAAAAATTACACTAATTTAAACTCAAACTCGTTAATCGTCTTCCAATCCATATTATTAAAATTTTACAACCTAATCATAAATTATTAAGATAAAAGGTCTAAGCAAATAAAATCTCGTGCTTTTAAAATTACAAAACTAGTATTGGTTGGTTCGGGTTCGCAGGTTTGTTTTTTAAAATCCGTTACTCAAACCGAACTACAATGGGTTGGTTCGGGTTGGTTTGACTTTGGCCCGATCACGAAAAATGGCCGAACCAAATATATCGGTTTGGTTTGGAATTAGGCGAACCACTGAATTGTAAATGGAGGGATAGGTGAGACTCTCGTTATTTAGGTGAGAGAGACTTTTTTAATAAGCAAAAATATATTATTTGTTGGAGTACAAGGGGTACTCCAACCCAATACAATACCCATTGGAAAAAGTCTCCAATGGTCAAAATCCATTGAAAAAAAGACCTAAGGAGAAAATAGAGTACCTCAAAAATTACATGTGCACATAAATAATGAATGTTAAAGAAGGTGAAGGACAAAAGACACGACAGTTTACCATAAATATATCTATATCAAAAGGTGAAGTTTTGGTTTTTGGAAAAAGATCATCCCTGACAGGGAAAAGAACCATGCAAACCTCTTTGATGGATTTTATGTGATAGGTATTTGGTGGAATTCGGTGATGGATGGAGTAGTTAATATTATTCCCTCCATTCCATTTTGTATGTTGTTTTAGCAAAATTAAATTATCTCAAATTGATCGTTGTTTTACTATTTCAATGTAGCATTTTATATATTTTTTTACATCCATATACCCTTATTTATTATGAGAATTTTTACATCCATTAAATGATTCACATTTATCTATGAGGAGAGATAAAAGGTTAAAAGGTACTCCCTCTGGTTTCTATTATAATAAAATTTTAAAATTCACAAAGACTAATGAGGTTATTAAATGTGATGCAATTTAAGCTTTATCCCAAATATATCCCTCGTATTAATTTTTTGTACCCACTATGTGATTTTCTAGTAAACTTATATCTCACATTAAATAGGGGTATAAAAAAATTTAACAATTAGTATACTTTGAAAATGAATCTTTTTCCTATAATTAGGACCAAAAAATGTACCAAAACTTTTCTTATGATAAGAACCGGAGGGAGTAAATTACACTATATTTTTTATCAAATCTAGACAATTAATAATTTTTCTTAAAGAATGTGACAGAACCTTAAACTATATTTGAGCAAAAAAGAACCTTAAACTATATACAAAGTGAGACCGAAAGAGTACATTAAACTTTGAAAACAATAAGTAAAATGAAATAAAATTCTTCTAAAAACCCGACAAGTAACACTTATGATGTAAATTTTAATTTTCCTAATTGAAAAACAAAACATTTTGTCTCTTGTTTCTTCAAAATCCTCTGGTCCGACCTACGCTTATTATGTGTTGTAAATGCAGGGAGAGGTGAGGCTCTCTGTTCCACTTCCTCATCTTTAGTAGAACTACTGAATTAGTGGGTTAACATGAGTAGATGGGGCCTTTTTTTAACAATAACCCCACTCTAACGTTTTAGTTTCATTTTGCATTTTAATATGGTCTTTACTAGAAAAGTAGTGTAATTGGTTGGGAAAATGAGATCATACTTTGTTCCTGTTCACAACTGATTCATTGATGAATTGACTGACATTTTACAGATTGTGCCGGGTGTTAAGTTGGTTCATGGTTGAACTTGAATTTATTGCAGCTTATACCAAATTGTGTGAGCCCCTTCTTCAACCTTCACCTTTTACAAAACACAGCCACATTTTTCCAGAGAACGAGAGATGAGCGGAGAGGAAAATGTGGAGAAGATCACTCACCGTATAGAATAAAAGAAAACCGAAACTACCCACCCGTTAGAACCGCCGTCCGTCGAAACCGCACCCGCCAGAACCGAAACTCAAAATGGTCGGAGGTGGTTGTTTTTTCCGCTCCTCGGTTTTACTTCGGATGAGAACTTTTCATACCGAATCCGGACTACCCGACCGTTTGTCCAGCCCTACAAGAAAGAGAAAGAAGTTTGGTTGAATGTAATTCATTAAAACTTATAATAATACTTATATATTTACTATAAGAAAAGTAGTAAAGTTGTTGGCTATGACGGTGATAAAGACGTGATAGACTAGCTAGCAATATGTGCAGCTAGAGTTGAAATAAACCAACAAGCTATCCTAGCCTCTGACTTCTTGGTAATCCCTCACAAATATTACAATGTGATATAAATATTGTATTGGATTCACAGGGTGAGGACGGATTCGGCTTGTACTGGATTGAACATTTGGCAACCGATTCCGTCCAAATGGGACCATTATTAACCAAATTTGTAAATATGCCATCCGATACCCATTTTTAACCGACCGTAAAAACGTTTACACTTTGGGTAATTTGGATTTTCGGTCGGTTTAAACATTTTGTATTACCAATTTAATTTGTGCCAGTTTTACAACAAATGTACGGATGAAAAGGTGAGGAATGGCAAACCAATTTATTTTTTATTTATATATAGAATATAGAATGGCAAAGCAATTAATAGCAAAGGCGGACCTACACAATATTCTCGGTTGAGATTCAGTTGAACCTCCTCGAAACAAAATGTTAGTACTAGTACCACTATATAAAATTATTTTGAACCCTCCCAAATTTTTAATTTGTACTAGTATTCTTAAATTTGCATCCAATTTTTAATAAAGCTGTCTTACCAATCTCCGCAAGAGATTATTTATAAAATTTTAGGAAGTAATTTTATGGATATCACATATTTTTACAGACTACTTGTTTTCACATACTTTAGGACTTAAATAGATAATGACGGTAAACTTAGAGACTAATTTGATGATTTTCTCTTAAATATATGTACACTTAGATAACTTGATTCCTTAGTTTTAGTAAATTAAGTGAAGACATTTGAAAAAAAATTAACAATCCGAAGAACCTTAGTGAATTTTTTTGGCACCTCCTGACCTAGAGAGTCCTGAGTCCGCCACTGATTAATAGCTCCTTTCCGTATCTCTTTTTAAACTTTTTTTGCAAACCCCATATTCCTAGCAATGCAAGGGGACACGATCCTCTCCTACTGCATTCTCTCTTTCTCTATCTCTCAACCATTAATTACAATCGTTGGATTAATCCAACGAATCAGATTAAAAGGGAAAAAATCAATAGAAATAATAAACCAAACTCACTTTGAGCGTGAATGGATTCTACCAAAACAGTGCAAAATGGGAGATCTCACTTGATAATGGTTACGACATGAACATGGGAGCGCGGGGAAATGTGAGATAGAAATGGGGCGCCGGTCATGACGGTGGTAGCGATGGCGATGCAGCTGACATGGGCTTTCACTTGGCGGGCTCCACTCATCTATCAGTATTCGGTGTAGTACCTTAATCCAGCCAATAGGTAGCCTTTTCCATAGCCTGACTCTAAATGAAAACACCAATTGTTAGTAATTAAACCCATGAGGAGAGCCCAACCCAAAAGACTAGTTCATTAGGTGAGAGAGCCTCATAGCTTTAGTACCACATTGAGCCTTCTTATTTACTCAATGCGGGACTCATAACACAACACCTAATATCATTCGATTGTATGTTTGATTTGAACAACAAAATGGCGATTGATTATAATATTCCTGTAACAATGGGCAAGAGTGACGGCGAGAGTAAAATCGCAGAACAATAGTGAGAGAGACGCAGGTGGAGAACATAGTAAAAACAAAATAAAGTGTACTGCTACATAGGTTTGGTTGATTATATTCTATTGATTTTTTTCTATTTTAATCTGATCTGGTGGATTAATCCAACAATTGTAATTAATGGTTGAGAGAGAGGAGAGAATGCATTAGGAGAGGATCTGAATCCCAATGCAAGTATTGTCATGTCAGCCGTCAATTACAATTTGGCACGGAAGCTATATGTTGTAGCTTCCGCACTGTAATACCCTAATTTTGTCCTATCCAAAAATAAGAAATTTTATTTATTTTTAATAAAAATATTTATTTTCTTTTTCATGTCGTGTATTATTCTATTTTAATTGCCACAAGTTTTTAACAAAAATATAATAATTAGAAGTATCAAAACAAAATAGGCAAAGGAGCATAGGGGGGGTCTGTAAAAAAAATATAGAGGTGCAATCAGGATTGGGCCATTTAAAGCCCATTCCTCCACCAAACCCTAACCCAATTCGCCTAACCCAATCCAATTCCTATCCAACCCATAACCCAACTCCTCCTAACCCTAATTACTATCCAACCCATACCCATTTCCCCTCCATAAAACCCTAATTCGACCACCCCCCCTTTACCCTAAAAACCATCCACATTCAATCCCCCCCTTTCCCTAAAAAATCATCCACATTCACTCCCCAAAACCCCTCCTAAAAATTCGACCTACTCCCCCCTTTTTCCTCCTTGAAAATTGCATTCTCCCTTCCACACTCCACCTTTCCTCTTTTCCCTCAATTCCACTTCCCCACACTTCCCACTTCCCCATTTTTCATTTCCCCATACACTCAATCTCTCTCTTCTCTCCCCACTCCACGGATCCTACCCCCCTCTCTCCTCAATCTCACGCTCACTCTCCCTCTCTCACACTCAACCTTCATTTTCTCTTTCTTTCTCCATCACACACAACTCACACTCAACCTTTCTCTTCTCCTTCACTCATCCTTCTTCTCCAATCCCTCTCCTACACACCCACACTCACACACTCATTTCCCTCACATGGATCTCCTCCTTTCACGCCCCATTCCTCTTCTCACACACACTCACGGATTTTTTTTTTCTCTCTCACACACAAACCATCATTTCCCTTCACCAACTACCTCCAAACCTCCGCCCCTCCATCATATCAAATCTTTCTCAAGTCAGAAAAAAGGGAAGAACTACTGTGCAAGGTATGGAGGCCACGAGTTTGAAGACAAAGAAGGCATCACCCTTAGTATAAATGGAGACCACAAGTTTGTACGAGGGGGCGGATTTTTTTTTGGGGAGAAAAAGGGAAGAAGAAAATTCTCAAAAAAAGTGTAGATTGTTTATTTTTTCCCTTCTTTTCTTTTACTTCTCCTTCCAAATTTTTTTTTTTAGTTTAAAAATCTTGTTGTATTAAGGAGACCCGGGAAGAGGTTCTTCCCAACGTTGCCAAGTTTTTTCCTTAAGGTACCATAATGTAATTTTTGGATTTAATACATTATTATTGTTTTTTTTGCTTTTTATTTCATTGTTGCTGTTTTTTTTCTTTTTTTTTCATGTAAATATTGTTGCTTTTCTCATTACTTATGTTATTGCTGTTTTTGTTTATTTAATGTAGTCGCTTTTTTTTTGTATATATATTTGTTGCTGTTTTTATTTGTTGTTGTTTTTTTACTAAATTGTTGCTTTTTTATTGTTGCTGTTTTATTTATTTGTTACTGTTTTTTTAATTGTTGCTGTATTTTTTGTTATTTTTGCTGTATTTCGGATTAAAATAAAATAATAAAAAAAATATTTTTTTTAAAAATAAATGTTGCTGTTTTTATATTAAAAAGTGTTGCTTTTTTTTTATTTAAATGTTGTTATGTTTTATTAAGTGTTACTGTTTTTTTTATTAAATTGTTGCTGTATTTTTTGTTATTTTTGCTGTATTTCGGATTAAAATAAAATAATAAAAAAAATATTTTTTTAAAAAAATAAATGTTGTTGTTTTTCTATTAAAAATGTGTTGCTGTTTTTTTTTAAGTGTTGTTATGTTTTATGTTGCTGTTCTTTTTATTATTAAATGTTGCTGTTTTTTTTATATTAAAAAGTTGCTGTTTTTTTATTATTTAAATTTGTTACTTTTTTATTTAAATATTAATGTAATTTTCGGATTAAAATAAAATCCTTTTCAAAATAAAAAAAAATATTTTTTATATAAAATAATTGGTTACTAATATCACTATCCGTTTTAAAAAAAAAAAAGGGTAATAATAATAATCATTTTCCCCAAAAAAGGATGAAGAGTAATTTAGTCAAATAGCAAAAAAGTAAAAATAAATTGATCAACCGTTTTTAGCGTCAAAACGCTATTTGCACCCCCGACAACCATTTTTCTTTTTAGCGCCAAAACGCTATTTGCACCCCCGGCAACCATTTTTCTTTTTAGCGTCAAAACGCTATTGACACCCCCCAGGTTCTGATAATACAACCCTTGTTTTTAGATTTAAACTCCTATGTTAATTGCACCCCCACGTTTTTAGTAATACAGTACCCTTTTTGACAGCAAACCCATCCATTTTTTTACTACAAGCCCATCTTTTTAGACACAACCTAGTTCATAAAAAAACGATTTGGTCTCACTGTTCACACCCCCCATTTTTGATACAACACTCCTTGTTGCTAATTGTGCCTCTTTTTTTTTTACTACCACCCATTCCGTTTTTATTCACCCCATAATGCTTTCAAATCATTTTTCTTTATTTCAAACAACCATACTCACACAAAAAATAGGTTGTTACTAATGGTCACTCTGAGCCTAGCTTGTTTGACCGTTAGGACTAACCTTCTTTTTTTTCACAGCGGATTAGTAGCGGTAATCACTCTGAATTTATTCGTTTGATCATCGCAAACACCCGCCTAAACTTCAAGAAATTTTCAATTAATAGAAAACAAACGTAATCTCAACTCCCTTTTTCTAAAAAAAATCACGCTTCCCAGTAAGCATTTTTTTCGAACGAAACGCTCGATCACAAACCGGGTATTTATAACAGTCACTCTGGGCCCCGCCCGTTTGAACGCTGTAAATACCTTTCTTTTCCGAATAAGCCATTAATGACGACCACTCTGGATTTATCTGTTTGGTCACCATGAACGGCCTCTAGTTTTCGCAAACTTTTCAAAAATAAAAAATACCAACACACAAATATTTTCTACCCGAGAACTACGTAGCTTTGATTTCTCCATCGCACCCGGAGATACGTAGGAGCGGGGGCCCACTCCTGTCAAGCGCAAAAAACTAAAATTTTTATTAAGTCTTCATTTCCGTTTTTTTGCAAATAACAAAAAGGGTAAATTAAAATATTTTCTTTAAACTAATTTTTTTTTTCTACACATTAAATTAAAAGGTAACCTTTTTTAGGATGTTGCGGGGTGCTAGTATCTTCCCCGCACTTAATCGACCCCCGAACCCAAAAACAAAGGTTTTTTCAATGTTTTCCTAAAAATAAATATTGATGGCGGCTCCATTGTTCAAAAACAACGAAGAATCCCTCCTTCGGATTTTTCGGTCGCTACAGCTGGCGACTCCACTGGGGACTATTTAAGAGGGTCAAGCCTAATTTAATTAAATGTGTAGATATTTGTTAGTTTAGTACTTTATTTACCCTTAGCCCTTCTACTCGCATGTCTATTTTATTTATCTATTTATTTGCTCTATTGAACCTTAGGGTAGAAAACCTTTGCACTATTATCTGTATTTCTTTTGCAGCACGGGTAGTTTAGGTTGCTTGTATCACACACATCAATTACACTTGTTTGTTGCACACACTCTTGAGCGGGGCCCTATACCCGGGTCTAAAAAAAACCTAGGACGAGTGGAGGCGATTAGTGTCAGTCATTCTGGATTTTATCTGTCTGACTCTCATGAAAGCCTCAGCCAGAGTACGCTCTTTCGTGGTATCCCACACCAGGTAGCTCGCTATCGTTGTGGGTCATATCACGAAAGAGATTTCAGCTCTGGAGACCCTTGTGAGGAAGTGATTAGAGCCACCTGAGAGATTGATCACACAAGTAGCCCTAGACCGTGACCTATATATAAGACCTAACCTGTTTAGGACACAAAGGCAATTCACCTACCCGTTGCATCATCGCAAAAACTTTTTATCTTTCAAAAAAATCAAATAATGAAAACCATTTACTCCTTTTTCCTTTACGTATATTTTATGTGACATGGTTAATGTTTCTCAGAACTTGAATCACCAAAATTGGCTTTTATTAACGCATGTAACGTCATTCTTTAATTCATCATACATCATCGTTATTTCACAAAAAAAATATGTACAAAAAATCCTCACATGCATGCTATTCATCTCATTTAGGTTTGCCGGGAATTGTAAGAGGTTCGAAAGTTTTGTCATAAGCAAGGCGATATGGGATCAAACTGTGAAGCAATCCAAACTCTGAAGTACCCTATAGTAAAACAGCCTAATCTGACAAGTCTAAGGGAATGTGCTGGCCGATTGCCGCCCAACGAGCGCAGGTCTTTTGATAGAGTGTATGGGAAAATTATTATGTTACTACAATTGGACGTGCAAACGGATGCCATTGCCGCTTTGAGCCAGTTCTACGACTCTTCATTAAGATGCTTCACCTTCAAAAATTTCCAGATGGCACCTACCCTGGAAGAATATACACAGATCTTCGGCTCTCCTCAACAAGACAATGGACCCTACCAGTATCAGGGACAATACTACACAGATGAGAAACTCGCCTCAATATTACAAACCAGCAAAGAGAACTTGAAGCTCCGGAAGAAAAATCGAAATGGCATTGCAGGATTCCCACAAGAGTATCTGGAAAGCCAAATGAAATCCTTCGCCGACGCTAGAAATTGGGGTCCTTTTAAGCAGGTGTTAGCTTTGACCATCTTTAGCACTGTCCTATTTCCACGCCTTGAAAGATATGTGGACACAACAGCTATTGGTGTCTTCTTATCCTTCAAGGATGGAGAAAACCCACTCAATCCGATTCCAGCCATGCTTGCAGACACTTACTGTACTTTCACTCATTATAGTGAGCTAAGGGGAAAGAGGATATCTTGTTGCCTGCACGCCTTGTATGTTTGGCTTCTCACCCATGCTTTCGTTAACAAAGTCAGAGTAGAAGGCCCAATTGAAGAGTGGCGATAAGGAAACCACCTTTCGTCAATGGCTCCAAAAGAGGATCCAAGACACCCAATTGCCTTACCAAAGTGCACTATGGGTTGAGGAAGAAATACCTGAACCTACCCTTCCCACTGTTGAAGATTTAGATAAGCTTAAAATGGCATTGTCAAAAGCCGAGGAAGAAAAGAAGGGCTTGCAGGCAGAGTTAGAGAAAGTGCTCCTAAAAAACCAGAAATTGGAGGAAGAGAACGCAAGTAAGTCAGTGGCCATTGAAGACAGCCGCAAGCAGCTCAAGATTGAACAAAAGAACAAACTAGAGGTTCAAAAGTACCTAAGAGGGGCGAAAGAGGAAATAAAACGTTGCAACCTGAAAATGAACCAAGCCATCGATGATACATACAAGTGGAAAAAGTTATGGGAAGAATCAATGATGGCTGAAAAGACCGCACAGAGCCTGCTAATGGTATCAAAGAGAGAATCCCGGAGGATGGCAGCCGAGTTTGAAGAGCAAGTGAAAAGTATCAAGCAGGATAAAGATACCATTGAAGAGATACTCCGAGAATACCAGCAAGCCTTAAGAAGGGAGCATGAAAAATCTGATGAGCTGAACGACCATATCAGATATCAAGAGGAGGTCTACCACCAGCTGAAGACAGAAAGCATCTATTGGGAGAACCGCTTCGTGGAGTTGGTCAGCAGGATAGAAAACCATGAAGCCTTCATAGAGTTGAAGAATGAAAGCTTATACTGGAAAGACAGATTCTCAAAGTTGGCATGGCTGGCCAATCGAGCTATCACCGGAATCCCCAAACGTCTAAAGGAGGCTAACGCGGCAATGCACCCGTTTAACACCCCGGTTCAAGTTTCCGAATTCATGGAGTTTTGCGAGGTTCTGATTGCCGAACTCCGGGAGAAGGCTGGCAGCACTACTAGTAGAAAAAGAGGGAGGAGTGGAAAAATGAAAGCCATATGTATTTGAGTGAAATTTAAAGAACATTGTACTTTTCTTTTCGAAGTTTTATTTCCAAAATGTTGTACTTTCCTCCATCAATGAAGTTTGTTTGTCTCACATGCTGATCCTTTATCTTGAAAATATTGTGGAACTTTAATCTGTGTACTTATGACAAATCAGGATGCGCTTGCAATTCCCGACCTAAAACAATAAGACTCACGCACACATGCATCATTCGCATTTTCATACTCATACATATACTCATACCATGTGTCCCACCAACAGAGAGTAAAAGACAAGCTGGTGCGTCGACATCGCTATTGGACTCGCTCTCAGGCCAGAAACATGGAAGAAAACCAGGACAATCCGCCTCAAGATATCCCGGATCAAGGCAATCTAGGCAATCAAGAGCTTAGGGCAGAAATAGATGGGATGAAAGAACAGATGGCTGAAATCTTAAAGGTTTTACAAGCTTTGAGGGACAAAGACACAAGTGAAGATGTCTCCGCTGGGAACACGGAAAATCAAGTTACCAACCCTCCTCCTCCCAATGGACTCGGGATCCCGCATACAGTACCCCCCACTGGGATTAATGACCAGGGTTACATATGGCCTCCTTACGGACTTCCACAAGGTTACGCACCTCCGACAATCAATGCTAGTCCAGAAGACGGTCCCTCAGGAGTCGCGGGCCAACAACAGCTTACACCAACGGGTCACGATGGTAATCCGGGGGCACCACAAGTTCAAAACCCGACCCCCGTCGTCATACCACAAAGACTCCCACTTGGCTGCCCTCCACCGCCGATAGTTGACGCTCAAGCTCAGGGTTCCAACCTCAGGAATCCCACTCATTCACATACCCCAAATGTGAACCCAGCCATAGTTCCGATGATCCATCCTTACTATGGTATGAGTGGGCTCCCTCACAATTACTCTATGGAGAACCCCCAAGCCAAAGACAAACTACAAATGCTTGAGGAAAGGTTGAGAGCAGTCGAGGGATCCAATGTTGGTGCGAGAGATGCTTATGACTTGTGCCTCGTCCCTAACGTGGTCATCCCTCCAAAATTTAAGGTGCCAGACTTCGACAAGTACAGAGGGTCGACTTGCCCTGTAAGCCACTTAACCATGTACTGCAGGAGGATGGCGGCGTTTGCTCACGACGACAAATTGCTCATCCACTATTTCCAAGATAGTCTGTCTGGGGCAGCTTCGAGCTGGTACATGCAATTAGAACGTGCCCATATCAGATGCTGGAAAGACCTAGCCGATGCATTTTTAAGGCAATACAAATATAACATTGACATGGCTCCCGATAGAACACAATTGCAGAGCATGACGAAGAGAGACAATGAGTCCTTCAAAGAATATGCCCAACGCTGGAGAGGTTTGGCCGCACAAGTGGTACCACCTTTGTTAGAAAAAGAGATGGTATCAATGTTCATGGATACTCTTCAATCACCTTTCTACGACAGGTTGATTGGGAGCGTGTCTTCGAACTTTTCAGATATGATCGTCATCGGAGAAAGACTAGAGAATGGATGGAGAAACGGGAAGATTGCATATAGCTCCGCTGGAACCAGCAATCAGAAAAGGCCCTTCCCAGGTTTCCCTAAAAAGAAAGATGGAGAAACCAATGCCATCTCTGGATCAGGAAAGCCTCCCTACAACAACCCCCGACAGACTTTACAAATACCTACTCAAACACCACAAGCCCCACCTCACCAAGTCAACCCAGGCTATAGACCACAAAACTACCAAGAAAGAAAGCCCGCCAATTTCGACCCAATACCCATGTCATACACCGACCTATTCAATCACCTCATCAGTCACAACTTGATCACTCCCCGTCCAATGAGACCCCTTCAACCTCCTTTCCCTAGGAGCTATGACCCATAGGCTAGCTGTGGATTCCACGCTGGGGCAGTTGGCCATTCAACAGAAAATTGCAAGACATTGAAATATGTAGTACAAGATTTAATTGGATCTAAATGGTTAAGCTTCGCAGAAGAGGGTCCGAATGTTGCCACTAACCCTCTGCCGGGGCACGAGAAACCCTCCGTCAATGCCCTTGAGGATGATGAGGGGAAATTATTGGTCAGAAAGGTGGAGGACATTGTCACACCCTTGGACCTCATCCATGCTGATTTGTGTCACTTCGGAATCATTATGAAGGGATGTACCAGAAAGGGTTCGTGTGCTGATCCCCTTTGTGGCGGGGCCTGTGAAGCATTCAAGCCAGTCCTGCAAGACTTATTAGACCGACACATAATACAAATAAGTCTTCAGAGGAAAGAGGAAGGCGTGTCGACTCTCCAGTCAAGCATTGACCAGAGCAAGAGTATCCGGAAACCATTGGAAATCCATTACAAAAAGGACACAAAGCTAACCACCGTTGTGCCTAAACCAATCACTATTCAAGTGCCAGTCCCTTTTCCCTTTAAAAGCACCAATGCAGTCCCGTGGAATTACGATGTGAAGGTTCAGACCAATCCAGATGTCATTAACATCTCAGGGACCGGTGGGATGACTCGAAGTGGGCGTTTCTATACCCCTGGAGGGCCTAGTGAGGACCGAGCAAAAGAAGGGGAGGAAAGAACCCGTAAGGGCAAAAGCATAGAGCGGGAACCTGTCGATAAAGATGCGGGAAAGAAGACGTTATCCGAGCAAGAAGCCAGTGAATTTCTGAAGCTTATGAGACAAAGCGAGTATAAGGTGGTTGATCAACTGAACCAAACTCCCGCAAAGATATCTCTGTTGTCATTACTGCTCAGTTCCGATGCCCATCGTGCAGCATTGACAAAAGTATTGAATGAAGCCCATGTCGCTCATGACATCTCGGTCGGCCAATTTGATGGGATCGTCGGAAACCTTGTTGCAAGTAATTATCTCACCTTTACTGATGATGAGATTCCAACTGAAGGAAGGGGGCACAACAAGGCCCTACACATATCTGTGAAGTGTGGAGATTACTCTCTTGCTCGGGTACTTATTGACAATGGTTCATCTTTGAATGTATTACCCAGATCAACCATGGAGAAATTAGATGTGGACTGTTCATACATGAGACCAAGCTCCATATTAGTCAGGGCCTTTGACGGATCAAAAAGGGAAGTCATCGGAGAAATGGAATTACCTGTGCAAGTAGGTCCGGAGCACTTCGTGGTGACCTTCCAGATAATGGACATTGCCCCATCCTACAGTTGTCTCTTGGGGAGGCGATGGATCCACTCTGCAGGGGCAGTTCCCTCTTCTTTACACCAGAAGCTCAAGTTCATAGTCAACAATAAGCTGGTGGTTATTTTCGGTGAGGAAGAAATGCTGATAAATAAGTCCGCTCCCACTCGTTACATTGAGGCTGCTGAAGAGTCTTTCGAGACTGCCTTCCAAGCATTGGAAATCGCCAATACATCTGCTATGTTAGAACCCAAGCTATCCAAGACTGCCGTGATGGTTGCTAAGTTCATGTTAGGAAAAGGCTACCAAGCTGGAGGAGGCTTGGGAAAAACCGGACAGGGGATCCTGACGCCAATACAGCCAGAGGAGAACAAAGATAGGCATGAGATAGGATATCGGCCCAATCGCACTGACAAGAGAAGGATTGTGGAGGAAAAGAAGGAGCGGAGGTTAGCCAGGCTTGAGGACAGGGTGCCAAATACGAAGAGGATCACCATCTGCGACATCAAGGAAAGCTTTCGGAGTGCGGGAATGTTGAACCCCAATCAGATCGCCGCAGTTGAGGACGATCTAAACGCCGAAGAAGGCGTCGTCAGTCTTGTACGCCCTTGTCCTGCAAACAAAAGGCTCATGAATTGGGAGATCGTTGATTTTCCTGTGGTTTTTAGTTCAAAGTAATGTTTCTATAATGTAACCCTCTGGCTCTGCCCAAGGCCTTAGGATATTTCATTCGGGCACGCATGTTTTCCTTTCAATATTAATATCAATGCAACGTTATTTCAGTTCCCAATAAACCCCCGTTTTTCTTTTCTTGTTACATTCGCTTCTTATTTTCTTTCTTTCGTTTTTATTCCGTTAATTTACACTAATGCAGATCCGAAAAAAATGTCTTTGAAAATAACAACGCCAATAATCCATATTGTAACTTTGATCACCCCATCAATCAAACTGAGGAAGATGTTGAGGATAATTGGGAAACCCCTCCAGAGTTAATGAGAATGATGGAACAAGAGGAAAAAATAATCGAACCCCACGAGGAATCAACTGAAACGATCAACTTAGGCACGGAAGAAGACAAAAAAGAAGTCAACATTGGCACCACATTGAAAGACAGCGAGCGAGAGAAATTGGTTAGGTTGTTGTTTGACTATGTTGACGCCTTCGCATGGACATACCAAGACATGCCTGGACTGGACCCCAACATAGTCGAGCATAAGTTACCGGTAAAACCAGAATGCCCGCCGGTAAAACAAAAGTTAAGAAGGATGAAACCAGAGATGTCATTGAAAATCCGAGATGAGGTTAAGAAGCAGTTCGATGCTGGGTTTTTAGCGGTAGCAAAATACCCTCAATGGGCAGCCAATATTGTACCGGTCCCAAAGAAAGACGGTAAGGTTCGGATGTGCGTCGATTATCGAGATTTGAACAGAGCCATCCCCAAAGATGACTTCCCTTTGCCTCACATTGATGTCCTGGTAGATAGCACAGCACAACACTCTCTGTTCTCCTTCATGGATGGATACTCCGGATACAACCAAATTAAGATGGCCCCCGAAGACATGGAGAAAACCACCTTCATCACTCTCTGGGGAACCTTCTGTTACAAAGTAATGCCATTCGGACTGAAGAATGCTGGTGCCACGTACCAAAGGGCAATGGTCGCATTGTTCCATGATATGATGCATAAGGAAATAGAGGTTTACGTGGATGACATGATTGCAAAATCCAAGACTGAAGAAGAGCATATCGTCAATCTGCAAAAACTCTTCGAACGTCTCAGGAAGTTCAAACTCAGATTAAACCCTGCCAAATGCACTTTCGGTGTCAGATCGGGAAAGCTGCTGGGTTTCATAGTTAGTCAGAGGGGAATAGAAGTAGATCCAGCCAAAATACGAGCAATACTAGAAATGCCGGTACCGAGTACTGAAAAAGAGGTTCGTGGTTTCCTGGGAAGATTGAACTACATCTCTAGGTTCATATCGCAGCTAACATCTACATGCGAACCCATCTTCAAGCTTTTGTGCAAAAACCAAGAAACAAAGTGGAATAATAATTGCCAAGAAGCCTTTGAAAAGATCAAGAAGTACCTCCAAAATCCACCGATTCTGATGCCGCCTGTGCAGGGCAGACCTCTCATCCTGTATCTAACAGTGCTAGACAAGTCAATGGGTTGTGTACTGGGGCAACATGATGAATCTGGAAAGAAGGAACATGCCATCTACTATCTAAGCAAGAAATTCACCGAGTGCGAGACAAGATACTCATTGTTGGAAAGAACGTGTTGTGCTCTGGCCTGGGCTGCACGTCGTTTGAGGCAGTATATGCTGAGCCACACGACTTGGTTGGTATCTAAAATGGACCCAGTCAAGTATATTTTTGAAAAACCCGCACTCACAGGGAGGATCGCTCGCTGGCAAATGCTACTATCTGAATACGACCTTTTATATGTCACCCAAAAAGCAATCAAGGGTAGTGCATTGGCTGAGTACTTGGCACACCAGGCCATTGAAGATTACCAATCAATGCAGTGCGATTTCCCAGACGAAGATATAATGGCTCTATTCGTAGAAGGGAATCCTCCGGACAACGAAAGGTGGAGAATGTTATTCGACGGCGCTTCTAATTTATACGGGCACGGGGTCGGAGCTGTACTGATCTCTCCTGATAACCGCTTCGTACCGTTTACCGCTAGACTGAGTTTCTACTGCACCAACAACATTGCAGAATATGAAGCGTGCGTCCTAGGCATCAAAGCAGCCCTTGAATGGAAAGTCAAAAGACTCGATGTATATGGGGACTCAGCTTTAGTCATCCATCAGACAAAAGGTGACTGGGAAACCAGGGATTCCAAATTAATTCCTTATCATGATCACATCCAAAAGATGGTTGAACAATTTGAAGAGATCACTTTCCATCATCTCCCTCGCGAAGAAAATCAGTTGGCCGATGCTTTGGCGACGTTGTCATCAATGTTCAACATCAATAACAACAAGAGTCTGACATTCATCCGAATCCAACATCGAGACCTACCGGCACATCATTGTGTGGCAATCGAAGAAGAGCCTGACAGTAAACCTTGGTATTACGATATCAAGCACTATATCACAAACAGAGAATATCCTCCTGGTGCCACTGAGAATGATAAGAGGACACTTAGGAGGCTGTCAATGGGTTTCTTCTTAAATGGGGAAGTGCTTTACAAGAGAAATCACGATATGGTCCTCCTCAGATGTGTAGCAGAAGAAGAAGCAGAAAGAATTATGAAAGATGTCCATGAAGGCTCGTTCGGCACCCATTCTAATGGGCACACCATGGCAAGGAAAATCCTAAGGGCTGGCTACTACTGGTTGTCAATGGAGACTGACTGCTTCAACTACGTCAGAAAATGCCACAAATGTCAAATCTATGCCGACAATATCCATGTACCACCTGCCTCTCTGAATGTCCTAACAGCACCATGGCCATTCTCAATGTGGGGAATGGATGTCATCGGTCCCATCGAACCCAAGGCATCGAAACGGACATCGTTTCATTCTTGTCGCTATTGATTATTTCACCAAATGGGTCGAGGCCGCTTCTTACGCCAGTGTAACAAAGTCAGTGGTTGTCAGGTTCATAAGGAGAGATTTGATTTGCCGCTACGGTCTTCCAAATAAGATCATCACGGACAATGGGACCAACCTGAACAATAAGATGATGAAAGAGTTGTGTGACGACTTCAAAATCCAGCATCATAATTCCTCCCCATACCCGTCCAAAGATGAATGGGGCAGTTGAGGCAGCAAATAAGAACATAAAGAAGATCGTGCAAAAGATGGTAGTGACCTTCAAGGACTGGCATGAAATGTTGCCCTTCGCTTTGCACGGGTATCGGACCTCCATCCGCACGTCAACAGGGGCAACACCATTCTCACTAGTATATGGGATGGAAGCAGTTCTTCCCATCGAGGTGGAAATACCCTCCCTGCGAGTGCTAATGGAAACAAAATTGGAGGAGGCAGAATGGGTTCAAGCTCGTCTGGATCAGTTGAACCTCATAGAAGAAAAGAGAGTAGTTGCTTTGTGTCATGGGCAGTTGTACCAACAAAGAATGAAAAAGGCTTATGATAAAAAAGTGCGCCCCCGCCAGTTCCAAGAAGGAGACCTCGTGCTCAAGAAGATGTTGCCTATCCAAAAGGATTCCCGTGGAAAATGGACCCCTAACTATGAAGGACCTTATGTGGTAAAGAAGGCATTCTCTGGAGGAGCATTGATTCTCACAAAAATGGACGGTGAAGACCTCCCACTCTCAGTGAACTCGGACGCAGTCAAGAAATACTATGCCTAAAGAAATATATGGAAAAAAGAGAAAGATGAGCCAAGCAAAAATGAGCTCGCTAGGTCGAAAACCCGAAAGGGCGGCCTAGGCAAAAATTAGAGCGACCCGGTGGACTGAAAACTCTAAAGAGCAGTCCAGGCAAAAATTAGGGTCAGAAGTTGGACTTTGAGCTACAAAGGCAGTCAATACCTCCGAAAGTTGGACAATGAATGCTCAAAGTTATGTTAATGGGCGATTGGCGTTATTACTTCAAAGATACAAACAATCAAAAGATCAGCTTTCCTTGTTTTCTTTTTCTTCTCTTTGTAGTTTAAACTCCCAATGTAATTTTCAGTCAGCGCGACCTTCTGCGCATTCGTTTTCCATTTGAATATGAAACACTTCCTTTATTCTCTCATTTCCCTATTATCGTAAAAATAATGTTCATGGTAGACGATACTGAATTGCGAAACATGTGCATGATCACAAGCATTATAGTCATTGCGAAATTTCTAAAAATCACAAAAAAGAGATGATCTCTCATAAAGTTGCAAAAAAGGACAAATGCATAATCACTTCAGCAAATCTTAATAACCCGCACTTTGGCACCACTGCTTGAGGCAACCCTCGTATCCCACGTCAAGAGTCATGCGAGTTTGATGATGCCAGCAAAGTCAATAAAGAGCTAAAGAGCAAAAGAGCAAGAAAAGAGAATGAAAAGAAAAAGAAAAAAGGCCAAGAACAAAAGCCAAAAAACAAAATCATTCCACATTTCATTCATCATGTCATCAATTACTTAACTACATGCACGCATGCATCATTCATTGCAAGTGTCTGTTAAGATAATTTTAGTATGTATCGTTAGCACCAACTCTTCAGACCCCCAGCGGTCCTTCAGAGCCCAGGCGCTCCTTCAGACCAACATTGGTCCTTCAATCCAGATCGCACGTCGCGTTATCGAGCAACCGACGGATCATCCGGCCCCAGGCCCTTCAGACTAGCTGTGTCCGCCTAAAAAAACACAGTGCACGTCCTTCGTGGTTATATCAGTTCCGGACCTGATTAACCCTAATGGTCCGCTCGAAAAAAGGCCACCCCCAGACCGTATTACTAGTACCATAAGCTAGTTGCGCTCCTTCAGACCCATCGGTCCCTCAGGCTTAGGCATGCCCTTCAGACCCCGACGGTCCCTCAGTCGAACGCAAGTCGATGCGCCAAGCATTGATTTTGAACTAGACCTTCAGAGCCCCGATGCTCCTTCAGATCCCCAGCGATCCTTCAGATCCCCAGCGATCCTTCAGATCCCCAGCGATCCCCATTTACTTTCTGTCTAAAGCAACCCAGTTTTCATGAGTTTCAAAAAAAAAAACAAAAAACCTCAGTCTGGACAAAATTAGTGTCTCTCTATCTTTATTTCTATTTTCCTCGAGAAATTTGGAACCCCTCCGATTTCCTAGCAAAATATAAATAAAGAGGGGCAGCTGTAATACCCTAATTTTGTCCTATCCAAAAATAAGAAATTTTATTTATTTTTAATAAAAATATTTATTTTCTTTTTCATGTCATGTATTATTCTATTTTAGTTGCCACAAGTTTTTAACAAAAATATAATAATTAGAAGTATCAAAACAAAATAGGCAAAGGAGCATAGGGGGGGGGTCTGTAAAAAAAATATAGAGGTGCAATCAGGATTGGGCCATTTAAAGCTCATTCCTCCACCAAACCCTAACCCAATTCGCCTAACCCAATCCAATTCCTATCCAACCCATAACCCAACTCCTCCTAACCCTAATTACTATCCAACCCATACCCATTTCCCCTCCATAAAACCCTAATTCGACCACCCCCCCTTTACCCTAAAAACCATCCACATTCAATCCCCCCCTTTCCCTAAAAAATCATCCACATTCACAATCCCCAAAACCCCTCCTAAAAATTCGACCTACTCCCCCCTTTTTCCTCCTTGAAAATTGCATTCTCCCTTCCACACTCCACCTTTCCTCTTTTCCCTCAATTCCACTTCCCCACACTTCCCACTTCCCCATTTTTCATTTCCCCATACACTCAATCTCTCTCTTCTCTCCCCACTCCACGGATCCTACCCCCCTCTCTCCTCAATCTCACGCTCACTCTCCCTCTCTCACACTCAACCTTCATTTTCTCTTTCTTTCTCCATCACACACAACTCACACTCAACCTTTCTCTTCTCCTTCACTCATCCTTCTTCTCCAATCCCTCTCCTACACACCCACACTCACACACTCATTTCCCTCACATGGATCTCCTCCTTTCACGCCCCATTCCTCTTCTCACACACACTCACGGATTTTTTTTTTCTCTCTCACACACAAACCATCATTTCCCTTCACCAACTACCTCCAAACCTCCGCCCCTCCATCATATCAAATCTTTCTCAAGTCAGAAAAAAGGGAAGAACTACTGTGCAAGGTATGGAGGCCACGAGTTTGAAGACAAAGAAGGCATCACCCTTAGTATAAATGGAGACCACAAGTTTGTAGGAGGGGGCGGATTTTTTTTTTGGGAGAAAAAGGGAAGAAGAAAATTCTCAAAAAAAGTGTAGATTGTTTATTTTTTCCCTTCTTTTCTTTTACTTCTCCTTCCAAATTTATTTTTTTAGTTTAAAAATCTTGTTGTATTAAGGAGACCCGGGAAGAGGTTCTTCCCAACGTTGCCAAGTTTTTTCCTTAAGGTACCATAATGTAATTTTTGGATTTAATACATTATTATTGTTTTTTTTGCTTTTTATTTCATTGTTGCTGTTTTTTTTCTTTTTTTTCATGTAAATATTGTTGCTTTTCTCATTACTTATGTTATTGCTGTTTTTGTTTATTTAATGTAGTCGCTTTTTTTTGTATATATATTTGTTGCTGTTTTTATTTGTTGTTGTTTTTTTACTAAATTGTTGCTTTTTTATTGTTGCTGTTTTATTTATTTGTTACTGTTTTTTTAATTGTTGCTGTATTTTTTGTTATTTTTGCTGTATTTCGGATTAAAATAAAATAATAAAAAAAATATTTTTTTTAAAAATAAATGTTGCTGTTTTTATATTAAAAAGTGTTGCTTTTTTTTTATTTAAATGTTGTTATGTTTTATTAAGTGTTACTGTTTTTTTTTTTATTAAATTGTTGCTGTATTTTTTGTTATTTTTGCTGTATTTCGGATTAAAATAAAATAATAAAAAAAAATAAATGTTGTTGTTTTTCTATTAAAAAAGTGTTGCTGTTTTTTTTTAAGTGTTGTTATGTTTTATGTTGCTGTTCTTTTTATTATTAAATGTTGCTGTTTTTTTTATATTAAAAAGTTGCTGTTTTTTTATTATTTAAATTTGTTACTTTTTTATTTAAATATTAATGTAATTTTCGGATTAAAATAAAATCCTTTTCAAAATAAAAAAAAATATTTTTTATATAAAATAATTGGTTACTAATATCACTATCCGTTTTAAAAAAAAAATGGTAATAATAATAATCATTTTCCCCAAAAAAGGATGAAGAGTAATTTAGTCAAATAGCAAAAAAGTAAAAATAAATTGATCAACCGTTTTTAGCGTCAAAACGCTATTTGCACCCCCGACAACCATTTTTCTTTTTAGCGCCAAAACGCTATTTGCACCCCCGGCAACCATTTTTCTTTTTAGCGTCAAAACGCTATTGACACCCCCCAGGTTCTGATAATACAACCCTTGTTTTTAGATTTAAACTCCTATGTTAATTGCACCCCCACGTTTTTAGTAATACAGTACCCTTTTTGACAGCAAACCCATCCATTTTTTTACTACAAGCCCATCTTTTTAGACACAACCTAGTTCATAAAAAAACGATTTGGTCTCACTGTTCACACCCCCCATTTTTGATACAACACTCCTTGTTGCTAATTGTGCCTCCTTTTTTTTTTTTTACTACCACCCATTCCGTTTTTATTCACCCCATAATGCTTTCAAATCATTTTTCTTTATTTCAAACAACCATACTCACACAAAAAATAGGTTGTTACTAATGGTCACTCTGAGCCTAGCTTGTTTGACCGTTAGGACTAACCTTCTTTTTTTTCACAGCGGATTAGTAGCGGTAATCACTCTGAATTTATTCGTTTGATCATCGCAAACACCCGCCTAAACTTCAAGAAATTTTCAATTAATAGAAAACAAACGTAATCTCAACTCCCTTTTTCTAAAAAAAATCACGCTTCCCAGTAAGCATTTTTTTCGAACGAAACGCTCGATCACAAACCGGGTATTTATAACAGTCACTCTAGGCCCCGCCCGTTTGAACGCTGTAAATACCTTTCTTTTCCGAATAAGCCATTAATGACGACCACTCTGGATTTATCTGTTTGGTCACCATGAACGGCCTCTAGTTTTCGCAAACTTTTCAAAAATAAAAAATACCAACACACAAATATTTTCTACCCGAGAACTACGTAGCTTTGATTTCTCCATCGCACCCGGAGATACGTAGGAGCGGGGGCCCACTCCTGTCAAGCGCAAAAAACTAAAATTTTTATTAAGTCTTCCTTTCCGTTTTTTTGCAAATAACAAAAAGGGTAAATTAAAATATTTTCTTTAAACTAATTTTTTTTTTCTACACATTAAATTAAAAGGTAACCTTTTTTAGGATGTTGCGGGGTGCTAGTACCTTCCCCGCACTTAATCGACCCCCGAACCCAAAAACAAAGGTTTTTTCAATGTTTTCCTAAAAATAAATATTGATGGCGGCTCCATTGTTCAAAAACAACGAAGAATCCCTCCTTCGGATTTTTCGGTCGCTACACGCACAATCGCACATTTACGTTTTTGTCTACTGTGCAAGGTAGGATTGGCGTAAACGTACGGTCAAATTGAAGCTAGCCTTTATAACTTCCGCATCCAAGATGATGTTACCATGAATTCCAACACTCAATAAGTGAATGTTTGGATTTGGAAGAGCTAAAAATGATTATTTTTTTTACACAAGCTAACAATGATTCGGTAGACAAAAAATTGTTTTTTACATGTTTGAGTGTTCTTGAGTAACATTGATTTTGACTCTAGAATTTATTTTTATCGAAGGCTTTTTGCTTCGAGAATTACTTTTTACTCTCAAATTTATTGTTCAACTTATCTATATGGGAATTCGTCAAAACATAAATTATTTTCAAAGTCACACATATCATTGAGTGTGATTGATTGATAGTGTAATACTTTTTACATTAACAAAGTAAAACAATTAGCCTTATTAAACAAATTGTAGTTAAACAAAATCTATGATACATTAGTAACCCACATGTGAATGAACCATTGTTCCAACATACTATCAGTCTATCACTTACTAATATAATTAAATAAAATGGAAACAAAAAGTCATTTAATTTGTGATTACTGATTTTAATTCTTTACCAAAAATAGTAGGAATGATAGTTAACAGATTTTTTTGAAGGGCTTGGCTGGTGTTGGATCATTTATGAAACATCATAAATTTAAATCATGGGATTTTGATGATTAAGAAGGAATAGCTTGCTAAAGAAACAATAATTGACTGAAATGAAATTATCAATGTTTTGAAAATCGAACCGGACATTGAACTGGTGAGTCCTCCGGGTTATGGTTCAACCGCTTTAAACCGCTCAAAACCGAATAAAACCGTTTTAATTAACTGCTGAAATAACCGAATTGTATAAGGTGTTGGGTCATGGTTTAACCGGATCAACCGCTCCGGTTGGTTCAGTTTTTAAAACACTGGAAATTATATTATTAGTCATGTCGAATATCACTTATGCGACAAAATTTGATACGACAACGAGTAGGCTAGTTTGTTGAAGAAACCGTGGGTCCAAAATTTACAATATGGCCCATACCGAAAAGAGTTATTTATGGGTCGAGATTTGTTCGGTGGACTTCTCAGGTTGGGCATGTAGTGGATTATTCGGTTGAGTTAGTTTTTTTGGCCCATACTTGTTACACTCCCCCGGCTACTCACTAAACACCCTCCGGACCCTATGAAATGTTCAAAAGACCCCTAATAAACAAAAAACTTCCAAACACGTCCTTTTTTTCTGGGTTTCATTAGCTTCGGCACTTTGATACTATACCAAGTTCGGTATCATAGTGCCGTGGCACAATTTTTGCCAAACACCCTCCACTTACATGATTTTTAACAGGTACAACACTATGATTCTGAACCGGTACGGTATCAAAGTGCCGTACCCATTAAAATAACATTACTACATGTGATTTTAACAAGTTCGGTATTATAGTACCGTTTTTGTTAAATTTGTGTGTGTTTGTGTTGACAACGTAAAGGAGAGGGAAGGTAGCAAAACCAAAACCCAACCCACCACAGCTTCATTACTGTTCTGTACCTAGCAGTATTTTGGTTGGCTGCTGTTGGTAGGTCTCTTGCTGCCCTGGCAGGAGGTCAGTGAGTGCCCGGGGGGGTACCTGCAAAGCCACTCTGATGCTCAAGTCAGTACGAGAATAAGCTAGTGAATTTGCAAGGGAAGAGTGTGTACCTCGTAAATGACTATGCGAGCCGGTATTTATAGGAAATTGTGCCCGTTTGTGGATCGTCGGATCAGCGGAATTGATCTTAACCGTCCAAGCGTGATTGGGCTTGTATGTTGTGGATATGGGCCAAAGTGATTGGGCCAATCCATATCCATTGCTAAATGGACCTCTTGGTCCGGTCCAGAACAGTTGCCCCCCAAGCCGAGATTATTCCGGAGGATGGTCTTGGCTTGAAGGACTTTCGTTGATTTGCCGGATTTGTGAAGTCGCGTGGGACACTGCCTTTGTAACAACTGTGTTTTTAGGTTTCTACTCTCAAGAGCAAAAATATTAAGTTTTATCCTCACCTAATTACCTTCTATAAATGGGTGAGTCTTCGTCTTTTGGCCCACACTTTGAAATTTTGCGGAGGAGTAGGGATCAAGCTACCTTTGGAGCGCCTACTTGAAGAGGAGGGGGAGTAGGGATCAAGCTATCTTTGGGGCGCCTACTTGAAGAGGAGGAGGAGTAGTGATCACTTGCTTCAACGTTTTTCCTCCTTGGTAAGTGTTTGTTGTTTCTTTTTCTTCCATTGGTGGCGCCCTCCTGGGCGCCTTGGGCGCCGTGTGGCGAAATAGGGTTTGGCGCCCTCCTGGGCCCCTTGGGTGCCACCTGGTGCGCTGCCTTGGCGCCCTGCCAGGCGCCCTCATGGGTGCTGCTTGCGTTGGCCTTGGCGCCCCGCCAAGCGCCCTCATAAGGCAAGATCGCCTTTTCAGTAACGGAAGCGGGAAAACACCCAAACTTCTCCACCGGATCTACAATATTGGTTTCAAGTTTCTATTCCATGCAACACATTTAGTAGTAAACATGGTGGTCTACCTCATGTACCCCATTTAACTCCCATCCATGTACTATTTGTTGTCTACTTTTGTGTTGCAATTGGTTGGTCTTCCCACTACCGTAAATGTTCCGCCCATGCTTAGAGGCAACAAAAGTAAAACAATCCAACTACCTACTTAATGATATTAATGACATGAAAACCTAACCTCCATCTACATCATTTATCTTCCTCACTATTAATGACGCTCTTCCTTCAAAAAAACTTTACTCTCCCTTCAAAAAAGTCAACTCTACATAAAGCAACTTTTCTCTTTGTTTAAAAAAACACCAACTCTCCATACACTTCTCTCTTCCTTCAAAAAATTGAATCGACCCCTTTCTCTCTCCTTCAGACAATCTTCTTCCTTTCAAAATTCAAACGCACCACCATCGGCCTCTCACTTTCGGACCATGGTTCACCGCCGTTTGACCTTCATTGGCTGTGAAACCATCACCTATGTCTCCCCCTATATGCGATCTACCCTCAGAAGGAAACGAGCAACAATGGAGAGGGAGGGAAGGTATGGTGAGTAGAAGATAAATGTTTGATCAGAGGTTAGTTTTATTATCTTTTAGCATTGACTTCCCTAACCGTGTATCATCATCAGCTCACACCATTAATGGGTTCTTTGTCTTTCTTATGCAGACATTATTAACTGAAATCATCTTCTCCTCCTCTTTCGGTTTGTTGAAATGTTTGTTTCAATTTTGAACACCCTTTTTCATCTCTCTGCATCTCCTTCTATTTTAAGAACCATATATTAATTTTCAATTTTTTCATCTTTTCAGGACACGCCTCAACATACGCATGAATTAAAGGTTTGTGCTTTCCAGATTTTAACATATAACCATCTCAAAGGACTTTTTTTAAAAAGAGTGGGGTGGTGATAATGGGTAGAGATTTCACTTGAATGAGTCACAAAATCTTTTCCCAACGATCAGGAAACAGAGATGGAGATCTCAAGAAATTATTATATATATTTGGTCAACTGTATATTTGATTTTTCCATTAAATTGGGGCAAAGGCCAAACCAAATACACAAAAATGTGGCCCATATTCAAAGTTGAGCCCACAAGTCGGGTCAGAAAGTATTATATTTAAACACAGAGGGGGCACATAAACTCAACTCAAGGGGTGTGCATGTCTTCAAGGGTTGTTCCTAGGGTTTATCTGGCGTTGATGTTTTACTTTTCCAAATTCTCCACTTCTAATCTTTAATCCTTATGCATTTCTATTTTTAGGTTGTTTATTGTTTCGATTTTAGTTTCTTGACAGGCTCTGTTTCAATTCTTAAAGATACGTGAAAGACTCAAACAGTGCAATGGCCATGCATTGAAAAGTGAAATTGGATTCTTTTGGAAGTGGAGGATTATGAGAGTAAAAAAAGGTTTGTCTGACAAATCCACTACCATTGCTGCATAAATCTGAGAAGGTCATTGCAATTGGAATTTTATAAGAATTCTTTTAATCATTTTTACTTCTTTTTTTGGTTTACTTTTTGAAGAATTTTTGTGGTTCATTGGTTTGGTTTTTTATCATTGTTTTGGGTTTCCTTTATGTAATGGTTCACTTTATTCCTTTATGTAATGTTTCACTTTATTGAATACTGTTTGGTTTAAGATTGCTAATAAATCTTGTAGACATTTCTATCCATGTCATTCTCTAACTTCAATGATTCATGTTTTTTCACCACAATCTCTTCGCATGTGCAGAAGGTGGTAAAAGCAAAATCTCATGACATATTATTCGGTGGAACGAAGAGAAACTGAAACGAACCAACAAGAATCTAAATATTAGTCCCCCTAGCCATAATCATTCTAAACCCGATTCAGCCTCAAGTTAATGCTGTTATTGACTTCAATTGTTCTAGATTTACATAGACTTGATTTACAGTGAGACTTGGTTGGAGAATTGTAATGAGTAATTAAACTTTTATGCCCACATTCTTTAAATATGTATGTCATGCTTTGGTTTACCACCATTGATTCTCCCTAAAAAGTATATAAATGGTGATTATCATAACAAGTATCCATCTATAGTAATTATAGAGGTAAATCATATTTCCACTTCTCCATTCTTGTCAAACTTTTCGGTAAAAGATTAAAAGAACGCCTCCCACTAAATATTGCATCTGCGTTTTAGAAACGATGATGGACGTCTAAATATTATATATTCACATGTATAATAACATCCTAAGCAAAACCTACCCACCAATTACAGCTCACAAGTTGTACTCTTTATGTGATACCAAAATGTGCATAACCATATATATATATATATATATATATATATATATATATATATATATATATATATATATATATATATATATCTGTGCACAGAACTAGATAAATGACCACAGTATGTGCCTTTCATTTTTTTTGGTTGCTAAACCATCGATGTGGTTATAGTACATAACTATATCTATATGATGTATATTGAATTATGGTACACAAATTCTTCAAAATTAACTTATATCAGTAGCCCGTGCAGAGCACGGGAGCATGATCTAGTAAATACATAATAGTTGTAGTCTGATGGCGGGTAGCCCGGGTAGCCCAACTTACATGGTGTGTAGTTTGGTTTAGGGTACTCATGAGAATTGTATTTTATTATTTACTATGTGTTTAAATTACGTTTTAGAATAGTTTTCTTGTTTTATTATTATTATTATTATTATTATTATTATTATTATTATTATTAGTGAAAAGATGGTCATTCTCTCGTGTTCGTCTTTCCATTTTTTATTTCGCTTCAATAAATATATAATTGTTGTAGTTTATTGTGTATGTTAGGTAGGTCTAACTCTGGGGAGAAAAAGAAAACAGCGCCGCCGCTGGGAGGGGGGCTCCCTCCCCGGTTTCTTCCCCTCTCCTCTCAGTGCTCCTTCTCCTCTGATCTGCGCTTCTTTTGGATCTGTTGAATATGTTGTTAAGCGATTTGGATCTCTTCGCGATCTGGATCTGGAGAAGTTCTTGCGCCGTCGCCGTTTCGTGTTCGACTTCGGTTGTTCCGGTGGCTGTAAATTAATAAAAATGGGTTGGGCGCTGCTTGGGTTGGAACCGCCGTTGGGGGCTCCCTTTCATCGGATCTGATCTCCTCTGTGACGTCCACGGCCTCTCCCCCGAGGCGTTGCTGGTCGGATCTCCCTGTTGGTGGATCTGCGCGCTTTTGGAGGTACTATGGAGTGCTTCTGTTCGCGGTGGTTTGTGGCTCTGTTCGCGCAGGGGTTGTTTCGGATGCGGTGTTTTTGCGGTGTTTCGCGGTGGTTCACGGTGGTTTGTCTGATGTTCGCAATGGTGGCTGTCGTTTCGGACTTTGGACCGCAGTCACGCCTCCTCTCCGTTTGTCGTGGGCACTTCTCCCTGTCGCTCGCGGTTTTGCTTGATTGTGCCACGGTGTTGGCCAGGGGCGCAAGGCCGCGGTGGTGGTTGGTGGCTCGGCTACCTCGATCAAGCTAGGTGTTGTCGCGGTGTTGGCCGGTAGCACGACTTCGCGATGGTGGTTGGAGTCACGGCGCCGGATGTCTGGGGGTGTGCTGTCGGTGGGTGCTGATTCGATAGTTTGTACCTTGTCGGACGCCAGATTGCAGTTTGCAGATCGCCGGGCTCCTCCCCCTTTGCCTTCTGCTTCTTTGCCCCCTCCCAATCGTCTCCGGGCCTCCACCTCTAACCTCGATACTTTGTGATGTGCTTAATGTGAGGATAGCGAGGTGATGCAGGCTGTTGTGGTTTGGAGTGTGAGTTCAGGAGGTGGTGGGTGGAGGTTGTGTGGGGACTCTCAGGTGTTGCCCTGCCCCCTTTCGGGTTTTCTGTTCGCCTTAGAATTTCTTCCATTAGAGTTCTATGGTTGTTTATTTTAGAGGCCTTGTTGGGCATTCTATTATTGTCCTTATTACCAAGGGTTTTGGTCTAGTCCCCCTTTGTGCTTTTTATATCTCTCTTTATTTTATTAATAAATTCGGGCTGACTGCCTGTTTGATTAAAAAAAAAAAGGTCTAACTCAATATTATAAAACCAGCTTGTAGAGTGAGAGATTCCTCCCACTTATAAACAATTTATTAGGCCAAATCACATCACATGTGAGACTTTTAATACCGGACAACTCGAACATGACAAGTAGCCCGATGGCGGGTAGCCCAATAGATCTTGGGTTGACTTTCATACCATATTAGAGTTTGGACTGTGTCTAAATCAATCCTATAAAACCAGCTTGTAGAGTGAATGATGCAATTATAAACTATTTTTCAAGCAAAATCACATTCCGTGGGGGACTTTTAATTATTTATTATTACACAAATATTTGAAAAGTGACAAATTATTATAAACATAATATCTATAAATCTTAAGAAAAACATGTTCTATAAATTTGCAATTATCAAATTAACAATTGAACCATAATATTGATAATTTTATAGCACTTTAGGTTTTGGCTATATTTTATAGGCTAAATATCAGTTTTGGTCCTTTATCTTTGCTCTTGGTTTCACTTTGGTCCTTTATTATTATTTTGGTCCGTTTTGGTCCTTTATCTTTCATTTTCGTTTCATTTTGGTCCCTGCCGTTAGTTTTTTCTAACGGACGCCACGATGGCAGTTAACTGCTGACGTGGCGTCCATCTTCATTAAATGACGTGGCAAAATTAACATTATTTAATTCCAATTGATAATAACACATCAGCATTAAGCATTATTAATTGATTAAACAATTAAAACATTAAAACAATTTAAACTTTTCCAGATTTTGAAAGAAGAAACGAAGAAGAACAACAATAGGTAAACCCAGATTTTATGAAGAAATGAAGAACAACAACAATAAGAAACGAAGAAACGAAGAAGAAGAACAACAAAAAACCCAGATTTGATTAATGAAGAAGAACAAGATTTGTTTTGAATCGAACCAGATTTCGTTTTGAATCGAATCCGATTTTGAATCAAACCAGATTTCGTTTGGGTCGCCATTTTTGTGCTTGAATTCGAACCCGAACCCGAATCTGAGAAAACCACATATTTATCTTCCATATCTGGTTCGTTCTTGTTCCTGGGTTTCGTTTTGCTGGGTTACGTTCATCGTATTTCCAGATCTGTTCATGTTGATGTTGTTTTGCTGGGTTTCGTTCATTGTTTTGCTGGGTTTCGTTCATCGTTCATCGATTTGCTGGTGGTTTGATTTTTGGGTTCATGTTGTTGTTGACTTTCCAGATCTGTTCATGTTGTTGTTGTTGCTGCTGGTGGTTTGATTTTTGGGTTCATGTTGTTGTTGTTTTTGGGTTCATCGATTTCGTTCATCGTCATTTTGCTGGAATTGTTGTTGAAAGAAGATTAATTTTTGTTTTCTGGAATTGTTGTTGAAAGAAGATTGATGAATCCAGTATTTTGATTTAATATTAGTTTCTGGAGTTTTTGTTTTTGTTAATTTATAATTTAAAAAACTTAAATGCCAATGTGTAAAATGATTTACAATTAAAGAAAGCATTTTTTGCCACCTCATTTAATTAATGACACGTCATACATGATACTTAAGACGCCACGTCAGCGGTTAACTGCCAGTGTGGCGTCCGTTAGAAAAAACTAACGGCAAAGACCAAAATGAAACGAAAATGAAAGATAAAGGACCAAAATGGACCAAAAAAAAGATAAAGGACCAAAGTGAAACCTAAAGCAAAGATAAATGACCAAAAGTGATATTTAGCGTATTTTATAACACACTAGCAACATTACCCGTGCTTCGCATGGGTGTGGAAAATTACATTACATGACAAAGAGAGTTTTATATTCACTGAAAGTAATAAAAAAGTAAAACTCATAATAAGATATAGATATATTGTCTGCTCCTACCTATCCCCGTTGGCAAAACCACTCTGAAGTTGCTCTTCATGCTCTCTGCGACTGTCTGCAGTCTCATGGTTCTAAAGTTGGGAAAAATCTAAGAGAAATGAGCTATTGAAAATCAACTCAGCAACTAAAGAGGGAGAGACAATGTTTTTTTTCTAATTCAAAAACTTCTCTACAGATTTGTTTCAAAATGGAAGAAGGGCTTTTATCAAAATGGAACATTAATGTTGGGTTTTTATTGAAGAAGAAGTAAAAGAAGAAGAAAAACAACAACAAAGGAAGAGGGAGGAGGGTTTATACCTGGTTTGTGCTTGATTTTTTTTGCTCCATGCGAGTTGAGAAGAACAAAGGAAGAAGATGGATTTGGAAATCAGATTTTTGCTCCATGCAAGAGGAGAATCAAAAGTAAAAAACATGGAGAGGCCGAGGGCGTGTTGGAGATGTGGAAGATGAAAAAGTGAATGAGATTGATATGACCATTATTTACACTGTTCATTGTCCTTTCAAAAGCTGGAATTTTTTTAAAATTTGTTGGCGCCAAGTTTGAATTTCAAAATAAAAAGGGTATTGTGATGCTGAATTGTCAAAAAATTATAGGAGGGTAGTGCATTAATTTTGTTAGTAGGTTCTTGGCATCAATTTATAGTAGATATAATAGAAATATGCCAAAAACAATTTAAAATGATTCACAGAGAGAATCACTCGTAGCCAAAACTTAATTACCTATTAAGGATGAGTTTAGATTCTCTCCTTTTACATTTTCTCAATCACACTCTACACTCTCTATCTCTCTCTTAAAGTACATAAAATAATATCTTTATAAATATCAACCATGAATCACACACATCACCTGTCCACGTAATCCGACAGGAATAATTACGTCATTGATGATGTAATAACAGCTCAGCAAAACTTGTCTGCATGGCATCCACGTCAGTCATTTAAATAAAAACGCATTCATTCATGTCGTATAGTGTGCTGCGTACGTTTCTAACTAATTTGAGAATATGAAATCCTCATATTTGTGTTTGCAGGGATGATGTTACCAAAATAAAAATGGTATACTCTGGCCATTAATACGCTGACTGGTGCTTAATCAAAGGCAATTAATACCCCACAAATTCATGGCATACAAGTCAATGCGGACAGGATTTCAATCGAATTCAAAAAACAAAATGGAGACATGGTAATACATTCCGTTAGAAATCCGATGGCTAAAAGGAGCATGCCGGAGAATGAATCGGAGGTCTTAATGAGAAGCTGATCCTGCGGCGTCGATTCGAGAAGCTTCGTTGATGTTTGAACGCTGTGACCGAAAGTCTAGACTTCCTTCATGTAGAACATCATGAGAGCTCCACACGTCATCGAGATCAGAGAGTGAAGAATGCAGATCACGAAAAACGCCGACGACGATCCCATCGATCGGAAACAGATTCGACGGTGGACGATTTGGAATTTCAAGGCTGAGGTTGAGACATCGTTCGTGGATTTTGGATTCTGTAAAACCCTAACTCTCAGCTCACGCTCATTTCTTCCATGTTTTTTCCTGCGTTGTTTTGTTTTTCTGATTTTTGATTCTCTGAACTGAAATTGACCTCAACATTTCCAATTTCGAATCTTTTTGGGGTTTTCTTTCTGCGTTTTTTTCACGTTTTTCTGGGCTTTGCTTTTCATCACTCAATTTTGATTTATCTCTCAAATTCATTTCAATGGATTGAAAGGGAATTGATAAAAAGGGAGGATTTTTATTTATTTTTTATGTTGCATGTCTTTCTTGAACCTTCTCAATTGTTAAATTTTGGGTTTTCGATTTTCATGTTTTTTTTTGAATGATTGAAAACAAAAATTTTGTTGGGATTACCGTGAAATTCTCTTTTTTGTGTTGTTTGATGGTTATGCTTATTAAGATTTAAGAGTCTTTGATTTTGAACTTGATGGCATCGGATTAAGAGTTGACACGTCAGAATTAAGTACCCAGGGTGAACTTTATTCATCGCCTGGCTTGAAAATTTAGATTTGTCATGTTGGTAACAAAGTCAATGTTGATTATGAGTGTGCATTTGTGTGTGACTTGAATTTTCAATCATTTGTGCTGCTAATTTTATGAATTCGTTCTTTGATTCTAACGCCTTCTTCAAATTCATGTTGTCTAATTTCACTATTTTGGATCCAACATAGTAACTACCTTCTTTGATCATACTAAACCCTACGACTGTTTTGGATTCAAATTCATCTTATTAATTTCACTATTCTAACATATTTTCATTGGAATTCATTATCTCCGTTTGATCTTTGTGATTGTTGGTAGTATCAGAAATTATTTGACAAATGTTTGAGTACTCAAAAAATTAATTTTTTTTCTTTGATTGTTGTCCCAGGAGTGCAGACAGCTGGATAAGGGTGGAAATTATTATGAATTTTTCTACAATACAAGAATGGTTAGGCCTACCATTCTTCATTTTCAAGGATGAAAAGAAATCTGGTCAAAGGATGAAAATTCGGATGCCTTCAATTTAATTAGAAACATTAGTTTTTGGGGTTTTAGCTATTGCAATAATTTTTAACATTGAACTTTAATTAGAAAGTAATAACCATCTCTGCTCTATGGCCATGTTATCTAGATTAGTTATGTCATGGTGAGTTTCATTGTGGTGCAGGGAAATGGGTTTTTGGATTCTACTAGAGGGTTCCTACTTCTTGGAAATGCTCTAGCAATATTGAAAAGGATGGGGTTTCTTAGATTCCTCAGTTGAAAGGACAAAATCTTTCAAGGGCTCATTTTATGAAACACAGGGTTGTGAAGGTATATGATACTATAGGAAGCAATAAAGTCGATGATGACTCATTCTTCAGGTAAGCTTCCCACAATTATGTTTGTATGATAGACCAAATTTTTAATATTTAGAATTGGTGTTTAAGTTGAAAGTCACAAATTTAAAAATTTTGCATAGTTCTTTTTGGCCTGTATCACTTTACTCAATTTGAAGTAAATACTTTAGAATTATATCATTTACTTTTGAATCAATGCTTTATAGTTTTGTCATGTTTCCCTGGGAACAAATTGTACAAATAAACAAAAACAGATAATCATTTACCTGTTTTTCTTCATGATTGCAGAGATGATGACTGGTCCATTGAAGAGAAGAATAACACACCGTCATTTCCATCTTACTACATTGATGAAAATGTAATTGTTTTCCATATACAACTTTAGAATACTAGGAAAAAAATCTTGACTTATGATTAGTTCAGATTGAGGGCAGCCTTGCTTCTAGCATTTATTATGTTTTTGGATGAGCACATATCTTATATGCAACGATTTTTTGATTCTTATCATAAGTTGATTTCTAATGTTTTCTAAATATCAATACTCTTTCATATATATATATATATATATATATATATATATATATATATAACATAATAGGTTTATTCTTCGTGATGCACAAAGTATCTTATATGTCACATAATACACTAAAATATACAACTGACTATATTTTTAATACAAAAAAACATCTTAAGTTAAAAGAAAATGTATACCCGTGCAGCGCACGGGTCATACAAACTAGTGTGTATATATATATATATATATATATATATATATAAGAGAGAAAAAGTAAGAGAGGTGGTAAAAAATAATGAGAGAGATAGAAAGTGATTGAGAGAGTGTAGAAGGAGAGGATCCATTCTCATTAAACCCTCTTGCCGTTGCGTCACTGTAATTGATTGGCAAGGGTTTACAAACATATTATATATATTTATAATTTTAAAATGTTGATTTAATATCTATAATATCCACTTAATTATGAAGTTTTTTGGGGGAGCCATGGCTCCTCCCGGTCACCACTAAGATCCGCCAGTGGTCACACCAAATAATTCAAGTTTAGCATTTTAATACCTTAAAAAGGATTTGGTAAAAAAGAACCTTAAAAAGAAGACACGTGTAAAATACTCTATTCATTTTAACACAACGACTTTCTTACCACAACAATATTTTGGAACACTCTATCTTTTACGGTTTGCACTTAGTGGGTTAGCTTGAAAAGCTCGTGACCTGCATAGGGTTGGATTTGGTCTCTAAAGTATGACCCTAAAAAGTTGAGCCTAATGTTAATCGACTCAAGATAGGTTGAGTAGCCCATTTTGCCACCCTAGTCCATCCTAATCTATGAAGGGTTTTCGTCCCCCATCGCGACCTAACCCTCCACCACCACCTCGCCCCCCACCTCACCCTCCTGACCTCTCATCTCCTCCCTCTTCTGATTTGGTAGCAACCCACCCCCCACCGGAACCCCCTGACCCACCAGATCGTCTTATTCCACACTCTCATCTAGCTTCTCCCCTCCAATCCCGTGTAGCTCATTTTCGGATCTCTTTCTCAGCCTATGCTCACCACCATCTATTATACTGTAATCTCAGATCTTGCTCTCACCCCATCTCTTTTGGCTCCTCAGTTTCAGATCTAGAGATCCTGGGGCCATTTGGCCTTCAAATCCAGAGAAGTTCTAGACTTTCCGTCTTTCCCTTACACCAACTTCGTGGATCTCTGGTTATCTTCTCTATGGAACCTCTATTTGTAACAACCCCCAATTTAGCTAATTTCTTTTATAGAAATTAGCAAGAGGTCATACTTTAATTATTAGCTAAGTTAAATAATTTGATGTCCTTAATTATTTGGATAACTAAATTAATCGCTAATTATATGACTTGTGGGCATAATTGTGTGTTACTAGAAGGACTTGATCTTAACCGTCCAAGCGTGATTGGGCTTGTATGTTGTGGATATGGGCCAAAGTGATTGGGCCAATCCATATCCATTGCTAAATGCACCTCCTGGAATTGCTAAATGGACCTCTTGGTCCGGTTCAGAACAGTTGCCCCCCAAGTCGAGATTATTCCGGAGGATGGTCTTGGCTTGAAGGACTTTCGTTGATTTGCCGGATTTGTGAAGTCGCGTGGGACACTGCCTTTGTAACAACTGTGTTTTTAGGTTTCTACTCTCAAGAGCAAAAATATTAAGTTTTATCCTCACCTAATTACCTTCTATAAATGGGTGAGTCTTCGTCTTGTGGCCCACACTTTGAAATTTTGCGGAGGAGTAGGGATCAAGCTACCTTTGGAGCGCCTACTTGAAGAGGAGGGGGAGTAGGGATCAAGCTATCTTTGGGGCGCCTACTTGAAGAGGAGGAGGAGTAGTGATCACTTGCTTCAACGTTTTTCCTCCTTGGTAAGTGTTTGTTGTTTCTTTTTCTTCCATTGGTGGCGCCCTCCTGGGCGCCTTGGGCGCCGTGTGGCGAAATAGGGTTTGGCGCCCTCCTGGGCCCCTTGGGTGCCACCTGGTGCGCTGCCTTGGCGCCCTGCCAGGCGCCCTCATGGGTGCTGCTTGCGTTGGCCTTGGCGCCCCGCGAAGCGCCCTCATGGGCGTTGCCTGCTTTGGCCTTGGCGCCCTGCTAGGCGCCCTCATGGGCGTTGCCTGCTTTGGTCTTGGCGCCCTGCCAGGCGCCCTCATGGGCGCTGCCTGCTTTGGCCTTGGCGCCCTGCCAGGCGCCGTCATGGGCGCTCTGTGCTTCCACATTGGCGCCCTGCCAGGCGCCCTCATGGGCGCTTTGTGCTTCAACATTGGCGCCCTCATGGGCGCTTTGTTCTTCAACATTGGCGCCCTGCCAGGCGCCCTCATGGGCGCTTTGTGCTTCAACATTGGCGCCCTGCCAGGTGCCCTCATGGTCGCTTCTTGCTTCCAACCTTGGCGCCCTCTTGGGTGCCGGCTTGTGTGGACGTGTGCTTGGCACTCTGCTTTATTTTTTGTTGCTCATGCTTGGTGCCGAGGGGAATTGCTTCTTCTGTTCTCATCATTATTAGTTTTGCACTTCCACGATCTTTGCTGCTTCTAATTTTCTAAGGTAATTTGGGCTAACCTTCAGCTAATATTTCTAGCTTTCTTGTTTTGTTGAAGTCTCCATCCTCAGGGGAGGGGGTTGTCTACAAGTTTTCCTGTCTGTCTCGTAACTGCTTGTTCTGCCCCCTGTCCTGCAGGTTGAGAGATGGCGAGGACGAAGGAGACAGCCCGGACGAATGGGGTGTACCTTGGTCCCACCCCTACCATGAGGCAGGCTGATTGTTCTGTTGAGGGAAGGTCGTCTGCGGTGGATGATGATACCGTGCCTTCGGAGGAAGCGGGCGTCCCTAGCTTTATCGTTACCTCTTCTGATGATGATCTGCCATTTGAGCATGAAGTGGTGGAGATCGGTGGTTTAAATTATGACTGGGTTACTCGTGCTGTTCGTTCCACCGGGAGTTTCTACCTTCCAGGGAAAGAGTCCCCCCGCTACCTGCAAGACGCACTGGGAGTCGACTGTTGGATTGAGGTGGTTGACCCCCATGACAGGGTGTGCAGAATTCCTGATGGTAGGAAATTCATGATGTTCCATAGTGTGATTTACAAAGTACGGGTCTCCCCCTTCTTTACACCCTTTCAGCTGGAAGTTTTGAACCATTTTTAAGCTCCTTCTCAGCTCCACCCAAATTCATGGTGCTTTGTGAAGTGCTTCGAGTTGGTGATGAGAGTTTTACAGAGGAAATGCAACTTGAGGGTCTTCATGACTATTTTCGAGGTGCAGCGTCGTCGAGATTCTTCGGGTGGCATCACTCGTTATGAGTTTGTATGCTTGAAATGTCGGGCAAGCTGTGCTTTCTTTCAAGTGTATTCGGATAATCAGCATGATTGGAGGTTTAAGTATTTTTACCTTGTCCCCTCTAGTCAGAAGGCTGTGGACAGCTTGGGTTTCTTTGATGAACAAGGGTGTTTAGTTCGGGATAAGTTTCACCTTGGGTGATGTAATATTGATGCTAATCGTGTTTCTCGGTCTTATCGCGTCCTCTTGTCTGAGTTATCAGAGTCCGAGCTGAGGACTTTAAGTATGCTCAAGAGAATCGTCAGTCATTTGCCCACTACGCCACAAAAGATTTTGTGCAGTGAGCTATCGAAGGCTTCAACGATTCCTGAAGTTGTTGAGCTCTTAGGTTGCTTGTTTGGTTTAGCGTGCCTTTATCTTCTCCTTCGTTTAACTCTTCGCTTATGTTGCTGATTTGTTTCATTGTTGTTTTGCAGACAAGATGGCCGCTCCGCTTTCCTTCAATGAATTGGCTTCTTTGGCCGGGAGGAGGAAGCCTTTAGGTGTCGAACCTAATGAGGCAAACAGTTCCGTTCCCGCGGTATCGGCTCCTGCCCGTAGGGGTGTTCAATGGTTCGGGCAAATCCAAACCAACCCACGATCCAATCCAAACCGATATGTTTGGTTCGGATATTTTTCGTGTTTGGGTTAAAACCGAACAAATCCAAACCAACCCGTAGTTGTTTGGATCGGGCAACGGATTTAAAAAATCAAATCCGCGAACCCGAACCAACCCATATTACATCATAACATTTTTGTAATTTTAGATGCACACGATTTTATTTGCTTAGAATTTTTACCTTAATAATTTATGATTAAGTTGTAAAATTTTTATACTATGACCGGGAAGACTATTAGTGGATTTGAGTTTGATTTCATGTGATTTTCAATTTAAAAAATGTTTTTTTTTATATTTTAGAAAATTAATATTTTAGTGAATGACCCGTGAGCCCAATCCAAACCAACTCGTCCAATATCGGTTCGGTTTGGTTCGGATTTTGGAGGAAAAAATGTAAAATCCGAACCAACCCAAACCGAATAATTATCATTGGTTCGGGCAACGGATTTGGTCAAATCCGATCCAAACCGACCCACGAACACCCCTACCTGCCCGTCCCTTTATGGGACCTCGCCTAAGCCTGGGAGCGCCAAGTCGGGCTGTTAAAGATCTCTCTGGGGGGCTGATGGTTCCAATTGACTCTACTACCCCGGGGGTTCAAAGTAAGTCCAAGCGCAGGAAGGGCAGTTGGTGTGTGGAAAACATGTGCAAGTATACACAGTCCATAACAAGTAATATAGTGTTTAGAACAGGTCGAACCCACAGGGATTGATGAACTCTTTCAAAAATCAATATTATGTAATTTAGAGGAAAGTAACCAATTTAACAAGATAGTTGATGATGGTGAGTATCACAAATAAGTTAGAATAAAGAAAGGTGTAAGTAGTTGTAATGCAATAGAGAAAAGCTAGTTGGAATGTCTTCCCCAAGTAATTTACTTATAAGTGTTTAATGCAGTTATGATGCAGTTGCACTGAATGCTGTTGCATTAGTTGTGTGCTTTTCAGTCACTTTCTTCAGAGTTTCATTACAAGCTTCCTATGTCTAGGCTTGCTAAATAAGTTCACTCTTGTCTTTTAGAGTACCCACAGTATCACCCTATGGACTATACTATCCTATGTCTAGGACTTAGTATGGTTTTCACAAAGTTTCCTTTATGTAAAACACTCACCCATATTAGTTCTTGAGTTCTTAATTTTAAACCATGTCTGCTTTTACAAATCTACTTATTCTAAGTGATCAACCTCAAAATAAGTGTTGAAAGTATTATCAAGCAAGAACTAAAGTGCACACATCATATACTCGTATTAAACTTACTTAAAAGCTCATTAAATGGTTAGAACATTCCAACTAAGAGAGGTTTAGCTCAACATAGACATTGCAAGGCAAATATAAACAGAATAGAACATGTTTATATAATTGAAATCACAAAAGAGAAACAACAAGATAGAGTTTACGCAAGTTGTAGCTCTTTGCATGAATTCTCCTAGCAATGTAATTGCATTAGCCCCTTAGCACTTTGGTAAAACTATGAAATCGAGGTAAGGAGGATTTGTCACTTCCTTCCTTTCCTTCTTAAAAAATAAAACTTATCTATGTGGAGTGAAATTTTAATCTAACTTATGGATTGTGATCTATCTTCAAGTGAAGGAGTGAGGTCCTTTTATAGTCTTCAAGAGAGGTGCTTCCTTCCTTCATGTTGAAGTAACTTTGGTGTTTGTATTCATGGTTACTTTACAGCAGTTGATTCCCATGTGAAGTCTTCAATCAAGTGTATAGGGAGGTCAAATGAGATAAGAACATGTGTCCCTATGTTGATGACTCTTCAAAGCTATGTGGGAATTGTAGGCGCCGAAATATGAGGTGTTCTTGCTTTAGGAGACCAAGCATGAGGTCATCAAGTGCAAGTGGATGGCAAGTGGATGTGCAAGTGGATGGCTCCAACCTTCAAGCAATGCAGTTGCAGTGCAGTAGCATTGTGCTAAACCAGCGCAGTTATAAGTGCAGGATCAATGCAGGAGCATTTGATGCAGGAGCATCTAGGCTGCACGGAACAAACTTATCAAACATACCACAATATATCCAAAATCGCCTATTATCAACTATAACCATGTCAAACACTCAAGTTATCACATATTACATAAAATACTATATAAACTCTTTATCTTTGCTTAAAAGAGAGCAATTTAGTAAGTTTAAACATATGAATAACTCTATATAAAATAGAGTTATCACACCCCCAAACTTAAACCATTGCTTGTCCTCAAGTAATGACAAAGACAAACTAATTCATACTATAGTTTCTAGAAGATAAATCAGTTTGATATTTGGATTTTCATGAGGTGCTCTCTATGAACTTCTTTGCTCATCAATTTTTCTTGTGCCTTTATTTCTTTTCAAACTTCCAGAATTTTACACTCTTTGTGTGTGTGTGAACCCACTGAGTTGAGATTGGTTCCAAGACTAAGTGAAAACTTCCTCCTAGCCTTTGAAAAGATTGGTTTATCTTGGGTCACACCAAAATATTTTTTCAAAAGAAAGGTTAGACTCACAAAATCCTCAAGTATTGGGGAGTTTTAAACACAACCAAGGACTTGATTGAATTTTTCAAAGGTTTTTGAGTTAATGCACTATTTTTCTTGTGTTGGTGGTTTCTTTAATGCAGATGAAGTGCTTTTTGCATTGATGTTTTTCTGCATTTATTTTCTGCAGTGCAGTTGCATTGCTTCTGCACTGTGTTATTTTTTGTACCCTATGTTGTCTTCCTCACTGTCCTCCAGATGCATTCATGCATTTTGGCACAGGTACAGTTGTTGAACTATCCTCCAGATGCATTCATTCATGCATGGCACAGGTCTTTGACCTCCAGATGCAATCATGCACTTAGGCACAGGTATAGTTCAATCTGATTCAGGTCAATATGGCTTTTGATCTTTGATCTTTTTACCACTCTTTTTGTACCTATTTGCATTTTGTTTGCTCTCACTTTTCAAATTCAGCCTTGATTTTCATAAAAACACCCCCAAACTTAATTCTTTAAGCTATTCCAACTTTTTAATCAAAATTTGTTTTGACCTTAGCTCACCAAAATTTTCCTTTGCATCAGATTGCTCTTTAAATAGCAAGGTTCTTTTCACAAACTCAGTTTTGAGGTATTTGGAAGAAAAAATAATTCTGGTTATTTTTGTGAGAAATAAGGCTTCTTTTTCTTTTCTTGCTTTTCAAAAATCCATCCATAGGTGCACCATATCTTTGTAAAATATTTTTCAAACTGATCATCTACTAAAATGTTCTTAACAATCTATAGTATTCCTCATACTTGTCCCTATTTTCCAATGAAAATGTATCTTTGGAAAATTAGTTTCATGTATTTGGATACTACTTTGTTAAGTACATCTAATACATTCATACCAAAATATTTATTAAAATCATATATTTGCTAAAACACACATACATAACATATATAACATACATACTTAATATGATAAGTTCTCCCCCCCAAACTTAAAGGGTAGCAGTGTCCTCACTGCTAGAAGTTCACAAAAATACTTGCAAATATTTGTTCAAAATATGGGGAGAGGGATTAAAAACACAACCAGAGAGGAGATAGTAGTAAGATAACATCCAAAATATAGTAGTTAAACTGCAGAAAGCATGTAACAGATACTCATTTCTTTGCTCCACTCCTTGTCCTTGCACTCTGCCTGGTAGGAGGAGTGTTCTTCACCTTCTGCTTCTTTTCCTTTGGCTTTGGGATTGGAGTTACTTCTACTGGTGCAGATGCACCTGATTCCTCTGGTGTTGCTGCAGGACTTGATGCAGTAGCATCAGTTGGGATTGCCTCAAAGATCTTTCTCTTTGGTGCCTTGACTGCTAGTTGTTTGAAGAATGTTTGTGTATTTCCCAGTTCTTCTCTCTTCTTGTGAGTTAATTGTTCCAGAACTAGTTGCATAGCAGTCTCATCTGATTAATTTCTTCAATGCAGATGCAATGCCGTAGCATTGCAATGCAACTGCATCAGTTTCCTGCTTTTCCTACAAAACACTTAAAACATCAAATTGAACAAAATAACTAATAACTTACTACAAAATCATGGGTTGCCTCCCATAAGCGCTAGATTTAAGAGTCTTTCAGCCTGACTATCTCTTTGATTTAGATATTTTGGAAATGAGTGGTGCCTTTGTCCCTCACCACATGTGCTCCATTATACTGCTTCACCCTTTTTCTATTGATTTGGAATGTGGAAATGGTGGCTTCATCAAACAATTCCACTCCCCCATTAGGATACACTTTCACCAAATTTTGTGGAGTTGGATTTTTGTGAGATGGGCATTGGGTTGGGAGAGTTGGTTGTTTGTTGAGTGCTTCTTTAGGGTCTGGATCAAGCTCAATCTCTTTAACACTTCCTTCTTCTTCTGATTCATTTCTTCTTCCCATACTCTCCTTTTCCACCATGTCTTCACCTAGCAGTGCAGGAGCATCGGATGCAAGAGCATTGATCAGATGATCCTTTTGTGCTGGTTCTTCTCTTGGCAGAATGTCTTTTTCCAAGATTTCTTCTTCAGGTGGTGCAGTTGCATCTGGTGCAAGTGCACTGGTGAGATGATCATACTGCTTATGGAATTGCTTCTGCACTAAATGGTCAAGAGAGATGATTGTTGAACATTCTTCACTCTCCTCTGCAGGATATTTCAGAGCATTCATCACATTGAATTTCACCTCTTGATCATTCACTCTCATGGTTAGTTCTCCTTTTTGTACATCAATTAGTGCTTTTCCAGTTGCCAATAATGGTCTTCCAAGGATGATTGGGACTTCTTTATCTGTCTCAAAATCAAGAATAACAAAATCTGCAGGAAACACAAATTTGTCAACCTTAACCAAAATATCTTCTATTATACCTTCAGGATAGACTATTGACCTATCTGCTAATTGAAGTGTCACAGTGGTTGGTCTTGCAATTCCAATTCCCAACTGGTTAAAAATAGATTTAGGCATTAAGTTAATACTTTCCCCTAAATCACATAAAGCTTTACCAGTATAAGAGGTTCCAATGGAAAATGGAATTGTAAAACTCCCTGGATCCTTTAATTTCCTAGGAATCTTACTTTGCATGATCTGACTACATTCTTTAGTCATGGCAACTGTTTCAAATTCCCCTAATCTTTTCCTTTAGGTAAGCACAACTTTCATGAATTTTGCATAGTTAGGCATTTGTTGAAGTGCTTCTACTAAGGGAACATTTATGTGCAACTGTTTTAGTACCTCCAAGAATTTGCTAAATTGTTTCTCCTCATGTGCTTTTTTCAATCTTTGTGGGTAAGGAGGAGGAGGGTACTCAGGTACTAACTTAGGTGTAGGGATTTGAACTTCTTCCTCTAATGCAGGAGCATTGGATGCTTCCACATTTGTTTCTTTGCTATTTGTCTGTTTTTCTTTTTCTTTTTCTCCCTTATCTACACTTTCCTTCTCATGTGATTCAATCAAATCCTTGCCACTTCTTAAGGAAATAGTTTTAACCTGCTCTTTTCCTTTTTTCTGGGAAGGAGTAGCTTCTGTATTGGAAGTTAAGGCACCTGATGGCCTTTGATACAAAGCTGTGGCTAACTGTCCTACTTGGGTCTCTAGATTCTTAATGGAAGCATCTTGAGTTTGTCTAGTTGTTCTTGTTTCTCTTATGAATGCTTTGAGCATATTTTCTAGAGAATTTTCATTGGTGGCTTATTTTTGAGGTGGGAATCCTGGTGGTGTAGATGGTGCAGTATTAGATGCAGGTGCATTGTTATTGCTCCATCTAAAGTTGGGATGATTTTTCCACCCAGGATTGTAAGTGTTAGAATAGGGGTTGTTATTTCTATTATAACCTACATAATTTACAGAAATAGGGTTGCTAGGACATTCCTCATACAAGTGACCTCCTCCACAATATACACAACTGGTGGTACCTGGAGGTGCTTGTTCTACTGCTGCTGCAGTGCTGTCTGTTGATGCAGCTGCATTAGATGCAGTTGCATTAACTGAAGTGAAGTTTTTTTATCAAGTTAGCTAAAGTGGCTACTTGAGCAGATAAGGCTGTTACATCACTAACCTCATGTACCCCTGATGGTTTCTTTTGGGCACTCACCCTCTCAGTAGGCCAGCTAGAGCTATTAGCTGCTATTCTATCAATTAACTCACATGCTTCATTGTATGACAGATTCAATAACACTCCACCAGAAGATGCATCAAGCATTATTCTGGTTTGAGGTTCTAAACCATTATAAAAAGTTTCCATTTGAATAATAACAGGTAAACCATGATGAGGACATTTTCTTAAAAGTTCTTTCCACCTTTCTCATGCTTCAAATAATGATTCAAACTCTTTTTGTCTAAAAGATGTAATATCAGTTCTCATCCTGGCATTTTTTATAGGTGGGAAATATTTTCCTAAAAAATTTTCAACCGTTTCATTCCATGAATGGATAGAGTTAGGCTCTAAAGAGTTTAGCCAAGCCTTAGCTCTATCTTTCAAAGAATAAGGAAACAACCTTAATCTGAAAGCATCTTCACTAACACCAGGTAAGATAAAGTTACTACATACTTCTATAAACTGTTTTAAATGCAAGTGAGGATCCTCTAGAGGAGTTCCTCCAAATTGACCAATAGTTTGAAGCATTTGAAACATCATAGGTTTAAATTCAAAATGCACAGCATCAATATGAGGTCTAGATATGCTAGTTTGCATGTTTTGACGATCAAACTGAGCATAGTCCCTCATAGGTCTATCTCTATCATTAATCATACCTATGGGATCCATGTGAATGAATCGTTCTCTGTGATCTTCTTTTGTATCTTGATGAGAGCCAAGACCTCCTCTTACTGAGTGTGGTCTTGAGCTTTGTCCTTCACTGTGAGACATCTTCTAGGCTTGTTTCTTTTGCTTTTGGAGTCTTAACAATCTCCTAAATCTTCTTTCTATCTATGGATCTAAGCTGTGTTCTGGTGTCCTGTTTCTGGTCCTGTACATATGCTAAAGCACCATGTGCTCCTGCATGACAGAAACTTGCAAATACCAGATGTAATATACACTAAATTACAGTATATCAGATTTTTAAAAGAATTTAACTACAATCCCCGACAACGGCGCCAAAAACTTGGTGTGTGGAAAACATGTGCAAGTATACACAGTCCATAACAAGTAATATAGTGTATAGAACAGGTCGAACCCACAGGGATTGATGAACTCTTTCAAAAGTCAATATTATGTAATTTAGAGGAAAGTAACCAATTTAACAAGATAGTTGATGATGGTGAGTATCACAAATAAGTTAGAATAAAGCAATGTGTAAGTAGCTGTAATGCAATAGAGAAAAGCTAGTTGGAATGTCTTCCCCAAGTAATTTACTTATAAGTGTTTAATGCAGTTATGATGCAGTTGCATTAGTTGTGTGCCTTTCAGTCACTTTCTTCAGAGCTTCATTACAAGCTTCCTATGTCTAGGCTTGCTAAATAAGTTCACTCTTGTCTTTTAAAGTACCCACAGTATCACCCTATGGACTATACTATCCTATGTCTAGGACTTAGTATGGTTTTCACAAAGTTTCCTTTATGTAAAACACTCACCCATATTAGTTCTTGAGTTCTTAATTGTAAACCATGTCTCCTTTTACAAATCTACTTATTCTAAGTGATCAACCTCAAAATAAGTGTTAAAGTATTATCAAGCAAGAACTAAAGTGCACACATCATATACTCGTATTAAACTTACTTAAAAGCTCATTAAATGGTTAAAACATTCCAACTAAGAGAGGTTTAGCTCAACATAGACATTGCAAGGAAAATATAAACAGAATAGAACATGTTTATATAATTGAAATCACAAAAGAGAAACAACAAGATAGAGTTTACGCAAGTTGTAGCTCTTTGCATGAATTCTCCTAGCAATGTAATTGCATTAGCTCCTTAGCACTTTGGTAAAACCATGAAATCGAGGTAAGGAGGATTTGTCACTTCCTTCCTTTCCTTCTTACAAAATAAAACTTATCTATGTGGAGTGAAATTTTAATCTAACTTATGGATTGTGATCTATCTTCAAGTGAATGAGTGAGGTCCTTTTATAGTCTTCAAGAGAGGTGCTTCCTTCCTTCATGTTGAAGTAACTTTGGTGTCTGTATTCATGGTTACTTTACAGTAGTTGATTCCCATGTGAAGTCTTCAATCAAGTGTATAGGGAGGTCAAATGAGATAAGAACATGTGTCCCTATGTTGATGACTCTTCAAAGCTATGTGGGAATTGTAGGCGCCGAAATATGAGGTGTTCTTGCTTTAGGAGACCAAGCATGAGGTCATCAAGTGCAAGTGGATGGCAAGTGGATGTGCAAGTGGATGGCTCCAACCTTCAAGCAATGCAGTTGCAGTGCAGTAGCATTGTGCTAAACCAGCGCAGTTATAAGTGCAGGATCAATGCAGGAGCATTTGATGCAGGATCATCTAGACTGCACTGAACAAACTTATCAAACATACCACAATATATCCAAAATCGCTTATTATCAACTATAACCATGTCAAACACTCAAGTTATCACATATTACATAAAATACTATATAAACTCTTTATCTTTGCTTGAAAGAGAGCAATTTACTAAGTTTAAACATATGAATAACTCTATATAAAATAGAGTTATCAGCAGTGCCCAGCGTTCTCCTCCTGCTGACTGCCCTTCTTCTGTTAGGAGTCCCTCTCTTGAGAGCACAGACGAGGGTGAAATTAGCTTCACTACTGATGAGCGTGATCACCTCCTGGAGCACCCTTTCGAGCTTGCCATGCGCATGGTCAAGGCTGGGGAGAGTCTGTATGCGAAGTGGGGAGCTGAGAAGGGGTGCGGATCTCATTCAGGTAATACTTTAGAGTTATTTCTTTAAGCCTTTGAGATATCTTGTAGGTTGGAATCTTTAACCCTGTTGTGTTGTTTTCTTTATGTAGGGTTGACCGAGGAGAGGGATCGGCTTATCTCGGATAAAAACAGACTTCAGGTGGATCTTCATGGAGCACTGGAATCTGCCCGCCGGGCCAAAGAGACTGCTCGCCACTATCAGAAGGACCGAGAGAAGGCCTATGCTGAGAGGGATGAGTACAAGAAGAGGGTGGAGGAGCTCCAGTCTGAATTGGATAGTATGAAGAAACTGAAGGATGAGGCTGAGACAAAGGTGCAGATGGTGACCGGGAAAGCTGTAGACTTCTCCTATGCTGCCTATGATAAGGCGATTAGCCATGTTCAGTGTTTGTATCCGGAAGCCATTCTAGAGTCGGGCGTCTTTCAATTTGATCATGATGTTCGGGACGGGAGGATCGTCAAATACCACTTCAACGGGGTTGACTTTGATGTCGTTGCCCCCTGATAATTTCTTTCAGTCCAGTTGCTTTGATTGTGTAATTTTTCTTTGACTTGTCAAATTTCGTTATGTGTCTTGCTTAATGGAGCCTTGCTGTCTCTTGGGAGATTTTTGTATTACATTTCACCCCAACAGGGTTGACCTCGATGTCATTGTCCGCTGATATTTATGTTACCTTTTGAAACGTCTATGTTTCTTCTTTGCCTAGCTTGTTTCTTATGTTTATAATTGGCACGCGTTGGATGGCCTCGGGCACACGTTCTTTCCTTGCGCACCTGAATATACAATTTCATATCGCTTCGTGGCAAAGGACTGTGTTTTGAAGTTGGCGCCTTCGTGGGGACCTTGTGCCATGCCTCCTGATGTTGGCGCCCTCCTGGGCGTCTTGTGTCAATGTGCAAAGTCCTGATGTTGGCGCCCTCTTAGGCGCCTTCCTGGGCTCAGACACAAGTCATTGCCTTGCACATCTGTATGTATGATCTCATACCTCCTCGTGGCAGGTTTATTCTGGAGGCAGTTTGTCAGAGGGGTCTGAATCTAACTTGCCCATCAGAGGTTGCGATATGTCGCTTTGTGCCCCGTGGCAAATTTAACTCAGGGGGAAGTTTATCAGAACTCGGTCTGAATTTAACTCGCCCATCAGAGGTTGCGACCATTTTCAAAGCCGCTTCGTGTCTCGTGGAAAATTTAACACCTCGTGGTGACTCTGGGGGCAGTTTATCAGAATCGATCCGAATTTAACTCGCCCATCAGAGGTTGCGACCATTTTCGAGGCTGCTTCACACCTCGTGGTGACTCTGGGGGCAGTTTATCAGAATCGATCCGAATTTAACTCGTCCATCAGAGGTTGACCATTTTCGAAGCCGCTTCGTGCCTCGTGGCAAAGTTAACTCCGGGGGCAGTATATCAGAACTCGGTCTGAATTTAACACGCCCATCAGAGGTTGCGACACGTTTAAAGTCGCTTCGCGCCTCGTGGCAAAGTTCGATATTGACCTGCGTCAGTCGGGGGATCTCCCTCGATGGCGATCCCCGGTGGTGCCTCTGGTGGATATTGACCTGGTTCCATCGTTGCCCCCCATGTCGAGATTATCCCGGGGGATGGTCTTGACTTGACGTTGTTGTTTAGGATTCCCTCGTAGGCTAGGTTGCCCTTACGGCTCGTGCCGTCGTCGGGTCTGCTAATTTTGTCAGAGGATCACAGCAATTATCCTGCTCGTCTATTGATATTTTCTGCTGACTTGCCTTGATCGAGGTGATTGATGGTGAGTATGGGCGAGCAACACCACATTTTCTTTTCCTCTTGGCCGATTACATTGCACCTAGGGGGCGAGCATAGGAGAGTGTGAGGGCGAGCGGAGGAGAGTGTGAGGACGAGCAGAATGACACCATCATTTCACGCGTTACTTTATTTCCTTTCATGCTCATGTATCCTTTAATTTTCTTAACGCTCATGCATCATTTGATTTTCTCATGTGCTCGCGCACTATGTTATTTGCTCACGTGCTCGTGCACTATTTTATTTTCTCACGTGCTCGTGCACTATGTTTTTTTTTGCTCGCGTCCTCGTGCACTATGTTTTTTGCTCACGTGCTCGTGCACTATATTTTTTTGCTCACGTGCTCGTGCACTATGTCTTTTTGCTCACGTGCTCGTGCACTCTTTCATTTCCTTTCATGCTCGTGCACTCACATGCTCATGCATCCTTTAATTTTCTTACGTGCTCATGCACTCTTTTATTTTCTTACGTTCTCATGCACTCACATACTCAAGCATCCTTTAATTTTCTTACGTGCCACACTGGCTGCTTCCGTAACAGGATTTGGTGCCCTCCTGGGCGCCTTGGGTGCTGGCTTGCCATGGTGCTGTCAGCTTGTTTCCCTTCCTGGGTGTGTAGACGTTTGAATTGGATTTCGAGCTTAACATGAAAATTGTAGCTCTGCTTCTTAGCTTTCCAACGCATGCTTACACGCCTCAATCGGATAAACATAGATGAAGTTATGGCCTGCAAACTAGACATCACCCTTGTGGGTGGGTATCTCTGGTGTCTGTGACCTCATGGTCTCGTCATTTGCTTGATTTCCGCGCCTTTATTAGCACTTGCTACCCAATACATCATGGTCTCATACCTTGGATCCCCGCCGGGTGGGTGCCGTGATCTTGTCTGCTTTGTTTTAGGAAGATGAGCGCGCCATGACACCCTTGACTCCCATACTTGGAGAGATGATCTTAGCTTTAGGTTAATGTTGAGGTTGCCCCCTACGATCCAGGCAGTCCCACCCTGCATGGTATGTTGGGTCTCAGACTTGTCTCGCTCCACTCCTGACTATGGAGTTGGACCTTTTTTCTTTCTTGATATTCTGCTTTTGTGCTCAAACAACAAAATTCACAACTAGGCCTAGCCTTAGGCTCGAGTCCCGATGCTCTGCTCCTTATTCGGAGTCGCGAGTTTCATCCTCTTCTTCATTCACGTATTGGGCGAGCTTCCCTTCTTCAATGTCATCCCTGGGGGTGCTGCATTTGTTGGTACTGTGCCCATAACAAGTCAGATCAGCCTTCATGCTGCCAACCTTGGCCTCCTCTTGGTAGGCCATGTTGTCTTCTTCATAGTCCATGTACTTTTGATGCCTGCGTCGGTCGGGGGATCTCCTCGATGGCGATCCCCGGTGGTGCCTCCAGTGGGTGTCGACCCGGTTCCTTGACCTCTCTCGAGTATCAAGGGATGCGCGTGAGGAGGTCCTGGAGCGGGAGTCGTGAGGCTGTAGGTATCATCCGGAGGGGATGGAGGGGTCCCTTGGAGGTGAGCCTGATCCTCCATGAGGGGGAGAACGATGGTGCCTCGAAGTCACCGTTGTTGGAGGAAGGTTCCCCTGCTAGGCGCCCTCATGGGCGCTACCTGATGTTGTCAAGGCGCCCTGCCAGGCGCCCTCATGGGCGTTGTCTGATGCTGCCCTGGCGCCCTACCAGGCGCCCTCATGGGCGCTGCCTGATGTTACCATGGCGCCCTGCCAGGCGCCCTCATGGGCGCTGTCTGATGCTGCCCTGTCGCCCTACCAGGTGCCCTCATGGGCGCTGCCTGATGTTGCCATGGCGCCCTGCCAGGCGCCCTCATGGGCGCTGTCTGATGCTGTCTTGGGGCCCGGCCAGGCGCCTTCCTGGGTGCCGGGTTGGGCATGTCCTTAGCACTCTGCTGGTCTTCCTGATGCAGCATAGCTTGAGTGCGATTGGCCAGGAGATCCAAAAGCTGACTCACATTCGAAGGCTGGGTAGGCTGACTGGTACCCTCGTCAGGTAGGGTTACGACGTTGCCTTCCGGAGTATCCTCTGGTCGGGATGCCGGTACGGCAATGCTTTGAATCCGGAGTCTGCCTCTGGGAGCCATGGAGTAGTAAGAGAAAAGTTCGAGTAGTAATGATGTGAAAGATAGATATCTCCCACTGTGGTCGCCAATGTTCTGTACCTAGCAGTATTTTGGTCGGCTGCTGTTGGTAGGTCTCTTGCTACCCTGGCAGGAGGTCAGTGAGCGCCCGGGGGGGGTACCTGCAAAGCCACTCCGACGCTCAAGTCAGTATGAGAATAAGCTAGTGAATTTGCAAGGGAAGAGTGTGTACCTCGTAAATGGCTATGTGAGCCGGTATTTATAGGAAATCATGCCCGTTTGTGGATCGTCGGATCAGCGAAATTGATCTTAACCGTCCAAGCGTGATTGGGCTTGTATGTTGTGGATATGGGCCAAAGTGATTGGGCCAATCCATATCCATTGCTAAAAGCACCTCCTGGAATTGCTAAATGGACCTCTTGGTCCGGTCCAGAACAATTACCTTCATCAACATCTTCACTTCATATGAAGCTGTGCTTGCCTTTTTGAAGAAAACCACTTGCTGCATGTCCAAGTTTGAGAGCAATTCAAAAGCTAAGATCATTTGCAACTGCTAAAGATGAAGCTGTGCTTGCCTTTTTGAAGAAAATCACAGAAAATACAGTTACCGGAGAATGTTTTTCAGGTTTATAATGAGATGCAAGAAGAAAATGCTATTGTTAATGGTGAAATTGGAGAGGGAGAGTCAACAAAATAACAACAAGGGTTTTTTCTAGAAATAAACACATAAAAAGAAAATACAAAAGTACTTTTAAATATGCAAGCATTACAGCAAAAAAATGAAAAAAAAATGCAACTTTGATATATTTAAAATATATGTATGAGGAGAGTAATATTTAATACTCCATCCATTTTTTTTAATTTATCGATTTTTAAGAAGAAATTTATTCATTTTTATTTGTCATTTTGACATTTTAAGGTTATATTAATTACTTTTCTTAACCCAGGAGCACTTGGATGAGATGGTAGGGGTCTCTTACACCTTAACCAGGTCTTGGGTTCGAATCCAACCAATTTATAAAAAAATTACTTTTTTTAATTATATCCTTATTGTAAAGACAAATAAGTGCAATAGTAATAAACGGTCAATAGTTTCTTATGAAAAACAACAAATTTTTGTTTGATTTCTTTGGTTTGTGTATAACAAACTTAAAAAAGACATGTAAAAGAGAAAAAATAGAGTATCAATACTATTGGAAATATAAAGTAACATTAAATATATTTAATGTTTTGAAATTTAGTAAGAATTAAATAATATTATCTTAGAGGAAAAACTAAAGTGGGGTATAAATTTAATAATATTATAAACTTCCTCCGTTTCAAAACTTTCGTACTTTTAATTTGTTGGGTAAAGATTTTCTCAGTTTTCTAAAAGAAATTGAGGGTCAATTACTAAAGTTTTGGGGTATAAAAGTACACATCCCTTAAATAGATGACATATATTTTATATTTATGTGCATTAATACACCAAAAACTTTGATAATTGACCCTCATTAATATGTGTTAGCTAAGAACTACAATACCTCATTTGTATTTATCTTGAGATAATTGACGTCCAAATAAGAGAGTTAATAGTTGCCTTGGGATAATTGAGTACAAATGCAAATGAATTAATAGTTGTCTTAGGATAATTAAAGTCAAAATAAATGAGTATTGGCACAATCGATCCATATTGAGAAATGCTAGCAATACTCTCTTTTACTCAACTCACTCACTCTATGATTGGTTAAAATTCATATGAGTCCCACCACTTTGGAAGTGGAATCATTAATTTAGTGAGACTTACATGAATTTTAACCAACCATAGAGTGAGTGTTAGAGAAAGTGTATAAAAGAGAGTATTGCTAGCATTTCTCATCCATGTTTTGTGTCTCTTAAAGACGCAATAAATATAAAGATATACTCCCTTTAGAAAAATTTCAAAATTACCATTGTTTTGCAATAGAAATAAAATGTCAAAAGTACCAAAGTTTTTGAACGAAAAGAGTGATATGCAATGTCATGCTCTATGATAACTCATATTTAGATGTGTTATTTATGCTCTTATCACTTAAATCAACACAAGTTCTCAAGTAATATTCGTGCTTTATTAGGTAAATATTAGTTATTTAGAGGAAAGAATGGTTAGGAGCTTGTTTGTTATCATTTGACACTTTTGGTGCCTTTTTGAGTATTTTAATGCTTCTGTTAAGTGCTGCAACGGTAAGCGCTATAGCGCTATATGGCGGTGGGACAGCTGGACACTTTTGGAGCCTACTACTGTTTGATGAGTCATCATACTTATCCCTTGCTGTTCAGAATGTGTGGAAGTTTTTTAGTGACAAAAGATAGATTTCGAAATAAGGAGAGTTTTTGGAGAGAAAAACTTGACACCCTTCTCCTCCATTAATCCTCCACTTCAAGCTTTTATTTTTCAAGAGAAGATCATCATTTCCAGCGTTGTGAAGCTGTGTTGTAGCGTCAGCAACCCACCACATGAGAAGGAGGCCACTACGTGCATCTTTTGCAACCTTGCTTCTTCTTTTCATTTTCGGTAATGTGAGCTTTTTAGTTTGTTTTGTGTTGATGATGCTCATCATGAGCTAAACACTTAGTAGTTGGATTGTTTTAAGCTTTGTAATGACTCATTAGTATTGTTAATATAACGTTATGATGTTTGTGTTTCAATCCTTGTATTTTAATGCTTTCAAACTTGTTTTGGGATTGATCAACTGAAACGAGTAGATTCGTGGGTACAGACATGGTCCATGATTCGAACTCATGGATTGATATGAATGAAAGGTTGTTTAAAGACATTTAGACAACTTGTGCTTAACTCTAGACATAGGGGAGCAATAGTTCATAAGGTGAATACTGTGGGTTCTTCATTATACAGGGGTGGACTTATTTAGAACCTAGACATAGGAGTCTTGTAACAAAACCCTGGCGTTAGTGACCGAAAGGCACAAAATCATATGGTACAGCACTTAACGCTATAGCGTCTAACGTTATAGCGCTTCACTACTGAGAAATTATTTAGCAAAGAGCAATCCAACTCACTTTATCAACTCTTGAACTTTCTTTACTTGTTTATTTACATTTATGTTACTCACAATACTTGTTGACAACTTGTTATTGTTACTTGTTTTTCTCACTAGCTAAATTACTAACTTAAATATAGAAGTAAACTCAACAATCTCCGTGGGAACGATCTTTACTTATCAATATATTACTTGTTGCGATTGTGTATACTTGCACATCTACTTTTCGCACAACAAGTTTTTGGCGCCGTTGCCGGGGATTGTGAAAGTTAATTTCTATTGTTTAGTTAGTAAGTTTAGTTAGTTTAGATTCTTTTGTTTAGTGTGTTCTGTTTTTCCAGCAATTTTTTTTTATTTTGTATTGTGTTTTGTGTGTGTAGTGTGTTTCTCTTTGTTGTTATTTGTGTTTAGTGTTTGAAAAAAAAAAATCCACTTTATGCCTTGGACCATTGGAGTTTTTCCTTTATGCAAGAATTGAATGCTCAACAACATTGTTTCAACTATGACTTCCATGGGGATGAACATGAAAGGGGCTATTATGAGACAAATTTCATGCCCATGACAGCCCAAAATATGGATTATGGCATGGAAAATGGTTTGTGTGAGCAAGATTCATATTCTCAAGCTCAAACCGAAGGATTACATGAGGACAACTCTGATCTAAAAGAACTCTTAGCTCAATTTCTTGAGGATAGCAAAGTGGATAAAGACAACTTTCAAATGTCATGCAAAAATATAGAGGCTCACTTTAAGACTATAATGGAGCATCTAAAAGAAGAGAGTTGTATTGAAAAGGTGGTTGAGCAAAAGAAAGAAAAAAGTGTAGAGTTTGAAGATGAATGTTATCATTTGGGCAAATCTGATTTTAAAGAAATTTTTGCTCAGTCCATTGAATCTACTGAGTTGGTTGAGCAAGAGGAAGAAAAAGAGAGTGTAGAGTGTGAACTTGAATGTGGTCATTTGGAAATAGTGGAAGAAAAACAAAAAAAATTGTGTAGTTGTAGAAAAAGAAAAATTCAAAAATAGTGGCAAGGAAGAGAAACCAAGGTTGAGGTATGAAAAGAGTCATGTGACAATTGAGACTCAACCATTGGTAATTGAAGAAAATAGCCCCCCGCAAAATGAGCATCAATTTTTTCAAGAGAGGGGGAATTCCTATCCCAAATGCTTATTGGTTGGGGTGTAACACCCCGTATTCCTAAAACAAAGAAATACCTAAATATACAATTTGGTTTACTTCAGAGTATAAAAATTCCTGCCTAGATATACATCGTTGCAAGAAAACAGCGGAAACTAAAACATAACATAGCTCAAATTCGAGTCATGATATCAAATACAGAGACAGCGGTAGAAAAACATAAACAGCTAGGAATAAGTCAATCTTCTATCTTCTCCTCGAGCGTGACAACTGACCATCCTGTTTGCTTCTTCGTTTCCTGTTCTCTGTAAAAACAACAACAGGTGATTGGTGTTACCAAGTGGCTTCAGTCTCAAGAGGGGGGGTGAATTGAGATTTAAAACTTTTCAGATCTTTCGAAAACGTTTTTCCCCTTTTCAATGACTTAGATCAATTTTCGCGCAGGTTAAGTGGAAGCGAAGGAATTAGAATATAAAGCAGTAAAGTAGAATAACAGTAAAGCAGGAAAGCAGTAAAGCACGCAGAGATTTATCCTGGTTCGGTCACCTCCTAGTGACCTACGTCCAGTCCTCACACCCTTGTGAGATTTTCCACTAACACAACAAGGCTTACAGGTGCCTTGGAAAACCTTTACAGACTCAGGCACTCTCCTCCTAGGATACCCCACCTATAGAGAGCCCTCAGATCTAATATAACAATAACAAGAGATACCCCACCCCTGTTACAATCAACTGCCCTAGAAAGATACCCCACTTCCTAGTACATGCAGCTACCCTAGAGAGATACCACACTCCCTAGAACAAAACACAACAATTAAATAATAAACAATTGTAAATGCAGAAATACCTCTAGTGTAGGCAGATATTACAACTTGAAGAATACAACCCCAACTAACTCTTAGCAACAGATCAGCTCAGACAGACCGACGGTGCGTGACGAGCAAAAGTATAAGCGTGAAGAGTTTTCTCAAAAGTTTTCTGTTTCATGCAAGTGGGTTGAGTTGTGTGTTGTGTTAAATGAATCGTGAAGCACTTCCTATTTATAGGCTATGAGGAATTCATTTTTACGTTGAAAATAGTGTAGGAATCGATTCTTTGTTAAAATGTATTTGATCTAGGAATCGATTTATTTAGGTGAGGAATCGATTTATCTTTGTTTGGAAAATATGGGAAATCGATTCTTGAGTGCCATGGAAAGCTAGGAATCGATTCTATACTTAGTGAAAATATGTAGGAATCGATTTTCAGCTTGCCTGAGACAAGTGGGAATCGATTCTCAGTTATGTGCAAAAGATTGGGAATCGATTCTTCCCTTAAGATTTATTTGGCTCAGAAATCGATTTGTGTATTGAAAAACATGGCCTGACAATCGATTCTATCTTTTCTATTTTACCTGAAAATCGATTTTGATATTTGTTTATGCATGAGGAAATCGATTTTGTTATTTTAAAAGTGATAGAAATGTTTACGTAAGTATGCATGCAACTTTAAAAAACTTTGTGAGTGTGTGAGACTTTGAGATACGAGCTGACCTTTGAAAGAGCTTACACTTTTTCCTAAGACACACCCAAACCCTAAGGACTACCTTTATATTTAAGGACTACCCTTAAACTTGAATCTTCAGTTCTTGGCTTGCTTGTCTTGGATTGTGACTTTGACGTTTAGTCACTTTTATTGACTTTGACCGTCAATCTTACCTTTGTCTTTTTCATCATCAAAACACATCCTGCAATATCAGGTTACCTGCAACACAACATATCCACATTCTCCCCCTTTTTGATGATGACAAAACATTAACTCATCTCAAGGTGGGAGGTTAGTTTAAACAGATAATGTATATGATACTCCCCCTATCATGATGCCTCCCCCTGTTTTATTGACTGTATGCAAGTTAATGCAAATGCATGCTGAATATTAAAACTTTATTCTAAATATTAAAAACTCTATTCTTCTCCCCCTTATTGTCATGATCAAAGAGGGCAACATGTAATAAAATGCGAATCTAACAGCATGAAGAGGAATCAATGATTCCAAGTTCTCTTCGAATGAAGAAAAAGTTTTCTTTTTGTAAAGGTTTTGTAAAAATATCAGCTAGCTGTTTTGCCGATTCCACGAATTCGATTACACAATCCCCTTTTTGGACATGATCTCTAAGAAAATGGTGTCTTATCTCTATATGCTTGGTCCTAGAGTGTTGGACGGGGTTCTTTGTAAGATTGATAGCGCTGGTATTGTCGCATTTTATAGGGATATGATCTAGATCTATACCATAGTCAAGAAGTTGTTGCTTCATCCAGAGGATTTGTGCACAACAACTCCCTGCTGCAACATATTCTGCTTCAGCAGTTGACAGTGCGACACTGACTTGTTTCTTACTGTGCCATGAGACTAATGCACTACCTAGTATGTGACATGTTCCACTAGTGCTTTTTCTGTCCAACTTACATCCTGCAAAGTCAGAATCTGAATATCCAATAAGACTACATGTGGCGCCTTTTGGGTACCATAGACCAACATTTTGAGTGCCTACCAGATATCTCATTATTCTTTTGACAGCTACTAAATGTGACTCTTTTGGATTTGCTTGATACCTAGCACACATGCAAACACTAAACATGATGTCCGGTCTACTAGCAGTTAAGTAGAGAAGAGAGCCAATCATACCTCGATATTTGCTTAGTTCTACCGGTTTACCTTCTTCATCTTTGTCTAAGTAGCATGAGGTGCTCATTGGTGTGGACATTTCTTTTGCTTTGTCCATTTCGAATCTTTTGAGTAGTTCTTTGCAATACTTTGATTGAGATATGAAGATGCCGTTGTTTGTTTGTTTTATTTGCAGCCCAAGGAAGAAGTTGAGTTCTCCCATCATTGACATTTCAAATTCATTCTGCATAATACTTGAAAATTCTTTGCAAAGCAATTCATTAGTAGCACCGAAAATAATATCGTCCACATAAATTTGCACGAGTAAGATGTCATCTTTTGACCTTTTTATAAAAAGTGTAGTGTCAACTTTTCCTCTTTGAAAATCATGATTGAGTAGGAATTTGCTCAATCTTTCGTACCAAGCTCTGGGAGCTTGCTTCAGACCATATAGAGCCTTTTTGAGTTTAAAAACATGGTCTGGTTTTTCGAAATTTTCAAAACCAGGAGGTTGTTCAACATATACTTCTTCTTGGATAAAACCATTTAAGAAAGCGCTCTTAACATCCATTTGATACAATTTAAAATCCATGATTGATGCAAAAGCAAGTAACATGCGAATAGCTTCTAATCTAGCTACAGGAGCATACGTTTCATCATAGTCTATTCCTTCTTCTTGATTATAACCTTTAGCAACTAGTCTAGCTTTGTTCCTAATTATTATACCTGATTCGTCTAGCTTGTTTTTAAACACCCATTTTGTGCCTATTATCTGGTGTTTATCAGGTCTAGGAACTAGATCCCACACTTCGTTTCTTTCAAACTGGTTTAACTCTTCTTGCATAGCAATAGTCCAATGTTCATCAACTACGGCTTCATCTATATTTCTAGGTTCAATTTGAGATACGAAGGCCATATGATTACATGCATTTCGAAGAGAGTTACGAGTAGTTACCCCTTTTGTTACATCACCTATGACATTTTCAAGCGAGTGATCCCTTGGGATTCTCCATTCCTTGGGAAGTTCACTGCTTGATCCTTCTTCTGACTTCTCTTGAGGGGTGGTTTTTGTTTCTTCTTCTTTCTTCTTCTCACCTATCTCTAACTCTTCAGGTTCATCTGCAATATCAATAACCTTTCCCAGCCTTTTGGGGTTAGTTTCATCAAATGTAACATGTACAGATTCCTCAATTACCTTATTTCTTTTATTAAAAATTCTAAAGGCCTTGCTAGATAAAGAGTAACCAAGAAAAATTCCTTCATCAGCTTTAGCATCGAATTTACCTAGGTTGTCTTTTCCATTATTCAATACAAAACATTTGCAACCAAAGGTGTGAAGGTGTGAAATATTTGGTTTTCTCCCCTTGTAAAGTTCATAGGGGGTTTTCTTTAAAATTGGCCTAATTAGAACTCTATTCATAACATAACAAGCAGTACTTACAGCATCCGCCCAAAAGTATTTTGGGATGTCATGATCATTTAGCATTGTTCTGGCAAGTTCCTCCAATGATCGATTTTTCCTTTCAACAACTCCATTTTGTTGAGGAGTTCTAGGTGCTGAGAAGTTGTGATTTATACCAAGTTCTTCACATAGGATTTCGAATTTTTCATTTTCAAATTCTCCACCGTGATCAGATCGAATTGAGACAATCTTCAATTCTTTCTCATTTTGAATGCTGCGAGCAAGCTTTTTGAATGCTCCAAAAGCTTCGCTCTTATTTGCCAGAAAGAGAGTCCAAGTATACCTTGAATAATCATCTACTATAACTAGAGCATAGTAATTTCCACCATAACTTTTTGTCCTTGAGGGACCAAATAGATCCATGTGTAACAGCTGCAAAGGTTTGTTAGTAGACACAATATTCTTTGATTTAAAGGACACTTTTACCTGTTTACCCTTTTGGCATGCATCACACAATTTATCTTTTTCAAACTTGATATTAGGCAAACCACTAACTAGATCTTTAGACACTAGCTTGTTAAGATGATCCATATGAATATGAGCTGTCCTACGGTGCCATAACCAAGAGTTTTCTTCCTTACTAATGAGGCAACATGCATTATGTGATGAAACACTATCTAAACTCATCATGTATATGTTTTCTACTCTATTTCCTATCATTCTAACTTGTTTACTTTGTTTATCCTCAATGATGCATGAACCTGAGTCAAATATTACTTTATTTCCTTTATCACAAAGTTGGCTAATGCTCAAAAGATTATGTTTAAGACCTTCAACATAGAGCACATTATCAATAGCAGTAGATAAGTCTTTACCAACTTTACCTTCACCAAGGATTCTTCCTCTGTTATTGTCACCATAAGTCACATGACCGCTTGATCTGGGGGTAAGAGTTAGGAACTTTGTAATATCTCCAGTCATGTGCTTTGAGCATCCGCTGTCAAGGTACCAATCTGACCCCCGTACCTTGAAGCATACCTGCATTGGTTCAAAACAAGGTTTTAGGTACCCAAATCTCTTTGGGTCCTTGTGGGTTAGTGTTTGGTATGGTCCTTTTGGGAACCCATACCTTTTTCATAGTTTGCTTACCTCTTGCCCTGCAAACAGAAGCTGTATGTCCAGGTTTATCACAATAGTAACATCTAATATAAGGTTTAGTGGAAAACTTAGGTCTATGATGCATATTGCTTTTCACAAAATTATTTTTCTGAATTCTAAGATGTAATTTGGGTATTTTGTCTATTGTACATTCAAGCTCATTGATTTTCTTTTCATGTTCTATACATTTATCACATGCATAATTTTCTTTAACACACACAAGTTTATCATTTTCTTTCCTAAGTTCTAATTTTTCTTTAGTTAACACATTAACTTCATCTTGAAGGTTAGCAATGGTTTTCTTTGATTTATCTAAAGCCTTAGCTAATTTCATAGAATCATCATGCAACTCAGTGAAAGCTTCATATAAATCATCATATGCATTTTGTAAAGAGTCAGGGTTAGAAGTTACCTCGTTTTCATTCTCGCTTTCATGATCAGCCATTAATGCAACTTGAGCTTCTTCATCTTCTGATTCATCTGATGAATCCATGCAGTTGTCTTCCCATGCGATGTAGGCTTTTCTTCCTTTGTTATTTTTGAATGCCTTCTTTTCAGATTTGGAGTCCTTTTTCTGTAGATTAGGACATTCCATTTTCATGTGCCCGGGTTTCCCGCATTCATAACAAGTAGGAGGACCGGATGTACTTTCTTTGCTGGAGAACCTTTTTGATTTGAAGTTCTTCTTTGGATAGTTGTTGCTTTTCATGAACCTTTTGAACTTTCGAACCATAAGAGCCATATTCTCTTCACTTTCATCAATTTCATCATCTGAGTTGTCACTATCATCAAATTGACTAGAACAAGATGCTTTTAGAGCCAAGCTTTTCTTTTTCTTATCTGTATTTTCGTACTCAGCTAGACGAGTGAGTTCTAGTTCATGCTCTTGAAGTTTACCGAACAGAGTAGCCAGAGTCATGGTAGCTAAGTTTCTTGATTCAGCTATAGCAGTAACCTTAGGTTGCCATTCTCTATTCAGACATCTCAGAACTTTGTTGATTAGATCCTCTGCAGGAAATGACTTACCCAACAAGCTTAACTGATTCACAATGTGAGCGAACCTTTTCTGCATTTCTGGTATTGTTTCACCTGTATTCATTCTAAATAATTCGTACTCTCTGATAAGAGTATTTGTTCTTGCCCTTTTCACTTCATTTGTACCCTCATGAGTAACTTGGAGATTATCCCACATTTCTTGGGCAGATTTACAGTTTGAAACTCGAAAAAATTCATCAGGACTTAAAGCAGAAGTAATAATATTTTTGGCACGTAAATTATGTTGCACTTTTCTTTTCTCATCATCAGACCATTCATTTCTACTTTTAATAGTAAGAATACCATCTACTAAGTGTGTGGGGACATAGGGTCCTTTTTCCACAGCATCCCAAACATCTAAGTCTACCCCTTCAATAAAGATTCTCATTCTTTCTTTCCAATATGCATAATCTTTCCCGTTGAATCCCGGAGGACGGGTAAGAGAAGCACCCTCTTGCGTAGACCAACCTGAAGCCATTTCTCTTGAAGCTGCTAGGCCCTTTATACAAGAGTCTAGCTCTGATACCACTTGTTACCAAGTGGCTTCAGTCTCAAGAGGGGGGGTGAATTGAGATTTAAAACTTTTCAGATCTTTCGAAAACGTTTTTCCCCTTTTCAATGACTTAGATCAATTTTCGCGCAGGTTAAGTGGAAGCGAAGGAATTAGAATATAAAGCAGTAAAGTAGAATAACAGTAAAGCAGGAAAGCAGTAAAGCACGCAGAGATTTATCCTGGTTCGGTCACCTCCTAGTGACCTACGTCCAGTCCTCACACCCTTGTGAGATTTTCCACTAACACAACAAGGCTTACAGGTGCCTTGGAAAACCTTTACAGACTCAGGCACTCTCCTCCTAGGATACCCCACCTATAGAGAGCCCTCAGATCTAATATAACAATAACAAGAGATACCCCACCCCTGTTACAATCAACTGCCCTAGAAAGATACCCCACTTCCTAGTACATGCAGCTACCCTAGAGAGATACCACACTCCCTAGAACAAAACACAACAATTAAATAATAAACAATTGTAAATGCAGAAATACCTCTAGTGTAGGCAGATATTACAACTTGAAGAATACAACCCCAACTAACTCTTAGCAACAGATCAGCTCAGACAGACCGACGGTGCGTGACGAGCAAAAGTATAAGCGTGAAGAGTTTTCTCAAAAGTTTTCTGTTTCATGCAAGTGGGTTGAGTTGTGTGTTGTGTTAAATGAATCGTGAAGCACTGCCTATTTATAGGCTATGAGGAATTCATTTTTACGTTGAAAATAGTGTAGGAATCGATTCTTTGTTAAAATGTATTTGATCTAGGAATCGATTTATTTAGGTGAGGAATCGATTTATCTTTGTTTGGAAAATATGGGAAATCGATTCTTGAGTGCCATGGAAAGCTAGGAATCGATTCTATACTTAGTGAAAATATGTAGGAATCGATTTTCAGCTTGCCTGAGACAAGTGGGAATCGATTCTCAGTTATGTGCAAAAGATTGGGAATCGATTCTTCCCTTAAGATTTATTTGGCTCAGAAATCGATTTGTGTATTGAAAAACATGGCCTGACAATCGATTCTATCTTTTCTATTTTACCTGAAAATCGATTTTGATATTTGTTTATGCATGAGGAAATCGATTTTGTTATTTTAAAAGTGATAGAAATGTTTACGTAAGTATGCATGCAACTTTAAAAAACTTTGTGAGTGTGTGAGACTTTGAGATACGAGCTGACCTTTGAAAGAGCTTACACTTTTTCCTAAGACACACCCAAACCCTAAGGACTACCTTTATATTTAAGGACTACCCTTAAACTTGAATCTTCAGTTCTTGGCTTGCTTGTCTTGGATTGTGACTTTGACGTTTAGTCACTTTTATTGACTTTGACCGTCAATCTTACCTTTGTCTTTTTCATCATCAAAACACATCCTGCAATATCAGGTTACCTGCAACACAACGTATCCACAATTGGGTGAGACAACTTGTCTCAGTGAGTTCTACCGTGCCCCCTCACTATCACTCGGTTCCATTATAAAACCGTTATACATAGTTAAAATCATAACTATTTATATCAATATATACCTAGCCCCTTCACCGCCCGTGCAAAGCCCACAATCCCGGTAACTGAAGTGCTACCATATATATTTTAGCCTTGTCAATTATTATATAATTACAAGCTTTACCAAACGAAACATCGACCGTGCAAGATAGTCCTTCAAGACTTACTAGACCGACACATAATACAGGTGGGTCTTCGAAAGAAGGAGGAAGACGGGTGGACTCTCCAGTCAAATATTGACCAGAGCAAGATTATCCGGAAACCACTAGAAATCCGTTACAAAAAGGACACGAAGCTGAATCCGGCTATGCCTTAACCGATCACTATTCAAAGTGCCAACTACCTTCCCCTTTAAGGACACCAATGCAGTCCCATGGAATTACAACGTGAAAGTTCAGACCACTCCTGATGTCATTAACATCTCAGGGACTAGTGGAATGACTCGAAGTGGGCGTATTTACACCCCCGAAGGACTCAGTGGAGAGCAAACAAAAGAAGGGGAAAAAAGATCCCGTAAAGGCAAAAGCATAGAACAAGAACCCGTTGATAAGAATGTGGGTAAAAGGACGCTATCGGGACAAGAAGCCGGCGAATTTTTGAAACTCATGAGACAGAGCGAGTATAAGATAGTTGATCAGCTGAACCAGACCCCTGCCAAGATATCTCTGCTGTCATTATTGCTCAGTTCCGAAGCCCATCGTGTAGCATTGATGAAAGTATTGAATGAGGCCCATGTCACTCATGACATCTCAGTCGGCCAGTTTGATGGGATCGTTGGAAACCTTGTTGCAAGTAATTACCTCACATTTACTGATGATGAGATTCCAACTAAAGGAAGGGGCACAAAAAAGCCTTACACATATCTGTGAAATGTGGAGATTACTCACGGTGAATTGAGATTTTAAAAATTTAAGCCCCCTTTAACGACTTAATTGATTTTCGCGCAGGTTTATGGAACGAATTAACGAGAAACGAAAACTGAAAATAAAGCAGTAAAGAACACAGATTTTTATACTGGTTCAGTCACCTCTTAGTGACCTGCGTCCAGTCCTCACACCCTTGTGAGATTTTCCACTAACACAACAAAGCTTACAGGTGCTTTGGAAACCTTTACAGGCTCAGGCACTCTTCTCCTAGGATACCCCACCTATGAAGAGCCATCAAATCTACCACAATAACAACAACAACAACAAGAGATACCCCACCCTTGTTACAATCAACAACCCTAGAGAGATACCCCACTCCCTAGTACAAACAGCAAACCTAGAGAGATACCCCACTCCCTAGTACTGTGAACAACCCTAGAGAGATACCCCAATCTCTAGTACCAAATACAACGTAAAAACGAATTACAAATTAACAACCAAAATACCTCTTATGAAGGCAGATTTACAACAACTTGAAGATCACCAACCCAACTCTAACCCTTGAGAGAAATCAGCTCTGACAAATGAAAAATATGTGAAGGATAGAAGTGTGTGTGCTAGGGTTTTTGAGTTTTGCGTTTCAGCGTAAGCGTAAGAATGGGTTGTATTTTTCTGAGAAACACTAAGTTTGTTACCAAGTGGCTTCAGTCTCAAGAGGGGGGGTGAATTGAGATTTAAAACTTTTCAGATCTTTCGAAAATGTTTTTCCCCTTTTCAATGACTTAGATCAATTTTTCGCGCAGGTTAAGTGGAAGTGAAGGAATTAGAATATAAAGCAGTAAAGCGGTATAACAGTAAAGCAGGAAAGCAGTAAAGCACGCAGAGATTTATCCTGGTTTGGTCACCTCCTAGTGACCTACGTCCAGTCCTCACACCCTTGTGAGATTTTCCACTAACCAAAACAACAAGGCTTACAGGTGCCTTGGAAAACCTTTACAGACTTAGGCACTCTCCTCCTAGGATACCCCACCTATGGAGAGCCCTCAAATCTATTACAACAATAACAAGAGGTACCCCACCCCTGTTACAATCAGCTGCCCCAGAAGATACCCCACTTCCTAGTACAAACAGCTACCCTAGAGAGATACCCCACTCCCTAGTACAAATCACAAACAATGAAATAATAAACAATTGTAAAGACAGAAATACCTCTAATGAAGGCAGATATTACAACTTGAAGAACGCAACCCCAACTAACTCTTAGCAACAGATCAGCTCAGACGGACCAACGGTGCGTGACGAGCAAAAGTAAAAGCGTGAAGAGTTTTTCTCAAAAGTTCTCTGATTCGTGAAATGGGTTGTTGTGAAAATGAACGTAATGCAGTGCCTATTTATAGGCTATGAAAAAATCAAGTTTACGTTAAAAATAGTGTAGGAATCGATTCTTTGTTGAAAGCATTTGATCTAGGAATCGATTCATTTAAGTGAGGAATCGATTTTGATTTGTTTGAAAAATAGGGACAATCGATTCTTGAGAACCATGGAGGGCTAGGAATCGATTCTATACTTAGTGAAAATTTGTATGAATCGATTCTCAGCTTGCCTGAGACATGTAGGAATTGATTCTCAGTTAAGTGCAAAAGAGTGGGAATCGATTCTTCCTTTAAAAATGTTTGGCTCAGAAATCGATTTATGTACTGAAAATAAAATCGATTCTTCCTTTTCTGATTGGCCTGAAAATCGATTTTGATGAATGTATATGCAAGATAAAATCGATTTGTATGTTTTAAAGATGATAGGTATGTTTACGTACGTATGCATGCATCTTTGAAAAACTTGTGAGTGTGTGAGACTTTGATATACGAGCTGACCTTTGAAAGAGCTTACACTTTTTCCTAAGACACACCCAAACCCTAAGGACTACCCTTATATTTAAGGACTACCCTTAAACTTGAATCTTCAATTCTTGAGCTTGTTTGTCTTGGATTGTGACTTTGATGTTTAGTCACTTTTCTTTACTTTTGGCCATCAACTTTACCTTTGTCTTTTTCATCATCAAAACATATCCCGCAATATTAGTTTACCTGCAATACAATGTATCCACATTCTCCCCCTTTTTGATGATGACAAAACATTAACTCATCTCAAGGTGGGAGGTTAGTTCAAACAGATAATGTATATGTGATACTCCCCCTATCATAATGCTCCCCCTGTTTTATTAACTATATGCAAGGTGGTATGAATGAATGAGTGCAAATGCATGCATGCTGAATATTAAAAACTTTACTCTATTCTTCTCCCCCTTTTTGTCATGATCAAAGAGGGCAACATGTAATAAAAATTGTGAATCTAACAGCACAGTCATTTAATTTAGAAATAATTTAATCATTGCATTAAAAACATTTGGTAACCAACAAAAAGAGCTAATAGTCATAGGCTATAAGAAAAGGGTGATGCCAACAGGGCACACTGCATAAAATGATGACTCATAATTTTATCTAAGGATTTTGCATCCAATATGAAAAGGAATAGTTACGAGCCTCAAATTCTGATAGTCGATTGTTTAAAGCAGCAATTTCGCGACTGTGGGTCTCTCTAGAAAGGATGATTTCTTGTTTCAATTCTTCATGCATTTCGCGCTGTTCTTCTTGAAAGATGTTGAGTGCGGCCAAGAAGTGATTGAGGGCTGTGGATGGGGCTGCAGCAGCAGCAGTTTGGTTTGGTTCTGTTTGACCATCCTCATGTATGGTGGAGTTTGTGTTTGGACCAGGTGGCCTGTTTGGATCATATTCTTGGGAGGATGCTATGCCTATGGAGGAGTGATGCCATGTATCTCCAGATTGGATGAATTGCATCTGGTTTAAGGTGGAGGTGTTTATCATGTGGTAGGTTGCTTTCCCTTTTATGATTTTCTCCCCTAAGAATGGAATGTTGAAATGTTGGAGGATTTTTGTAATGAGAACACAGTATGGAAGAGGTTTGTCGCTTGTCCTTGTGTGTCTAATCATGTGGCTCACAATCAGATGTGCCCAGTTTATGCTTTTCTGGTGCTTGATTCCCCAAAGTAAAATTACTTCATCATAGGTTACCTGAGCAATGTTTGAAGTTTTCGGAAGGATTGTTCGGGCTATGGTGTAGTGGAGAAGTCGATTTTGGGTTGTGAGTGATTTTGCTAGTATAGGCTTTTTACCAACTTCGGCCAGAGCATGACAGATGGACACGCAAGTATCTCCAAGGTCAAATTCGGACCAAGATTTCGGAGGGTTCATATGGATCAATTTCTCACCATCACAGGGTAACTTGGTGAGACTACTGAACTGAGCTAGAGTGAGGTGGATTTTAGTTCCTTTTAGTTCGGCTGATATAGATTCAGTTGTATCGTTGTAGCTAAGTGTGGTGTAGAAGGCTTTAACCATGTCTGGAGCGACTGGACCTGTTTCGGTTGCAAAGTCTAGCAGTTTGTGATATTCTAGCCAGTTAATAAACTCAAACCCCTTTTGACTTTGAAACCAGGGTAAGTCTAGAGCATAAGTGGTTCCGAGTCCTCTGAGTGAGAAGTTTTTGCTGTAGAGGTCAGCTTGTTCAGGGCTGGTGAAATATCTGGAATGAAAGAAACTTTCAGTTTCCTCGTCATGTAACTTTTTCCTTTTGACACCCAAATTCTTGGTTCTTGGAGGCATTGAGTTATGCTCAAGGAAAGGTTTGTTTTTAGAATGAGTGCACTATGAAAATAGTGAGATGGGTCGCTAAAGAATATATTGGCTTAGATATAGAGATAGGCGCCCAAGAAAATAGGAGAGGATATGGTGAGATAGTTTAGGGATTTTGCGCCTTTCTTGTTGGAAAAGATAAGGAGTTTTAGCGCAAGTTTTCCTAAGTTTTAGGGTGGTAGTGATTTGTTGGAGATAATCGATTTGAGAGGTTTTAGAGAGAGATCCTATAGATAATCGATTTAAGCTAAATAATAGGCTTTTGGAAGAGACTTGGAAATCGATTCATGCCATGGAATAATGCCCAAAAAGAAAGCTCTATGAAACTTATAAAAAGAGAGTAAATTGTTTCTTTTGCAATGGTTCAAAAAATAATTTTGACTGGCCGTTTAAAAGACTTGACTAACTTTAATCATGTATGCACATATTTGAGTCATGAGTTCTAAGATGATGGTTCCTTTATTTTTAAGATATGGAAACAAAATTTCGCACAGTATAGACCACTTTTTATGTTAAATTGATAGTTTTATAAATGCGGACTAACCTTTACTGAGGATTCTTTCCTCAGTTTTATTTTTGATGTAAGTCACATGACTGCTTAACCTGGGGTGGAGTGTTTAAGGATCTGTTTCTTCCCAATCATGAGCTTTTGTGATTCTGCTTTCAAGGCACCAATCTGTCCCCCATACCTTGAAGCATACCTGCAATGATTTAAACAAGGGTTCTAGGTACCCAAATTTCTTTGGGTCCTTGTGGGTTAGTACTTAGTATGGTCCCTTTGGGAACCCATACTTTCTTCACATTTTGTCTTCCTCTTGTCCTGCAAACAGACGCTGTATGTCCATTTTTACCACAATAACTACAACTGACGCATGGTCTTGATCTATGATGCATATGCCTTTTAGTGTAGTTGTTTCTAGGATGTGTAGGATGTGGCTGTTGTAAGCTGGATAGTTTTCCTACTGTCCATTCTAGTTCATGAACTTTCTTTTCAAACTCAGTACATTTGTCACAGACATAATTTGCTTTAAGGTAACTTAGGCTGTAGTTTTCCTTTCTAAGTTCTAACCTTTCTTTAGTTAATGCAATTACTTCATTTTGAAGGTGATTAATAACTTTCTTTGCTTTACCTAATACTTTAGCTAATTTCATAGAATCATCATGCAATTCAGTGAAAGCTTCATATAAATCATCATATGCATTTTGTAAAGAGTCAGGGTTAGATATTACCTCGTTTTCATTCTCGCTTTCATGATCAGCCATTAATGCAACTTGAGCTTCTTCATCATCTGATTCATCTGATGAATCCATGCAGTTGTCTTCCCATGCGATGTAGGCTTTTCTTCCTTTGTTATCCATGAATGCCTTCTTTTCAAATTTGGAGTCCTTTTTCTGTAGATTAGGACATTCCATTTTCATGTGCCCGGGTTTCCCGCATTCATAGCAAATAGGAGGACCGGATGAACTTTCTTTGCTAGAGAATTTTTTTGATTTGAAGTTCTTCCTTGGATAGTTGTTGCCTTTCATGAACCTTTTGAACTTCCAAACCATAAGAGCCATATTCTCTTCACTTTCATCAATTTCATCATCTGAGTTGTCACTATCATCAAACCGACTAGAACTAGATGCTTTTAGAGCCAAGCTCTTCTTTTTCTTATCTGTATTTTCGTACTCAGCTAGACGGGTGAGTTCTAGTTCATATTCTTGAAGTTTACCGAACAGAGTAGCCAGAGTCATAGTAGCTAAATTTCTTGATTCAGCTATAGCAGTAACATTGGGTTGCCATTCTCTATTCAGACATCTCAGAACTTTGTTGATTAGATCCTCTGCAGGAAATGACTTTCCCAACAAGCTTAACTGATTCACTATGTGAGTGAACCTTTTCTGCATTTCTGGTATTGTTTCACCTGTATTCATTCTAAATAGTTCGTACTCACTGATAAGAGTATTTGTTCTCGCCCTTTTCACTTCATTTGTACCCTCATGAGTAACTTGGAGATTATCCCACATTTCTTGGGCAGATTTACAGTTTGAAACTCGAAAAAATTCATCAGGACTCAAAGCAGAAGTAATAATATTTTTGGCACGTAAATTATGTTGCACTTTTCTTTTCTCATCATCAGACCATTCATTTCTACTTTTAATTGTAAGAATACCGTCTACTATGTGCGTGGGGACATAGGGTCCTTTTTCCACAGCATCCCAAACATCTAAGTCTACCCCTTCAATAAAGATTCTCATTCTTTCTTTCCAATATGCATAATCTTTCTCGTTGAATCCCGGAGGACGGGTAAGAGAAGCACCCTCTTGCGTAGACCAACCTGAAGCCATTTCTCTTGAAGCTGCTAGGCCGTTTATACAAGAGTCTAGCTCTGATACCACTTGTTACCAAGTGGCTTCAGTCTCAAGAGGGGGGTGAATTGAGATTTAAAACTTTTCAGATCTTTCGAAAATGTTTTTCCCCTTTTCAATGACTTAGATCAATTTTTCGCGCAGGTTAAGTGGAAGGGAAGGAATTAGAATATAAAGCAGTAAAGCGGTATAACAGTAAAGCAGGAAAGCAGTAAAGCACGCAGAGATTTATCCTGGTTCGGTCACCTCCTAGTGACCTACGTCCAGTCCTCACACCCTTGTGAGATTTTCCACTAACCAAAACAACAAGGCTTACAGGTGCCTTGGAAAACCTTTACAGACTTAGGCACTCTCCTCCTAGGATACCCCACCTATGGAGAGCCCTCAAATCTATTACAACAATAACAAGAGGTACCCCACCCCTGTTACAATCAGCTGCCCCAGAAAGATACCCCACTTCCTAGTACAAACAGCTACCCTAGAGAGATACCCCACTCCCTAGTACAAATCACAAACAATGAAATAATAAACAATTGTAAAGACAGAAATACCTCTAATGAAGGCAGATATTACAACTTGAAGAAAGCAACCCGAACTAACTCTTAGCAACAGATCAGCTCAGACGGACCAACGGTGCGTGACGAGCAAAAGTAAAAGCGTGAAGAGTTTTTCTCAAAAGTTCTCTGATTCGTGAAATGGGTTGTTGTGAAAATGAACGTAATGCAGTGCCTATTTATAGGCTATGAAAAAAATCAAGTTTACGTTAAAAATAGTGTAGGAATCGATTCTTTGTTGAAAGCATTTGATCTAGGAATCGATTCATTTAAGTGAGGAATCGATTTTGATTTGTTTGAAAAATAGGGACAATCGATTCTTGAGAACCAAGGAGGGCTAGGAATCGATTCTATACTTAGTGAAAATTTGTATGAATCGATTCTCAGCTTGCCTGAGACATGTAGGAATCGATTCTCAGTTAAGTGCAAAAGAGTGGGAATCGATTCTTCCTTTAAAAATGTTTGGCTCAGAAATCGATTTATGTACTGAAAATAAAATCGATTCTTCCTTTTCTGATTGGCCTGAAAATCGATTTTGATGAATGTATATGCAAGATAAAATCGATTTGTATGTTTTAAAGATGATAGGTATGTTTACGTACGTATGCATGCATCTTTGAAAAACTTGTGAGTGTGTGAGACTTTGATATACGAGCTGACCTTTGAAAGAGCTTACACTTTTTCCTAAGACACACCCAAACCCTAAGGACTACCCTTATATTTAAGGACTACCCTTAAACTTGAATCTTCAATTCTTGAGCTTGTTTGTCTTGGATTGTGACTTTGATGTTTAGTCACTTTTCTTTACTTTTGGCCATCAACTTTACCTTTGTCTTTTTCATCATCAAAACATATCCTGCAATATTAGTTTACCTGCAATACATGGTATCCACAAAGTCCCTATTTATAGAATTAGGAGAAATATGACCGTTGAATGATTTTAGGAATCGATTCATTACTTGAAAAGCCTAGGATGGTAAATTGATTTATGACTTGAAAGTAGGAGTAGTGTGATCGATTTATTGCTTTCAAAGAGTAAGTATGAATCGATTAACAGCTTGAAAATATGACCGTTGAGGCTTTTAGAAAGAAGAAAATCAATTTAAGGCTTAGGTGCATGAGGTGATGAATCTATTCTTGGCTTAAAATAGTATAGTTGATGAATCGATTCATTGCTTGATTTAAGTGAGATGCAAATCGATTTATAGCTTTGGAAATAGGAAGGAAATCGATTTTGCACTTTAAAAACAGAGTAGGAAATCGATTTTGGTCTTATGAGAAATAATAGGAATCGATTGTTAGCTTTGGGAAATGAGTCATGAATCGATTTCTATCATTTGCACAAGGTTGGAAATCGATTCTTGGTTTTAGGAAAGAAGTCATGAATCGATTTCTAAGTTCCACAAAATAGTTTTTATGTTACGTGCCTTACCTATGTGCATGCATGCATTTTGAAAACTGTGAAGGCTATGAAACTGTGAGATGAGCTGACCCTCAGAAGCGGCTTACAAAATATCCTAAGACACGACCCAAACCCTAGAGACTACCCTTACTTCTTGAGTCTTGTTTATCTTGGATTTCCGCTTTGCCATCTTCTGCTTTGAACACATCATCAAAACCTAACCTGCTTGTCATTTTGACTTCGAACGCATCATCATCAAAACCTAACCTGCAAAAGCAATATAACCACATTCTCCCCCTTTTTGATGATGACAAAACTTTACTCATCTTTGGGTGGGAGGTTAGTTCATCAAACAAAATAATGCATGATATGCGACAGGACTCCCCCTCACTTGATGCTCCCCCTATCTCAATGATTAGATGCAAAATGACAATTCTATATCAATCCTATATATATTTCTCTCCCTTTTTGTCATGATCAAAAGGGTGACTGTGAGACACATTTTGCGAATCGAACAACACAACTATTTGACAAGGTAAATGAACCATTGCAGATTTATAAAAATAAATAATCATCAAAACCAAAAAAATCATGTTCGATACCATAAAGAGAATATTTCATCAAAACAAGTAAAAGCCAACATGAGTCTCAAAATCTGTTAAGCAATTGTTTTAAGGCAGCAAATTCTTGTTTAAGCTTCATACATTTCACGCTGCTTAGTTTGAAAGTTGGTGATGGCGGCCAGAATATGATCAAGGGAAGTAGAGTTTTGGGAGAAAAAATATTTTAGGTAAACAACCGATTGTGAGCATGTATTATAGCAGGAGAAAAATCGATCTAAAAAAAATAACAGAGCTAGCAATTGACTATGACAGGAGCAAAATAGATTTCAAGGAACAAAATAGCACTTTAACCGCTTTAGAAATTGCTTCTTGAGCACGCAGAAATTTACAAATCACAATTCCACTTAAATTCACATTTCTTATAAAATCACTTGAGAAACATTTAATCGAAACTCATTTGAACGAACGAAGAACCAAGTTTTCTTTTGCAATGGATTTGTGAAAATATCAACTAGCTGTTCATGACGACTCAACTAACTCAATCACACTATCGCCTTTCTAACCATAAACTCTACAAAGCGCATGACTGGAGACGCAACAAAGTTCTTAACACTCACCCCCGGAAAAAGCAGTCATGTGACTTGTGATAACAATAGAGGAAGAATCACCGGTGAAGGTTAGATTGGTATAGTTTTATTCGCCTCGATTGAAAATGTGCTTAATGTAGAAGAACTAAGAATAGTTCATTAAGTTTTAGTAAATTATGTGATCATTGAAATAGGTAATCCCTAATCTTGGTTCATGCATCATTGAGAACAATATTTGTAAGGCATGTCAGAATAATAGGAAACAACACAAAGTATTCTGGTCAACCTTACAAACAAGGTTGAACTTAGTAGAAAACTCGATGTGTTTCAAGGCCCTCAATTTTCCAAAAAAATTATTCAATGTTTGCAGCTCGTCCACAATTTTATCAGTAAAACGATGCATCTCATCCATCCCATGATAAATGATCAAAATGGTCCATTTTGTTAACTAATGTGTTATCAAAAATTCTTCTATCATGTTTCTAACTAATTTTAACTCTCTATGAAGCATTCGTATAGTGAACTGGTATGCAATGTGCATTTACTCTTGTTTGAGTCAGTTAGTGTCCACATCTTTGCATCTTATCATCGTCCCTTGTACATGTCCAGTCCCACCCCGACCACCCAGTACATATTCCCCACACCAGTACCTAGTTGGCTATTTGGTTTGTTCCCAATGATGAAATTTCATAAACCAACACTTTGGTTCCTCCAAACTGGGGCAAGTTAGTGACCACTTAAACATCTTGTCAACGTTATATTCATTTGGTGCAAGTGCAAGTCTTTTGCAAAAAAAAAGAGGAATTCAAAAAGTCTGTTAGGTCGAAAACTCGTAAGAGCGGCCTAAGCAAAAATTAAGCCATATAAAAAGAATAAAGAAAAAGAGCAAATGTATAAAAATAAATAAATTTTTGTCCTTGAGTTAATTTTTGAGAAAACAAGCAATCATGATTTGAAATGAAGTTTGGCCATCTTTCCATATCCCAAAAAAGGAGAAGAAATATCCTTTGCTACCCCCCCTTTTGAGCCGAAAAATCAAAACTTCTTTCACCCTAGACAATGATCAATTCCACACCTAAAGATGGTGTATCACTTTTATCAGCTCACTCAGCTCAAAAAAAAGAGAAAGAAAAATCACAAAAAGAAAGTGAAATTCAAAAAAGAGAGGATTGAAAAAAAAATCCTCGAAAAAAGAAAAAAGCAAAAGTAGTAAAAATTGTGAGCTGATACTTCATACCATTAAGAGCTCCTTGTCTGAAACCCTCAAGCACCTCATTGGGCCTAATTATCCCTCCTTTCATAAACCCTCAAACACTTCATTGGGTCTAATTATCCCTTCTTTCATAAACCCTCAAACACTTCATTGGGCCTAATTATCTCTTCTTTCATAAACCCTCGAACACTTCATTGGGCCTAATTATCTTTTATTTTATGAACCCCTAACCATCGACCACATTACAACCCTATAAAGTCCATTCCGATCAATGACTGATTGCTTTTGTTTTCACAAAGTTTTAATTTTAGGACAAATAAGTTTATTTATTTATAATATGTTTACTAAAAAAAACCAAAAAAAAAGAAAGTTAAAAAATTAAATAAATCAAAAGGCTTGCACTCCAAGGTGCATTCAAGTTGCATTGATGTAAAGACAATGTTTAGTGATCACCAAGTGAAGTTTTCATCATATCAAAAAAACTCAAGACTGTCACAGTCTTTGGGATTCACCTAAAAGAGAACCAAAAGTTTATACTAGGATCATCACCTAGATCCCAAAGTGGGGCATTCCTTTTATCATCCATACCCCTTGAACTTGGAGATTTAGCTATTGTCCATCCCACTCATATACCATACCCAATCCATATAGCCATATTGGACCACCTCCCTAGCCCATTACCCTAACTTTGCCACCTTTCACAACCTCACTTAAAGCAACCGTTTGAAATGTCATTCCATAGTGGGAAAATCCCGTCACCCTTCACTCCACCTAAAATTAGGGAAATTCTCCCTACACCCGTCTCATTCCCTTACCATATTCACATCCACAAAACCGTACCGGGGCATTTTCTCAATCCATTACCCTAAACAAACCCTTTCACAATGCTACTTCAGTTGGGGCAACCTTGTCCTTGTCATAATTGGGGCAACACCAAACTCCATGGGTTGAGACAAAATCTCTTGCATGACACTTTTCGTTACAAAGTCATGACATTCCCAATTCATCATTTCCTCTACACTCCTAGTTGTTGTCATCCCTAGACAAGGGCAAGTCATTCATTCACCGTCATCATAAGTCTAAATTGGGGCAGTCCCACATTTCTTGAGTTGGGGAAAGCCCACCTTTCATGACTTTGGCAAAAACCTGTCATTCATCGCTTCATGTGCCACATATGTCCATACCCTAGACCTAAAACCAAGTTAACTGACTCATTCACCTATATTTGCATTACTATACATCTTTACCAAACAATGCTTCAAAGAGAGAGAACACAAGCTAATAGTGTGATACTGAAAATCCACCTAGTTAACTTTGTGGACCTAAAACTCCGGTCATCACGGGGCATCATAATGGAAGAGCAAAATAAGCGAGTCTGCAAATACAGTCAACTACTTTTTCACATCAGCATCTGTAAATAACAACCTTCAGATTGCCAAAGTTTGAGTTCAAATCAATCTAATTTTTCCAATAAATGATGACTCCAAAATACTCATCTCTCTACTTCTCGCATTGAAAGTCTCACTTCTCATCTCAAAATTTAAAAACACATCTGCATGCAGTACTAATATACCATATCATAAATCATTGCACCATACATTGTATTTCGACATCAAGTCATGCGTCTACCGCAACTCTTGCATCTAAGCATTACGTGTGCACATTCATTCATTCGTTCGTTCATTCATTAAAAAAAATAAAAACCAAAAGAGAAAAAAACCATCCAAATTGCATTCATTACCCCCACCAAAGCATAAATCATTCCATCATGCAACCATGTGTTTCATCGCAATACGTGCATCTAAGCAATACACTTACATCTTATCTGCATGCGCATACAAAGTTTATCAACTTCAATACCCATTATCCGTCTCACCTCATTTGCTACCCCAACAAACATCCATCATTGCACGCACATACAACACATGCACGCATACACCATTCATCGCATTATTAGACATGCCAAATATCGATAGGTTTTCCCTTCTCAGGTAAATTCATTCATTAGGTATGTTCGGGTAAACACGCCAAGTGTCAATCCCTATATCTTGTTCCTCCAAAATCGACGCTCCAAGCGTTGATCCCATCTCAGCAAACCAGGTCGTAATGTTAGCACCAAGTCTAGCACCGACCTTCCAGACCCCCAGAGGTCCTTCAGAGCCCCAACGCTCCTTCAGACCTCCAGTGGTCCATCAATCTAGATCGCACGTCGGCATCGAGCACCGACGGATCATCCGACCCCAGGTCCTTCAGACTAGCTGTGTCAGCCTAAGACATAGTGGACGTCCTTCGTGATCAGTTCTAGACCTAATCTTATTAACAACCGCTCGAAAAAGGCCACCCTCAGACCCCCCAGTGGTCCTTCAAAGCCCCAGTGCTCTTTCAGACCCCAAGTGGCCCTTCAGGGCTTAGGCAACCCCTTGGAGCCCCGGTACTCCCTTAGAGCCCAAGTGCTCTTTCAGAGCCCCAGTGCTCCTTCAGATCCCCAGTGATCCTTCTTTATTATTCTCGGTTAACACGCCAAGTGTTAATCGTCCCTCATTTCCCTAACTCATCTTCCCCCTAAGCTGACAAAATTAGCGTCTATTCTATCTTTATTTTTATTTCTACTACGAAAATCTGAAAAACATTCACCTTTTCTAGTAAAATATAAATAAAGAGGGGCAGCTGTTATACCCCAATTTTGTCCGATCATTTATCGCAATTGTTTTAGCCCCCGTGTCACAAGTCCATATCATTACGAGAACGACATTTCGAGCGCTGTCTTGTTTTAATTTAGACCGGTTTGTCTAATTGGGCCTATGTTTAACATTTTGGGCCGGATTTTGGTGATTTCCCTAATTGGGCTTATGCTTAACATTTTGGGCCAGTTTTTAATAAGTGGGCCTATGTCTAATGTTTTGGGTCGTTTGTCTATTTGGGCCTACGTCTAACTTTTTGGGCCAATTCTTAGTAAATGGGTCTATGTCCGGTATTTTGGACTTAATTTAGTCCTTTTGATCAAAAAGCCATAAAAATAATAATGAAATAAAATGAGAAAATAAAAAATATATATTACAACAAAGTGTCCAAATATATACAAAAAAGCCCAAAAATACAAAAATATCACCAAAAATATACAAAAATAAGAATAATCCAAAAAAATCCACAAAAATAGAAAAAACGAAAATATAAAAAGGGGGTGTCAATAGCATCAACCTTAATCCCAACAAGCTGCTTGTCCAGCAAGTCTGCTTGCCCAGCAAGTCAACTTGCCTAGCAAGTCAACTTGTCCACTCTTTACCTAACCCTTCACCTATAAAAGAAGACTCTGTCCACAGTGAAAAATACACCGCAGTGATTCAACAAGAACACTGAACACATTCTCTCTCTTTCTCCCAGCGAAGCTCTCGCTCTCTCTGTGAATATATGCCTTGACAGGAATAATCTGGTTTTGATGATTGACAAAAGAAGGTCAAAAAGGTCAAGACTGCAAAAAGCGGAAAAATGTAATCAAGCTCAAGCCAAGAGTTATTTTATTGTTGTGTGTGTATTAGGACAATTTGTAAGTGAAAATAAGGCTCTCTAAATATAAAATAAATCACACACTCACAATATGTTTCATAAAAATAATTTTGCATGAAAATATTTTTCAAACAAATCCCATGCATGCATAATTGAATAGGACAAGCACATATGATATGAAAATGATTCTTGGAAAGCATATAATCGATTTCTATGTTGCACCAAAGGCCAAGAATCGATTTATAGTATTTTCTAAAGGCCATGAAATCGATTTTCAAGCTCTCTTAAAGGCCAAGAATCGATTTCTTAATCATATGTTAAAGCATGAATAATCGATTCCTTCTCTCTTTTATTTCAACTTCATAATCGATTTCTTTCTTTTTCCTATGAGGCAATAATCGATTCTTATGATTTAGGCAAGCCTATAATCGATTCTTATTATTTTTAAAGAAGCCTAGAAATCGATTCATCCATATCTTAAAGAAAGCAATAATCGATTTTCACATTTCCTTCTTTCAAGAGATAATCGATTATCTCATTTTATAGATCCAAATCTAGATCTCTCCTAAGCCTATAAATAGGACCTCATTCACCACTCTTTTTCACACCAATTCATACGCATTTCACACTCTTCTCTATCACTCTCATACTACTCTTTCACTTGCTAATATTTTATTTTTTGAGAGCTTTATAATTCACATAGTTTGATATTGTATTATTTGAGCTTCAACTTGTTTTATCCACACATTTGAGTGTGCTATCAAATCTTTTATATTTCTTATTTTTGGGTGTGATCCCAAGATAATCAAGAGAGGTGATATCTCTTGGTTGGGTGAGATCCCAAGGTATTCAAGAGAGGTGATATCTCTTGGTGTTTTCTAGAGAGGTGATATCTCTAGGTTTTAAAGGTTTTACATAGGGAGGTGATATCCCGGTATTGTAAGTTCTCTTGTTATAAAAGTTTCTAGCTGAACCTGTTTTAAAAGCTAGTGATTAGTTGAAATCCCTTGGAGCATTCCTCGGGGACTGGACGTAGGCCTGTGGTTTGGCCGAACCAGTATACATCTCTTTGTGTCATCTTCTTTCCCTTCATCTCTTTAATTTTCTTTACAAGTTAATCTTATTGTTTTATCATTGTTATTGCAATTCAAACTTTCTTAAGCACTTTATTTTTGAAGTCTTAATTTTTAAGTGCTATTTTTAATTTCACAATTCACCCCCCCTCTTGTGTTTGAAGTCACTTGGTCAATAAGTGGTACCAGAGCTAGACTCTTGGTAAAGACTAATTGTCTCAAGAGGCAAGATGACTTCAAACAATGACTCCTTAAACAGACCCCCATCTTTCAATGGTGAAGGGTATGATTATTGGAAAACAAGAATGAAAATTTTTATTGAAGGAGTAGATTGTGATATTTGGGATGCTGTCGTAAATGGTCCATTTGTTCCCACTCATCTTGTTAATGATGAAATGGTGAACAAGCCTAGATCTCTTTGGACCAAAGATGAAAAAGAAAAGGTTCAATACAATTTGAAAGCTAAGAACATCATTACAACTGCGTTAAGCATCGATGAGTTCTATCGCGTATCACATTGTAAAACCGCCAAGGAAATGTGGGACGCCCTTCAAGTAACCCATGAAGGTACTACCGAGGTCAAAAGGGCTAGAATGAACACATTAACTCATGAGTATGAACTATTTAAGATGAAACCGGGTGAAACCATCCAAGAACTAAACAAACGTTTCATCCATATAGTTAACCATCTCAGAGGCCTTGGAAAATCCTTCGAAAATGAGGACTTGACCAATAAAGTTCTGCGATGCTTAAATAGAAATTGGCAACCCAAAGTGACAGCTATCTCAGAATCTAAAAATTTATCATCTATGGACTTAACCACTTTGTTTGGTAAATTGCAGGAACATGAGCTCGAATTAAATCGACTCATTGAAAGTGAGGAAGGTGAAAAGAAAAATAAAAGACTTGCTCTAAAAGCATGTATCAAAGGAAGTGACACAGAAGGTTATGATAGTTCCAATGAAAGTGATGAAGACATGAGTGAAATGGTTCGAATGTTCAAAAAGTTCATGAGGTATAAAGGTAAACCAAATCCTCAAAGCAAAAATGAGGAAGGAACTTCCTTCAATCCAACATGTTATAAATGTGGTAAGAAGGGGCACATAAAGCCGGATTGTCCTCAAAGTCAAAAACATAGAGATCTTCGAAAGAAATCAAAAGGAAAAAGGGCGTATATCGCTTGGGATGAAAATGACATGGAATCATCCGATGAATCTGAAGAAGAGGAAGCAAAACTATGTCTCATGGCAGAGCATGAGGAAGATGAGGTAAACTCCTTTGAAACTGAACTTGATTTAACTTATGATGAGTTGCTTAGTATTTGTGAAGAACTAAATAATGAATCAACTAAACTTAGGAAAATTGTTTCAAATTCAAATAAAACTATTTCCACTCTTCAATCCAAAGTTGAGACTTTAAATAAAGAAATAGATGTTCTTAAAGAAAAACAAATTTTCGTAAGTGAAGTTTCCTCTTGCAACTCTTATGAAAATAAAAAGGAGAGTACTCTCAAATGTGAAGAGTGCAATGTTTTGAAAAATAAAATTGATGATTTGCACAACACTCTTGCAAAATTCACCATGGGAAGAGACAATCTTAATATCATTTTGGGAAATCAAAGGGGAACTTATGATAAAGCCGGTTTGGGCTATCAACCAAAGAATCATGAAAAATCTTTCAAAAAGTTTTTTAGTCCCAACATAACTTCTAGTAGCCCTTTTACAAAATGTTATTATTGTGGTAGAAAAGGTCATACATCTTCTATTTGTAATGCAAGAAAGAATATTGATATGAATGACAAATGGAAGTGGATTCCAAATGGCACAATTCCCAAGACTAACCCAAAAGGACCCAAGATGATTTGGGTACCAAAAGTCAAAAATTGATTTTGTGTTGTAGGTGTGCTTGAAAGCCAAAAGCTCAAAGTGGTATCTAGATAGCGGCTGTTCAAAGCACATGACAGGAGACTAAGAGAAGTTCTCTCATTTAGCTCCAAAAAAAAGCGGACTTGTGTTTTATTGTGACAATACAAAAGGTAAAATTAGTGGCGTCGGCACTATTGGTAAGAAACTAAATCCTGTTTTGAAAATGCACTGTTAGTTGAAGGCTTGAAGCATAACTTGCTAAGTACTAGTCATCTGTGCAACAAAGGTAATAAGGGTGTGCTTGATTCTTATACTTGTCTTATGATTGAAATTACTATGCACTCGTTATTACTCTCGCTATACATGGACCTTGTTTATTTTTTCATAAAAACGACGCTTTTGATGCTTTTCGAAAATTTGATAAGATCATTGCATCTATCCGAAGTAATCACGGTGGTGAGTTCCAAAATGAGGCCTTTGAAAATTTTTGCAAATTGTTTTTCACTTATCATTGGAATATATGCCTTGACATGATTTATTTATTTGTCCCGCTTTTTGATAATGCCAAAGGGGGGAGAGTTATGTGATTTGCATGTTTCAGGGGGAGTATTCTTTAAATGGTTGCATATAGAAAGGGGGAGTATAATCTGCGCTTATCTCTGATATACACATTGTTATGAAATATCGTCAAGCAAGAACAGTGACCCGAATCTCGTCAAGCAAGAACGACCCCGGATCTGCCAAGCTCGAATCTGGGGACAAAATTAACAAAAACATGTTTGGATCCGCAAAGATCGGATTTGGGTGCAAGATCTACAAGATAAGGCTCGGCATCAAATTGAGACCCGGTACAACACAAGATCGGTCTGGTTTACAGGTCAAGATCGCCTTCAGGCAACCAGACTTGGGGGGCAACCCATCACTTCAAACGGTCACTTTGAGTCACTCAAAACAGTGACCCGAATCTCGTCAAGAAAGAACGACCCCGAATCTGGGGACAAAATTCACAAAAACAAGCTCGGATCCGCAAAGATCAGATTTGGGGGCAAGATAAGGCTCGACATCAAATTGAGACCCGGTACAACACAAGATCGGTCTCGTTTACAAGTCAAGATCGCCCTTCAGGCGACCAAACTTGGGGGGCAACTGTTATGGTTAGGGCCTTTACTAGCGACACCTCCATGGCCCATTCGCAAAAGGCCCATACAAGAAAACAAAATCCATTCATCAATGGCCAAGGTCACAACACATGATCCGACGGTCCAGATCCATCGGATCAAGCACCACCAAACTCTATAAATAAGCATTCAATGATTCATTAATGGTAAGCAATCTCACCCTAATTTCTATCTGTAGTTGACAACCTTCCTGACTTGAGCGTCGGAGTGTCTTTGCAGGTATCACACCCCACCTTGGATCAGACAACGGTTTATCAAGGACCTCATCTACCAACTATCTCGGATCCCCCCAACAGGATCGGAGATACGGTACAGTACAGAAATCATCATGGCCTGAGTCGTAAGGGCCACCAATCTATGTACCTTTTTTCTGCAAAGTTAATATTTCTTTGGAAGTAGACTTTTGCATGTATGGTTGATTTCATTAAACAAGGAGACAATGTCTAAGCTAAACACTCAAAGGGCAGCTCTCCTTTGGCAAGTTGATTACTGAGAAAAATTCTAATGTAGCTAGCTGTAACATAAACTAGCAGCATCCGTCGTTACCTGCCAAATGAGATATGCCCTTTGAATGATTTGCTTACTATATATACTAGCAGACCCACTTTAGTGTTTGTTCCCTAAAAATATGTTTGGCTTATCAACTACACACACCAAAACTTCATATATATACGCACTATACTATCACAAAGAAAGAAAAAAAAGGGCATCTACTAGAGGGTTATACTCTGGATATGCTTGACTAACAGGGACATTTTTTTATGTTAAAAAAGAAGAGGAACAAATGTTGAGCTAGTGATGATTCTCTCTTGTTTTGGTTTTGATTAATTCTTGAAGGGGTCCTGATCATGGATGGTATCACAATCTTTCTTCAGATATTTCTCCACTCACTTCAAATTCTTTCCAAATTTAAAGATTTCAACTGTGGTATGTAGAGGAGGAAGGAATTTGAAACAGGAATTCAGAGATGCTCCATTACATGAAGTGTTGAGTGACCAACCACTGCTAAGGTCGCAATGTGTGTACATATCATGGGATTGAGATCCTCTCTATTTACTGGACAGTTCCAGTTGGAGAGAGATAGACACATCAAATAAAGTAATAGGAGAGAGATAAACTCATGGAATAAAATAATATTATTTTATTTGATGTGTCTATCTCTCTCCTACTAGAACTGTCCAGTAACTGAAGAGGATCTGAACCCCATATCATGCCCTCATCTAACTGTCTTTCCCAGTCCTGTTTTTATCAAGGTTCTTTGCTTTCGTTGTTTTTACTTTTTATTTTAATTTTAAAAAAAAGGAATCAACAAAACAATAGTACTTTCTCACTTCCCCTGTATGATGATTCGTACCTAGGATTATTTCACAATAGATGAAACGTCCTATCAAAATAATAAGTGAGAATGAGAAATTAAAATATTAAATTATAATTGTTTGATTAAAATTAACGGTTCAGATTAAATATTAAAATTAACAATTATAAATTATAATTATAATTATAATTGTTAATTGTTTGATTAATTACAAGATCATGTATGTTTGTTTTTTTTAATCAAGAGAAATATTTATTCTCACAAGACGAAATGTACGAGCCCCAATCATTGTTCAGTTATCCTGCCGTTTTTCTTCACCGGTCGTGTTTATAATTCATGCCACACCTTAATTCTAAAGTTTCCTATATGAGAGATATTGCAATTTAATCAAATATCACAAGAGATATTGCAATTATGACAATATTTGAACTGTTAATTTAATCAAACGATTATAATTAAATGTTCTCATAATAATTTTTTTGACCAAATTCTTATAATAATTAAATGCTCTCCCCTGAGTCGTTATATATATATATATAAATATGTGAATATCTATGGGGCGAGTCTTATAATCCAACTACGTCTATTATAGGTAGGGTAATAACCGTGAGTCTATATATTTTTGTCATCTCTAGTGGGTGCCCATAGTATTTAAGGGAAAATAAGGAGTCAGGAAACTCATTGACAATAATTTTTGAGATCGAAACTGACTGAGCGTCTGATGAAGAAAGTCTCTATCTGATTTTAGGCCTCTCACCAAAACTTAGAATGTGAAAAATACAATTATAAATGATTAAGACTGTAAGTATTAGTTAAGAATACTTTTTTTTTTTACAAAAGTTAAGAATATTTATTAAATAACTGAGATCATAAATAATAAATAACTAGGGTTATATCTGTTTTTTTTATAATAAAAGAGGGCAATCGCCCGAAAACAACAAAACGAAATTAACGAGTTCTAATGTCTCGAGGCATAGGCGCCTCGAACATGTCATCAAAAGTCTTAGGGTGGAGGCCCTCAAGGCTCCTCTTGGAAAACTGTGTCAATGATGTCCACTTGAAAACTGTAGTTCACTAGCCAAACTGCGCAGCTGTTCCCTTCCCTCCAAGAATGTCTTATGTCCACCTCTCAGTCACCAGCCAGGAGTCTCCGTATATGCTTGACAATCGTGGGAGCGTCATTTGCATCTTTATCTTCCCTGAGTAGCATGTCTACGAGAGTCTTAGGGTCGCTCTTAATCACCAAATTTGCAATGCCAATTTGTTATATCATCTATATTCCAATCCACATCCCTCACATTTTCGCATGAAGGGCGGAGCAAGTGCGAAGTCTTCTAGCATATCCTCTGATCCACCTCCCGTTGGCCTCTCTCAAAAGACTACTACACCCTGCTTGGTTGTCTCCACTCTTGCAAGCCCCATCAGTTGAACCAACCCTGAGCAGGGCTTTGCCATCTAATAAACGCTATGTCACTACTATAAGTAGTAAGATTAATGTGAGTGAAATTGACGATGTCTTCTGCATACTGCAGATCAAAGCCACATCATATGTATTATTATTATTATTATTATTATTATTATTATTATTATTATTATTATTATTATTATAAGGAATATAAACCTTTTTTACTAACGTTTGAGAGACAAATTCATGAAGAAATGCAAAACCCTCATTGGACAAAAAAAATAGGTTATGCTTGTTATCACGAAGAATCTACCCGATGAAATACACGAAAAGAATAATAGCCGGATGATTAGTTTTAGCCGTTGATTTCTAATTCTTCTTACTTCTTTGCACAGTTATTCGTGACATATAGCACTGTCCAAAAAAATAATAATAATTAAAATCCTGCAACACCTTTCACGAAACAAAGCAGCTGAAAGAAGTTGCCGTATCATAAACCCTAAAACAACGCAGCAGGCTGAAGTCGAAGGGGCTGAAGCTGAACAAGACGGAAAACAAAAAGCTTGCTGAAAAACGTTATCGGAGGAAGGAAATCGCCGGTAACTCACATCACAGGTTTCTTTTTTGTTTTCTCTTATTCTCCCCCCCTATCCCTGTAGCGCACGAAACGCCGCACCCTTAAACAGCGACGCTATAACTGAAGAGTTGCGCCGAGCTTCCGCTCCGTACTGATCCTACGCGATAGTGCCGCTGTTGACAACTATTCCTGTGTTCACTTTCTCTTACTTACGTTTTTTTTCGTATGCAAGTAAATGAATTTGTATGTATAGTCTATCGATACGGGTTTCATGAACTCTGTAGGATCTTACAATTTCAATTTTGATTCCAGGTTTTATGATTTTACTCCCCCTTTCCGATTATGTGTAATACCCAGATTTGGCTAACATTTCTTTATTATTCGAGGCTTGGACCATTGGAATAGAAAGAATCATATGCCTTTTGTATTTTTGCTTGAATGTTGGGGAAGTTATTAACTTCCCAGCTCATTTTTATAGGCATATCACATCTAAGTTAAAATTGGATTTATATTCTGCAAAAGCTGGAGCTGGTACTTTTCCAATTCGGCTATTCAAAACCAGTTACAATTTTAGTTTTTGTTGAACTCAACCTGTTAACCATCTCTGCTTGTCTTGATATTGACAACTGAATATATTTCAAATAGTATCAGAAGTAAACATAAATAATTTAGGGTTGAAGAAAGGAAAAAAAGAAGATAGATTGAACCTGATTTTGTAATACTGGTGTCATGAGGGGAGGGGTGGATGTGCTTTGGGTGAGTTAAATTGTCTAGGGTATAGTGTTTGGAATTTTGAATGGGAGACTTACAAGATATGATGTATGCTGGTTTAGCTAGTGCTAGCTAGTTTGATTAGTGACCCAGTCCCAGTGACTCACTACCCGACCTAGTTAGTTCTTTTTAATATTTAATCTTCTACCTGGTTGGCAGTTTCCATTTTTTTGTTGGAAAACGATGTATGTCTTTGTTTATTTCTTTCTCTGGCATTGTGCTATTACTAATAGTTGAAGTTAATTTTCTCTTCTAGTGAGATTGGAGGTGAAGGGAAGCAAAGCATCTGCTAAACCATTATAAGCCAGGCCAAAGAGTTCCTTTATAAACTCAACCAGCTTTCTGTTTCTAGTGACTACTTGGAGCCAAGTTTCAAGAGACAATGGTGAGTCTGTCTTCCTAATTGTTTAAGATTTTATCTGAAGTGTGCTAGTCTGCCTATTTAATTCTGAGTCATTTTTTTATAAAAAAAGGGCTCATGAACTCCCCCAACCCACAGGCAATATGTACTTCTTGGCCCCTGAGAGATTTCTACTTGTGGGTCTTTTGGCCCTGCCCAATGTGGGCTGCTAAGTTGGCCTTTTGATGTTTTTCCATGTTTTTGAATTTTGCATGCATTTTCCGATTCTATTTTTTTCTTTACTATTCCTTTTATTGTTTTGGTTTCTTCTTGTGTTTGTGCAATTTTAGCCGCAAGGAGATTATATAGAACGTCACAGAAGAGATTATGGCTACCGCCTTGATCACTTTGAGCGCAAGCGCAAGAAGGAGGCTCGTGAAGTTCACAGGCATTCTGCAAAGGCCCAGAAGGTTTTACTGACCCCCATCTTCCCTTTGTATTGATTCTATTCAAACAAGTTATGTATTTGTGTTGTCATAAATCTAATTTTATTTTTGTTAATTTGATTGGAACAGACTCTGGGTATTAAGGGCAAGATGATTGCCAAGAAAAATTATGCCGAAAAGGCACAGATGAAGAGGACGTGAGTTTGCCCCTTTATTTCTGTTGTTATTTTTGTCTTCTTTCGTTATACAACTTATACTGACCTTTGTCACTATTTATCCATGTCATAGATTGCAGTAGCAACATTTTAATTTTATTGTTGATTGTTGATATAGTGTATGTGTTTATGGTAATATTTATTGTGATTGATTTCTTATATCTGGATTATTTTTTATGTCTATTCATGAGTTGTTGGTTTATGTTCGATAATTAGCACAGTTAGTTTTCATTGATACGGATTTCACAATTTAAAGAGAGCGATTTCACAATTGTCTGTCAACAGTTTGATCATGCATGAAGAGTCAACATCTAGACGCAAGGCTGATGAAAACGTTCAGGATGGAGCTGTTCCTGCATATCTTTTGGATCGTGAAAACACGACCAGAGCAAAGGTATGTTTCTCATGCAGTATTAAAAGACTATTTTTACTCTTGATTCTTTTGCACTCTCTTGTAACTTTGTAAGCATTTTGGCTATTTTCTATTTTCTAGATTCTCAGCAACACCATTAAGCAAAAGAGGAAGGAGAAGGCTGGGAAATGGGATGTTCCTCTACCTAAGGTGAGATTGCATTCAATACTTCAATTTGCTTCCAATTCCTATTGCCTGTATTATTTTTCTTTAGGCAGGAAAGAAGCAATGGGGAAGCAGGAAGTTGTGTTCCTTTTCTAAGTAATAACACATGTATGGCTTTTCATTTCCTCAGGTGCGTCCTGTGGCTGAAGATGAAATGTTCAAAGTGGTCCGCACTGGTAAAAGAAAGAGTAAGTATTACATTTATTACTTTTGGTATTATGATCTGAATTGGTGCCACATGATTGAAATTGTAGAATGTTATCTTCAAGTACTAGTTAAACTACATGATTGACATTTCTTTATCTCTCTGCAAATCATGCTTGTTTATGATGTTTTGTTCCCTGTAATTTATGATATTTTGTTTATCGACATTGCCGGAAATTGATGTTTTTAGGTTGAGATACTCGCTTTTTGTGGGGTGGTTAATTGACTTAATTCAAAATGCTACCTCTTATATCATGGTGTTTTGGTTTTATGAAATTATGGGTTTGTTGTTTACATAGTCTCTTAATTGTAAGTGTGTTAAAGAGTATCAGACATAATATGCATATTGATCATTGCGAATCTGATAGTATATGGCTCACCAATTTTCAGCCAAGCAATGGAAGAGGATGGTTACAAAGGCTACATTTGTTGGGCCTGGTTTTACCAGAAAACCTCCAAAGTATGAGCGATTCATCCGTCCTACTGGATTGCGGTTCACTAAAGCTCATGTCACTCATCCAGAACTTAAATGCACATTCAATCTAGAAATAATTGGCGTGAAGAAAAACCCTAACGGTCCTATGTACACCTCTCTTGGGGTTATTACCAAGGGATCTATAATTGAGGTATTAATCTTGCTGCTCTTCTAATTGAGGGTTATTTTCATACTCAAAATTGAAGCCATCTAAGTTAATCCCACTTGCTCTTTTAGTTTCTGATATGTACTGAGTTATAATGTTAATGTAGTATGAATCATTATAAAACGAATGTGCAAGTCATTTCCCTGCTATTGTAATTTCAGGTGAATGTCAGTGAACTTGGTCTGGTCACACCTGCAGGGAAAGTTGTGTGGGGTAAGATTATTTTGCCACTGTTTTTTTTTGGTTTTGTAACCATGGCTGATATTCTCAAGTCTAATTGATGGATTGGATTTTTTGTTTACCGTGAATGCAGGTAAATATGCTCAGGTTACCAATAACCCAGAAAACGATGGCTGTATAAATGCCGTTTTACTTGTCTAAGATCAGATGAGGGATTGGAATTCCAATGTGATTCCTAAAGCCGTGGTCAAATCCACCTCTTAACGATTTTTGCAGTCTCATCGGTGTGACTGTACCATCGGTTTTTGATGGAAAGCTGTACACCTTTGTTGGTACCTAAGATTTTGTCTAGGTAAAAATTACGAAGGATTTTTGTTATTGGATTGGGATACAGACATGTTTCTAGTGTATCATGTTTTTACCTTGTTTTGATATTCAATGCAATGATCAGATCCACAACTGAAGTTACATTATTTTTTGAGCTAGCATTGAGGGAACTATTGTCCACTGAGTAAATTTGCAAGATGCGTGGTGGCTCGATAGATAATGTTTATGTCATGCACTGCCTAATTTTACGAGGAACTCGTGAACCAGTAATGCATTTATCAACGGGGCACACTTAAATAAATTCCTGGAGAGTATTTTGGACATTATCTGAGTTAGTTTTAATGGTAGTACATACATAGTAAGCATTCAACTCCTTCAATCCGGCACCTACAACAAATTTACTAGATGAGTTTCATTAATAACTATACATAATTTTTTATTAGTAAAAATTGATGCATGAACCCACAATTAAAAGAAACAGAACATTCTGATAGAGGTATCCCCTCTCAATAGGTGTTCACTTTTTTTTCTTCTCAGTGGTACTAGTACCTAATAAGTACCACCAATGAAGATTCTCTAACAAACTTTTGGGCACAAATATCATTTGATGTTTGAAAATTGGGCACATTTCAGTAGTATGTTTAGTTTTTGGTCAGACTTGTTGTACTGTTTAGAATGCCCTTCCTTCACTGATACACAAGTGCGGAACGCTGTTGATTCTTCAATCTAGAAGCCACCGAGTAAATAGGTTAGCAGCTATTTGTTAGACAGAAAACACGGAGCATTGCCATACACTTAGTGTGTTTTTTGACGTTATCCTTTTGTGCAGAACAGTATTTCCCCCCCTTCAATTTAACTCTTTTTTTGTTTCCTGCTATATATTGCTCTCAAATTGAGCCTCCGTGGCTCACTTCACCAATCCAATCCTGCATGCATCTTTTGTGCTATTTTGATGTTTCTTGTGGCCCTAAAGAATGGCGTCATGTCATGTGGTACACCTCACCCTTGCCCCCTTTCTTTTCTTTTTATCTCTTTCCAGCAACCCCACTTTATCCAAATTGAATTGTTGGAATATATCCATTGTTTTGATCGAGGATTTTGTATTTATGCAATTCCGGTTCGTATAAAATGAAATAGAGGATGTTTGATGATGCTTCCCATTGTTTGAATTGAGCATCGTGTCGTCTATGTTACAATTGTTTTATTTAAATACTAGCATTTTTGTCTATAGCAGAGCTACACACTCGAAAAATGGACATCATCTCTAATAATGTGGTTTTTGGCTATTGTGTTGGGTCTTAGAGACTATTTAAATATTTATTTGAGACACCAAGAATTAAAATTAATTTTTTCCTTCGTGAGTGTTCGAAGACCTTGAAAGTTTTCTTTATCTTAGATTGAGTTATCATCCCCTCACCATACAACTTTGTTATAAAAATTAACTTTTAATTTTTTATAATACAATTCACATTAACTTCTTTATATACATTTTGTATTTTTGTTACAATTTTTCAAGGTATTAGCAATTCATTAATTATTAACTGATTTTTTTGTCAAAAAAAAGCTATTAATTGAATTTAGTTAACTATAATTTTGAATGTCATTAATCTCAATTTTTTAGTGTTCAATATTTGAACACCTAAGAATTATGGTTAATAATAATAATAATAATAATAATAATAGTGAGTTGCAACACCATTGTGTAGTTCAACATTTCATTAATCACACAACCGAACTACATTAATCAATAAAATTGTTGTGAATCTTGATGTTTTTAATTTAATAAAATATTCTCCTATGATCCATTAAAAAAACTAGGCATGATCAGTCTTAAAAGGACTTGTCAACAAAGCTTCAGAAACAGGAATGAAAATCTTTCTTGACTAATGACACCTCTCGAATTATTATTCATTATTTATTATTCAGCCCTCTCTAAAAAATATTTTAATTAGAAATTAGAAGATTTGGTTTCTTACGCTAAATAATTTCCAACATTTTTATCATGTTCCCGTTGAACAACTTTTGCAGCCCACCATATACTATCATGGATAGGTTGGACCAACGTGTCCCATTGGGTGGCAACATAAGAAGACGACACGTGCCCAACAACATTCACTTCACTTGATTACCGTAATTTTCTTGACCAAATTGGAAATCCTGGTCGTGTCAGCATCCTCTTTCCCTCACACCCAAAATTTTCTACTAGACTTAAATTCTTATCCACTCCACAAATTTCAACTAATTAAACTCCCCAATTAAAAGTTAAAACCACAGTTTTTGCGTGATGAGAAAATATCAATACCATTTGTGTCACACTTTCAAATTCTCAATCAAACACTAAACGCCAAAATAGCCATTTCGTTAAACCCAATTCACTTCCCCCAAAAAAACCAACTCCAACGGCAAAGATACAATTGATTTACACATAGTACACCAGCTAATACACGTTACATAGTTGATAGTTCTTATCTACCTATCTACCTATATATATATATATACTCAAGGTTAATTGTTTCTTCAGACAGACAAATATATCACATAAGATGGGTTCCTCAGCGGATTCAACATCATGGTACTGTGCTATAGCGTTATTGGGAATGATATTGTTGGGGTCTATAAGGCAGAGCACTGTGGCTGAAGAAGGTGAAGGAGCTGTAAGAGGGAATAACCTTCGTGAGAGGGCGTGTGATGAGATATACGTGGTGGGAGAAGGGGAAACACTTCACACAATCAGTGATAAGTGCGGTGACCCGTTTATCGTAGAGAGGAATCCACATATCCATGATCCTGATGATGTCTACCCTGGCCTTGTCATCAGAATTATTACACCGATCAATACTAGGAAGTTGTTGGGAAAGGTAGACAAGAGTTTGTTCAATATATATAATCATGTAACTCTTGTTTGTTTGTATATCTATATATCTATATTTTTCACAGAAACATGATAAAATAGAAGGAAACAGATATTGTCAGATCATGCTCTTGATCGGTATCTGAATTTAACTTATTAAGATTATGTGTTTTTATGTAATTAATTGTTAATTGTTAATTGATTATTGTAAAAAAAAAATTGATAATTGATTGATCGACAAAGAGTGTGTGTTGGACTCTTGGTTATACAGATAATTTTTCTTCCTATTCCATCATTACTATTACGTTTTGTGGCCCATTTTTTTGGTAGAAATTTTTTTAGGGGTGAGGGGCGGCGCCCTAGTCCAAGACACGGAAGACCAACCCAATGGAGTATTTACGAACGTAATTACAGTTACCCCATCCAAGGGAACTAGTGGGGACTGGGAATTTGAACCCAGAACCTCCCCGAATACAAATCCTGCTCTATTAAACCAACCCCTTGAGGCCTCTAACTATATTTTTATCAAATGAATCATCAAGAACTCAAACTACTTTATTTAAATCGTAAATAAAGTTTCAATACAACCTCAAACTAATTATATTTTTATCAAATTAATATACTAATATTTTAGGGTCTAAAAAGGTTCGTCCCATATTATATGTCGTTTTGGGTCATTTCACACATATTAAGAAAAATAGTTAATTTTGTATGAAAGAGATATTATTAAATAATGAATGATATGGTAGGAAAGAAACATTCATATTTCATTGGTATTTTAAAAAGTCATGTATTATGAGATAATTTTTTTTACTAGAAAGTCATATAATATGAGACGTATGGAGTATTAGATTGGACCTCACAAGCACTTGGACGGCCGACTCCAATACCATGATGAGAGAGAGAAATCGAGGAGAAAAGTGAGGATGTGATGTACGAGTGATGTGAAAAAAATAGAAATAAAGAGGTGTTTGATGGGTGTTTTTTTTCACTAATGATGTTTGATGGGTGTTTAAAATTGTGGATTGTTCAAATATCATATAACTCATAAGCAGATTTTTTTTCTTGACTCGTGAAGGAAAATCCGTTCATCAATAAACAAGCGGTAGCTATAATCATCAAACTTTGGCATATCATGTTTGAAAAGTTTTTTAAAACTGTTTTTTCTTTTTAAAAATGTAAAAAAACTTGTTATATAATTTTGCAATATTGTTTTTAAAAATTGTTTTCAATTTTATTGTTTGTACAAAAAAGCCAGAACAACAAATACATATTTTGGTTTTCACTTTTGCTATTTTATGCCGGTCAAGGAAAGAAAAAGTTGTATATTTTTTTTTTAGTGGCAGTTAATAATATTGTAAAAAATAGGAAAACACTTTTAAGATGATTAACTATTGACTAACTTCTTTTTAATGACGTGTCAACTTGTAATTTGTAGATTGTGTAAAACACTTATACACCTATTGTGTATATAAATTAAATCCTTACAAAATCTTTTTTGAGAATCTTATTATATAAAATTGTAATGGAAATTACAGAATTATCATACAAATTAATGAAAACAATTCAAATTATTACCATAACCAGACAACATTATGCAGAAAATGACTGGTATACTCATCTATTATTACACAAATAAAATATAGAACCACCCAAAATATATATGCACGCAATTGATCACTTCACTTCTTCGCCTTGAATCGTTTCTCTATAATCTTTTGTCCCATATACCTATATCAAAATAATGGAGGGGTTATTTACACAAACATATATATTCTAAATTATTATCATTATAAAAATGTCTACTATCGACATACTTTTTTTTTTGACAACTACTATCGACATACTTAAATATAAGTAAAAAGATATATGTATTTAGTCTAATTGAACTAAATACATATACCTTTTTGTTTATATTTAATTTCAGATTAGTACATTTGGATGTGAAGGCTTACCTTCCAAGCATCATTACTGTAGCTTGCGGATTAGTCCCCGGTGAGCGATAAAAAGTAGACCCATCAATTACTCTTAGAGCTTCAACACCAATGACCTTATAATTATGATCAACAACCTTACCATATTGGCAGCCTCCATGGTAATGCCAAATTGTAAGTACAGTGTCTATACAATATTGTTCCAAAGAAAAAGCAGCACTAGGATGTTTTGGCCTCAAGTTGACTGGCAAGTGTAACATCATGTCTATAAGAGCTTGAACAGGCATGTTGTGGTAACGAAATTTTGAGAATGCTTTTGAGTTTATTACATTTATGATGGTTTTCATGCCTTCCACACACATTCTCAAATCTTCTGGATCTTTGAAATAGTTAAAGGTAACTGATGGGTTATCATTTGGATTAGTTGTTATGAGTTCCAAGTGACCTGTAGAACGTGGTCCCATTATCTTTTCAAGTATCACTCCTCCTTTCAGAAATGGATTTGCCAAAGATCTTATGGTGTCTGCAACACTTTGCCTGTCTTCTGGTGAAAACATGGTGGGTTGTCCACTCTTCAAAATTAATGAGAACAAATTTTAAAACTTAAATCAGGAAACATGCCTTCAATTGAACCATATTTTTGAAAACATACAGAACATAAGATAGAAAAACAACATGTAAAATGCTGACCTGGTTTGAGACAATTTCAAAAATGCCTCTAATCCTCTCAGACCAGGAATGCCCAAACCTCAATCCACTAGCAGTTTCAATGAAACTACCAAACTTAGTAATGCCAACAGTTTGAATGAGAGAGACTTCAACAGGTAGAGGGGAAGGAACCACTAGAAGATTCATTGGATTATCTGCCATCCCTTGACCCACTAATGACTGATCCAAAACAACTTTGATTCCATGAGCTTGTAGATGGTTAGCAGGACCAATACCACTTAACATCAACAATTGTGGACTTCCAATTGCACCCGCTGATAAAATTATCTCATTCTTTACTTTTGAACTTAAGTATGCTCTATGTATAAATCCCAATGCATCTTTATAGATTACTCCATAAGCTTGTGGCCTCTTTTTTTCTGTTAAAAAAGTACATTAAAAAACATTATGATAAAGTTAAGGTGTCTAAGTCAGTGACTCATTGAGGCATCTATATTCATAAATAGGGTTACATATCTTTTGATTCCTACAAAATTTGGATGTTTTCGTTTTTGTCCCTCAAAAAATTTCACCTACTTTTGGTTATCAATTTCTCTTATCAGTTTTAGTCTCTAATGACTTTTAATAGCGCTTCATAGCGTTAAAAAGCGCTATAAAAGGTCCACAAAAAGCCCTATTAACAGGTCATCAAAACTGATAAAAAAAACTTGAAGAACCAAAAGTAAGTAAAAAATTTGAGACACTAGAACAAAATAGAGACCAAAAAGATATTTTATCCTTCATAAATACTTACCTGCATTATACTTAAATAGTATTTTCTGCACTGTGGCATGAAGATAAACAGAAATCCTTCTTGGATCAGCATACTCTAACAAATCAGCTGCAGTGTGTCTATGACCTTCCTTATCAAAAATTGTCCCTCCAACTTTAGTACCAAACAAATGATCAGAAGTAAAACCATTATAAGGTAAAACACCTACTTCAAGTAACCCATCTCTCACTGCTGATTGCCATTGCAACATTGCAGGTTCAAAAACCACTTTCTTTTCAACCCATTCATATGAACTCTTAGCCACAGTTTCATTCCAACCAGATTCCCTTATGTACCTATAACTAGCCCTTGAGTAGAATCCAGCATTCAAAACAGAACCACCACCTAAGACACGAGCCCTTGCATTGAGGACACCATCTCTTGATATGAATTGTTGAGCAAATGATAAAGGATTTGTATCAGAAAGAGAATTAACAAAATTCTCTATGTTGAATTGTTCTGGATTTGTATAAGGTGAACCTCCTCTTTCTAGGACTAAAACTTTTCCACCTTGTGAAAGTGTTGCTGCTAGTGGACACCCACATGTTCCTCCTCCAATTACTATATAATCATAATGTAAGATTGGTGGAGCAGATGTTGCTTCTTTGATAAATGTGTACTTTGGACCTGAATGCATTAACACATAAAATTTTTAATAAGATTATGAAAATTTAGAATTTTTCAACAACTTCACGAGAAATCATTACCTTTATGAGCATAAGATAAGGCATTAAAGAACATGCTCCAAATAAGGAGTACCCATATAAATTGAGGGAACAACCAACCCATTGTTGATGTCTAACTTCACTTGTTAGAAGCTAGGACAAATTGTAAGGTCTTCTTAGATAATCGAAAGTGTCCTTTTTATATAATATTATAACAAGAAAAATAAAGACACTGATTCTTGTACCGCACACCTTCTTGGACATAAAATTAGTTTGTTCAACAACATCGATTTTTCATTCAATTCCATGCAAAGATTCAGTGTTTTTGAGATTGCTAAAATGCATAACGTGTGACAGTGACATCAATCGAACCAGTTAAATTCCCTTGGAAACTATTCTTCAAAATAGCATGTGTTTAGGACCCATACTCCCCTGCATAAAATATAAAGTCTGAAGAATAGAAAAGTTACAGCACGTTAAGTGATTTGGAATTTTGGGTAAGCATTTAAATGTATAAAATAAGCAAGTTAAACTGATAAACAACAATGAATTCTACTTGAGTAGTCGTCATGAAAATTTAATTGGAAATTGTTTTCGTGGTAATCTCCCACATCGTTCTTGTTTGAGAGTGACTTTACAATTATACTAACCAGCAAACTTGAATATCACACCACTTGCTCTGAGATTCTAAGGTGACTGGTCATAGGACAGTAATTTGGGCAACAGACATGCATGGTTCAGAATACAAATTGTTTATTGACAAAAGCCTTGGGTTTTATTCAGTGTTAAATATGTTGGTGGTTCTATAAAATTTGAGTGTTTATTTATTTTTATTTTAGTCCTTTAAAAAAGTTTCAACTACTTTTGATTCCACAAGTTTTTTTGTTTTAGTTCCGAACGTACACGTGGTCCGTTAAAGATCATTATTCAACTCAAAGAGATTTATCAATGTTTGCACTTCAAAACTAAATTTTGGTGGCAGCTTCATTAAACTTCAAAGAATCTCTTTCCTAAATTTTTCGATCGCAATAGAAATGAAATTGAAAATTTTTTTCAAAGAAAACAAGCCGGGTAGATTTTGAAAAAAAATGAGCCCAAAAGTATAAAATCCACAATTTTTAAAAGCCAAATATATGATTAAGAAAATATAGAGACTAAATATGATGAAAAAGTGAATACTCAATTTGGCCCGTGACAAATATTTTGCTATCCAATTTGGTCTCTGATAATAGTTAATATGAAAATAAGTCTCTTACATTTACAAACAGGGGATATATTAGTCATTCCGTTAAATTCTGTTGAAGTTCAACCACTTGAGTGCTGCCCATGTCACATTAGTTTGGTGATGTGTCTGTTAGTGTCATCTATGTGGTCATATAATTGAGTTAATTTTTAAGCAACCAAGTCTCTTATATTTCTAAATTTTAATTTGGTCCCTCGTGCCTGACTTATATTGACCTCATCTTCTCCTTTGAACACTAACCCTCATTTTTTAAGCTCCAATCTGACTCTACCAAATAAAGCTAGCACCAACAACTTCAATTTCGTGGTTCTTTGCGCAAATTCCATGATGGCCCGTGTTGTGCGCTCTTCACCCAAATATAGGAGTTCCGTTTCTGCGACTTCTTAATACCTTCCTGGTGTTCAAGCCACTTGGAACGAGCCACCAAGTGGAAATTGTATAAAATGGAGCGGTTCTAGGCGTTGTTGCGGGAAGAACCCCTAGATTCACGTTGTAGAAGAAGCTTAGGGCATAAGGAAGAAGAGGGTTGCTTGTTGGTTAACATTACAAATGATAAGGGAGGGCCTTATTTGGTCAAATTTCAAAATTGTATGCAATACAAGTGCTGACATGGATTGTTAAAATAGGAGAAATAAAAATAAAGGGTCACATAGGTCGTATAACAGACTGCATCAAGAGGAAAACATAGCTCCCTAACAAAAAACTAAAGAAGAATGGCTCGACTTGCAGATTCAATATTGTAATAGTGTTGTGGAGCATTTTCTTTTGTTTGGAGCAGCGTAGGAGGAAAGAAGGCGAATAAGGCAAAGTATATTATTTGGTTAGCAATTGTTGATGTATTTGGTTTGCTGGGAATAACTTATTTCCATCTCCTAGAGCCGTTATTTGCTGCTTCGCCAATGGCGTCCTCCGATAACAACAAAGAGCAACTCCCACCCGCACCCGAAGATCCCGAGAAGAAAAAGAAAAAGGATGAAAAGGTTTTTCCATCTTCTTCTTCCTCTACAATTCCATATTTCTATTATTTTCCTCATCATGTATCAATTTTATGTCTTCCTCATAGGCAAGAGAGAAGCAATTGAAGAAGGAAAAGTTTCTTCAGAAGCAAGCTCAGGTCACTACTATTCCTCATTTCCCTATTCCAATGTTTCATTTTCCTATCTTTTCACTTATCAATTTCAATTTCATCTTGTAAATAATGTTTGGCAGCAACAAGCGCAACAAGCATCCAATGCATCTAAAAAGAGTGAAAAGAAAACTGTGAAGCGTGGTGCAGAGGATGAGAATCCTCAAGATTATATTGATCCCGATACTCCATTGGGTGTTAAGAAACAAATGTCTAAGCAAATGGCCAAACAGTATAATCCAACTTCTGTCGAGAAATCGTGAGTGCTAATTAACTTTTTCTGCTTCTTACCCTTCCTTCACCCTTGTGAAATGCTTAATTTTTATATTTGCTGCAATTTAGGTGGTACGAATGGTAGGAGCAATCAAAGTATTTTGTGGCAGATGCTAGCAGCACTAAACCACCTTTGTTATTGTGAGTAGCTTGTTGAGCTTATATATGTTGATTTCTGATTCTGTCTGAAGTTTATGTTGTTTCAGTTTTGCTACCCGAGAGTAAAAAACAGTTTCAATATTTGTGTATGTAATTAAGACAAATTTGGTCTGATTGGAGATTTAAAGTGTGAACAACTTAACATGTATGTGACTAGTGGAGTGTGAAGTGACCTTTTGCTGGATAGTGGAAGTGATCCTTCTATCGAAAAATGAAAATCTATTGGTCCATTTCTTAATATGCTTTATCCTGTAGTTTAATTTAAGAAGTTTTTCTGAATTCAATTGTATTACTATGAGTGCTTGATGGCATCAGATGAAATGCTGCAAATAGATTCTCAATTTGTCTTACTGATCACCCATCATCTTCATTGGATTTTTAATGAAATACCGTGTCCTGTTCTTGCTGTAATCTTGGAAAATTTTAGGCTATATGTTTTTTCTCCATGCTTCTGAGGGATATGCAAAGTGGCTGCACAACTCAAATGATGCACAGAATTAACAATTTATTTTACTCCCCTTTTATGTGTTTAGAATCTGATTGTGCTATATTATAGGTTCTGCCTCCACCAAATGTGACTGGCGCTCTTCATATAGGTCATGCTCTAACAGCTGCAATAGAGGTATTTTTCCTTCTTCACAGTTCAGTTTTGCTGTTCAAAACAGCTAATGTCAATGTGATTTATTGCTTGCAGGATACGATGATTCGTTGGAGAAGAATGTCTGGGTACAATACTCTGTGGGTGCCTGGGATGGATCATACTGGGATTGCTACGCAGATTCTATTTTGAAATTGAGAAAAAATTATTTGATTTGGTTTAGAAACAAATTGGATAGATTTTTTACTATAATGTCAGGGAATTGATGGTATCATATGGATTTTAGATTAAGCCTTTATTTACCCATAATTTGTGTCAATTTTTGGGGTCGGTACCAAAACACAAAAAAATATGGATATCCTAATTTTCGGTTTTTAGAATATCGTTTGTACATGAGCTGGCATTAAATTGTTCTGATTATTAATATGCCACAGGTAGTTGTGGAGAAAAAGTTAATGCGTGAACAGCAACTAACCAGGCATGACCTGGGCCGTGAAAAGTTTATCTCAGAGGTATGTTTTGTAATAATCTTTGAAGTCCGTGTTTATAGTAATTTGATGTTACTTTCTATTTGTTTGTTTTGTTCCCATTCTTATGACGTACTTTCGTCAATATTGGTAAAAGTAGGTTTGGGAGTGGAGAAACAAGTATGGGGGCACAATATTACAACAATTGCGCCGATTAGGAGCCTCTCTGGATTGGTCTCGTGAGGTAAATATGTAATCTCTCTAATGATTATACTAGTAGTATATATCTCTTCTTTTTACTGGTGGGAAGCAGAGAATCCGTTAAGATGGAAAGAAAATGATCTCAAAAGAACTATCCGTTTCGTTGTATGTTATAAGACACTTGAGCATAGATCTCTCCACTGAAGCTAAGATAACTGGAAAAGAGCTTGTCCTGTTGAAGTTAGATTGCTATTTCTCATGCAATTTCACTGTCATACTCATATCGCAATATTTGATTTTCATATGCATCTGCATTCTGTCTCCCTCTTGCTTTGCAGTGCTTCACAATGGATGACAAACGATCTAAGGCTGTGACAAAGGCTTTTGTTAGACTATACAAGCAAGGCCTTGTCTCTAGGTGAGGTGAACATTGACAGTATGTATTGTATTTATGTGGTGCTTTTGTTCATATTTTCTGAAGTATAGGTTCTTCACTGTTACTGATTCCAATTTTTAAATTTGTATGCAAACACAATTTGACAGAGATCCTTGATTGTATCAGGACAAGCTTTAGTCAATGTTTTGTAGGAAACAATATAGGATGTAAGTATTGGCTAGTACACTAGAGATGTTAATTTTGTCCCAGCCCAATGGACTGGGTCGATGGCCTAGTGTTCTGGGCTGTGCTAGCCTCGCTAAATAGAGGCTCATGAAAAATGGACCATTTTTGCCCAGTCCAATTGGCCCATGCGCTAGATTGGGCCCGCTTTTTATGCTTTTTTGAACCTTTTTTGCAATTTCCTTAGTTAAAAATTGGACTCCTAGTGTTTTGGGTTGGGCTACAAAAATCACAGTCTAGTAGATAATTGAGCTAGCCCAGCCCAGCTTACTTCTGCGTTTTAACCCATTGGGCTGGGTAGGGAAATCTAATTATGTTGGTAATACTGTCTTAGACCTATTTACTGCATGATGCTCCACAATCTTTCTGTGTCTATAACACTCATATATTAAGGCAAACTTTTTTTTTGATGAACTTCCTGTTAGACGTGGATCTGAAGTCAAAACAAGAATCACATTTTTTTAATAACAAATGTTAGTGTATATCTCCTTGTTAGTGGGAGAGTGGGGTTTGAAACCCCAACCTCCTTGTTAGCCAACTCCTACAATGTCCTCAACCTACCACTTGGGCTGCCCCTCTTCGACAAAACAAGAATCTGTGACTAGGGTCCATATTTTTGAAACATTATATGATATACTTGTTGTATGCCGATGATATAGTCCTAGTTGACAAGTTTAGAGAGGAGATAAATGGGAAGGTAAAGACTTGGAGACAAGCTTTAGACGCACACAGTTTCTGTTTGAGTAAAAGTAAGACATAATATATGGAAAGCAAGTATAGTAAAAGGATAAACACCCCTAGCTTAGAGGTGAAAGTTGGGGACCATAACATACCGTGAGTCACATGGTTTAATCATCTTGGGGTCATCTTATAAAATGACGTAGAAATAGCGGGTGATGTAAACCATAGGATTCAAGCAGGGTGATTGAAATGGATGAGAGCATTTGGTGTTTTATGTGATAAAAAGGTACCGGTCAAGCTGAAGGGAAAGTTTTAGTGTACCTTTATAAGACCGCCGATGTTGTATGGGACAAAGTGTTGGGCGGTGAAAAGCCAACACGAGAATAGGAAGGATAGCATCAGATAGAGAGATCACTATGGTGTTGATAGCCGACCCCACCTAGTCAGATAAGGAATGTTGTATGATATTGTGTAAAGGATGTGATGTATACTTTTGTGAATTGTTAGAATCTAAACATTAGAATCCATTTATGAATGCTGAATGGTAAAATCATACCATATATATTTAAGTAGATAAGTCAAATTAAATGTGATGCTGACGTGATTCTGTTTATTGAGCTGAGTGCTCTCTCAAGTTCGTGACTCCTTACATCATGACTTATGTGTCAATTCACTATTCAATATGCCTGTTTTATAACTCTATTGCAGATATATTACTTTTTTGTTTTCTTTGTTTCAATTCTGCTATGTTGAGTTTTGAGTGCTCCCTCAAGGTCCCAACTTCTTATATCATGCTTGTAATTAAAAAAATATTTTATATGCCCGTCATGCGCCTCTATGCATCTGTTTAGTAGATATATTACTTATTTTGTCCTTGTTGCAGGGACCTACGGTTAGTGAATTGGGATTGTGTGCTGAGAACTGCAATATCTGATATTGAGATATTGAGGTATCTGATATTGAGGTATGTGATAGATATATTACTCATCTGATGTACTCCATGTGTAATGTAATTGCTCTCTGCACAGGTCGATTATATTGATATAAAAGAAAGGACCCTACTAAAGGTTCCAGGATATGACAAACCTGTTGAATTTGGAGTTTTAACAAAATTTGCTTACCTTCTGGAAGGGAACCTAGGCGAAATTGTTGTTGCCACGACTAGGATAGAAACTATGCTTGGAGACACTGCTATTGCCGTACATCCTGCTGATGATAGATACCGCCAATTTCATGGAAAATATGCTATTCACCCATTTAATGGAAGAAAACTTCCTATAGTTTGTGATGATATTCTTGTTGATCCAAAGTTCGGGACAGGTGCTGTTAAGGTATTCTATTTATTTAAGATTAAAAGTTCCATTGGAGTTCTATTTTAAGTGATGGTTGCACTTGTTATGATGCTTTCTTTAATCCTTGCAGATTACACCAGCCCATGATCCAAATGATTTTGAGGTTGGAAAACGTCACAAGCTTGAATTCATCAATGTTTTCACCGATGATGGGAAAATAAATTCCAATGGTGGCTCTGAATTTTTGAACATGCCACGATTTAAAGCCCGAGAAGCAATTGTAGAAGCATTACAAAGAAGGTATTGTTATAGAAATCTGTTTTTTTAAATCTCCGGTGCTTAGGCAACACGTGATTATCTGTTTGTTCATATAAATTATGAAACATTTGGTGCTTAGGCAGCCAACATGCTAGGTGGCAAAACTTTTGTTGGAAAGTACGTTTGCGAAATCTGACTAACGATTGCTTTTTCTGGTGACATAAGGGGGGTTATGATTTAAGTTACCATTACCTTTAAAATGCTGCATGACTACATCTGATGTTCTTCTTTTGGCACCCTAGTTATCTATTATTACTTCCTCATATGTTTCTGCTGGAGTTGTTATTCGGTCTGGAGTTGACCTGCTGGGCATAGACCACACAGCCTGCTGGGTAGAGTGTCAGTTCAACAGGGGACCGGCATTCCGATTTTCTTTCTTGATGGCCGCATACACACAGAACATGGAGCGCGGCCATCTTGATCAGGCGACACGGTGCTATCTGCTACACTTGTTGGGCAGCACCATTTTTGCCGACAAGAGTCACACATCTGTCCTTGTCAAGTGGTTGACTCTTATTTCTGACTTTGACCTATGTGGCCAGTAGGCTTGGGGTCCAGCTGCTCTAGATATTCTCTACGAGCAGCTGAATGATGCTTGTTACTGGGAGACGTCGCAGATTGGCAGATACGCTTCTCTGCTGCAGGTAAATAATTAATTAATTATTTTTATTTTTTTAATTACTTTTATTTATATAATTACTTTTTTATTATTATTTTAGTGCTGGATATATGAGTATTTCCCCACCATCGTGGTGCGGAAAGCCTTCGGTGCAAGTGAACTTCCACGTTGCAGCAGGTGGCCGAACATGAAGTGCGATAGTATCAAGCTTCCGGAGTTTCGGCAGTTGCTGGATGACTTGCAGAAGGAGCAGGTCATATGGAGCCCCTGGGACGACCACAGACAGTACCTCCGGTTTCACAAAATTTCATTATTCAGAGGTTGGCTGCTGTTGGGTATGCCAGACAGGGTCCGTTGGCAGTTTGGATATGTCCAGCAGATTCCTGATCCACCTATTTCGGGCCCACGTCCATCTCCGGAGTTCATAGTACAGCAGTTGATGCTTTATCAGTCCGCAGTGCGGGCTTTCAGGGACAGCGGTCGACGGACACCCGTCCAGGGTGCTTGTGATGACGAGTACCTACCATGGTACTTGCAGGTGTCCATTCCCCGCCTCACTCCGGCTCCGCCTTCACCTCCAGCTCTGCCTTCGCCTCCAGAGGATGTTGGTCCACTTCCCTTAGAGTCCAGGATGGAGAGAGCAGCTAGGCATGTCCAGGATGTCTATAATAGTCTTTTGGCAGTCGACGGCATTCCTGGGGATGTCTATGATAGTCTGTTGGCTGCTTTACAGCTTTTGGACATTTAGTTGTATTATTTTTTGTATTTTTACTGTATTGATACTGTATTATTATTGTTTCACTACAAGAAAATCGCTCATTTGCGACGGCAATTTCCGTCGCAAATGGACCTTTTTCTGTGGCAAATTTGCGTTTGCGACGACATTTGCGACGGACGAAAAGTCGTGGCAAAACAGCTCGTCGCAAAGCAAATGCTTTGCGACGAAACTCCCCGTCATAAATTATCCGTCGCAAATCCGTCGCAAAGCCGTCGCATATATCCGTGGCAAAGCCGTAGCAAACTCTGACAACTTTTCGTCGCAAAGGCGTCGCAAATCCGTCGCAAATTTTAAAAAATAAAAATAAAAATTAAATTATACCTCCAAAATACTATTTGATAGTTATATCTATAATACAATTATGCAGAAGAAAAACCAATCCAGCTGTACTTCCCAGATCCACATTTCTTTTGTTTGCTTCCAATGCATGACTCTATGAATCAAAACTATATTAAATTGCACAATCTTAATGAAATCCAAAACCAAAACATAAATTGCACCTTAACACATAATTTTTTTTATCCAAACCATATTTAAGATACCAAAATATTGTACCAAGCACTGTATTCCCAACTCGTATGAACCCCATATCAAAATTAACATGTGGCAAACAGCTTAGTTCCAATGAAGTTTAATGAAATCAAAGATGGAAAACAAACTGAAGGTAATATGGAGTTATATAATAGTATAATAAGTCTTTTTTATACCAGACTCAATCCAATCCTTGAAAGCAATACCGAACTCAATCCAAACTTGAAGAAAGGCAGCACATAGAAGAAGCAAGGGATCAACAAAACGAAATTCAACCACAATGTGATCACTCGATTTGTTAAATTTGCATTGTGCTCATTTGAAAATGATCTTGCAAGTCCAAAATCTGCAAGCTTCAGATTACCTTCATTATCTATAAGAAGATTTGAGCCTGCAGAGGAACAAAATACATCACATGGGAGGAATAGATTTCATAAGATCTAAAATCAAAATCTTAGACATGTGTCTCACCAGACTTACTAATATCCATCTCTGAGGCCACCAAGTTTCTCTTTCCCAGCAGTAGAAGCGAATCTGGCCACAGTTTGTGAAAAAATCCAAGGGGTGCACTTCTACACCAATAGTTGCTGTTTTCCACCAAATCAAAAAATTAATTTACTTAATTGCGGGCTGAAATGATGGTATATCTAAACGAACATCCAAATCCCTAAATTAAAAAAGAATCTTACGTTCATATCTCTTCTCAAATTCACCAGTAAGATGCCTTTTCACAAACGTTGTCTTTCCTGCAAATATTCAACACAACAAACGTAAAAACCCTAATCTATGAGCCGAAAACGAAAAATCGGTGGCCACATGACTACATCACAGAAATTGAACAATTAGGGCTTTCAATCAAAGTATCATTGTATCAAACAATCATCAAAGAAGAGAAGAAGAAATCTAACCAGAGAAGAAGAAGAACTGAAGAACAAAGCTTCTCACGTTTACTGTTTTCGCGACTGAGAGAGCCAGAGAGGGAAGCTCGCGAGAGAGAGGGAAGCTCGCGACTGAGAGGGAAGCTCGCGAGAGAGAGAGAGAGAGAGCGCCAGAGAGAGAGAGAGAGAGAGGACCTGGAGAGAGAGTACCTGGGGTGAGCGCCAGAGAGAGAGAGCGCCAGAGGGAAGCCAACGAAGGAGAAAACAAGAGTGACAATAGAAAGGGAGAGAACGAGAGTGCCTAGGTTAATGAATTGGGATTCTGAATTTGCGACGGGCTTGCGACTAAGTCTTCGTCGCAAACTAGCGACCAACCTCCACTTCCGTCGCAAATTAGTGACCAACATGCCTTCCCGTCGCAAATTATGAGCGGGATTTTTAGCGCCCAACGCCCAAACTCACTCGTCGTCACAAACCGTCGCAAGTCCGTGGCAAATTAGCGACGGACAGTCCTCCGTGGCAAACATTGGTAGCAATATAGGCTTATTCTTGTAGTGTTTATTAGTTTAGCGAGTTTCGTTACATTTAATTATTTCGCGTAATTTTTTTTAATTTTAAAAAAAAAATTAAAATTTTCGGAAATATGTGTATTTCCGAAAATTTTAATAAAATATTTTTTTAACGAAAAAATAGGGGTATTTTGAGGATTTATGGTAAAATGGGGGTATGGGGTCTAATGAGGGGGGTAAAAAAAAGTGCCAATATTTTTACTCCCAATTTTGTAGGAGGGTATAATTTTATTGTTAATGCAATTTTTGCTTATTTACTTTGTTATGGTTGTTATGAATTGGGGTTAAGAAATGCATCTCAAAAATTTCCGATGAGATTATGTAAGTAGAACTGGGAAGATAAGGGATTGTGGGTTTAAATCCCAACCATTTTTTTATGCAATGGAATGTCAAAGGGATCAAGTTATGTGAAATCATGGGTGTGTACACGAAACTAGGCAGAGAGCATGGAACACTCTTGATAATGATGTAGTGAGAATCAATGGTGATGGGTCTGTTGATCTGGGCACTAAAATGAGCAGTTGGGGGGACGGGTTGCGTAGTAACATGGGAAATTGACTGGTTGGTTACAGTAGAAAAACTGGGAGGTACATTTGTTGAAGCTGCTGGTTTGTCTATGGCATGGGAGCGTGGTTTATGCAATATTTTGCCAGAATGCAATTCCACTTGCCACTGCAAATACCTAATACATGATGTGTTGGGTATTACTTCCTTCATGTTTTTTTTACTAAAGCAGAAAATTTGAATATGCGAACAAACTCATATCACTAAAAGTGATTGGAATACTCATCATGACCTTAGATCGGTAACTTTGAAGTCGTAGTCATATGTTAGATACTCAGTTTTTAAGGAACTGAGCAAACCTCCTCAAGCAAGGATAAAGAGAAGAAGAGAGACTTTTCTTAAGATATTTCATTGATACCAATTATGAAGTCACTACAATGCTTATATAGGCTAACAAACTATTCAAAGACAATGCCTGAAAAGCCCCTTCTAGAATATACTAAAACAATCATTATTTCATTGATATCCATGATCATATCATTACCTACCCCATCAAAATCAACCTTGTCCTCAAGGTTGTAGAAATTTTCTCCAAGAATGAATTGTCCTTGATTCCACTGCTTGAATTGAAATGAATGAAGAACTTTAGACATATGGAAATATCCACCCGGATCCCACTGTTGCATTGTTACACTCCTTATTGAAAAAATCAACAGCATTGCCGATACTTCCACCCCAAAAGGCATCACATAATTAGAATTTTGCAAGTCTCGAAGGTCAGCTGTTACCACTGCATTCAGCAACTTCCTTACCTTGGAATCTGATCCGACCCCATGAAATGGTCCCAGCAAATATTCCCTACCCTCTGGACATTCAAACTCGTGTGAGTAGCCAATTGTCTTAACAACCTGCACTTGAGAGAGAAGCCACGAAGGGCACATCGCAACATTGTTTACATAAACATTTGACATATCAATAAGCAAGAACTCAAGCCATTGTGGAATCATGTTTGGAATGGTAATAAAAAAGAACTCAGGACTTGGGATCAAATTCTTATACTCCACTAGTGGTATGAGGTAGCTTCCAATATTAGTTAGCAAATGGCTGATTTGATGCTCACGTGAACTGCCCATGAAAAGAGTAGAAGTGAGGCTCCACGCTCCTTTTACAATAGAAAGCTGATGATAGGCACTCAAGGTAACGCTGTAGATGAAGCAGCAAACAAGGACAATAAAATTTAACCCCCTCATTGTAAAGCCACACATATATCTCTTTTCCCTGACATGAATGTTTATAAAGTCTTCACAGCCAAGATCTAAAGCAGCCTGGAAATTAAGTCCAACCAACACATGAGTAGAAATAATCTTCCCTAATTCAAGTGGGCTGCCACCAAAAAGAACCATGCTAACAAACATTGTGACATTAAAGATGGGATTAACACATGTTGACGTCAGGATCCCTTCCCACCTTGAGGAAATTAATACTTTGGTCAAGCTAGTAGTGGTCACACACATAATACTAACACACTTTGGTTCAAGCTTTGATTGTGAAGCTAAACTAGGGAAATTTGTTGGACTCCCCCTGCCTTCTCCCATGTGGAGAAGCATCAACAGAGTCAACGACAGAGTCCCAATCGGAAGCGAAATCGGAATGTGAATCTGAAGATTGAGAGGATAAATCACACTTCTCGGATGCAGAGTCATCAGAATCGATATCATAGGTAGTGAAGGAACCCAAAGCTGAGTCGGTGACAAAATCGCCATTGAGGGAAGAAGCTTCTGTAGATTTCGATAGTGCTGGCTCTTCTTCCTCATCTAATACATAATCGGTAATAGAATCAGTAACATCACCAATAAGCGATTTTGAATCTAGATCGTCTTCCTCATCTAACACGGGTAAGATTGGCCGCCATTCAGGTTTGAAGTGCCAAAGAAAAGGAGGAATGAACGACTCCCAACTTGCCATTGGATGATGGTGAGACCATTGAAGCCACCATTAATTGGAGAGGAGGACCTTGCAACCCAAAGGCAGCTATGAGCAGTTTTGACGATGATGATATTTCAGTTTCAGCAAGGAATTTATCGATGTCAAGCACCCACCCGTAAGCATCGTCATCACCGTTAAACACCAGAAGCGCAGTTGGTGACAATGGATTAGCAGGAAGGAGCTCTCTCAATGAAAGCACCATTGTTAGATACTCAGTTTTTAAGGAACTGAGCAAACCTCCTCAAGCAAGGATAAAGAGAAGAAGATAGACTTTCTTAAGATATTTCATTGATTCCAATTATGAAGTCACTACAATGCTTATATAGGCTAACAAACTATTCAAAGACAATGCCTAAAAAGACCCTTCTAGAATATATTAAAACAATCATTATTTCATTGATCTCCATGATCATATCATCATATTAGTAGAATCTGTATTGGATCAAAATTGATTTGTCAAGCCTCTCGAAAAAAAAAATTGATTTGTCAATCTGAACCAAACAAACAGCGAACAAGATGAGAAATTAAAAACGGGGCACCAAGACGACAAACATTAATAACGCCACACCCAGATGGTGAAATCAAGAAAAAATTCGAAATAAAAGTTATATCTATGTGGAAACCACATATATTTGAATGAAAATGAGAGAAATAACGATACAGATGGGGTGATTCCAAGCAGTGATAGATCCATAAATTTTTACTAGTGGGGGGAAAAATAGTCTGTATTTTCTCAAAAAAATAAGCTTTTTATATATTCAAAAACATAAAGATAAAAAAATTCTAAAATATCTAATTTCAACAAATTACATAGCTAAAAATGAAAAGTTAGTACAAACTTATTCTCACTTGTTTAATCTCTTGTGAATTTCTATATTTATTTTTTAAAAACTTACATGTGGACTATTTTTTTTGGGATCAAAACAAAATTATTATTTATATATATATATATATATATATATATATATATATATATATATAATATACTAAGTAAAATAATTTTTCATGTGAGGGCAAATGCCCCCATTACCCACAACATTCGTCCCTAATTCCAAGTCCAAAACCTAACCCAAAACCATCTCTCTTTTTGGTTGGTGAGGAAGGAAGAGGGGGAGTAAAGAGAACGTTGGGAGAGACACCAGAATTTCACAAGATTTTGTTCATTTGCAAAATGAATATACCTGCAACAACTTTTAAGGTTTATAATCAGAATTTCACAAGATCTTGTGACACCAGAATTTCACAAGATTTTGTTCATTTGCAGAATTACATAATACTAGTCCTATTGCCCGTGCGTTGCACGGGGTCGACTAAATCTGATTTGTGTAAAATATAGCTTTTTTTAGTTTGGACCAATATTGTTAACTACCACACAGCGTCTCAATATACTATCAATGAAAGACTAATACCTGCTCGTGTTTAGGAGCAAATTTTATAAATTAAATAAGAATATTATAAATAATAAAGAAACATTAACAAAGACATTGAAATTGAGCACACATGCAGGATCTGAAGAAAACCACCAACAAAATAAAAGTTGTTATATAAAGTTGAAAAAAGATGATGTGGGTTCTATTGTGAATGTCGCTAAAGTTCCCGCAGGAGTAATTGCGCAGAGAGAGATAAAAATATAAACACCAATTTAAGGATGCTTCTAATACTCGTTGGTGCGAAATGACCAAAACAAAGAAGACAACACAAATAAAAAATGAAACACGTAGTATCATGCAGGTTTGGATGAAAATAACCAATAGAATAGAAGCCACTATACAGAGTTGAAAGAATATGATGGGGGTTCTATTCTAAATGTGGCTGAAGTTCCCGTCAATAAAAATTAAATTATAACTATGAATTAAATAAGACAATTATAAAATTAAAAAAGAACATTAACAAACACATTGAAATTTAACATCCATAGATAATAAAAAGAAAAAGTCTAAAGAATTTTAATATCATAATCCATATTCATGCAGAGTTGTGTGAAAACCCAATAAAATATAAGCAGCTATACAAAGTTGAAAGAAGATGATGCAGATTCTACCGTAAATGTGGCTGAATAAGTTCTCGTGGGAGTAAATGCTAAACTAAAGATAAAAATACAAATACCAATATAAGTATGCTTCTAATACTCGTTGGTGCGAAATAACGAAAATAAAAAAAGACAACACAAATAGAAAGTGAAATACGTGGGTATCATGCAAGGTTGGATGAAAACCACCAATAAAATAGAAGCACCTATTCAAAGTTGAAAGAATATAATTGGAGTTCTATTGTAAATGTAGTTGAAGTTCACGCAAGAGTAATTATCTATGACATATTATATATTGCAAGACAAAGAATCAACTTTCAGTAATGATGAATTAAATACTGAATTTAAGAATGTTTGTCATATTCTATATATTCATTAAGTACTATTTATAATCAAGTACTAAAAGCGAGATTAAAATAAACATATAAACAGCAATTTAAGTATGCTTCTAATACCTGTTGGTGAAAAAAGACCAAAATAAGGGTTATAAAAAGGGGGTTGGTGGGAGCACCGACTAAAAGAAGAAAAAAGGGGGGACGGGGGAGTGAATACTCGCAAAAAATAAATATAAGAATGCAAATATAAGATAAAGAAGTATAAATATTAATTAATATTTTAAAGAAGTAATATTGCATTTTATATAAATTAATTTTTTCACGGTTACAATTTTTCTGAACGCATATAGTACTCCAAAACACATTGTTTAGCATCACACTTTTATTATTTTGCAACGAAATTAATTTATATTTCACCGAACCGGCAATTAAGGAACGAACTTGCCTATAAAAAAAGGAATGAACTTCACGTATTTGAACATCTAATTTTTTTCCAGTCTCTAAAGTACCTTAAAACACACTGCTAAGTATGGCACTTTACGTATTTTGTGACAAAATTATTTTTTTCGCCAATTCGGTTATTGAGGAAGGAACTTCAAGTATATGAACATCTAGTTTTTTTGGATTTCTAAAATACCTCAAAACAAACTACTTAGCATTGCACTTTACATATTTGTCACGAAATTGTTTTTTTTTCACCAAACTGGTTATTTAGGAACGAACTTCACGTTTTTGAACATTTAGGTCTTTTTACAGACTCTAAAGTATCTAAAAACACACTGCTTAACATCGCACTTTACGTATTTTATCACAAAATTAATTATTTTTTCACCAAATCGGTTATTGAGCAAAAAATTTCATGTATTTGAACGTCTAATTGTTTTTGGACTCTAAAGTGTCTCAAAATGCATTGCTTAGCATCGCACTTTACATATTTCGTCACGAAATTAATTTTGTGCTCACCAAATCGGTTGTCAGGGAACAAACTTCAAGTATTTAAACTTCTAAATTTTTTCCCGAACTTTAAAGTATCTCAAAATAAACTACTTAGCATCACACTTTACATATTTTGTCAGGAAATTAATATTTTTCTACCAAACCAGTTATTGAGAAACCAATTTAACGTATTTTAACATCTAAAATTTTCTACGGACTCTAAAGTACCTTAAAATACACTGTTCACCATTGTAATTTATGTACTTTGTAATAAAATTATTTTTTCTTCACTAAACAGGTTATTGACTAACAAACTCCACATTATTTTTTACCAAAAACCTCACATATTTGTATATCCAAAAAAAATTGGGTTTTAAAAGACCTAAAATAACACTTAAAATATAAAAAATTGAAAAAACCCGACTGGGACGGGTGCGGCATTAATAATAGGATACACGATCATTAAAATGGTAAATTTCAATATGTACCTCGGATACTAACAACATCAAATTATAATTAATATATTATTTCCAACAAAACTTTTCTGTACCCCTGAAAAAATCTCTTTGTCACATTTATAATCTTTTTTACACCTATAAATAATATAATATCCGTACTATCAAAAAAATCTTAAGTACGGACACTACAAATCCTACACAAACAAGTACAATTTCTTTATTCCTAAAAATAGTAAAGATAAAAAAAAACTATAATTGGGTGGAATTAAAATGAATAACTCCATAATGAAACTTCAGCATCATCAAATTCCACGTCAGCAACCCCACAGTCGCTTTCCCAGTCCCAGCAATGTGCTGGTGACATAAGCACCATGTTTCTCAGAAACTCCGGCACCGTCTCTTCCTCTTGTTTCTCCTCCTCCACCGTCACCACTGGCCCCTGCGACGAAGACTCGTTATCCTTTCTCCTTTCATCGGTTTCCAACTCCATCCCCGGCCGAAACGCCTCAGCCGCCTCAGCCGCCGTCTTCTGGATGTCCCTAGCGTCCGCCGTAGCTGGCACCGGCAATCGCCAAGTTGAGTCAGCAAAATTAAGACATGCTGACTTTCCCCGAAGCGCAATCGCAGCGACGTCGTACGCACGCGCCGCCATCTCTGGTGTCGGGAATGTTCCAAGCCAAATCCTAGTTTTCTTGTTTGGTTCTCTCACTTCACATACCCACTTGCCGGAATCCCTCTTCCTCACCCCATGATACACCGGGTGGCGCGTTTCTCTAAACTTTTTCCTCCCTGCACATTTCTTCGACCGAAACCCCTCTGAGGCATAAGGATGTGGATCGGTAAACATGTTAATTGAGAAAAGTTTCGTTCTTTTGAAGTAGTTTGAAAAAGGTAAGTTAGTTAGTAGTAGTAGTAGGTGGTGGTAGTTGTTTTCAGTTATATCTGTTGTTGTTTCTGTTTGTGGGTTTGAGAGGGAAAGAGAGAATTGAATCATAATATATAGGAGTGAGTGAGGTTGTGTTTGAAGGAAAGTGTAATCTAGTATCTTTCTCTGTCTGTCAATGAGGAGAAGACAGCTAAGTTGGCAGTGGGTTAGAGTTTCACACGGTATGGACGATGGTTAAGGAATTGAAAGTGGGGCGTGGGTTCAGTTGAGATGAGATGAGACTAGCAAATTTGAACTTGTCAGAAAGTCTCTGTATGACACGTGTGGTTTTGTTTCCCGATATGTGTATTTCTAGAATTTGAAAATGGATAACAGATGTTTGACTGAAAGTGAAAGACAAAAATAGAGAAGGTGACTAGAAGAGAGACTGTGCCACCTGTGTGTTAAGATGAATATAATACTACTTCTAGTACTTTACCACAATTTTGTAATTTTCTTTTAAAAAAGAAAGTAGCTAATACTTTTAGTGATTTGGTATATTTCAATATATATATATATATATATATATATATATTATTAGCCTTGGGTATGGAACAGTTTTAAATTCTTGGACCAGCTGTCTCATTTTTCGAGGTGCCTCTAATCCAGCGAGGAGATTAGTCACTGCGTTCGGCGGTGGATACTCTCATATATACCATATATATATATACATGTATTTATCTCAAATAATTTTATTGACTAATTTCAATATTTTTAACAACACGGTGTGTATTATAATTATAATATTATCATAAAATCAAGAAAGTTCAGAAGCAATGAAACCTAATTAACCTAAAGCTTTTGCTTTTGTTTTTGGTGAAAAAAAGGTCTTTGGTTTAGTTGGCTGATCCTCTACGTGGCGGAGACAAAAATGAATCCGTGTGTTGCAAGTCAAAGCTTTGGAAGATGAAGGTGCTGGCTCAATGTGTACACTGTATGTGACGTAATGGAGGGAAATTAATTTAATACTCTCCTACAACTCGCTCCATATTTAAGTATTAAATCACATTGTTACTATAGCTGGGTTTGCTTGGGGAAATGATGCACAACTCATACTTCTTCAAACTTCGTAAGCACATGTTATAAAAGGAGTGAAAAATCTGCTGTTTTTTTAATGGAATTTCAAATATGCACTGATCAGTGTATTTTAATGCACTCTTTATAGCTTTTCACTTGGTGATTTTAATTGTGCTTTGTGCCTAATATTTAAGTCTTAGCACGTTTCTAGACTTTGGGTCTTATTTAAGCAATATAATAATTTATTGATTAATTCTTGTGTTTTATTGCATATTGACCCCTGTCTACTCTGTCGACCATAACTTTGGCTGTGGTTATCCGATTAAGGCGTGCGAGTATGCGTTGGAAAGCTAAGGAGCAGAGATACAATTCTTCTGTTGAGCTCAAAACCAAATTCAGACGTCTTAAAGGAGAAAAATGCGAATTACCGAAGCAGTACTGTGTAAAACGGGTTTTGGGCCAAATATTAGTTTGTTAACGGGCTTTTATCCAATAACCCAGTTAGGGATTAGGTATTTTCGTTTTGTTCTGGTTAAATACACTTTTCAGAGCCGTCTTGACTCTCTTACTCATTCCTACTTTCAACTTTACGTTTTGTGCCCTAACCTCCATGGAAGCTTAAAGCCCTAGATCAATCTATTGGTGAAGGGTGTTGCTGTAAGGATTTTGAGGTTCAGTGCTTAATGTTTACTTTGTTTTTATGGTTTTAATTCCTTCTCTATCAATTTCCTCTCCGTAATTCTTGCTGCAAATTCAGTTTGTGTTTTGCTTAATTACTCAAACTCTGTGATTTGCTTATGTGATTCGTTTTATGATTCAGTTTTGCTTAATTACTTAATCATGATTCTGTTTTGCAACTTTCATTATACAAACTATTTTATCGCTTGTTTAACTTAGTTTGGATAGGAATTGATAGAGTCTATGACGCTTGTTTATAGGATTGATAGAATTCAGTTATGATGTTAATTGTGATACTGGCACTTGTTCGCTATCACGGTTGATTGAACACACTGTTTTGACGCTTGCTTTAAAACTCTGTGAATTCGTATAAACTGACTGGCCCTTGTTCACTTAGTTTATGATCAATCAAGAATTATCAAACCTTGCACAAATCTTTATTTTAGAACCGGTGAGAAATCCAAGAAACGCACCTGAAACCAATGGATTGATTGTCTATCTTTAATTGTCTTTTCTTCAAAACCCCCCATTTTTATTGTTTATTTTGGTTCCTGATTTTGGTAATTTCTGTATTTAGAGGTCCTCGAGAGACGACCAAGGTCTCTTACCTTGATACTATATTTACCTTTTTTTTTAATTATTTTGACCCGCGTACGACCGCAGATCAAATTAAATCACATTGTTACTATAGCTGGGTTTGCTTGGGGAAATGATGCACAACTCATACTTCTTCAAACTTCGTAAGCACATGTTATAAAAGGAGTGAAAAATCTGCTGTTTTTTTAATGGAATTTCAAATATGCACCAAATGAGTGCATCAAATGAGTAGGTAGCTTAGTTGGCGAGCTAAAACATACCAAAGGTGTGTGCATGATGGGTAAAGTCACCTACTATAGCCACTAATTCTCTATTTTAATGTATTTGAATTTTTCACCCAACGACTTTTAGCAATAAATCGTTCATTTCTTAAGGGTGTGTTTGGGAGTTTGGAGGGGAGGGGAAGGGAGGGGTTGAGACTAATAGTGTAAATTCTTTAGTAATTGGGAGAAAAAGTATCCCCCTAAACCCCCCCAAACCCCTCTCCTAGTTTATTTTTGGAGCCCCTCCAAACTCCCCCAAATACGGAGGGTTTTGGAGGGGCTCAAAAAATAAACTAGGAGAGGGGTTTGGGGGGGTTTAGGGGGATAATTTTTCTTCTCATCGCTAAAGAATTTACACTATTAGTCCCAACCCCTCCTCTCCCCTCCCCTCCAAACTCCCAAACAGACCCTAAAGGAAATGGAGAGAGTCATACTCCAAAGATTGGCCCAAAATCTTTTGGACCCCCACTCTTTCAAATTATACCCCCACCAAAAAATTTATTTCGAAAATACCCCTGTTGAAATTTACAAACACGGAAGTACATACCAGACATGTAAATCCGTCTTGAAGAAAATTTCAAAACGGATTTACTGAAAAAGAACAAATTCCGTTTAACTTAAAAATTGGCTTACGGATTTACGTAAAATATTCTACTTCTGTTTTACAAAAATTATAATAATGGAAGTAAGTTTTGTCAATATACATCCGTTATTACGATTGCTAATAGGTAAATCCGTTTTGATTTAAATTTAACGGACACGATTCCTCCGCCAGATTTGATCACTGTGCCCCAACAGATATATTTTTAACGATCTAGATTGCACCGACAATATCAACGGTGGATAATCAGTGACGATTCCTATAAATACCCACATTTTGCCTCATTCTTTTCACACCAACATTTCACTCCAAAATGGAAATTTGTTCAACTCAGTATTCAAGTGAGAACAGGCTTACTGCTATTCACCATGGCGGCCAAATCACCACGACAGAAGAAGGTGTTTACTTCTCATGTCCAAAGCCTATTTTATGCAGGCTCTGAGAAAGCATCACCTTCGAAGGTTTGAAGGATAAAGTGGAGATCAATGTTCAAGTGATTGGTGATGACCGTGAGGTCACTAATCGCAAACCGGAGCGCAGAGACGATGGCCGCATTTACTTCTCGTCTATGAGAATCAGGACTGGTGACGACGTACGAAGCATGTTGAACATCCATGACGACATTCTTCAGAGTCGTAGGCCGTTGGAGCTGTACGTGGAGCATCAACGGAGCGTCAATGGGATTTTATGCCGTCTTTATCCAGTAGTTTAGAACTGTATTTGTTGTTGTTGTTTATGTTTTTGTTGTTGTTTGTGTTTTACTTTTTATGTTAGTTTGTATGTTTGCATCAATGAAAATAAAATTTAAATAGTCTAATATAATAAAGTAGTCTAAAACAGTACAATCCAAGTAGTAAAAATATCGTACACTACAACAACGAAAAAAATCAATCACGTCCCTCTACCAAATCAAGCAACCTCGTGAGCCGTTTGTACGTCTGAGACTGAGGATGAATGTCTCCAGACGCAAGCACCGACCACAGCTGCTCGCTCACAATCATCAGTCTCTAGTCCCTTCACACCTGGTACTGCTGTTGGTGCTGGAAGGAGACGAGGAACTGATACCCTAACGTACCATGGCAAGTACTGTTGATGAAGCTCACCCATCTCTGTAGCAGAAGCAGTAGTGCTCAAAACCTCCCGAACACTGTCCCTCCATCTGGTGATATGCATCATGATCTCAGTATACGATGGCCGACCGCGAAGCGGGTCACGAGGGATCACCTGAATGTATCCAAATTGCCGGAGGCACCTCTCCGGCATATAGGGAACGATGATGTCCTCCCAAATCAAGAAACCTCCATATAATGACATCTGATCAAAGGGTCTCCCGTGCCGGTGACCCTAAAATGGTCTCCAGATGTATCTACCTTATAGGTAAATCCGTTTTGATTTAAATTTAACGGACACGATTCCACTGCCAGATTTGATCAACGGCCCACTTTTATTTGTCTTGATAACTGATAACTCATATTTATATGTGTTATTTATGCTCTTAATACAAAAATCAAAGTGTGTTCTCAAGTAAATTTAGTGCTTTAATATGTAAATATGTGATTGATTGTATAAATATAAGTTTAGACTTGAATTCCTAATTATATTGGGCATAATAGGTGCCTTTGTGAATATATTGATGTTTTGCCTGAGTGCTGCAGCGGTAGGCCAGCAGTAAGCGCTACAGCGCTAAGTAGCGTGGACCACTTGGATATTTGTGAAGCCACTTGCTGAATGATGAGTCATCAATCTGATCCTCTTCTTATCAGCATGACATTTTGACCTCCAAGTGGGTGCAATAATACACTTGGCGTCTCCTAATTGAAGCCCATGTGATAGTTGGTGATTTTAATCATCACACCTTTTTGAAAAGTAGCTTTATGGATAATATCTAATTAGGATAATATCTATTGAGGAGAATATCTAGTCCATCATCTTCATTAGCTAGACACACGAAGATAGAGAGAGTTTTTAACATAGAGAAAACTATATTGACAATTTAGTCCTCCTCCATTGTTATTCCACTCTTGAAACTTTATTTTTAGTTTTAGTTTTATTATCTCACCTACGGTTTGCTCACGCCATAGCATCATCCTTCGTGTATGACTTGGGATTTTTGGAGTGCATGTTTTGCAACCCTTCTTCTCTTGCTCACCTACGGTAATATGAACTTTTCAGTTTGTGTTGTGTTGATAATGCTTGTCATGAGCTAAACTTTTATGGTTGGATTGTTCTTATGTTTGTAATGAACCTTGAGTAAAGTTTATGTAATGTTATGATGTTTGCGTTTTATTTCTTGTGTCATAATGCTTTCAAACTTGTTTTGGGACAGATCAACTAAAATAAGTAGATTCATAGGTACAGACATGGTCTATGAATAAGAACTCAAGGAATAATATGAATTAAAGGTTGTTTAAAGACATTTAGATAACTTGTACTTAACCCTAGACATAGGGGAGTAATAGTTCATAAGGTAAATGCTGTAAGATCTTTATTATACAGGGGTAAAACTTATTTAGAGCCTAGACATAGGAGTCTTGTAACATAACCCTGGCGACAGTGACTGAAAGACACGCTGCAATACCGCTACAGCGCTTAACGCTACAGCGTCTAACGCTACAACGCTTACTCTTAGGAAATTATATAACAAAGAACTATCCAACTCTCTTTATTACTTCTTCAATTCATTACTGTTTTATCACAACTCATTATGTTTACAACTCCACACTTTTATTTTTCACTTAACTTGTACTACTAATTTGCTAATTGCTTAAACTACTAGATTAATTCCAATCCATGTGGGAACGATCTCTATTTTATCACTGTATTACTTGTTGCGATTGTGCATACTTGCACATCTACTTTTCGCACAACAAGTTTTTGGCGCCGTTGCCGGGGATTGCATTTAATTTTCATTGTTTAAGTTTTTAGCAATATTAGTGAAGATTTTACACTGGTGTGTTGTTTCTTGGTGTTACAGCGGTAGACGCTATAGCGTATGCCCAGAGTTCAACCACCAGAATTTGAGTTGGACCCAGAACCAGAAAGGAGATTCAGGAGACTGAGACAATTTCAAAGACAAAGACAATCTAGACTCACTATGTCTGTACACAGTGGCAGAACAAACTCAGGCAGAGGTACCACACAAGGTGGTAGAACCAATTCTGGTATAGGCAGATCTGATCCAGGAGGTAGAGGTAGAGGACATCAACCACCCACTCCTACATTGCATAATGATGAAGACTGGTATAGACAACAATTCATAAATCAAGGTCCTGTAGACATGGTCAATGACAGGGACAGACCTATGAGGGACTATGCTGTGTTTGACCCCCAGACCATGGAGACAAGCATAACAAGGCCTGTTCTTCAAACAGCTCATTTTGAATTCAAACCCATGATGTTCCAGATGCTCCAAACAGTAGGTCAGTTTGGTGGTTCTCCCTAAGAGGACCCGTACTTACATTTAAAACAATTTTTGGAGGTTTGCAGTAACTTTATCATTCCAGGAGTTAGTGATGATGCATTTAGGCTAAAACTTTTTCCTTATTCCTTGAAGGATGGAGCTAAGGCCTGGTTAACTTCTCTAGAGCCTAACTCTATCCACAATTGGAATGAAATGGCTGAAAAATTCTTGGCAAAATATTTTCCACCTAGTAAAAATGCAAGAATGAGGAATGAAGTTACTGCATTCAAACAAAAAGAATCTGAATCACTGTTTGAAGCATCGGAAAGATGGAAGGAGTTGTTGAGGAAATGTCCACATCTTGGCATACTAGTAATCATTCAAATGGAAACCTTCTATAATGGATTGGACCCAAGTACCAGACTCATGCTTGATGCTTCTTCTGGGGGTGTGTTACTGAAGACCTCCTATAATGAAGCGTGAATTGATAGACAATATTGCAACAAACAGCTACCAATGGCCAACAGAAAGGCTAACTCCATAGAAAAAGGTAGCTGGAGTCCATGAAATAAGTGAAGTCTCAGCTCTATCAGCACAAGTGGCATCTCTCACCAACTTGATAAAAAGCATGAACACCTCTAAGGCTACAGCGGTTACCGCTGCAGCGCCAGTTGAGCCAACTGTGGCTGTTATAGAACAAGCTCCTCCAGGTTCAACTAGCTGTGTATATTGTGGAGGAGGTCATCTCTATGAAGAATGTCCAGCCAATCCTGTCTCTGTGAATTATTTGGGATTCAACCAGAATAACAATCCCTATTCAAATACTTATAATCCTGGTTGGAAAGATCACCCTAACTTTAGATGGGGTGGTAACAATGCTGCAGCAACAAATTCAAATATACCTGTTGTGCCACCAGGATTTCCTGCTCAGAATTATCAAAGACAAGCTCCCCCAACTTTGGATAACTCTATGGAAACCCTAATGAAGTCATTCATGAGTGATTGTAAAATAACTACAATCTCATGCAGCCTCTAAAAGAATCTGGAGATCCAAATGGGGCAGATAACTAATGTTCTCACCCAAAGGCTTAGTGGATCATTACCTTCCACTACTGAAGCTTCAACTTCTCATGCAGCAGGGAAGGAGCATGTCAAGGCTATATCTCTTAGAAGTGGGAAAGATTTGCAAGGGCCATCAACTGTTCCAGGTGATAAAAAAATTAAAAAAATCTGAAAAAGAAAAAAATTCTTCTCCAGACGCTATAGCATCTGACGCTATAGCGTCTGATGTTGCACATGTGCCACCACCTAAGATTGTTCCTGAATACCCTCCTCCTCCTTTTCCACAAAGGTTGAAGCAGGCTCATGAGAACAAGCAATTTGGTAAATCCTTGGATGTGCTGAAACAACTCCACATCAATGTTCCCTTGCTGGAAGGACTTCAACAAATTCCAAACTATGCAAAATTTATGAAGAATTTGCTCACCAAAAAGTGAAGACTAAGGGAATTTGAGACAGTAGCAATGGCCGGAGAATGCAGCATGATCATGCAGAACAAGATCCTAAGGAAATTGAAGGATCCTGGCAGTTTCACAATACCATGTTCTATTGGTAAATCTTATTCTAGCCGTGCATTATGTGATTTAGGGGCAAGCATCAATTTGATGCCCAAATCCATATTTAAACAGCTTGGTATTGGAACTGCTAGGCCTACCACTGTTACCCTTCAGTTAGCAGATAGGTCCATAGCCTATCCTGAGGGGATAATAGAGGATGTGTTTATTAAGGTTGACAAATTTATTTTTCCTGTGGATTTTGTTGTTCTTGATTTTGATGCAGATAAGGAGGTTCCTATCATTCTTGGGAGACCATTCCTAGCTACTACCCAGACTTTGATTGATGTCCAGAAGGGAGAGTTGACTATGAGAGTCAATGATCAAGAGATTAAGTTTAATACGATGAATGCTCCAAAGTCCCCAGATGCAGGAACTGAGGAGTGTTCTTTTGTGGTGTCTCTTGATTCTGTTATTCAAAAACACTTCCACAAGCAAGGTGACCACTTGGTCAAGGCTCTTGCCAACACTGAAAAAGAAAAGCTTGTGGAAGAAGGTGTGTTACAAGGTGATGATGATGTCAACGAGAGCTCTAAGGAGAGTGAGGGAGGAAGAGATGGATCAGAAGAAAAAGAAGAGAGTGCTAAGGAGATTGAGCCTGAGCCAGGCCCTAAAGCAACCCTCAACTAACAAGTTTCCCCACCTCACAAAAACTTATCCCCACAATCACCACCCAAACAACCCATACCACCACCCTCACCACCAAAAATCACCAAATGTACTCAAGTAATTGTTGAAATCAAACAACCAGAAACCAACCAGCTGCCACAACAGTCAAAACCAAAAGCTGAAGAAAACCTGGCTGTAGCATCTGCTGCTACAGCATCTGTTGCTACAGCATCTACTGAACAAATGAATGTTGCAGCAACTGTGGTGGATATGTTTGATGAAGCCACTGGTGGAACATTCAAAATCAATGGTCAAAGGGTGGAGCACTACTCTGGAACACATGTGGTCAGGGACAAGACCACCATTGAACTTAAAGACCTCTAACAAAAGAGGAAGTCTAGCTGAAGACTAATAAAGCAAGCGCTCTTGGGAGGCAGCCCAAGGTTTTTGAACTAACCTATCTTGTGTTGATTTCTATTTTTGTAGGGATGAATCTACAGGGTTGGAAAGATAGAGATTGAAGTTGAGTGGTAGCAATAGTCGCTGTAGTGTATACCGCTGTAGCGACAGGAAAGAAAACTTCACAGCCCCCCAAGAAAAACAAGCCCACAAAAGCATCCCCTGCGCCTTCAAAACCAAGTAAGAGGCTCAAGAAGGAGTAGCAGGTAAGCATTTAAAAAAAAAACTAGTTAATATTGTTTTCCTGTTTTCAATAAATCGCGTTTGTTCCAGCATCTAACAATATGTTTAGAGTTTTATTTCTGTTATTTTTAATTCTGTTGAGTTTTAGTCATAGGACTCTCCCTTTAGGAATTGCATGAGCAGTGGGGACACTGCTAAGTCTTAATTTGGGGGGAGGACCTTATAAATGTCAATGTTATGTTTAAATTGTTTGAGTAAAAAGGCAGGATTAGTTGCAAATTTTAATTTTTTCAGTAATAGAAGTTGTACTTGTTGGGCTAATTTTAATGATGAAAACTATATTGACAATTTAGTCTTCCTCCATTGTTATTCCACTCTTGAAGCTTTATTTTTAGTTTTAGTTTTATTATCTCACCTACGGTTTGCTCACGTCATAGCATCATCCATCGTGTATGACTTGGGATTTTTGGAGTGCATCTTTTGCAACCCTTCTTCTCTTGCTCACCTACGGTAATATGACCTTTTCAGTTTGTGTTGTGTTGATAATGTTTGTCATGAGCTAAACTTTTATGGTTGGATTGTTCTTATGTTTGTTATGAACCTTGAGTAAAGTTTATGTAATGTTATGATGTTTGCGTTTTTATTCTCGTGTCATAATGCTTTCAAACTTGTTTTGGGACTGATCAACTAAAATAAGTAGATTCATAGGTACAGACATGGTCTATGAATAAGAACTCAAGGAATAATATGAATGAAAGGTTGTTTAAAGACATTTAGATAACCTGTACTTAACCCTAGACATAGGGGAGTAATAGTTCATAAGGTAAATGCTGTAAGATCTTTATTATACAGGGGCAAAACTTATTTAGAGCCTAGACATAGGAGTCTTGTAACATAACCCTCGCGACAGTGACTGAAAGGCACGCTGCAATACCGCTACAGCGCTTAACGCTACAGCGTCTAATGTAACACCCATTTCTACCCGGTAATTTATTAGCGTAAAATCAGAGTTTTCAACAATGAAACGGATGTCACACTTTTCGACTTAAAGAAAATCTTAAACGGATACATAACACTCATCACTCGGATGAACCGGCAAATAGCATTTTTAATTAGTCTTAAAAACAAATCAACTCTTACTCATTCACACAGCGGAAAATCATAAGGGTTCAACTAAAACAAACGTAGTGACCATGTAAGATTTATAACATCAAAATCCACAAAATAACAGAAACAATATAAATAGTGTTCATCCCCCCCGAGTGCTACGTATCAAAGCGACGACATCGAACTAACGAAGAACTATGGTCTTCATTCGAGATCACATGCATGTTACCAACATAGGGGTAACATTCAAACAGAAGGGGTGAGATATCAAACAATATAAAGAATCGTATGAAAGACCGTATACACAGGTCAGAATATCAGATAGTCACCACAGACAAATATCGTCACAACAGTCAACAGGTCAACAACAGCTTGAACATAACAGTCGTTATCATCACAATAGTCAACATCAGCACAACAAGCATATATCTTCACAACAACATCAAATTGCAATCACCAAGAATCATCACCAATGTCATGAGTAAATGAATGAGATGCAACCCACACCAACGGGTATATGCATGTGGTACCAATCATCGTCAATAAAATAGCCAATAAGGGCATCATCACCTATATCATCACCAAGTTATTTGAGCATCATCACCATCACTTATAGCTCCAAGGCCGAAGCCTTCATCACCAAAATAATGCATATGAAATGGATGTGACATCATGAGTAATGCACCAGAGACAATCAACAACAATAGTCATTTAAGTGACACAACAACACCAACATCAACAAATGGTCATAGACCCATCACCTATCACCTTAGCCAATAAAGTAGGCACATCACCTGTTATATCATCACCAATAACACCAATCATCACCAATAACACCTACACCTATAGGACAGTCTAACAACTTGATCAACAACCACCGACACCAAAGACACCAATAAATTTACAACATCAATGGCAACGACAATTTTACAACACCGAGAACAACGACAATTTACATCACCTGGAACGAAAACGACTTTACAACACCAACGCCAACGACCACCGGGGGCAGCCACCTAGGCGCCCCAAACCACCAGAAAATGGCGCCCTTGATGGCGCCCAGCAAGCCAACAACACAGAAAATGGCGCCCAGGAGGGCGCCCAGCAGCAAAACAGACATGGCAGGAACTGGCGCCCAGCAACAGGGCGCCAACAGGCAACATCATCCAGCAGGAACTGGCGCCCAGCAACAGGGCGCCAACAGGCAACAGCAACAAACAGGAATTGGCGCCCAGCAACAGGCCGCCTAGTGCAACAGCAACACAAACAGACTTGGCGCCCAGGAGCAGAGCGCCTAGCACAACAGTGGCAACAACAGACATGGCGCCCAGGAGCAGGGTACCTAGCACAGCAACGACATAAGACTCGACACTGGCCATAGGCCTTCAACACAAAAATTCATCAACAGTTTGGGCCATTCGGCGATACCCTCAACAAAACAATATGGGCCATTCGGCGGTACCCACCACCAAACAATGTGGGCCATTCGGCGGTGCCCACAACAAAGTCAACAACAACATTTAACAACATAATCAACAACACGACAATAACGACAACAACATCAACAAAACAACATCATCCAGGCCAACGACTCAGCCACAACAATAGGCGCTAAGGCACCCACAACAAATAACAACTATAGGCGCTAGGGCACCAACAACAAGCAACAACTATAGGCGCTAAGGCGCCGACACGCAACGACAATAAACATAGGCGCTAATGCGCCGACACGCAACATCAATAATTCAACAATGGCCACCGGCCTACAACAATAACTTCATGCCTAATGAGGCAATCCAACAATGGCCACCGGCCGACAACAACAAAATCAACAAGACAACAGAGCGCTAAGGGCACCAACAACCACCCACAAAAATAGGAATAGCCCACAAAATAGAAATAGTACATATGATTTTCAGCAACAACAACATGATTTTCAGTAAACAGCAACATTAATTTACAGCAACATGATTTTCAGTAAACAGCAACATTAATTTACAGCAACAGCAACATGATTTTCAGTAAACAGCAACATTAATTTACAGCAACAGCAACATGATTTTCAGTAAACAGCAACATTAATTTTCAGCAACCTACCTCTACTTCGGTGAATTAATTAACCTATCAAACGGCATCGAAACTTAGCAAATGACCCCTCTATAGAAAGCTAAGAATGTCTAGTTCCTGACTATAATTTTTATTTTGCAAAATAATGGTCCAATTCGTACAGTTTTAGTAAATAAGCAGCAAGGTTCAGAAAACAGGACAACCACCGTGACCTAGCTTGTGACACCTCTAAAATTATCAAAACTCAGTCAAATGACATGGGACTTGAGCCTAACCCGAAAAAAATTGAGTGTAGTTTACAATGAATCAAGAATCAATCAAAAAAAAGTTCAAACGAAAACGTTATACACGAAATACCGAACCTATATCCAGATTGTTTCCAGAATTTTAACCTAACTTGTGACACCTATAACTCGAGCTACACAACTCCAAATGCAACCAAACCAGTTCCAAATCAACAAGCATTAAGTATAGTTTCTGAAAAGGTAAACCACATAATTTTTGGACCGCTAGATTGTTCCCAGTAACTGTATAACCGAACCTACATCCAGATCGTTTCCAGAATTTTAACCTAACTTGTGACACCTATAACTCGAGCTACACAACTCCAAATGCAACCAAACCAGTTCCAAATCAACAAGCATTAAGTCTAGTTTCTGAAAAGGTAAACCACATAATTTTTGGACCACTAGATTGTTCCCAGTTACTGTATAACCGAACCTATACCCAGATCACCCCAAACAACGAGTTTAGCAACAAAATTGGCATCAAGACATAACATCAACATATAAAAATCATGACACACATATGGTAATTATCACAACCCCAACCCCAACCCCACATGCAATCCCTCATAAAACCCATTATAATGTTTGAATCACACCCTTACCTTAGCCTTAGAAATCGAAACCCTAGCTTGGAAGATGTAGGAAACCCTAGCTTTCTTTCTCTCTCCTTGGTGCTACGCCTCCCTCTCTTTCCTTTCTTATGGATCACGCCCACTTCTCCTCTCCTCACTTCTAATTTCGTTTCTTTTCTAGTTATGAGAGGAACCCTAAAACTAGCCCTATAAGTAGACATCACTCAATCATGGGCTTTTTCATCACTTATTCGAATTACTCATGGGCCAATCACTTAAAATCAGTATTACTAACCCCTAATGGACTAACTATTAATAACATATAATTATATTATTATTTCTACCACACAAATCCTATTAAATTAATTAAATAAATTAATCAATTATTTTTGGGGCATTACATCTAACGCTACATCGCTTTACTCTTGGGAATTTATATAACAAAGAACTATCCAACTCTCTTTATTACTTCTTCAATTCACTACTGTTTTATCACAACTCATTATGTTTACAACTCCACACTTTTATTTTTCACTTAACTTGTTCTACTAAGTTTCTAATTGCTTAAACTACTAGATTAATTCCAATCCCTGTGGGAATGATCTCTATTTTATCACTGTATTACTTGTTGCGATTGTGTATACTTACACATCTACTTTTCGCACAACAATAACTGTGCCCCAACAGATATATTTTTAACGGTCTAGATTAATTGCACCGACAATATCAAAGGTGGATAATCAGTGACGATTCCTATAAATACCTACATTTTGCCTCATTCTTTTCACACCAACATTTCACTCCAAAATGGAAATTTGTTCAACTCAGTATTTAAGTGCGAACAGGCTTACCACTATTCACCATGGTGGCCAAATCACCATGACAGAAGAAGGTGTCTATTTGTCATGTCCAAAGCCTATTTTATGCAGGCTCCGAGAAAGCATCACCTTCGAAGGTTTGAAGGATAAAGTGGAGATCAATGTTCAAGTGATTGGTGATGACCGTGAGGTCACTAGTATCACTTATCGCAAACCGGAGCGCAGAGACGATGGCTGCATTTACTTCTCGTCTATGAGAATCAGGACTGATGACGACATACGAAGCATGTTGAACATCCATGACGACATTCTTCAGAGTCGTAGGCCGTTGGAGCTGTACGTGGAGCATCAACGGAGCGTCCATGGAATTTTACGTCGTTTTTATCCAGTAGTTCAGAACTGTATTTGTTGTTGTTGTTGTTTATGTTTTTGTTGTTGTTTGTGTTTTACTTTTTAAGTTAGTTTGTATGTTTGCATCAATGAAAATAAAATTTTAATTTAACTAGTCTAATAGTATAATATAATGAAGTAGACTAAAACATTACAATCCAAGTAGTAAAAATATCGTACACTACAACAACGAAAAAAATCAATCACGTCCCTCTACCAAATCAAGCAACCTCGAGAGCTGTTTGTACGTCCGAGGCTGAGGATGAATGTCTCCAGATGCAAGCGCCCACCAGTGCTGCTCGCTCACAATCATCAGTCTCTAGTCCCCGTACACCTGGTGTTTCTGTTGGTGCTGGAAGGAGACAAGGAACTGATACCCTAACGTACCATGGCAAGTACTGCTGATGAAGCTCACCCACCTCTGTAGCAGGAGCAGTAGTGCTCAAAACCTCCCGAACACTGTCCCTTCATCTGGTGATATGAATCATGATCTCAATATACGATGGCCGACCGCGCAGCAAGTCACGAGGGATCACCTGAATGTATCCAAATTGTCGGAGGCACCTATCCGGCATGTAGGGAACGATGATGTCCTCCCAAATCAAGAAACCTCTATATAATGACATCTGATCAAAGGGTCTCCCGTGCCGGTGGCCCTCAAATGGTCTCCAGATGACATCCTCATGTGTCAAAGCATCAATCCTCATCCTATACTCCTCTAGCTTCACCGCATTCGTCTTCCTCCTCTTCAAAAACCCACACCGTGGCCCGGCTGTGACCCCAGTCTCCCCCCGCACAACTATCCGAGGAAAGTACTCAAAGATCCAGGACTGAAATGCACAAATAAACAATATCGTTAAAAATAAAGTATTTAACATTAAATCAATCAAACTCATTAAAATTAAAAAAAATTAACTTACCATGAACAGCGTGGCATACCCCCCTAACTGAGTGGTACCCTCTAGGCATGAAAAGTTCAGCTGGTCATACAAGAAAGCTAAACCTGCTAGTCCCCATGCCCATCCGCCAGCTGCGGTGATGTCTTCCAGTAAGAGCAACCACTTTGCCTCAGTTCTTGTTCCAGTCTTGCTACAAAAGATGCTCATCCCCAAAATGAGCAATATAAATGCCCTGACAGCACAAGTCTGGTCCACCGCTATATCACGACTAACTATCTCCAGCAACCAGTCAAACCAGAAATATGGCCCCCTACTGGCGATGCCCTCCTCTGTCGCCTCAGCCAAAGTAACCCCAGATATCTAACAGCCAGCTGGATGGCATCATCAATGGTAAGTGACTGAGCAGGAGACAGGAAATATCTGCCAGCCAATGGTAGATGTAGCAGACATGACACATCATCGTCATTTCACCAAATGGTAGGTGAAATGACGATGTCTCTGGGTGTCATCTCTCTACAAAAGCAGAGAGCAGCTCATGATCCACAGTAGTGTGAGCTGAGCTGACGATGGGGGCTAATCCTGACTGCCTAATATACTCCCAAAACCTTTGATTCTGTGCATAAGGGACCAACTTCTGACTGATTTTGTTGCCATGTGCAGATACTTTCAACTTACGCACAAATGTCTGAATTAAAAATAATTAAATTTACTTATACTATTAATCTATAAATTTATATAACAACACTATGTAAATAAATATATTAAATTATATTTATTTGGTCTCCGAGTATCTTAGACGCTACATGAGCATCAAATCCAGTGAGGAGAGAACCATCCATAGGTCATATGTCAGCATGCTCCTACTCCTCATGAGCCTGGTGCTGCTGCTCCTCATGAGCCTGGTACTGCTGCTGGTACTGTTGCTAGTAATGAGCCTGGTACTGCTATTGGTAATGATGGTACTCCGGCTCCTCATCCTCCACAGCCTGCTCCTGCTGATACTGCTCCTACTCCTCCATCTGCTGCTCCTCATCCTCCACAGCCTGCTCCTGCTCCTCCACACGCTGCTCTCGTCCCTGGGCGCGCCTATGCCGGTGAGACGCATGTCCTGGGACCAGGAGTATCTACCGGGTCACCACCACCTCGCAAACTCGGTCGTGAAGAACTCTCCCCACACAAAATCAACCCCAATGAATCACGGGGGATCCGGCCACCGACCCTCTGAAAAGGCACTGCAAAGAAAAAAATTAAAAAAACAAAAAACATTTAAAAACGGATGGATGTACATCCGTTTTGAAGAAACGGATGTAAACGGATGTACTTACTTCCGTTGGCTTCAGACGGATGTATGTAGATTTGTTTCGTCAAAAACGGATGTAGGTAGATCCGTTAGCTGAAAAACAGATGTAGGTGGATCCGTTAGCTGGAAAACGGATGTAGGTAGATCCGTTTTATGCAAAAATGACACACTCTCTCTCTGTAAAACGAATGTAAGAGAAAAATGATAAGGTAATTATAATTTTGTAAACTGATCAAGGGTATTTGCGTCTTTTTTCATAATGAGCATGGGGTATAGATCGATGGAGTGGGGATAAAAAAAAACCCATTGATTTAACTGGATAAGTTTGTTGGACTGAACACTGAACGACACTTTTGGTGGTGACACACACCCTCCCTCATTTTCGGAAATGGATCCACTGAAGTTTTGGCGGGAACTGCAGTCTGCAGTTCCAGCATTTAAAGTCGGGCGGAACACACAGTCCGACTTTAAAAGTGGTCTGCATACGGGTAATGGCGAGAACTGCCGTACGCAGTTCTCCATAACACCACTTTCAAAGTCGGACTGTGTGTTCCGCCCGACTTTAAAAGTGAACTGCAGACTGCAGTTCCCGCCCTAACTGCAGTGGATCCGGACCCCTCATTTTCCAAAACACGTTGATGGTTAATAACCGTCCTTTCATTTTTTTAAGATTTAATCAAATAATATCCTTTTCAGGTAGATAATAATAAAATAAACAAAATAATGAGGACAGAAGTCTCAGAAATGATGGTATCCACTACGCGGAAGCGCGTAGATTACGTGGATCTGTTTTTCCTTTCCAAAGTCCGAAACCAAAGCAAGCCAAATGCAATGGGCTCCCATAAGATTCAACTTCTCTTGGTAGGCACACGTTTTTTGACGCCCACACCGATACCTCATACCCACAACTTTTATTATTTTCAAATTACCCCTACTAAATTTTTTCACACATATTTATTTAATTTAAAGATAAATCCGTTTTAGTATATTTTCCAAAACGGATTTTACCCCACAACACATAATTCTGTTTTTATATTTTTGCAAAACGGATTTACCTAAGCAACACATAATTCCGTTTTGTAAATTTATAATAACGGATTTATCTATTTATTAGATAAATCCATTTTTGAATATATTCAAAATGGATTTATCTAATAACTAGGTGTCATACCCTAATTTTGTCCGATCAATTAAAATCCAAAAAAAGAGAAGCTCGTATTCTCGTTGCGTCACGTATCGCTTTAGACGCGTTCGTCTCTGGCACTCTCGTGTAACGATTTGTTTGATGCTCGTTTTATTTTATTTTACTACTGTTATTTATTTAGCCTATCGTCATCGGTGAAAAATAATAATAAAACGATAAATAAAGAACCTAATAGTCAAATTTTCTTTTATTGTCATATAACATAGTTTTTTTTACATATGTGAACCAAAAAAGCAAAAAAAGCAAAATAATACAAAAATACAAAAAAAACCAAAAATGTAAAATCGAAAAGAAGAAGGGGGCGCAGCTGATGCTGGCTGCCCTAGCTAGGGTTTTTTTCCCTCAATGGCTGCCCTTTTGCGCCACCTATGGCCAGCTAGCTTTTGTCCTTGATCCTTATCCAATCGCAGTCCTTTTGATTCCCCCTCAAAGATGCTATCCTTTTGATGCCATTTTTTTGCCCTAATTGCTGACTGTCCTCAGCACCCCATCCACCTATAAAAACAGCAACACAGTATCACAATCAGGGGGAACAGTGTAGAAAATACGCAGAAAAAATACACTGAGTCACTAGAATACACACGCACAGACAGTAACATACGCGCACAATACAGACACATAGAAGGGGAAAAACGAAAAGGAAAAAACAGTGAAGGGAGGGGGACATATTCAGAAAAGAAAACAGAGAGTGAAAAAATCAAAAGAAATCAGAATTAGAAAAAAAGGGAGTCAGAACCGAAACCTTGCCTGTTAGCTCCGGCCGCCATAGACATTGGCCGTTCTGCCTCAGACCACCGCGAGCCTTCGCACCACCGTATGGTGGTCATATTCCCATCTGAACCGTCCTCCATGCCGTCATCAACTGTGGTCACCACGTCGTTGTCAACTGTCGTCGAACCAACCCACACCACTACCGTAACTACCGCCAGTAGCCCCATCCTTCTCCTCCGCGAGATCCTCCCCTTTTCCCTCACCGTGCATCGCGCTCTCTCTCCTCTCTTCCTCCTCACTGTCGCAAACCGCCGTCGAACCAAACCCGTCTCCGGTAAGATCTATGGAAACCACACCACCCTCGCCACTGTGACTCTCCTCCTTTCCCCCACCGCCATGCGCGATAACTCCCCCTCACTCTTCGCGTTTCCCTTCTCTTCCCCACACCTTCTCTCATTCTCTGCAAACTCATTTTCTCTCTCATGGAAGTGTATGGTGCGGCGAGGAAAAGAGAGAGTGAGTATTAGGGTTGATGTTGGCAGCGATGAGAATGGAAAAGAGAGAGTGAGCTTTAGGGTTGTTAGTGGCGGCGATGAAAGAAACAGAGAGAGTGAAGATTAGGGTGTTGGTGCGACGCTGAAGAGAGGAAAAATTATTTAGGTTTTTCTATTCACGCCTTATATACCTCTTGTTTACTTATTTGTTTTATTTTCAAAATTAAACTTCAAATTAATTTTCACACCATCGTGGTTACTTCGTATACCCCCCCCCCCCCCCCGGTGAAAAGCCCAAGAATTCGTGGGCTGACAAAACTAACAGTGGGCTGCTTTACGCACCCCCAGTTTTATTAATACAAACCCCTTTCTGTTAATTTCACCCCTGTTTTACTATTACACCCCACTCCATTTTTTCATGTTTTTTATTAATTATTTGGTTTTTGTAATTTGTGACCCCTTTACATATTTAAATTCCCCACCCCTTCATTCCATTTACTAACCTTCACTATTCTTGTTTACACACCATCGTTAGTCGTTGTCCAACTCATCCTCCCATGTTTTGCGAACTAATGAGTCTTACTCATTTTCGTACAATGCTAACTCCCTTTTTTTAGATAATGTTTCTAACCAAATATTCAAACGACCAAACACCCAATCAAAAATCGATTATCCACAACGCTCACTCTGGATTTATTTCGTTTGAACATTGTGAATACTTTTTACATTCAAATAGGCTATTAGTGGTGACCATTCTGGGTTTACTTGTCTGGTCCTTGTGGATGTCCTCCATTTTCAAAAATATTCAAACAGTAAAAAACACCAACACACAAATATTTTCTACCCTAGAACTACGTAGCCTTTGATTCTCTACCAAGAGATACGTAGGAGCAGGGTCACCCCCCTGTCAAGCGCAAAAATAAACAATTTCCATTACCTTTCTTTCTTAATTCATTTTTTACAAAAAAAACCTATAAAAATAAATAGATGAATGTTTCAATTTCAAAATATAAATAGGGGATTAAGTCGACTGTACAGTCGGGTTAGTCTGCTTTTTAGGTCACTAATGAACCGTTATGGATCAGGTCCTAAAATCCCTATTTAAAATAAATAATTTCTAAATTAAAAAAATACAAACACATCTCTTTCATTTCAAAAATCAAAAAAATCTTATTTTCAAAGTAGGGGATTAAGTCGGTCGTACGGCCAGGTTAGCATCGTTTTAGGATAAGTGAACTGTGGTCCTTCAGAGCCCCAACGCTCCTTCAGCCCTCAGTGGCCCTTCAGAGCCCCAGTGCTCCTTCAGACCCCCAGTGGTCCTTCAACACATATCACACAGTCCTAAAACCCCTATATTAAAAAACACCAACCAACAAATTTTTTCTAACCCAAGAACTATGTAGCTTTGATTTCTCCATCGCACCTGGAGATACGTAGGAGTAGGGGCTCTCTCCTGTCAAGCACAAAAAACTAAAATTTTTATTAAGTCTTTTTCTTCAATAAAAGGGTAAAAATTAACATTTTCAAAATTAACATTTTTTTCCTACAACTAATTAGCAGGTAACCTTCCTTAGGAAGGATGTCGTGGGGTGCTAACAACTTCCCCATGCATAACCGACTCTCGAACCCTAATCTGGTCTCAAAGACCTTTATCCATTCCAAAAGGGATTTTCCAATGTTTGCCCTTAAACTAAACGTTGGTGGCGCCTTCAATTTTGAACCTTCGAGGAATCCTCTCCCGGATTTTTCGGTCGCTACACTAGGTAAATCTGTTGTGTAGTAAAAAAGATTTTTTTAAAAATGTAATAAAAACACTACTAAAAATCCGTTAAAGAGTCAAAACTAATCTAAAAATTATAAAAACACCACTAAAAATCTAATAAAACCAAAATAAGGTTATGCAAATTTTTTTAGATTTTTTTTTGGAGATTAAGAAAAATTAAAAAAATTAATAAAAAATAGTAAACGATGGAGTTTGGGATTTTGAGCCCCGCAGTCCCGATAGAAGTCCCTTCCTAGAGAGTTATGATCCCTAATTTTTTTCTGAATTTAATGGCCGTGGTTTCATTACAATCGGAGTAGGTTACTCGAAAACCGATTTTTTAGCCTAAATTATTACCCGGCGTACAACATCGTCACGTGTTAACGAATATCTACACACTAAACGGAATCAAAAGATCACTGATATTCATATCTATTTTATTTTAAATTAATTTTAATTTTTTAACAGAGTTATCAATTTTATTTAGGTTTAAATAGTTATTACCCCCTGCAAATATAGCCATTATCCAGTTACCCCCTGCAAAAAAAAACATTTAAAACAAACCTTGCAAAATGTAAAGTTATCCAGTTACCCCCCCTGCCGTTAAATTTTCTGTTAAAATATGTAAAATGTCACATATCCAGTTACCTCCTGCCACGTGTCACCTTATTATTGGGCCTCTGTGACACATGGCACTGACATGCCACGTCAGCATCCAATGTCACCACTGCCACGTGGCACTGACATGCCATGTCAGCAACCAATGAGTGGGTGCCACGTGGCACCTCACATGGCAATGAAGAGAAGAGTGTGCTACTAAAAAAAATTAGATTTTGGTGGCCAATGGGGATTGAACTCGTGACCCCTCGAACACACCTCCTAACCAGTGAGCCACATGAGTATTTGAGATTATTTACCCACCTACAAATATATAATACATAATTGCCACATTCTGGAAAAAATACGGATCTTCATCTTATGAAATCGTTCCTGGTTTGTTTCTGCTTTGTTTCTCTACATTCTGAATTGTCTATTATCCAAAAGGTTTTCCTCAAGCGAGAAGTATGAATATTATGAAGATCGTACTTGCATTCCAGCTATGGTTGTTATTGAAGTGTATCAAATATATATTCGCAGGATTTGAAATCACACAGTTTCATTTGACATAGCACTATTAGTATTTGTAGAACATCAAAAGGAAAAAAGGAGTCAATAAAGACGTTGCCCACCAAAATCTGGAAATCACCCTAGCATTCGTATTTTTCCAGATCCGTATTTTTCCAAGGTTGAAGATGAAGATCTGGAAAAATCTGGAAAACGAAAATCTGGAAAATTGATGATGAATTTGGTTTTGTTCCCAATTCGTTTTTCCAATTCGAGATTTACGTTGAATTACGTTTGCTTCATGATTAGATTTCGTTTTCATGATTTTCGTTTGTTTCAATTTTCGTTTTCATGATTTGAGATGATTTTCGTTTTCTGGGTTTTGTTTCAGGAAGAAGATGAAGATTTGAAGAAGAAGAAGAAGAGTTAATTAATGTAATATATATTGGTAGTTGTGTTAAAACACACAGAATATGTTGTGGTGTAGTGGGAATTGAGAGTGAGTTTCATGTTGAGGTGTGGGTTCAATCCCCAATTGTGCCAAAATCTAATTTTTTTTAGTAACACGCTATTCTCTTCATTGCCATGTGAGGTGCCACGTGGCTGCCACTCATTGGTTGCTGACAAGGCATGTCAGTGCCACGTGGCAGTGGTGACATAGGATGCTGACGTGGCATGTCAATGCCACGTGTCACAAAGGCCCAATAATAAGGTGACACGTGGCAGGGGGTAACTGGATATGTGACATTTTACATATTTTAAAACAAACTTTACATTTTGCAAGGTTTGTTTTAAATGTTTTTTTTGCAGGGGGTAACTGGATAATGGCTATATTTGCAGGGGGTAATAACTATTTAAACCTTTTATTTATTAATTATTTTACAAAACAGATTTATCTATCTATAAGATAAATCCGTTATCAAAAAATTCAAAACGGATTTATCTAATGAATAGATAAATCCATTATTAAAAAATTACAAAAACAGATTTATGTCTTGCTGAGGTAAATCTGTTGTGTTATTTTTTAATACCGGTATTATCTATTCTTGAATTAAATCCGTTATGCATTTTTTATTAAAACAGATTTATCTAAATAAAAGATAAATCCGTTTTGGTTTTTTTCCCAAAACGGATTTATCTTTTAATTAGAAAAATCCGTTAGGTCCTTTTACTGAGGGACATTCTAGGAATAAAAAAAATTGTGGGGTATAGTGTATCGAGGTGGGGGTACAAAAAACGCGTGCCCTCTTGGTATCACTTGGTGGCCCAACCTAAATATAATTTAAGGCTCATACTTCCTACAACCCCCCTTACTCGCTGGACACCCCCATTTTTTTAAATTTCCTAAATTACCCCCACGTGGAAGACGCATGGAAACCCACACACGCTGGTTTAATGACAGGTCCGGTCTAGATTTTCTGAACAGGTACGATACTTATATTCGGTGGCAACTGTAGCGACCAAAAAATCCGAAGGAGGGGATTCTTCGTCATTTTGAAAATGAAGCCGCCATCAATATTTATTAAATAGGAAAACATTGAAAAAAACCTTTATTTTTGGGTTCAGGGGTCGATTATGTGTGGGGAAGGTATTAGCACCCCACAACATCCTTTCAAAACGAAAGGGGTTGTAGTAGAAAAAGGAGGTGCAGCTAACAACAATGAGTGTTGTATAAAAAATGGGGGGTGCGAGTAAAAACTTCACAGTTTTAGTCATCTGGGCTTGCAAATTTGAGGGCCTGCGAAATCCAGGCCAACATGAAGGGTGCGTATGATCACATTATGGGGGTGTAACTATTATTCTGAACTTAAAATTAAAATTAAAACAGAATGACCAGACTATAAAAGCGAAACCCTAAATCACAACTCTAATCGCTCTTCTCTCTTCCTCACGGTGCCGCACCCGCTTCTCTCAACCCTAGTTTTCATTTTCTTTTCTCCTCACCAAACCGTACCACCCTTCTGTTCTCCTCACGACGCCAACCATTTTTCTTTCCTCCATCAACCCGATCCTCTCTGCCTCTCAGTAACCCTACTCTCATCACTCTTCGCCTCACTGCCGCTGATAACCCTAATCCCTACCTTGACCCGGTGCTACTCGAGTCGAAAATGTGAGTATGATGATGGTGTACGGGGCGGTGGCGACATGGTGAGGGTGGATTTGATGGTAATGAGGAGAGTTGTTCGGTGTTGTTGATGGTGGAGTGTGGCGATTTGCGGTGGTGTGGAGGGTTCAGTCGTAGGGGGGTGGCTTACGGTGAGGGTTTAGTGTGAGGAGAATACGGTGGTAAGGCGTGGAGGTGCGATGGTGGTAGTGGTACACGGTGGTTCATGGCGGTGTTGGAGGGAGATGTGAACTCCGGTGGTGGCGGTTCACGGCCAATAGTTATGAATGGATGCAGACAGGGGGGTTGACAACGACACAGAGGAGTAAAACAACAGCCATGGGTTGTTCACGGCTAACGGCCACCGTCTACGGTGGCCGAAGTTTATGAGGCGGTTCTGCTAATTCTTATTCCCTTATTTTCAAACACATTCTTTTCACACATTTACATTCGGTTTCTAACCTCCCCTTTTCTACTCTATTTTATGTTTTCAAAACACTTTAAGGAACCCCTTTTGTTTTCTTCTCAGAGTTTCAAAAGCAATACATTCCAGAAATAATGCAACGGACGTATTCGTTATGTATGTGACACGAAATGCTTCTATATTTTGTTAAATGAGAAAAAAAAGGCACCTTACCTATGTCAGATCAGTTTATTTTTTTTTATAGAACCAGAATATAGAATGGGAAATAATGGAATGGCAAAATAAATATACCTTCAGTTGCTGAGCATAGACCAGTGTGTTCTTCTTATTCTCCTAAAACTCAGAATTGCCTCTGTGACTCATGTGTCAAGTTTTAGTTTTTTTCTTGCTCTATGATGGTATTTTACTGTCTGTGTATCTCTCTTAAATTTTCGTGATATCAGTGTGTTTTTGTTGCTGTGTGTATATTTCTGTGTATTTCTCAGTGACTGTGTATCTCTATATCTCAGTGACTGTCTCTCTGTGTATTTCGGTGTATATTTTTGTTTTTTCTTTTCAGTCACTGTGTGTGCGTGTGTACGACTAAGTGTATTTTTTGTGTGTATTTCCTTCACTGTCGCTCTGAATGTTTGTGTATTTCTCAGTCTTTGTGCCTACCCTAACTGTGTGCTACTGTTTGGTATTTATAGGAAGATTGGTGTGGTGCTGAGGAATAAAAAAGGACAGCAATTAGGGCAAATTTAGGGTGTTGTGATGAGGAGAGAAAGGACAGTCAAGGGCGCAAAGGACATCCCCATTTGAGTCATGAAAAGGACATCTATTTGAATGGGCAAAGGACGATAGGTGGCAAAGGAGGAAGGACAGCATCCAATGAGAGAAACCCTAGCTAGGGCAGCTGCAAACTGCGCCCCCTTTTCTTCTTTTTTTCTTTTTTTTTGAATTTTGTATTTTAATTTTGTATTTTTTTGCTGTTTTTTTTTGTTTATATGTGTAAAAAAAACTATATTCTATAACAAAAAAACCTTTGACTATTCAGCTTCTTCATTTATTTTTTGCACCAATAACAATAGACCAAAAATAACAATAACGAAATAAAATAAAACGAGCATCAAAACAATCATTGTACGCGCGTTTGAAACTATATGTGACACAATGAGAATAAGAATTTTTTGGATTTTGATTGATTGGACAAAATTAGGGTATGACAGCTGCCCCTTTTTATTTATATTTTACTAGGAAATATGAAAGACTTCCAAATTTCTCGAGTAAAATAGAATTAAAGATAAAAGAACACTAATTTTGTCAAATTTTTTTTGAGAAATTCATAAAAAACCGGGTTTACATAGAACAAAAGTAAATAGGGGTCACCGGGGATCTGAAGGAGCACTGGGGCTCTGATGGTCTAATTCGCAGTCGATGCTTGGCGCATTAATTGGAGTTAAGCTGAATGACCGACGGGGTCTGAAGGGCATGCCCAAGCCTGATGGTCCAATGGGTCTGATGGAGTGTCAACTAGCAACGGTACTAGTAAAACGGTCTGCTTGGGGGGTGGCCTTTTTCGAGCGGCATTTCCGACGTTTTTTTTGAATTTCCGGCAGTTTTTTTAAAAAAAATTAATTTTTTTATTTAAAATAAATCCGCCGGAAATGCAAAAAAATCCGCCGGAAATATCACCAGAACATTTCCGGCGTATTTTTTTGAATTTCCGGCGGTTTTTTTGCTATAAAAATAATAAAAAATTTGAAAAATCCGCCGGAACTGTTATAAATTCCGCCGGAACGTTTTCAGCTTCCTATAGATAAAACTTTCTCATACACTCTTCTCATTCTCTCATTTCACTCTTATTTCCTTCTCACTTTCTCCTACACCCTTCTACATTTCTCTCTTCTTCTTCTTTCTCATTCATTCTTCTTCCTTCTCACTTTCTCCTACACCCTTCTACATTTCTCTCTTCTTCTTCTTTCTCATTCATTATTCTTCCTTCTCACTTCCTCTTATTTTTTCATTTTCATACTCTCATTCATATTTATTCCTTCTCACTTCTTCATTCTTATTCTCTCCTATATCATTTTTCCATACTCCCTTTCATTCTTTTTTTTACACCATCTTCCTTCTCATTCATTCTCACTTATTCATTCTTCTTCCTTCTCACTTATTCTTATTTCTTCATTCTCATACTCTCATTCATTCTTTGTTTTACAACCCTCTCTTTCATTTTTATTCATTCTAATTTTACTTCCTTCTAATTCTATTACTTCTCATTCTAATTTTTTTCTATTACGTCTTATTTATTTAAATATAAAATTTGAAAAAAAAATTAATTTTTTTATTATTTTTTTTAAAATCCGCCAGAAATTACCGGCGGAAAAATCCGCCGGAAATCGTTACCTACGAGTGTTTTACCGACGGATTTCCGGCGGAAAAAATCCGCCGGAAACGTCACTCTTCCGACGGATTTGGTGCATTTCCGGTGAATTTTTTCCGCCGGAAAAACGCGTTTTTCTTGTAGTGTTGATTGGGATATGAATCTGGAGATGTAGTTCAACCTTCCCAGGAACCCACGAACTTCTCTTTCGGTTTTAGGCGCTGACATTTCTAATATTGCTCGTACTTTGGCTGGATCCACTTCTATTCCCATCTGACTGACTATGAACCCTAACAACTTTCCTGATCTTACGCCGAAAGTACATTTGGCAGGGTTTAATCTGAGTTTCAACTTCCTTAGACGTTCAAAGAGTTTTCGCAGATTGACAACATGTTCTTCTTCAGTCTTGGATTTTGCGATCATGTCATCCACGTAGACTTCTATTTCTTTATGCATCATATCATAGAATAAAGTTACCATCGCCCTTTGGTACGTTGCACCAGCATTCTTTAGGCCGAATGGCATTACTTTGTAGCAGAAGGTGCCCCAAAGAGTGATGAAGGTGGTTTTCTCCAAGAGGAAAGTCATCTTTAGGGCTGGCTCTATTCAGATCCCGATAGTCAACACACATCCGAACTTTCCATCTTTCTTTGGAACCGGGACAATATTGGCTACCCATTGAGGATATTTTGCTACTGCTAAGAATCCAGCATTAAATTGCTTCTTGACCTCATCTCTGACTTTCAGTGACATATCTAGCTTCATCCTTCTTAGCTCCATTTTACCGGCAGGCATTCGGGATTTACTGGTAACTTATGCTCGACTATGTTGGGGTCTAGTCCAGGCATGTCTTGGTATGTCCATGCGAAGACGTCAACATAGTCAAACAAAAGCCTAACCAGTTTCTCTCGCTCACTGTCTTTCATTGTGATGCCAATTTTAACCTCTTTCTTATCTTCCTCTATGCCCAAGTTTATTATCTCATTAGATTCCTCGTGGGGTTGAATCACTTTTTCCTCTTGTTCCATCATTCTCATTAACTCTGGAGGAGTTTCCTAGTAATCTTCAACATCTTCCTCAGTTTGATTAATGGGGTGATCAAAGTTACAGTATGAATTATTGGTGTTGTTATTATCGAAGATGTTTTTTTTCAAATCTGCATTAGTATAAATTGACGGAATGAAAAACGAGTAAAAGAAAATAAAAAGCAAGTGCAAAAGAAAACTGAAATTTATTGGAGAATCTGAAATAACATTTTATTGATACTGATACTGAAAGGGAACATGCGTGCCCGAATGAAATGTCCGAAGGCCTTGGGTAGAGCCATAGGATTGCATTACAGAAACATTACTTTGAACTAAAAACTACAGGAAAATCGACGATCTCCCAATTCTCGAGCCTTTCATTTGCAGGACAAGGGCTGACGGCGCCTTCTTCAGCATTTAGATCATCTTCCACTGCAGCAATTTGATTGGGGTTCAGCATTCCCGCACTCTAAAAACTTTGCTTGATGTCACAGATGATGATCTTCTTCATATTTGGCATTCTGCCTTCAAGTTTGGCTAACCTCCGCTCTTTCTTTTCTTCCACAATTCTTCTCTTGTCGTTGCGATCAGGCCAATATCCTATCCCGCGTCTATCTTTGTTTTCTTGCAGCTGTATCGGTGTCAGGATCCTCTGTTCGGTCCTTCCTAAACCTTTTCCGACCTGCTAACCTTTGTCTATCATGACTTTAGCAACCATCATGGCAGTCTTGGACGGCTTAGGCTTCAGCATACTGGACGCATTGGCAATCTCTAGCGCTTGGAAGGCAGTCTCAAAAGACTCCTCAGGAGCCTCGATGTAACGAGTGAGAGACGACCTATTTACCAGTGTTTCTTCTTCACCAAAAACAACCACCAACTTGTTGTTCACTATGAATTTGAGCTTCTGATGTAAAGAAGAGGGAACTGCCCCTGCAGAATAGATCCATGGCCTTCCCAAGAGACAATTGTAGGATGGGCGATATCCATTATCTGGAAGGTCACTACGAAGAGTTTCAGACCTATCTGCACCGGTAATTCTATTTCCCCGATGACTTCCCTTTTCGATCCGTCAAAGGCCCTAACCAATATTGAGCTAGGTCTCATGTATGAACAGTCCACATCTAATTTTTCCATGGTTGATCTGGGTAACACATTCAAGGACGATCCGTTGTCAATAAGCACCCGAGCAAGTGAGTAATCTCCACATTTCACAGATATGTGTAAGGCCCTTCAGTTGGAATCTCATCATCAGTAAAGGTGAAGTAATTACTTGCAACAAGGTTTCCAACGATCCCATCAAACTGGTCGACTGAGATGTCATGAGTGACATGGGCCTCATTCAATACTTTCATCAGTGTTGCACGATGGGCTTAGGAACTGAGCAATAATGACAGCAGAGATATCTTGGCAGGGGTCTGATTCAGCTGATCAACTATCTTATACTCGCTCTGTCTCATGAGTTTCAAAAATTCGTCGGCTTCTTATTCCGATAGCATCCTTTTACCCACATTCTTATCAACGGGTTCTTGTTCTTCGCCTTTGCCTTTGCGGGCTCTTTCTTCCCATTCTTTTGTTTGCTCTCCACTGAGCTTTGGGAGTGTAAATACGCCCACTTCGAGTCATCCCACTGGTCCCTGAGATGTTGACGAAATCAGGAGTGGTCTGAACTTTCACGTTATAATTCCATGGGACTGCATTGGTGTCCTTAAAGGGGAAGGGAGCTGGCACTTGAATAGTTATCGATTTGGGCATAGCTGGGGTCAGCTTCGTGTCCTTTTTGTAACGGATTTCCAATGGTTTCCGGATGTCCTTGCTCTGGTCTATATTTGACTGGAGAGTCCACACGTCCTCCTCCTTCTTTTGAAGCCCCGCTTGTATTATGTGTCGGTCCAGTAAGTCTTGAAGGACTATCTTGAATGCTTCACATGCCCCAACACAGTGAGGGTCATCACACAAATCTTTTTCAGCGCATCCCTTCATAATAATTCCGAAGTGACACAAGTCAGCATGGATGAGGTCTAGAGGTGTGATGATGTCTTCCACCCTTCTTACCAAGAATTGTCCCTCAAAATTTCCAATGGCATTAACGGAGGATTTCCCGTGCCCCGGTAAAGGGTTAGTGGCAACATTCAGACCATCTTCTTCGAAACTTAACCATTTAGATTCAATCAAGTCTTGCACCACATATTTTAATGTCTTGCAATTTTCTGTTGAATGGACAACTGCCCCAGTGTGGAATCCAAAAGTAGCACCTGGGTTGTAACCCCTAGGTAAAGGAGGTTGAAGGGGTCTCATTGGTCGGGGAGTGATCAGGTTGTGACTGATGAGGTGATTGAGCAGGTCTGTGTACGACATGGGTATTGGGTCAAAATTGACAGATTTTCTTTCCGGGTAATTTTGTGGTCTATAGTTTGGGTTAACTTGGTGAGGTGGGATTGATGGTGTTTGAGTAGGGATTTGGAAGGTTTGTCGGGGATTGTTATAGGGAGGCTTTCCGGATCCAGAGATGGCATTGGCTTCTCCTTCCTTCTTTTTAGGGAATCCTGGGAAGTGTTTTTTCTGATTACTGGTTCCAGCAAAGTTATGGGCAATCTTTCCATTTCTCCATCCATTTTCTAATCTTTCTCCGATGACAATCATATCTGAGAAGCTCGAAGACACGCTCCCGATCAACCTGTCATAGAAAGGCGGTTGAAGAGTATCTATGAACATGGATACCATTTCCTTTTCTAACAAAGGTGGCACTACCTGCGCAGCCAACCCTCTCCAGCGTTGGGCATATTCCTTGAAGGACTCATTATTTCTTTTTGTCATGCTCTGCAGTTGTGTCCTATCGGGAGCCATGTCAATGTTGTATTTGTATTGCCTCAAAAATGCATCAGCTAGGTCCTTCCAGCACCTGATATGGGCATGCTCTAATTGCATATACCAGCTTGAAGCTTCCCCAGATAGGCTGACCAGGAAGTAGTGAATGAGCAGTTTGTCGTCATGAGAAAACACAACCATCCTCCTGCAATACATGGTTAAGTGGCTCACGGGGCAGGTTGACCCTTTGTATTTTTCGAAGTCCGGCACCTTAAACTTAGGAGGGATGACTACATTGGGAACGAGGCACAAATCATAAGCATCTTTCGCACCAACATTGGATCCTTCAATTGCTCTCAACCTTTCCTCAAGCATTTGTAGTTTGTCTTTGGCTTGAGGGTTCTCCATAGAGTAATTGTGAGGGAGCCCACTCATACCATAGTAAGGATGAATCATCGGAACTATGGCTGGGTTCACATTTGGGATATGTGAATGAGTGGGGTTCCTGAGATTGGACCCTTGAGCTTGAGCATCAACTATCTGTGGTGGAGTGTAGCCAAGTGGGGATCTTTGTGGCGCGACGACGGGGCTCGGGTTTTGAATTTGTGGCGCCCCTGGGTTACCATCGTGACCTGTCGGTGCAGGCTGTTTTTGGCCCACAACTCCTGAGGGACCATCTTCCGAATTGGCATCGGCTGTCGGAGGTGTGTAACCTTGCGGAAGTCCGTAAGGAGGCCATTGGTAACCCTGGCCATTAGCCCAGTAGGGTACACTGTATGTGGGATCCCGGGTCCATTGGGAAGAGGAGGGTTGGTAACTTGGTTTTCAGTGTTCCCAGCAGAGACATCTTCATCCACGTTTCCGTTCTTCAAAGTTTGTAAAATCTTTAGGATTTCAGCCATCTGTTCTTTCATCCCATCTATTTCTGCCCTAAGCTCTTGATTGCCTAGGTTTTGATTACCTTGACCTAAGTCATCCTGATGTGGATTGCCTTGATCGGGGTTATCCTGAAGCGGATGTCCTGATTTGCTTCCATGTTTCTAGCCTAAGAACGAGTCCAATAGCGATGTTGACACACCAGCTTTTCTTTTACTCTCTGTTGATGGGATACATGGTATGAGTATATATAAATGGGTGAAAAGATGAGTGATGCATGTGTGTATGAGTCTTATTGTTTTAGGCCGAGAATCGTACGCGCATCCTGATTTGTCATTAACGTTTCAAATATTTTCAAGAAAAGAGAATCAATAGGTGAAACAAATAAACTTCATTGATGGGGGAAAGTACAACATTTTTTTGAAATAAAAACTTCGAAAGGAAAAGTACAATGCTCTTTTTTTTCTTTCAAATTTCGCTCAAGTACATATGGCTTTCATTTTTCCGCTCCTCTCTCTTTTTTTACTGGTAGTGCGACCAGCTTTCTCCCTAAGTTCTGTAATCAGGATCTTGCAAAATTCCACAAATTCGAAAACTTGGACCGGGGTGTTGAGCGGGTGCATTGCCGCGTCAGCCTTCTTTAGACGTTCTGGGATACCCATGACATCTTGGTTGGCCAGCCATGCCAACTTTGAGAATTTGTCTTTTCAGTATAAGCTTTCCTTCTTCAACTCTATAAAGACTTCATGGTTTTCTATCCTGCTGACCAACTCTACAAAGCGGCTCTCCCAATAGATGCTTTCAGTCTTCAACTGGTGGTAAACTTCCTCTTGATATCTGATATGGTCCTTCAGCTCATCAGATCTTTCATGCTCCCTTCTCAAGGCTTGTTGGTATTCTCGGAGTATCACTTCAATTGTCTCTTTATCCCGCCGGATACTTTTCACTTGCTCTTCAAATTTGGCTATCAATATCCGGGACTCTCTTCTTGATTTCACCAGCAGGCTCTGTGTGGTTTTTTCAGCAATCATTGATTCTTCCCATAACTCCTTTCACTTGTGCGCATCATCAACGGCTTGGTTCATTTTCAAGTTGCATCATTTTAGTTCTTCCTTTTCCCCTCTCAGGTACTTTTGAACCTCTTGTTTGTTCTTTTCTTCAATCTTAAGCTGCTCGCGGCTATCTTCAATGGCCAATGACTTAGTTGCGTTTTCCTCCTCCAAATTCTGGTTTTTTAGGAGCATTTTCTCTAATTCTGCCTGTAAGCCCTTCTTTTCTTCTTTCGGCTTTTGACAATGCCATTTTGAGCTTATCTAACTCTTCGAAAGTGGGAAGGGTATGTTCAAGTACTTCTTCTTCAACCCGTAGTGTGCTTCGGTAAGGTAATCGGGTGTCTTGGATCCTTTTTTGGAGCCATTGACGAAAGGTGGGTTCCTTATCGCCGCCCCTCTTAGTAAGCTCTTGTCCTTTGCGGACAATCATATCCCACGCTTGAGAAATCTTTGGAGCATGTCAACCTCTTTTGGGCTTCCCTCATGGAGATAAAAAGGGATTAACATGTCTTCGGTGGGCGGATTTCGCATGGGGTACCCTAGCTATCTTAGAGTCAGAGAAGGGTTGTAATTTATGCATCCTCTTGTCCCCATGAGTGGGACATTTTGAAAGTTTCCACGTTGAAAAACTACCGCAGGCCTATCTTTCCACCATGATGGGTGCCAACGAACCTTGTATTCATGGAGACCCCTTAGCACTTGCAACCATTCACTAGTGTTCATCGTCTTCAGATCGCACCCTCTAGCGTCTTCAATTGGGCCTTCTACTTTAACTTTGTTAACGAAAGCATGGGTGAGAAGCCAAACATACAAGGCGTGTAGACAGCAAGATATCTTCTTTCCCTTTAGCTCACTATAATGGGTGAAAGTATAGTAAGTATCTGCGAGAATGGATGGAATTGGGTTGGATGGGTTTTCTTCATCTTTGAAGGATAGGAAGACACCAATAACGGTTGTGTCCACATACCTTTCAAGGCGTGGAAATAGAACAATGCCAAAGATGGTCAAAGCCAACACTTGCTTAAAAGGACCCCAATTTCTAGTATCGGCGAAGGACTTCATTTCACTTTCCAGATACTCTTGTGGGAACCCTACAATGTGATTTCGACTTTTCTTTTGGAGCTTCAAATTTTCTTTACTGATTTGTAGCATTAAGGCAAGTTTTTCATCTGTGTAGTAGTGCCCCTGATACTGGTAGGGCCTAATGTCTTGTTGAGGAAAACCAAGGATCTGTGTATATTCTTCCAGGGTAGGTTCCATCTGGAAATTTTTGAAGGTGAAGCATCTTAATGAAGAGTCATAGAATTGGCTCAAAGCGGCAATGGAATTTGTTTGCACTTCCAACTGTAGTAACATAATAATCTTCCCATAAGTTCTATCAAAAGACCTGCGCTCGATGGGCGGCAACCAACCCGCACATTCCCTTAGACTCGTCAGATTAGGCTGTTTCACTATAGGGTAGTTCAAAGTTTGGATTGCTTCACTGTTTGATCCCATATCGCCTTGCTTATGACAAAATTTTTAAGCCTCTTACAAATCCCGGAAAACCTAAATGAATGAATAACATGCATGTGAGGATTTTTTTTAACATTTTTTGTGAAATAATGATGTTGTATGATGAATGAAAGAATGATGTCACGCTTGTTAAAAAAGAAAAGTAAAAGAATTTTTTTGGTGATTCAGCTTTGAGAAAGCATTAACTATATGTCACCTCATATACATGTAAAAAGGAAAAATAAACAAATGGTTTTGATGATTTGATTTTTTTGAGAAAAATTATCTGTAATGATGCAGCGGGTAGGTGAAATGCCCTTGTGTCCTAAACAGGTTATGTCTTATATATAGGTCACGGTCTAGGGTCACTTATGTGATCAATCTCTCAGGTGGCTCTATTCACTTCCTCACAAAGGTCTCCAGAGCTAAAATCCCCTTTATGATATGATCCACAACGATAGCTAGCTACCAGGTGTGGGATACCATAAAAGGGCGTACTCTGGCAGAGACTTTCATGAGAGTCAGACAGATAAAATCCAGAATGACTGTCACTAATAATCTCCACTCGTCCTAGGTTATTTTCAGACCCGGGTATAAGGCCCCACTCAGAAGTGTGTGAATAAACATGTGTAAGTGATGTGTGTGATATGGGCATAATGCCTAGACTACCCAAGCTGCAAAAGAAATACAGATAATTGTACAAAAGTCTTCTACCCTAAGGTTCAATAAAGCAAAGAAATGAATAAAAAAACAGACATGCAAATATAAGCGTTAAGGGTAAACAAAGTACGAAATTAACAATAATCTACACATTTAATTAATTAGGCTTGACCCTCTTAAATGGTCCCCAGTGAAGTCGCCAGCTGTAGCGACCGAAAAATCCGAAGGAGGGGATTCTTCGTCATTTTAAAAATGAAGCCGCCATCAAGATTTATTAAATAGGAAAACATTGAAAAAAACCTTTATTTTTGGGTTCGGGGGTCGATTATGTGTGGGGAAGGTATTAGCACCCCACAACATCCTTTCAAACGAAAGGTTACCATTTAATTTAAGGCTAAATATATATTTTGGCCCTTTATCTTTGGGGTTGTGGTCACTTTGGCCCTTTATCATTTTTTTTTCTCATTTTAGACCTTCATGTTTTTTTCTCAAAGGCAAATAAGTATTTGAAGTTTTGAAAGATAATGCAACTAGGGAAGACAATGCCTGCAAGTCTTTGAACCCTAAATAATTCAAAATACAGATCATAACGTGAGGTTATTTATTGAATTAGTTCTTGTCGGATTAACGACCAACTTTCCTCACCATAACCAAGACAAATAGCAAGTGATCGGTAGCCGCAATTTCCATCCCCTTCCACATCAATAATTTCTGCAATGTAGGAGTGGAAATGGAGAGGAACCCACGGTAATAGTTTTCTTGAAGTCCCCTGTGAGATCTGTTGTGATAGTTTTTTTGAAGTCCCTGTGAGATCTGCTGTGATAGTTTTTTTGAAGTACCAGACTCTTGAGTATTTTTTTCACCGCCTCATCCACATGCTCCCAATAAGAATGATCGCATTTCACATCATACATCTTTTGCTTCTTCTCCTTTGGTGCACCCTTTGTTTTAATTTTAGATGGTGGTGGAACCATTGTAGATGTGGTAGGAAATGTCAGCTCATCAATCTGTTTCTTGAACACAAACTTCTCCTCAAGAGTCATAGAATTATATCTCGACCATATCATCTCCATAGAATAAGTGATGTCACATTCAGCATATCTGTTACATTTTAACATTTTTAAAAATAAGTAAATATAATAAAAATAATACGAAACGGATTTATCTATTAGATACATAAATCTGTTGTTGTTCTTTTCAAAATGGATTTATGTATATATAAAAGGTAAATACGTTTCACAAAATAAACAATAACGGAATTAATCATTTTGAAGATAAATCCGTTTTCACGTTTTTTGTATACCGGATTTACGTTTTTAGTATGTAATTACGTTGTGCAAAAAATGGAATAACGGATTTATGTTTAAAATCTTAAATCCATTTGGCTTTATTAATAAAGACAACAGAATTATCTTTTTTGGATATAATTCCGTGTGTTAAAAAAAGTCAACAACGGAATTATATTTTCAAATCATAATTCCGTTAAGGCTTAAATATCACTTACCCCCTGCAAATATCACCATAATCCATTTACCCCCTGCAAAAAAAAAAGTTTTAAAACAAACCCTGCAAAATGTAACTGTTTCCAGTTACCCCCTGCTGTTAACTTTTCTGTTAAATATTAACTGTGATGACGTCAGCACTGACGTCAGTGCCACGTGTCACCATATTATTGGGCCTCTGTGACACGTGGCACTGACATGCCACGTCAGTATCCTATGTCACCAGTGCCACGTCAGCAACCAATGGATGGCTGCCACGTGGCACTAGTTATTACACTCAAAAATAAAGATTTATTTGGCCAATGGGTGTTGAACTCATGACCACTTACTCACACCCATACCTCCTAACCACTGAGCTAAATTAGTATTTGTGATTATTAACTCACCTACAAATATATATTACATCATTGCCAATTAAATTAAAAAAAATCTGGAAACCAGAAACTCAAGCTTCATCTTCTACGACTCGTAAGACAACAATCTTCAAAACTCATATCCATCTTCAACCAACCAAAACTCAGATCCGTCTTCAAAACTCAAGCTCTTCAAAACAACAATGCTTTCTTCTTCAATCTTCCATCTTCAACCAACCAAACAAACAACAATCTTCAAAAATCTGGAAAACGATTCAATCTTAAAAAAAATCTGGAAAACGAAATATAAACAAGAATCAAATCGAAAACAAAAAACGAAATATAAACAGATTCATCATCTCGTATTTTGGAAGATCTGCGATTAATTGTTGTTGTTACAGAAACGTTTTAATTGTTGTTGTTACAGAAACTAAATTTCCAGATCTGCGTTTTTCATGGATTTGCGTTTTACGTTGATTTCCAGATCTGCGTTTTTAATTGTTGTTGTTAAAGAAGATCTGCGTTTTTAATTGTTGTTGTTAAAGAAGAGGAATTTGTTTTCCAGAAGAAGAAAAAGGAATTGAAGAAGAAGAATAATTGAAGAACAAGTAATAAATAAATTAGAACTAGTATAATATCACAAGTGAAGAACTGGTTTGGTGGTAATTCCCCTTGTGTTTGAATTAGAGGTTGCGAGTTCAAGTCTTAGTGCAACCATTTTGAAAATTTATTTTGAGTGTAATAACTAGTGCCACGTGGCAGCCATCCATTGGTTGCTGACGTGGCACTGGTGACATAGGATGCTGATGTGGCATGTCAGTGCCACATGTCACAGAGACCCAATAATATGGTGACACATGGCACTGACGTCGGTGCTGACGTCATCACAGTTAATATTTAACAGAAAAGTTAACAGCAGGGGGGTAACTGGAAACAGTTACATTTTGCAGGGTTTGTTTTAAAACTTTTTTTTTGCAGGGGGTAAATGGATTATGGTGATATTTGCAGGGGGTAAGTGATATTTAAGCCTTCCGTTAAATTTCGCATTAAATAACAAACGGATTTACTAGGCTGGTACGTAAATTCGACGGCCAAAAAAGTGGGTCTCACGCAGAGAATTTGGACCACAAGCTGAAAAGTGTAATAAATGCTAAGGGTATTTTTGGAATAACAGAAAATGTGGGGGAATGAGGGGACATGGTGGTGGGGGTACATAAAATAAATGCTTTTCTGAGATTTCAATGTATGTTGGGTCCATCTAGCTCGTGTGGTTGAGTCTTGCCCTTTTTTTTTTCTCACTTCACCTATTGTTACTCAAAACACCTCCTAATTTTTGATAAACCCAAAAATAAGTACAGGGCTGGTACCAAGGTATCGTGTCTGTGTTGTTTCGGATGCACATTTGGTGGCTTTCATAGTGGTTGTGTTCTTTCATGAACATTTGTAATGAAGAGATGCACTCATTCATGAATGAGTGTGACAATTGTCAATGAGTTTTGACTCTAAATGGGGAGTAAAAAAATATATAGATTACGTTTAAGACAAAACTCTACCCAATTCATTATTCCAAATCATTCTATTTCTTCTTTTATGCGCAAATTCAACTTTGAGAACTATTGTTCTGTAAAATTCGATTGATGATACGCTTATTATAGGTGTGCAAACCATGCTAATGAACTCCATTGTATCCTGAAGGAGATTCACTGGTTATCCTACTGCATTCAATCTAGAGTGGTTGGTGGGGACGAATCGAACCTAAAGCTTAGTGTTTACACTTGCCTTGGAGTCTTGCACGATGATGATTTCACTTTCTTATTTGTTCTTTATTTTACATGTTCGCATTTATTTGAACTTATAGTTGTATCAGTATTCCCACCAACAGATGTTCCAACAATAAACTATATACATACTATCAAACAGGGACACCCGAAATTGGACACAAAAGCCGACGTCCTTATATCGCTGAAGTTCGGTTCGAGTTTGACCATAATAATAAGAACAGATGATCACAAGCCAAACCAAATGCTTTTATTGGTTTAGGTGACATGTTTAGGAAGACCCGACTCTCTTAAATAAACGAATATGTTGAGACTTGAGAGCGCATTGATTGGATTTTACAAAATAAAATGTGGATCATTAAAGAAGAAAAGGTGTAGGGCTAACTTATACTAGTAGTTTCTAAAGATAATCGAATTTGTGGATTTCAAATTATTCTTCAAGGATTAAAATGTATGGTACTACATTGTGATCCACTGAATTCTGCCAAAACTTAGTGATAGTATCACTTGATTAATATCTTGAACATTTTATTAATGGATATATAATCCAGACATTTTTTCAACTGCAGCATTGAAGAGAAAGAGATAATTAAATTAGTAAAAGGATGTGTGGTCCAGAGTTCATAGCTGATTTTGGAACAGGGTTTCTACTTTCTATGATGGATAGTAGAAAGTGGAATAGGCCCCCGGGGGGGACAGGAAAGGACTCCATTGAATTACGGCTTTTTATTCTTCATGAAGATTATGGCTGCAATGCAATCAAATCCCACTACTAATTACTACCTTTTTGATATAACCCAAAAGTCCAAACCATTGAAACCAAGAAATGGTGGGCCAATTTTACTAAAGGTATAAAATTTTCAAAAAAGATTTGGTGCCACTTCTCCTATTGCTTTCTTGAAAGGGATTTGACACGTATAAGTGTTCGGATTCTTTCTTTTCCTATATTTTTCTACCCCTTTCTAGATTCTGATTGATGGAATTAAGCTGGAAATATCTACAACTATTATCTCGTAACTAGAAAAAGGCTACAATGAAACGAATGTTTAAGGATGGATTCCTATTCCTATTAAAAAAACACACTCTTATCAATCAAATATATAACTTTACCAATCAATAGTAAGTTCGACAAGTTGTTGTATGGTAATTTTGTTAGTGACAATATTTTTATTATTTGATCTCTTGATTAGGAACTCAGCTCAACCTAGAATTGTTAAAACCATAAGCGGTGAATGCCGAAAAGACACTAATGCATTACCTGAAAGAGAATAGAAAAATCCGTAAGGCCCAGCTCAGTTAGTAATTATCAAAATTATTAGGTTGGTTATTATCATTCAGATACGAACTTAGGACCTTGTAATTGTGCGTGTTTTAAATAACACTTGCACTACAAAAAACAAGCTTATTTGCAAGGGACATTAGCGTGGGACTAATGTTCCCTCGCAAAAACTTGCATTAGCGACGGACGTTGCGAGGGAATAGGGGCTGTCGTATTTTTTGAGCATTAGCGACGGAATTTTAGGCAATAGCGACGGCCAGTCCGTCGCTAATGGTTGGGTGGGAAATCTGAAATTGAAACAGGGTTTTTAGCGACGGAAATATGGTCTCTCGCAAACCATTTCTGACCATTCAAAGTTTTGGGAAATTGTGCAACATTTAGCGACAGACCGTCAGTCGCTAAATCCCTCGCTACTTTTAATTTTTTTTCCACATCAGAATCACATAACACTCATTTTCTCACTCTTCTTTCTCCACTCACTACTCCCTCACTCTTCTCTCCTCCTCCTACGAACCCTAACCACACAACCACCACCACCATCACCACCACACAACCACCATCACCTACGACCTCCTCTCCTCTTCCTCTACTCTCTCTCACCTACGAACCCTAACCTACCACCACCACACCACCACCACACCACCACACCACCACCACCACACAACCACCATCACCTACGACCTCCTCTCCTCTTCCTCTACTCTCTCTCTTAAGCTACGAATTCCTCTTCTCTCACCCCCAATTTCTTTCCTCTTTCTCTCTTCTTCTCTCCACCTTCCAAGATGAGGAGCAAGCCGAGGAGTCTGATGGCGGCAGATTTTAGGATTTGTTGTATCAGTTTGACATTTCAATATTTTGTTATAACATTTCAGACTAAGTTATGTTGATTCAGATTTTATGTTATTGAAATATTTTATTCTCGAAATTTTTATTTTAAACTGTTTTTGCTATTTTAGATTTTATTATTTATTAATAAAATAAACAGGTATAGAAGCAGGTTTATCAAAAAAAAATTAAATCAGTTGGGAATTAGCGAGGGCATTAGCGAGGGAAACTAGACGCGTGGCTGTCAGAACTTGGCCACGTGGCTGTCATTATTAGCGAGGGATTCAAATTCCCTCTCTAATCCCATTAGCGAGGAAATATTTAGCGAGGGAACCAGCCCCTCGCTAATTCCCTCGCAAATAGGCACTAGCGACGGATTTGGGACAATTTGCGAGGGAAAAATCCCTCGCTAATGATCAATTTTTTTGTAGTGTTGTCATTCCGTCTAAAAAAGGAGAATGGAAAATTGTAAATACTTCCAAAAGAAAGGATAAACGAAAAAGTAATATTTGACTAAATGGATATAAACATAAATGATTAAATGTAGTATTGAATAAGACTAGTAGCGAAGAAAAATTGTGCAGAAAATAACGAACAAGACTAAAGGAAGAGTACAAATTCAAAAAATTAGTGACTACTAGCTAATAGCATTAAATAAATAGAATGAAGTCCTCTGAAATTAGATTATCATACAAAAACGCCTTAAACTAATGTGAATGGAGGAAACAACTAAAAGACATTGTATATTGCAATGTTTTTTTTAGCAAGCAAAATAAGTAAGGGTGTGGAAGCCTGGAAGGGATACTTGATTGTATGACATCTTAATCTGCTTGCATGTGAAATATTAGGATGTCTGACGTTTATAAACAATTAGCATCAGATATAGGATATACTAGCAGTATACCCGTGCATACGCACAGGTGTTGTCGTGTTATTTTTATTAATAGACTTAAACATTAATTAGTCCGAACATTATCCGTAGAAATTAAAAAACCAAATTGTATTAAAGTTTCAAATTTTTCAAATTGTAATATTTCTCGTAAAGACTAAATAAAACTTATTGATAAAAAATATATGGAATATTAAAAATGAACAAGACATGTAAATGAAAATAAAGTAGATATTCTGTGAAAAATAAACAAATGAGATAGAGTTAGAGGAAGAAAGATGATGAGAGAATGAAAAAATGTGTGAGAAAGATTGAAAAATATATGAGAGAGAGTGATAATTAATATCTCTTGTAGATTAGAAAACAAAATTGCAGTAGAGTTTCAAATTTTACAAATTGTAATATTTCTCGTAGAGACCAAATAAAACTTATTGACAGATCGAGAAAAAGTAGAATATTAAAAAAATGAGGGAGACATGTAGATGAAATTAAAATAGATATATTGTGAATAATTATTCTCTTTCTCTTATCACTTCACTCTAATTCTTTTAACCAAATTTCTAAATTTATAAAAACACTACTCTATTAAAATTACTTATAAAAATGTAAATGAGTCATACTAAAAAACAAAAAAAACTATCACTTTTTTTGAAAACGTTATCACCTTAAAATTTTAATTTTTCTCTCCAAAATCTGTTTACACTCTTATTGATAATCTACTATCACCTCTTATTGATAATCTACTATCTATCATTTAGGATCTACTATAATCAACTAATCAACTAATCAACTAAAGTAATCAATTGAAACTACGAGATAACTGCAATAATATATAAAAAACACACGAGACAACTGCACTGATATATATAAAAAAACACAGTATTAATATTTGTCATTGATAATTAAAATTTTTGAAGACTACTATAAACCTACTATCTAAAAAACTATAAGATTTAATGACTATTTAAAATACCGATTAATATTTAAAACAAATATTTCTTATTGATAATCTACTAATCAACTAAAATAATTAATTGAAATTACGAAATAACTGCACTGATATATAAAAAACACGAGATAACTGCACTGATATATAAAAAAATTTGAGAATAATATTTGTCATTGATAAGTAAAATTTTTGAAGACTACTACTATAAACCTACTATCTAAAAAACAAGAAGACTTAATGACTATTTAAATTAGTAATTAATATTTAAAACAAATATTTCTTATTGATAATATAATATCTAACTTTTATTATCTACTATAATCTCCTAATCAACTAAAATAATCAATTGAAACTACGAGATAACTGCACTGATAAATAAAAAACACGGGATAACTGCAGTGATATATAAAAAAACACGGGATTAATATTTATAATTTTTTTTGACAATTTATAATTAATATTTACCATTGATAATTATAATTTTGGAAAACTACTATAAACCTACTATCTAAAAAGGCTAAAGTGCTCCCGGGGTCCCTTATCTTTATTTAAAGTAACGAATTAGTCCTTTATGTTTTTTTTGTCCCAAATAAGTCCTTTATCTTTCAAATTTTTGACACAAAAATCTTTTTCCGTTAACAGTGCTGATTTATGTGTCAAAAAAAGGATTTATGTGTTAAAAATTTGAAACATAAAGGACTGATTTGGGACAGAAAATGATTGATGTGTCAAAAATTTAAAACATAAAGGACTGATTTGGGACAAAAAAAAGATAAAGGACCAAATCGTTACTTTAAATAAAGATAAGGGACCCCGAGAGCACTTTAGCCATCTAAAAAAACACGGGATAACTGCAATAATCTACTATAATCTACTAATCAATGTTAAGAAAGGAATATTTAATTAATATTTAAAACAAATATTTCTTATTGATAATCTACTATCTACTAATCAACTAAAATAATCAATTGAAACTACGAGATAACTGTATTGATATATAAAAAACACGGGATAACTGCAGTGATATATAAAAAAACATGGGATTAATATTTGCCATTAATAATTATAATTTTTGAAGACTACTATAATCCCACTATCTAAAAAAATAAGAAGACTTAATGACTATTTAAACTGATTAATATTTAAAACACCCGTGACAAATATTTGTCAATAATACCTAAAAAGGACAAATAATTGTCACTGATATATAAAAAAAACACGGAATAAATATTTGTTATTGATAATATACTATCTATCTTTTACTATCTACAATAATCTACTAATCAACTCAAATAATCAATTGAAATTATGAGATAACTGCACTGATACATAAAAAAACACTGGACAACTGCACTGATATATAAAAAAATACGGGATAGTTGCACTGATATATAAAAAAATGGGATAACAACACTGATATATAAAAAACACTGCACTGATATATAAAAACACACTGGATAAATGCACATATTGTTTTTAAATGATACTTTTATATTTTTAGTTTTTATATTTATCAATTTTTTATTTGAAACTCCTTTTTTATCTACTTTAAATTTTTCTTTATTTTCACGGGGTAATATTCCGACTATTTAAATACTGTCTAAATTCATTCATAAAAATAACACGATAGCACCTGTGCGTATGCAAATCATCCTTACTTTACAATTGATTTTAGATTAATGAGATTTCAAATTAAAGTTTCTATTTGAGGTAAGCGTGCCACGTAACGCGATCGACCCGTGCGGATGCACGGGTATAGTACTAGTGGAATATTAAAAATGAAGAAGACATGTAAATGAAATTAAAGTAGATATACTGTGAAAAATAGACAAATGAGATAGAGTTAGAGGAAGAAAGATGATGAGAGAGTGAAAAAATGTGTGAGAAAGATGAAAAAATATATGAGAGGGAGTGATAAGTAATATTTCTTGTAGAGATTAGAAAACAAAATTGCAGTAAAGTTTCAAATTTTACAAATTGTAATATTTCTCGTAGAGACTAAATAAAACTTATTGACAAAGAAAAAGTATAATATTAAAAAAAATGAGGGAGACGTGTAGATGAAATTAAAATAGATATATTGTGAAAAATAGAAAAATGAGAGAGTTAGAGGAAGAAAGAAGATGAAAGGGTGAAAAAGTTTGAAAAATGTGTGTGTGTGTGTGTGTGTGTGTGTGTGTGTGTGTGTGTGTGTGTGTGTGAGAGAGAGAGAGAGAGAGAGAGAGAGAGAGAGAGAGAGAGAGAGAGAGAGTATGTGAGAGAGAGTGAAAAAGTGAAAAAGTTTGAAAAAGTGAAATTACATAAATGTCCTAAAATTGTTTAGTTGGGAAAATGGTAAAATTGGTACTTTTGTAGTAGGTTAATGGTATAGATAGATAGTAGACAAGTGTAACCGTTAACACACAAAAATAGTTGGATGAATCTTGTTTCCAGCCACTCAAGACTCGACTATATATAGTGGATATGTGTTTGCCGGTTAATTGTATCATGATTAGCTGATTAAAATGTTAAGGGTTTTAGATTTCGTACCCCCCTTTTTCACCCTATACCCCCATAATTGCCTAAATCCCCAAAATACCCCTCAAAAAATTAAAAGAAAATTGATTTTTTTTAAATTTTTCAGAATTACCTCAAAAGAAGATAATTCCGGAAGCCAATTTTTTTGAGTTTTCCGGAATCAACTCAAAAGAGGTATTTTCGGAAGCAAAATTGGCTTCAAGAATTATCCTCTTTGGAGGTAATTCTGGAAAATGGGGTATAAAAGATTTCTGAAATTATGCCAAAACACATAATTCCGGAAGTCAAAAAATTGGCTTCCGGAATTATGTGTTTTGGCATAATTCCGAAAGTATCATGTTTCACTACATTATTTACATGGTTTTAACCAATTTACAACTGAAATCGACACTTATTTACATGGTTTTAACCGATCTATGGATCACTTATTTTATAGTGTTTTAACGAATCTATAACTGAAATCGACACTTATTCACATGGTTTTTACCAATCTATGGATCACTTATTTTATAGTGTTTTAACCAATCTATGACTGAAATCGACCTTTATTTACATGGTTTTAACCAATCTATGGATCACTTATTTTATAGTGTTTTAACCAATCTATAACTGAACCAATCTATGGATCAGTAGTTTTAGACCTTGTTTTTGTTTTGTTTGTTGTAATCTGTTATTTTCAGTTAAATGGTGTTTTTAATTAATAAAATAAATGTTTAATTTCTTATTTTCGAATTCCGGAAACACCATAATACGGTATAAATCCGGAACTCAATTTATTGGGATTTCCGGAAATACCCTAAATGATATAAATCCGGAATAAACAATTTTTGGATTTCCGGAATTACCTCATTTTAGTGTAATTCCGGAAGGTATATTGTGTTCCGAAATAAACAATTTTTTTTTTGGTATAAACAAGGGTATCCACTGCCACGGTGACTAATCCCCTCGCTCGATTGGAGTCACCTTGAAGGAGGAGAGTGCATTTGATATGGTAATTGAAGTTATTTATAACTTGATTTTTAGTTTTTAACTTTCTTTGTTAGTGTTTAACAATCATAAAATTTTTATTATATTTATTGTCTAGGTTCATACAACGAAAAGGAATCGGTTGATCAAAAGAAGATGACTGGTTTGGTTTATATGTGATGTCCAAAAGTTAAGAAAGAAATAAACGCGAAACAAGGAGGCACTTTCATTTGATGATGAATTTCTAACCATTGAAGACAGAGATGTTAATGAGAACGAGGAGCAAGTGTAACCTATCATTGTTGAAGTGTTTGGTGGTAAGCAATGGCCTACCTTCAGATAATATTGATAATTTGGTCTTTGGTTCTAACGTTGAATATCCTTTATCATCCCGGGAAAATTTTGATGAAGATGAAGACAAGTTGCAGATAATGTTGACAAAGGATGAATTACCTCAAAAGTGGGGTCATTGGCATTTTCTGCAAGTTGACATCCAACTTGTGAATGTGAAAATTATTCATCCAAGACTATGTTTGTATTAGCTTCCACAAATACTAGAATAATGAAATTTAATATTTATTTTTTAAATTACAATAAAGTCAGTTTTTAACTTTTCTTTGTCAAGTGTCTCATATTTCAAAGTAACTTATAACCGGTGGAAAAACAGGATTTAAAGTCAGACATTTTGAACTTTTAAAGTCGGATCTTCACCCGACTTCTATCAAAGCAACTTAGAAAGTAAATTTTTTTAAAGTCGGATTAAGGTCCGGCTTAAAAAGTATGTTTTTAAGTCGGAGTATTAGTGCGTCCGACTTTAATTATGACATGTTTCCTGCGGTGCTGACCTCTGTGGAATACTTTTAAAGTCGGGTTGTTCTGAACATCGACTTTAAAAGTGTTATTTTAAAGTCAGATGACAGAAACGTCCGACTTTAAAAGTGTTTATTTTTTTTTTGAGTTTTGTTTCTATTTTTTTTTATTCTCCTTATAGATACAAATATTTTCAGCACCGTTTCAAATACAAATAGTTCACAGTTTCAGATACAAATATTTTCAGCATTGTTTCCGCAGCTAGCCAAGAGGAACACATACATACATGGGTAATTAAAATTCTACACTTAATATATAGAGATGCTGCTTATAACATCCTTTAAATTGTACACATTCAACAAATAAATTAAGAGGCGACAAACTAATTCATATGAATTGTATGAAAGAGTTTGATACCAGCTAACTCAATATAGAGATGCTGCTTATAACATCCTTTAAAGAAAGCAGTAATAAAGAAAATACAAGAGTATCAACCAACTAAAAAGGTTGTATATGAAATCCGCTCAACAATATAATATCTAACTCATAGCTTACAAATGCTGCAAATTTGAGAGATGGGCAAGTTCTGGGACCAGTTGACCAGGGGGCTTCCATTCGACAAGCACTGCATATTTAAAGAAGAACCAATAGTCTCCAGATAACTTTCATGGTCGAGCATGATTGCATCATCTGCTTTCACATTATTGCCTTCAATCTGCATTAGTTCAACAACAACATTTTAATAATTTAGTAAGAGATATGATTGAGAATGGGAGGATATTAGTTTGACAAGATGCAACAAAATTATGGTCTCTATCATGCTTGTACATCAACAATCTGAGCTTTGGTAACAACCCCAACCTCAGGTTTATACATTTTAACAAATAGAACTCTCATTTCTATTAACTTCCCAAACACACTATTAACTTCACTGATGACAGGATCATAGTAACAAATCTACAGTTTGAAGACAAACACTTGATGTGGCAATATTCCAGCATATCAGCATGCGTAGGCACCATAAATTAGATTTGCTTTTCATGATATAAAATTATCCACAGTACACTAAATTGACATTAGCCTAAGGATTAACGTGTCAAAATTCTTTATTAACTCAGCAACCACCCTTATTCTGAAAGAAACTATCTCCAAATAATATATTTAATACATATTGGCTGATTACAACATGAAACATATTGAGGAGAATGAGAAAATACCTTTGCAAGTATGTTAATAAGGAGGTTATTGTGATGAATCTTTGAATCCAAATTCTGCTAAGAAAAGAAAGAAAATGGGAAGATATAAAGTCAATGAAATAAACTAAAGGAGTATGTTAATCAATTATTGTTCTACAGCTATAAGACACACTACATGCCACTTCAATTCTTGTTGTAATAGTACCAAGATCTTCAACTAGTTAGCTTTACTCATACTAAGACAGGGCGGTCTATCTGTTAAAGCCAATTATCAAATCAAGTTTAAGTGAATTAATATGGCACCAACCTTGTCAAGGGTTTGAGTGGTAAGTACATAAAGCAAGAGAGCAACAAGTTTAATTTTCATAGGACAGTCATCATTCCCAGCAGCTTCAGCTTTCCGCATTGCCTCCTGCATAACCGAATGATTGCAAAACCTTCAGATACATTGAAAGATAAGCCATGGCCAATAATTCAGAGCACACCAGACAAATCATTTGAATCAGCATTACAAGTACAACCTTTGTGTGAGAGTGCCAATTTTCACATGCTCAAAAGGAAATTGAAGTGCTGAAATTTGAAACCCTTGAAAGCATGATAAGTTCCTCATAAAAAACGAAGATGCGGTGAACTGGACACCTTCAAGACCTGCAACGAGCACATATAGAAAACCAACTGCATCAAATTCAAAATAATCCACATTCAAATTCTTCCACGACATTGCCAAAGAGAATTTAGGGCTTGGATTTGAGGCATTGCCAGTTTGCATCAAACATTACAGAAAATGCTGAATACAAAAAAGACACTCTAGGGTTTTGATTTGAGGCATCTAAGATATGTAAATACACAAATCTAAAGCTTCAGATTTGTGACATCTGCGATCTCTTAATAGAAAACAAAAACGAAATCAAGAAGGAAAACGAAAACGAAATCAAAGAGGAAAGGAAAACGAAATGAAGAAGAGGGAAAACAGAATGAAGAAGATGGAAAACGAAAATGAAATGAAGAAGAAAACGAAACTCAACCTTAACCTTGCAGCGACCGATGAAAGAGCAGAAGCAGCGGCCGGTGACGGAGCAGAGGGCGGCGGTGCACGGAGCATGACGTCGGCGTGTTGTGGTTCCTGATTGATACGTCGGCGGAGCATGACGTCGGCGTGTTATGGTTGCAAAATCAGAAGAAAGCAGACCAATGAAGTTGACGGTGAGAGGAAGAGAGACATTGACGGTGAGAGGAAGAGAGACGTTGACGATGTTGACGGCGGTGAGAGGAAGAGAGACGTTGACGGCAGTGAGAGGAAGAGAGACCATGGCAGAGAGGAGAGAGCGATGGAGGAAGACAGCGAGTTGGGAGGGAGCTTCGGCAGAGAGAGTGATGGGTAGAGCAATGGAACGGTTGTTTTGGTGGAGAGAGTGATGGGAAGAGCGTGGAGAGAGTGATGGGTAGAGCAATGTAGTTTAGGGTTCACTGTGATGGGAAGAGCGTGTTTTGATTTTTGGTAAAAAAAAAAAATAGTGTAAGTGTTTTGATTTTTGGTAAAAAAAAATAGTGTAAAAAAAACTAGGATTAATAATGCCCGCGCGAGAGTTTGTGTGCTGTTTGCAAAAAATAGATTACACATTTAAAGTCGGGCGTAAGCGTTGTCCGACTTAAAAGGGTGAACGCCAGAATTTTTTTCGCGTGTTTATTACAGAATTGCCACCGCGTCCACCATTTAAGTCGGATATTTGGGAGTCCGACTTAAAATCACCAATTCTTTTCTGGTTTTTGCACTAGTGTTAACATATTTACAATTCTATTATTATGATTTCTTTTTTTTAAAAGTTATCAAATCTTAAGAATATTTATTGAAGTTAGCTAGTGTTATGTACAATGAAGCTGAGGCCTGAGTATGCATTTTTTTATCAAATTAATGGTCAAGCATTATATATATATATATGTATATATATATATATATATATATACTCTATTTGATATAAAAATATGTCATGCTATTTATTTGGCTAAATTATAGTTTTGGTCCCCCTACTTTCAAAAATTCAGACATTTGGTCCCTCTATTTTAAAACTCAGACATTTGTTCCCCCAATTTTAAAAAATCAAATACATTTAGTCCAAAGGGGGATCAAATGTCTTTGATTTTTTAAAATTGAGGGACCAAATGTCTTTGATTTTTTAAAATTGAGGGACCAAATGTCTTTGATTATTAGCCATAAAAAACTGAAAATTCCTCTTGGGACTAAATGTCTTTGATTTTTTAAAATTGGGGGACCAAATGTCTGAGTTTTAAAATAGGGAGACCAAATGTCTGAATTTTTGAAAATAGGGAGACCAAAACTATAATTTAGCCTATTTATTTTTATGATTTATTTTCATTTAAAAATATGAATGTCATATCATAATGAGATTGTAATATTTCTTATCACATTTTTTCAAGACATCCTTTGTATGCAAGTCTAATCATCAACTTCTTTACATATTTCAATTACAAAACTTAAATTGATTCAACATATCCAATATAAATAAAATTTTATTTTTCAACACCAATGTCCGCAAAATATACTTTTTAGATTTTATTAACTTATAAATCTGAGGCCAGCATCTCTTAACTTATAAATCTGTGTGTTCCCCTAAAATTGTAATAATGAATCTTTCTTTTTCTTTTAGAAAATAGAGATTTTTTTTTTGACAGGCAATGTTAGGGGGTGGGGGAATTGTTAGTTTTCCGGGCTTGAACCCGTGACCTCCTTCTTGCACTCTTTGGTGCACTCCTTCGGCATCTCTTGGCTCGCCATTCTTAAATCTCCATTTAAATAAAATATGAGCCTTACGGAAAGGATATATATATAATACCGGTCTCATATATAAGTAAAATAAACATCTCACAGTTTTAAAAAAGTTAGTTGAGCTCATTCATTTTTCTTATTAATTAAAAGTGATTTAAAAAGGAAATTACATCCCTCAAATTTCCCTTCACTAGAACTTTTTATTTTGAAAACGGCAAACATTTTCTTGACAACACTTAATATTGAGCGAAATAGGCACCCAACACCCAATATAATAATGTGTGAATCAAAGGCAAGAGTAATAAAAGAGCTAGACTCATGTCCTCGTGTCTTTGACATGAAGTAGTCCACCACCCCTTATACCAGAGGTAGCATACACCATAGTACTACCAATGAGTCCTATTTTTAGGAAAGACACTCTAGAGGGTCGACGCTTCATTCATAGAAATGAAACTTACTATATTTAGTTTAGCGAAGATCTATCTCCACGAATATTGTTTGATTGCAAAATATGTCGCAAAATTTGTTTCTATGAAAATAAAAGACTTATTAGAAAGTCCTCGTTATTAGAAGATCAAATGTATGTTAATGTTATTAAACGAAACGACAAATAAATACCACGTGCAATATCACATGAACATGCTTGGGTCCGAATCCAAAAACGAATGTCTTTATGTCAGCGAAATTGACAAAAAAGGATAAATTTAACTAACATTGATTTCATTTGAAATTCTGAAGAGTGTTCTCATATACACTAGTCTAAGTGGTAGATTACTCCCTCTGTGTATATAATTTTTTAGCTCTCGCCCCACAAACAAACAGAAACATATGTATCTGGTGAATGGTAGTATGGTACTGATATGTCAAACATGATGACCATTATTACTAAACAAATAGTACTAATTACTATTTCCTCCGTCCCATATTATATGTCGTTTTGGGTCATTTCACATATATTAAAAAAAGTAGTTAATTTTGTATGAGAAAGATAAATTGTGAGTTAGTTTACCAAATTAACTTTCACTAATGATATTGGGAAGATAAATTAGTAGAGTTAAGAAAAAGATATTATTAAGTAATGAAAGGTATGGTAAAAAAGAAACATTAATGTTTAATTAAAATTCTAAAAAGTCATGTATTATGGGACAAAATTTTTTGGTCAAGAAGTCGTATAATATTGGTTTTAAACATATAATACGGTGAAGGGAGTACTAACAAAATGAAACTATTTTTTTTTTGACTAATAATATAATATGAGATTTAATTGAAAAGGAAAGACAGGTGCACTGTTGATATAGAGGCGCCTTGGAAAGAGCATCCAATCAACATTCAGTGTCATAACCGTCGGCATAAACTTTGCATCGTGTCGGCAATGATAGATAACAGAAGCCCATCAAAAGGTGAAAATGAAGTAGTAATTTACTAACCATGTTTCATTTTCTACAACATCTATATGAATTTTGGGTCTAGTCCAAGAAATTATTTGTACGATAAGGAGGGGGGAAAACCAAAAGGAAAGGAGAGTAACTGTTTTATTTGTTGATGCGTCAAAGATCTTATTATAATTGCTGTCTTGGACATATTGATTAAGGTTTTGATGAACTCAGAATCATTATTTATAATCCTACTTAGAGTACACTAAACAAATATCAGGCGGGCTATACTAGGGCTGGACAAACGGTCGGGTATATTGGATTCGGATTCAATAAGGCCAATCCAGCTGAAACCGTAGTCATATTAACAAGGCCCAATTTCGACCATATAGGGCTTGGGTATAGACGGATCGGTTTATTCGGGTGACGGGTGGATCGGTATGGTTTAAAACGGTTTTAGGCAATGTTGGGCGAATAAAGTTTTTAGGAAAATTCTGGACAAAAATTTGTAAATAACTCAAACATAAAAACATTTTCTACACAAAAATAGTAATGCAACCAAGAACAAACAATTTTCTTCGTATATTCTCAGCATTCTAACAAAATACAATACATTCTAAATATGTTTGAACCTGTAACAAGTTGCAAAATATAGCTGGATACAATACATTCTAAATATGTTTGAACCTGTAACAATTTTCTCCCTATATTCTCAGCATTCTAACAAAATGAAAATACAATACATTCTAAAATTGTTTAAACCTGTAACAAGTTGCAAAATATAGCATTCAATATGATAAAATCTATAAAACATTAAGCCTAACAATTATAATTAAACTGCTATAACTCAAATACTACTGCTTTGCACCTGCCAATTAATTTAAACGTTCACTGCACATCTAAATTAACAACATTGATATGATGTAGTAACCTGCGCCAAACTGGATCAGCTAAATTAACAGGGCAGTTTCACTGCATCTAAATTAACAGGACACCCAGTAATTAACTACACGGTTTTACTAACCGGAACATAGTTTAACTATAGCATTAACATCACATCACTACCAAGTTATAATCAAAGGCAGCCCAACCAAGCATCATCTACCTGCAAGAAGCTACTTAATAATTAACTAATTGTGTTTCAAATTGTTTGGTTACAGTGCAAATGCACATACACCCGTGCAAGGGGGATTAGCTTCTTCAAGAAGAAGCTCAAGAACTCGGCTCCATATCCATGTGAATCTGCATAACAAAAAAATCATCTTCTCAATATCAATAACACTAATTCATTAAAAAAACATAATAGATAGACTAGTGAGTAATCAAGCACTAACCTTGTAAGATTCAATTCAGTAGCCTACTACACAACATATTACTTGACATTCCAACTAATATTTATATTCTTGTATCAAGAGATACATTTAGGCAAAATCTGAAACATGTTTTATTAAAGTTATCAATTCACAAACTAGACTAAAACAGTACTATTAATAAACCATATAAGTAATGTCACTCTTACCACTTCATTTCTAACGGCATGTATGAAGAGATGGAATGGTTTGGAAGAATTTACGTGTATGCAAAGCAAGGACTAGCAACAACAAAAACTCAAAATTAAAAACATAATAACAGTAAGCAATAATAAGTAAAAACAGAATTATTAAAACTAACAGACCATAACGGATATGTTTAGAGCTTGTTTCCGATCTTGAGCAAGGATTCCAACAAAAATTGCAAACTTCTGAAAAAGAATAGAATACAAGAATCACTAAACAAAAAACAAAAGAATCACTCAAAATGAAGTTTCAAGCAAACACAAAAATACCATACACAACTGTGTTGACACATAACTTAACAAAAGCAAAACAGATAACTAAACAAGCAAGTAACTAAGAAATCATGTTGCCAAATATAGTAAACTAGTACACAGAACATTAAAGAAGGAAGTTTGAAGCAAATGCAAAACACAAAGATTAGCAAAATAAATAACCAACAAGCAGGTAACAAAAATGGACAACAGCGGTGATTATCAAAACCATTAAGATTCATTTTATAAACCACTAAACCAGAAAACTGATTAGAACCAGAAATAGGGTTTCATTTTATAAAACAACAATTCCATTAATTTCAGAAAATAAGTCAAATACATTTTAAACTTTAAATAAACAGTAAACCCTAAAATATAATTACCAAATAGTGGATGCTTCAATCTGAAATCCTCATCTGATTCTTGGATAATCCTTGATCACAAATAGTTAGACCCAAACCTAAAGTCAACCAACGATAAAAGAAAATAATGTTAGTAACAAACACTAAACCAACAAAATGATGAGAAACAGAACAATAGTTTCATTTTATACAACAAAAATACTAAAAAAACGAAAAACCTTGAAACAAAGATGAACAAGATCAGGAAATAAGAAAAAAAACCTTGAAACAAAACGAAAATAACCTTGAAACAGAGATGAACAAGATCAGGAAATAAGAAACAAATCTTGAAACAAAACGAAAATAACCTTGAAACAGAGATGGTGTAAATAAGGAAAAAAAAAACCTACTGTATGCGATACTTGAAAATCGAACCAAGGCAAATAACGAAAAAAACATTGAAACAGAGATGAAGAAGATCAGGAAACATTACCTACTGTACTGCGAATCTGCGAACAAAGGCGATGGAGGAGAAACGAACAGCAATGAATCACGAACAGCAATGGAGGAGAGAAGAGGCGAAGAGCAACGAATCATGAACAAAGGCGATGGAGGAGAAACGTTTCACGGTGGATCTCTTCATCTCTCTCAGTCTCACTCTCAGATGCGCTTGGCCGCTTTTGCTAGGGTTTCTACTTTCTAATATGGATGGCTTGCGGCTGAATGAAAACGGAAATGAAACTAGGTTTTCTCACGATAGTTTCTAAACAATTCTATTTATACTCAATAATAATAACTATCTATTAACACATTTCGATCGGTTTCGGTTCTACAAGGGTTGGGGTTTTCCCACCCAGGCCCAACCATTACAAACCATTGTGGCCCATATTTGAAACCCGTGAACCCGTTAAACCATTTAAACCCGAAAATCGGTTTCAGCAAGTTCGGGTGGGTCGGGTCCGCGGTCGGTTTGGACATTTTGTCCAGCCCTAGGATATACCGCCATGAATGTGGTGGATATCTTGACTGATCAGAAATGTCTTCTTGTTCGATTAACATACATATGACTTGAAAGAGCCTCCAGATCAAATCGATATTTTAATGCCAACAAAATCTCCCTTCACATTGAAAATGAAAAAGAGGACTATCGTTAATTTTTATTATTATATGTTCTGTACCGTACTTCTGACCTTAATGAATAGTCCGAAGTTGTTGGTAGATGTCGTCCTTGATCAGCGGTGTTCGATCTTGAGATGGCGATGTTCGATCTTGATATGACGGTGTTGTGAATCAATGTTTTGTGTGTTTTTAGTTACCTCTTTTATGAGCATTGAATGTGGTATTTATAGAGTTTTGTGTGATGTCTCTAATGACGATCTTGGGTCGTTAGATCTTGCAGAGGTATCTGAACCGTTGGTTGATTGGGCTAGATTTTCTGGATGTGGGCTGGTTGATCATTGGGCCTTGCAGGGGGTGTAAATATTGCTGAGGCCTTTTGCTTATTACCATAACATTATCCAATTATAGAGAAGAAACCTAGAGATCATAGACGTGTTATTTTGAAATTAAGTAATCATATCAAATGCTGATAAGGATCATATGTTATGATCTGATGAACCTCAAATGAGACCAGAAAGTTAGCTATTGTTGGATATGAAAGCGATATGCCCTAATAATGACTATAAGTTAGGGATAACCCTTCTCCCATATACGAGTTTCGTTAGTTACCTACTTTATCGAGCATTAGAGTCATCACCCTTTAGATGTCTAGTCCTCAACATGAGAAGATATTTTCAAAGCTCCACATTGGATAGTGATATAACCTAATTAGTCATTACATTTGATGGGGGGCAACCCTCACTCCCTACTCTATCTTTTATAGATGAGTTGGGCAAAAACCCAAATTCCAAGAACTATCATTTGGAATTTTCCCAAAAGCGATCTAGGCCACCACATGAAGATATTTCTGTCTCCACAACTGCAAATTATGAATCTCCTTAATGCAATGCCCACAACTTACGGATCTTGATGACAGAAGAGGTATAAGGTTGTACTACTGATCATATACATACATGGTTATTCCTTAAAAAAGCTTATCTCGAAATTTCTACAAATAGCACTAACTTAGCAGCAGCAACCACATTACACATGAAATATCCAGAAACTTTCACTACAAAAAAATGCCTTATTAGCGACGGAAAATTAGTGACGGAACCAAAATCCGTCGCTAATGTTTAAGTAGCGAGGGATTTTAGCGAGGGAACCAAAATTCGTCGCTAATAATGACGATGGCGTGCTTTTTTTAACAAAAAATTTAAATTCTGTTGCTAAATTTAAAATCCATCGCAAAAAATCCGTCGCTAATGCTGACGTGACCGTTGTGCAGACCTTGGAAATTCCACCGTTTTAAATTCCGTCGCTAAATTTAAAATCCGTCGCAAAAAATCTGTCGCTAATTCCTTGGAAATTGCGCATTTTCAAATCTGTCGCTAAATTTAAAATCCGTCGCTAATTCCTTGGAAATTGCGCATTTTCAAATCCGTCGCTAAATTTCCGTCGCTAATTCTAATTTTTTTATTAAACCGAATCCTCCTCTTCTTCTCTCTTCTCTTCTTCTTTTCTTTTCTCACACTTCACTCTCTTTCTCCCTTACTCTCCTCTCTCTCTACCCAAACCCACCCTACACCACCACACCACCACCACCACCACATCATAGCTCCTCTCATCCTCACACTTCTCTCTCTCTCTCTCTCTCTACACACACAAACTCTATTCCCATATTTCACCTCCACCACCACCACCACTACCACCACAAAATTAACTTCCACCCTCACTCCTCTCTCTAACCATACCCCTCTCTCTCTATCTCTAACCGTCTCTCTCTCTCTGATCTCTCTCTCTCTCTCTCTCTCTCTATACACAATCCTTCCCATATTTCACCACCACCACCACCACTACCACCACAAAATTAACTTCCACCCTCACTCCTCTCTCTCTCCCTCTCCCTCTCTCTGTAACCGTCTCTCTCTCTCTACAAAAACTCCTTCCCATATTTCACCACCACCACCACCATATTTCACAATAATTTTATAACAATATTATAATAATATTATAACCATTAGCCAGGCCATTTTTAGCGAGGGATTTGTTCCGTCGCTAATTCCCTCGCTAAGGCACATTAGCGACGGATTTTTGGTCATTAGCGACGGAAAAATCCGTCGCCTATACTGCTTTTTTTGTAGTGTTTCTACGAACAGCTAGTGCTATCTCAATTCTCAGCAGCAAAACCATCAATAAACTAACCGGTTGAGGTAATTTTATTGAACAGAAATTGGCCTAAACCGCAAATCACCAGAAAAGGGCAAACCTACTACTACACAGATCAAATCATATCATATATATTATGTTGATATATAGAGTGGAAAGATCTAGGATCAAAACTAGAATCGTTTTACACTGAAATTAATCACATATAGGTCCTAGCTAGCCGGTACCCACAACTGATTAGATCGTACGAAACTATGGAAACAATTAATCAGATCGATAAAATCAGTGGCATCAGATCATCGATCCACCAACTAATAAAAGTGATCTAGCTAATTCCAAGTGCTATATACATGGCAATGAGCAAAACTCTCCTGCAAAACATGTTGAATAACAAGAACGGATAAAGGAAAAGTGAAAAATCTTTATTGATTACAAAAGTGAAGCTAGAGGCTTATATAGCCAGCATAAAAAGATTACTTTGATCTTAACCTAGATCTAACAAACTCTAACAAACTAACCCTAAAATTTAGATAAGATAAAATATCTTATTTTCAATTATTCTAATAATATCTGATAAAACAAAGAAGTGATAAAGCCGTACACAAACACGGACTTCAAAGTCGAAATCAAATTAAGAAGGCTACTCAAAAATTTATTCATAAAAATCAGTTGGTCTTGTGTTCAGGAGTTCATCAAAAAGTGTAACTCCAAAGGTTATCTCCATCAGAATTGGCAGGCGAGTCATCGGAAGAATAAGAAAAGGAGCTCATTCTTGGTGGACTAACCTGCATTCCCCGAGCCATATCGTCCAACAAACTCGGCATGTTTAACAACTCATCCTCATCAATATACACACCTTGTTCTTCTTCTTCTTGTTGTTGTGAAGTTGAAGATCCTCCAACAGTATTCGAACCTGAAAGGTTTTGTTGTTGTTGTTGTTGTTGTCCTTGTGCAGGAGTAGTTTCTTGAGGCCTCCTAACTAGTTTGGCTTGTGCAGCAGCTTCAGCAGCAGCACGAATATCAGCTGGAGACAATGAAGCCGGAATGGGGTAAGAGAGAATGGAATTGGGAAAGTTGAGGAGTGTGTCAGGACCTTTGAGTGCGAGAGCAGCAACATCATAAGCAGCAGCTGCCATTTCAGGAGTAGGATAGGTTCCTAACCAAATGCGTTTCGTTTTACGTGGCTCTCTTATCTCCGATACCCATTTTCCACTCCGGCAACGGGTTCCTCGGAAGCGCACGCCACCAACTCCTGAAGCTGCCGGAGAAGATGAAGAGGAGGGTGTTGATGAAGAGGAAACAACAACGGTTACAGTACTAGTAGTAGTGTTAGGTGGTGGAAGATGGTTGCCATCCATGTAGAACTAAAAGTAGAAGGTGGTGGTGTCGTTGTTGTTGTCGTAGGCACGTAGAACGAAGGAAAGAATGCGTTTGTTGTTTTGGTTGTTGTTATGCGGAGATGAGATTAAGAAAGAGTGATGATAGTGGCAGCACTGCAGTACATTCTACAAATTAAGTGATGGTTGGTTAGGTAAAAGATAAAAGAAAAGAAACATAGACAAATTAAAGAGTGTTTAATTTGAGTGTTTGTGTTTGTGTTTGTGTGTGGGTTGAATATGATTATTATAATAAAGTGAACCAATGGGACGAAGCGTGGGAAAGTCGCGGAAAAAAACTTTTATTATTGGATTGGACATTTGGGCTTTAGTTTCGTTTCATAAATAATAACAGTTGTAAGTCAAAATTGAGGCCACACTGTGAACACGTATTAGGCACACAAAATTTTATTAGCTGTTAACTTACTGGTTGGTAATCAACGACGGACGATCGTGGACTTCTCCTCTCCTCTCCTCTATGTACATTCGTCTGTCTTTAACAGAGTTGAGAGTAGTAGTAGTAGTAGTAATGCCCAACGATCCATAACGACCTTTTTCCCCATTTTAGTATTCTTTTGCAATCCCCCACATACCTAGATATGTATCTCTTGCATCAAACTCTTCTCAGAGCAACATTTTCTAAATTTTAAATTTAATTTTTTAATTTGGTCTTTTAAATTTTAAAATATTAGCAATGTTAATCGGTTTGACCCCATTAAAAAAATAGGGTAAATAGCCAATTTGGTACTTCAATGTGTATTTCGTTGTCAATTTGATCTCTCATTGGAACAAAAATACAAAAAACTCCATCAATGTGTATTCTGTCTTTCACGTTCGTCCATCACGTTAATGGGCATGGTTAACTCTGTCAAATTGGCTGATGTGGCACTTTATTGTTATGCTTATATGGCCGGGCCTTTTAATGTTACTTGGCTTTTTAAAAATTTCTTTTTTAATAAATAACAAAATAAAACATAGAAAGTCTCCACCTTCCATGTTCCTCTTCCTCTATTTGCACAGTAACCTCTCTTCTCCCTAATTCTTTTTCCCTCTTTATCTTTCCATTAATCCCAACTCCTTCAATATCTTTCTTTTTCTTCTTTTCTCCACCATGTTCACGAGATCCACATAATGGTCTTGCCAAACTGTGTTGTTGGGTTGAAATAGTGGCAACATCGCAACGGGGTGGGGGTATGCATTCACGACGCAGCACAACACAACACAACACAACACAACACGACGGTGCTGTTGGTTTGTAATCAGAAACCAAAATCTTACCCTTTATTAAAAAGAAATTACAGCTAAGAGTTTAGTCTAAACTAAACTAGCTGTTGGGGGCTAAATCTGTTTAAAGTCCTTTCTTAACAGCTAGTGAATCTGTTATTTCAGTTAAAGTTTGTTAGGATCAACAAACTTCCCTAACAAACTGAAACTATCATAATAGCTTACACTAGCCGTTACAATTCATGTATATATATATATATATATATATATATATATATATATATATATATATATATATAAACCTATGTACAACAACATACACAACAGTTTTTACAGAAATAAAATTACATCATTTTATATACCCTAAGTGTTTTTCTTCTATTCTCTGAAAGTGTTCATCTTTAGCCTCCTTTCCCAAGAGTTTGTGTGAGCCCAGTCTCTTCAACGGGTGGTTGAAGGACCCTCGCAAAAACAAAGATAAAGGTGTGTTAGTGTTTCTGTTCTGTGACTGAAAAGAAACACAGTAAAGGAAAGAAAACAAAAGAGGGTGAGAAATTACTACCTGCTTGTCTCAAAGGAGAGTTCCACAAGTGAGTAGCTGTTGGTGTTCTTCAAAGGTGTGAAAAACCAGAAACATTCAAGGCAAAACAAAACCAGTTAGGGTTTTGTGAAGCAAATTAACAATAAAAATAGCAAACAGAAAATAGTAACGTGGTTACCTTCGTGGTGGCGTCCGATCAAAACCCCAAGCGTCAGTTCCTAAAAGGATCAAGATTCAGAAAGTTAGGGTTTCTGAATCTTAGGAAAATCAAAACAAAAATTGAAATCTGTTGCTAATAGAAGCTACCTGAGTTTATAATCCACGGGATTAAACTCTAGCTAGCCTTGATTCGTGTATCTGGGTAAGATACATCGAAACCCTTGCAGAAGTTTCAGAGAAGGAGAAGAGAGAACGCAGCGGAGAAGAGGAATAAGAGAGAGAGAAAGAAAAGAGAAAAAATGATTGAAAACCGGTTTACTTACCTTTTATAGATCTGGGTCGGGTTGGATCCGTTTCACAAAGGGAAACCCGCGTGCTGCTACAGGAAATATCCATTGGGGGGCGCATGGATATTTTTGGACCCATTTGAGTGGGAGCAATTCTTGTTGGGCCTGCCTTATTAAATCTACTGCCTGCACCCCTTGTGTTACTGAATACAGCCTGCAAGCAAAAATTCAATCTATATCGTTAAGAAAAACAATAGGTGCTTCATGTCAGCGGCAACGGTGTCATTGCGGTGATTGACACGTTTGCCAAGTGTGGGAGCTTGAAACATGCGTATGTAAAATATAGTAGTCATTTTGTTTTAGTAGCAGTTGTCCAGATTGGGACTAACACTTGTATCAGGAGCTGTATTAGAGTGTACTTAACATTTTCTGTATTCAACATTTTTCTCTATATTGGCAAACTTGGAGGTTGGAATTGTTTTGTACCAATTGGTGTTTGACACACGGTCCTGTTATGAAAGTTCAGTTATTTCTTATTAGTTATTACAGATTAAGCATTTGACAAATGACAAAATTCTTTTTGCATCCAAAAGACTCATGAACTAAGGCACCATAAAGTGGTCCAAAAGATAAGTGATATTTTTCTAATTGAGTAAAATCTGCACAACAAGTGAGGATAACATGGCACCAATATTAATAAAAATAACAATTTCACCATTCTAATCTTTAGATAAAAAATGAACCAACAATAACTTCAAAATAGATATCACAACACCAAAGAGAGATGCAATCTTTGAAAGAAGAGCTGCAAATATGCAATATAACTTTTTCAGTAATATAAAATTAAAGGTTTAAATAACCCAAAATAAAAGTGATAGATTTCATTTCTAAAATATAATATCTATCTATCTAATAATCTTCTAATAATCTAATTTAATATCTATCTATCTAATATAATGTATCTAATCTATCTATCTATCGATCGATCTATCTATAATCTATCTATCTAATATCTATTAATTATCTATTTATACAAACAAACTTCTTATGAAATTAATAATTTGGATCTCTTATTAACAAGACACATATCTAATTTAAGGGTAAAAATGTCATCACCCTCTCTTTCTTTCTTTTTCATCTTACACTCTCTTTCTTCATTTTTTTTTCTATTTCTTCTTACACTCTCTTTCCTCATTTTCACTTTTCTCTTACACTCTCTTTATTCACGGAGTTAAGGATGCCCATTAACGTGAGGGATGAACGTGAAGGACAGAATACACATTGGGGGATCTTTTTGCATTTTTGCTCGAATAAGGGACCAAATTGACAGCGAAATACACATTGAGAGACCAAATTGACTATTTACCCTAAAAAAATATCTAAACATAAATCTGGGCATGGAATCATACATCATGTCTATACATGTGCAACAACTAGGGTTCAATATCAAGATGATATAGCTTCACACTTTTCTTTTATTTTTAATTAGTTAATTAGACTACGAATCTGTAAGTTTAAACTGCATATAAGTATAGAAGAGAGCCATATATGTATCCTAACAACCAGTTATGCATGTTTTTTAATTAAGTTAGACTGAAACCGTGAAAAGGTTAACATTGCTATATATAACGTTTTAAAATTTATGAGACCAAATCTGGGGGGAAATAAAAGGGCTAAACCAAAATTTAAAATTAAGTTAAGCGATCCCGAGAGCAATTTCTCGTTCTTATTAGAAGATTTTAAATGAACTTCAGAAAATAATAATTGTCTATTAATTCTGAGTTTTTATTTACTCTGAAATTTAGAACAGTAAAAATGAGAGGTTTAATTTGTAACTTTGTCTATATCGACATAAAATATAGGTTTAGTTACTATGTAGCTCTCCAAACTATCTGAGAATTTTTATGTAATCTTTGAACCCAATTTTTTTAAATAATTTGTAATCAAGTCCATAAATTCAGGGACCTATATATAATAACAAATGAATTAAATAATTTAGGGACTTCATTATAAATTATTTGAAAGTTTTAACATGCATGTTAAAACTTTCAAATAATTTATAATTACATTGTTGTTCAGAACAACAATTTACAAAGTAATTCAATTGTTGTTCAGAACTGAGTTAAATCAAATGATTTAACATGCAATTTCTCGTTCTTATTAGAAGATTTTAAATGAACTTCAGAAAATAATAATTGTCTATTAATTCTGAGTTTTTATTTACTCTGAAATTTAGAACAGTAAAAATGAGAGGTTTAATTTGTAACTTTGTCTACATCGACATAAAATATAGGTTTAGTTACTATGTAGCTCTCCAAACTATCTGAGAATTTTTATGTAATCTTTGAACCCAAATTTTTTAAATAATTTGTAATCAAATGAATTACTTTATAATTCAATTGAACAACAATTGAATTACTTTGTATATAATTACATTGTTCAGAACTGAGTTAAATCAAATGAATTAAATAATTTAGGGACTTCATTATAAATTGTTGTTCAATTTGATTTAACTCAGTTCTGAACAATTCAACTAGACTGAGGTTGAACCAACCATCATATTAATCGGTTCCCAATCCAATCGATTGAACCTCTCGTTCTGATCCGGTTTCTCACACCAATGGTTTAGAACTAGAAAAATTTTCTCTCCCTAAATCTAACGGCTCTGTTGCTTGCTGCACCGTGCAGCAGCAACAGCGGCAGAGAATCAGATTTCTCCAAATTCTGGTTTGAAGTATTCGTAAATCATTTTTAATTATTCCTTACTCTTTCATTTCTCTTCTTCTATCCTCTCAATTTCTCCTCACATCAAACATACTGCTCCCTCCGTCCCATATTATATGACTTTTTAGAATCCCAATGAAACATTAATATTTCTATCCTACTATACCATTCATTATTTAATAATATCTCTTTCATAACTCTACTAATTTATCTTTCGAATGTCATCATTAATAAAATTAAGGCTTAAATATCACTTACCCCCCTGCAAATATCACGATTATCCATTTACCCCCTGCAAAAAAAAGTTTTAAAACAAACCTCGCAAATACAATCTGTTTGTAGTTAGGTCCCTGCTGTTAAATTTTGTTAACAACGTTAACTTTAGCTGATGAGGCAGTACATGTGGCAGTACACCTCTCTCTCTCCCTCTCTCTCTCTCTCTCTCTCTCTCTCTCTCTCTCTCTCTCTCTCTCTCCAATCTCATGTTTTTCCATCACTCTCCTCTGAACTCTCACCTTTCTTCCAGCGACTCCATTCCCAACCCCCACCTTTCTTCTTCCCCCAATTTTTTTTCATCAGAACGAGAGAGAGAGAGAGAGAGAGCGAAACAGAACATGAGATTGAATAGAGAGAGAAAGAGAGAGAGAAACAGAATAAGAGAAATCCAAATCCCTAAAATCCAGATGATGTTGACTCGTTTGGTTTTCTGGGTATAATGCTGAAATCGTTGGATTGTTGATGGTGTTGAATAGAAATCATTGGGTTGCTAATGTTGTTGAATCGTTGCGTTTGACGGTGAGGATTCTGATATTAGGTCGCCAAGCGAGGGTTCTAATGTTAGGTTCGACGTTGTGTGGTTTTTTTCTCATGTGTTGTTGTTTGAGTATGTGTGTGATGAGGAAGAGAAGGGTTTTGTTAGGTTTCACTTTTGTTTTTTCTCCTCTGTTGTTGTTTGAGTACGAGCTTCACTTCGCTGTCAGAAGACGAGAACGAGAGAACGACTTTAAGAGAGGGGTTTTGAGTGTGTGTGTGGGTTGGTGATGGTGGTTCTGGAGAAGACGAGGACCAGAGAGGGTTTTGAGTGAGTGTGGGTTGGGGATGATGGTGGTCCTAATTGCTGCTCCTATGGTGGTTGCTGTGATTTGGAGAGAGGCGATGGTGGTCCTGATTGCTACGTAAGAAGAAGAGAAGAGGTTGATGAGGAGAGAGAGAGAGAGAGAGAGAGAGAGAGAGAGAGAGAGAGAGAGAGAGAGAGAGAGAGAGGTGTACTGCCACGTGTACTGCCACATCAGCTAAAGTTAACGCTATTAACAAAATTTAACAGCAGAGACCTAACTACAAACAGATTGTATTTGCGAGGTTTGTTTTAAAACTTTTTTTTGCAGGGGGTAAAGGGATAATCATGATATTTGCAGGGGGTAAGTGATATTTAAACCTAAAATTAATTTAGTAAACTAACTCACAATTTCTTTTTTCCATACAAAATTAACTACTTTTCTTAATATGTGTGAAATGACCTAAAAGAACCTATATTACGGAAGGAGTACCTTATTGCTCCACCATGGGACTGTGTCCACTGTCCGCGTCCAATCTGATCTAATCACGTGGACACACGTGTGTTTGTTTCGCAGCAAAAAAAAAAAAGGTTAAGACGGAGGGCCACTCAAAAGTTAGGTAAAAAACAAAAAAAACCATGGCTGGGTCTGGTCAAGCGACCTGCGAGTCTGCCATCCCCACAGACATCAGGTATCTATAAAATGCAACTTGCGGACCTTACTCATTTCAGCAAAAGTTTACCGTTTTATTTTTTATTATTTTTTGTTTGTTTTTTTTAAAAAAGCAGTACAGTATTATTTTACATTATCATTTAATTACGTGTTATTAGTTTGTCAAAAACAATTGGGTTATTAAATTATCATTAAAATTGCTTAACTGGTTGGGTATTACGAAGTTAATTCGTGCGTCGATACTCTTATTAGTAGTTTTTTTATAAGCAAAAATGTATTGAATTGGAGTACTACGGGATACTTCAATCCAACTACATAGAATAAAAATATTCAAGTGGTTTAACCCACTGGTATGAAATAACACGACTAGAATTTCGACCAACTATACTAATAAACCAATCCCAAAAAGCTGATTTAATATGATTAATAACAGTCTGAGCATCAGAAACAACCCCTCTAAAAATGACATGATTCCTCTATTTTCACCAACTCACGATTTTAGTCCCCCAAGATATGTTTTCACGAATTTAGTCTCCCTATTTTTCCAATTTGTAAAATCAAAGTCCCCCTCTAATTTGGTCAAAATTTGTGCTGAGTTGTCAGTCACTTATCCTACGTGGCTGACACACTGGCTTGCCTTGTTGGAATTTAAACATAAAAATTATTATTATTACAAAAATTTTTTTTAATTATTACATTTAATAAATAAAAATTTCATCTTCTTCATTCGATACTCTCTCTCTTCGCGAACTCAAACCCAGCAAACTCAACATCATTTCTTCAAAAGCAAACCATATAAACATCGGTATTGCCTTTAGGAATGTTTGATTATAGTTTCTAAAAATAGTTGAGTTTTTGTCCAAAAAAAAAAGAATAGTTTTGTGTTTATAAAAGTTGATAATGTTCTGTCAAAAAAAAAGTTAATGAAGAACAAAATTCTTGTGAATTTGGAGTTGAAATTTTCTTCATAACTAGATATACTTTACTATCGAAGTAAGTTTTGAATCTCTCAAAAAGACATTTTCATACACATGATAGGACCAAATCCACGACAACGTGCTTAAGAAACTAATCTATCTGCTCGTGATTATACCTACTGTTCATAAATTTCAACTGGTTTGCTTTTGAAAGAACGATGTTGGGTTTGCTGGGTTTGGGATTAGGGTTCGCGAAGGGAGAAGAAGTATCGAATGAAGAAGAAAGATGAAATTTTTATTTATTAAATATAATAATTAAAAAACAATTTTTGTAATAATAATAATAATAATAATTTTTATAAAGGGGACTTTGATTTTACAAATCGGGAAAATAGATGGACCAAATTCATCAAAAAATTTCTTGAGAGACTAAAACCGTGAGTTGGTGAAAATAGAGGGACCAAAACTATAACGAAGCCTAAAAGAAACGAAAATGCTAAATATCGCGAGAACGGAACTCTCAACAACTTGCGAACTTTCTCTCTCCTAATCCAAATTAGTGCCTTCGGCCTTCTTTCTTGTCGCAGAAACTCCGCCACATTTTTGAGACTGCGACCATTACCTCCGCACCTTGGGAAATATATTATCCATTATAGTCATACCCCATCATCCTACCACCGGTAACTCCATTAAAGAACCAGGATTCCAGCTTCTAGAAGACCACTTCAGTACATAAATGGAACATTGCAACTTAAACACATTTGCAACATTTTTTAGATCAACAAAACCTTTGAGATATGTATAAATCATGAAAAGATTCTCCTTAATGAATGTCGCCTAGTCAGCCAACTTTCATGATCTCATCATCATAGTCTATACTGAATATTTCTGAAACCCGTTATGACAATTCGTATCATACAGGTACATTACCATCAATATTAGTGTTTTTCTTGAAACTCAGTTTCACCCCATGGATTTTACCCCCTTCAGGTGGCTCAACCAAGGTCTATATATATATATATATATATATATATATATATATATATATATATATATATTTGGTTATCTTACATGTAGGGGTGTGCATGGTGCATAAACTGCAACAAACTGAACCAAATAAATAGATCGGTTCAGTTCTCAAAACTGTTTTCGCAAAAAATCCGGTTTTCATCAAACCGGATAAGGTTCGGTTCTGAACCGGTTTCGAATTGGTTCCCACTTCCAAACCGGATTTTTGGGATCAAACCGTTTTAAAACCGGTTTCCTTTTAGTAAACCGGTTTTTGCCAAACCGGATTTGATAGCACTGCAGAAATACTGGTTATTTTTGGAACTTTGCCTATTGAAAACTGTCTGTTGAAATCCATATGATTTAATAAAGCAACTATTATGCTACTAACAATTGAAATAACACTGCAAATCACAAAATCTTGAGGTAAATAAGTAGATTAATCATCAGATATATGCATGCAACGGAACATTTCAAAATCATTACTCATTACAAATTCAGTACGATTAAATCCATAACAAAAGAATGAAATCCAACTCCAAACACTATCTAACAACTAAAACATGGACATCATAATTCTGAATTCTTCAAAGTAGTTGATCATCACTCTGCTGCATTCATCCATGGACTTTGATTATTATCCCAACTTTGATCTTCACTCAAGTCATTCATTTAACTTCTCTTCCTCTTCCTCTGCAACAATACTAAAAGACAAACTCACATAAGCTAACAATTAGATTTAACAATCAGAGCAAGCAATTGATATCTCTATGCTCTCTTCTATGACTTATATAAGTTCATAAGCTAAAATAATGTATTACCATAACAACACTTGCTGGAAACCAGAACTGAAAAAAGAAAGAGTTCATTCAAGTACACAGTGTCAACACAAATACCATAACAATGCATTGATTTGAAAGGTTCAAATCCAGCTAAAAGTCTCCTCCCAAATTTTAATAGCATATGAACAATCAAAGTAAGAATATTATTAACTTGTCACTCACAACAACATAGGCCAACAAACCCACAAGTTTCAAACACCAAATCACAGCAGAGCTTCAAATTCAATGCACATTATAGAAAGCATATCACTACTCTATGGACCCATTATTAATGACACAGACCTCACTTAGCCATTTGTCAACAACATAACATGTGCTAGCTCTTTAATCTCTTCACTGTTTCATCTTAATTTCTTTTGCATGATACTATTCTATTATCTGTATTATTTACTTAAATTGCAGCTAACTAGTTCTTTCTTAACCACATTTTTACCTTCTCCCCAAATACTGTCTATCTATCTTCATGATTCATTCCAAATCTGACTTTTTGCTCCTATGTGTCACTTACAATCTGCTAAAGTGTTCTAGAACATATATAGAAATCTTGTAAACATCAAAATCAGCATATAAATCAAGACCCAGAAGCCATGTAAACATGAAAATCAGTATATAAACATCGCAAATCGAAAAGAACGAAACATCAAACTGAATCGCGAGCAGCTTCAAATTGCAAATCGCAAATTTAAAATACGAAACATCAGATATATAGTTATTACTGAAAATAGTTTGAAATAAAAGAATTAGCTGTACACGTGAAAATAGTTTGAATCATGTGCAGTTGTGACTTACGGGCTTGTTGTATATTTTGTTCTGTTCTTCACTTGTGACTGATGATTATCCTTGTTTATTCTGATACGTTTTTTTCTTCACACTATAAATATTATATAGTAGTTAAAGCTAAGGGTTGATGGTTGTTTAATTCATGTTAGATGCCATGTACAGGTGTTTGTTTAGAACTGCAAGTTAGATGTGAGTGATAACTTTGATTACCGAAAATAGTTTGAAATAAAAGAATTAGTTTGAAATATAATAACTATGAACTAACTTCATACATATATTATATCTGTTTATAAACATGAAAATCAGCATATAAATCAAGACCCATAAGCCTTGTAAACATGAAAATCAGTATATAAACATCGCAAATCGAAAAGAACGAAACATCAAACTGAATCGCGAGCAGCTTCAAATTGCAAATCGCAAATTTAAAATACGAAACATCAGATTCAAATCGCAAATCGCAAAGAACGAAAAACGAAAACAAAAAAAAACAAAATTTAAAGAACAGACCTCAAACTGAACCGCGAGCAACTTCTTCAAATCGCAAGCAGCAGAATCGGGAGAACCAAAATCGAAGCACCAAAATAGAGAGCAACAAAATCGCAGCACCAAAATCGCAAGGGGGTGATACTAATTGGAGTTATGATTTGCTAGAAGCTTCAATTTGAGGCTAGGGTTCTTCCATTTGGGGCTGCGGTTTTCGATTTCGGGCTACAAATGAGTGCCAAGAGGAAGCGTTGGAAGCGTTGGAAGAGGAGCGGGTCACTTAATTTGTTTCGGGTAGGTGGCCCAGTTTTATATTTTTGGAGTGGTCAATGAACCATTTGAACAGTTTGGGCTTTTTTGGTTTGGTTGGGTTCAGTTTAGTGAAATGGTGTGGTGGTCCATTTATTTTGCACACCCCTACTTACATGAAATCCATCTCAGATCCCATGTACTTGAGCCGTATCTCATGGTATGGACTAATGACACTTTCTTGATAGGTTACAAGATCACCCTCATCCATGAATGATACATCACCATCCCGAGTTATGCACAACCCATATTCATTAGGCTGCTGACATACCTTGCTAAACCTACGTGTGGGTCTTAAGCTACTTGAAAGGTTTTTTTGAAAGGCAACATTATATACACATTATATATAAATTGTGTATTTAACGGACACAAAACTTATATAGAAAGACTTTCCGCTCAATTAAGGTGAGGGTCTACTTGAGTACACCTCAAACAAAGACACAATATGCATTCCTTAACGGTGCAATCGAGTCACACCCACAAGAGATTCAATAGAGACACACCACATATTACTCCTATCCCCTGAAAATACATTCCAAAGTTTCCACACACCACTCGTACTACAACATTTTTGACCTTTGGCAATAGTTAAAAATTGTGGCTAAAATTATCAAAAATATTGCCTAAAGGTATAGGCAACATTTTCCAAGTGTAGACTAAGTCGGTCTTTCCTATTGTCTAAGGCTACATTTATTCGTACTTTATGGCAACATTTAAAAAAAAAAAGTTGTCTGTAGGCTACGAACAGGTAACATTTATCACGCAAGCTTAACACAATGTTTACAAGATGTTGTTGCATTTAAGTACACGTCATAACTGTTCCTTAAACATAAAAAGACAATATTTTAAAATTGTTGCCTTTTGCTTATCGGTAACATGTTTTAATTGTTGTATATAGTTTAAGGAACAATTTTAACAACTAATCAAAACTCTCTTAAATACTAGAGACAAAAAATTTGTAACTGTACACTTAAGTTTATTATTATTTTTTTAATATCATAATCTGATTTTATAGCAACAAAGAAAAATCCAAGATATATACTAGGGAGAACTAAGATAAAAATTCGTCATCTTGGAACTCATCGAATAAAATCTTGCAACACCTCATCATCTTAATATTCTCCATTGAGATCATTCTGCACAAAAGAATGAAAAATTATATATATAACACGCAGTACAAGATGTTGAGAATTTTTTTCCTCCAGGAAAAACAAATTTCTGATCAAACTAGTTTAGATTACACGGTTTAAAGTGTAAAGACAAGAAACTGACTGATTAGAAGTGAAATAGCATGCATGTGTAGTTTGTATCTAAATATATGTAGAAGCCACTCTTCAACTCTTTTTCATAAGTGAGGAATCAAGATAGGGAGTCATATCAAGAGATATACTTTAGGGGTATTAGTGGAATCTAGACATTTGTCATATCAGGTACCCTAAGCAATAGAACTAAAGCAATGGGGTCTTAATCTTCAATATGAAAATCAATATGAAAATAAAGCTTTTATTCTGTACCTCATTCCAACTGAATAAGAATAATCAGGGCTCCTTAAGAATTTGTGGATAGGTATGATGAACTCAGATGAGCTGACCCTAGAAATAGTGAAACTATAGAAGACACTAATCAGATGTACATAACAGATAGCATTTAATAATTAATATAACAAATATCCAGCATACAATATAACACTAAGAGACCATAAATCTACAGTGTGGTTGTAAGGTTGTTCCCGGACAACCTCTGGAGCCATGTATAATGGAGTGCTCTGTTATAACCAAAAAGAGAGCTTATCTTGTATAGATTCGTCAGAGCTTCGGAAACCAAAAATCATTTCCCTTAAAAACCGAACCAAATCAAAGGAATCAAGCATTTGAAAAATATTTTCATGATTCAACTTTCTTAAGATCTGCAAAATTCATGAATATCCAATGTCACTAATCAGCACAGACATTTATAAGTAATTTAGATGAAACAACGTCAAAAGCTTTATTCTATTAGATGGAGTTAATTATATAGATGAACTGCACCAGTAGCCTCTATGGAAAACCAAACTTCAACAAAATCATTTAGAACAAAGTCTTCTTTTTTATCAATTCTAAGTTTCTGGTTTCTCCTAATTTTCCTTCAAGTCTTAACTGTGAGTTCACTGCAGGTACCTATAGTAGAATTTAAAAATGAATGTGCATTTTACTTTTAGATCCTTCCTTTATGGGCAGAGAGAATAAGTTTATTTAGCTTATGGAGCAAAAACATAAGGCAATAGTGATCTTTATTTAATTGTGTAAGTTTAAGAATGACTCACAATAGGAATAGAAAAATCTCATCCATTGAATCCCAATTATATAGTGAAGCATTCCTTCAACTATGCCCCCCTGCCCCCTAAAAAAAAAAAAACATATTCTTTCAAACATACTGAAAATGAACTGAAGCAATGTATGAATATACAAATTAAACTATCAAGGTTCTTACTCATTGAAGCAATATCCATCTCAGTAAGGTTTGTATTCTTTCAAACATACTGAAAATATATTGAAGCAACATGAATTAACAAGTTATTAAAATTGAAAGAAGGATTAAACTATCAAATTTACTCCACAGAATCCCAAGAAAGCAATTGAATCGACGCCATTGTTACCGCACAGCCACCACAAAATCACAGATGCATGACTCACCCATAGAGAATAAAAGGGACTGACAATACAACAACAAAATGTGACTACTTAAGAAACTCATACCCTCGAGAGATGTCTCAACGGTGGAATCACAGGGAGCTCCTCAACGGTGGACTGACAGCCACTGCAAGCGGAGAATGCAATGACGGTGGGGGACCATATCAAAGCGGCGAGCAAGATGGAGACTGGAGAGCGAGAGCGATTGAAAAAGTGGGAGCGATTGTATGCGAGAGCGACTGAATGAGAGATAGGGTTTGTGAATTTTTTCTGAAGAAGACTTTCAGATGAACGAGAGAAAGGCGTAAAAGATCAGTTTTAATAATATGATTATTTTTTGTTTAAATATATTTTTCGTCTAGCTGTTTTTGGGTGCTTCTAGGGTGAAAGAGCAAATTAAATCTTTCACCGGTGAAACACTAAAATTGACCGTTGGATGTAGTATAAAAATTCATCAATGGTTGAGATTTAATATTGGTTGATTCAATCTTAACCATTCATAGTATTTTAAACAATATCCAACGGTCAATTTTAGTGTTTCACCGGTGAGAGATTTGATTTGCTCTTTCACCCTAGAATCACCCGCTGTTTTTTAAATAAGTCTTTACAATTTTTTCTTTTAATTAAGTCATTACAAAATAACTTTTTTTTAAATATACTTATTAGTGAAACCTTACAAAAATGCTGACGTGACTGGTAAAATGCTGATGTGGCAAATTTCAGTCATGTAGGTCGGACACATCATTATTTTTTATTTTCATTTAATTTTAATCATCTTATCATCCTCCTCAAAATTCCCATATCCAAACCCTCTCAACCTTTGTTCTCGATGCTCCTCTCTCTCAAATCTGAAAATTTTCATCACCATTGAAGAAAGAGAGGTTTACGAAGAGAGATGGAGAGAAAGAGAAAGAAAGGAAGAAATGAAGATGCGCAGAGGAAGCAGGGGATGAGGCCGCGAGATGGCTATGGTGGTAGCGTGCCATCTCTGGCCACACCGTGGAGCTCGCGGCGATGAGAAGGGGGGACGGTGGGGCGCTGCTTGGGGAGGAGCGCTGTAAGATCCAGCGAGGAGCATCAATGTGGAGATCTCGCGGTGAGGGCGAGATACGGTTTGTCGCATCGCAGTGGGGAAGCTTGCCGTAGATCGAGGCCAAGGGAGGTCCGAAGCTTGGCCGTCGTCTTCTTCAATGCTTCTTCTTCGCTAGAGATCGATGCTTCTTCAAACCTTTTCTGGATCTGGATAACATGGGATAGGTGTTTGGTGCTTTATTGCTCTCTTCAATGCTTCTTCTTCAGTTCTTTGTTGATTTTCATCTCAAGAGCTATCCTAATGCCAAGCACAAGAACAAGCGATTAGGGGAAATAGTTCAGGATGTTCTTGATTTTCATCTCATGCTCTATTCTGTTTTGTGATTACGTTGATTGATTGGAAATAGAAATTGCTATTTCTTTTTCCCCAATTTATTTGTTTTGTTGTCAAACAATAATTGATTACAGAGCCTTCTTTATTCTGTTTCTTTTCCCATGTCTGGGATTATTTGTTTTGTTCTGTATGTGATTATTAAGATTGAAGATGAAGAATGCGGTGAAGTTGAAGAGAAAGAGATGAACCAAATGTTAATTCCAACTCAGCATTTAAAACTTTGTTTTGATTATTTGTGATTATTTGTTTTGTTTTGTTTTGTATGTGATTATCAAGACTTTGTTTTGATCAACAACGTCAACAAGACTTTGTTTATAACTTTATTCAATTTTTTTTTAAATATCTTTTTATTCCCTAGAAAATATAACGAGTTTTTATTTTAGTCCATGCAAAAGTTTTTTATTTTTAAAACTCATTGCAAAATGAATTTTTTTCATAAACACCCTTCTGTTAGTAACTCTCTAATCTAATCTGTTAAATAATTGGTGATGTGTCGAACAGAAGTCTACGTGGCTTTTCCATATCATTATTTTTTATTTTATTTTATTTTAAATTAGTTATTTGAATCCCAAATCAAATTAGGGTATATTTTCATCATTTCTAGAATTTCATTCCTCTTCAGTCTTCCCGAAGGAATAATGCCCCATTGCCTTGATAATAATTCTCTAGTCACACTCGACGGCCAATCACCACACCAAGCAATAGATAATGGGTCTTTTTTTTATACCCTCGTCATATCACCATATACCCCCACATAAAAGTGAAACCCGAAAATACCTCTCACTTAAAAAATTCGCTCAAATTTACCTATTAAAAGATAAATCCGATTTTGGTTTTTTTCAAAAATCGGATTTATCTTTTAGTAGGTAAATCTGATTTCCCTTAAAAAAGAAAATCGGATTTACCCCCACCTAAGGTAAATCCGCTTTTGTTAATTTGTATTTAATTTTTTTAGGTGGGGGTTAAAAATACCTATTTTTTATTTAATTTTTTTAAAAAATGTTTTATAAATACTACTAAAAATCCGTTAAAGAGTCAAAAACTAATCTAAAAATTATAAAAACACCACTATAAATCTAATAAAACCAAAATAAGGTTATGCACTGATTTTTTCGGAGATTATGAAAAATTAATAAAATTAATAAAAAATAGTAATTTGATCCCTGATTTTTATCGGATTTAATGGCTGTGGCTTCATTACAATCTGAGTAGGTTGCTCGAAAACTGATTTTTTAGCCTAAATTATTCACCCGACGTACAACATCGTCACATGTTAACGAACAATACACTAAACAGAACCAAAAGACGGCCGATATTCATATCTATTTTATATTTCTAAAAAAATTAATTTTAATTTTAATTTCAATATCGGATTTATCTCCACATTAGGTAAATCCGCTTTTGTTAATTTTAAAAGCGGATGTACCCCCACATAAGGTAAATCTGCTTTGTTATTTAAAAGTCGGATTTACCTATTGGGTAGATAAATCCGCTTTGGAAAATAACAAAGCGGATTTACCTAAAAAAGATAAATCTGATTTTCCTAAAAAAAAAAAGAAAATCAGATTTACCCCCACATTAGGTAAATCCGCTTTTGTAAATTTTAAAAGCGGATGTACCCCACATAAGGTAAATCCGCTTTGTTATTTAAAAGTCGGATTTACCTATTGGGTAGATAAATCCGCTTTGGAAAATAACAAAGCGGATTTACCTTGAGTGGGGGTAAATCCGAGCGAGTTTTAGTTTGACAGGGGTATTTTCGGTTTATCAGTTATGATGGGGGTATATGGTGATATGATGGGGGTACAAAAAAAAATCTGATAGATAATTGACAACATTAAAGCAAAGAAAATGTGCAAGCCCACACCACATAATCAAGGGAGAAACGGCCCATTCCACTAAGAAAGAAACATTACCAGAATTTGGGTTTTTTTTATACCCCCATCAGCTTTCATGTACCCCCACCCAAAATCGTAATCCCAAAAATACCCCTGACATAAATTACAAAAATTGACTTTTGGAAGATTCTCTGGTGGGGGACCACTTAATCTGGAAATCGGATTTACCTAAATGGAAGGTAAATCCGATTAGCTTTAAATACTTAAAATTCCCCGCATAAGTCAAGTCGGATCTATCAAACTGACAGATAAATCCGATTTGACAATTTAATTCAGAACAGAAAGCGAAATATTAATAAATTGGATTTAGCTAAATCCGATGCGCAATCGAATTTACCTAAATCCGCTTTTATCGTTTAATAAATCGGATATACCTGGATGAGGGGTATATCCGATTTGTAAAAAATACAAAGCGGATTTACGTTTGAAGGCACGTAAATCCGCTTTTTTTTTAAATTATTTTCTTTATAATTGTTCTTCTATTTTGAAACAGATATTGTGCGTACAGAGTCGCAGGCTCGTTCCTTTCGTGGTAGATACTACAGAGGCATTCTGGACGGAGAGGGTATATTTTTCAAACCAATTTCCTTGATCAAAGTTTGGTAGATATTTAATTAATTAAGTACGCAACATTTATCTATTTTTTCTATTTTGTATGTGGAAAAAATTATTGATGTTGAACGGGATGGTAATTCTGGGTTCCGAGCAGTAGCGGTTGGTCTGGATCTTGGTGAGGAAAGTTGTCCTATAATTAGGCAAGATTTAATCAAAGAAACAAAGGAGAGGGAGCAACTATATACTTACATGTTTGGAAAGGACAGACTTGCTGTGCTTAGAAAAGCGTTATCAGATGAATCTACTTCATGACTGGATCCTTATACCGGTCGTTTTGCCCTTTGGCAGTCTACCGCTTTGAAGATGCCACGTCTCCCTCCCACTATTGTAGACTTAACCCATGATTCCGACGATTTACATTGACATTTATTGTATTTACCATTGTACCCACATTTGTGTAATTATCTATCCATATATACCAAATAAAAATATTAAATGTTTTAACTTTTTTTACAAGTCGGATTTACCCCGGCAGAAGGTAAATCCGCTTTGTAATTTATCAAAGCGGGTGTACCCCCACAACAGGTAGATCCGCTTTGTCTCTTTGACAAAGCGGATCTACCTGCGTTGTAGATACATCCGGTTTGATAAATTACGAAGCGGATTTACCCTCTGAGGAGTAAATCCGATGCGAAATTTATAAATTGAATCGGATTTAGGTAAATCCATTTTTGAGCTGGTGAAATCGGATTTACCTAAAATGGGTTAGATCCGCTTTGCAATTGGGGGTAGATCCGCTTTGATCAACGGTGCATATTGCACCGACAATATCAACGGTTGATAATCATTGACGAATTCTATAAATACCTATTGCCAAACCTCATTCTTGTCATTCCCAAATTTCACTCTTAGTCACTCCCTAAATCATTATCAGCTTCTTCTGCTCCACAAAAAAATGCCCCTAACACAATACTCACAGGATTCATCCCTCACTATCATTCATCATCAGGGCATCATCACCAACAAAGTTGATGGTGTCTGTTTCGAGGGGCGTGACACAATGTAGTGCAGGCTTAAACACAACATAACATTCGCTCAGCTAAAAGATAAACTGTTGGGTAAGGTGCAAGTAGAAGGCGACGAGCGAGGGATAACTTGTATAGTTTATCGGAAAAAGGATTGGTCTGATGGACGTGTGCACTGCTCTACAATGGATATCAAGAACGACGGTGATGTCCAAGCAATGATGTCCATTCATGTTATGTTTAAGTGGCACGGTTATCTGCATTTGCACGTCGAAACGACACGGACCGTCGCTGAGATCCTTTGTCGTTTAACTCCCCCAGCTCAGTAGTTTCTGTCATTTTATCGTTTTCACTATCGCTCATTTATTTCAGGAAAATGTATCTTTTATATTTTATTGTTATTGTAGTTGGTTATTGTAGTTAGTTATGTTTTATCGTTTATCGCATGAAATCGAAATTATTTGTTTTATCCACAAATATAATAAACAAGAAATACTAATAATCAAGTAATGTGAAAATAGTTTAAGCATAAACAAAAAATACACAAAACCCCCTAGTCACGCCCCTTGGGTAGGCTATCCAGTAATCGGTGGAGGCGAGCGTATGTCTGACTACCCATCCTAATGTCTCCGCTCAGAAGCCCCCTCTGAATCTCGTCCCCCACAATCTCTAGCAAATCGGGCTGTACTGGTGGTGCAGTTGGTTGTACTGGTGGTGGTGGTGGTGGTGGTGATGCAACCGGTAAGAGTCTAGGAATAGATGCTCTTACATACCAATGTATGTAGTCCGGAGCAACCTGACCCAACTCCTTAGCAGCATAAGTAGCACGCAAAACGTCATGCACCACGGGCATATAATGTGCAATTCGAAAAATGCAGTCTGCATGGCTCGGACGATCGGTAAGAGGGTGACGTGGGATGACCTGCACGTACCCAAATTGTCTGAGGCACCTATCGGGCATGTAGGGAACAGTGATGTCTCCCCAGCTGATGTGGCCCCTGTATAATGAGACCTGCTCAAAGTCTCTATCCTCCTCCCGGTGCTCCTCAAATGGTCGCCAGCAGACATCATCCGAGGTAAGTGCATCAATCCTCTGCCTGTATACCCCCAACTTCACTCCATCTGTCTTCTTCTTCCTCCAACGCCCACACAGTGCTCCAGTCCGCAATCTACTCCTCCTCTCCACCAGCTGAGGGAAATACCATAAAATCCAGCTCTGAAAAAAAAAAAGATAAACAACATGGTGAATTAAAAACTGTTTAACAGAAATTTAACCAAACTCGGAAAAAGATAACTTAAAATTATTACCTGTAAGAGGGTCGCATACCCTCCTAACTGATGCGTCTGGTCCAAGTAGGAGTAGTTCAGCTGGTCATACATGAAAGCAAGCCCTGCTGCCCCCCATGCATATGATCCCACTCCAGCTGCACTGACATCCTCAAGTAGCAGCAGCCACTTAGCCTCAGCCCTGTCGCCGGTCTTGACCGTGAAGATGGACCAGCTCAGGATCAGAAGGATAAAGGCCCTGACAGCAGGACGCATGTCATTCTCTATGGACCCTCTAGTAACAATTTCCTGCAGCCACTCAAAACGGTAATACGAACCAGATGAAGCTCGACACTCCATCCCCGCCTCCTCTATAGTCACACCAAGATAAACATGTGCTAGGTGGATAGCCTGATCAGTGGTGACCGAGGTAGGTGGGGCTCTGAAGTAGTTCTCGGTAATGGGTAGATGCAGCAAACAGGAGACATCATCCAAAGTAATCGTCATTTCACCAAATGGTAGGTGAAATGACGATGTCTCTGAGTGCCACCTCTCAACAAAAGGAGACATCAGCTCATGGTCCACCTTTGTGTACCCTGTCGAGACGAGGGGGGCTAATCCGGAACCTGTGGTAAAGGCCCATAACTGGTGGTTTTGCGAAAACCCAAGCAGTCTCTGAGCCAGCTTGTTGCCATGGTTGGTAACCTTCAATTTACGCTCATATGTCTGCATTATAAAAAAATAAAAAATAAAAAAATAAGGCTATGTAAATCAATTAAACTAAGAAAGCTACGTAAATAAATGAAACTTACCGGGTCTCTCAATATAATAGAACAGACATGAGATCCTAGCCCAGTGAATAGCTCATGCTGCTCCTCATGCTGCTGAGGCTGATGGTAGGGCTCCTCCTGGTACTGCTGATACTGGTGCTGATAATACTCCTGCTCAGCCATAGAATGGCCCTCAGACATAGAATCCTCATCAAGAGGATGCCCCTGCTGGCCCTCCTCATACTGATAGTCAGGGGCGTCCTCCACCTGCTGATACTGCTGCTGTCGCCTATGGCGAGCAGACGCATGTCCCGCAATCCTGTGGCGGGTGCGTGTACTCGGAGCACCTGGCGATGCCCGAGACGAAGACTCCCCTCGATACCTGTTAGACACTGAAAAAACAAATTTTTAAAAAAATAAAAACCAAAGCGGATCTACCTATATCCGATGGGAAAACGGATATAGGTAAATACGATGGGAGAATCGGATTTAGCTAAATCCGACTTACTGTTTGCGCTGTCTCTTGGGGATCGGAAGTACGTAGATCCGATACGTAAATCCGAACTGGAAATCGGATATAGCTCTGAAGGGTAAATCCGATTATCTCTGGTAAATTTCTGGTCAAACGGATGCAAGTGAGAAATGGTAAATGTTTTGTAATTTTGTCAAAATTTTAAGGGTATTTTGGTATTTTCAAAGGGATGATGGGGGTAGATGAGAGTTGATGGGGGTACAAAAAAAACCCAGAATTTGTAGGGAAGGGGATAAGAAGAGGTTTGCACAAGCTCCTGAATCTCGAGCCCAACAGTCTTTTAGAGCCAGCAAGCCTGAAGCTAAATATCACTTTGCATCTCCTAGTCACGATGCAAATTCTACCACCAACAAAGAGGGATAAGCACCCCCTGTGATAACATAAAAGTTTGGAACGTCAAACCTTGTAACAATGATATCTCCAGCTCCATTGAGTTGTGTTATGGTGAGGAAACTCACACCTCCATTGAGTTGTTGCAGTTACCTTTATCCAATTTGGGTGCTAATTGCAACACCCTTTGTTCCATTGATGGTGAAGATGAAGAGGAATGAAATTCTGGAAATTGGGAAGAAAATGAAGATGAAAATAAACCCTAATTTAATTTGGGATCCAAATCACTAATTTAAAATAAATAAAAAAAATAATGATGTGGAAAAGCCACATAGACTTCTGTTTGACACATCACCAATTAATTAACTGAGTTACTAATAGAAGGGTGTTTATGAAAAAAAATTCATTTTGCCAGGAGTTTTTTTTAAAAAATAAACTTTTGCAACGACTAAAGTAAAAAATCGCTATATTTACAGGGAGTAAAAACATATTTAAACCTTTATTTTTTTTTCAAATTTTTAAGAGAAGAGTTACTGGGGAAAGGATCACCTAACGTTTGCGCGGGGAACTTCACAATGCAGTTCCATTCTTTTAACTGTTCGATCAATCTAATGCACTAAAATATGTCACGTGGCAACACTGAGACATTGCAACTTGCAATCTCCAACATTGGTCTCTCTCCACTGCTGTCGTAGCGTACCCGCGTCGTCACTCCACCACCACTCTACAGGCTCGCTCCGCGTCGCCGATTCCGCCACTTTCACGATGCTTCCTTGCCATACGCCGTTGCGCCGGGGTCTCTTGGTTGGGCCTTCAAATTTGTTCTCTCTTTATATTCTAGGGTTTAATTCTTTCTTTCTCTTTCTGATTTCCTGGAATTATACTCGTTGAATTAATTGGTCTAGAATGGACACATGATGACAAGCTTGTTTGTGGAGAAATTTCACAATAGAAAATTTATTTTGCTGTGAATTTCAGAAGTATTTGATTTAGTGCATTAGTGCTCTCCCACTAGTTCTGATTAACTCTAAATTAACTCAAGCATTACTGCTCTCCCAACGATAACAAGCATTGAAAGCTTGAGAAGCAGTGTGTAAAGCACAACAAAGAAATCGATCGCCATTAAATGTGAAATCAGAGTTTTACAATGGTCGGAGCGACGAGAGTAGTCGCAACAAGCAACTATGTCGACAGTAGTGCCGGTGCCAGTGAGTGACTGTGGTGGCGGCAGGTGGCCATAGTTGCGAGCAAACGTGGTGGCTACGAGCGACGAAAGTGTAACACCCTGAGTTTGTACTTCCTTTGTGTGCATTATAATTGTGTATTTACTTTATTGGAGATAATGATTAGTTTAGTATCTATAGAATGTTTTAAGAAAAATAATTTTAGAACTAAAGAGAAAAAATTATAGGAGGCTATCAGAAAAAATTAGAATTTAAAATTCTATCAAAGTATGGCAAAAAAAGTATCTGCCAGTATAAATCGGTACGACACTAAAAAGTCCAAACTTATCGAAATTTTTTGAAACTTAGTTCATTAAGTCCCATAAAATATAAAGATTGAAATTGTATCTACAGAATTTTATTTACCTGAAAATACGTTTTCCTTTTTTACCAGTATAGCAAAAAGAAGTAAGTAATAAAAGATGAATGATGAATGTATGGTTTAAAAAAAAAGGTGAACACAAAACTTTTACCGGTGCGTATGTGTTATCTCCACGGAGAGACCGGCTGGGGCCACTATAAATAGAGCTTTACCTTTCTCATTTCAAAACACACAGTTCACTGTCTTGATACGGAGGAAAGCTTTCACTTTCACTTTCACTCATCTGGTTTTTCTTGATCTCAATTCTTAGCTCTTTTATCACTTTACTCTTTTAATATATTTTTAGTTCTCTTCTACCTGTTTTAATTTTAGAACAAAAAACCAAAATTTTAGTACTGCCACCATACTGCTCTTTTCCTTAATACTTTTAATATTATTTACTCTTAGAAATCAAGTTTTTTTTATGAGAATGAAACTAAGTTATCTCTATTCACTTTCTTTCACAGTAGCTAACCCTTTTTGACAAGAACAAACAGAACATAAGATAGTTGAAGTTTAAATTCAACTTTTAAAATTTTAATTAATATTTTGGTTATTATCTCTTCATTTCAAATATTAGGATATGCTGTAGCTAATTTATTTATGGCATTGTTTTATAGTAGGATTCAAAAGCTTGATTAAAATAAATGATGGACTAAACTAAATAATTATATGTACATGTTCCACGTACAGATAAGCATTTTTTTAGTTTAAATGAATGATACTTAAACCCAAAGACATTTTTAATACTCAAAAAAAAAGAGAGAACTTTAACTATGAAATTCTATAGCCATGGATATAGTCAATTAAGACATAGTTATGAATAATAGGTATTGTGGAAATTGAAGCAAGTAAGGATCATCAAGCTAGTTTGGAAAAATTTCAAGGTAAGGAGAAATACTAATAATAAGTTGATGGGCACAAATTATGTGTTGCTTGTATATATTATCTAGTTATTCTTAAGTGATTTGTGTGCTTGGTGATTTTGTTTGCAAAAGTGTTATGACTTGGATTAGTAATGAGTTTTGTGTCTAAGTATATTATTATACTCTCTACATTATTAGAAACTATGATATTTGTAAGCGTGATTGTGATTTTGAAATTCTATGTCAAAATAAGTACATCTTTAAAATTGAGTGAAATATTGGTTGACTATTTTACTGATTGACATAACTTAGGAAGATATTGATAAGCTAAGGTGTAATCTCACAAGTTGTTCTATGGATTTTGGGAACTAATTGTCAAGTTGATTATGGATTAGATGAGTAAGACTGATGATTTTACTAAGAGCTAATACAGGATGTTTCATATAGTACTATCAAGTATATAAGACTGGGGATAGGTTCGGTTGGGTCGACTACAGACCTTCTGGGGGCACTTGTGTTTCGAACTCCTACCAATGGTCAGTTGTAGCAACTCTGGCCGGGGGAACTTGTACTACCCAACACGGTGAGCCTGACTGTACAGAACTATCTATAATAAGGTGCAGCGCTCGGGCCAGAATGATTGGGGTATAGATTGGATATCTGCTCATTGCAAACAATCATGTTATGGCAGTTGAAACGGCCTTACGCTCAAGATGATAGAGAAATCTCCATGGAGTAGGTTGAGTACATTATTTCCAGTTAGCGGATTAACTTTCTTGATGGATTGGAGGATGAGTGTGAGGTCTAGTTTATTTGACTAACAATCGATGATGAATTGTCCCTATAACACTACTCATGTTTTACAGGATTTGGTGATTATGTGTGGTGGATTTTTCTTAATCTGGATTGAGTTTGATGTGTCATTATTAAGTTTATATAAATTATTATTGTATACTATTGTGTGTAATTTGTGTAACCATCTCGTTGCAAACTTGTGTACGAGTATTTCACCGCTTACATTTCAGATGGCGACGGGAGAACCATTGGGTCATTCGGGCCACCGTCAGATTAAGTTTTTGGAAGACGAGGGAAATCCCATCTGGGAGATCGACCCAGAGGCTCAGACTATTACTTATACTGGTGTGACTCAGACCACTGATGGGGCACAGGGAGTGCCCATGTCTGTTATTATTGCTCATCAGACTTTAGAGATTGAGTTACCTATGAACCGTATAATAGAGGCTTTGTTTCCTGGTGTGGCAATTCCTGGGGCTATAGTTCAGGATGTTGTGGTTCCTGATGTACCTATCGTACCCGAGTGGGAGCCGTCTGATGGCTCCGGTAGTAGTGGCACCGTTGGAAATCTCCCCAATGGATATCATTAGTGGGTATTGGAAGTTGGTTCTTTTGGTTCTACTTAGAGTATAAGAGTTTTTTTTTTTGGGATTTAGTCTGGCTTGTAATCTCTTATAACTCTACCTTTCGATACAGTGATTATTAGGCGTTTCAGTATATTAGCTTGACTGTTTAGCTTTCAGCCTAACATATGGTATATATATAACCTTATAGACCGTACCACATTTTGGGACATCTTTGTGACGTGGTACTTAGACGATAACCTATGTAAGCCCAAGGGCATGACTATGATCCAACTGTTAGTGATCAATATATGATGCATATTTATATATATTTCGATGTTGTATGATATGACTAATCATTTATGCTTCTCACACATTAAGAATCAATATCTTCAACTCAATATATTTTCAAAAGAAATCAGAAATGGGAATATTAATTAAGTGTAGCACAACTTTTAAAGGTTAGAAAAAGGGGGTGTTACAATAGTGGTATCAGAGCAGATCGAGCCTTTAGAGTAAAATTTGGGTTGTAGGGCTGCTGTGTTTTTGTTATGTGAACTTTGATTTATTTGGATTAATTTCTATATATTGTATTGTGTGAACTCTGTGGACTATCTGGATTATCTTCTTATTAGGTTCTAACTAGCATTGCATTATAGGAATTCAATGGCTCATAGGAATGAATAATTAGATAATGGGAATACTGAAGGTCGAAATAATAATGCTGGGGACAACATGGACAGAGCTATTCGGGTTATGGCCGACATGGCGACATCAATTGCCCAACAAACTGCTGCGAAGGATCAAAGAGATATTCGCGAACAACAAAGGGATGAGCAAGCTGCTGAGTCTAAAGGTTTGGTTGACTTTAGACGTCATGATCCTCCCCAATTTCATGGAGAAACATAACCAGAGAAAGCTGACTTATGGCTTCAAGAGATCTAGAAAATATTGTTATACCCTAATTTTGTCCGACTAATTGAAAAATCCCAAAAATTTTATTCTCGTCGTTTTAATCGTACGCGTATCTTTTACGTTCGTCGTACGTTTATTTCGATACTCGTTTTTGTTGATATTGCTGTATTATCATAAAATATAAAAAAATAATAAATAAATAAAATGCAATACAAAATCAGAATAGCCAAAGTCCTTTTTATTTTTCATAACCAAATCTTTTTACACATTTAGACAGAAATAGTACCAAAAACTAAAAATACAAAATTCAAAAAAAGAAGGAAAAGGGCGCAGTTTGCAGCTGCCCCATCTAGGGTTAGGGTTATCATTTTTTTTCCTCAATGGTTGTCCTTTTGTGCCACCTATGGCCAGCTAGCTTTTGTCCTTGATCCTTATCCAATCACTGTCCTTTTGATTCTTCCTCAAATGTTGTCCTTTTTGCTGACCGTCCTTTTTGATTCCTCACATCCATCACACCAATTCACCTATAAAAACAAAAGAACAATGAACAGTAAAGGGGGGAATCAACGGAAAAAACACACAAAAATACACATGGAGGGACACTGAAATACGCAATAACACAGTCACACAGACAGTCACCTAGCACACACAGAATACCCACAATGGCAGTGAACAGTGAGGAAAGGAGAGGATCAATTAGAAAATTGTAAATAGAAATACATAGAAAATAGAAAGGAAAGAGGAGGAACATCTCTACGGGTACCACTCCCACGATGGTATTCCACCCCTTCACCGGCGCAGCGCCGTGAACCACCACCACTACCCAACCCGTACTCCATACCTCCACCACCCTTAACACCACAGTAGCCACCCTAACGCCAAACCACCACCACTGTCAAGCCCCACGAACCACCGCGATAACCACCACAAAAACCACCCTCACTTCCACAATTTCCCCTCTCTACCCCGCCTACGGCCAACCACCAACCACCCCTATCATCACCACTCCACCACCGTGACCATCAAGGTCACCCACAGCCATCAACCTCCCCAACAGCCACCAAACAGCCATCGTCATTGTGAACCCCCTCGCGTCGTGCCCCCGAAGCACGTCGCTGTTGGCCGTGAACCATCAAAGGCGCCTCCAACTTCTCGTTTCACCACCGTCGCTGTCAACACTGTCACGCTGTTCGTCCCCACAGCGAGCGTGGCCGTCGTCACAACCACCACCGTACAATCCCTTCGTAGCCGAATCGCTTCATCACCAAGCCGCCGCCACCATCGCCGTCGCAGGAGACGGCGCGAAGCTCCGTAGCGGCACCGCCTTCTCACACCATCATCGCGTCATCTACGCCCAACGCCGTGACCTCCGTCGCCATCGCGGGCACCGATACCATGGTTCCCCTCCGGCGGGTGGGCCTTCGCCGTCGCGTTCTCTCCCTCTTTCCCTTTCTCTCTTTCGTTCTCCCTCTCTCCCTGTGAGCTCTCTCTCTCTCTCTCTCCCTTGCTCGCTTTCCCTTTCCTTTCGCGTTTCCCCCTCTCTCTGTTTTGTTCTTAGCAGCGGCGCTGCAAGTGAAAGAAAAGAATGAAATTAGGGTTAGTCGAAAGATATCCTCATATATGCCTTCAATTTAATGTTTATTTTGTTTTATTTTAAATTTAAATGTCAGTTTAATTCTCGCACCCCCTCCTTTTACTGTGTTAACTCCCCACGCAACCCAGCCTAAAAAACCAGCTGGGCTCGCTGTTTACACCCCTTTTTTTAAAAAAATACAGCCTCTATTACTATTTAGACCTCCCTATTATAACACAACACCCCTGTCGATAACACTTCTCTTTTTTACAACCATTATTTTTCAAACAATCAAACTCACAAAAATGAGTTGTTATTAATGGTCACTCTGAGTTTAGCCTGTTTGGCCGTTAGTAATAGCTTTAGTTTTCAAACGAGTTGTGAGTGACGGCCGCTCTGAGTCTTACTTGTTTGGTCGTCATGAATGCCTCTGTTTTTTCAAAAACGAATAAAAAAACCAACACACAAATATTTTTCTAACTAGAACTACGTAGCCTTTGATTCTCTACCAGGAGATACGTAGGAGCAGGGTCACGCCTCTGTCAAGCGCAAAAATAAACAATTTCCATTACCTTTCTTTCCTAATTCATTTTTTACAAAAACCCACAAAATATAAATAGGGGATTAAGTCGGTCGTACAACCGGGTTAGTCTGCTTTTTAGGTCACTAATGAACCGTTACGGATCATGTCCTAAAATCCCTATTTAAAATAAATAGTTTCTAAATTAAAAAATATAAACACATCTCTTTCATTTCAAAAATCAAAAATCTTATTTTCAAAGTAGGGGATTAAGTCGGTCGTACGACCGGGTTAGTCATCGTTTTAGGATAAGTGAACTGTGGTCCTTCAGAGCCCCAGCGCTCCTTCAGCCCTCAGCGGCCCCTCAGAGCCCCAGCGCTCCTTCAGACCCCCAGTGGTCCTTCAACACAGATCACACAGTCCTAAAACCCCTATATTAAAAAACACCAACCAACAAACATTTTCTACAAAGAACTACGTAGCTTTGATTTCTCCATCGCACCTAGAGATACGTAGGAGCGGGGGCCCACTCCTGTCAAGCACAAAAAACTAAAATTTTTATTAAGTCTTCTTTCTTTTTAATTCACAATAAAAGGGTAATATGAACATTTTCAAAATTAATATTCTTTCCTACAACTAATTAGCAGGTAACCTTCCTTAGGAAGGATGTCGTGGGGTGCTAACACCTTCCCCATGCATAACCAACTCCTGAACCCTAGTCTGGTCTCAAGGACCTTTATCCATTCAAAAAGGATTTTCCAATATTTGCCCTTATAATTAAACTTTTGTAACATCCCCTAATTAGCTAATTTAATTTATTTAAATTAGCGAAAAGGTTAAGGTGAATATTGACTAAATGGGATATTTAGCAACAGAGGTTATCACTAATCGATTTAATTAGCATAATTACTAAATTATGTGATGTTGATATAAATAATGGTGGTCATGCATGATTAAAATAAGGAATTAAGTTAATTAGTTATGGTTTATACCAAGAAGTGAATTATTAATCTAATTGCTTGTTAGTACTTGTGTGAGGAGTGTTAGGCTAATTTTAATATATTAAGCCAAATGTTAGATAGGAGGAATGAGTGTATAGCTGAAGGGCTTTTTGGTCAAATCCCAACTATTACACCCAGCTGAAGCAAAAACCCACCAAACAGTGATTCATTTGAAAAAAAACAGAAACAGAATAGAGAGAGAAGGAGGAGAAGTCGAGAGAGAGAGAGAGAGAGAGAGAGAGAGAGAGAGAGAGAGAGAGAGAGAGAGTGGAGAAGAAGGGAGAAACCCAGCTCCAAACCTTCATGCTTGTGGGTGATCCTTGCACCAATCTTTCCCATTCCTCTTCCTCTTTCCAATGATATGAATTTCAGTAGCCTTTCCTCCCTCTAGCTCAAATCTCAAATTCGAAATACACAGCCCAAAGTTGTTCAAAACTGGAATTCTTGCCTTGCATGTCACTTTTTGGAGCATTGAAGCAAACTTAGGCCCTTAGGAATCTCAAGGTTCAGTTCTGAAACTCAATCACAAGCTACATTGTTCGGTTGAGTTGTTAAGGAAGAATTTCATTAGCCGAGGTTCTGGTTTAGTTGCTGTCCAAAGGTTTGGGTAGCTGAGTTCGTTGTTGAAGCGGATTTGAGGAGAGTTCGTGGTTTTGGGGACGGTTGAACTCTCGGAGTCTCGGCGTTGTGAGAGATTTTCATCGCCATAGGTGAGTTCTATAACTCGCTAGGGATGTGTGATATCGAGTCTTGCATTTTCTGAACCGAGAAAACGTTATAAACCTCTTTGTGAAAAATAACTTGAAAACCGTTTTATCGAAAAGTCACTATGTTTGTAACCGATTGCTTTGATTTGATGATTGTATGAATTGATTGACTGTTTATTGCTTTCGCTGGACTGGAATAATATTCGTTATGTTAGGATATCGACCGGAACGAAATTGGAATCGGAACAGACTTGGAAAAATGACACGAAACTGGAAAATTGGCAACTGTCAAGGACGCACGGATCGTGCCTCACAAGGGCACGGGTCGTGCGCCTTGTTCGCAGCAGCCAAAGAAATGGATTTTTAACACAGCACGGGTCGTGCGCCCTTGGCACGGACCGTGCGTGACCTACGCAAATCAATTTTTACAATTTTTGAATACGCACGGATCGTGCGCCTTGGTGGCACGGATCGTGCACCCTGTACGTTTTTCAAACTGAACTTTAAGTGATACGCACGGGTCGTGCGCCTCTGGAGCACGGACCGTGCGGATCCTTCTGTTACCCTAACTCAAAATCCTTTTTAATCCGTTCCAAACGATTCCGATTCCTTTCCGATTGATTCCCCAATGTTTCCCAAGAATGGAAACACACTTATGTCATGAAATGAAAGAAGTTTGAGGTAAATCTCACAAGTTATAAATTTAAGGAAAACCGTACATTAGTAAGACGCGAGTGTACACAAGTTAATTCATACGAGTCAAGATAAGTAATGTTTAATTCAAAGACAAGATACCTTCCATTGAGGAAGGGTAGACGGTACATGAATGAAAATGATAAGACGGCCCAATGCAGGTACATTTATATAATATATATAAATTGAGGTCAAGGGTGACGACCCTTAGAGGATTGGCATACTAGGGGAGGGGAAGTCATGAGCCCCAAAACCTAGACTCAAGAGATTTCACCCACTAGAAATAGCGGGATGAGTTCACCAAAAGCCAAAGAAGTGCCTAAGAATAGGTAGGCTTGAGGTGTTATGCTAGAATGATAAATGAAAAGAAATGTAATGCGTAGTTGCTTAGTAGGGCTACAAATTACAAGAGGTAAAAATATGATATGCTTCATGTGTCGCTTAGAAGGGCCATGAGCATAAAAGTTACATGAAATTAATATATGTCCACGTGGTTGCTTATTAGGGCCACGAGTTCAAAGCAAAGGAAATAATGAACCGCTAGAGTTAGTAAAGGGTCTCGATAGGACTCACTGAGATAATGTTTATCTCACCCTTCATATTTGTGGTTTTTACAGAGAAACAGGGGAAGGCAAAAGCGACGAAGCACGGTTAGCCGGTGCGACTCTTGGAGTCATTGAAGATTGAGTTTCATGTTTAGACTTTTGTCCCATTTACTGTTTCTATGTTATCGATTGTATAACGATCATGTATCAGTTGTAAATCGTTTCCGCTACTTTATGTTTTGAGTATTGAACACCAGGATTATGGATAAGTCTTAAGTTATGAAACTTAAGCTTTTTGATAAAGTTAAGTACGGTTCAGAGAACCATTTGATATGTATTATCGAAATTTTTAGTTTGTGTTCAATATTCATTAACAGGAAGTTACTCTGATGTATGCCATTTAGTGCATTTTGGTAGTTCTACATGTTAGAATTTATCGGGGTGTTACAACTTTGGTGGCGGCTTCATTTTTGAACCTTCGAGGAATCCTCACCCGGATTTTTCGGTCGCTACAGCTGGCGACTTCACTGGGGACATTTTAGAGAGTCAAGCCTAGTCTAATTAGTTGTAGGATTAATTGTTGATTTAATGTTTATTTTTACCCTATCCTTTTGTCTTTTATTCTTGCATATTATATTATTTTCATATGATATGTAAACCTTAGGGTAAAAGACTATTATTTTCTGTATATGTGTTTGTTTGTTTTGCAGCTAGGGTATATTTAACATTTTGCTCCTTCACACACTCCACTATCACATTTTTGCACACACGTGAGAATAGTCCTATACCCGGACTGGAGCATAAACTAAGTTAGAACGAGATTGCGTAGTAATGGCCCTCTGGATGTACGTCCAGCTCAGTGGTTACGAAAGTCTCACCTAGAGTTTGGTCCCTTCGAGGGTGCTATCACTTCTAATAGCTTGCCTATTGTTGTGGCTAGCGTTCTCAAACGGGGTCGTTGGCTCTAGGAACCTTATTAGGACCTTGTAGAGCTATTTGAAAGGTTCACTCATTAGAAAGAATCTTAGATCTATTCCTAAGGAAACCCTTCTAGGACACAAAGGAGCTTAATATTCATGCATTCAAACAAATACTAGTGCATTTTTCCCCATTTTCTTGAAAAAAATAAAACAAATATTTTATTTTAACACCTATTCTTATTTTTCTTCTTCTTTGCATATCACATAAATAAATATAAAAACATCTCATTTTGCATACTTTTCAATGAGCGCCGGGGAATTACAAAACTTTTTACAGTGTGGGTGACGCAAGTATAAAAAAGGACCATTTGAAAGTCAGGCCACCAAAATCGTACTTTAATAAAAACTTTTGGATTCCCCGACGAGATGAATAAAACCATACATTCACATCTCACGCACATTCGTTCATTCATTCAAAGGCGAACTGGTTCATCAATACTCATGCATCTGTCTTCCCGTTCCAAAAACAACAAAAATATTCAAAATCATGTCAAGCATCATGTTTTCTTTCCTTTCTATGCATAAAAAAAATCACTACGAGTGTCATGCATTTTATTTCCTCGCACAAAAAAGAGTAATTTTTAGTCATATAACATGAGCATCTCAACATACACTGGCATTCATACATAATCATTCAAAATCATTATCACATAGCATAGGCATCACATCATTTGTAAAGTCATGAATTACATTTCAAAAAAAACACATCATTCATACATGTTGCCATCCTAGTTTAAATGCATCAACTCCATGTTCGTGTATCATTTTTCCAATAAAACAAAAAAATCATTTCATTATAATTGTTTAATTCGTCATCGAATAAATCAAAAATAAGAGTCTGCATACATGTTGCACTACCTCTTGAAAAATAAAAATAATTGCATTAGGATCAAACATTTATTTCTTCATGCATACATGCATTTGCATTTTCCATACATATCCGCCATCATGGGCATTATATTTTGTTAGAAAAAAAATCACCATAGAACGAATCATTTGTTTTCATATACATCTTGTTCTCACAGTACTAACATGCATATCATCAACAACCCAAAAAACAAAAACACTACATATTTGCCCAACCTGCATCATCTCGCATACTCATATAGAAAAAATATACTATATTCATCACTCCTCTTCGTGCAAAAAAATATAAAAATAAAAACAAAAGCTCTTCATTCTTAACCACCTCGAATGCATTAGTCATCTTGCATGCATCATTTCCAAATAAAAGAAAATAAAAAAAATAATGCCGCTTTCTTGCATTATTCATCATCATATTGCAATGCCTCTGAAAAATTATTTTTGGATAGTCAATCTTTTCAAGTGATCATTCACATTCCATGCATCTGCATCATGCAACATCATTTGTTCATTCATGCATTTTTTCTAAAAAGAGATAATAGAAAAAACCACCAGCACAATTAAAAAATTATGATAAACATTGGAATATCTCATTTAGCATGCACTTCCATTCACAAAAAAATCATCATCAAATAATGTAGACATTTCATCATTTGCAACATCATGAGAGGCATGTAAAAACATATCATTCATACATCATTTCACTCATCCTAATAAATAAATAAATAAAAAAACCGCTGTTTCATCGATCATTCATACGTCATTTCATTCCCCGTTTCAGCATGCATCATTTCACAAAAATTATGTCATTATTTTTGATACATAAATAAGGCCATGCATCAGTCACATGCTGTATTGCCCCCAAAAAAAATCATTTAGAATAATTGGTCTTTCCAAGTGATCATTCATGCACGCATTTCATGCATTTGCATCATGCATATCTATCGCCACATGTTCCTTCATGCATTAGGACACGGGGGGCATGTAATTTGATTATCCCCATTGCATACGCATAGTTAATCTTTTTTTAAAAAAAACATCATGCATTCATAATAGAATAAAGTCGGTGGTCCCTTCAAGTGATCAGTTCCTCCATGCATTTCATACATTTGCATTTTCATCGTACATATCCATCATCATGTGTTCATTCATACGTTACATTCCAAAAAAAAAGGAGAAAAAAACGTAACAGTATTTCATTATTCTTTCATCATTCATCATCAACTGAAAAATGTTTGCATCATTATCATGTTGCAAAGTCATTTACAATAATTGTTTCTTTGCATCTTGACATAGCATTTCATTAGAATCAAACAATCATTTTTCACTGCATGTGTCGTTTTCTAGGAGGAAAAAAACAAAAAAAAAACATGTCATCACTCTTTTCATGCATCATTGAGCATCAATGAGAAACTTTGCACCTGTTACATGCTGCATTGTCTCTTAAAAACCAAATTCCTGTAAACTAATTATTCCTTTGAACACTTAGATGTCACTGGAGTCAAACAGTCCCAAGCATTTCATGCACTTACATCTTCACCATCCATGTCCAACACCATGTGTCAGTTCATCTATCACATTTTCAAAAATTGATGAGATGAGGCGAAATTGATTTGGAAAAGTTGTAGTTGTACAAAACAAGGTCAAACTCAGTTGCAAACTCAATGTGTTTTCGAGACACTCAATTTTCAAAAATTTTGCAGCTCGTTCACAAATTTTTACCAGCAAAACGATGCATCTCATCAGTCCCATGATACATGATCAAAATGGTCCATTTTGTTAACCAATGTGTTATCAAAAATTTCTTCTATCATGTCGCTAACTATGTTAACTCTCTGTGAAGCATTCGTATAGTGAATTTGTACCCAACATGCATTTACTCTTGTTTGAGTCAGTTAGTATCCACATTTTTCCATCCTATCATCATCTTTTGTTCTTGTCCAGCCCCACCCCGACCATCCCATAAGGTGCATACTCTCCACGCATGTACTCAATTAACTATTTGGTTTGTCCCGATGATGAAATTCCACAAACTAACACTTTAGGCCCCCAAGCTGGGGCAAATTTATGATCACTAGATATCTTGTAAACATTGTATTTCCTTGATGTAAGTCCTTTGTAAAAAAAATCAAATAAGCCTGTTAGGTTGAAAACTCGCAAGAACAGCCTAAGCAAAAATTAGGGCAAATAAAAGAAATAAAGAGAAAAAGAGCGGATATATAAAAATAAATAATTGTTGTCCTTGAATTAATTTTTGAGAAAAACAAGTGATCAGTGCATTTTGATGCACATTCTTCCATGTTTATACTTAAGCATTTCTATGTTTTGCTTTGTTTATTTTTATGTTTTATAATGTTTTTCTAATTTAGTTTATTTTTGGCTTAATTTGATTTCCGTATTTTATTTTCAGCTTTAGCAGCTTTCACGGAAAAATTCATAACTGGAGCTACGAGTATCGGATCGACGCGTTCTAATATGCGTTGAAAAGCCAAGAGAAAGAGCTGCAACTTTCATGTTGAAGTCAAAAGCTAATTCGGAGCGCAAGAGTCCCAAATAATTCTCTGAAGTTCCAGACTTAATGAATATTTAGTTTTGGGCCGGACTTTTTATGTTTTTCGACCCTGTTGGGTTATGACCCGAATTCCTTGTTTTCCATTATACCTAGGCAGCCGTTTACTGTTCACGAGTTCACTATTCACGAAATTTTTTTGGAAGTTCTTGGGTACGAATTCTCATGGAGAACTAACCGATCCAGACAATTTGCTGTATTCAGGTTCCGACACCTTGAGATTTTAGTAATTATAATCCAGGTTTTCTATTCCTTTCAATATCAATCTATGTCTCTTGTTTGCTTAATTCGATTTACATAGGTTATATTGGTTTAATTCGATTGATTGTATGATCCTAACTATAGACACGTTATCGTTTGCTTAATTCGTTATCGTGTTCGTTTAATTCATGTTTGCTTAATTCATGAAACTTAATCCCGTTTGCTTAATTCGGATAATAGGAACATACAACTTATACTATCAATTGCGCTTGTCACTTGATATTATAGTAGAATAGGAATAGGTAATTTGCGGTTGGAATTACGACAATCGATGATAGGCAGGAACCGAATCAGTAAATTGATTCTTAAACTTATTTGATAATCACTTATTTACTCTATTTGTTAAATCGAACCTTAAACCAAACACCCCCTAATTCGATTTCAGTTGGTTAATTATTATACAAGAATCCTTGAGAACGATATTCGAGTTGTCGTTACCGTATACTACATTTTTAAAATCACTCGTTTTGATCCGTGCGCGACAGCGGATCAAATTGGCGCCGTTGCCGGGGATTCTTGTTGTTATTAACTGATTTTAGAGTCATAGGTCTAGTGCTCTGGCGTTTAGACCCTAGTTTCCTCACTGTTTTGGCAATTTCGCAGCTCAGTGTCAAAAATCCGGTTTTCAGGAAAATTGTGTCCGTTTCAATATCTGTTTCTTGCAACCTGAGCGGAAAAATCGTGCGATCATTAGTCCCTTACTCATGGAATGAGTTATGGGACTACAGCCTCAAATTGCCAAATTCCTCCTCCTTCTATTTTTTATGAATTTTTTACTGTTTTCATAGTTTCGAAAAATTCTAAAAAAATTCTCAAAATTATTATTTCACTTAATTAGATTAAATTTGGTGTTTTTGTATTTTTCTGAATTTATTTTAATCATATCTCTTCTTTGATTTTGTTTCTGCCTACTAGGGACATTGTTGGCATTTTCGCATTTGTTGCTGCATTGCTGCATTAATCCTGGCTACTAGGTCTGTTTGTTCTGACTTGTTTGCTTTTGATCCTGAAGTTGAGAGAACCTTACACACACGCCGCAGAGCAAATCAGACTAGCACTAGTTCACCACCCGTTATCGATTCTGATTCTGACTATTTGCATAATTTGTTTGATTCTGATTCTGAACTTGCTTTTGATAACATGGCTGAACAAAGAACACTAAGGCAGCTTGCTGCCCCTGATGTGAACTATAATGGTTTATGTATTGATTACCCTCAAGCTGATACACCATTTGAATTGAAATCTGGTTTAATACACTTGTTGCCAAAGTTTAATGGTCTTGCAGGTGAGGATCCGCATAAGCATTTGAAAGAATTTCAGGTTGTGTGCTCTACACCATTGAGGCCTGAAGGAATCACTGAAGATCACATCAAACTCAGAGCCTTTCCATTCTCATTGCAAGGTGCAGCAAAGGATTGGATATATTACCTTGAACCAAATTCTATCACAAGTTGGAATGCTCTTGTAACACCCCGGTATTTTTATCAAGTAAAAATACCCAAGTGTACCATCATAAAATAATCAGAGATATATTTCCTGTTTTAGATATTGAACATAAATAAAAACAACTCATAACTTAGAGTCCAATATCCAAATACCAAGAAATAGCGGAAACGGTTTTACAACTTTTACTGATACAAGTTATAAAATCGAAAATACAAAAAATCTCGAGGGAAAGGCAATAACAATGAAAACTAAGTCTTCACCGTCTTCATATGCACACCACCTAGCTGTGCTTCTTCACCTTTTCTTTTTCCCCTGCATCTCTGTAAAACCACAAAATATAAACAGTGAGATACAATCTCAGTGAGTTCTACCGAGACCCCTAACCACGCTCTCGGTTTATTTATAAAACCTTAACCTGACAATCCTGTTATTGAATTGCAATTATTCACTGGTAATTCGATTAATGAATTACAAACATAAACTTTTTAGTGTCTAGCACGTCACCAACTACCGCAAGCTTAGGTGAACCCCGCATAGCCAATAGGTGTACAATGTCTAAAGGCAAAAGTAACAACATAGGGGCCTAGGTCAAGGGCTCATGACTTCCCTCACCTAGTATGCTATTTCATAGAGGTCGTCACCTCGACTAGATATAATATATACATATATCAAGAATCATAGACCGGTTTAGATGAATACTTAATAAACATCCCGCGTCAATTACATAGTTCAGTAAATAGAACGTACCATAGACCGGTTTAGACGATTTAACAATCATCCCGCGTCATTTATACAATATCACATAGGACTCATAGTCCGCTTTCTTTTTGATAAAAACATTAAGTCCACATTCGCTCTCGCATACTAACTCGACACTTTTCAACATAATTTTCAATATCAAAAACAGTTCATTTTGCCTTAAAAATAGAATATTCAGTTAGGCCTCTGAATAAGCTTTCCAACGCATCTTAGAACACCTCAATCGGGTTCCCGGATCAAAAGATATCGCGAAAACAAAATCAGTGAAAAACTGTTGAAAATCTGCAAAACGTCGCGACGCGAATTGCTACCGTCGCGACGCGAAAAACGACAGAAACATTTTGCGTAACAAAACTGGGCCAGGTCGCGACGCGAAGGGGACGGGTCGCGACGCGACCCTTTGCAGAAAATGCAGATTTTCCGTTTTCTTACGAAATTCGCTATTCCGCTCAATTCCGATTCTCGTTCCGACTGAAAACAGATTTGACAACCAGCAAAACCAATCCAACCAATACCACACAATCAATCAATCAACTCAAAAACTCAATCAAAACGAATTTTATCAAAAACGACATATTTTTCCGAATAACGGTTTTAAATCAAAATCTCTCGAATCAAATCACCAAAAATTCCATTTTTTAACGCGACGCAACCCGAGACTCGCTCCGATCGATTCCTAATCCGAAACAGACAATATTCCAGTCCAGCGAAAGCGATAAAACAGTTAATTAATAATTCGAAACATAAAATCCTAAACGTGAGTAGAACTCACCTTTGACGCGTGATCCACGATCGAGTCGAAATCACCGAGTAACCACACGAACATTCCCCGCTCCTACGACACCCAATCCGCTTCCAAAGCTTCCCACTCGATCACGAAACCGCTTTTGACCGAAATACCGATTTCCCCGAAATTCTCCACGGACACTATTCATCATCTTCTCCGACTTCTAATCACTATTCACAAAACCCCAAATCACCCAACTCGCTTCCAATCTTTCAATCGAACCTCAATCAACGATCCATCATCCTTGGGTTCGCGCCAAACTCCATCCCAAGCCATCCTTGAGCTTGAACCATCAACAAACCTCCATTTCTTCCAAATTTCGAAAATGGTAAAATGAGAGAGAGTGAGTTGATGATGAAAATCTTGGTACCAAATCGAAGAGGAAGTAACGCTGAGCATTTTTCGTGTTGGACGGAAGTCGTTTTGATGAGCGGAATTGCCCCCTTTTTCCTCTTCTTCTTCCTCCCCCTTTCTTTTCTCTTCTTTCTTTTTCCTCTCTTTTCTCTCTGTTTCTCGCTGCATTCTTTCCTTCTTTTCTTTCTTTTTATTCTTTCCTTTCTCACACACACACACATATATATATTTATTTAATATATAAGCTGTAACGCGGTCAAATTACCATATCGATCGAAATCTCCTATTTCGATTCCAAAACTTCCTTGGTCCATATTATCCGGTTAACGATCCGATGACGACCAATAAATAATTTTAGCACTCAGTAAATTTACCCGTCAAGTACTAAATTGGTTTAATTGGGTTAACACCCAAATAATTCTATGGATTATTTTGCGGATGTTACATTCTCCCCAACTTAAAAGAATTTTGTCCTCAAAATTTCGTCAAGTCTTTCATTTGACCGACCGAGAATCCACATTCTCTAAAAAGTCTTAAGTTACTGGAAACAATCTTGAATTCACAAAATGAGAGTAGAAAATCTTCCCAAGTTGGCACATCAATCCTCAAGTATGTTGGACCACTACTCTAGAACGCCTTTAAGATTATAGTCTGAACTCTCTTGTTACCAATTAACACGAGAAACTCCTCTTTCGCCTACAAGGCTTGGCACCGCACTTGAAAACACTTCTGAAGCTTTATCCCAATTATCCTCTCTTGCTCCCCAACTTTGATTAATCTAAATCAAAGGGTCTAATGCAAGACACTGGAGAGAAATATATGTTGAAAATGAGATCCATAAACTGGTACTCCTTGGTATATGTAAAAACACACACGATTTCCTCGAAGGGTGTATACACATCTTCAACCATTCTTCTAAAAATCTTTAACAGTTCCCATACACAATGACAATTGTGACGGAAATTCATTTGTGAAACATCTTGACTTGCCCTCAAGATTTCGAGATAAAACTTTTCAAAAAGATGGAATGAGGGTTTTTTTAAAACTCTGACCACAATGCATAAATAGACCGTGGGGATAACGAATGGCTCGAACGTAATGAAAATCACCTCTGCTTTTCTCGAAACAACTATCAAACAAAACATAGAGCTCCCTTTTTCCTCTATTGCAACTTCATCACGAGATTCCTACCAACAACGCACCCGATTCCTTTCCACATTAGTCGATAGCGTTGAGAGCTTCCCCTCAACCTAAGTAATCTTCCAAGGATCTTCTTCCTCAATCAAATTTTATTAGCTTCTTTCTTCGTTCCCAAAATTAAACTTAGCATGCGGGTTTTCAAAAAAATGATTTTTCAAAACCACCATACCGCACGCCGAGCTTTACTTCGGAAATTTCAGACTCTCGCAAGCAGATCCTTCAATTAATCCCTTGATGGTTATTCGCAATGTGAAGCACAATCAGCAGACACCTCACTCTCATATCCCTATTCACGTTTGACCTGACAAACAGAATCTCATAATACAATCTCATTGTTAACCTTCACAAAGGAGAGGTTAACAAACTAACACTTCGCCACTAAAGTGGAAACTTATGGACGTACCCCGACTTAGATTTAAGGACTCTAACAATGCCACCTCTTGCCTTGTTAACCTTGCTATGTGACTGGATTTCCTACTCAGCGCATCTGCTACAACCTGGTCTTCTATTGGATGCTACTTCAACTCTTGAAAACATTCTTCACAATCGGCATCCCACATAAACGGTTGACTCTTACGAGTTAACCGAGTAAGGGGAAGAACTAACTCTGAGGACCCTTGGATAAATCTTTTATAACAACTAGCTAGACCCAATGAACTTCTGATCTCTGCAACTGATGTCAGTCGTTCCCATTTTAACACAGCTTCCACCGTCATAACGCATTTCCTGAGGATCCACCGGTTGGAGACTCCGGTCTTGGTCGAGGACTACGTCTTGATCACCCTGCCATAATTCCGCTTATGATGCACTAAGTATTAAGTTGATCAGGCTCAATGTCTCTTAGCATCACAAGTGTAATTACAACCAGGACTAACAAGGAATCGACTCAACCCTAAGCTAAGTCCGACTGGGTCGAACTGCTCTGATACCAACTGTAACACCCCGGTATTTTTATCAAGTAAAAATACCCAAGTGTACCATCATAAAATAATCAGAGATATATTTCCTGTTTTAGATATTGAACATAAATAAAAACAACTCATAACTTAGAGTCCAATATCCAAATACCAAGAAATAGCGGAAACGGTTTTACAACTTTTACTGATACAAGTTATAAAATCGAAAATACAAAAAATCTCGAGGGAAAGGCAATAACAATGAAAACTAAGTCTTCACCGTCTTCATATGCACACCACCTAGCTGTGCTTCTTCACCTTTTCTTTTTCCCCTGCATCTCTGTAAAACCACAAAATATAAACAGTGAGATACAATCTCAGTGAGTTCTACCGAGACCCCTAACCACGCTCTCGGTTTATTTATAAAACCTTAACCTGACAATCCTGTTATTGAATTGCAATTATTCACTGGTAATTCGATTAATGAATTACAAACATAAACTTTTTAGTGTCTAGCACGTCACCAACTACCGCAAGCTTAGGTGAACCCCGCATAGCCAATAGGTGTACAATGTCTAAAGGCAAAAGTAACAACATAGGGGCCTAGGTCAAGGGCTCATGACTTCCCTCACCTAGTATGCTATTTCATAGAGGTCGTCACCTCGACTAGATATAATATATACATATATCAAGAATCATAGACCGGTTTAGATGAATACTTAATAAACATCCCGCGTCAATTACATAGTTCAGTAAATAGAACGTACCATAGACCGGTTTAGACGATTTAACAATCATCCCGCGTCATTTATACAATATCACATAGGACTCATAGTCCGCTTTCTTTTTGATAAAAACATTAAGTCCACATTCGCTCTCGCATACTAACTCGACACTTTTCAACATAATTTTCAATATCAAAAACAGTTCATTTTGCCTTAAAAATAGAATATTCAGTTAGGCCTCTGAATAAGCTTTCCAACGCATCTTAGAACACCTCAATCGGGTTCCCGGATCAAAAGATATCGCGAAAACAAAATCAGTGAAAAACTGTTGAAAATCTGCAAAACGTCGCGACGCGAATTGCTACCGTCGCGACGCGAAAAACGACAGAAACATTTTGCGTAACAAAACTGGGCCAGGTCGCGACGCGAAGGGGACGGGTCGCGACGCGACCCTTTGCAGAAAATGCAGATTTTCCGTTTTCTTACGAAATTCGCTATTCCGCTCAATTCCGATTCTCGTTCCGACTGAAAACAGATTTGACAACCAGCAAAACCAATCCAACCAATACCACACAATCAATCAATCAACTCAAAAACTCAATCAAAACGAATTTTATCAAAAACGACATATTTTTCCGAATAACGGTTTTAAATCAAAATCTCTCGAATCAAATCACCAAAAATTCCATTTTTTAACGCGACGCAACCCGAGACTCGCTCCGATCGATTCCTAATCCGAAACAGACAATATTCCAGTCCAGCGAAAGCGATAAAACAGTTAATTAATAATTCGAAACATAAAATCCTAAACGTGAGTAGAACTCACCTTTGACGCGTGATCCACGATCGAGTCGAAATCACCGAGTAACCACACGAACATTCCCCGCTCCTACGACACCCAATCCGCTTCCAAAGCTTCCCACTCGATCACGAAACCGCTTTTGACCGAAATACCGATTTCCCCGAAATTCTCCACGGACACTATTCATCATCTTCTCCGACTTCTAATCACTATTCACAAAACCCCAAATCACCCAACTCGCTTCCAATCTTTCAATCGAACCTCAATCAACGATCCATCATCCTTGGGTTCGCGCCAAACTCCATCCCAAGCCATCCTTGAGCTTGAACCATCAACAAACCTCCATTTCTTCCAAATTTCGAAAATGGTAAAATGAGAGAGAGTGAGTTGATGATGAAAATCTTGGTACCAAATCGAAGAGGAAGTAACGCTGAGCATTTTTCGTGTTGGACGGAAGTCGTTTTGATGAGCGGAATTGCCCCCTTTTTCCTCTTCTTCTTCCTCCCCATTTCTTTTCTCTTCTTTCTTTTTCCTCTCTTTTCTCTCTGTTTCTCGCTGCATTCTTTCCTTCTTTTCTTTCTTTTTATTCTTTCCTTTCTCACACACACACACATATATATATTTATTTAATATATAAGCTGTAACGCGGTCAAATTACCATATCGATCGAAATCTCCTATTTCGATTCCAAAACTTCCTTGGTCCATATTATCCGGTTAACGATCCGATGACGACCAATAAATAATTTTAGCACTCAGTAAATTTACCCGTCAAGTACTAAATTGGTTTAATTGGGTTAACACCCAAATAATTCTATGGATTATTTTGCGGATGTTACAGCTCTGAAAAGAGTGTTCTTAGAAAAATATTTTCCTGCCTCCAGAGCTGCATCAATCAGAAAGCAGATATGTGGAATTAGACAGGATGGTGAGTCATTAGCTGAGTACTGGGAGAGATTCAAGCAGTTAGTGTCCAGTTGTCCCCAACACCAGATCACCGAGCAGTTACTTATCCAGTACTTCTATGAAGGTTTGCTACCAATGGATAGAAACATTCTTGATGCTGCTAGCGGTGGGGCACTTGTTGATAAAACCCCAGCTGCTGCTAAAGCCTTGATTGAAAACATGTCTCTCAACTCCCAACAGTTCACCACTAGAAACAGTAATGTCCAAACCAAAGGTGTGAACGAGATCCAGGCTTCCAACAAGGCTTTAGAAACAAGAATTGACGAGCTTACTTCTTTAGTGAAACGGTTGGCAGCAGGTAAGACTCAAGCAGCAAACTTGTGTGGTATTTGTACTTCTCCTGAACACCCGACCGATACATATCCTATTTTGCAAGATGAGTCAATCACCGAGTTGCCTCAAGCTTATGCAGCAACCCTTTACAACCAAGGAAACAATCAGCAAGGGTTCAACATTCCTGACCTGTCCACTAACAGATACCATCCCAATTGGAGGAACCATCCAAACCTTCGATATGGGAACCAACAGTCCAGCCAACAACAAAACCCTCCCCTAGTAACCACCCCTGTACCTTCCGGACCTTCACTAGAGGAACTTGTCAAGCAAATGGCTGTCAACAATCTCCAGTTCCAACAAAGAACTGATTCTAGCATTCAGACCTTGCAGACACAGATTGGACAGCTTGCTACTTCAATGAATGCCATGCAGCAAGCCCAAGGGTCGAACCAACTTCCCGCCCAAACAGTTGCGAATCCAAGAGGCCCTAATGTAAGTGCAATTTCCTTGAGATCCGGAAAAGTATTGGAACCAGCCAAAAATGAAAGAACTCCTGAGGTAACACCTTCTTCACCTGAACCCTCTTCTGTTTGGGTAGAAGCTGAAAAAGATAAACTGAAAGAGTATGTACCACCAGTTCCCTTCCCACATAGAGTACTGAAAAATAAAGGGACTGATGAGGGGGACAAGGAGAGAGAGATTTTGGATGTATTCAGAAAGGTCGCGGTAAGCATTCCGCTTCTTGATGTCATTAAGCAGGTTCCGAAGTACGCAAAGTTCCTGAAAGATTTGTGTACACACAAAAGGAGGTTGAAGGGAAATGAGAGAGTCAACTTGGGAAGAAATGTTTCTGCTTTCATTCAGCCTAAGCTTTCATCTGAAAAAGCCACAGGAGAGCAAAATGTTTCAGCTCTCACTCAAGTCATGCCACAAAAGTGCAAGGATCCAGGAACTTTTGCTATTCCTTGTACCATCGGGAATAGTAAATTCGAGAATTGCATGCTTGATTTAGGAGCGGGCATTAATGTTATGCCTACTTCTGTTTATAATAACCTTAATCTTGGTCCTTTGCAGCATACAGGTTTAATCATTCAGCTGGCAAACAGAAGCAATATCCGCCCCACCGGAGTAGTGGAAGATGTCCTTGTTCAAATTAATGACTTAATTTTTCCTGCAGATTTTTACATCCTGGACATGGAAGGCGAAACTAAGTCAAGCAGGGCTCCCATCATTTTAGGCAGACCGTTCATGAAAACAACGAAAACCAAAATTGATGTTGATGATGGAACCATGTCCATGGAATTTGGTGACATTGTCGCGAAATTTAACATTTTCGATGCTATGAAATATCCCTTGGAAGAGCATTCCGTTTTTCATATTGAATTGATCTCTGAGTTGGTTGATGACACTTGCTCTGAATTGTCTTCACTGGATTTTCCATCCTTATCTGGATTTAATGATATTTATTCATGTGCTGATTGTACTGACACTAACCTTTGTGTTGTATGTGTTGAGATCGATGCTGCCTTGCAGGGTGACATGTTTCCTACAAGTGAAGTTGTTGTCGATGAAGTTGTTTATGCAGTTGATGCTCTCGACATCCCGGCTGCCCCGAACACTCCATCCATTGAGCAGCCTCCGTCCTTAGAGCTGAAACTACTCCCGGATAATCTGAAATACGCTTATTTGGGGGGTTATGAAAAACTACCTGTTATTATTTCTTCTAACCTTGATTTCGACCAGGAAAATAAACTTTTGCAGGTTTTGAAGAAGCACAAAAAGGCAATTGGTTGGACACTAGCTGACATCCCAGAGAGATGTAAACATAGAGGAGCTTTCTTTGGAAGCGCTCAACTACACTGCAACTTGATCAGGGAGTTCTTCTTTCCTTCTCTCTACTTTAATAGTTATGCCCCTTTCATTGAGGACAATGCTTGTTTCAAGTGTGGGGGAGGGAATCATTGGTTTTCTTTGCTTTTGTTCGTTGTTTTGTTTTGTTTTCAGTTATTATAAAAAAAAAATGCATCTTTTTGAAAGTTTTGGGTTATAGATTAATCTGAGTTTTGGGTTGTGGAGACTTGGGAAAAGTTCACAAGATCGGTATCGTCTTAACACCGTGAGTCTCTTGCATATGGAAATTAATTTGAATCCTTATTATGACATAGCCTTGAATTCTCATTCTCTGACAGCTCTTGAGTAGTTTATCTTTGCAGTCAGCACCATCTCGCACACGCTCTACGTAAGGAAGCCGATGAAAATAAGTGAGTGATCCAAGTTCCAAAAAAAAAAAAAAAAAAAAAAAATAGGGAATGCTCCTTCTAAGTTTGGTGACCCTCACCCGGTCACTTAACCCAACGGTCGTAGAACCTACAAAAAAAAAGAAAAAAAAAGAAAAGAAAAACCCATTGTTAGTTGGTTCAGAGGCTTCTGGTGCTGAACTTGGTAGGGTGGATTACGGTCCAATCCCCCGCAACTACAATTGGGTAAACAGGGGGTTATGCCATTTAATTCCAGAACCCCATGCAAAAAGGATCAGAGTCACTAACCGGCGATAGCCTTACTATGGGTGTGTGGAGATAACGGGCTTAATGTGATTGCGCCAGAATGAAAAAGAGAAAAAAAGGAGGATTGGTAAGTTAGGCTTAGGCATAATAGCATGATTCGGATTGGGTTGTGTATTCAGGAGGCTTACGATTGCACAATTGTGGATTAGTGTTCTTACGATGCCCTTAGTGTGCCAGATTAGTACCTATCAACACAATCTTAACCGAAGAAAAGTTTATGGCCTGGGATGAGTAACTGATGATGCTTGTGTGTTTGCTGAGTTTTTATTTTTATTTTTATTTTGCTCGGAGTGCAAAAGTTCAAGTGTGGGGGAATTTGATCAGTGCATTTTGATGCACATTCTTCCATGTTTATACTTAAGCATTTCTATGTTTTGCTTTGTTTATTTTTATGTTTTATAATGTTTTTCTAATTTAGTTTATTTTTGGCTTAATTTGATTTCCGTATTTTATTTTCAGCTTTAGCAGCTTTCACGGAAAAATTCATAACTGGAGCTACGAGTATCGGATCGACGCGTTCTAATATGCGTTGAAAAGCCAAGAGAAAGAGCTGCAACTTTCATGTTGAAGTCAAAAGCTAATTCGGAGCGCAAGAGTCCCAAATAATTCGCTGAAGTTCCAGACTTAATGAATATTTAGTTTTGGGCCGGACTTTTTATGTTTTTCGACCCTGTTGGGTTATGACCCGAATTCCTTGTTTTCCATTATACCTAGGCAGCCGTTTACTGTTCACGAGTTCACTATTCACGAAATTTTTTTGGAAGTTCTTGGGTACGAATTCTCATGGAGAACTAACCGATCCAGACAATTTGCTGTATTCAGGTTCCGACACCTTGAGATTTTAGTAATTATAATCCAGGTTTTCTATTCCTTTCAATATCAATCTATGTCTCTTGTTTGCTTAATTCGATTTACATAGGTTATATTGGTTTAATTCGATTGATTGTATGATCCTAACTATAGACACGTTATCGTTTGCTTAATTCGTTATCGTGTTCGTTTAATTCATGTTTGCTTAATTCATGAAACTTAATCCCGTTTGCTTAATTCGGATAATAGGAACATACAACTTATACTATCAATTGCGCTTGTCACTTGATATTATAGTAGAATAGGAATAGGTAATTTGCGGTTGGAATTACGACAATCGATGATAGGCAGGAACCGAATCAGTAAATTGATTCTTAAACTTATTTGATAATCACTTATTTACTCTATTTGTTAAATCGAACCTTAAACCAAACACCCCCTAATTCGATTTCAGTTGGTTAATTATTATACAAGAATCCTTGAGAACGATATTCGAGTTGTCGTTACCGTATACTACATTTTTAAAATCACTCGTTTTGATCCGTGCGCGACAGCGGATCAACAAGCAATCATGATTTGAAATGAAGTTTGGTCGTCTTCCCGTATCCTAAAAAAAAAAGGTTCTTTACTACCCCTTTGAGCCAAAAAAAAAATCAAAAAATCTTTCAGTCACCCTAGACAAGGATCAATTCCACATCAAAAATGGTGTGTCACTTTTATCAGCTCACTCTACTCAAAAAAAAAGATCACAAAAAAAGGACTGAAAAAGAAATCCTCAAAAAGAAAAAAGCAAAAGCAGTAGAAATTGTGAGCTGATACATAATATCACCAAACACAGAAGACATCATTGTCCGAATAAACCCACAAACACCTCCTTAGGCCGAATTATCATCTCTTCCACAAAACCCAAATCATTGGCCTCAAACACTTATCTGAACCTACTTATCTTTTAAAAAATCATCGTATCAATAAACCATCAAACACCTCTCTGAGCCCACTTGAGCCTATACTCCACAAGCCCATAACCATTGACCACATTACCCATAACCATTGACCACGTTATAAACCTTTCTTTCATAAACCTCTAAACACTGGCCACATTACAAAGACCATGCTAATCTGCGGCTGATCACTTTCATTTTCTCAAAGATTTAATTTTAGGACAAGTAAGTTTATTTATTTACAATATATTTGCTCAAAAAAAATCAAAAAAGAGGATAAAAAAAGAAAAAAGAAAAAACCCAAAGGGCATGCACTCCAATGTTCATTCAAATCGCACTGATATCAAGACAAGGTTTAGTGATCACCAATTGAAATTCTCATCATATCAAAAAAACTCAAGACTGTCACAGTCTTTGGGATTCACCTAAAAGAGAACCAAAAGTTTATACTAGGACCATCACCTAGATCCCAAAGTGGGGCATACCTTCCACCTTTCATGCTTCTCGAACTTGGAAAATGTACGGCATCCATCCCATTCTTATACCCCATCCAATCCATACGACCAATTCCAAAAACCCATGACCCTAACCCCACTAAAAACAATCATTGGGAATACCATTCCAAGGTGGGGCAATCCCGTCACCCTTCACTCCACCTAAAAGTCGGGGAAATTCTCCCTACACCCATCTCATCCCCTTGTCATATCCACCATCCACAAAACCATGCCGAGGCATCTTCTCAACCCATTATCCTAAATACAGCCTATCGCAATGTTACTCCAGTCGGGGCAACCTTGCTCTCGTCAAGATAGGGGCAACACTAAACGTCATGGGTTGAGACGGAATCTCTTGCTTGCCACCCTTCATTCTAAAGTCATGGCGTTCCCAATTCATTATCTCCCCTACACCCCTTGTTTTGTCATCAATAGACAGGGGCAGACTATTCGATCACCTTCACTGGTAGTCTAAATCGGGGCAGTTCCACATTTCTTGAGCTGGGAAAAACCTACCTTTCATGACTTTGGGGAAAACCTACCATTCATCCCATCGCGTGTCATATCTGTCTTACCAAGTCAACTGATTCATTCATCTTGTATTCATACTGCTCGACATGTCTACTATACAATGCTTCAAAGAGAGAAAACACAAGTTAATAATGTGACGCTGAACACTCACTCTCTTAACTTTGTGGACCTAAAATTCAATCAATCATGGGGCACCGCAAGGGAAGAACAAACGTGAACGAGTCTGTAAATACAGTCAAGTACGGTTGCACATCAGTGACTGTAAATAACAACCTTGAGATTGCCAGAGCTTGAATTCAAATCAAATCCAATTTTTTCCAAGGAACGATTATTGCAAAATATTCACTTCTGTGCCTCTTGCATCAAAAGCCTCATCTCTCATCATTACAAAAATCTTTCTGCATCATCAATAAAATCATAGCATAAATCATCTCGCCATACAACCATGCATCCAATAAGTGATAATTCCAAAACATCCACTTCTCAATTTCTCACAAAAAAAATCTTTTTCTCATCTCAAAAACCGCAAGAAGGCATCATCAATAAATCATATCATACATTTCATTCCACCATGCAAACATGCACCTACCATAGCAATCGCATCAAAGCATTACATATGCATCATTCGCATTTCATACATTTATCATGTGCCAAGAAAAGAAGCAAAAAAAAGAAGAAGAAAAAAGCAAAAAAGGCAAATAAGAAAAAAAATCTCATTACATTCATTCATTCCACTTAAAATCAATCATTACAGATGCATACATTACAGGCATATGACTCGTTGCTCTCTAATCGACTTCAATTGTCGATCCTAATTACTTCCACTTCTTAAGTCAATGCGACAAGCTTTGAATCTTATATCAAACACCAGATCGCGATGTTAGAACAGAGTCTAGCATAGCTCCTTCAGACCAGTTTGGTCCTTCAGTTCAGTTCGAATTAACACGTCAAAGCGACGGCTTCGAACTCTACCTTCAAATCTTAACGTCGCCACTGAGCGCGGCAGATCCTTCAGACCCCCAGAGGTCCTTCAGATTAGCTGTGTTTGCCTAAGACATGGTGGACATCCTTCGTGGTTAACATATCAGTTCTAGATATGATCTTGACCCTCACGGCCGCATCGACGTAGGTCACCCTCAGACTGTTTTATTAGTACCATAGCTAGTTGCAGTCCATCAGACCATTTTGGTCCATCAGGCCCAGGCAGCCCTTCAGACCCACCGGTCCTTCAGTTTAATTCAAATCAATGCGCCAAGCATCGACTGCGAATTAGACCCTCAGATCATTATGCTGATACTTCAGGGTATCGATCCTTCAGACCCGCAATGGTCCTTCAGAGCCCCAGTGCTCCTTCTTTATTCCTTTCTCGTCGATGCCCCGGGTGTTAACCGTTCTCTGTTAGTTCTCAAACTCTACACTTTTCTACTAAAAGGACAAAATTAGCATTTGTCTTATCTTTATTTCTATTCCTACTATGAAAACCCTTCATTTTATCTACGGAATATAAATAAAGAAGGGCAGCTGTCGTACCCTAATTTTGTCCGACTAATTGAAAAATCCCAAAAATTTTATTCTCATCGTTTTAATCGTACGCGTATCTTTTACGTTCGTCGTACGTTTATTTCGATACTCGTTTTTGTTGATATTGCTGTATTATCATAAAATATAAAAAAAATAATAAATAAATAAAATGCAATACAAAATCAGAATAGCGAATGTCCTTTTTATTTTTCATAACCAAATCTTTTTACACATTTAGACAGAAATAGTACCAAAAACTAAAAATACAAAATTCAAAAAAAGAAGGAAAAGGGTGCAGCTTGCAGCTGCCCCATCTAGGGTTAGGGTTATCATTTTTTTTCCTCAATGGCTGTCCTTTTGTGCCACCTATGGCCAGCTAGCTTTTGTCCTTGATCCTTATCCAATCGCTGTCCTTTTGATTCTTCCTCAAATGATGTCCTTTTTGCTGACCGTCCTTTATGATTCCTCACCTCCATCACACCAATTCACCTATAAAAACAAAAGAACAATGAACAGTAAAAGGGGGAATCAACGGAAAAAACACACACAAACACACATGGAGGGACACTGAAATACGCAGTAACACAGTCACACAGACAGTCACCTAGCACACACAGAATACCCACAATGGCAGTGAACAGGGAGGAAAGGAGAAGATCAATTAGAAAATTGTAAATAGAAATACATAGAAAATAGAAAGGAAAGAGGAGGAACATCTCTACGGGTACCACTCCCACGACGGTATTCCACCCCTTCACCGGCGCACCGCCGTGAACCACCACCACGACCCAACCCGTACACCATACCTCCACCACCCTTAACACCACAGTAGCCACCCTAACGCCAAACCACCACCACTGTCAAGCCCCACGAACCACCGCGATAACCACCACAAAAACCACCCTCACTTCCACGATTTCCCTTCTCTACCACTCCTACGGTCAACCACCAACCACCCCTATCATCACCACTCCACCACCGTGACCATCAAGGTCACCCACAGCCATCAACCTCCCCAACATCCACCAAACAGCCACCGCCGTCGCGAACCCCCTCGCGCCGTGCCCCCGAAGCACGTCGACGTTGGCCATGAACCATCAAAGGCGCTTCCATCTTCTCGTTTCACCACTGTCGCTGTCAACACTGTCACGGTGTTCGTCCCCACAGCGAGTGTGGCCGTCGTCACAACCACCGCCGTACAATCCCTTCGTAGCTGAATCGCTTCATCACCAAGCCGCCACCACCATCGTCGTCGCAGGAGACGGCGCGAAGCTTCGTAGCAGCACTGCCTTCTCATTCCATCATCGTGTGATCTACGCCCAACGCCGTGACCTCCGTCGCCATCGCGGGCACCGATACCATGGTTCCCCTCCGGCGGGTGGGCCTTCGTCGTCGCGTTCTCTCCCTCTTTCCCTTTCTCTCTTTCGTTCTCCCTCTCTCCCTGTGAGCTCTCTCTCTCCCTTGCTCGCTTTCCCTTTCCTTTCGCGTTTCCCTCTCTCTCTCTGTTTTGTTCTTAGCAGCGGCGCTGCAAGTGAAAGAAAAGAATGAAATTAGGGTTAGTCGAAAGATATCCTCATATATGCCTTCAATTTAATGTTTATTTTGTTTTATTTTAAATTTAAATGTCAGTTTAATTCTCGCACCCCTCCTTTTACTGTGTTAACTCCCCACGCAGCCCAGCCTAAAAAACCAGCTGGGCTCGCTGTTTACACCCTTTTTTTTGTAAAAAAAATACAGCCTCTGTTACTATTTAGAACTCCCTATTATATCACAACACCCCTGTCAATAACACTTCTCTTTTTTACAACTCACTTTGTTTTTTTTCTTTATTACATCATGATCCTTCCAAACCATTATTTTTCGAACAATCAAACTCACAAAAATGAGTTGTTATTAATGGTCACTCTGAGTTTAGCCTGTTTGACCGTTAGTAATAGCTTTAGTTTTCAAACGAGTTGTGAGTGACGGCCACTCTGAGTAAAACGAATAAAAAAACCAACACACAAATATTTTTCTAACTAGAACTACGTAGCCTTTGATTCTCTACCAGGAGATACGTAGGAGCAGGGTCACGCCCCTGTCAAGCGCAAAAATAAACAATTTCCATTACCTTTCTTCCCTAATTCATTTTTTACAAAAACCCACAAAAATATAAATAGGGGATTAAGTCGGTCGTACGACCGGGTTAATCTGCTTTTTAGGTCACTAATGAATCGTTACGGATCATGTCCTAAAATCCCTATTTAAAACAAATAGTTTCTAAATTAAGAAAATATAAACACGTCTCTTTCATTTCAAAAATCAAAAATCTTATTTTCAAAGTAGGGGATTAAGTCGGTCGTACGGCCGGGTTAGTCATCGTTTTAGGATAAGTGAACTGTGGTCCTTCAGATCCTCAGCGCTCCTTCAGCCCTCAGCGGCCCCTCAGAGCCCCAGCGCTCCTTCAGACCCCCAGTGGTCCTTCAACAAAGATCACACAATCCTAAAACCCCTATATTAAAAAACACCAACCAACAAACATTTTCTTCAAAGAACTACGTAGCTTTGATTTCTCCATCGCACCTGGAGATACGTAGGAGCGGGGGCCCACTCCTGTCAAGCACAAAAAACTAAAATTTTTATTAAGTCTTCTTTCTTTTTAGTTCACAATAAAAGGGTAATATAAACATTTTCAAAATTAATATTCTTTCCTACAACTAATTAGCAGGTAACCTTCCTTAGGAAGGATGTTGTGGGGTGCTAACACCTTCCCCATGCATAACCGACTCCCGAACCCTAGTCTGGTCTCAAGGACCTTTATCCTTTCAAAAGGGATTTTCCAATATTTGCCCTTATAATTAAACTTTGGTGGCGGCTTCATTTTTAAACATTCGAGGAATCCTCACCCGGATTTTTCGGTCGCTACAAATATTCAAAGTACTGAGATGCTCAGATGAAGCAAAGGTTAGTTATGCATCTTACCTGCTGCTGGGAGATGCAGAATATTGGTGGAGAGGAGCCCGACAGATAGTCGAAGCCAATAACCAGGAAGTTACATGTGAGGTATTTCGTGCTAAATTTCTAGACAAATATTTTCCTAGGGGTGCTAGAACTGCAAAGGAACGAGAGTTCCTGATTCTGAAACAAGGAGGGATGACTGTCGGAGAATACGCGGCAAAGTTCGAGTCGCTGGCGAAGTATTTTCGTTTCTTTCAGGATCAGGTTGATGAAGATTGGCTATGTCAAAGATTTGAAGGGGGACTGAGGCTTAACATCAAAGAGTCAGTCTTACCACTTGAGATTCGGCAATTTCAACCGCTCGTGGAAAAATGCAGAAAGATAGAGCAATGAAGGAAAGTGGGATTAACCGGGGAAATACAGGAGGGCCGTCTAGGTCCAAGTATCCAACCCAAGGATGGAACCAGAAAGGGAAACAGCCGTACAAAAAGCCTTATTCCCGACCCTCGGGGAATAATCAAAATCAACAACCATATCGTCCAATCGCATCTGCTTTTGGCAGTGGGCCAATTAGGAATCTGAATTCAGGACCCATTCGACGGTGTTTCAAATGCGGAAAGCAAGACCACTTGGCTGACACATGTACCATGAGGGGAGTGGTATGTTACAGATGTGGAAGGACAGGACACATGGTGAAGGACTGCATTGATCCAAAAGTTGAACTATTGGTGAACAACGTGAGAGCTGAAAGACCAATGGCAAATGGAAGAGTTTACACCATAAGTGGTGTTGAGGCTTCTCAATCTGAAGATCTTATACAAGGAAATTGTGGTATGGAAGGTAAGTTCTTAACCATATTATTTGATTCTGGGGCAAGCCATTCTTTTATCTCTTTGGATCGAGTGAAAGAATTGAATTTATCTGTTACATCCTTGCCTTTTGATCTGATCGTTTCTGCTCCAACTGCTAAACCTATAGTGGCAAATTCGGTGTGTTTAAACTGTCCTATTGTTATCCGTGATAGAAGATTTCTTGTCGATTTAATATGTTTGCCTTTAACGCAACTAGATATAATCTTAGGCATGGATTGGTTATCCTCTAATCATATCCTTTTGGACTGTGCGCATAAAACTTTAGTCTTTCTCGACCCTAGGATTTCAGAATTTACATCTGCGAATCAAGCGATAGCTTCTTTGAAAAAGGATGCTCAAAACTATATGTTGTTATATTCCTTAAAAGCGGAAAAAGGAGTTACTCTGAGTGGAGTACCAATCGTGAAAGATTTTTCGGAAGTATTTCCAGAGGATGTTCCCGGATTACCCCCTGTGCGAGATATTGAGTTTTCAATCGATCTCATACCCGGATCGGGTCCAATCTCTATAGCACCGTATAGGATGTCACCTACGGAGTTAGCAGAGCTAAAGAGTCAACTTGAGGATTTGTTGTCAAAACAGTTCGTTAGACCAAGTGTCTCACCTTGGGGAGCACCGGTCTTGTTAGTGAAGAAGAAGGATGGAGGTTCAAGACTGTGTATAGACTATCGTCAGTTGAACAAGGTGACGATAAAGAATAAGTATCCTCTACCTCGCATTGATGATCTGATGGATCAGCTCTGTGGAGCTGTTGTCTTCTCAAAAATTGACTTAAGAACGGGATATCACCAAATTAGAGTAAAACCCGAAGATATTTCAAAACCCGCATTCAGGACTCGTTATGGACACTATGAGTATTTGGTGATGCCATTCGGAGTAACCAATGCGCCTGCTATTTTTATGGATTACATGAACCAGATTTTTAATCCCTTCCTCGATAAATCCGTCGTTGTATTTATTGACGACATTCTCATCTATTCTAAGAGTTTCGAGGAACATGAAGATCATCTTCGTCAAGTTTTACAAATTCTACAGGAAAAGAAGTTATACGCAAAGCTGTCAAAATGTGAATTCTGGATTGAGGAAGTTAAATTTTTGGGTCACGTGATTTCTAAGGAAGTAATTGCTGTGGACCCAGCAAAAGTGGAAACTGTACTTTCATGGGAACAACCAAGATCGGTGACTGAAATTCGTAGTTTCATTGGTTTGGCCGGATACTATCGGAGATTTATAAAAGGATTTTCAAGGATAGTGGCACCATTGACTCAACTCACAAGGAAGGATCAACCGTTTGTCTGGACCGAAAAATGTGAAGAAAGTTTTCAAACGATGAAGACGCGGTTGACAACATCACCAGTGTTAGTTCTGCCACAACCAGGTGAACCATATGAAGTGTATTGTGATGCTTCACATCAAGGATTAGGTTGTGTTCTTATGAAGCATAGAAAAATTGTAGCCTATGCCTCAAGACAGTTAAAGACTCACGAGAAGAATTACCCTACCCATGATTTAGAACTGGCGGCAGTGGTATTTGCGTTAAAGATCTGGAGACATCATTTGTATGAAGCAAGTTTTGATGTTTTCAGTGACCATAAGAGTTTGAAATATCTTTTCGTTCAAAAAGAGCTCAACATGAGACAGAGGCGATGGATGGAATTTCTAAAGGACTATGATTTTACCTTACTTTATCACCCGGGAAAAGCAAATGTTGTAGCTGACGCATTAAGTCGAAAGACGATTCACATTTCTACTATGATGACCAAGGAGTTAGAGCTGTTAGAGAAATTTCGAGATCTAAATCTAACTGTGGAGCTGACTAGTGGAAAGATTTCCTTAGGAATGATCAAGGTGTCAAGCGGACTCATGGAGGATATCCGTAAACAACAAGCAAGTGACGAACATCTGCAGGAAAAGAGAAAACTAATCGAACAGGAAAGGGCTGCGGAGTTCAGTGTAGGAAACGATGGCATTTTACGATGCAACGGGAGATTTTGCATCCCAAATAATGTGGAGATGAGGAAGATGATTTTAGACGAAGCACATAAAAGCAAGCCGAGTATTCATCCAGGAACAACGAAAATGTATCAAGATCTAAAGCAAAAATTTTGGTGGCCAGGAATGAAAAGACAGGTGGCAGAATACGTCACATCATGTCTAACGTGCCAAAAAGCGAAAGTCAAACATCAGAAACCTGCCGGTATGCTTCAATCACTGGACATACCAGAATGGAAATGGGAAAGCATTTCAATGGATTTTGTAGTAGGATTGCCAAGGACTGCACATAATTTTGATTCAATTTGGGTGATTGTAGACAGACTAACTAAGTCGGCACATTTCTTACCAGTGAGAATAAATTACAATGTGGAAAAGCTGACTGAGGTATACATCAGGGAAATAATCATACTGCATGGAGTTCCCTCTAGTATTATTTCGGACCGAGACCCGAAATTCACTTCTCATTTTTGGCAAAGTTTACAAGAAGCTCTAGGAGCAAAGCTGAGACTGAGCTCGGCGTACCACCCTCAGACAGATGGACAAACAGAGAGGACAATTCAATCTCTGGAAGATTTACTAAGAGCATGTGTTTTGGACAATAGAGGAAGTTGGGATAGTCTGCTACCCTTGATTGAATTCACCTACAATAATAGTTTTCACTCGAGTATCGGAATGGCACCCTACGAAGCTTTGGACGGAAGAAAATGCCAAACGCCATTATGTTGGTATCAAGATGGAGAAAGTGCTATTTTAGGACCGGAGATTGTGCAACAAACAACGGAGAAAGTCAAACAAATTCGTGAAAGGATGAAGATTGCACAAAGCAGACAGAAAAGTTACTCTGATCGAAAAAGGAGACCTCTCGAATTTCAAGAAGGTGAACACGTGTTTTTAAGAATTACATCAACCACAGGAGTCGGAAGGGCTATTAAGTCAAGGAAACTCACTCCGAAATTCATTGGACCATATCAAATTATTCGGCGCGTTGGTCCGGTAGCTTATCAAATAGCTTTACCGCCTTTTCTTTCAAACATTCACAATGTATGGCACGTTTCACAGCTGAGGAAGTATGTTTCTGATCCATCTCACATCATTGAACCCGATGAAGTACCGTTAAAAGAAAATTTGTCATATGAGACATCTCCTGTGAAAATCGAAGATAGGAGAACCAAACAACTCCGAGGAAATCAAATATCTTTGGTCAAAATTCTATGGGATCAGGCAACCGGAGATTCAACATGGGAATTAGAAGATAATATGAGAGGAAAATATCCGAATCTATTTTAAGGTACACAATTTCGAGGACGAAACTTTTTTAGTAGGGTAGTAATGTAACACCATGAGTTTTTACTTTCTTTGTGTGCATTATAATTGTGTATTTACTTTATTGGAGATAATGATTAGTTTAGTATCTATAGAATGTTTTAAGAAAAATAATTTTAGAACTAAAGAGAAAAAATTATAGGAGGCTATCAGAAAAAATTAGAGTTTAAAATTCTATCAAAGTATGGCAAAAAAAGTATCTGCCAGTATAAATCGGTACGACACTAAAAAGTCCAAATTTATCGAAAAATTCTGAAACTTAGTTCATTAAGTCCCATAAAATATAAAGATTGAAATTGTATCTGCAGAATTTTATTTACCTGAAAATATGTTTTCCTTTTTTACCAGTATAGCAAAAAAAGTAACTAATAAAAGATGAATGATGAATGTATGGTTTAAAAAAAAAGGTGAACAGAAAACTTTTACCGGTACGTATGTGTTATCTCCACGGAGAGACCGGCTGGGGCCACTATAAATAGAGCTTTACCTTTCTCATTTCAAAACACACAATTCACTCTCTTGATACGGAGGAAAGCTTTCACTTTCACTTTCACTCATCAGGTTTTTCTTGATCTCAATTCTTAGCTCTTTTATCACTTTACTCTTTTAGTATATTTTTAGTTCTCTTCTACCGGTTTTAATTTTAGAACAAAAAACCAAAATTTTAGTACTGCCACCATACTGCTCTTTTCCTTAATACTTTTTATATTAGTTACTCTTAGAAATCAAGTTTTTTTTTATGAGAATGAAACTTATGAGAATGAAAATTCTTAGTACTGCCACCATATCTCTATTCACTTTCTTTCACAGTAGCTAACCCTTTTTGACAAGAACAAACAGAAAATATGATGGTTGAAGTTTAAATTCAACTTTTAAAATTTTAATTAATATTTTGGTTATTATCTCTTCATTTCAAATATTAGGATATGCTGTAGCTAATTTATTTATGGCATTGTTTTAAAGTAGGATTCAAAAGCTTGATTAAAATAAATGATGGACTAAACTAAATAATTATATGTACATGTTCCATGTACAGATAAGTATTTTTTTAGTTTAAATGAATGATACTTAAACCCAAAGACATTTTTAATACTAAAAAAAAAAAGAGAGAACTTTAACTATGAAATTCTATAGCCATGGATATAGTCAATTAAGACATAGTTATGAATAATAGGTATTGTGGAAATTGAAGCAAGTAAGGATCATCAAGCTAGTTTGGAAAAATTTCAAGGTAAGGAGAAATACTAATAATAAGTTGATGGGCACAAATTATGTGTTGCTTGTATATATTATCTAGTTATTCTTAAGTGATTTGTGTGCTTGGTGATTTTGTTTGCAAAAGTGTTATGACTTGGATTAGTAATGAGTTTTGTGTCTAAGTATATTATTATACTCTCTACATTATTAGAAACTATGATATTTGTAAGCGTGATTGTGATTTTGAAATTCTATGTCAAAATAAGTACATCTTTAAAATTGAGTGAAATATTGGTTGACTATTTTACTGATTGACATAACTTAAGAGGATATTGATAAGCTAAGGTGTAATCTCACAAGTTGTTCTATGGATTTTGGGAACTGATTGTCAAGTTGATTATGGATTAGATGAGTAAGACTGATGATTTTACTAAGAGCTAATACAGGATGTTTCTTATAGTACTATCAAGTATATAAGACTGAGGATAGGTTCGGTTGGGTCGACTACAGACCTTCTGGGGGCACTTGTGTTTCGAACTCCTACCAATGGTCAGTTGTAGCAACTCTGGCTGGGGGAAATCGTACTACCTGACACGGTGAGCCTGACTGTACAGAACTATCTATAATAAGGTGCAGCGCTCGGGCCATAATGATTGGGGTATAGATTGGATATCTGCTCACTGCAAACAATCATGTTATGGCAGTTGAAACGGCCTTACGCTCAAGATGATAGAGAAATCTCCATGGAGTAGGTTGAGTACATTATTTCCAGTTAGCGGACTAACTTTGTTGATGGATTGGAGGATGAGTGTGAGGTCTAGTTTATTTGACTAACAATCGATGATGAATTGTCCCTATAACACTACTCGTGTTTTACAGGATTTGGTGATTATGTGTGGTGGATTTTTCTTAATCTGGATTGAGTTTGATGTGTCATTATTAAGTTTATATAAATTATTATTGTATACTATTGTGTGTAATTTGTGTAACCATCTCGTTGCAAACTTGTGTACGGGTATTTCACCCCTTACATTTCAGATGGCGACGGGAGAACCATTGGGTCCTTCGGGCCACCGTCAGATTAAGTTTTTGGAAGACGAGGGAAATCCCATCTGGGAGATCGACCCAGAGGCTCAGATTATTACTTATACTAGTGTGACTCAGACCACTGATGGGGCACAGGGAGTGCCCATGTCTGTTATTATTGCTCATCAGACTTTAGAGATTGAGTTGCCTATGAACCGTATAATAGAGGCTTTGTTTCCTGGTGTGGCAATTCCTGGGGCTATAGTTCAGGATGCTGTGGTTCCTGATGTACCTATCGTACCCGAGTGGGAGCCGTCTGATGGCTCTGGTAGTAGTGGTACCGTTGGGAATCTCCCCAATGGATATCATTAGTGGGTATTGGAAATTGGTTCTTTTGGTTCTACTTAGAGTATAAGAGTTTTTTTTTGGGATTTAGTCTGGCTTGTAATCTCTTATAACTCTACCTTTCGATACAGTGATTATTAGGCGTTTCAGTATATTAGCTTGACTGTTTAGCTTTCAGCCTAAGCTATGGTATATATATAACCTTATAGACTGTACCACATTTTGGGACATCTTTGTGACGTGGTACTTAGACGATAACCTATGTAAGCCCAAGGGCATGACTATGATCCAACTGTTGGTGATCAATATATGATGCATATTTATATATATTTCGATGTTGTATGATATGACTAATCATTTATGCTTCTCACACATTAAGAATCAATATACTTTGAATCAATATATTTTCAAAAGAAATCAGAAATGGGAATATTAATTAAGTGTAGCACAACTTTTAAAGGTTAGAAAAAGGGGGTGTTACAATAGCGTGAGGCGGCAACAACTACAGTGCATGAAAGCACTAGTGGTTTCAAGAATAGAGAAGAAAACCTAGAAGGGAGAGACACGTCGCACTTTTTAAGTGGTGTGATTAATCCAACGACTTAAAAGAATAGAACTGCACAATGCAGTTCGCACTCAAACGTCAGATAATCCTTCCCCGAGTTACTGCCATATTTAAAATTTAAAATACAACCGCTAAAAGTAATTTTTACTTCAATTTTAAAGGCAACAATAGTAGAAATGTTGCATTTTCAGAATAATAGAGAAACAGTTCAAAAGTGTCCCTAGTTAAAGTTAAGGGAACAGTTACTAAGTGTTGCAAATAAAATGACTTGGTGACAGTTCAGAAATGTAGTTATATAAATTTTCGGGAACATTTACACAATGTTACGAAAAGAATGTCGTGTAAAACACTCATTTTATGGCAACGGTTCAAGAATGTTGTGTAATATACTCTTAGGCAACAATTATCACCTGTTGGTAAAAGATGTGTTGCTAAAGACCAATTCCACGATAAAAACTTAATATGATACGGGGTCTCAGAGATATCTAAAGGTTTTTTTTTGAGAAAACAGCCTCATTCCTACTTTCACAAATCACCCAAAGGACTGAATTCCAAATCATGATTAGCCCTCTTCTATCCTTTCTAACACCAACACCAGAGTATAGAATTAAGAATAAAGTCGAAAGATCATGTGGGAGCACTACTACCATCTGAAAACCTAATCTAGGCCAGAGTCTGGGTCCATTCTGACCCTACAGCCATCCTTCCACCACAATGAGGAGTAGTATGGGGGGACTTGTATAATTCAACTCAATATCCCCTGTAACTGCACTCACGTACTTCTCTTGGAGGACTCGGATCGAGAGCGACTTATCCCCAAGTAGCAGCCTCTCCACCTCCACTTGCCAAGAAGAGAAGAATTAAAAAATCGGAGGTCCTTGATCCCCTGACCCCCATCCTTTTTCGGCTTACACACTTCCAACAACCTCACCCAAGGGATTTTATTCCACCACCAGCCCTGCCCCCACAGGAAATCTCACTGGATCCTAACCACTTCCTTCCACACTTTAACCAGCATCTTCAGAAATGAAGAAAAGATTGGGATACTATTTAGCACCAAGTTAATCAGAACGGTACGACCCCCAAAACTCACATACCTATGACCCCACTCATTCAGCCTTCGCCTAGTAGTATCGAGTGTAACACCCCCCTTTTTCTAACCTTTAAAAGTGGTGCTACACTTAACTAATATTCTCATTTCTAATTTCTTTTGAAAATATATTGATTCAAAGTAGATATGAATTTCGATTCTCAACTTACGTAAAAATGATTTTCTAAATGTGTGAGAAACATAAAGGATTAGTCATATCATACAACATCAAAATATATATAAATATGCATCATATATTGGTCACTAACAGTTAGATCATAGTCATGCCCTTGGGCTTACATAGGTTATGGTCTAAATACCACGTCACAAGGATGCCCCAAAAGGTGGTACGGTCTATAAGGTCATATATATACCATAGGTTAGGCTGAAACCTAAGTAGTCAAGCTAATATACCGAAACGCCTAATAATCACTGTATCAAAAGGTAGAGTTATAAGACATTACAAGCCAGACTAAATCCCCAAAAAAACTCTTATACTCTAAGTAGAACAAAAAAAAACCTCCAACAACCACTAATGATATCCATTGGGGAGATCCCCAATGGTACCACTACTACCGGAGCCATCAGACAGCTCCCACTCAGGTACGACAGGTACATCAGCAAGCACATCATCCTGAATTACATCCCCAGGCATTGCCACACCAGGAAACAAAGCTTCTATCATACGGTTCATAGGCAACTCGATCTCTAAAGTCTGATGAGCAGTAATAACAGTTATGGGTACTCCCTGTGCCCCATCAGTGGTCTTAGTCACACCGGTATAAGTAATGGTCTGAGCCACTGGGTCGATCTCCCAGATGGGATCTCCTATATCCTTCAGAAATCTAATCTGCCTGTGCCCAGAGTGTCCGAGAGGCTCCCCCGATGTCATCTAAAATGTAGGGGGTGAAATACTCGTACACAAATTTGCAACACGATGGTTACACAAGTTACATATAATAGGATACAGTCATAAGTAATAATAATATATGGACGTAATAAGTGACCCACATCAGACTAATTCAAAACCAGGCATTTAGCCACACACAATCACCAAGTCCTGCAAAAACATGACTAACAGCCTAGTGAAAACAATTATCGATAGTTATTTAAATACTAGACATCATACTTATCCTGTAATCCATTAACAAGGTTAGTCTACTAACTAGAATAATATACTCAACCTACTCCATGGAGATTTCTCTATCATCTTGAGCGTAAGACCGTTTCAACTGCCATAACATGATTGTTTGCAATGAGCAGATATCCAATCTATACCCCAATCATTCTGGCCCGAGCGCTCCACCTTATTATAGATAGTTTTGTACAGTCAGGCTCACCGTGTCGGGTAGTACGATTTCCCCCAGTCAGAGTTGCTACAACTGACCAATGGTAGGAGTTCGAAACACAAGTGCCCCCAGAAGGTCTGTAGTCGACCCAACCGAACCTATCCTCAGTCTTATATACTTGATAGTACTATAAGAAACATCCTGTAATAGCTCTTAGTAAAATCATCAGTCTTACTAATCCATAATCAACTTGATAATTCGGTCTTTAGAATCCACAATTTGTGAGATATACCTTAACTAATTAATTCTCATAGGTCATATCACTAAGTAACTAGACGACTAATGTTCTCGACTAAATTCAAAATGTACTTATTTTGACACATTTTCAAATAAATCAAACAAATCAAACTCACACAACTCACTTAAGAATATCTAAATAATATATATCCAAACAACACACAATTTGTGCCCATCAACTTATTATTAGTATTTCCCCTTACCTTGAATTGGTTCCAAAAGAGTTTGTTGGTCAGCACTTGCTTCAATTTCCACAATACCTATTACTGCATTAAAACAACTATGTCTTAATACACTATAACCATAACTATATCATACCTAAAATATTTCGTTTAGAACCCTATTTTAATTTTGTCTTTCAAAATGCAAGGTAACAGTTCTTAAGAAAAAATCGCTTTTGATAGAAATACTATCTATTCAAGAACTTCAGGTGCATTGAGAATGCATAATAACTAGAGTAAGATTTTTTTTTTGAATCAAAGTCTAAACATATATAAAGATATTCTCATTCTAGCTCTAAACAATGTAATCGTTAATTTAACTCATCATCTATTTAACCAAGGTTTTTGAATAATACAAAAAGAATATTACCTTAAATCCTACCCTAATAAATTTTGATCATTGAAATAATTAGGTAATAAAATCAATAGATAAACTAAAAGCTAAATGACCTGTTAGAGTTTTTTTTAAAGAACGTGTAGAAGGAATTTGATAAAAGAGAGAGAAAAACTAATTTTATTGGGGAATAGCTCAAGTACCAAAAGTGGTTTACGTTTTCTTTTTGTTTACAGAGGGTGAGAGTGATTGGAAGATTTTAAAGAGAGAAAGGGAAAAACTATAGAGCAACAAAAAGAGTAAAGTAAAAAGTAACGGGAAAGAGAGAATAGAGAGAGAGAGGCTTTTGTCTAACCTTTTCAAGCTGCTTTCAGAGAGAGAGAGAGTTGTGAAGAGTAAGGTGGGGGTAGGGGTTCTATTTATAGTGAAAGTAACAAGTCACTTTCTCAGGGAACAACCACGTATTCTCTCAAGGGATAACCAACTACGGTCAATTATCTTTTGATTCACCTATTTGTGGTGTAAAAAAATGGACCACATATTGTCTTATTCTTCTCTTATTAGTTACTTATTTGCTATACTTGTAATAATAAAATACGTGTATTCAGGTAAATAAAATTTTGCAGATATAATTTCGATCTTTATATTTTATGGGACTTAACGAACTAAGTTTCAAATTTTTCCGATAAGTTTGGGCTTTTTAGTGTCGTACCGATTTATACTGGCAGAATTTTTTTAGCTATAATTCGATAGAATTTTTAAACTCCAATTTCTTTGATAGCCTTCTATAACCTTTCTCTTTAGTTCTAAAATTTCTTTTCTTAAAACACTCTCTAGATACTAAACTAATTATTATCTCAAATAAAGTAAATACACAATTATAATACACACAAATGAAGTAAAAATTCAGGGTGTTACAATCGAGCATCGATTGTCATGTAGCCATACGCCTCGAGCTCACACCGATAGGTAAACCAAGATTCTTGAAAGGAAGGGCACTAACTCGGCAATGCACCTGCAGCCAAATCTAAGAAAGAATCCTAGACGTTGAAACCCATAATACAACTCTTCCAGAAGTTGATCTTAAGGCCAGAGAACCAATTCAAAACTCCTCAAAACAGATTTATAGCCCAGGAGTTTGCCACTGTTGCCTCCCCGATCAGAAGTGTGTCATCCGCATACCGGAGGTGATCACCAGTGGAAAGCTCCGAAGCCTGAAACCCGCAAACCTATCCCTTTCCATTGCCGATCAGAAAAGGCCCCAAGCTCCTCAGCCACCAGAAGAAAAAGGAAGGGGGCAAGCGGGTCTCCTTGTTTGAGACCACGCCGAATATTAATTTCCTTTGTTGGTGAACATTGACTAAAACTAAGCTACCTGTAAACACACATGCTCGAATCCAATCATGCCACTTTGAACCGAAACCAAACCTTCCCAACATGTAATCCAGAAAATCCCCAATCCATCGGATCGTAATCTTTCTCAAAATCTGCTTTAAAAACCATACACTTCCTCCCGATTTTCTTAGCATACTTGAAAGGTAGTTGGACCACAACATCTTGCAAAACCAGTTCTCATTCAATCACACGTGGACTTGTACTTGGGCTTCTCCAAGTTATTCTCCCCATGTTGGTTCCTTTAAAGATATAATAATCATCTTCAAGGAAAACTCCAGTTCTAACGATAGACACTTTGCCCATAAAAATAGTATATCTTTGTTTTCTTAATATACCCAACAAAGACATATGTCTCATGTTTGGGTCCAAGTTTAATTAAAAGTACATGTTTCACATATCCTTGGCAGCTCAATGCTACATAAATGCCATAGTGAGTCTTCTACGAGTACATATCACACATGGTATCTTCAATTAGTCGCCTTAGATTGAAAATGATCAAATGTAAACATTGTTGTAAGGATAACGTACATATCCCTAGAAAAGTCAGAAATATTTGATCGACTCATCATGTATCATATCATACTATGTCTAATAAGGTGCGATTCCTCCTCCCAGATATACCATTCCATTACGACGTCTCGAGAGGAGTAAGTCGGGATACAATCCCACATCCCTCCGGATAGTCATCAAATGTTGGTTCATGTTTTCATCACACATCTAATTGTAAGACTTTAATTTAATACTCTTACTAATTTGATTTTTTTTTTAACCTGTGAGGTTTTAATGAATCCCCACATACCTGTAAGGGCTGTAGTAATCTTTCTACTCCTTGTAATAATATTTCTCCCTTGTCAAAAAAAAATTAATCACAGTGAGCTTCGAGGATGCAATTTGTCTAAATCTCTTTTTTGTAAACCAGTGTATCTTCTGCGGGCACAACTGGAGAGACTAACCGATTGCTAGTGATGTAATTAATGAGCCGAAAGTGTCTATCACTGTGCTGTACGATGTTGGTGCCTAAACCTTTTCATTATATAAAAAAGTTGCGACAATTGTAGAATGTGTGGCTTAAATAATGAATGGTTGTCTAAATTCAGTAATTGGCGGTCACAAATCTTATACGACGTCATCGCACTTCGCTTCAGTATCTTATCATCCACTCACCCTACTCGTTGATCTTCACTCTTCCGTTTCCATGGACTCCAGCATCATCAAATCAACCTTCCCAATTTTCACGACAAATCCATTTTCACTTTCAGAAAGATCTCTAAGACCTTTGAAGGTTTCCATCAAACCCCCACCTCAAGACTTCGATTACAGGCTAGAAATCTCCCAAGAGTCTAGAGCTGCAATAGCTGAATTTCAACCTGAGTTGCTTGACTTGGCTGATAATGGGAGCTTGGTTTTGGTTCAGAAGAAGAGGTTTGGCCCTGTTCCTTCTTGGAGAACTGAATTCGTTGAACCTGAATCAATTTGGTTGGTGGGAACTACCCATGTTTCTAAAGAGTCCGCTATGGAGGTTGAGCGTGTCGTAAGGGCTGTGCAACCTGACAATGTCGTTGTAGAACTCTGCAGAAGCAGGCAAGCAAACCCTCACATTTCTTTTGACTGACAACATCAATTTTATTACTGTTTATTATTTCAGTTATAACAATACAACAATATATATATATATATATATATATATATATTCTTAAAAATAAGTTATTACAATATTGAAACACACTAGATACTGTAACCATAGGTATGATATGATGGTTCAATTGTTGATGTTATTGTTGTGATTTTCTTAACCATGGCTTCTATATTATCTCTACAATTCTAAACCATATATCTTGTAATTTTGCTTAAGCAATGACTCTATTTTGATGGGCATGATTGAATTGACTTATTTGGCCTGTTTACCGCCATAATCACATATGAGAGTGTTTGAGACATGTTCGTATAAGTTATGAAAATAGCTTATAGCCTGTGTGGAGACATTTTGACTTTATTTTGTCTTTAATAATAGAAATAGCTTATACACAACACTTATATGATAAATAGACGCTTAATTAAGTTGTTTATCTAAAGAGGACCTAAGGGTTTTGGAGGTTTTAGCAATATAGGGAAGCTTGTGTGCTCTGTAAATAACTCCATTTATATCCTAGTCACAACCTTGAACTATTTTTTGTGGTTAATGTGGACGTTTTTTGGTGGATGGTTAATATGAATAATGTGTTACTGTGTAAAAAAAATTGACAAAATAACTCAAACTAAAAGCTCATTTTTCCTTCCCTCTCTCTTGTCTTCCTTTGTCTACAGTTCTAAATGTTATTTTCCAAACTAAAACATAACAAGTTATGTGAATTTGTTATTTATTGTCAACCCGCATCTTAACTTCAATTACTGCAGATTTCATTTCCAGAGCTGGGATCATGTATGCTGCTGCAGATGATGAGCTTGGCAAACAGTTATTACGGTCTAATATGTTTTCCTTGAGTGGGACTGGGTTTTTTGGAGCTGTTGGTCGTAGCCTAAACCTGGGTATGCACAAATTTGTTGAACATGTCTAGTTTATTAGTCTGATAAGATTCTCTGTATTGAAGCCACTTTGACCTACAATTAATTTAAGTCAAGTTGATAAAACAAACTCTTGATGTCTATTTTTTTATTCGTAAAATTTAAAATGAACTAGTCATCATGTCACTTAAAGAATGGTACATGGTTTGAACAAATTTATGTGTCTGTCCCATATTTTTCTTAATACCCCCCTCAAGTTATTGCATGAAGATTTTATGCCCAACTTGTCGATATGTGATATGTCGAATGGGTTCGTGAATCTATCTATCTTCACACTCAACTCCTCTATGATTCTCTTTATCAGCTCCTTCATGAGAAATGTCTACACTCAATCTGTTATAAAAAATCAACATCCCACGTGCCATGACACAGAAATTATTTTGTTCTGGATCATATAATTTCCGGCTTTCTTATTGTAATAATAGTCGGCAAAAATACCCTTATGGCCCCTGCTGGAAAATTTACTTTTTTTTCTTGCCTTAGTTGTATGGAGTTTACTGTGGAGGATAGTGTAGTTAATTAAGTAACCAGCAATTAGCACATGTACGTTCACAAATAGGAAGTTGTTATTTCACACTGATCTAAGCACATTATATGATCATACAAGTGGCCATGTCAATGATATAAGGAAAGGGAGATGTTTGAAATCGAAGTCTGAGTGGTAAAAAGGAAGTCAAGTCCCACATTAGCTAGGAAAAGAGCTTAATTTAATATATAAGAGACAAGGTTCTCTTGGGTTATTGCTCGGTCCAGTGGAGAAGATCCCTTGCTTGTGCGATTCCCTGAACTCTCCAACAATATCTCATATTTATCTATATTTAGCTTAATACCACTTGGAGCCTTGGACCATTAAGATTTGATTTTGATATGTCTATCTAATATCTATAAAAGAACCCTGTTAATTGTTTATCTAAATGTCAGGTGGTCAAACTGCATTAGCACTACGATTACTTCTGGCTGCTTTTTCATCAAAGCTCTCTTCAGATATTAGCCGCCCTTTTGGTGATGAGGTAGTTTCAATTTGAAAGTATTCTATATTTGTAGCTCTTGTAAGTGGAACTTCTTTTGACAAAAAGTGGTATCTATTATGCAGTTCCGTGCTGCTCGAAAAGTTTCTGAGGAAGTTGGTGCACAAATAGTTTTGGGAGATCGACCAGTTGAAATAACAGTATGTACATATTACATATCATGCAACACAGACAAATATAATTCTTTAAAGGAAATATATTAGCTCAACAATTGTTTGAATTCTTTTATATATTGAACCATATTAAACAACTACGAAATTCTATATGATCTAGGGTGATGGAGTTTATGATTACATTTAACGTGGTAAATTACAAACACTACAATTTCCTTGTATATAATTGTCTGGCAGCTTCAAAGAGCGTGGGAGGCTTTGAAATGGTCTGAGAAGTTGAGTTTAGTGACAGCAGTTATTCGTGGGATAACATCTTCATCTGACGTATCTGCAAATAAGCTTGAGGTTGCTTCTCTTCTAGTCTAGCCTAGATATTACAATTTCAATTCATAGCATTTTTTCATGCTGCCTGTTATGGTTTATATATGCTTGGTCCTTGATTGTTAAGGAATGGAAAATCAAAGGGACTTAAATTGTCCATTAAACATAACTAACTACACTTTAAAAAAATTAAATGATATGCATAACAAGGTACTCAAAATGTTTAGTTCATCTACGTTAAGGGAAAATATAGTGCTACAAAGCTCCCGCGGCTCGCACTGAAGGACCAACCTCATTAAGGATTTAGATTTACTGTAGGCAGGCCGTAATCTTCTGGATTTATATCAACAACACATGATTGCATCGGGATTTCCTTTTCATTTATTTGATATACATTAGTAATCTACATTTTGTATCTATTATGGTTTTGTAGTTAGTAGAACAATTCATGTGGATGTGGTGAATTGTTTTGGTAATTAGTATTCTACCGTTCTTCAATTATATGTAAGCTGAGCCATAGATCAACTCAGTTTTATTGGAAAGCTTGCTATGATGGTATTTTTTGATAGACACTTCGATGCAGTTTTATTGGAACACACACGTATATATACTCAAGCTTGTATTTCACTACAACTGTACACTGTGAGAGAGTTTACTTTAGTGCTAGTTATTTGAAAAATTAAACTAACAAATGTTGTTCAGGTGCAGAAAGCAAGTTCAGATGATGGTACATTTCAGGTTTATGAGCAACTGAGTTTTTCATATCCATCACTACTGCCGCCTCTTTTACATGAACGAGATATTGTAAGTGTTTTTAGTCTTTTAATCTCTCTTTCTTCCTTTTCTTTTATTCATAGAATGGGAGTTCAGTTTCAGTTTAAAATTTGCATATGATCAGTCCTACAACTACAAGTGAACAATGATGGTTTTTGCAGTATCTTGCATGGTCTCTGAAGCGAAGCAAAGCTGTCAATAACTGTAAAAAGGTGGTGGGTGTCATTGGAAAAGGCCACATGAATGGTGTAATATATTCACTGCTATCTGATACAGGAAATTTGAGGTTTCGAGACCTTGTGGGGAAGAAATCATATAATGGGGGCTCCAGTTCCAGTGGCTTTATTGATGGCTTAGTCAAGAGTTTAGTGAGGGACACTGTCATTGGCATCATCTTATGGGCCTTATATGAATTGATCAAAGATAGAATATAAAGAAAGTGCGTTTAGTTTTTCAGTTTTGGTCAGAAAATCTCAAAAATATACGAACCAAGAGAAGTTAATTAGCTGTGCAATGTACATCACTACTCACAAGAAGCATTGATTTTTAGTTTTTAGGAAGAAAGAAAAAGGAGAGGAAGAGGGTGGAGAAAGGGGTATTGTTAGATTGATGTTTTGCAAGGTATGGGAAGGCTATCTGTAACTGTAAGTAATATTTCTCATTGATCCAAAAACATAAATGTAAAAATGTTATTTATTTGTACCTCTGTAAGTAATATTTCATCAATATCAGAGTTTGAACGGTTAGGCTGGAAGCTTCAAAAAAATTTACGAGTTACTTTAAAAATTAGAGAAATTCCATGCTTTAGGCCTTTTTTAGGGTTAACATAAAGTATTTCAGAGTATTTGTAATGAATGTTCTTTCTATTTAAATAAAAAAGTTGATACTTATTTTTTTTATTAAGTTATACCAATAATTAAAGTTTTCAGCAGGCCTGTTAAAGGGATAACTACAGTTTTTTTCTCAATAAATAATAAATAAGTTCTTTATAAATCATAAGTTTTGATTTTTTTGTTTGTCTAGAGGTCTCCGACTTCGCTTTGGTGTTCAGAGGAAATGGGCTCTGATAACTCCGAAATTTGGCTGTGAGGTAAGTAAAGCCTAGCCTAAAGTGTTCCATCACCGATGATCGAACTCTAGTACTAGTCGAACTTGTCCTTTTACTTGGGCTACTCTACTTTTTACTTGTGCTACTCTACTTGAGTAGTTTTGATTACTTTACATTAACCTAAGAAAAATCAGTTAATTAATGGCAATATAATTAATAAGAAATTATTATAAACCTTCTGAATTTGTATTTTTTTTTGGTATATTCTGAATTTGTATTTAACTTTAGTTAAAATTTTACAAATATTTGAGGTATATTTTAATAGTGTTCAGTGTTTTTAAAACTGGGTTTGGTTGACAAAGCCAACTCATGATTCAATCGAAACTAAACCTAGTCATAGGAGCCCTCTATGACTCATGAGGTGTATAGTTAGGTGTATAGTTATTGGTGGCTGAATCAAATTGTATCATGAATATTTTTTTTATTTTAAAAAACTTATTTATGATTTAAAAAATGCATATGCATATATATATATATATATATATATATATATATATATATATATATATGTGTGTGTGTGTGTGTGTGTGTGTCTGTATAACATTAGCGAGCAAGTTAGTAAAAATAGCATATGGTAATTTTTAAATTTTTAATATTTGTTTATGATAATTTTGGCAGAACACAAATCAATGTCTACACCTTCTAAGAATTCATGTTCTTCCTATCAAAAAAATATATCATGGCTCCGTTATTTATTCATAGTGATCGCACAGACAAACCCTCCCAAAAAACCTCAGTGTATTAGGAAGAAGAATGAGATAATGTAGAAATATATGGATGATTGCCACATGAATAAATTTTTTTATTTTTATTGTAAAAAAAAAACATTTTTCTTTTTGACAGCACATGAATAAATAAAGAAATAAATACGTAATAAAATAGCGAGGCATTTCTTCCATCCTAGAAATCAGGGTCTATTCTCCAAAAAGGATGATTAGACAAAATCTTAAAAATGGACCTCAAATCGTGCTCAATTAGCGCCATTCTGAGCAGAACATTCCTTTTGTAGAGTTCTAATACCAATTTGAAAATAGTATCCGTTGCAAATCTTATCAATACAAATACTCCAATGCATGAAAATCTTTGCAAAGATTTCTTTCTTCTTCATCATATCCTCAGCATATATTCACTTTGGATTTGATTTGATTTGATTTGATACCACCATGAAATCAGGTCGTTGTGCAGCTTGTAAGAATCAGAGAAGGAAGTGCCCTTCAGATTGCATTTTCTCTCCTTACTTCCCTCCTAATGATCCTCAAAGATATGCTACTGTTCACAGAATATATGGTGGTAGTAACGTTGCCAAAATGCTTCAGGTCATCATTTACTTTTATAATATTTGAGTTAGATATTTTGTCTAAATGTTTATTAACTCTTTTAGATACTATCATGCCTTAGTGATATTTGGTCTAAAATCTTTATATTATTTGAGTTAGATATGCCTAAAGACTATATTGAGATTTGTATTTTTTTTAATATTATGACATAAGAGAAAATGAAAATTAATGCATCTTCCTTCATAACATGGTAGTGTCATGTACTCATGTTTCTAAGGAAAATGAAAACATCTTTATATATGCATTCAATTCAAAGACTTGTATCTCAAAATATATATATATATATTAAAATTTGAATTTTTGCAGCAAATTCCACCCTATATCCGAGCAGAAACTGCAGAGTGTTTATATTACGAGGCACAATGTCGTATTCAAGATCCAGTTTATGGTTGTTTTGGAATTATTTCTGAGCTTGTTAATCAGATACATAACACGGAATGTGAATTAGCCAAAATCCAAGCTCAGATTAACATTCTCAAGTCCCAACTCCAAGCCACACAAGTTGTTGATTCATGTGAATCAAATTTTGATGTTTTGTCTCCACAGTTCGGCATAGAGCAGTTTCAGATTGGCGGCCCTTCAAGCAACCTTACTGCTTCAAATCAAACTTATTTCAAATCAAACTTTTGATGGATATGCAAAGATTGTCTTTGGAGACTTCATTTGACGTGTATTCTTTTTGTTATGGTTACAAAGAAAAGTTCAACTACCTTGTTTTTTTTTTTGCTTGAGCAAACTTGAAAGGATAATTGGAATTTGGAAGGAAACATCATTTGTCACTATTGGATCAATATTTGTAGGATTGATAGCCTATGTTTGCTCTCAAAGTTAAATCACTATCTTTTTTCTTTGTGTTTTAGGGTGTGTTCAATTATGTGGTGACAAAAATTGTTTTAAGAGAATTGATTTCGATTTATGTTTGAATAATTTTCAAGAAACACGATTTTCCTATATGTTTGATTGTACGCTTGGCAAAAATTGATTTTAAATGAATTGAATTAGCAAAATTCATTTTAATTAAAAGCGAGTTAAATACATAGTGATTTATGTTTCAATGCATTTCTCTATAAGGTGAATTGGTAACCAACCATTCCATGAATTATGGTTGGTTGTGGTTGTAAATGTCTATGTGTACATCTATTAATCTTAAAATTAAAATCAATTTTACTCAAAAACACCTAAACATGAAATATAAAAAAAAACACTAAACATGTCAAAATCAATTTTGTCTCTAAAAGGTTTATGTAATGACCCAAGCAAGAGAAACAAACTCAAATACCTAAGAGACTATGCGACCTAAGAAGAAGCATCTAGAAGATTTTAAAAGCATATGGGTCACCATTTTATATTCCTTTATTTTGTCTTTTAGTTAGCTTGTTATAACATTGGATTTCTTATCTTTTTAGCACAGTATGTATTTAAAGTGCTATATATACATTGAATGTAAAAGGCAAATCCATCAATGAAAGAGAATGTTAAGAGTTTTTTTATTTTTCTTTTAAAGGAGGTTCCTCCCCTCGAAATGAGCATTTCAATTTCAGTGCATTGTGTTTTGAAGGTTTACCCATTTTTGGGTACTTTACATTGGTGCATTCCCATATTTACTCTCTTGTACCCTAATTTTGTCTGACTAATTGAAAAATCCAAAAAAAGTTTTTTTTTCCATTCTCGTCGTGCCAGTACCGTTTTAATCGGGCGCGTGTCTTTAACGCTCAGCGTGCGATGTTTATTTTGATGCTCGTAGTTATTAGATTAGTTTATTATTGTTGGTACAAAGATATACAAAAAATAATAATCGAAAGTATAATAAACTTTTTAGAGCTGAATAGCCATAGTCCTTTTTATTACATGATCAACTTTTACACATATAGTAAAAAAAACAAATAGTACAAATTTTTAAAATAATTCAAAAGAGAGAGAGAGAGAGGGGGCGCAGCTTGCTGCCCTAGCTCAACCATATTGGGATTGGTCCAATATGCTTTTTCCCTTCCTTTTGGCTTTTCCCATTTCCACCAAAATAGTGATATCCTTTCCTCATTCAAATGACTGTCCTTCCCAGCACCCCTGATTGGTCTTTTTGCGCCACCCATTGCCAGCTACTGTACTTCCCAGCACCCCACTACCTAGTTGTTGTCCTTTTGATTCCTCGGCACCTCCCCTCCATCACACCAATTTGCCTATAAATATCAAACAACAATGCACACAGAAGGGGGAGAAAAAAAGGAAACGAATGTTAGAAACAAAAACCGTAATAAGTGAGGGAAATGTAGAGTAGAAGAGCCATCACTGCTGCCTTTTTCACTGCTGCCCTCAGTTTTTATCTCTCCACAACTTCCACCATATCTCCACCACAAACCACAGCCACTTCCTTCACCCATACTCTTTCACTCCATAACATTCATGTCCCTCTCCATTCTAAGAAAACACAGCCACCAAACACCACAACAACCATGAGTAAACCTCCAACTTTAAAGCCTCCATCGTTGTCGCGCGAGCCACCGAACCACCGCTGTGACCTCCGGCAAGCATCACTACCACCGGCGTTCTACCACTGTCACCACCGTCCCCTCTCCTTCTCGTTTTTTAACCTCCATAGCCACACACCAAAACAACAACATCCCAGTACCAGTAGAAACAAAAAATCCAAAAAGAGAGTCAAAAATCAAGAGAAGAAGTCTGAGAAGAAGGGAAGAACGGTTTTGATATAAACACAAATAATAGGAGAGCAAAAAATAGGCAGCAATGTAGAGGCATAGAGAGTTTTCAGCCACAATCCAATAAGTCGTTTTGCTCATCTACACCCATAAATTCATTCTCAACTCCCTCAAACCAACAATAACAAGAACAGACAGTATCCTTTCAAGATGGAAAAATCAGAAACAAAAAACCAGAGAGTTGTAAAAGTCTATACACTTCATGTGTACATCAATTAATCTTAAAATTAAAATCAATTTTACTCAAAAACACCTAAACATGAAATATAAAAAAAACACCTAAACATGTCAAAATCAATTTTGTCTCTAAAAGGTTTATGTAATGACCCAAACAAGAGAAACAAGCTCAAATACCTAAGAGACTATGCGACCTAAGAAGAAGCATCTAGAAGATTTTAAAAGCATATGAGTCACCATTTTATATTCCTTTATTTTGTCTTTTAGTTAGCTTGTTATGACATTGGATTTCTTATCTTTTAAGCACACAATGTATTTGAAGTGCTATATATACCTTGAACGTAAAAGGCAAATCCATCAATGAAAGAGAATGTTAAGAGTTTTTTTTATTTTTTTTTTAAAGGATGTTCCTCCCCTCGAAATGAGCATTTCAATTTCAGTGCATTGTGTTTTGAAGGTTTACCCATTTTTGGGTACTTTACATTGGTGCATTGCTATGGACTCACCTTCCCATATTTACTCAATTCTCCAAGAAGTTTTACGTTCCCAAGAAATCTCTTTCCATGAAATTTCCTCCCTCAACCATGAACTTTCATGCACCAACCTCAACCTCTCAACGGTCAACACACACCACCTCCATGGAGCTCATACAACTCCTTCAACCAACAACCCACACTCTCTCCCATAGCCCTTTGTCATCATCTCAGTCGCTACTCAGCTTCAGAACCCCTCACCCCACCACCACCAAACCTTGCACCACTTCATGTGTCATATACCGTCACAAATTCATCACCATGGACCTCCTACAACACCTTTCACTATCAGCCAACACCCACTGCCCCTAACCTAAACCTCCATAGCCATGACCAACCCCTCCCCTTTTCACCTCAACCTCCTCTAAATGTTCCTCCTCCACCAATATCATATACCAAGCCTGAATACCATGGCATTTTGCCTACTCCAGATGAAGCAGAACCAAAAAAAATATTTAGAGTTCTTGATATAAGAAGAAGAAGAAGAAGAAGAAGAAGAAGAAGAAGAAGAAGAAGAAGAAGAAGAAGAAGAAGAAACATCGGAACCACTACACATTGTTCAATCTGAACACCTCAAGGTATCATATGATGCTCCGCCAACAATAACCGAGGATGCCACTGTAACAAAATTGATTTATGTTACCTCTCTCACCATCTACTTCGAACCACCAACCCATGTTATCTCCTTTCCTTCCCCAACGTCACCATCATGACCACCAGAACTGAAGCCCACAGACCCAAGTTTTTCGATGTCCACGGAGCCTCCACCTCCACCGTCTTACATTCCTTTCCACGAGCTCACTCTGCCTGAGTCACCACCACCTCCGAAGCCACTTGAGCCAAGCTTGTTTGTAGGAAAAACGGAGTCGTTTACAGCGACTACATTACTATTTATTTCACCTCAGGAACGTAACAAAATTGTCCTCCCTAGTGTTAATCTAGTTGTTTCTAATACTTCCTCTCAACCGCTAGATTTTATTAATTTCCCTAGTTCTTCATCTGAACCGCTAGTTACAAATACAATCCATGTGCTATTTGCTCGAGCCAATAATGCGCAGCCACGTAGCACAAGACACTCATAAGTTTTTTACTTACACTTCTTAAATGTTGTAACCGTTTCTCACACGCTCTCACACTTTTTAAATGCGCAGCCACCTTAAAAAATACTGGCCTATTTTAAAGGAGGTCCCTCCCCTCGAAAGGAGCTTTTTAATTAAAAGCAAGAATACAAAGTGATTTATGTTTCAATACATTTATGTATATGTGAGTTGAACACAATAAATAAGGAGAGTAAAAAACACATTTGGAGGCAAACGTTAAAGAATTTAATTTATATACACAACAGGTGTATACGTGTTTTACATTATCTACCACTTACAAGTTGACACATTATTAAAAATAAGTTAGTCAATTGGTAACCAACAATTCCATGATTTGTGATTGATTGTAGTTGTAAAAGCCTATACACTTCATGTGTACATAAATTAAACTTAAAGTTAAAATCAATTTTACTCAAAAACACCTAAACATGTCAAAATTAATTTTGTCTCTAAAAGTTATATGAGAAGGCAAGGTATCACACTCTCATGAAGATGTTGGCGAAGTTATTGAATTACAAGAAAGAAGGGGTTTTACAAGAATAGGACTGTCGACTCGAGGAGAGAGGGTGGTGGGGAATAGGATGATAACATGTTTCATGCTCAAACCACATTATTGGCGAGTGACTTGTGAGTGGGAAATTAGGAAAAAAGAAAATTGTTGGTTGGATTGAGTTTGGAGTGAGAAGAAGTTCTAGTTGCGATGGAAGGGGGGAAAGAAGATGATAGTATGAAAAAGAAAAAGAGAATACATATTTAGGGAAAATGGATTAGGTACCTTGAGCATTAGGTGCCTTGGTATCTTTATTTTATTTTTAGCCATTAGATAAATCACATGGTTCTAATTATGACAAGTGTCCACCCCCTACTATCACAACCCCTACTAATACAACCCCTACTATAACAACTCCTAACAACCCCTACTATCTTATCATAACCCCTACTGGACACGTGTCAAATTTACAACCACAGAATTGATCCAACGGATAAAAAGTAAGGAAAGGTACCAAGGTACCGCGCCCTCAAGGCATGCAATCCGTTCCCACAGATTTAGGGTTCCAAAGAGATTTTGTTTTTTTTGTTTTTAATATTTTATTATTGTAATAAGTGACGTAACATCTAAGGAACTTCATTAATTGATGTAACAACCACGTGTTATGCTTAAAACAAATGTCATGTCAATTAGCGACTAGGCGGGGGTGTTTAATAAGAATGGGCCCAGTAATACAACCCACTTTTTAGGGCAATAAGTCCAAATTGGCCTCCTTTGGCACCCATCAGTTTTTCAACAAAAAAAATATCCAATCGAAGGACTAGCATGCAAAACTCGAAAGGTAAAAGAAGGGTGCCTGAGCAAAACCGGAAAAGGACAATCTCATCCAAACCATCCATCACATTATATGCATTGGTCAAAACCAAAAATCTCTCTCTCTCTGCTTAGTTAGGGTTTCATTTCAACTGAACGAACGCCTCTCAATTCTCTTCCAAAGGTTAGCTCATCATCGAATCACTCAATTCCCAGATTTTCATTCAACATTGTTTTTATCTCTTCTCTCTAACTTGCAGGTAAAACCCAGATCTGAGATATCAACGCTTCGATTCAAGCTTTGTGCTGATTCTCGCCAACCAATCGGTTTCACACCTCATCTTTTGGTCTGTTCCAGATCCAATAACTCTGCCTCCTTTGTATACCCGTTTCCCCCCTCTATTAATTGCGTTTAAATCCCTTTTTGTTATATAACCGTGACAACTGCCAAGGAAGAGTATTACTTCAATTTTTGTTACTGTTAATTTTTCATTTGTAGCTTGTAAACATACTGCCTAGTTTTTCTAGAAATGATTAATTTATTCTTTTAGCTGATGAACATGTGTAGAAGCTCCAGGTTATTTGTGAATTCTCGAGTTAAGACTCAAAATGGATTTTTTCTGTTTGAAAGTTATCTAGTTAGGCTTTGCCATGCATGCCCGGGGTGGCTTTAATTTTTGAATATTGGTAAATTTGTGTTCAGGGAAAATGAAACCTATTTTCTGTGGAAATTTTGAATATGATGCCCGGCAGTCTGAGCTGGAGCGGCTTTTTAGAAGATACGGCAAGGTTGATAGGGTGGATATGAAGTCTGGTAAGGTTTTATTTGTGTTTCTATCTTTAATTATCCCTTAGTACATTTTAAGATATATGAGGTTGAACTTAGGATTTTTGGGTTTTTACTACGAAAAGGGTTTACTGGTGAAACATAGAGCCTATAAAAGGTCGAACTTTAATGACTTAAGACCTGTTATTCTCAAATTGAGCAGATTATAAAAAGTTATAATAGAAAAAGTTTAGTGTGTGTATAACAGTTATCCACGTGTTTTAGACCAGATTGCTGCTTTGTTTGGCTAAATTGAATTCATAAAGGAGCACTGAGTTTATGTTACTTGGGAACCCGTGATTTAATTAATATCAATACTATTCAATTCTGTAGTTAGGTAGAAATACTATCATACTTATCTGCTCCAATGGATTTCACAATGAGTTATGGTGGGGCAAGGTCTCCGTCCTGGTAAAAATATAAGGTTGTTTAAAGTAATAAATTGGTTGATTTATAATTTTAAGCATTTCAAATTGAGAAGTGGAAACATTTGGAAGTCAAAGTACCTCCATGGTTTGTCATCCAAAGCAGTACATTCCAGTCGGGAGTAAGACTAAACATTTCATATGTTGCACATTTGCAATTAAACCTTTACGACATCCAGCAGTAATGGAGCAGCATCAGAGACGTCTTCCGATGTTTGGCGCCTCCCAACCTGTGATTCATCAGCTATGTAGCATCTTCCAAATTCAGCGATTCAATTTCACGAGTTGGACCTTGGTGTATGGCACCTTGTTGAGCATTTGTTGGGGGTTCAAGATATCTTTAAGCACAAATCATGTTTTTTGAAGCATCAACCCCCATACTCAACATTTTCTTTGGCGCAGGATTATCATGGCATATCCATTGACTTTCAAGCTAATGGATGGGCTTTTTCAGGAACCTATTTCCTGCCTGTGATGCACATCTTCTTTTAATGAAGAACCGTTCAATTTGATCTGCAATGGCACAATTCCACGCATTCCTCAGTCACACTTGCTTTTCAATTTTCATGCCTTTTGCCCACCTTCACTTTTGGACATGTTTCGAGGTTGAAATATTGCCAACCTCACAGCAGAGGAAGCAGAATAGATGGAGAAGGCACTCACTTTCCACTGACCCACCATGAGACCTACACTTTTGGATTCTTGTTCTTGACACCAATTTGTTTATTACTCAAGGTCTGTTACTATTTCTGTTAGTCAAATTAGTTTTAGAAATAACGAGGTTTACCGAAATTTTAATTTCCAAGATGTTAGTGTTGAGATTGTTTTTGCATATCAGAAGGGTTGGTTGTCGCATCACAAAGGAAGTGTTCATTGAACTAATTTACTGAATTGTCTATTTTCAGTTTAATGATAAATAATGATACTAAATTGTAAAAATGTTTACTTGTTCAGGATTTGCTTTTATCTATATGGAAGATGAAAGAGATGCCGGGGCTGCAATTCGTGCTCTTGATCGTGCAGAATTTGGACGAAAGGGACGCAGACTTCGTGTAGAATGGACAAAGGTAAGTGCATCATTAGTAGTTTTTTTTACAAGAAAACTGTTTTTCCTGCTATGTTTATAATTTTTGAGTACTTTGTGTTGCAGAATGACCGTGGCACTGCCATCAGAAAGCCTGCTGTTTCAAGAAGATCTTCAGCTAATGGGAGACCATCAAAGACTTTATTTGTAATTAACTTTGATACATTCAATACCAGAACGAGGGACTTGGAGAGGCACTTTGAGCCATATGGTAAGATTGTCAGTGTGAGAATCAGAAGGAATTTTGCATTTGTTCAGTATGAAACAGAGGATGATGCTTGCAAAGCACTGGAAGCTACAAATATGAGGTAATCAGTGTATCTGTAAACTTCTTTTATTATGCAGTAAATAAAGTGTCTTGGTCGAAATTTTTGTCTTTTGAAACTATCATTGCATTGGGCTCCTAGTCACATGATCATTGTTAACTTAAGGTGAATTTTGTGCATGGTTTGGTATGTCTCTATACCTGCGTCCTTTAGTCAGTTTGCATGGGCAAATGTAATGTTATCATGATCATGATGGATGCCCCTTGATTTTAAATTGTTGGCAATTTGACCCTCACTACTTGTTTTTGTAATTGGTTTGCAACTGGAATAGGATCCTGAATTATTTTCAAATCCTTATTTGCAGCAAGTTGTTGGATCGGGTTATTTCTGTTGAATTTGCTGCCAAAGATGATGATGATAGGCGAAATGGGCATAGCCCAGAGAGAGGCCGTGATCGTCCCCGTGACAGAAGCCGTGATGGAAGGCGATCACCCAGTCCTTATCGTAGAGAAAGAGGTAGTCCTGATTATGGTCGTGGAGGTAGTCCATATAAGAGGGAAAGGAGTAGCCCCGATTATGGGCATGGCCGCAGCCGTAGTAGAAGCCCTCATCGGAGAGAGAGAAGTAGTCCTGCTTATGGGCGTAGAAGCCCTAGTCCATATAGAAGAGTCAGGGATGATCCTGAACGTGAAACCAACCGCAGTCCGTATCACAAGGAGCGAGCGAGGGCTGACCAGTCTCCCTCCCGTAGTCCGGGAGAAATAAAGGATTCAAGCCCTGAAAATGGTCATGGCGCTGGCCATAGTCCTTACGATACTGTGAAAGCTAGCCCTGAAAATGGCCATGGCTCCAGACCTAGTCCTGATGCAAAAGGGAACTCTAGCCCATACAATGGTTATGGAGGGAGCCCAAATACTATGCCTGAACCCAGGGACAGTCCCAACTATGGTGGTCCGGAAAGTCCCATGCATGAACAATACCGCAGGTTTGCATACATTTATATAGTAGTTTGTTGGAGTTTTTATTGTTATTGTTTATTACATTCTGCCTTTTTTAAATCCGTATGTTCTTATGTTGTTTTAATTGGGTACATTTGCAATAATGCAGCCAATCACCTCCTGCAGAAGAATGATTTCAGTCGTTGTTCTTTAGTCCTTGATGAAAAAAAGCCTGAAGGGCCGACTGATTGTATAATCGAGTCATGACAGGACTAGATTTAATTTCAGCAAATTGCTTTAGTGTAGTGGCGATAAAGCTCTGAAACTTTTTGTGGTGTGACAACTTATCTGTCCTTTATTCATTTAGATAGTTCCATGCTTAATTGCCAGCTTAATGTCAAATAGTGGTACTATATCTTCATCAATACTTATTATCCAACTTTGTAGTCTTATAAATGTTTTTTTTTGATAAGCAAATGTTAGTGGGGCTGGGGGAATGTTAGTTTCCGGGTTTGAACCCTGGACTTTTTTTTTGCAATTTTGCAACTCCTTCATGTCCCTTAGCTCGCCAACTAAGCTACCTTTTTGGGAATGTTAGTCTTATAAATGTTTTTTTGTCGCCAAATCCTTGTGTGCCCATGAAGCATCAAAGCTTTTTGATTGCATTTTATATTTAAAGCAATATTGGATAAAAACACATTCTCTGTCAGCTTATGGGTTCTAAAATGGAGCCTATCCTAGCAGCACTGGCAGATCTAGGATATTGAGTCGGGAGGTGTAAAAAATTTTAAACACGCACGGCTAAAAATATAATGAAAAAATATTTACTATATTTATATAAATAGAAATTAGGGGCATTGAATTTGAAATGGTGGAAAACTAGAAATGTGTGGGAGTGAGTGTGGTGCATTGGTGCAAAACCAGGTGTTTAGGTGTAAAAAATATTTAGGGTGTTCAAAGAAATATTTTAATAGTTATTGGTGCTAATTTTTTTTGGTTGTGCGGTTGGCCTAGAGATGTGGATGGATCCTTTGAGGCATAATGGACTAATGATGTAATTGGTTGTGGAATTGGTATGAATCGATCGGTCTTAGTCAGCCAAATTAGAGTAAGCCACGAGTTGGCATATTTCTTTTTGTTCAATAATGCAATATTTCATTGATAACAGACAAAATTTATTAAAACATTACACAGAATGTAAGTTAAGGCTCAAAAATAAGCATCATACCAACCCACGGGCAAACAGTCAGGCCTACAATAAACTCCTAAGAAATTACATTAAGCACAAGAAGCACTAGAATATGCACTCATCACAACCAAGTAAAAGACAAATTAAAAACTAAAAACAAGACCCAATGGGCCAACCACTTAGGTTTTCCAATCTATTGCAAGGAAAGACCAAAAAGCCCCTCCAAAACAGTAGTAGCCAATACCTCTATAACCCTAAGCAAGCTACCGTCAATGACCATAGTAACCAAACTACAACCACAGAACAAGCACCGCTATTGAGCAAAATAAGAGGCTCCACAGAGAAGATAACAAGAGATCCACGTAGTTGGTGTGGGAGGAAAGACGGAAAGTCGAGACTTTTCTCGTATTTGAAGGTCGAATGGCCCCGAGGGCTCTTGATTTGAAACCGAGGAGCTAAAGAAATTAAGGCGAGAAGATGCCAGTAAACAGTAACTAGTGGAGAGGAGAGGCAAATGAGTGTGGCTCTAGAAGTAAAACGAGGCAGTGGAGGTGGGGAACCGTGAGAGAAAACATATCTGGTAGGTGGGGGTGGGGTGGGGTGGTTGGAACCATATCAGAGGTGGTATGGTCTTGCGGTGAGCATGTTGACATTCTCTTTTTCTGCTAGGAAATTGACCTAATCAAAAGCTCATATTGTTGTGTGTCTTATATTTTACTAATTGTGACTCTTTCTACGATGTAACATGCAAGGGCCATGAGCTCGGTTTGAGGGCACGATAGAAGCAACATTCTTGGAGAAAAGTCGACGTTGGTGGGGCTCTAAAATATAAAATCTAAAATGTTAAGTCTAACTCAAACCCACAAACCATTGTGAATAATATAGTGGGGGGCCCCATAAAGAAACTATGGTAGACTATGATATCATGTTAGATTTTGGATATAACTAAACCCCAACAAATCATTTTATTAGACAAGAATTATCGACGCTTTATAAGCTATTTTTAGACATTGTCAATGTGAGATTTGGATTTTTTTTCAATATTTATTATAACAAAATTTACTAGTATAAACTAGTATTACATACTCTCCATCAACATGAGTTGGTCCAAGTGGTAACTGGACTTGGATCCCACCCCAAAGTCTCGGGTTCGAATCTTGGGTGTGACAAAAACTCTGTTGGGAGGGGAGAATCACACGGATCGGCAAAGTTGGGTACTCGTGGCCAACCAAGTTCCCCAACGGAGATTAGTCACCGGCAAAGTCGGTGGAAACTATGCACCAATGACATGGTAACAAAAAAAATGTATTACATACTCTCCTAAAATCTATTTTTCCTATAATTATTCTTTTAATGATTTCATATTGTTTTATTAAGATATTAGTAAATTTTTAAATCGACAATTTTTTAAGAAATATAATAATAAAATATATATGCATTAAAAAGTATATTAATATGCTAGTTTATATATAGGCCTTGAGAGCACAACTAGTAGTAAAAGTGTAAAACACAAGTATTGTGTGTATGAATCCACAATGCTCCACTTTCCTTTCCTCCTCCATATCCTTCACGTCCGACCATTTATCTTAATAGACACACTGTACTTTGACATCTGATTTTATTTCACGAAGCAGCCACATTATACTATTTTATTTTTCAAAACTTGTTTACTTTGCAACACGACAATGAATATAATTAGACATCCGAACTAAACTTGTTTACACAGCCGATATCCTTTTTAAATAACATGCGCCTCAAAAAGTTGAATTATTCTGTTTTCCCAATACAAATAAGATTTAATTTATATATATCGAGGATGTAGCATTCTTTTACGACGTTCATTAATCATGAAAAAACACGTCTTAAAAATTGTTTGATTTCATTTCAACTACGATAAAAGTCACTTATAAAATAATTTTTAATTAGTTGATAGTGTAAAAAAATTTATACCGACAATACATGCCAATTAAACTCATACAAATAATAGAATTAAATAAGTAATATTAGTTATAAAGTTATACATAACGTGCACTTTAATCAGTTGAAAATAGACAATTGTGAACGAATGCTGGTGATGAATAATCTAAGAGAAATAATTGGTAGTGATATGTTGAATTTTTTTATACACAAGCAACATTATTGTAGTTAAATTCCTTAATCCACCCGTGATTTAAAATTACACAAAAAAGAAAGAAGATCATCCTATTAATCTGTCTCTATCTCTACCCTACCCTCTATTCCCTTAGCAGCTAAAGTACAAATTCCTAGAAGATTTCTCAAATTCACTATCTATTTTTTTTTGTTCCTTTGAAAAAAAGAAACCAAGATTAATCAAAGTTAGACTTAAATTCATGATTGTTTGTCTTAACCTTAGTTAGTCAGCTAATGATTAAGAATCTTCCTTAATTTCAGCTTTAAGTGGCTTCTCAGCATCAACTTCATTGCTGTCATCAACAACTAATCCAGTTAATTTCTTAGCTCTCTTAGCTTCACCATCCCAATCCGTTTGACTCAGAACCAACAACATAGTCAATGCACATGAAGCTTGAGCAGCCAACAAACCAATCCACAAACCTTGAAAATCAAATCCAACAAAAAAAGCTAACCATATTGCCACAGGCATTCCCACAATGTAGAAACAACCAAGATTGATATTTGCTCCTACTTTTGGCCTTGCAGTTCCCCTTAGAACACCACATCCTGTTGTTTGTGGACAGTTTCCTAGTTCACAAAGTCCTATAATAGGTAACACTAAAGATGTAAGGGTAATTATGTCTTTGTCTTTAGTGAACATATTGGCCCATATGTTTCTAACCATCACAGCAAAAGCCAAAGCTGACACACCCAATATGAAGCTACAAGATAGTCCCACTATAGCAGAAAGTCTTGCTTTTGATGCTTTTTGTGCACCTAGTTTATTACCAACTCTAGTTGATACACTGAAGCTTATTGATGATGGGAAAATGTATAGCAAAGAAGTTGTTTGAATTAAAATTCCCATAGAAGCAACAGTTGCTCTTGGATTTATCAATAATCCACATAGCAAAATCATGATCTCATACCACCACCATTCTAGACACACTGAAATACAACTTGGAATAGCTAAATTTAGAAGTGGTTTCCATTGTGTGAAACATTCTAAAGAGAAACCTCCCCATGTTTTTTTGTGTGTACCTGAGAAGACTATGTAAAGAATTAAAGAAGCAACAAGGTTGAAATTTGTACACACACCACTTAAAGCTACACCTTTGATTCCCATATTAAGGTGAGAAACAAAAAAATAGTTTATTGGTATGTGAAGAAAAATAGCTAAAGTAGCACAAAGGGTAAGAGGCAGAGTAATGGATTGGCTTCTAAGGTAAATTCTTAAAGGGTGTAAAAAAGATTGTGCTAAGAGGTCAGGAATGGAATAAAGAAGATATGTTTGTGCTTGTGTAGCTATAGCTTCTTCTTGACCACATAATAGAAGGATATGCTTTGTGTAAAGCCAGAGTATTGATATTGGAATTGAAGTGAAGAGGAGTAAAAGAATGGTTCTTTGTAAACATAAACCAAGGAGGGTGAATCTTTTTGCACCAAAGGCTTGTCCACAAATTGGTTCCATTCCTACAGCTAGACCTGAGAGGATTGAGTAACCGGTAATGTTAGCGAAACCAACCGCTAACGAGCCACCGGCTAAGGCGAGGTCGCCTAGGCGACCCAGGAAGATCATGGATATCACTGAACGGCAATATAGTAAGAGACCTGTGAGGATCATAGGGAGAGCAATTTTGAATATGGAAATGACTTCTTTGTAAGCACTCTTAAGATGAGTTTTTTGGATTCGCATTGTAATTGGATTCTCAATCTCTTCTATGGATGTTTGTTTTTTGATCAATGGATTGGTCATCACGTTGTTATCATTGTTGTTTGGTTCTTTGATTGTAACTACTAGATACTCATCATGATTTGAATTGCATTTGCAATTGCAATTGCAAGGGAGTTGAGAATTTACTTGACACATATTTTCTCTCTTTTTTGTGTTTGTATCAAGGAAAAGAGAATGATTAGAAAGAAGAGAAGACTTAGAATTATTGAAAGGGATAGATTAGAGGGGGGGTTGTACGATTGGTTTTGTGGTGCCTTTTATAGGCTTTGAATCACCACTCTTGGAAAGGCTAAAAGATTCAACATCGACCGGCCTACAAAAATTATATTATATAGTAGTATATATATCTTCAAAAAAAAAATTGTTCATTCTCAATACGAGGGGGACATATAAGCTTTGGATTAACGTTTGAATTTTGTTTTTTTTAATAAAGTCCAATCAAAGTAAAAACTAGAGGGTTATAAGTTTTTAACTTACGTATATGCTAAAAGACATGAGAGAGAGGATAATCCAAAAGTGATAATTTAGACACTAGTAACATTTTGTATAGTATTAAGGGTCGTGTTGCTCTAGACAAAGTTGTCTTTGGACAGTTAGATAAGGATAAATTTTTGTAAGGAAACCAAAAGCCAAGAACCCGTTAGAGGCCATCAATGTTCAACCTTGATATATAAGGAATCGTGCATCAATATTAGGGGTATGAATTATTGTTTTATTTGTCTCCTTCATATATAGCTGGGATAAGGCCACTTAATGCCAGCGTGTTATGCTCTTTTGTATTTCATTGTCGATATGTGCTGTCTATTACTAACATAACTACTAGATTTAATCATTTAAGTCCTTTTTGAATCTAAAGAGTCAGTTGGGATTACTCTGTCGTTGAAGTTAGTTAGTTAACAAAGAACATTCATCTTGACTTTTTTTAAAAATGTCAATGATTAATGGTACATATGGTACAATGGGCCAAAGTGCAAAAGCAGGTTGGGTTGGGCCATACTAATTATCTATTGGGCTATGTTTATGCATGTAGCTCAGACTAGCCAAAAAACTGTGGCAGCGGCCCGGCCCGGCCAAATTTTAACAAAGTAAAGCATAAAAAGATAGGTCCAGTCTGGCCTATGGACCAATTGGACTGAGCCAAGATATTTTGATTCTTTTTGTGTCTCTGATTTTGGAGCCCAGCCCAGTGCGAAACATTGGGCCATCAGACCGACTCATTAGACTAAGCCAAAACTGGCACCTGTACTATTCGCCGTTACTAATTATGACTTGAGCTTGGCTCTTGAATTCTTTCGTTAGTTGAGGGTTTTAGATATATGAGGTAAATAGGATCAGTCATCTATTAGGATTACTAGGTCGACCAACTAATCAACAAGTACTCGAAGCTAAGTAAGAGGGAAGGGGACTTCCATTCATACTCGGTCGAGCAAGGCGCCGCGTTGCTCGACAAAGCTATGGAGATTTTTGTTTAATTTCATTTGCCTTTCATAGCGCTTGATGAGGAAAACGCTATTAAATTGTCCTATATACAAAGCGCCCTCCCCAACACCCGTTATAACTGGTTTTCTAAAAATATAAAGAACATTCTAATAACGGTAAGCCGCTTTATATATAACAGCGCTTCGTCAACTAAACACTATTAAATGATTGCTATTAAAAGCAGAATATGGCATGGTGTATCGCTATTTAAAGCAAAATCTGGCCTGGTGTCTTCTGCTCTCCCTCGCCATTCATTCTTTGTTCCTGTATGATACAATGTCGACAATGCGATGACAGTGCAGCTATCTCAATTAAGCTCACCCAAGCGGCAGCACCAACGTGCAATGGTTCTTTCTCGATTCTCACCCTCTGTGTGATTTGTCTCTCACTAGGACTTTTTAGTTGGTTTGTCTCTAATTAGTGTATTAACACTCTTGCTTGTATTTCGACATGATTTGTATTTGGATTCTATTGTCTTGATTTGCAATATCTTATAAACGGATTGGAGTATGACTCATGCTCCTTTAACAATGTTTTTTAGGTTATAAAAAAAACTATAGAACCAAATTTGCTTTATTGAAAAAGTACGGAGATTTAATTTAAGCAGATTAACAACATGGACTAAAACCATACATTGGTGAAATTATTATAAAGACAAAAAAAGATAATTAAGCCAATAAATTAGTAAAGTCAAAGGTTGCACCGTTTGAAATATGGATAAACGTATTATTAAAGTAATTATTATAATTAATTTGTTTTGCCAGCTTACTCGGCCCAAATGACAGATTGGGTACCAACATGATGTGGCACAAGTGATACATATTTAGGTGTCTTAACCATTTGGTCCTGGTTCGATTCCTTGTTGGCGCATATAGAAAAACATTTGTTGGGAAATGTCAATCCCTTAAATGGATCTTTGTTACCTCGAAGAATTAATCTCAAATATTGTGTGTAGAGGATAATTGGTTTACAAAAAAAAATGACAGATTGGGTTGGTGCTCTCTGCCCATCAATCCATTGTAGCCAGTCCCACCAATCTTAATGGGCCACAAGCTGGTTGGCCCACCCTGGGCAGCCAAGTTAATTACATTTTTAAATTTTTCTTTCGGTTCTAAACTTTTTTAAATAATTTCTAATGTTTCTTTTTGGGTGTTGTGGCGGGCCAACTGCCATAAAACGTTTCAAGGTTTTTCCTAAATCAACGAGACTTATTCTTCATTTGGGAGTGGGGACATCCACTTACCAGTCACTTTTTTCTCGGGAAGTGAAAGGATACTTCGATCCATGATTCGAAAAGTAGTCTTTAAGGCCTAGCACCACTGGCAAAATCAACATTTTTAGGCTGAATATTTTTCGTGATTACCCTGGTTCAAATCCGAAATTTTCACTTTACATGTGTGGATTTACGAGTGTGTTTGCCACTCCGTCTGCTAGAACTGTCAAACTGGGCCACCCAGCCTTGCCTAGACCACTGGGCGAAAGCGCAAAAGCGGGTTGGACTTGGCAAACCCAATTGTACTAAGTTGTGTTTTTCGTAACCTAACATGACCCACTCCAATTTTTAACAAAAGAAACCACAAAAAGTGTTCAAAAAAACGTAAAAAGCAGGCCTAATCTGGCCCATGAGCCAATTGGACTAGGCCAAAATGACTCACTTCTCTTTTGCGCCTCTATTTAGCGAGTTTAGCCCAACCAAAAACACTAAACTATTAAACTGACTCGTTAGGTTGAATCAAAATTGACACATCTACCGTATGCAGACAAAAAGAATCCAAAAAGTATATATTGAATATCAATGTTTTTTTTGGTATTTAATAGCAATGTTTTTTATGTACAAACTTTGGCTTCATTTACATATTTAATCACCTATATATCATCATATATATAATTAGAGATGTCTTTGGAAGTGATTCCTACAGCACTATCAAAGGTCTTTTTCAATTTCGATCTATCAACGTATAGAGCTATATACTATTTCATCATATCAAATTCTTTAATTAAAAAAGTGTGTTATTTCATAGTTTTCTGCATCACGGGGTCATTTGCAACTAGATTTTTGCATCACTAAATGACCACTCGATATAATCAAAATAAATATAAAGATCTCATATCTTTGTGCAATCCTTTGACAAAGACAAAATGGGGGACTATACATGAATGTATAGGCATATACAAAATAAATGTCGCGATTAGCCTGACTCATGTCTCTAAAATGATCATAATCATTGTTTGATAAATTGTCTAAGTTAATTAATAAACTAAAAATGTTTCTTCCTTGGCTGTTACTACCCAAATTAAAAGTATGGCTATATTAGATTCGATTTAATTCATAATTTTTTGTCGGAATAATTTAAGGGGCTTAAGCCCAAGCATTAAGGAACAAAATCAAAAAGAAGGGGGAAATAGAAATAAAAATAAGAACTCCATAAAAAAATTGAAATCGCAATTTAAGGATAGACTGTACTTTGCAATGCATCAGTTATTTAGTTGCCTTTATCCATAAAGCTTAGTTCAACTGACAAATGTCGAAATTGTTAAGTTAGATATTTCCACTCGGGTTCGAACCCGAGACATCGCAGTTGTGTGCGAGTTTCAAGTAACACTTACTATTTTATTTACGAACCCCACAAAAAGTTACTTAGTTGCCTTCGTGAAAGAGATCGATGAATTGAACCCACAACTTAAGAAAAAAATTTATTTGCCAATAGATAGGAAGCTCAACCCCTCTCAAGAAAATGTAGCCATGTGCACCGGTAGACTTACGACCCAAGGAGATGTGATTTTTTATAAAATCACGCATTGTTAAAAATATCATAAATTGAAATTTTAATATATTAAATTAAATAAATTATACATCTCATAAATGTTTTGAAATTATTGAATAATAAATTATTTGTCGATGTTATTGAATACACCTCTGCCAATATATAAATCACTAGAGAATCGTTCATCTTTATTAATTGACTGATACAATGTCTCACAGTCAACTAAATTTAGAAGTTGGGGTTGCAAAATTTTAAATTGAGATATGTCAAATAAAAGTTTTATAGAAAAAATAAAAGTATTTATTTATTTTTCACGGGATGCAACTGACTCTGAGGTATTCACACGTTTTCTCTTGCATGTGTATTCTTTTTGGGAATAGTAATTCACTTTGATTTTGATGTAACTATTAACACCCACTTTAAAAAGGACCTGAATCCACTGCAGTCAAATGTGACTGCAGTCACAGCACATCACCCTATGAATATACCATTGAATCTTTTAAATTTCAATCCTGGCCTCTAATATTTTTCAAATTAAAAAAAATTAAAAAAGGTGAGGAAGAGAGAGAAAGACACATGAGACTGCAGTGGATTGATATCCCTTTAAAAATAGGTATGCAAGTAGAGCTGTCAATGGGCCGGGTTCGAGCCGGCCCGTCCCGGCCCATCGGGCCAAACAGCGTATACGGGCCGGGCTGGGTCGGCCCGATATTTTGATGGGCTGCAAAATTTACGGCCCGAGCCCGCTCACCACCAGCCCATGGGCCAACGGGCCAACCCAACGGGCCACAAATCATTGACTTTTTAAAATTTTGACAAAAATAGTTTTAATGTCTCGTTAAAATATGGAGCTGATACAATTTATGACTTCCACGGTGTAGTTTACAATTTCGCAGTACTTTAGTGTTTGCTAACTTTAATTAACTTTTTTCCTTTATTTCATTGGACATGACGGGTACAATACAAACAGAGAAAAGTGCTTCTTTTTCTTAAAAAAATTGCTCTATTTTCTTTACTTTTTTATTAGAGATTTACACAAACGGATGAATATTAGAGATTTACACAAAATTTATTTACTTTTTTATTGGACCATATTTTAAAATTTTAAAACTAAAACAAAAAGTAACGGGCCGGCCCGAAGCCCATCGGCCCGGCTCGGCCCGACCCAATACTATCATCGGGCCCATCGGGCCGGGCCAAAAAAGATACCGTTGATTTTAGGCGACTAATTTTAGAGCCCAGGCCCAACCAAAAAATCGGGCCATTGGGCCGGGCCCAAATTGACAGCTCTATATGCAAGTAATATGAGCCTCAAAGATCGAGTTTTGCCTAAATTAACTTCACACATTTTTTACGCCTGGTCTAACTTTCTTGAAGTCCAATCAATGTTTTTAAAACCGGACCGGAGATCGAACCGGCGAGACCTCCCGTTCATGGTTCAATCGGTTCAACCGGTTCAACCATGGTTGAACCGGATAAGTAATTTATTAAATAAAAAATAAAAAATATTAAATTTTGGAGAAAAAAGTAAATTTAAAAATAAAAAATTGCATTTCGGGCGGTTCAAACCGGTTCAACCCGATTCGGTTCCCAGTTCTTTCCCGGTTCAAAGCGGTTCTTGGCGGTTCAATCCGGTTCTAGGGCGGTTCTTTGGCCTGCAGTTCAAATGGGGTTGAACCAACCGGCCAGGGGTCCGGTTCCCGGTTCAACTGGTTGAACCGGCCGGTGCAGTTTTTAAAACCTTGAGTCCAATATGACTTGTTAGTCTGTCTATCAGTCTTTTAATTAATTATGACATAATTTTATCACTAAATCAATTTATAGATTCAAATATTTTATGTGCGTGCAAATGCTACATTTTAGAAGGGTAAATAAGTATGTCATTTTAACATATAAAAAAAATCTTAACATAATAATTAAAGCAAAAACAATTATCATACTATTCACATTGATCGACATGAAAGGTCTAAGATGCTTTTTAGGTGGATTATAGTGTTATCTATTTAGCTAAATAAACTAGTCGAATACCCGTGCATCCGCACGGGTTGTATCGTTTTTTGTGTTTGTATTGAACTGAAGTTGTGCATTTGAAATCCTGGAAATACTAAAATTTTGAATGTAGATGAAGTAGATAAGTGTTGTAATATATAATTATAGTGCTACATACATAAAAGGCTTCTATAGGTAGTTATTGAAATATGAAAGCCTGAAATTCAACATAAGTGGCAAGTAATATTAGCAATTAAACAAAATGAGCATGAAGTAAGTAGCAAAAATGATGCTTAAATTCAAAATGTATCAAATATTACAGCCTGAAGTTCAACATAAGTGGCAAGTAATATTAGCTATAGCATTCAAAATGAGCATCAATTAAGTAGCAAAAATGATGCTTAAATTCAAAAAGTATCGATCCTTCTAGTCTCCAAACAGAATTCTTCATTAGAGAGTATCTTCTTGGCACCTAAAATATTATATATTTGGGGACAACAGTTAAAATTCTACTCATAAAAAAATGGTAATGATATATTGAAATAGTTTTAATATACTTACGATAGTTATATATTTTGGAAGACCTCCTTGAAGACAACATTTGTTGTTGATGTAAGTGGTTGGTTTTGGCCATCATGAATAAGTACTTTCAATCCTTCTTTGCTTTGAACCCTTGAAAGTGCCACATATAATTGACCATGGCTAAAAACAGGTCTAGGCAAGTATAATCCAACATTTTGTAATGATTGCCCTTGAGACTTGTTAATAGTCATGGCATAACAAACAACAATAGGAAATTGTCTCCTCATTAATTTAAAAGGCCATGGTGATTGTGAAGGAGACATTCTCATTCTTGGAATATATATAATATTTCCTATGTTTTTCCCCGACATGATCTTTGCTTCTATGACATGATTACCAAGTCTTGTAACAATTAATCTAGTTCCATTGCACAATCCTTCTGATTGGTCTAGATTCCTAAGAAGCATGATGGGAGTCCCTATCTTCAATATAATCTTATGATTTGGAAGGCTAGAAGTTCTCAAAGAATTCAAAAATTCAGGGGTCAACATTTGGTATGCTTCACTTTCAGAAGATTCTGATTCATCTATTGAATCACAACTTAGATACTCTCTTTCTTCACCTACTTGACAGAATATTGCAAAATAAGTTATGAACTATACAATGTAAAGACTAACAATTATTCATCAAAAGTAATGAGAAGAGTTGAAAATGCATAAAGATAGTTAACGTACCTGGGGTTAACTTCAATACGTATTCATTTATTTCATCCACGATCTCAATGGTAGATGCTAAAATTGCCCTTGATTTCAAGAAATCTTCATTTTTGTACTCTTGTATCAAATTTGGATAGATTGTTTTTACAATGGCCTCAATAGGATCCACAAACTCTGTAATTAGAAGTTCCCTTGGAATTTCAATCTCAGCATACCCATCATTTGGTTCATTTATTTTGCCGTCTCCAACATTTAGGATCCATTGACTAAACTTTCGAACTTCTTCGGAATTAGTATTGTTTAAACTACCTTGCAGCCGCATGTTCTTAGTTAGAGTCAAAACCTCGCAACGATCCCAAATATATGATGAATTAAGTGAAGCATGAACAATATCAGAACGGCTTCCCATAGGAACAACATGCAAAATTTGTCTAAAGTCACCTCCAAAGATAACTATTTTGCCTCCGAAAAGAGACGAATCATCATCTCTTAGACCCATGATATCTCGCATTGTCCTATCAAGTGCTTCAAAACAATTTTTGTGAGTCATAGGAGCCTCATCCCAAATGATTAACTTTGTAGCTTTCAATAGTTCAGCAAGTTCACTCCCTTGGTTAATATTGCATGTGGAGTTCTCCATAGCAGGCACAGGTATTTTAAACTTTGAGTGAGCTGTTTTCCCTCCTGGCAATAATAAAGATGCAATACCACTGGATGCTACAGTTAGTACAATATGACCTTGAGAACGTAATGCTGTAGCCAGAGTATTCCACATGAAAGTCTTCCCAGTACCTCCATAACCATAAAGGAAGAATACAATGGGTAAGTTGTTGTTGACAGCGTGCATGATTCTGTCAAATATTGTTCTTTGTTCATCTGTTATTTGACATCAAAAGAAGTAAGATCATATAGTCAATTATAAATGGCCAAGTAGGGTTTGGCAATCTGCTGTTTTTCTAAATGATTACATTCTACATCATTCATTGTGTCGATTGGAGCAACATCCCAAAATATGCATGTGAAATACTTATAAATGGCCAAATAATGTGGCAATAATACTCATACATCGTTAAGAACACAACTATACTAAAACAGTATTATGCCCTTTCACAACATGATGAGGTACAACATGTTCCCTGAATCAGAATCATAAATTGAATCAGAATCAGAAGCATACTATCAGAATCACAAAATCTGGATTTTAAAATCACATTTTACTGTGATTACGAAGACAAATCAGAATCATACTATCAGATAGAACCACAAAGACAAATCAGAATCACAAACTGAATCAGAATCAGAATCATACTATCAGAATCACAAAATCTGGATTTCAAAATCACACTTTACTGTAATTACGAAGACAAATCAGAATCAGAATCATACTATCAGAATCACAAAATCTGGATTTCAAAATCATAATGATCTAGTAAGTTGAGAGGCATTGATAGTAATCACATTATAATCAAATGAACATAATAAATTTTCTTTTTGATCAGGGGAACATAATAAAATTGATGCATTGATCATATAGTCAATTAATTGATTCGTTAGAAAAGATTATTGGAATCAAAGTATTTAATAAAAGAAAAATTAACCTGTTAATGAGGAGAATAGTCTCTGAAATTGGCTTTTTAATTCTTCTCTATTGTAGCTCAACTCTTCAAGGATAAGCCTATTGCCTGTGTGATTAATTACAAATCCCTCTGGATATGGCATTGAGACATAGTCTTTGATACTTTTTCTATTTGCTTGTAGAATCTTCTCAATCTCAATTAAAGTAAGATTGTCAATTATATCTTCAGGAAGTTGCAAATCTATATAGTGAAGAGGGAAGTCAGGTTACATATGCATGAGATATAAATATATGTATTATACATGAATTAACTTCAATGCCAAAGTCTACTAAAATTGATTTTTGCTTATAGGAAAGTGTAAATTCTGGACTTTGTAACAATTGAAGAGATAAACGGTAAAAAAGATATTTCTAATCTATTGGAGAAGAAAGTTGTAAATTCTGCACTTTGTAACATTTGAGGAGATAAAGAGTAAAAAAAAGTTGAAAATATATATTTGAATAGTAATAGTGTTGTAGTTAGATAGTAAACAGATATAAAAAGTGATATTTATTGCTAAAAATAAACTTTACCTCTGTTTTGGGTTAGTCTTCTTTGCTCATACAAAATTCCATCTGATAACCAATGCCTTGTTTTTTTCCAAACCTCAACTGGCCTGTTAAGAGTATTGGATAAAAGCATGATGACAAATAACTTTCTCAAAAAGTGACCAGAACCCCAGGAAAATGCTTCTTTAATTGCGTTAATATATTCTTTGTCATCTTCAAGCAATCCAAGAGCTTGGCAAGCTTCTCCAAAAGTGTCCCATGTCTTGTCTCCAACTGTCCTTATATCTTTATAGCTTGTAGGACCTTTGACAACAGTAAGCAGCAACCGTAAATAGAAAAGCTCTCCAGTACTGGGTGGAACCCAAATAAGACGGCCGATAGTGTAACCACCTGAACGTGGTTTCCAACTTCTTTTGGTCTTGACATATGTGAATTTGGAGACAAATTTGCTATATGTTAAATTTTTTGCCTCTGGATGTTTTGAATTAGCTTCCATCCAAGAGGTAAACATTGACTCGGTGACACTTGGTCTTAATAGCACACCGTCAATTGTCTGATTCTCATTCCAGTAAATGTTATGTTCTCCTCTAAACGGAAATACATCCTTTCTACAGCTGGTTTTCTTCCGTGTATTGGAAAAGACAGTATCCTCCATACAGCTTCACAGGGTGATATATATCTACAGTCAAGATATTGTTTGATCTCATCATGCTCCCTCTCTTGATTATTTCCTTCAGCTGTTCCAGATTCAATTGCAGCAGTTATGCGATCATACCCTTTGTTGATGTATTTGAATAAGTACTTTATTGAATCACTTTGATTGCACCACTCCATGTTGATGTGTGCTTTGTACTTCAATAGCAACATTGGGTTGTATGGCACAACATGGCGGTTATCTAGATGAACACCACTTCTGAGCACAGTCCTTCCATCACTTCTTCTTCTATAAGCTGGATAACCATCTTTGTCTATAATTGTTTCCGGTTGGTATTTCTTTGGAAAGAACTTTGAACAATTCTGACCTTTCATGCAAGGAGAATTAGGGAAACCTCTACCACATGGACCATGAAGCATGTGTGTTTTAACCAACTTGTACAACTCTGGATGCCTTTCACGATCTGGTATTTCTGCTGAAATTATTTTGTCTATATCATCAGTTCTAGGATATTTGCTACCTGGGTGGAGGAAAATGAGTAAGTGTGCATGTGGTAGTCCCCTCTTCTGAAATTCAATTGTGTACATATCTGGACAAAGAAAAAAGACATTGATGAGTTTAACGGCAAATATATAAAGGAATTGAAAGATCTTGTTAGAGTTATCAAGTATAGATAAAAACATTACATGCAAGCACTTTCCCGAGAACATGCTTCTTCCTCAAATCATTGAGAAGTTCATCAAACTTCATTTTGAAAACCCTTGAAATGATGTCAGGACGATCATGTGCCTTCAACTTCATTGGACCTAATAGTCTTTGGATTTCCGGCCAATTTGGATTGCATGTGAAAGTTATAAAAAGATCAGGAAAGCCAACATGACTACATATTGCCATTCCATCAAAGTACAGCTGGTTCATATATCTTTGGCTACCTACAAAACTTGATGGCAAGATGACTCTTTTCCCTTTTCTAGAAGCTTGGCTGTTTTGTTCACCCGAAGAGTTGAAACTCTTATATTTATCAACTCTAAGTTTACTTTGGTTTTTCCTTATAAAATTCAATCTTTCGGACTCCAACATGCTATAACCATCAACCAAAAACTGCTGGAAGAGTCTCCGTGATCTCAAGATTGTTTGTGGTTCTTGTAGTCTAGATTGAATTCTAAAAGATAACCATTCTCGTATTGAAACTCTATTCCTCTTTGCACCTTCACGCCCACCTCTATTTACATAGCAGATGTCATCTCTATATCCATCTTCACCATAAGGAAATAACAATGGATATTGATAGGCTAAGTAGCTTGTATGCAGTTCATCTATTCTTTTGAGATATCCACTCTGGTACTCAAGAATAATATCTCTTTGAGAAGCAGTATCTACATCACCAACAATAAATGCTGCAACTTCAGATACAGTTGGCATATTATAAATCCTTCCATCAGTATTTCTCTCTGAAATTAGCCTTAATCTCAGATTTTGAACATTTCCTTCTCTAACTCTATCCCTTGCCATTCTAAAACATTTTGCATGTGTATTGTGTCGATCTAGCATTGCAATAAGGTTTTTTACAATGTCCTTGTCAATCTTGGGGCTATTGCTGCAAAGCATTTAATATAATTAGTAATTTCGTTAAGGCTTAAAGGTACTTTTAGTCCCTGCAATTGTCAAGAAAATCCAGTTTAGTCCCTGCAATTCCAAAAGTTTTAAAATAGTCCCTGCAATTACTAAACGTTACTACTTTTAGTCCCTGCTGTTAGTTAAGGGTTAACACCGTTATGTTTTGATGATGTGGCAGCCAATTAGGATCTTCATCTTCAACCTTCTGTCTTCTTCTTCCATCTTCTTTCTTGCTCTTCCATATTTTTCCCCTTTTCTGGAAAAATACAGATCTTTATTTTTTTTTGGTCCAAAGATCTTCATCTTCAAAACCGGAAAAACAAAAGGATAATAGATTTGTTAGATCTACTGGAAGAAGTAGAAAAAGTGAAGAACAAAACCCAGAATCACTCACCCAGAATTTTAAAACCCAGAATCACTCATCATCATCATCATCACCATCTTCAATCAACGGAATCAACGAAATTTTCTCATCATCATCGTAGACCCAGAAATTTGTTCTTCAATCATCATCATCAACGAAATTTTCTCATCATCATCGTAGACCCAGAAAAACCCAGATCTCTACAACCTTTGAGAGAGAGGGAGTAAGATACGACCTTTGAGAGAGAGGACGAAGGTGGAGAGAGAAGAGAGCCACGCGAAGGGGGAGAGAAGGGCGTGAACTCCGGCGACGGTTGGTCGTTCTGCTTCCGGTGAAGACCGCAGCAACGGCGGCGGCGACGACGCGCTTGTGAGGAAGAGCACGCGAACGGGGCTGAAGACGCGAAGTGAACGCGAAGGTGAGGGGAGGACGACCACCGTACGGTTGCCGGAAAATAAGGGTGAGTTCCGTCTTTTTGTTTTTTACGATTCTGTTCTCCTCTTTCCCTTCATCGCACAGAGAGAGTTTGAGGAGAGGAACAGAATGGGAGTGAGAGAGAACAAAAAAAAGAAGATGGCAGAAATGGTTCTTGAGGAGAGGAACAGAATGGGAGTGAAATATTATTCAAGAACAATGGTTTGATTTCAAGTGAGAGAGTGAATGTGAGAGAGTGAAAGTGAGAGTGAGACACATCAGCAAATGGAAATACACGTGTCTGCATATGTGTTATTACACATCAACTTCAAATGCTGCCACGTCATTAACGTTTAACGGTGTTAACCCTTAACTAACAGCAGGGACTAAAAGTAGTAACGTTTAGTAATTGCAGGGACTATTTTAAAACTTTTGGAATTGCAGGGACTAAACTGGATTTTCTTGACAATTGCAGGGACTAAAAGTACCTTTAAGCCTTTCGTTAATTTAAATCTGAAATTACATTAGTTAATTAATATATAAACATAAGATATATTCATACAGAAACTAAATTAGTTAATGTAGTAATTAAATAAAATTGGTATGTAATTTTGTTTACCTGAATGAATTGATACGATTTTCGACTTCATTTTCTGTATCAAAGATGTAAAGTTGCGCATACTTTGGTGTTTGATCTGCTGGAGGTAACAAACTACCAATCCTGTGGCATGTTTGACCTTGAATTCTGATGCATGGTGGACCTCTCCCGTTATTGATTGAATGATCAAGTTTTGCTCCTGGTGAGGTGAATGAAAACATCATATTATAGAGACGGATATTCTGTTGAAAGTTCTTGGAATCTGCAGAGTCGTTATCGAAAAGAAGATGATGAAGATATGTAGGTGGTTGTCTTAAAAGAGGCAATCCTATCTTCCCATTGCCACAACAGAGATGATACTTTGGCATTGCAGCATGTCTGTATTTATCAATCCTTTCTTGGTACCACATCAATGCATTACAATATTGGCATTCAATCAAAGGATCGCCAATGTCAGAATAACCTAATTGGGAAAGAAATTATTTTAGATGTGCAAATGGCCAAAGTAGAAATATATTAATGTGACATTGAATATAAAATACCTTCATTCAGATTTGCCTGCTGATGTCCATAAAAGGGTAAGTCCTCCCTATCATCATCTGAGCTCCAATTGGCATCAGCTCCTCTATCTAGATATAGTAGTTAAATATGTCATGTATGAGGAAGGTTGTATACTTTTTTGGGTAAGTGGAAATATAAACAAAAGTATTGTACCTTGGTTAATGTCATCATCACTATCACTCAAAACCTGTGATGTATGAGTTTGTGTATATTGTTCAGACCGTAACTGCTGGTGAAATGTGTGTCTTGAAGTAGAAGGCAAACTTATATTTTCAGTGTTGACATCTCTATTGGTGTTATCAAACCTATTGATTAGATTTACTCCAATATCACCCAAATGAGTGGCTCGCCTCTTTCTAACATGTTGTTCACTTGGCTGAGTAAACTTATTAGAGCTACCATATGGCAAGGCAGAAGTTTGAGCATAATGTTGATAGGTTTGAGCCACACTTGTATTTGTAATATCAGATAGTGGAGTGACAGTTGTAAACAGAAGTTGTTGATTAGAAGTTGATGGGGTAGAATTCTCTCCAATTCTGTTTGTAGAAATATTGTTATTGAAAACTAATCCAAAGTTCCTTTTTTGGCGCCCCTTGGTTGCTGCATGTCTGGGAACATTCTCATTTCTGTCCATTCTGTCCATTCTATAGCAAATTTGTTGTTGTTAGTAAATGTAGTAATTTGGGTAATATATAGAACCATAATTATGACAGGCCAGAATCCACCATAAATATAATATAATGTGGTAGTGAGGTATCTTTTAGAATTTACTTCAAAAAAATGAATTCAGCCCAGCTTAGTATTATGTGGTCTGTCCTTGTCTCTATAAAAAGATTGTCTATTAATCTGTTTTCATTTAATGCCATCAGCAGTCATTTAAAAAGATTGTCTATTAATCTGTTTTCTATTAAGGTTGCATAATATAGTCATAATTGCATGAACATTTTATATTGAACAGCAATGCAGACAGAAGATATATTCCAGCAATGCAGTCTAAATTCCAGCGAAAACAGTGCTAATATGTTGCAATCCTATAAGAATGGCTAACCAAGTAAGTAACCAAAATGATGTAGTTCAATTTGTTTCACATAATGGCAATATATTTCGATTTGTTTGATATAGATAGACAAAAGTTGTTTCACTTGTTTATAGTTGGTGTGCAAACATTTGACCTATTAGTTACCATATGCTTAATGATATTATGCTGTCATAAATTGACATTATGTTTTCCAAATTAATGTTTTCCAAATTGATCAATTATGCTGTCATAATAAGGATGCTGCTGACATTATGTTTTTGGTATAATTGGTTTGCTAGTTCTAATTTAGAGGTCATAGCTACCATATGCTTCCAACTTATCATATTGATCTAGTAAGTGAGATAGTGTAAGTGAGCTGCAAATTCAACTTTATTATATGATTATTGCTCCTTTCATTCATATAATGTAAAGATACTATAGTAATGTTGAAATAGCTGTTGAAAGTGCAATGTAAATCAGATTTATCCAAATGGTATACAATCAATGCATATATTCCAGCAATTCAGTCTAAATTATTATGAAAAGGCAGCAGGAAATGTGTAGTCAACAGAGTAATATGTAGAACCAATCTTAAGCTAACTATTTCAGTTATATGGTTCTTCATTTTCAGATAGGTTCCTATATGGGGAGACATTAAATCATTAAGCAGTCATCGAAATCTGTCGACAAATTTAACAGATATATTTATGTCATTAAACTGAGTCATTAAGTTATATTGATTGGTAACTGTTATAAACTGTTAATGTCCACAGCTGGGAGAGGGAAGAATCTATAAATGTCGAATTGATGTATTCTCTGCAGAAAATTGATTCACAGAACATCTCAGCAACACAACATTTAAGGTGGGAACAGTGAAAGAAAAGTAAGACAGATGCCAATGAAGAAACATTAAGAGCTCACCTTCTTTCTAGTTTGCTGATGACCACATTTATACAAATGGTTTATAGTATTATGTGGTCTGTCCTTGTCTCTATAAAAAGATTGTCTATTAATCTGTTTTCATTTAATGCCATCAGCAGTCATTTAAGGTTGCATAATATAGTCATAATTGCATGAACATTTTATATTGAACAGCAATGCAGTCAATGCATATATTCCAGCAATGCAGTCTAAATTCCAGCGAAAACAGTGCTAATATGTTGCAATCCTATAAGAATGGCTAACCAAGTAAGTAACCAAAATGATGTAGTTCAATTTGTTTCACATAATGGCAATATATTTCGATTTGTTTGATATAGATAGACAAAAGTTGTTTCACTTGTTTATAGTTGGTGTGCAAACATTTGACCTATTAGTTACCATATGCTTAATGATATTATGCTGTCATAAATTGACATTATGTTTTCCAAATTAATGTTTTCCAAATTGATCAATTATGCTGTCATAATAAGGATGCTGCTGACATTATGTTTTTGGTATAATTGGTTTGCTAGTTCTAATTTAGAGGTCATAGCTACCATATGCTTCCAACTTATCATATTGATCTAGTAAGTGAGATAGTGTAAGTGAGCTGCAAATTCAACTTTATTATATGATTATTGCTCCTTTCATTCATATAATGTAAAGATACTATAGTAATGTTGAAATAGCTGTTGTAAGTGCAAAGTAAATCAGATTTATCCAAATGGTATACAATCAATGCATATATTCCAGCAATTCAGTCTAAATTATTATGAAAAGGCAGCAGGAAATGTATAGTCAACAGAGTAATATGTAGTACCAATCTTAAGCTAACTATTTCAGTTATATGGTTCTTCATTTTTAGATAGGTTCCTATATGGGGAGACATTGTATCATTAAGCAGTCATCGAAATCTGTCTACAATTTTAACAGATATATTTATGTCATTAAACTGAGTCATTAAGTTATATTGATTGGTACCTGTTATAAACTGTTAATGTCCACAGCTGGGAGAGGGAAGAATCTATAAATGTCGAATTGATGTATTCCCTGCAGAAAATTGATTCACAGAACATCTCAGCAACACAACATTTAAGGTGGGAACAGTGAATGAAAAGTAAGACAGATGCCAATGAAGAAACATTAAGAGCTCACCTTCTTTCTAGTTTGCTGATGACCACATTTATACAAATGGTGGGCCAGTTGTAGTAATCATGTCGTATAAGGTATTGTAATCATTCATGTGTGTTTTGCTGAGATGAAGTTGGTTTCACTGTATCACTGTCGTATCCAAAGTTGTTGCTGTGAAAGAGTTGTAGAGACAAATGAATGTAATTTTTTGTTTTTTTTTTTGCATTCAGAACTAAATGTATCTTAATTAACAAAGTTAAATTAATTAGTATTTGTTTGTTTTGTAATTAGATATAGATCTGTTTAGGGACAACAATATATCTGTTAAAATGTAACTGAATAAATGATATTAGTTGACATGTGTCCATCATTAAAGTAACAGGTGTGGAGGGAAAGGTTGTATACTATTGATTTGTAGTTAAATCAAGTATCCATAGGGTCTTCAATGGTTTAAAATCTCGTGACAGATAGAGTAAAAGGTGACTGAACTGTATACACCTATTGCTCCTGACATATATCCTAGTATAAAGTAAAAGTTGATGTTGACCAAAAAAAAAGTAAAAGTTGATTGACAGGTCTGTGGTGGGACAGTTAATGAGTTATTGACTTGTAGTTAAATAAGTTTTCCAATGGCACCTTTATTTAAGCTGTTAGTTGACAGATATCCTAGTATAAAGTAATAGGGATTTCTGGGGCAGCTTCTTGTGTTTGGGCATTAAATGCGCCAGCTTCACCAACTTGACACCTCTTCTTTCCATCTTGGTATCAGTGCTAATATTCTGCAATCCTATAAGAATGGGTAACCAAGTAAGTAACCAACATGAGGTAGTTCAATTTCACTATAATTATGCTTTCCAAGATATAATTTCAGATTGATATTATGTTGTTGCTCTAAATAAACTGAACTATGCTGTCATAATAATATTTTCCAAATTGATTATTGTCTATTATTATATGATTATTGCTCCTTTCATTCATATAATGTAAAGATTCTATAGTAATTTTGAAATAGCTGTTGAAAGTGCAAAGAAAATCAGATTTATCCAAATGGTATACAATTTTGATTGCTGGATGATTTAACTTTAGCAATTCAATGGAGAGAAAATCAGATTTATCTATTTATGCAGTAGTGAGATGATGGCAAAGTGTGTCTTAGGTGGCCTAGTACCGTACTATTGTTAGAGTAATAAGGGTTTTTAGGTTTTTGGGGGAAAACCACCATCAATGGGGCAGCAGGCCAGAATCCACTGGATATTAAACCCACCAGAAAATATCTAATTTACTGTCATCCAGATTTGCATTTAATGCAGCAGTATCTCAGCATCTGGTTAAGTTACAATAGGTGTCTTTTTTAGTTGAGTTAACTTTATAGTTTCAGTTTACTGGGTTTATTCTTTTAGTATATTAATACACTTTGCATAGTATAGCTCCTTAGCAAAAAATCATCATTTAAAGCTCTGCCATTATATCACAATGGTCTGCCAATAATAGACAATAATTAACTATAATTCATAAATTTTGGTTAGCCACTAATAGACAATAATTTAAGATATCACAATGCTCTGCCATTATAGACAATAAGTAACTTCCTTAGCTACCAATCTCATATAAGTTAAAAGTAAAATTGTGTTAGATGTTTGTTCAGAGGACAATGCTTATTTATCTAATTATAAAGGGTTCCAAACTAAGTGTCCTGTAATCTAAATATAAGGTAAAAGTAAATTTTATGGGTTTTGTAATTTAATTGGACAATGCTAAGTTTCTCTAATAGTTCATTGCCCCCACATGAAGTTATTTGGCATGATTTTGTGTGTTCATCTTATTTGGTGTGTCTATTATGCTTTGCCCCTGCACAAAAGTGTTTAAATTCACTATAGTTTCAATTGATAATATTTGACTTAATATAGCATGGGCACAAAAGTATTTAATACATATGAAGGTTAACTTCTAATTTGAAGAGTAGTATTTTTCAATCAGAATAAATTCTGATTTTACTTAATATAGTATGGTTCATATATCAATATTATATTAGAGTTTACATAAGCCATTGAAGTATTTGCCTTCAATTGATAAGTTAGAAAAGATCAAATAAACATAAGCCATTGAGAGTTAAGAGTTAAAAGTTAAGGAGTTAAGAGTTTACATTTCAAGTACATCCATACATGCAAAACATAAACATCATAATAAAAGGAGTTTAGATGATAATAACCATTGTTTAAAGGTTCACATTACAGAATCCCAAATGTGTTGGTGGTGATGCAGAGGCGGAAGTCAGATTTTTTCAGTTTTGATAGTTTTCTTTCTCTTTGTTGAGGATTGTTGTGTTGTTTTAAATGCTGGACTGCTTAATTCGTCTAAGCCTTCATGGACTGGCGGCCTTTTTGCTGGAGTTACTACTGTAAGGGGACTTTGCGGATCATGGTCTGCCATAGCAGACTGAGTTTCCTGTAGGAATAGAGAGTTATGAGTTAGTAATGATAAAAGAAGTAGTGGAGGATATGTTGGACTGATAATAAAGGAGCAAAAAGGTTGGAGAACATGATAATGTATGATTGTATGAAAGAGGATGTTATTGGGTTTAGTTACTTACAGAACTGGACATAATGGCATTAGGGTGAGGTCCTTTCCCGTTGTCCAATTGGGATGTAGTCTGTTAATGAAGATATTGTTTAATGTAAAGTTTGGGAAATATTATTCATATAGTCAAAAAATGTATGACAAAGATTACCTCCTGGCTTTGAATCTTGTCCAATACAGTTTTAACATATTGGGGATTGTCCCAAGCTTTCATGACAGAGCATTGTTGGGATCTAGGTTGCACCTTGACTCTTAAAGCTAATGTTCTGGAAATCATCTCATCAAGCAGTTGTGGATATGAATTTTCATCGTATTCTCCATCCTATTAAGGGCAAGACATCTGTTTAGAACAATAACACTAAAATAAATGATGAATGATGGAAGTAGAAATTAAAGTTAAGTAGAATAAACCTGATGTAGTCTGTCTATTAGTTCCTGGGCTGAGTGTCCAATAATATCCCGACAGTCGTTATCCCAGAAGATAAAGTTATAGGTGTGTTGATTATGACCGGCTTCAATTTCCAACTTGTATCTGCGAATTAATTATATTGAGGGAATTTAATTTTGCGGTACAGTGTGATCAAAGCTGGAAAACATAGGTAATTTTGAGGGAATTTAATTTTGTGGTACGTTAATCAAAGCTGGAAAACATAAGTACCTTGGCACAGTGTGATCATGGTATTTCTTACATTTACAAAGGAACCCAGTACCCCGTGGTTTAGGTCTCTTTGGGCAGCTTGCACAGCCAGGAAAGTACCAGCCTATCTCGTTCAGGACAATCTTTCCAGTAGTTACGACTGTGATACAGTAAGTGTCCTATGAAGGGACCGGGAAGCAGTTAGATGTTTTGACAAATATAAAGCAAAGCTGAATGAGGATAAGTAAAGTTATGTTGTTATTAGATCATTCTACGCGATCATTCTATACCTCTGTAAGTTGAGCTATCTCTTGTAGGCTTTTTATTGGATCCCTTTGCATAGCTGTCTCAAAATCATTGAGTTGAGACCCTACAGTCAGTTGGGATTGAGATTGGGTTGATAGCTCAATGATCTGCTCGTTTGTGAAGCTGTGACAACAAAATTCGAATGGTTTGTTAGGTGAGATAGCTCTCAAATGGCGAATTGTAATAAATTAGGAAGTGTATCAACCTGTTTTTGAAGTCAGAGATAGGTGGAAGCTGTTGATTGATGAGGAGTTTAGAGGTAGTCCAGTGGTTGGTAATTTGGAGAGGGTATGTTGCTGTGAATGTAATTGGAGAAAAAGGTGCAAACGGTTAGTGTGACGCTTGATTATGTAATTGTGAAGTGAAAGGCAAAGAGAAAAATTGGTTACCCTTTGGTGGTTGTACTCTCGCATGAGTCAAAATGATAACGAAAGGAGTAGTACCAGATCTTTCATCATAGGCAGCAGAGAAGGTCAATGCGTAGTCTCCCCAAAGAGTGCAATGGACGACATTAGAGCTATCATCGAATGAGAAAGATTGTTACCGTGTTGGCATAATTGAAGTTGAAAGTAAAAATAATTGAAAGTTTAACGACAATGTATACCTTGGATCAATTAGAGTAAAGCCAATCCTCTTATGTGTGATATGAGGTTCAGTATTTTTATGTCGAATTTGATGAACGGCACCAATGATATCTATATAAGAAAAACGAAATTAATGAGTCAAATAATAGGTGACAAATAAACAAAAGAGGGAGATAGAATACATTTGAGAGATTTACCTACTAACAGATCTGGTTTATAGTTTCCATTCAAGATGTCTCCAAAAGGTTGAAAATTAAATTCATATGAAGGGATACCGGAAAGGTCAACTTGTTTGAAAGTAGTACGTAAACCGAACACTAATTTATAAGGGTGTGTTGAAACCTTATATTGAAAGTCATTTGTCTGCAGATGTCCATTTTGGAGGATGCCAGTCATGTTTTGTTGTAACGATGTCCTCCAGGAAGTCATTTCTTTTGTAGGAATGACAAAATGGATTGTATCTCCCTAGTATCAAAAAGGATTAATTAGAAATTTGTTGTTATAGAAGCAAATGAAATGCAAATAAAAGTTGAGATAAAGGTAACCTTTTCATCCCTTAAAATGCCTTCGATATGCTGGTTGCCGCCGTTAGTAACTGTCCAAAAGTCAATGACTCGAACATTGACTCTCCATAAATCGCACTTTGGGTTAAGGGCTTTGAGAGTCTCAAACGGACGTGCCATGCCTTCGGACAAACAAACATGCAATTTTACAGTTCCAGAATTATTAAAAAGGAAGTATCAACAATACTTGACAGTTAAAGAAACCCGGTTTAGTAAAGGAACCAAAAAAAAGGCAATGCACAAAAAGATGAGGACTTTATCAAGTTACTGTAAAATCTGGTTGGGGGGTTGAGGACTTTATCAAGTAGACAAAATCTGGTTTTAACACATGGTTTTAACAAAATAGTGTAGTGAGCAAAATGAATCAGATAAACAAACATGTGTGAGCAAAATGTTGTAAAATGCTTTCCAAGAGATGCTTTCCAAGAAGCACATAACTGTATCATTTATCAACATGTGTGAGCAAAATGCTTTCCAAGATATAACAGCAATGCATTCAATGCTTCCCATTTCTGTTAATTTCAGATTGAACAGCAATGCAGTCAATGCATATATTTTCAAGAGATGAAACAAACTCTTCTTGGTGTGTGTTCAAGATATAACAGCAATGCAGTCAATTCACAGATATATTTATTGAATCAATATTATTCCAATGAACAAAAATAAGATGAAGAGTATTGATGAAACCTAGATGCTGCCAAAGCAGTGGAAGTTTGTTTCCTTGCTGGTTCGAGTTTCCTTGCTGGTTCAAGTTTCCTTTCGTAGGGAATGGGTTCAAGCTGAATGTGTAATAATAAAGAGAAATAAGTTAGTAAATCAAGAGGAGAGCATAACAAAAATGAGAGTAGATTTGATTCAATATGAAGAGTAGATTTGATTCAAACTCATAGAAATAAGTTTCCTTTAAGGCTTACAAAATCTGTAATATTGTAGTTTTAGTTTGTCTATTGGATAAACATATGATTTATCTGATATATATATCCATCAGATACCAAGTTTCTGCAACTGACCACATTAATGTAAATTTCCCTACGAAACAGCATATTGGATAAACATGACTTGATTTATATCCATTGGATAAACATGACTTGATTTAGGGAAAGCTGATATGAAAAGCTGATATGAAAAGCTGATATGCAAATGACTGTGAAGTGGTTCCTCAATGCATATATGAAAAGCTGATATATATCCATTGGATAAACATGACTTGATTTATATGAAACAGCATTCCTTCAGATTTATTTGGTCACGCATAAAATGAACAAACTGAAAACTGAATCAGATAAGGGGCAAAAATGAATCCTAAAAACCCTAAATCCAAATCAGATAAATCATATATGCATTGACTGCAAACTGAAGTTTAAGGGGCAAAAATGAATCCTAAAAACCCGAACTCTTCCTCAGAATCTTGTGAACTGAAAACTAAAGTTTAAGGGGCAAAAGATTAAATAAAGTATGAAGACGAAGATTTACCTGAGGTGTGTGTCGTCGTCAGCCTTTCTCGTTTCGTCTTCTCCGTTTCCTTTCGTTCCTTTTGTTTCCTTTGCCCTCCGTGTTTCCTTTCGTTTCCTTTCTCCTCTTCACGGAGACTCCTTCGCCGTCTTTCGTTTTCCTCGGTGTTCGACAGTCCGGTTTCGTTTCCTTTTTCCTCCTTCGCCGTCGAGCACCCTACCCTTTCGTTTCCTTTTTCCTTTTCCCTCTTCTCTGGGATTCGTTTATTTGGGGATTCGTTTATTGTCAAACTCTGGGATTCGTTTATTGTCTTATTTTCACAATATTCCTTGGGTTGCGTTTGGTTTGAAAAGTCGCTGCCTGTTGTGATAGGGTTGGGAGTGTGTACGGTGGAAAAGAAGGTTGAGAGTGTGTACGGTGAGTGGAAGATAGAAAGTAGAAAAGAAGGAAAGCAAAATTTTAAGAAGTGAAAATTGAATGTTAGGACCAAAAAGGGTAGGGTGATCAATTAAGGTCAGGAGGGCAAAATAGTGAATTTGATGGTGGGTTAATGGCAACTATTGATAGTAGACTTAAAAAAACCATCCGTCTATGTCTTTTAAAAGAAGTGTGATTTGACCTAAGTCTAATTAGGCCAAGCATATGTCAGGATGACATCATAAATAACCATGGGCCCGTTTGGATTGACTTATTTTTGAGCTTATGAAAAACAACTTATGCAAATAAATACTCCATTTTGTTTTTGAATATAAGCAAAAATTTCCGCAAAGTCTTGTTACTAAATATAAGCAAATCAAAACTTTTTTATCTTAATATACTAAATTTACCCTTATTTATAACCTTATTTTAAATCTTACCAATAAAAAAGAAGAATTATGATTGTTTTTACACTCTTTACAAGAAAATGCAGCAACATACAGTAGGGGTAGTATTGGAAGTGTGCATCAACTTTTCACCTTTTATTAAAAATTGTGCCTAGCCGTTTTTTTGCTAATAAACAAAAACGGATGGAGTAAGTTTTTATGTTAATTCATAAGTTCTCACTGACAAAAGTTATATCCCCGTATGTTGTTTTCCATAAACTACATTTCCATATTTATAAATAATACATAAAAGCTCATTTATTTGCATATATTGTTTTTCATAAGCTCAAAAATAACCCGATCCAAACGAGCCCCATAGCAATAAAATTAGTTTTGTGGATTTGTAAAAAAGCCTCACAAGGTTAACAATGGTTTACTATGGTTTTTGGTTTGAAATTTAGGGGAGACAGATTGAGATTCATAGGAATTTTATATAGGGTTTTGGGACGTGCATGAGTGCCGTAAGGAACACAATACTCTAGTGTGCTCATGCTATGGCGTGACTTCCACACGAAGCTTTAGCATGGAGGTCAGCCCATGCACTCGTTTTGAATTGCTTGTCATGTCAGTCTACACTCATGCACATTACCACGTCAAGAAGAGATTTAATGGACCAACACCTTGGTTTTTGGTCCTTCTCCTTTCTAACCCAAATTCTAACCCATAATATTAGGTCATATTCAAGCAACAAGCAAGCCAACAAACAATCACACATAGACACACATACACAAATGCATAAGAAAACAAATAAACTAGACTTCCGATTGGGCATGTGCATATCTCCTCTCCTATCTACTATAAGACAATCAACCCCCACTACTTTTACTAAAAAACCCATAACTAAAAACATTAATAAAATATCAACTTAAAGGGTAATTTGATAACTGACAAAAAAATAATTAACAATCATTTTTAAAAAGTCAAAAATATGAAGAGAGAGAGAGAGTTGGTGTTAGAAAAAGTAAGAAAAAGTAAAAGTTAGAGGGAGAGATGCGTGAGAGAGGAAGGAAGAGACAAAAGGGAAAAAGTTGGAATTAAATACTAACACTACTATAAATCTACTATCTATCTTTTAACTACTAGCATAAATTTTCAAACTAATTTTTTAGTGTCTTAGAAAAAGGAAAAGAAGACTTAATGACTATTTAAAGTACTGATAAATATTAAAAATACACATGACAAATATTTGTCACTAATACTTAAACGACTATTAAGTAACACGTGAAAAACTAAGCAACATAACCACTAGGAAAAATTCCAAAATAACACGTGAAAAATATTTGGCTTATTTTTTTTTTGGACTCAATATTTGGTCTATTTTCTACTATCTACTATCATCTACTAAAACCAATCAATTGAACCACTAGCAAAAATTCGAAATTATTTTTGTAGTCTCTTAAAAATAACGAGAACACTTAACGACTATTTAAAGTACTGATAACTGTGTCTGATATAAAAAAAATTCGAGATAAATATTTGCTATTGATAATTATAATTTTTGAAAACTACTAAAATCTACTATCTAAAAAAGAAGAAGATAATCATTAAAATCTCTTCTTTTCTCTAGCTGGCCCTAATTTTCCTCCATCTTCAATCTAACTTTTCTTTTTCTTCATCCATCGGAGAGGGGGTGATTTTGGGTCATTTTTCGACCCGGAATCACCCCTCTACATCGTTTTTTTTTCTTCTTTCATCTAAATAAGTGTTATTCACATAGTTTTCGGCTTTTTGTGTGATTTCGTCGTCTAAGTGTGACGTTGTTGTTTTGTTCGTCGTCTTGTGCGGCGTCGCTGTTGTGTTCGTCGTCTTGTGCGACGTAGTTTAGTTTTCCCGTCTTGTTACGGTGTTTGTTTGTTCGGATTGATAGATCCACCCTTAATAGTGAACATATAATAAAATTGCTTATGCGTGCACAAACCAACCAAGGAGCATCAGATAGACAAAAAGGCACCAACTGACCATTTTATTTTGATATGGCTCAGGCATTGGTGTAGCAGCAACCTCAATGTCAAGTTTCTCCCAAGCCTCTAACATATCAACGATCGACTTCGAGCAGAGAGGGCATGCATACCTGATGTACAACCAAATACAATAATCAGGACAATTTCCAGAAAGAGATGGAGAAGAAAAGAGACTATTATGAGCTCTTTGAGCACTCACTTGGAATGTTCTTCTATTTCATTCAGACAGCTCCTATGGATGGTATGTCCGCACAGCATAACAGCGACATCATTTCATGTTTCAAACAAAAACTGCAATCATCAATTTTGTATGCTTGAATCAGCCTCCATCAAATTAAAAAGCAGTCATAGTGATATGTAAGACTCGATTTCAATTAGCTCCTAGCATATGAAAACTTTATCAGCTTATAGCCTATAGGGGTTTTATATATTATAGAAAAGTAAAACAAGAAACTCTTTTAATAAAAAATGAATTACTAACCTTTTATATAAATGGCTGTAAATCATGAAAGTTGAAAAATGTTACCTCAAAACAAATGGGGCAATCATGATGCATTGCTCCTTCCACACAGTTGTGACTGTTTTTTAGTAGAGTTGAGTAACAACAACCTATGCAAACATATCAGAAAGAAATGATTAAACTGGTAGTACATTACTACATTTTAAATAATGAAGTTGCAATTTAACACTCATAATAAAGCACGGAAATAGAAAGGATTGCTTACCACACTTATAGAAATGGAAGAAAGGATTGAGGGAGAAGAACATAACCCTTTCCTCAATAGACCAGAATCCTTTCCTTCCTCCTTCCAGAAACAGAACAACGAAAGCAACTGAGGGAGAAGAACAGAGCTTCAGCGAGATGGAGGAGATGCTGTCAATGATTGAAAAGGTTTCGCGAGTGAATAGAACTTGCAAAGGGCTTCAGCAAGTGAAAGGGCTTTGCGAGTGAAAGGGTTTCACGAGTGAAATGGTTTGTCGCGAATAGGGGTCAGCGAAGAGGGTTCTGAGAGTTGAAGTTTTGTGAAGAGGGTTCCTTAGAGGGTTCGGTGATTTCAGCGATCGGGTTTCAGCGATGAGGTTTCAGCGATTTCAGCGATGAGTTGAAGTTCAGTGAATGGGTTTCAGCAAAATCAAACGAAGGAAAGGAATCAGATATAGGAATAAGAGCAAAATCAAACGAAGGAAAGGAATCAGATAGAAACCTTACCATAACCCTATCAGAGAGCAAGTGAGACAGATGCTGATGGTGAGAGACAGGTGGCGCGACTAACAGGTTCACAGAGCGATGGTCGTAGAGCGTAGAGCGGTGGTTGTCGCGAATGGAGGTTGTGCAAGACTCAAAGTTCCTTTCCGTTGCCAAAGACGCACAATAACATACGAAATGGGGGTTTCTGGTAAGGGGGTTTGTGACTGAGTTGCGAGGGAGAGTTTGTGACTGAGTTGTGTCATACCCCAATTTTGTCCGGCTTAGGTCAAAACCCTAATTTTCCACAAAAAATAAATAAATTGAAGAGCGAAGAGCCTTATGCACTGCATTTCGGATCCTAGAAGGCATTCCAAGGGTCTTGAAATCATTTTTAGGGTTGGAACGCATTTTTCGGGCAATTTAGGGTTTTAGAGTCAAAAAGGGTATTTTGGTCATTTATAACAGTTTTTTTTTTCTCTCGCTTTCAAAAAGGCTCAAAAATATGTATAATTAAAAATAGAAATCTGAAATCAAGATATAAAAATGAATAACAAAATAATATTGGATGCTTATTGTATTTTTAGAATTAGGGCTAATTCCTTTTAGGTGCTTTTTGCTTTTATCCATTTTTGGCTAAAGTAAGCACTAGTTTTGCAAGCAAACTACCTCCCTCACTCCATCCTCATGCTCCACACCACCCCTCACTTCAGCCCCCATCAAGTGCACATCACAAAAGCCTTTCATCATGACAAGCACACCTTTGAGTCCAATAACATTCAATACACAACATATTTTTACCTTCCTTCTCTCTACACCACTAAATACACACTAATTTCTTTACCTCCCTCACTCCATCCTCATGCTCCACACCACCCCTCACTTCAGCCCCCATCAAGTGCACATCACAAAAGCCTTTCATCATGACAAGCACACCTTTGAGTCCAATAACATTCAATACACAACATATTTTTTACCTTCCTTCTATCCACACCACTAAATACACACTAATTTCTTTACTTCCCTCTCACAACTTTAAACCCATTGGATCTTTGAAATTCAATAAGAATAACTCACTCCTCTCCTCCCAAAGAGGACCAAGAAATTCGTAGCCCCTCTCCTCTCCCTCACTTCCTCTTGTTTTTCTTTCATCTCAAAGGAACCTTCCCATTTCTCCTACACCAAAAAACCCTAGCACACCAAAAACCTCCCCCTTTCTCTCCCAAAACCGTGGCCTCCCCACTCCCTTCCTTCATCTATTTTTGATTTCCTCTTCACCCAAACACCACCATCTCACTTCATTCTCATCCCTCTTTCATATATCTTCTCCATTTTCCATTCAAGATCAAACATCATCATCAAGGAAGGTTTTCATCAAGCTTTTTTTTTGGGGTTGGAGTTGAAGTTACTTGGAGGTTCTTGTTGATTTGGTTTCTATTTTCTTCATCTCATTGCATTTTCTAGCTTGGATTTGAGGTAAAAACTTTCAAACCCTTGCATCATCTTCAACCTTTTTGCATTAAAACCCATTTTCCTCTTCATTTTGCATTTCACATATCATCATCATTTTGTTTAAAATGTAGCTTGTTGTTGTTGGTGAGAGGAGCCTTAAACACTATTGACAAGCACTTAGGGAGGCTTGGGTGTTTAAGGTGCCTCTCACTCTTGAATAAATGGAGTCATGTTGTTTTGTGTTGATTTTTTGCATTTGTTGTGAAGTAAAATTGTTGTTTCATGTGTTGTTTGGTTCGCATATCCTAGTAAAGTTAGCTTTAATTTGATTTTGTTGTTTCTCTTTGCTTGATGGGGCTTAATCATGTTGTAGATATTTGATTTTAGTGTTTTCATGCTTAGATACTTTGTTTAGGTTTGCAAATTTCTTTTCTCACATAGATTTCGCACAAAGTAAAGAGTTTGAGAATAAATGTTGATTTGAGGTTTTAGCGTTTAAATTATGTGATTAATTGTTCCAAAATCTTGTTAGTATCTTTTGCTTGCTTGATTTTGGGAGTTTGATGAATAAATTTATGGTTTGACTATGTATTGGTTTCGCAAGTCATGAAGAATAAAATAGAGTTTTTATATATTTGCTTATTGTCTCAAGTTGATGATAGGCAATATGATTCTCACTTGTGCCTAGTGCACCTTGCCTAAAGTGATGAGGATTGTTCTATATGATTCAACCCTTTTAGTCTATATGTTGTTTAAGTTGATGATTGGCAAGAAGATTCACACTTGTGCACTTGCGCACACTAATTTAAGTGTTGGGGATTGACCAAAGTGATTCAACATGCTTTGGTGTTTTGATTGTTAAGATGACTTGCTTGTTTAGGGTTTGCCAATGATCATGCTTGAGGCTACTCTCTTGAATTCATTTGTGCCTACCACTTCCTTGTCTACTCCCATGTGGAATCATTAATACTTAGATAGGCCCATTCCTCACATTGCATCTTCCACTAGATGTGCATTTAGATTCCCTTGCGTTTTGTAGAAATATTTGAGTATGGTTCTCGCCTAGCATCTTCCACTAGATGTGCATTTAGGTTCAATCTTGCCCACTCTTGTATTTTTGCTTAATGCCCAATTCAAGTTCCTTCTTTGCCTATTTATGTGTTGTGGTCTAACATGTGTAGTCTAGGCTAATATTTGCTCAAGAATTCAAATGAGATTGTTATTTGCCTAAGGATTCGATTTGCATTCATTGCTTTCTTTTCTAAATGGCCTAGCATGAAAATGGTGACTAGTGACAATCACCCATAACCTTTGTTAGTTTGGTTGTCCTAAGAGCCTAAATTTCAAAAAAAGGATGTTTTCATATGCATAAGCTACTTGTGATAATCACCCATAACCTTTGTTAGTTTGATTACCATGAACGCATTCGATTTCAAAAGATATTTTCCTAAGCATCGAAGTCATAGCAAGTGCTAGTGATGGCCACCCATAACCTTTGTTAGTTTGGTCATCATGGAGGCTTTCATTTTTCAAAAGAGATTTCTACATGCACTTAAGTGGGTTCTAGTAATGGTCACCCATAACTTTTGTTAGTTTGATCATTATGAACGCCCTCCACTTTTCAAAACCAAAGCAAAAAGGCTTTCATTTTCAAGGCTCGTTAGAACTACGCCGCTTTGATTCCTGTTTGGGATACGTAGGAGCGAGTCACATTCTCGTCAAGCGCAATCATAAAAAAGTTTAGCATTTGCATAATAAAAATAAAAGAGTTATTTTCATAACAAAAAAAGAATCACTTTTGCAAACCAAGATCATTTTCAGAACAAAAACCTTTTCCTTTCTAAAATCATTTTCAACCCATCGTCGTTAGTGGCTAACCAGAACCTTTGTTCGTCTAGCCATTGGTGGCGATGTCTTTTTCCCCAAAAGAATAATAAATGGTGATCCATCATAACCTTTGTTAGTTTGATCATCGTGCAAATCAATCCCTTTAGAAAATCACTTTCAAAAAAGATAATAAAAACGAGTTGTTATTGATAGTCCATCAGAACCTTTGTTCGTTTGACTAGCGGTACAACTCTCTTTTTGAGTATTTAGTGGTGATTCATCATAGCCTCTGCTAGTTTAATCATTCGCTAATGCTCGTCCTATTTCAAAAACTCACTAAAAAAGATAAAAAACAAAAACTTTTCAAAAAGACAAAGAAGAACTACGTAGCTTTGAGTTCTCCATCGCACCGGGAGATACGTAGGAGCGGGCCATGTCCCGTCAAGCATTTTTTCTAAAAACCCATTTCCCCCCTTTTTTCATAATAAATAAAGGTTTTCATTAAGAATTTTTCAGTAAGAAGTAGAGAGGCAAAATTAAGTATTTTCAAGTCAACACACTAAAACCACACATTTACTTAAAGGTTCCTTCTCAGTAGAGAGGACGTGTGGGGTGCTAACACCTTCCCTGCGCGTAACCGACCCCCGAACCCTGTTCTCTAGTTTCGCAAGACCAATCGCTTTCCAAAACAGGTTTTTCTAATATTTTCCTTAATAAATATTGGTGGCGGCTTCATTGTCTTAGGAAAAGTTGTGAACGAGGAAGGTTCTCCCTCGGGGACTTTTTCGCGCGCAACAAGTTGCGAGAGGGAGAATCTGGGTTTCGCGAGGGAGGGTTTGTGACTGAGTTGCGAGAGGGAGAATCTGGGGTTCACGAGGGAGGGTTCTGTGTTTGCGTTCTTATTTCCTTCGAACGGTGTGCTCAATTTTAATTTCTTGAGTTGCGAGAGGGAACCTGAAGCAGTGAATTGTGAGAAGGAAACAGAAGAGGGAACCTGAAGCAGCGAAATTAGGTTTCGCGAGGGATATGGAAGTGAGTGAAAGTGAGAAGAGGGAACCTGAAACAGAAGAGAGGGAAACAGGTTTAGAAGTTTTTTTATTTTATTTTACATTTAGAGGGGTTTTTCGTGACACTCAGCGGGGGTTTTTTAAACCTCCGTAAATTGAAACAACATTTTCAACTTGTTGACCGAGGAGTTCCTTTTTTATTGTTAAACTGAGGGGGTTTTTAAAACCTCCGCAATAAAACCCCCGCTATTTGATCCATTTTTTGTAGTCATGCTTTGCCATTAAGAGTGAGATTCTCATTCCTTGCTATCCTACTCTATTGTCCTCAATACTGACTTGAGCGTCGGAGTGCCTTCGCAGGTACCCCACCTAGGAACGTTTTGACATCTACTACTCATCATGATCAGCGGTCTTGCTCGCCCCAGGCACGGTCACAAGCAGGCCAGGTCACAAGCAGCATTCCCTGGTCCTACCCATCCAAGCTCGATTGGTCCTCTATCTCCTGGTGCTATCAGAAGTAGTTCAATCAAGTAAAGCAACTACCCTACCAACTACTTGCTCGGTACAATCCGTGGTGAGGTAAAGGTACATAACAAGATTATTAGTAACAAATTAATGTTTCCAAGAGTCCAAAAATCTTAGAAAATGAATTAAATGGTGCAAGCCACTCAAAGTACATAAGAGAAATCAGATAATTCATCACATGATCACTTCTTAAGACAGAAATGTAGAAGTCCCGTTCAAAAGTTTTTTCCAACTCGAAATTCATTAGATGATCACTTCTTAAGACAAAAATGCAAGACTTGTCAATGTCCGCCATGACAATTAATGACATATTTCTTCTTGTGACTAATCCTAAAACTTTATTCCTGCAAACATACCTAAAAAATTCAATTAGTATCAAAGTGTTCACCAAATATATTAATTAGGTATCATTAATTTATGCAATGACAACCACGTACAATATTTCTAAAGGGACATGTCGCTAACACGTATTCATTGTATCATTCCTAATACAAATTTTGATTTTTGCACGAAACTATCACTAATACAAAAAAAACAAAATTAGTGACGGAAAAATTGAAATTCGCTGCTAATTCTAGTGTCACAAAATTTAATAACGAAGTAAGATATATATTTTCTATTTTTCGTCATTAATTTTCTCTCTCTCTAATTTTATTTTTTTAGTATTGTATGTATATTTTATCCGTAAAAGACATTCACTCTCTTCTGTAACCAGTATTAATGGTAGAAATAACAGTAGTACAGAAAAACATGTACAAATATCATTATCATCTTTGATACCCAACAATTAGCACATCATGCTCATGTGTGTCACCATTAATGAGGTATGAGCATAAGAGGATAAGTGGCAACAACATAGATAGTGGCTCCCTCTGATACAGACAGAGTAGTAGGCCACGTAAATGAAAGCCAAGTTCAGGAACCAAATCTAGCTACATGGTCAACTGTGAATGGTGCTTTAGAGATAAGGAGGTGTGGATATAAGTTCGGCCATCGCCTCTTAATGAGAGAGAGAGAGAGAGCTACTTTTTCAGGGTTTTCTTTGGTAGCCCACGAATTCGGTGTCAACTTGGTGCTGAAAGTGATGCACAGACAGAAGCAAAATCACAAATATTTGCAACTTTATAGGCACACACTTCTTGGTTGGCTGGCCTTTCAATTTTCAAGAAGTGCAACCTTTTGGGAAATACTAGTGGATTGTACTTTTCATAAAGTAAACAGACGCTTTCAACAGTTAGGTAATTTCTTAGCCACATTTTTATGGAGTAGACCCTCGACTTTTTTTTGACAAGAGTAGGCCCTCAATTCGATCACTATACTGTCGCTTTCTTTTCAATTTGATACTTAAACTATAGAAATATAATAAATATATTCCTTAAACTACTTTAAATCTATCAAATTAGTCTCTTAAATAATCTCAAAAATAAGAGAGAATAGTAGTTGATGGACTAATTTGATAGATTTAAAATAGTTTACGGACTATTTATTATATTTCTATAGTTTAGAAACCAAATTGAAAAAAAAGTGATCATATAAGGACAAAATATTGAAGGTTTACATACACGCACACCCATATAGTTTATATAGTTTCTACCATAAAATGACCTACCCCATATCCTTAGATTATTGATGTCTATAGTTTGATGAGTATAGGATTTTATTAAATTAAATTGAGTGCAAAATTTCGCCCACTTTTTAGGAAGGGCTGCAAAGCACCCACTGTCAGTTGGAGAGGCTTGACCGGAAAGGAATACAAGGATCAATGTTTTGGGATATAGCAACCAAGTGAATTGTTTAGATTACAAGCATCAATGTGTTGTTGATTTATACTCGTGAGATGAACGCTTAAAGATGGTATTTGATTCTCTTTTTTTTTCTCGATAATTAGGATTTTATTATATTGTCTAACCAAAAGGATAGACAAAAGGCAAGTTGCAAGCTTTCAACAAAACATAGACAATCATTGAACACCTAAAGCATTAACGCCTACACCTCAAAGAAAAAGAAAAAGACAACTCCTAGAAGAAAACACGTCTGAGATCAAAAGAGCCACAATCACACCACAGATATGAGAGACGCCTAAGAGAAGCTATATAGATTATCTAAAAAATTCATTTAAAACGCTTAGGAGCTGATCTCTTTCTACAGCTTTGCCAAAGTTTTGTTAGATTCTGAAGTCCTACATTCTCCATCTCTATGTATAGGCCCAATTGCTTGCCAATATCCCATGTTTTTCTTGCTTCTTTAAGGTCTTCATCGGAGTCCTCTTGAGAACTTAAATTCTTAGCGCTTTCTAACCCTTTTTTTTGTTTAGCTATTGACCTCTTCAATCCCTTCTTTTCTTCCACATATGAATTCACACCTTTTTCTTTAAGAGGTCCAATTGGGCCTCCACCTAGCCTTGCTGAGCAATCAACTTGGCCCACAAAGGAACCCTCAGAGTGCGATCCTAAAAATTCTTACCACACTACCGTAGGTGTGCTGCTTAGGCGAAGATGGGCCCAAGCAATCAAAACTAGGCGGCCCGCTTTTAGTCTTAACCCATTGATTAATAATCTCAGGTTCCTTGACCAAGCTATAGAGTTCCTTTTTTTAGTCGTTTAGACTGTCACATTGTTTTTTTGTTTTTGTGTTTTTGTGTTTTCCAATGTAATTCACAAGCAAAAAAAGATACCCATTCAATGAAAGACAAACAATAATACTACTTCCTTCACCTAATATCTATTGATTCTTGTCCACGGAGTGACAACTTCCCATAAAATCATACATGCAAAATGAAGATTTTGTGTTTAAATCTGGATAACCACGGAAAATACTCAGCCTAACAATGTCACTTTTGCCAGTTTTCCTAACAATGTCATTTTTGTCAATTTTCCTATCCCAAAATAATTTTCTTCAATATGTCAAAAGTTTCTATTTTGTACCATTTTTTAATTTACTGTTTATGAAAACAAAATACCATATTTTTAATTCGTCAATTAATATCTAATTTTGAATTTGCACCCTAATAAAAAGCATGATTGCAATAAATAGATAAATAAACACCATTGCGAACTTATTAACTACAAACTTTGTCCCATTTTATTTGACGTTAGAGACAAATTAAGAAAACGTGATAGTTATCTCACATGTTCCTAATATATCCATTATTACTTCATCTCTCTCTTAATAATTAAGTTTAGAAAAAAAATTATTAATGCTTTAATTGTAAGGTAAAATGACAATTAAAATGGGACAAATTATTTTAGCTAAAACTTGACATAGTTTGAATGTGGTAAAGCTAGTATGGACCGGAGCATGGAGCGAGTTCCAGTGGCCCAATTAAGTTGATGCTTTTGTTTGATCTGTTCAGTCCTTTGCCCCGACGCCACCACCATGAGACCTTTGTGCCACGTCGACACAACACCACCAGATCTCCACTTCACAACCATTATGAGTCCACTATGGGTCTGTCTGAGCTGCAAATAGAAAATGCAATGCTTTATGGAAACTCGGTTATCGGATTACGTACCTGTTTGAAAAACTACGTGGAATCATGAGTTTCAGTTCACTTCTAATGTACACGTCAGACAATTAAATTTCAGGAAGTGTAATTTAGTTGCACATTCAGAAACTCAATTAAACTAAATTAGGCATCCGAAAGTTAGGTACAGAGTACTTGAATTACACTTCCAGAATCGTAATTTTCGGACGTTGAAACCGATAAAAATAATAAGTACAGAGTACTTCAGAAACTAAGTTTCCGAAAAGTGTTTAAACTTGTTATGTTGGAGAAGGTGTTGCGATCTTGAGTGTGGTGGTCCATTGGGATTGAACGATCGAAGGTTCAGTGTTGCAGTGGAGGTTCTAGTGCGGTGGTTGTGGGAAGGGTGACGAGGTTTGGGTTGGGGTGGGGTGGTGGATGGTGAAGTGTGGCGTGTGAGGGTTGTGTGGGTTAGGCAAGGATAGGGATAAGGGTAGTTTTGATCTTTTAAGTGAATTAATGAAGTTGAGGGGTGTGGGAAGTAATGAAGTGGGGTGAGAGATGAATTCCTCAACCAGAAATTGTTCTAGAACAGCCCAGCATAGGTAGTTGGAACCCAAGCCCACTAACCAGCCCAACATCTATTCGGTTCATTTGGATCTCTGTCGCGTGGCGGCATGAGATGATGAGTATTTTGATTTTCTTGAGGAATTTGGAGTGGGTTTGAGGTTAGTAAAATTGGAGAGAAGAAGATGGGTAGCAGAATGTTGCTTAGAGGAACATCATTATCATTATCATTATCAAATGTATTGTGGCATAGAAGCAGTTGTTTCAGCTTTCCAATCCAACACAAGTTGTTACAATGTCATAGGTTTTCGTCAAAAATAACTTGTTCCTCCTCTCTTCAACCTTCAGACGTTTCTAGTTTGGCAAAAAAAGCTCAAATTTCTCTTACCCCATTTGAGGTGAGGTCATTCCCCTTTTTTTCATTTTACTTTCAAACTCCCACTTTTCAAAATTTCAAGTAATAGTAACAACAACAATTTATCTTATTTTAGGTTGAAGAATTTGGCCCCAAAATTCAGCAGGTGATAGGCTGGTAGGTAAATTAGAACCCCTTTGTCCTATTTGGCTACAATAATATTATTATCATTATGAGGTTTCATAATTTTGTGTTTTTTTTATATATTGATATTCCGTGGTCTAATTATTTGATTCTAACTGGAGAATGTAGATTGAGGTTTATTTGGATTGAGAGTTGTGTTGTTTGGCAGGTTTGGACAATTGCAGGCTGTTGATCTCCAAAGCATTGAGCCCTCCATCAGAGCAGATACCGAAAACAATTTGCGTGACAATATTCCTGAAACATTTGAACATAGGTGAGTCGTTTATTCATTGTTTGCAAATTGTACATTATTGTACAACCAGCTAATGATGCTAATGGAGTCATTTTATTCATCACAGAGATTCCATTGTTGCTTCTATTCCAAGCTATGAAGATGAAGAGCCTTATATTAAAGTTCCAAGGGTCTTAAACATGGACTAAAGTTGCTTACATGAGTTGTTTTGATAAAAAGAAACCCATGAAGACTACTGTCCTCTACTGCTACTCTGATTTTCTTGGTAATTTATATGATTCAGCTCTTGTTCTGAATTTTTATGATTGAACTCAGCTCATGGACATTGTACCAGGACAAATGTTCAATTCTGCATCATCATATTTTGACATGATTTCTTTTGAATGGTTATGTTAGTATTTTCTGTGGATTAGGACATTAACATCTTGTAACCGGTCAGAGGATAGAATTTTCCTCCTAATATACTTTTTATTACATTCATCTGGTTTCATTGCTAGGATTTTTCCTCCTAATTTGGCCACATAAGAAATTTATGAGGAGGAAAATCCCATCCTCTGACCTCCTAAAAGCTTATGTCATCAGTGTTGGAACTGAATAGGCACCACACTGTATTATTGATATTTTTCACTGAGAGTGTTACATATATATATATATTAACTGCATGACATATGAAGAGTCAGCAATTAATTACACATAATTAAACATACGTAACTGAAAGGAATTTTGACAGTCAACACGAGACTTCGACAGCCAACACAAAACTTCGACAGCCAACACAAACTTCGACTATACTGGTTTACAACAATACACCTCCTAAACCAGTTTAGTTACCTTCTTCAATCCAATGAGCTTCCTCAATTCTTCGAATCTGCTAATCTTCAATGGTTTCGTCAGCAAATCAGCTATGTTGTCCTCTGTTCGACAATATTCTACCTTCAGTTTCTGCTTTGCTACTTGATCACGTAGGAAATGAAATTTGGTCTCTATGTGCTTGCTTCAACCATGAGCAATTGGGTGTTTCGACAAATCTATGGCAGATTTGTTGTCGACTTTCAGTTTGACAGCTTCATTATTCTTCAATTTTAACTCACACAACAGCATGTCGAGCCATTGTGCTTGGCATGCGGCCATAGCTGCAGCTATATACTCCGATTCACACGAGGATAATGCCACCACACTCTCCTTCTTGGAACTCCATGAAATTGGAGCATCTCCATACACGAACACATATGCTGCTGTGCTCTTTCGATCTCCTTTGTCACCGCACCAGTCAGCATCAGAATAACCAAACACTTCTTGGTTGTCTATTCCATTCCCTCTGGGATAGAACACACCCAGATCTACAGTACCCTTGATGTATCTCAATATCCGTTTTGCAGCAACCAAATGTGAGGTCTTTGGTTGCTCCATAAACCTGCTTATGAGTCCCACACCATAGGATATGTCAGGCCTTGTGTGACACAGGTACCTGAGAGATCCCACTATCTGTTTGTACAGTGTCGAATCTACAGCCTTTCCTTCGACATCACTTGTCAGCTTCACTGCTGTGTCTGTAGGAGTAGCAGCAGGATTGCAATCACTCATATTGAATCTCCTTAGAACATCAGTAGCATATTTCTTCTGATGTAGCAAGGTTCCACCTCCATCACCAACAATTTCGATTCCTAAGAAATAAGTAAGAATGCCCATATCTGACATTTCGAACTCACTCATCATGTTTTTCTTGAACTCCTCCATATCCTTCTCGCTGGTTCCTGTGAGTAACATATCATCCACATATAGACAAACTATCAGCCAGTCTTCTATATTGGACCCCTTCACATAAATGCCATGCTCATTTACACACTTCACAAAGTTCAGTTGGGATAGAAATGAATCTATCCTTTTGTTCCAAGCTCGTGGAGCTTGTTTTAGGCCATATAGAGCTTTTTTCAATTTGTACACATTTTCTTCCTTACCATTCATTACAAATCCTGGTGGTTGGTTAACATACACTTCTTCCTCTAAGTAACCATTGAGGAAAGCAGACTTCACATCCAATTGATACATAGGCCAGTTTTTGAAACTAGCTATTGCAATGATCAATCTTATTGTCTCAATCCTTGCTACGGGAGCAAAGACTTCATTGTAATCATATCCAGCCCTTTGTAGAAATCCTCTTGCAACCAATCTTGCTTTATACTTCCCAATTTCACCATTGGGTTTGATCTTAGTTTTGAAGACCCACTTGACTTCGACAACCCTCTTCTGTTTAGGCAATTCGACCAATACCCAAGTATCATTTTTTTCGATTGAATTCAGTTCTTCTATCATTGCTTGCTTCCATTTCGACTGCTCAAGAGCTTCTTCGACAGTTATTGGTTCACAATCAGCAAGTAATGCTTCTTGCAGCAATTCTCCATTTTCTGCTATGGCATTGTCAGGAAATAGTTGAAAATCATTCAATCTCTGTGGCTGTTGTCTGTTTCTTCTTGGTCTACTACTTGCACCTCCTTGTTCATTCATCACTTCATTCACTTCCTCTTGTTGCTCATTCAATGTCACTGCCACGGGTGTGTCCTGCACAGGTTCCAGTAACACAGCTTCGACAGTGTCACTCTGTGTCGAATTGTTAGTGATGTTCGACACACTATAGTTCTGTCGATTTGTGTCTGTCGAATTGTTCCATTCCCATCCCTTTGATTCCTCAAAGATCACATCCTTGCTAATCACCACCTTTTGTCTATTTGGATCATACAACTTGTAGGCACCAGTTGAATGATAACCCAATAGAACCATTGGTTGAGCCTTGTCATCCAATTTCTTTCTCAATTGATCTGGAACATGTCTGTAACACAGTGCCCCAAACACCTTCAAATGCTTCACACTTGGTTTCTCACCACACCACGCCTGTTCAGGAGTCATTCTATCCAGTCTCTTAGTTGGGCTTCTGTTTAAGATATACACAGCAGTGGTTGCTGCTTCTCCCCAGAATTGATTTGGCATGCTTCGACTCTTCAGCATGCTCCTCACCATATTTAGTACAGTTCTGTTTTTTCTCTCTGCTGTACCATTATGTTGTGGTGTGTATGGTGCTGTGATTTCATGCCTTATTCCTTCTTCTTTGCAGAACTTCTTGAACTCTGTGGAGGTGTATTCACCACCTCCATCAGTTCTAAATCTACTGATGCAGCATCCAGATTCCTTCTCAATCATTGACTTGAAGTTTTTGAAAACTTCGAACACTTCACTTTTCTTACTAAGTAAATAGATCCACATTTTCCTAGTAAATTCATCAATGAATGAAACGAAATAGCTATTACCTCCAAATGTTTTCACTTCAAAGGGCCCACAAACATCTGAGTGAATGGCTTCAAGTTTCCTGGTTGATTGAATCTTCACTTCAGTGTTGTAGGAGTTTCTGGCTTGCTTCGACTCACAACATTCCTTGCACACTTCGACAGGAAGCGTCAAAGCAGGCAATCCATGCACCATACCTTGAGCAGTTAGATTCTTCAGGTCTCTGAAATTCAAGTGCCCATACCTCTCATGCCATCTCCACACTTTATCACTGGTGACAGCCTTCAAACATTCATCATTGACTATATTCATACCAACTTTAAAAGTTCTTCTCTTGTTCAATGTTGCTTTCAACATCAGCCTCTTCTTAGGATCATATAGCTTCAGTTCCATATCCTCCATATGAACTGAACACCCCTTCTCTAGGAGTTGTCCTAGACTTATCAAATTGCATTTCATTGATGGAACGTACAGCACATTTGTGATGAGGTATGTTTTTCCATCATACCTCCTGATTCTCACTGTGCCACACCCTTCAGCATTTATCACTCTATTATCACCAAACCTTATCGATTTCTTTACTGATTCGTCTAGATCAATGAACCAGTTTTTGTTGCCTGTCATATGGCTTGAACACCCTGTGTCGAGATACCACAGATCATCATCACTATCTCTTGATTCTGCCATCATCACTAGTTCACCACCACCTACTAGTTTGGCCACTTGTTGCTCCACATCTGTGCCACTTTCACTGACTTCTGCCATCAGCATCATTTCATCATCAGATTCACTTCTGACCAACTGTGCTTCTTCATGAGTACTCTTCGACCTGCATTCATCTGCGTAATGGCCGAATTTTTCACAGTTATAGCATTGCACCTCCCTCTTGCTATAATTCTTGCTTTCTCCTTTATTCTTTTTCCACGCTTCTTTTCTCTTTTGGAAGTCACTCTTTTGATCATTGCTCTTCTTCGACCCTTCACCTCCTTTGTTCCACTTTCCTTTCCCTTTCTTGTTCTGGGATTGTGCCAACAGCACTTGTTCACTTTCTTTCTCAGCTTGCTTGTTGACCAATCTTGCATGAATTCTTGCTTCACTTGCTTCCAGAATTCCTTGCAATTCAGCCACCTTCAACGTATCCAAATCTTTGGATTGTTCGATTGAAGTTACAACATAGTCGAAATGTGGAGTCAGTGTTCTCAACACTTTGTCGATCTTTCTTCTATCAGTCACAGTTTTTCCATTAGTGCGCATTTGGTTCGTAATCAATGTCAGTCTATTGAAATACTCCCCAATCGTCTCTTTCTCGTTCATCTGAAGCAGTTCAAATTCCCTACGCAGCGAATTCAGTTTCACTTGCTTCAATGATGCATCCCCGAATAAACTGTTGCTAGTTCATCCCATGCTCCCTTCGATGTTTCATATTCTGAAATCTTCTCAAATGCTTCGCCATCAACACCTTGATGGATCAAGAATAAAGCTTTGCTGTCTTTTCTTTGCCATCCACGAAGCGCTTCTCCTGCAGCTAATTGGGGTATTCCGGTTTGCACAACATCAAGCACTTCTTGATACCGGAAAACCACCTTCATTTGCACAGTCCACTTATCGTAGTTCTTGGGATCAAGAACTGGGATCTTCGTTGAAAGGTTGTTCAGATTCGCCATTGCCACGCTTTAAGATCACGAACACGATCGTAAAATCAACGCTCTGCAATTCACTCACTCACACTTCACTCGTGTTTCCCAGGGATTTCGCACTCGCTCTGATACCAATTTGTTGGAACTGAATAGGCACCACACTGTATTATTGATATTTTTCACTGAGAGTGTTACATATATATATATATATATATATATATATATATATATATATATATATATATATATATATATATATTAACTGCATGACATATGAAGAGTCAGCAATTAATTACACATAATTAAACATACGTAACTGAAAGGAATTTTGACAGTCAACACGAGACTTCGACAGCCAACACAAAACTTCGACAGCCAACACAAACTTCGACTATACTGGTTTACAACAATAATCAGTTTGATTCTTCTAAAGAAATTTATGTGATTTATTCCTTATTAGAAAAAGCTTCTTACCTTTTGGTTCTTGTGGTTAAGTTAACCTGCGTGAAGTGTTGAGGTGGTTGAGAGAAGCCAACTTCAACATGTTACAAGACACTATCAATTCCACATCCCTCCCTCTCTCGCCACCAAAATCATTTTTTTGGGGAGGTCAATAATGATAAGCAATATATAAAAAAAAATTCTTAATGTTAAGAGTCTCACATCGGATGTGATATGGCCTCAAAAAGAATAGGTTAAATAGCACTTTTGGTCCTTTATGTTTGCTCTATGTTTCACTTTGGTCCTTTATCTTTTTTTTGGTCCGTTTTGGTCCCTCATGTTTCATTTTGGTCCCTGACTTTAGTTTTTGTTAACAGACGCCACGTTGGCAGTTAACTGCTGACGTGGTGTCCATTTACATTAAATGGCGTGGCAGAATGCAATTACACATCATAAAAGAAAATTTAACAAAAAAATAATAATATAAACAATGATAAACAAATAACAAAAAACAAATAACATAAACACTTCAACAACGACAACACCTTCAACCCAGAAATCGAAACCCAGATCTACTTCATCTTCAATAACAACAACAATTCTTCAACAACAACCCAGAAACATAACCCAGAAGAATTGTTCAAAATTAGGATTTCGTTTTTTGAATTCATTTTAGCTTTTGTTTCGTTTTTCATTTTGTTTGCCCGGATCTGGGTTTCGTTTTGGTTTTGATTTCATTTTACTACTTGTTTTGTTTTTGATTTCGTTTTTCCCAGATCTGAGTTTTCGTTTTGATTTTCATTTCGTTTTTGATTTTGTTTTACTTTTCATTGAAGATGAGGAACGATGGAATATGAGAAATGAGTTTGTTGCTGGAAATCAAATGGGTTTTTTGATTGAAGATTCTAATGTTGGATTTGCATTTTTGGGTTGGTTATGGGTTTGCATTTCTGAATTTGTACCTGCAAACGTGATGAGGATGAAGATTCTGATTGTTTAGTTTTTTCAAATCTGAAAGGGACCAAAATGAGAGGGTCCAAAATGAAACCAAGGAAAAACAGAATTGTTTTAATGGAAGAACAACACAAACAATGAGAGGGACCACTGATAATGGAAGAACAAAATTGCTTTAATGTTTTAATGGAAGAACAAAATTGCTTTAATTGCTTTAATGGAAGAAATCCAGATCTGTTCTTCGTTTAAAAAATATAAGGGACCAAACTGAAACTAAAAGAAAACGTAGAGGACCAAACTGAAACTAAAAGAAAACGTAGAGGACCAAACTAAAACTAAAAGAAAACGTAGAGGACCAAACTGAAACTAAATTGAAACTGCAACTCTGCATCAATGGCGAAAAGCCAGAAACTCGTTTTACGAAATTGATTTAGGGCTTCTTTAGACCTCTTTCTTGCGATCAAAACTCATCCAAGATCAAACAAAATGGTTGCCTAAATCACTAGATTCAATTAATGGAGAAGATGTTGAATGTTTTGGAAAACGAAAGAAAACGCAGTGGAAAAATTCTGGGTTTGAAGATGTTAGATGCTGGAAATCGTTGTTCTTCGTTTGATGTTAGTGTTGGTGTTGCTAGAAATCGTTGTTCTTTATTTGATGTTGGTGTTGGTGTTGGTTTTTTGATGTTCTTCTTTTCTGGGTTGAATTGTTTTAAGTTTTCAGTTTTATGTTCCATTTTAATTTTCAGTTTTATGTTTTTAGCAACTTGACTTTTCAGTTTTTCTAGAAATTCTGTTTTTGATTTTTATGTTTTTGGTTTTATGTTTGTTTTATTGTTTTATGTTTTATTGTTTTATGTTTTAAAAAAAGAATTGCTGATGTGGAAATTAGTGTGCCACGTCATTTAATGAATTGAGGACGCCACGTCAGCAGTTAACTGCCAGCGTGGCGTCCGTTAGTCAAAATTGACGGCAGGGACCAAAATGAAATAAAAATGAAACATGAGGGACCAAAACTGACCAAAAAAAAGATAAAGGACCAAAGTGAAACCTATAGCAAACATAAAGCACCAAAAGTGCTATTTAGCCAAAAGAATATATAAAGTTAGAGACATCCCTCACCTTACAAGTCGGTTTTGTAGAATTGAGTTAGGCCCAACCCAAATTCTAAGATGGTTTCAAAGCCAATCCAAGTTCCGATGGGCCACCCGCTATCGAGCCACTCAGGGTCACGCTCCAGTTGTGCAATCATGGGTGCGAGGGGGGTGTGTTAAGAGTCTCACATCGGATGTGATATGACCTGAAAAAGAATATATAAAGTTAGAGGCATCCCTCACCTTACAACCCGGTTTTGTAGGGTTGAGTTTCGCCTAACCCAAATTGTAAGACTTAATTCCACCATTCATATTTGATAATTAACTATATGCAAAAAAACAAGTCAAATTTCTTCAAACATAACATCCACAAAATATCCTAATTCCTAATAATGCTGGAACCTCTTATATAGATGCATTATCAAAGTTTTCTTATCTACTATTTTCATCAGAAACCCCAACGTAAGACATGCGTATTTTGCTAACCAAATTGAACAACTCTCTATCAAGCCATTGAGGCTGTGAATGAACAGATAGAGCTGCAAGAACTGATTTCCATTGAAAAAGGAATTGATTGGAAAAATGAACTCTAATCTTTCATTGATGATACAAGAGTATTATATACAAGTGAGAACGGCGGTTAACTCTAACAGAATGTTAACCAATCTACTAACAGCTATTAAAACTGAACTAAACTTAAACCAGAATATTGAACAGAATGTTTAACTACTAAAAACAAACTTAGTTAAGTTAGTAAGGCACTAACTATTTTCTAACACTAAAGTAGTTCTAGTACTCCCCCTCAAGTTAGGCGCATAAATGTCTAGGACACCTAACTTGGACATGAAACCAGAGAACTTGCAATGAGGTAACGCTTTGGTGAAGACATCCGCTAGTTGTTGATGAGTTGGGAGGTGAATGAGCTTGATTAAACCAAAATTGACATGTTGCCTAATGAAGTGACAGCCAATGTCAATGTGTTTGGAGTGTTCATTGGATGTGGGATTCTCTGCAAGTGGAATGGCTGACTTACTATCACACGTGACCATAATTGACTCAACAGAGACCTGAAATGGCTTTAGTAATTGTTGCAGACTTGCAGCCATAGAAGTTCACTGGTGAGAGAAGCCAGGGCCCTGTATTTTGCCTCAGCTGAAGAGCGAGCCACTGTAGATTGCTTCTTGGATTTCCAACAAATAAGAGAAGATCCAAGATAAACACAGAACCCGGTGGTGGGTTTTCTAGTGATCTTGCAATTACCCCAATGAGAGTCAACAAAAGCAGTAACAGAGGTGTTGTTGGTGCAGAGAAAGAGCAGACCTTGACCTGGGCCGTTTTTAAGGTATTGTAGTACCTGATGGACAGCTTGAAGATGAGGGACTCTCGGTTTGGCCATGAATTGGCTAAGCTTGTTGACAGCAAAAATAATGTCTGGTCTGGAGATGGTGAGATACATCAAGCGACCTAATAGTCTTCTGTACAAGGAAGCATCAGGGTAAAAGATCACCTGTGATATCATCAAGGGTGGATCCTGGATCCACATAGGAATCTTTGCTGGTTTGGAGTCTGCAAAACCAGTATATGCAAGCAATTCAATGGTATAGTTTCTTTGATTGAGATGGATACCTTGGGAGGATTGTGCAATCTCTAATCCAAGGAAATACTTGAGATCTCCCAAGTCTTTTAGCTTGAATTTGGCTTGGAGATTCAAGGTGGTTTTGGAAATGAGGCCGCGGTTAGGGCTAGCAATGATTATGTCGTCCACATAGACCAAGAGTATCACAAGGTTCTCACCACTTCCTGTATAAAAAAGAGAGTAGTCTGCAGAAGATTGGTGAAAGCCCAAACTACTGATTCCAAGGGTAAACTTTTGAAACCATTGCCTCGATGCTTGCCTTAAGCCATAAAGAGATTTGTGCAATTTGCACACTTGATTCCCTCTCTTAGTAGGATAGCCCAAGGGAAGATCCATGTAGACTTCCTCAAATAAATCACCATTGAGGAAAGCGTTATTGATGTCCAACTGAGACATGTGCCGCTGTTTCTATGCAGCCAAAGCATGGAGAACCCTGACAGTTGTTAACTTGGCAACTGGTGAGAAAGTACTTGTAAAGTCAATGCCCATTTGTTGAGTGTAGCCTTTGGCTACTAAACGATGCTTTATGCCTATCAACAATGCCATCAGAGTTGAATTTGGTTTTGTAGATCCATCTACAACCTATTGTTTACTTGCCATCGGGGAGAGGTACAATTGACCGTGTATGATTGTCTTCAAGGGCTTTGAGTTCAGCATTCATTGCTACTCTCCGGTGAGGATATTTGACAGCCTGATGAAAAAAAGTTGTGCTCATAGTGAGGTGTGATATTGGAAATGAAGGATTTATAGGAGTTGGATAAATTTGAGTAGATTAGATGGTGAGGGGGAGGGTTATGAGGCCTAGTGGAATTTCTAGGACTGTTTAGTCGTCAAGGTATGGGGGAGGGTTATGAGGCCTAGTGGAATTTCTAGGACTGTTTAGTCAGAGGTGGTGATAGCAACAACAGGTTCTGTTGTATCAGGAGGAACTGTGATATCAATGGTGATCTCAGGTGGAGAAAGTTACTCAGTGGTGATCTCAGGTATTGTTATATTAGTAGTTGTTAGACTTAGAGTATAACCTTAGAGGGGGGTGAATAAGGTTATGAGTAAATATGGATTCTTTTCGCAAATGATGATTATATTCTTTTTCAAATCGGATGCGGAAAATGTGATTTGAACTTTTGGATAAGAAAACAAACAAGAGTTGTTTAAATTGTATTCAATATTTCCAATAAAGATATTATAAGAGATAATCAGGATATTGAATATATTAGATCTTAGGGAAGAGGAGTAGAAGATGATTGATGAGTATTGATAATATCACAATTAATATGTTTATATGACAGAGTAATTTAAGCACAGTAATATAAACAATAAACAGTGATAATGATAGTGATAATATCAATAAGCACAATAATATTAATAATAAACAGTTATAATAATAGTGCAAAATATAAAGAGAGAAGGGATAGAGGGACACAGATATTTAGCGAGGTTCGGGATAAAACCCCTACGTCCTCGGCCTTAGGCTTTTCAACCCTTGGACTTAGCAACCACTATATTGAAGAGAGTTTAATACAAACAGTCGACTTCAACACTAGTGAATCTCAATTCCCCTGAACTGAGAACCCAAGCACCCGCTAAGGATTTCAAAACCAACTCAATCACCCGATTGAGAGACCCAAGAAAAACTCCCAGGATTTCAAAACCAACTCAATCACCCGATTGAGAGACCCAAGTAAAGCTTCTCAGGATTTCAAGAAAACCACTTAAAACAATATAAGGTTTACACAATTTGAGATCTAGAGATCCAATCACTTCTTAGAATGTGTCAGTTTAGAACTGAGAGAGATGAGTGATCTTAGGAAAATAGATGCTCTAAAATATGAAATCTTGTTTTTGCAAAAGCTTAAAGATTGATATGACAGTGGAAGCTAGCTTTGCAAAATTATAAAAGCCTTTTAGAAAAGATTCTATGATTTTCGAAAACAAAAGACTTTTAACAAGATCAAAACAATGAAGCTCAAGATCTTAGATTTAGATTGATAAAAAAGCTTTTGAAGATAATATGACAATTTCGAAATCAAAAAGCTTTTTTAACAAATAAAACAATGAAGCACAAGATCTTAGATCTAGATTTATAAAAACATAAAAGCTTTTGGAAATGATATGACAATTTCGAAATCAAAAGCTTTTAACAAAATAAAACTATGAAGCACAAGTATAGATCTAGAATCGTATAGAGAGAAATTGTGAGATGAAGAGATGTTGGAGGTGAAGCTCAACCCAGGTATTTATAGGCTTAGGCACCGTTGAAATTTTTGAAAAACATTTAATATAAGTGAAGAATCGATTCATTGATCAAGTCAAAATGTTGATGAATCGATTCATTGCCTTTAAAAAATAAAAGAATCGATTCATTGTTTAGTTGAAATAAGAAAGGAATCGATTCATTGATGTTTGGAAAATGAGGGAATCGATTACAATGCTTATGTAGAAAGGCATGAATCGATTTTCAGGCCATATGGAGGTCCTGAGAATCGATTCTTATCCATGTAGAAATAAAGGGAATCGATTTTTCTTTTCTTTTTGGAAGGCATGGGAATCGATTCATGGCCCTTTGGAAACATGAGGTAATCGATTTTCAGGCCAAATAGGAGGTCCTGAGAATCGATTCCAAGGCCTATGAAATGGGTTGGAAATCGATTCCAAGCTTTCCTAAAAATATTTTTTTCAACTTGCCACCTTATGCATGCATGCAATTTTGTGAAATATTTTTTCAAAACTATTTTTATGCATCATGCATGTTTTGAAAAGTCATATCTCTCAATAGCTAAAGTGCCACACACTTTAGGTGATAGGACCTTTACAAAGTGTCCTAAAAGGCTTAGACACAATTTAGGGTTTTGAACTTCATATGTTGCTTCTTCTTCAAGCTTCTCTTCTTTTGTGTCTTTTTCTCTTTAAATTAAGTCCTGCACTTTGCTCATCTTGAAACATTAGTAAATATGATGTAATTTGTTATCATACAAAATAAAGGAGTGTTTACCCTTGGTTCAACAAACTCCCCCTTTTTGATGATAACAAATTACATTATGCATAGGGTTTGATAATAATGAATTTTTTTTTAAAAAAGCTCCCCCTAAGCATAAGCATATATTTTCTCCTATTTTCTCCCCACATATAATAGTAACTTGCATATTTTCTCCCCCTTTGTTTTTATCAAAAAGGAGGGGGGGGGGGTGAAAAAACATACAACATAAGCACTTTATAAACTTGCATAATAAATAAGCAGCATTGCATAGCATATGATATATCAAAAACAGTAGTTCATGCTATGCTCCCCCTTACTTGGTGATCCCCCTTAATAATTTTAGAATGCAAGGCTTTAGTAAAAAGAGGGTGGATCATCATGGTTTTTAAAAATATGATACCCAAGATAATCATCCTTGGTTCAACAATATAGGTATCATTTTTAACAAAAAATATGGTTCCTCACAAAATCCAGCACAATAGAGAGAAGAAAAAAACTTTGATGCACACAAAGAAAATTTATTTCACAAAAGTGATAAATTATTCTTAAGGTGAATAGAACTTTTCCAATCTAACCTTCACCGGTGATTCTTCCTCTATTGTTGATATTACTGGTCACATGACTGCTGTTTCTGAGTATTAAGAATCTTTTTGCGTCTCCAGTCATGAACTTTGAGTCTCTGCTATCAAGGTATTGATCTGTCCCCCATACCTTGTAGCACACCTGCACTAAGATCAAGTAGAAAATTTTGGTACCCAATTCTCTTTGGGTCCTTTGGGGTTAGTCATCAAGGGGTTTGCTTTCACAATCCACCTTGGTTTCTTCCAAGTAGGTACAAGGGTTCCAAGCTCACATATTTTACGGATGGGGCATGAAGAGGAGCTATGGTTTCCCTTTTGGCAATATGTGCATTTGAAGATAGTAGGTTTATGATTAGAGGTAGAAGCTACAAAGGTGATATTTTTGTTTGAGCTGGAGGTGCTGGAATTACCTTGGTACCCAATACCTCTCCTATCAACATATTCATGTTGGGAGTGAAGTAGCTTGGTCAAGGTCTTTTCACCAACCTCAAACTTTTTCAAAGATTCTTTCAAAAATTCATTTTCAACCTTGGCTTTTTCAAAATTTTGTTTAAGCTCAAGAAACTCAAGGTTGAAAGGTTTTATTTCATGTAGCTCATTCTTCAACTTAGTTACCTCATTTTCTAGAGTCTTAATTTGAGTGAGCATGCTTTTGTTACTCTTTGCCAATTTCTTAGATTTTAACAACAGAGTTTCATGTTCAAAATAAAGAGTATCAAAAGCCTCACTTAAATCGTGACTACTATACGCACCATCAGATAGATCATCATGTATAGAAGAATCAGAAAGACTAGAAGAGTTAAGGCTTACCTTAGATGAGTCATTTGCCATATGACAAACACCATTTGCAATTTGCTCTTCTTCGTCTGTGTCACTATCAGAGCCAAGACAATCCCATATAGTAGCCTTAGGTGTTTCACATGCCGTGAGACAGATGGCATTTGCAACTTCCTCTTCTTCACTGTCAGAATAGTTGTTCCATGTAGCCTTCTTAGCTTTCTTGGATTTCTTTGAGTTATTTCTCTTTTCAAGTTTGTTGAATTTCATGAATTCTTCAAATAATTCAGCCATGTCTTCATCATCAGATTCTTCATCAGACTCACTTTGTTTCCTTGCTACTTTAGGAGTTTTAGCAGCAAGGGCAAGAGATTTCACCACTTCCTTTTCTTGATTCTTTTTAGCAGCCAATACTACCTCAAAGGCTAGCAATGATCCAATAAGGTCTTCTTGAGGTAAAGTGCCAATGTCTTTGGCTTCGGTTATAGCACAAGTCTTAGGGAAGAATTCACCAGTTAAGGATTCAAGGATCTTTCCATTCAAATCCTTGTTGGTGTATTTCTTTCCTAAGGCCCTCAAGTTGTTTACAATTAAATTTAATCTCTGATGCATTGCTGCGACAGACTCACCTTCTTTCATTTTAAAACTTTCATATTCAGAGGTGAGAATTCTAATTTTAGAATCTTTTACCTGGCTTGTCCCGACATGAGTGGCTTGTAGGCAGTCCCAGATTTCCTTTGCACTTTGACACCCTTTTACTCTACCATATTCTTCTTCACAGAGTGATAGATGAAGGATATTCATGGCCTTTGCATTTAGGGATATCTTGTCAAGCTCAGATTTTCTTAACTCACTCAGGTCGATGGTGTAGATGTCTTCCACCGGTACTTCTTCAGCTTTGCCGGTGGCTTGAATTTTTGAAGTGTCACCATCAGTATTACCTGGTTTTGTGATCTTGATCTTCATCGGGATTAGAGGACCATCCACTATGATTCTCCATAGAGTGAAGTCAATTGCCTGCACATGACATTTCATACGACTACTCCAGTAATCGTAGTTAGTACCATCAAATAGAGGAGGCCTATTAGAGGACATTCCTTCTTTCATGAAAGAACCCATAATTACAGATATGTAAAGGATAAATTGCGAGATGTAAAGCTCTAATATGCAATTCCTAGCTTTTATACCACTTGTTAGACTTAGAGTATAACCTTAGAGGGGGGGGTGAATAAGGTTATGAGTAAATATGGATTCTTTTCGCAAATGATGATTATATTCTTTTTCAAATCGGATGCGGAAAATGTGATTTGAACTTTTGGATAAGAAAACAAACAAGAGTTGTTTAAATTGTATTCAATATTTCCAATAAAGATATTATAAGAGATAATCAGGATATTGAATATATTAGATCTTAGGGAAGAGGAGTAGAAGATGATTGATGAGTATTGATAATATCACAATTAATATGTTTATATGACAGAGTAATTTAAGCACAGTAATATAAACAATAAACAGTGATAATGATAGTGATAATATCAATAAGCACAATAATATTAATAATAAACAGTTATAATAATAGTGCAAAATATAAAGAGAGAAGGGATAGAGGGACACAGATATTTAGCGAGGTTCGGGATAAAACCCCTACGTCCTCGGCCTTAGGCTTTTCAACCCTTGGACTTAGCAACCACTATATTGAAGAGAGTTTAATACAAACAGTCGACTTCAACACTAGTGAATCTCAATTCCCCTGAACTGAGAACCCAAGCACCCGCTAAGGATTTCAAAACCAACTCAATCACCCGATTGAGAGACCCAAGAAAAACTCCCAGGATTTCAAAACCAACTCAATCACCCGATTGAGAGACCCAAGTAAAGCTTCTCAGGATTTCAAGAAAACCACTTAAAACAATATAAGGTTTACACAATTTGAGATCTAGAGATCCAATCACTTCTTAGAATGTGTCAGTTTAGAACTGAGAGAGATGAGTGATCTTAGGAAAATAGATGCTCTAAAATATGAAATCTTGTTTTTGCAAAAGCTTAAAGATTGATATGACAGTGGAAGCTAGCTTTGCAAAATTATAAAAGCCTTTTAGAAAAGATTCTATGATTTTCGAAAACAAAAGACTTTTAACAAGATCAAAACAATGAAGCTCAAGATCTTAGATTTAGATTGATAAAAAAGGCTTTTGAAGATAATATGACAATTTCGAAATCAAAAAGCTTTTTAACAAATAAAACAATGAAGCACAAGATCTTAGATCTAGATTTATAAAAACATAAAAGCTTTTGGAAATGATATGACAATTTCGAAATCAAAAGCTTTTAACAAAATAAAACTATGAAGCACAAGTATAGATCTAGAATCGTATAGAGAGAAATTGTGAGATGAAGAGATCTTTGAGGTGAAGCTCAACCCAGGTATTTATAGGCTTAGGCACCGTTGAAATTTTTGAAAAACATTTAATATAAGTGAAGAATCGATTCATTGATCAAGTCAAAATGTTGATGAATCGATTCATTGCCTTTAAAAAATAAAAGAATCGATTCATTGTTTAGTTGAAATAAGAGAGGAATCGATTCATTGATGTTTGGAAAATGAGGGAATCGATTACAATGCTTATGTAGAAAGGCATGAATCGATTTTCAGGCCATATGGAGGTCCTGAGAATCGATTCTTATCCATGTAGAAATAAAGGGAATCGATTTTTCTTTTCTTTTTGGAAGGCATGGGAATCGATTCATGGCCCTTTGGAAACATGAGGTAATCGATTTTCAGGCCAAATAGGAGGTCCTGAGAATCGATTCCAAGGCCTATGAAATGGGTTGGAAATCGATTCCAAGCTTTCCTAAAAATATTTTTTTCAACTTGCCACCTTATGCATGCATGCAATTTTGTGAAATATTTTTTCAAAACTATTTTTATGCATCATGCATGTTTTGAAAAGTCATCTCTCTCAATAGCTAAAGTGCCACACACTTTAGGTGATAGGACCTTTACAAAGTGTCCTAAAAGGCTTAGACACAATTTAGGGTTTTGAACTTCATATGTTGCTTCTTCTTCAAGCTTCTCTTCTTTTGTGTCTTTTTCTCTTTAAATTAAGTCCTGCACTTTGCTCATCTTGAAACATTAGTAAATATGATGTAATTTGTTATCATACAAAATAAAGGAGTGTTTACCCTTGGTTCAACAGTAGCAGGAGGTGTGATAGCAGCAGCAGGTTCTGCTGTATCAGTAGGAACCGCGATATCAATGTCTAGAAGGGGTGGAGTGAGAGGATGTTGAGGGTTTGTTGGAGGGATATCAGTGGGGAGAGGCTCAAGGATAGCTTTGGGTAACACAAGATCTCCAAAGGGGTCTGAGGTACAGTCAATTGTTGAGGTGTGGAAGGGGGAATTTGTCTTCAATGAAGTGAATATCTCTGGAGATGAGGAATTTCTTGGTGGCTATGTCATATAGTTTGTATCCTTTGTATCCAAGGGGGTAACCCATGAATACAGTAGGAATGGCCCTTGGTGAGACTTTTTATTTCTCTGATGCAGAGGCACAGCTGCATATGCAAGACACCCAAAGACTCTAAAATTTTCATAAGATGGCAGCTTTTGATAAAAGATCTCACAGGGGGATTTGTTCTTGAAAGCAGGTGTTGGCACTCTGTTTATGAGGAATACTGCTGTATGGAGACATTCTCCCCAAAGATCGGGTCACATTTAGCAGGTGTTGATGTTTTCTTTCCACCACAGAGTTTTGCTCAAGGTCTGTATGGGCAGCTAAACTGGTGAAGGGTGCCTTGTTCTTGTAGAAACTCAGTCAATTTCAGTTCTTGGGCATTGTCAGATCGAATTTGTTTAATGACTTTGCCAAACCTGAGTTTTGACAAAGGTGAAGAAGGTCTTGATGAGATGAGGAGCCTCTGACTTATGTTGCATCAGATAGACCCATGTAAAACGAGAGCAATCATCCACAATAGTGAGGAAGAATCTCTTCTCATCATGGGTAGAATGTTGGTAAGGTCCCCAAGTGTCGATATGAACAAGATCAAAAGATTCAGCTGAATAATTGTTATTGGAAATAAAAGACAAACGTCTAAATTTTGATAATGGACAAATTAAACAATCATTAGAAGTATGAGACTTAAAAGGCAAAGAAATTTTATTACAGAAAAGCTTCAAGACTTTTTCAGATACATGTCCTAACCGTGAGTGCCATAAGGCATGATTAAAGTGTTTATGATGATCTATATTACAAGCAAACTCAGAAAAAACAGTTTGTGTACATGAATTAACAAGGGAACAAGAATCCAGGGTGAGAGTGTGATCTGTATATAGTATGAACAGATTATCATGCAGGTCGCCTCTACCAATATGATCTGCAAGTGTAAGAGCAGGCACAGAAATCAAATTCACATGAAAAGAAGGTATGTATAGGACATTGTGTAATGTGATGTGAGAGTTTATTTTGATGGAACCAGTGCCTACAACCTGTACTTTTGTGTGATTAGGCAGAAGAACAAACTTATTAGACAGTTTCTTGAAATTATAAAGAAAGTGTGGAAAGCATGTGATGTGAGCCGTTGCACCAAAATCAACAATCCATGCATTGGGAGCTTGAAAGGGAGCCATTAAGGTGGCAAAAGACATATCTATGGTCTCAAGACCAGCAGAGTCTTTGTGATCTTGCTGAGTTGTGGTGTTGAGGCTTGCCATTTGAGTTTGCAGGAGAGCAAGGACTTGTTGACATTGCTGAGAGGACCATTGTTTCCCGGCATCAGATGAGGCAGACTCCAGAATGTTGTGAACAAAGGAGCCAGAAGCAGATTTCTTGAAACCTGGAGGATACCCATGGAGTTGAAGCATTTCTCATTGTTGTGGCCGAGAACATTACAGTGAGAACACATAGGGCGTTCCCTTTTGGTGTGTTTGCCTTTGGCAGTGTTCGGAGGGACGGCACAGGTAAGTTCAGAAGTAGCAGCAGCAGGTTACACATCTACTGCTCTCTGAGTTTCATCTTGCAGAAGCATAGAGAAAGTTTCATCAATGTCTGGAATCGGTTTCATCAGCGGAATTTGACCACGAGCATGAGAGAAAGAATCATTCACTCCCAAGAGGAAGGTCATAACGTATTCTTCATTGATGGATTCGAGAAGAGGATCCACACGACCACAATTACATTGTGGTTAGCCTTGAGTTCCCCTAATTCAGCCCAAATACCCTTGAATCGAGTAAAATAAACGTTGATCAAATCATTACCTTGGACGCAATTGAGCAGGGCTTTTCTTAATTGGAAGATTCGAGGACCGTTCTTGATGTTGAATCGCTTCTCAAGATCCTTCCAGATCGTAGAAACGGAGGTGGAATAGATGACGCTAGGCACTTATTTCTTTGGTGATGGAGTTCAATATCCAAGAAGCGACGATGCCTGCCGTTGCGTTTCCATGCCCGGAGTTTGGTGGCGTCGCCGGAGGCTGGATTGAGGAATAGTGTCGTCGACGAAACCGAGTTTGTTTCGCCCGTCGAGGGCGAGAGTCATCGAGCGTCACTAGGTCAGATAGCTCATGCCATCGAGAGGTTTTGAGACAAGGACCAAACCAGGATTATCAGTGTGATGTATGTAGTACGGATCAGAGGTGTCAATCGTCAGAGAAGTCATTGTGAGGGATGAGCGAGAGGAAGACGAAGACGGCAGCGAATTTCAGAGTTTTGAAGGATACAACTGATACCATATCAAGCCATTGAGGCTGTGAATGAACAGATAGAGCTGCAAGAACTGATTTCCATTGAAAAATGAATTGATTGGAAAAATGAACTCTCTAATCTTTCATTGATGATGCAAGAGTATTATATACAAGTGAGAACAGTGGTTAACTCTAACTGAATGTTAACCAATCTACTAACAACTATTAAAACTGAACTAGACTTAAAACAAAATATTGAACAGAATGTTTAACTACTAAAAACAAACTTAGTTAAGTTAGTAAGGCACTAACTATTTTATAACACTAAAGTAGTTCTAATACTCTCTGATATATATTTTTTGGGACAAAAACTCTCCATGATGTAAGTCAAGCTTGAATTTTGCTTTGGTATCATAGGATTCTCCTTGGAACCTAACAAGGAGAATTTACTTGTTAACTTTTTTTTGACACATTGACTTGATAAATTTTGGTGATATGAAAAATTATGAATGAAAATGAAAGACTATTGATACGAGTTAGGTGGGAAAAAAACTGTCCCAATACAAAAGAATTAAAAAATTACTAAAGTAGTACACTTTTTTTTGCTGTTGAGAAGTCGCTCCCAAAAAACGACTTCTCAATGTGTTTTTTAATTTTTTTTTCCTTTTGTGTTCGGAAGTTGCCTCCCTCCAGAGGGACTTCTGAACTGGATTTTTTTAAAAAAATTTATTTTTAAATACGAATTTAAATGATATAAAATGAAAAAATGATTAAAAAATTAGTATTTCTAAATTAAAATTTGTAATATATTTATTTGGAAAAAAAATAAACACATTTATTAAATTATATTTAATACAGATGATTACTAGAGTTGTACAATTAAATTGAAAAGCAAAGTTTTATTAGCTTAGATGGTGTCCAGTCCCACATGGCGGTGGTCGATAGTTACGACGTGGACGTTGTGCTGGAATTTGTTCTTCAGTGTGGGTAGGGACAGGGGCAGGGGCAGGTGGTTGTTCGTATTGGTGCCATGTTGATGAACTAGCACCTCCCTGGTTGGCCAGACTCCAAAATGGATCTATAATATGCATATGAATCTGGCGTATTATAGTCAGCACCAAACAAATTACGGTAAAAATTTGGGCCAGAGGAAGCCGTAGAATGCCGATGATGATCTTGGACTGGCGTAAATTCTACTGACTGGTTGACCGCCTCATAATCATGATGGGTTGGTGTGAAGGAGATGGAGTGGCGGTGAGGCACAGGCTCTTGGCTTTCTTCAAAGATTGGGCGAGTTGGTGTCGCACGTCCAGTTGGGGGTGCACGTCGATTACGGCTGCGACATTTGGATTGAGTGGTTGGCCTTGTTGGTGCTTCTTCTCGGTCATCCACTGCACCACCCACCCCACTACCCCGCGGGTCCCTTAGCTGTTGGTTGATAGAAATGTATAGCCTAGAATTTGTGCAAAGCCACATCATATATTCCGGCGAGTTCATGGGTATTCCCTGTAACGACTCACCCACAACTACTCTACATTGTCTTTCATTCCAGTATTAAATACAATTATTGTGCCTTAATAGTCAGTTCACATCCGCATTTCCTCGCATGTCGAGGTCGTGATAAGTGTCCAAATTGACAGGTTGATCCGGTGTTTTTTTCACAAATAAATATATTACATATTTTAAATTACAAATACTAATTTTTTAATTATTTTTTTTCATTTATATCATTTAAATTTGTATTTAAAAATAAAATTTTAAAAGACCCAGTTGAGAAATCCCTCTGTGGGGAGGCGACTTCTCAACAAAAAAAGCAACAAAAAAAAAACAAAACAAAAACTCAGTTGAGAAGTCATTTTCTGGGGAGGCGACTTCTCAACTACAAATAAAAAGTGTGCTAGTTTGGTAAATAATCTAAAAAGTGTGTTATTTTGTTATTTTTTTATCTAAAAAGTGTGCTAGTTTGGTAAATAATCTAAGACAAAAATGGTCTTAAGACAAAAATGAAAAAAAAATACCTTTGTATTGAGATACCTTTGTATTAATCTAAAAATTGAGATATCTTTATATCTAAAAAGCAGAGGAATTTTTATATTTTCCTTTTGAAAAGATGCACCAGAATTTCAATTTCAAGTCTCAGATACATATCCCATGCTGTCTCCTTGCAATTCTGCCAACACACAATAATCATAATATACAAGTGTTAAAATCAAAAGCTTGTAATCACTTAACAGTCAGACCAAAGAAATTAACATTAACGGATTGAAAGCAACATTAATAGCCAACACCAAAGTTTGGTGTTTACCTCTACTACTACTGCACTGCCGTTTGCATCCAGCAATTCAGGCTTTAAAGCAAATCAACACCAGATATTGTATAATTAAGCTGCAATTTACCATTCCAACCACAATATCCATTTAATATCGTGTCACATTTGCAAATAAGCAAAACAAAATCATCTGAATAGAAGAAAAACTTATAAAAGCATGGGAACCCCAATAGTTTGCAGGGTGAGTGATGAGCATATACCAATTTGGATATCTATAATTTAAGGGTAAAAATGTCATTACCCTCTTTTTCTTTCTTTTTCTTCTTACACTTTCTTTCTTCCTTTTTTTTTTCTTTCTTCTTACATTCTTTTTCCTCTTTTTCACTTTTCTCTTACACTCCCTTTCTTTTTTTTTCTTTTTACTTTACTTTTACTTTTCCCATAAACAATTCTTCTCTTTCTCTTATCACTTCCCTTTAGTTTACTTCACTTTATTTTTTTTTAACTAAATTTTTAAATTTGTACAAACACTACTCTACTAAAATTATCTATAAAAATGTAAATGAGTCACACTAAAAAACAAAAAAAAAACTATCACATTTTTGCAAAAAGTTATCACCTTAAAATTTTAATTTTTCTTTTCGAAATCTGTTTACAATCTTATTGACACTCTACAATCACCTCTTATTGATAATCTACTATCTACTATAATTTACTAATCAATTGAAACTACGAGATAACTGCAATGATATATAAAATAACACGAGATATCTAACCTAATCTAATCTAATATCTATTTATACAAACAAACCTCCTATAAAATTACCAATTAGGATATCTTATTAATAAGCCACATATCTAATTTAAGGGTAAAAATGTCATTACCCTCTTTTTCTTTATTTTTCTTCTTACACCCTCTTTCTTTCTTTTTTTTTTTCTCTTTTTTCTTACACTCTCTTTCCTCTTTTTCACTTTTCTCTTACACTCTCTTTCTTCATTTTTTCTTTTTACTTTACTTTTATTTTTCCCATAAACAATTCTTCTCTTTCTCTTATCACTTCACTTTAGTTTTTTTAACTAATTTTTTAAATTTATACAAACACTACTCTACTAAAATTACCTATAAAAATGTAAATGAGTCACACTAAAAAACAAAAAAAAACTATCACATTTTTGGAAAAAGTTATCACCTTAAAATTTTAATTTTTCTCTTTGAAATCTCTTTACAATCTTATTGATAATCTACTATCACCTCTTATCGATAACCTATTATCTACTATAATTTACTAATCAATTGAAACTACGAGATAACTGTAATGATATATAAAATAACACGGGATAACTGCACTGATATATAAAAAAGCACAGGATTAATATTTGTCATTGATAATTAAAAAATTTTAAGACTACTATTAACTTATTATCTAAAAAACAAGACGATTTAATGACTATTTAAACTAATGATTAATATTTAAAACAAATATTTCTTATTGATAATTGTAACATCCCGAAATAATTAGTTTAATTATTTCGACGCGTAACTCAATTAATTTAATTTAATCTTAATTAATAATTTTATTAATTAAGTGTTAGATTAATTATTAATTGGTGTAAGGTTTTTAAAGGAGTAGTTGATAGAAAGGGGTATTTTTGGGCTATTAGAGTTAAATGAGGGAACAGAGGTAAATTGCCCCCACACCCTCACTTAAACTTATATTATAAATATAAGAAAAGAAAGAAAGAGTGAACCGTGAGATAAGGAAAGAAAAGAAGAAGAAGAAATGGAGAGTGAGAAGAAAGTGGGTCACGAAGGAAGAAAAGGAGCAAGGGAAAGATAGGCTCACGAAATCATCATCCATCCTACATGAAAGTTGATCACCATTTTATCCTCTTCAATTTGGTACCAAAATCATCACTTACAACTCGCTCGCTCTCATCTTGCCATTTTCGAATTTGATGCATAAAAGAGGAGGTTTGAAGTGTTGTCACTCCATTCATGAATCTTGGAGTTGTAGAAGTTTAGGGAGGAGTTTAATTACTGGTTTGTGGTGAAGGAATCAAGCTTAGGAGAGTTAGGGTTAGTGAACCAAAATTTGGGGTTTATGTGTGAAGAGCAATTGGAGCTTGAAGATGATGAATAGTACCCCTGGGTGCCTCATGGTTGAACGGAAAGCTTTGGAAGCGGATATGGGCGTCGCCGGAATGTGGAGTTGATTCGGGGAGCGTTCGCGTGGTTATGTGGAAAAATAGCATTTCGTGGATTCTCGGTGTTTCGTGATTTTCATCACGATAGGTGAGTTTTACTCACGTTTAGGTTTTGATTGAGAATTTCAAAATGTCGAATTTGAGTTTTGAAAACCGTTATTTGAAAAATTAACGTATTTTGACATAAACGATAAAATTGTTTACGTTTGTGTTTGTGATTGATGAACGATGATTTGATGGTGATCATTGTTGTTTAAATATGTTTTTGGACTGTTTTTATGTTGGGACTGGACTGGAACAGGTATCGGAATTGACCGGAACGATGAAAAATGCGAAAACGGGATAAAAACTCAGTGCTGTCAAAAGCGCACGATCCGTGCGTCCCAGGCGCACGGACCGTGAGTCTCGTTCTGTTTCTATTTTCGAAAATGCATTACAGGGTGCACGACCCGTGCGTATGGGAGCACGGACTGTGCGCAGTGTTCTGTCAAAACTTTACAAACTTGCCCGAAATGATCCCGTTCGATGCCAATCCTCTTCTAATCATTTCCTAACCCTTTTCCAATGATATTAGGCTTATTGATTTTGAATATGTTTTCAAAGTTATGTTTAATTCGAAAAATTGTGAAATAATGTACGTGAGCGAACCCGTGAAATGTTTACTATAAAGAACTAAATGTTCAAGGGATAGTTACGATATATAAACTATATCGAGTTTGGGAGACGGCCCAATGCGGGTATATATATATATATATATATATTATATCAAGTGTGGGTGACGACCCACGAGGTTAACATACTAGGCGGGGAAGTCATGATCCCTTACCCTAGGCTCGTATACCATTAGGGAAAGTACTATTGGTAAGGGGGTTCACCGGGGATATAACAGAGTTGCAGTCGGTGTTATGTTAAAAGTTTGTTGTGCGATTCACCGGGGATATAGCAGAGTTGCAGTCGGTGTCGTACTGAGTCATAACACGTTCACCGGGGATATAGCAAAGTTGCAGTCGGTGTCGTGTTGAATGAAAATGCACGTGGTTATGAATTTAACCATGAATGAATAAAAGTCCTATAATACGGTTCACCGGGAATATAGCAAAGTTGCAGTCGGTGCCATGTTAAGTTAAATAGGATTCTTAATTGGACCGAGAGCGTAGATAGGGGTCTTGGTAGAACTCACTGAGATTGTATCTCATTGTTTATATGTTGTTGTTTTACAGAGAAACAGGGAAAGTGGAGATCCAAGAGGCACGAGTAGGTTGTACTCGGATGGTTGCTGAAGACTTAGCTTTTATGCTTAAGCTTATGTTTTCCCTTGTTGGCTGTGTATCACGACATTATGACTTTAACTGTTGTAAAGGTTATGTATTTATTTCCGCGCTTTCTTATATGATATTGAACACTAAAGTTTGCCGATGGTTGATGGTCAGGGAACCGTTATGGTCTTATTTATGATTAAGACCATTTTGTTGTTTATTCAGCAAAAATTTATAGTTGTGTTCAGTATCTAAACAGGAAATAATATCTCTGATGTAGTTACGGATGGTGCACTTAGGTATTCCTACTAGTTAGACATACCGGGGTGTTAGAATAATCTACTATCTAACTTTTACAATCTACTATAATCTACTAATCAACTAAAGTAATCAATTGAAACTACGAGATAACTACACTGATATATAAAAAAACACGGGATAACTGCAGTGATATATAAAAAAACACGGGATTAATAGTTGCCATTGATAATTATAATTTTTGAAGACTACTATAAATCTACTATCTAAAAACACAAGAAGGCTTAATGACTATTTAAACTGATTAATATTTAAAACACATGTGACAAATATTTGTCACTAATACCCAAAAAAGAACTAATAATTGTCACTGATATATAAAAAAACACGAGATAAATATTTCTTATTGATAATCTACTATCTATCTTTTACTATCTACTGTAATCTATTAATCAACTCAAATAATCCATTGAAACTATGTGATAATTGCACTGATACATAAAAAACACGGGATAACTGCACTGATATATAAAAAAATACGGGGATAACTGCAATGATATATAAAAACACGGGATAGCTGCATTGATATATAAAAAAATACGAGATAACAACACTGATATATAAAAAAGCACTGCACTGATATATAAAAAATACGAGATAAATGCATAGATTGTTTTTAAATGATACTTTTACATTTTTAGATTTTAATATTTATCTATTTTTTATTTAAAACACATTTTTTATCTACTTTAAATTTGTTTTTATTTTCACGGGGTAATAATGTTCAGACTATTTAAATATTGTCTAAGTTCATTCATAAAAAAAAACACGATAGCAATCTATATTCACCATAAAGATGATAGCAAAAGGAACCCCAAAAACACGAAACTGCAAAGATCAGAGTTTCAAAGAGAAAGGATAACCAATCTGAGAAACTTTTGCAATACTTCACTAACCACAAAAAAACTAAGAAAAAAGAGTTCATCTTCATATTGTCAACCCCACATTTACAATACTTTACTAAGACAGCAAACCTCAAAATATATAGCTGGATTCACTAATTCACACTTGCAACCAAAAAAAAATTATTAATTAATAATAATGATAGTAAAACAATTAAGAAATCAACACCATCAAACCCATAAAAAAACTAACAAAACAGAGTTCATCTCCATATTATCAAAACCATCAAACTCATTCTGGAAAACTTAAACAACACCCCTAGTACTCATCCTGGACTTCCTTCTTTTAGCATCCTAGATTGAAACAAAATCTGTTGCGTGTCCCACCTTCTCCCTTTCTCTCCCACTATGGTTGGCTCTTAGTTCTCTTTCTCTCCCATCTATAAGAAAAGATATATAGGTTAATTATGTAAGTGAGAGAAACAAAAGTAAGAGATAGATAAAGATACCTCCTTCTTCAAGTAGGAGGACACTTCCTATTGTGTTTTGTTGAAAAACAAATGATATTTCAAAAGTGGAAGTACCACATTACTTGGCTTTGGACTCACCAAAGTCTATAGAACCACGTGGACACATTTTCAAAATCTCTAACATAAGGAGATAGTCAGGCTGAAAGACTCTTAAAACAAGCGCTTATGGGAGGCAACCCATGTTATTAAAATATTAATTTTGCCACTTTTGTTCAGTTTGATGTTTTCAAGTGTGTTGTAGGAACACAGGTTTCAGTGCATCTGCCCTTCTCATTCCTCAAGTGCTCCTGCACCAGAAATTCAAAAATTTCATTTGGGTGAAAAACTTTTCAAAAATGCCAGCACAACAACGTTTAAACATGATTAGTGGCTGAGATATTGAGTTGTCCCACCTACACTCTCACCTGTCTTCTTGCATGCAAACCCACATACCCCTAACGACTACTCCACCCATCAAATCAACCAACCACTAACTCATTCACCTCTTTAAACCGTCCCAATTTCCCAAGGCTACCGTTTTCTCACCCACAATTACCCTCTCTCTCACAAAACCGTAAAACCTCACCAATCACTTTCTCTCCTCAAAATTTCCCAAATTTCTATAACACCTATCTTCAACCTCTCGCAATCAGCCCAGTGCAACTGCACCTGCTTCAATCCCAGTGGATCCAGATTTCGCTCACTTTTGGGAGATGAAGTTTCTACCTGAACGAGGGTACAATTTGATGAAAGCTCATCCCAATTTCATGTCAACCATAACTAACTAGCATTGGGACTTGTTCGTACAACAGGGCATTTTATTTGGAGCAGATTGTGAGGGAATTCTACTCAGGAATTCAAGATAATAAGGGAGGTAAAATTCTGAACCACGCTTTAGTTAGAGGCAGACACTAGTGCAAAAATTGGAAAAGAACTGTACTTTTAAAGTCGGATGTCTAATTATCCAACTTACAAAGTGAAGGCGGTGGCAATTTTGTATTTATCTTGAAAAAGAATTGTGTTCCGTATATCTTTTAAGTCTGATGGATCATACATCCGACTTTAAACGTTCCGGCGAACCCACAATTTATTTATTTTGGTGAGAAACCCACAATGGAAGGAAGCCAGCGGTTGAGAGACTATTTCACCATGTGAAGCTGTTTGGAGAATTTTATCTTTTCCAATACATGGAAGGAAGCCAGCGGTTGAGAGACTATTTTTTCATTTAGAAGGAGAACACAATGTGTTCTACAATGATGAAGATACAATTGATGATGTTCTTATGAAACAAAGTGTAACAGAATCCATGTTTACATCTTGGATGGAAGCAAATAAGAAATACCCAGAAGCCAAGACTTTAACTTATTCACAGTTTCTCTCTAAATTTGTTTATGTTAGAAGAAGTAGGTCTTGGAAGCCAAGATGTAATGGTTACACTATTGGTCGCCTTATATGGGTTCCTCCAAGTACCGGAGAGCTATTCTTTTTGAGAATGTTGCTAACTGTTGTAAAGGGGCCAACTAGCTATAAAGATATAAGAACAATTGGAAACCACACTTATGACACCTACAATGAAACTTGCTTTGCTTTGGGCTTGCTCATGGATGACAAAGAATACATTGATGCTATCAAAGAAGCATTTCATTGGGGATCCGGACATTTTCTAAGGAAACTCTTTGTCACAATGTTGTTGTCAAATTCTCTCAATCGACCAAGTCACGTTTGGAATGAGACAAAACAATATCTATCCGATGGAATTCTTTATGGGCAACAAAGATTATCCAATAATAGAGGTATGCTCTACTTTGAACATTACATATCAAAATGTAATCATTTCTTTTTGTTATAATTTTGATTAACATCTAATTACATTTCCATTTCTTTTATAACTTAGGATTGCAGCTTTGTGACGAAGACATTTATAACTTGACTCTAATAGAGATTGAAAAAATGTTGCAAGCTAATAGAAGAAGTTTAAAAGATTATCCAACTTTACCATATCCAAAAGGATTTGTGTTAGCTCAAACTGGCAATAGGCTGATACTTGATGAACTAAGCTATGATAGGCAAGCATTAAAAATACAATTTCAACATCTGTTTGCTCAACTCACAGGTTAGTCAACTTATATTACATCATTACTTATATTATATCAATACAAGTAATATTATATGAATTCAACCATTGTTCTTAATTATTTAACAACTTTCATTACTATAACGCTTTATTTACCCTATTTTGTTATTGTATTAACAGATGAACAAAGGCAGATTTTTGATGAGATCATGAATAAAGTAAATAGCAATATTGGTGGAGTATTCTTTTTCTATGGATATGGTGGAACAGGGAAAACTTTCATGTGGAACACTATTGCAGCTGAATTGCGTTCAGCTGGTCATATTGTATTGTTGGTTGCATCCAGTGGCATTGCATCTTTATTGTTGCCTGGGGAAAAACAGCTCACTCTAGATTTAAAATCCTGGTCCCTGCAATGGAGAATTCAACATGTAACATACATCAAGGAAGTGAACTTGCAGAGTTATTGAAAGAAACAAAGGTAATCATCTCGGACGAAGCACCAATGACAAGCAAATATTGTTTTGAAGCGCTTGATAAAACTCTAAGGGACATCATGGGTGTTCAAGCAATATTTGGTGGGAAAACAATCATATTTGGTGGAGACTTTAGACAAATATTGCCTGTTATCCCTCAAGGAAGTCGATCAGACATAGTACATGCTACTATAAATGCATCATACATTTGGGATCATTGCAAGGTTCTAACACTAACAAAGAACATGAGGTTGCAAAGTGGATCAGTTAATGAGAATGGTGAAGAACTGAAAAAATTCAGCAAATGGATATTGGACGTGGGTGATGGAAAAATTTGTGAACCAAATGATGGGTATGCAAATATAGATATACCAGAAGAGCATTTGATAACAAATTATTCTGATCCTATTGAGGCTATAGTCACCGCCACCTATCCAAATCTGAAGAATGAATACAAGAATGAAAACTTCTTAAAGACAAGGGCAATTCTAGCTTCCACCATTGAGATTGTTGATGAAATCAATGAATATGTTTTCAAGTTCATTCCAGGTATAAGTCTGATTTCCAAAACTTTAATTATGCTTATTGTCTCTATGATTAACTAATAATAATTAAAAAAGGATTTACTTCATATATATTTTGCATATATAGGTGAAGAGAGAGAATACTTAAGCTCTGATTCTATTGACAATTCTGATCTTTATGAAGCTGAAGCATCCCATGTGTTGACACCAGAGTTTTTAAATACTTTAAGAACTTCTGGTCTTCCAAATCATAGAATTAAGCTTAAAGTTGGTACTCCTATAATGCTTTTGAGAAATATAGATCAATCTGAGGGGTTATGCAATGGTACTAGACTCATGGTTACAAGACTTGCTAACAATGTCATTGAGGCTAAGATCATTACAGGGAGCAACATTGGAAAAATTATATATATTCCAAGAATGACAATGTTTCCTTCTCAATCACCTTGGCCATTCAAATTAAATAGAAGGCAATTTCCAATTATTGTCTCATATGCTATGACTATAAACAAATCACAAGGCCAATCATTGGCAAGTGTTGGTTTATACTTGCCTAGATCAGTATTTAGTCATGGGCAATTATATGTCGCTCTTTCAAGAGTCCAAAGCAAGCAAGGATTAAAAGTCCTTATTCATGATGGAAACAAAAAACCACTCAAATCAACAACAAATGTGGTTTTCAAGGAAGTGTTTTAGAATCTATAATGTTCTTTCTTTACAGAGGACTTGATCTTTATATGCCAATCTATATGTGTTATTGGTGCATACCTATTTCCATCAATTTTAATTTACATTGTTCCATTATGACATTATTTTGGAAATGCTATTTGTCACCATCATTTCATTCCCAATTAATCGAACTTATTTATTATTTACTGTTCGTCTATTACGCAGAATACTGTCATTCTTAATAACTTTTACATTTTACTTTATTTCTCCTCTTATAACATTCATTCTCAATGAATCATTCAAAGAACATGACTGTACCCGTGCGTATGCACGGGTATAGTGCTAGTTCTCACCTATATCTTTCAGATATAGCACGCTTCTCTCTCTCAGAACCTTCATCGCCCAAACCCACAACGCCATCTCCCTCGTCGCTCAAACCCACAACGCCATCTCCCTTGTGGCCGACCTCCAGCGGCCTTTCCTCGTTGCCGACCTCAGCCTGACGATATTCTCTGCGATCTCTCCTTGACATTTTAGCTCTGGAATCCACCCTCTCCTCTAACGTGTTCTCCCTGCTCGAATCCACCTCTCCTCTGGTATTGGTGAATTTTTTCTCCTCCATCTCCTTCACACGTTTACATAATAGATTTGATTTTCCCATCTAAAACCCTTACTTTGATTTACCCTCTAAAACCCTAACTTTGATTTTTCCCCCCTCTTTCTTCCGTTCTTACATATTGGATAAGAGCGTTTCTGCAATTGCAAAACCATGACCATTTGAATGTTAGATCTGAATGGTTAGATGCTTAAGTTCAAAGGAGTTAGTGATTCAATCATGAACCTGAGATCCGGAAAATCATTAACCTCAAATCCCTTTCTCCTAATAAACCCTTTATACCCAAAAGGTAATTCCTCTTTTCCTTGCTGCTACTGGGGACCTTTCAAGATGCTATTCAGTTCAACTTTGCCTTTGAATTAAAGCCTCCGACACTACTGATCATTTTTGTTTTATAGTTTAATAAATTTACGTTTTGTATGGGTCAGTTTTTTGTTATAAATTATTAGCATTTGGTGGAAAAGTTTCAATTTTTTTTGTTTTTCCCCCTATAAAATGGTGCGTTTAACAAATCATCTGTAAATACAATAATAACTGGGATCAAGGGTTTTGGATTGGTCTTTAATTAGGTTTCAGTGTTTCACTTTCAGGTCTTTGCTTTGCATCCCTTATAGATAGATTCAAAGCTGCCTAATTTGATTCATAACTGCAACGAATTCTTCTAATGGAGAGTAACAAAGCAACCTCCCTTGCCATCTCCTTTGTGCTTTTCCAAATTCTTTCAGGTAAATTGCAGTGTAGCATCTGTTTTATGCCACTTTGCCATTTTGATTGTTGCATGTTGTGTTTCTTGAATCATGTTATGTGAATTTCATGTCGATTTTATTACAGTTGTCATCATATCACGGTTTTCCATTCAACGTTGTTTTGTTTTGATACTGGTAGTTTGATTCGGACCTGGGAAAACATAAATTATTTATTTGAGCTTGTGAGCTTCAATTTTCCTCTTTAATGAACGAAGCTTTAGTTTTCTTCTCATGTGCCTACATATGATATTGGTTTGTAATCATTGCTTTGGGATTCAATGATTTAGAGACAGACAGAATTTAACAAAATCTGGCTTTACACAAATTACATGGTTCCCTCGGCTTTTAAGTTTCTTGGCAATTGTCACTCTCACACACAAAGACATCTCCCTTGGCTTTCCCCTTAGATGAATCTGAAAGATGGTATTGTCATGGGCATAAAGCCAAAAACTTCTACGGTACTGTTCTTGTCAGCCACCTCAGATGTCACCTATCCGTATATAGTCCATGCCACAGGAGATGCTCAATAATACCACCTCCACCATATTGGAATTTGCTGCAAAATTTAAAAGCAAAGCAATTATTAGTTGAATTTTAGAAAATTTGATTATCAGTTAAAAATTAGAATGTTTTTAAGGGTCTTCTTAAATGAGTATCCTAAGATACTAGTTACCGACATTTTAATAGATATTTTTGATTTCTTAACCAACAAGAAGCATTTTTTGCTAAGATCATTGATCCATAAACCCCAATTCCATTAGGTCCTTCATACAGTTGTGGGGTCCACCTGTTATAGTGTTCAATTCAGTTATAGTGTTTACTTTGCAATTTGTAGTATGTTAGTTGATTGGATTCTGATGGAAGCAAATAGATGCAATTTGTCTAATGAAGTTGACTGGATTCTGAATTGTCGCGAAGAGAGTAGCCATGCATTTGATTTTGTTATTTTTTTATTAGTTGTTGCCCTGCTGAAAATGTTGCATATATTGCAGTTTTTCGGAAATAGCATCCAAGGAGTGTTAAGGTATGGAATTTGGTGCTTCCCATGGTGTGGTACCTACTACTTTGGTGCTCACCAGTTTCAAATTATGTATCCTACAACCAGAATAGTAGGAAGAAAAAAAAACAGAATATCCATCTTTTTTAAAAAGCATCAAGTAGGCATAAAATAGATTTGCATATTTTTCATGTTCTCTTGTAAAAGAAATTTTAAGTCATGCTATTGCAATCTGTACGTAAATTTTGCAGTTCTCATATTTTAAACCCTTCGCCACAGGTCGCTTGTGAGGAATTAAGGAGTAGCAGAATGTTTTTGAAGATACTCGAGGCAGTGCTGAGAACTGGAAATCGTATGAATGTTGGCAGCAATCGTGGTGATGCACATGCATTTAAACTTAGTGGTGGGTTCTGAAATTGTAGGATCATGAGAATGCACTCTACAAAAAGTCCTTGGAAGTTGCTGTTAGGTAAACTTGCTATCCCCATTCGTCTGCATAAAAGTTGAATTTCAGCACATGTGAAAATGAGTTTATGCATGTTCGCTGCTTCCAGTCCAAAGTGTTATTGCATTAGGGAACTTGTTATATGTAAAGCCAATCTTAAACTTGCACTTAACAGCTTAAGCTTTTAGAGGATTAAGGATTTGGTCCTTGACAGAGATAGTCAGATACTCATTTGTACACTCACTCTGAGTTCATCTTTTATGAGATATTAGATTAACTCATCGTTCTTATTTATCTTTTATTGTTTTAGGTATTCAATTCAACTGATCCGTTCACATCTGAAGAATTGAAGGACATTAGACAAGTTTGGGCTGAATTCTTTCTAAGGTTGTATGAGGAGCGTAAGCCGATTGGAAAGGAAGAAAGAAGAAAGAAGAAAAATCAACTTAAGTGAAAGTGTAGTTGATCATTATCGTATTTTGGAATATTATTAGAATGTCAATGAAGTGTAGTATTAGCGTATATTTTGGTATGAAATCTAACAGTTAACTCTATATATTTAAGTAAAGTAGTTTAATTACCGTGTGTGTATGTGTCCCTCTTGCCTAGCTGAAATTGTAGTACTTTAATTACTTTAAAGTATGTGCAGGAAATGATTGTATAAGAAGGGTGAAGCAAAAAAAACAATCAAAATAAAAAAAAAACATTAGTTTTAAAGTCGGATATTCTTCTTATGCTGCCTAATATCCGACTTAAAATCATGCTTTTAAAGTCGGATATTCTTCTAAATCCGACTTTAAACGTGTTCCAGAAAGACCATAAACGCCTTAATAGAAGTCGGATGCATATCCGACTTTGAATGTCCAAAATAGAAGTCGGATATGCATCCTACCACCCACAAACAAGTGGACAAGCTGAATTATCAAATAGGGAAATTAAAAGAATGTTTGAAAAAATGGTTGGACCAACAAGAAAAGATAGGTCTTTATACTTAGATGAAGCATTATGGGCATACAAAACAGCATTTAAAACTCCATTAGGTATGTCCCCCTATAGGATAGTTTATGGCAAAGCATACCATCTACCTGTTGAGTTAGAAAACAAGTCATATTGGGCTATAAAAAAGCTAAATTATGATCTCAACAAAGCAGGTGCACAAAGGTTTTTGGAATTAAATGAATTAGAAGAATTTAGACAATTCTTTTATGAGAATGCAGAAATTTACAAAGCACAAACCAAAGCATGGCATGACAAAAGAATCCAAAGAAGAGAACTTAGAGAAGGATGAATGGTCTTGTTATATAATTCTAGGTTGAAATTGTTCCCTGGAAAGCTTAAATCAAGATGGTTAGGACCATTTAAACTAGTCAAACTCTACCCCCATGGTGCAGTTGATTTATATGATGCAGCCACAAATACCACTTTCAAGGTCAATGGCCAAAGAGTAAAAAGGTACTATGGTGAGCATGTGGTGAGGGATAAATTCACCACACATTTTCAAAATCTCTAACATAAGGAGATAGTCAGCCTGAAAGACTCTTAAAACAAGCGCTTATGGGAGGCAACCCATGTTTGGCTTCTATCCATAAACTTGTTATTCACCAAATGGATGTTAAAACTGCTTTTTTGAACGGTGACTTAGAAGAAGAAATTTACATGACTCAACCCGAAGGATGTAGTTTTTGGTCAAGAGAACAAAGTATGTAAACTCCTTAAGTCCTTATATGGTTTAAAACAAGCATCAAAACAATGGCATGAAAAGTTTGACAAAACTTTGATTAATGATGGTTTTTCCACAACTGATGTTGATAAATGTGTTTACACTAAAATTGTGTGTGGAGAACATGTGATTATATGCTTGTATGTAGATGACATGCTCATTTTTGGTACTTGTCTTGATATTGTCACTAGAACAAAATCTTTTCTTTCATCTAGTTTTGATATGAAAGATATGGGTGAGGCAAATGTAATATTAGGAGTTAGAGTCATCAGGGAAGGTGATAGTATTATACTATCACAAGATCATTATGTGGAAAAACTTCTTAGGACGTTTGGTCACCATAACTCTACCCCTTTGAGTACCCCTTATGAAGCTAACTCACACTTGAAGAAAAATAGAGGTGATTCTGTTGACCAATCTCAGTATGCCCAAGTAATTGGGAGCCTACTGCATTTAATGAATTTTTCTCGACCAGACATTGCGTTCGCAGTCGGTCGTCTGAGTAGGTATACTCATAACCCTGGTCAGGATCATTGGAAGGCAATTGCTCACCTTATGCGATATTTGAGAGGTCACAAATTATGGTATTACTTACAGTGGATTTCCCGCAGTATTAGAAGGATACTGCGATGCTAACTGGATATCTGATTCAGATGAGACAAAATCCACTAGTGGTTGCATTTTTACACTTGGTGGTGGTGCGGTAACTTGGAGGTCAGCCAAACAATCCATTATTGCTAGATCGCCTATGGAGTCGGAATTTGTAGCTCTGGAATTGGCTGGTACTGAAGCTGAATGGTTGAAGAACTTTTTTAGCTGGAATTCCTTTGGGAATAAAACCGACACCATCAGTGTCAATACATTGTGATAGTCAGTCGACAATAGCCGTTGCAAAGAATAAGACCTATAAAGGCAAAAATAGACATGTGCAATTAAGACACAATGTTGTCAAACAATTGCAAAAATATGGAGCAATATCGATCGATTATGTGAAGTCAGAAGTGAATTTGGCCGATCCTCTGACAAACCCCTTAGGGAAGAAACTGATATGTGAGACATCGAGGGGAATGGGACTAAAGCCTATTGAAATTAAGAAGTGATGGTAACCCAACCGTTGTGATTGGAGATCCCATGAATAAGGTTCGATGTGGTAAAAACAAGTCACTTCTTGATATTGCTAGCACTGAAAAATTAAATTCAAGTAATTAATTTTATTATTGTCCCTTCCTATGGTGTTATTGTGATAGTGCTAGACTGCAGGGTTAAAGGGTTAAGCTTAAAGCTTTTAATGATCTTCATAGCCCTTATGAGTGGTGTATGACTTGCAGAATACACTTGATGAAATCACCTATATGAGTGTCAAGTGGGCCCGCTTGCATGAGATCCTGGGGAGATCTCTAGAGCACTCATGAATACCGAGCACGCGCACGGCCTAGTAGCGCAACACCGCGGAAACAGCAAGAATTGTGGGGGTGTATTGTGATGGTAAAACCTCTAACATATAACATGTGTCTTGGGTTCCATAGCTTGCTGCTAAACCAATTCACTGTATGTTATGTTTTATCTGTCTAGGACTGGTTCCATAGCTTGCTATACAGCTCCGATGCATTACATCTACAATGTTAACCCAGGAATCTTTATTTATTTATTTATTTTCCAACTTTTGAAATATGTGGGGGATTGTTGTGTTTTGTTGAAAAACAAAGGATATTTCAAAAGTGGAAGCCCCACATTGCTTGGCTTTGGACTCACCAAAGTCTATAGAACCACGTGGATCACTTTCGCTCATAAAACCACGTGGATCGCTAGCTCTCATAGAACCACATGGATCGCTAGCGTACCCACGTCGGTCTATAATGAGATATTAATTTTATACTTATTTTTGGTTTTATGTTAGCCTATCCGAAAATGCTCAGTTTAAACTACTTTTGGTCAAACTGCTACTTTTGGTCAAACTGATTTGCAAAATAAATTTGTAACAACAAATTAATGTTGCTTTATTTCTTAACGGCTATAATGACATTTGATTAATTCATTCCACTTGATTTCGTAACATACTTATAATGACATTTTATTTTTCAACGGCTATTTTCATTAATTCGTTTTATTTTGTAACCTACAGTTTATGGCAATTCATTTCATAACTGATATTTTCATTTTCGGTTTTTCTTTGCCTTCAAATGCTGATGGAGCGTTTGCTTCATCACTTAGATATGTAGCCTATAAAAAGCTAGTCGAGTAGCTATTGAAAATAGATCCAAAAAATCACTTCCTCTCTTCGATATAAACACTCATGCACTGCATGGGTTCATTTCCTGTCAGTTCGTTCTTGCCAGTTCGGAATCCTCTTTCGCTATTGCACTTGAGACGAGTCGGTTGTACCTCAGGGAATTTGCGCTGTAGAGGCGGATAAATTCTTCAGGGCGCGTCGAAAGACTCCTCCGATTGTTTATCTGACGCTTGTTCTGTTTGCAGGTTCTCTATTTGTTGCTGTCTTGTTGTACAAATTACTACACTTTCTTCAAATGAGTTATTCAATAAATCAATTGGAAAAACAGTCAAATGTGCTTTTAAAGGAGGTTCGGTGGGTAATAAAATTAAATATCATGTTGATGTAAGAGAAAGAACAGGTGAACAAAAAAATTAGAAGAAACAAAAAAGTGGGAGATCAAATTGAAAACGAATTAGGAGAAAATGAGTGAAAAAAATTAAAGCTGTAAAAAAGAGGAAACAAAATAAAAAAGAAGCATAAAACCGAGATTTAAATAAAAAAATAGGAGAGAGTCACCGTCAGTGAGCCCTATCCATTCGCAACACCGCCCATGGTGGTCTTTACTGCCTCGAGTTCTATCCTCCGCCGCAAGCCTTCTTATTCACCCACTTCCTGATGCTGCACGACAACCACACTGCTCTATCTCTCTGCTCGTTTCTCCCTATCTCATCAATGTGCTTCTCTCTCATCACCATTCTCCTCCCTCTCCTTCATGTGACCTCTCTCTCTCCCTCTCCCTCTCCCTCACAATCAAAGATAGAAAAGAGCCAAATCAGCATAGATGAGGACGAAAAAAAGAAGCGCATGATGAAGAGGAAACCAAAAGCCATGATAAGTGAGGGAAATAATTGGAACGACACATAGATACCACGTGGAACCTAAAGGCAACTTAGGTGAGTAAACAGAAAAGCAAGGGGACACTAAAGTGAACAGTGGCTTACTGAAGGTTTGGCGCCCTTTTGCCATGTGTGCATAAAAAATAGAGATTATGTGTACTAACGCAGGACACGTGCACAGGGCAAGGCTTTAGCGAGTACTTAATTGTTGTGATATTAAAATTTGATGGATAAATTAAAAATCAGCACACAAATTAACGGGAATTTATAACTCAAACATAAGTAATAGTCAATGGAAATAAGGTAGCATAGTAATTTATAATTCAAACATAAGTAATTCAAACAGTTAATTTTTTTTAAATAGGCACACAAATGAAATTGATCCATTAAAATATAGACAATAAATGATAATCAAATAACTTTAGTTTAACGCATTATCACATTACATAAGATTTCACAGAATAACACACTACATAACATTTTTGAATAGGTGAATTTTTTTTACGAACACTAAAGTATAAAAAAACACACTACTTAGCATTGAACTTTACATATTTTGTTTTGACTTTGTTTTCACCAAAACAAATTTTGCGCATTCATACAATTAATTTTTTTTTTTGATATTGAGCACTGAACGTTGAGCATTTTATTATTTTTTTCACCAAAACAAATTTTGCGCATTCAAACAATTAATTTTTTTTCGATATTGAGGACCGAACGTTGAGCATTTAAACGACTAATTTTTTTCCAACACTAAATTATTTCAAAACACATTATTTAGCATCACACTTTACAAATTTTGTCACGAAATTATATTTTTTTTCACCTAACCAAATCGATTACTGAGACACAAACTTTGTATATTTGAATGTTACAATATATAATTTATGTATTTTCATCTTCACTACTTAGCACAAACTTCACCTAAATTTTAATGTACTCTTAAAAATGAAAATATGAAAGAAAAAAAAGGGGGGTGAAAATGAAAATATGAAAAAAAGAAAAAAAATGGGTGGGGGGGGACAAAAGTTTCATTTAATACATAAATATTGTAACATTGTATGAGTGAAGATAAAATTAATTATATATTGCAGAAGTGTGTGACAATGTAAATCATAATTAAAAGTATCATTTTTAATTAACAAACACATTGAAATGGAAGCAACTAGAAAGAAAAGAAGACAACACAATTAAAAAGTGAAAAACGTGGGTATCATGTAGGGTTGGATGACAATCACCAATAAAATGGAAGCAACTATACAAAGTTGACGGAATATGGTCTTTAAATTCTTTTTTCCGAAGCATCTTTAAATTATTTTTTTAAAATCCAGAAAAATATGGTACTAAAGAATATAAAGAGAAGAAATAAAAAATAAATTGATTTTTTAAATCAGTTATCGAGGAACAAACTTTTATTGTAACATTCATTTTTAAAGTATAAAGGCATTTGGAAACAATTAATTTTTTAAGTACGCATTAATTAATTTTCACGAATTTAATTTAAGTATAAAGGCATTAATTTATCGAGGAACAATTATATATTTAACATTCATTTCACGAATTTTGTCAAACTTAGCCCAAATTTCACCTAAATTTTAAAGTACGCATTAAGATCCGTGACAAAATTCATGAAATTAATTTAAGTACGCATTAATTAATTTATCGAGGAACAATTAATTTAAGATCCGTGACAAAATTCGTAAAGTATGATACGTACTTAAACAATTAATTTTTTTTCCGAACCTTAAAGTACCCCAAACCATATTGTCTAACGTCACACTTTACACAATTTATCACGAAATTAATTTTCTTTTCGACGAAGTCGATTATGTAGGAACAAACTTCACGTATTTGACCAATTAAATTTTTTTCCATATCTTAAAATATCCTAAAACACACCGTCTAGTGTCACACTTTACGTAATTTGTCACGAAATTAATTTTCTTTTTCACCAATCTAGTTTTAAATGAACAAACTTCGCATAAGCACGAGTTTGATTCTCGCTGTGAACAAACGTGGTGTTGGACAGTGTGAAATTTGCTCATAAGCACGAGCTGATATTACTATTTGGTTGAAAACGTTGAGACACTCCGTGATAGCAGCTATTACTCAAACAAAAAAAATCATTTTTATTAACGGTATTATTTAAGTTTAATCATACCGTTGATTTGTGCAAATTTGGACATTCTTCAAGTTACCACCATCAATTTCTATAAGCAGAGTTTCTATAAGCAGAGTTGATTCGGTATGATGGTTGAGGCATTTTATTACTAATCTGCTACTACCAAATCATTAGGTGCAATTATTACAACGCGTTCGCATTAAAGTGAGTAAATCTTAGCAGAAGGTAATAGCCTAATAGGTATCATAGCCTAATTGCCCCAAAAGGAAGGTTTCCAAAATCCGGAATTGCCCCGTGGAAATTCAGTCAAATTACCAAACCTACCGGCTCATAATTAGTTATAACTAATCCACAATTATTATTTCATCCATTTGTACTTTACATATTTGCCATCTTATCATTGGACGGATTCGCTGCTTTATTCAATAGTATTATAATTGTAATTATACTTTTAAATGATGATAATTAAACACAGTCATTTTTCGTACTTGTATTTAACGAATGCATTGTTAATATGCAAAAAGTTTTATCTTACTTGAGTGTAGGAGATCATAAAACACTTTTATTAAACAGATGCCCTTCTTTTGTCAATTTGTAGCCCGCACAAGAAGCAAGGTAGCCAAGATATAATAATGATTCGCCTCCTTTCACCCCTCAGAGATGAGCTAAAGCAACTATTTTTAAAGAGAAATGCTATTCAGCCAAATTTTTTTAGACAAAAATAGACAAAAACCACCCTACAACATCAATTAACCAAGTTTTTTAAGCCACTAACCAACCTACTTTTTCACAGTTTTTAGTCAATAACCTAGAAAACTGTGAAAAAGTAGGTTGGTTAGTTACTTAAAAAACTTGGTTAATTGATATTGTAGTGTGGTTTTTGTCTATTTTTGTCTAAAAACATTTGGCTGAATAGCATAATGCATTTTTAAAATTGAATTCTAGATTAACAAACACACCTCCCTGAGGTGAATCAATTATGTATGTGTTTTTTTTATTACAAAGGAAAACAAAACAAGAAAGACATCTCAAGTAAGTAGTTCAGTTGGCGAACTAAAAAATATCGCAAAAATATATGAAAGAGGTACAGGGTTCAAACCTCGAAGATCTATTAAAAAAAAGGGCAAAAAAACGAAATTAACGCCTCAAAAAGAAAAAAAAACTCCACTTGCATCACTCGCAAGTGTAGTTAACAACCCAGATGTGGGAGGATCGAAAGTCTTCCACCTCGCATTCTCTGTGATGGTGTTCCCCTCTCTGAGGCAGTGCAACACCTTCACCGACCAATCCCTATTCAATAGGTCATTGATGTTTTGAATAATGGTAACATAAGAGTGGAGTTGATTGCTAGGGTTCCCAATAAACTCGGTAGCAAGCATTAAGTCAAAATAAAACACCAAATTTCTAATACCCAAATCCCAAGCAAGGAGGAGGCCCTTGAGAAGAGACATCACTTCAGCATGAAGGATCTTCATGATTCCCGAGCTGTCTGAGAAACCAACAATCCACGAGCCACTGGGTTTCCGATGGACTACCGTCCACGTTGATCATAATTCTATCTTTGCTACTGGAGTGCCAAGAGACCCATCTTGGAGAAGAATAGCCCAAGTTAGACGCTTCTATTTTGAGCTTGAAATATGTACGTATTTGGTTACAAAAATTTTAGGGTGAATTTTGATACAAATATTAATATAACATGATGATTAATTAAATTAATTAATTACATTGTCTTCTTTTCCTTCAGAGATGAAGTGACAAATATCACCTTTAAACTCCTACACACAATGAAAATCCCAATGAAAATCCCAAATTCCAACTCAGATAACTACGAAAAATATTTAATCTAATAACATCGGTTTGGCATATATAGTAGGCCTTACCGGCAGGAATTTCAATGTCTATGAATAATCATACATTAAACGGAGTAACTGTAATGTGATCTGAACCCCTCTACTATAAATAAACATAAAAACTTGCTAAATGAATTTGAAGGACACCATAATTAATTTAAAAAAGACTACTAGTACTTTATGATAATGATTATCAAAGTAACCCCAGTTATTACCGGGGAAGTAAATGACAAACTAAAGGGGTTGCTAAAACATATCTAAATACAGAAAAGAATGTATAAAAAGCATATAACACTCACTCCAAGTGGGAAGAGAAACCCCAAATCACATCCACACAATTACAAACACGTGGTGTGTTACTTAGTCAAAGAATTCCCAATTGAACTTGGGATGAACTGAATTATTGGACCCTCCTGAGCTGGATGAAGAAGATGTAGAAGTGCCAGGAATTAATGGTGGTAAAGAATCAAATGTCTCCCATTTTGTAGTAACCACAACTTCTGAGGTAGAATTCTTAGATGGTTGCTGCTTGTGCTGAAATACTAGAGAATTCCCATTTGGTAATCTTTGATGCCCATTTGACACACTTTCTGGTTGTTCTTGAATTGGAGCTAGTCTTTGCCCATTTGAATGCTTTTGCTTCATTGTATTATTCACCATAGAATTCTTAATTTTCAACATATCTAGAGTTTCAACATACTTCTGAATTCTTTTCACCTTCAAAATTAATCACTACAATCAGAACCAATAATAATGTACATATAAAGTTACACTAGAAAGTGTTATATTATACCTGCAATTTCCTTTGCAATTTAACATCACCATCAGCCATTATACCATCTAATTTAAGCAGTTGGTTCATAAATTTCTCAATCAAAATAAGCACATCTGTCTCTACAACTTTCCCACCTTTACTAATTATTGATTCAAGTGAAGACACCTAGCCAAATAAAATCAATGATCACAATCACAACTCAACTAACTACTCATCAAAGCATTTAATACAATCCAACCAAAAAAAATAAAAATAAAAAAGGTACCTGCCCTGCAAGCCTATCTACTTCCAAACTGACTTCTGATATAGATTTTGCATCTTTCTCCATCTCTGCATTCCTCCTCATTTCCAAGTACCTTTTCTCTTGACTTATTGGATCCTCCATCAACACTAATTTTGACTTGTCTTTGACTCCTACTCTATCAAGAAATGCCTTTGAATCCCTCTCTTTGTCTTTATAAAATAGCTTTTGGTCTTGATGGTGTAGCCCAGTTGGCCCAGACAACATTTTCTTCAATTCCCCTACAATTAATCAACCCCAAACAACAATAACAAAAAGTTTACAAACTTTTAAAAATTTAATAAAAAAATAAAAACAACTGTTTTTTTTTTGGTTGTTACCAAATGTAGCTTGTGAACTAATGTTGACTTCGTGGTAAGTTGACCCATATTTAACTCGAACTCTAATTGTCGGTGGAGGTACTGAGTTCCGATCCGAGTCAGCGATTCGACGTTGAACAAGCATTCCACCGGGTCTCATCTCCCACTCTATTGTTCGTGGCTCGTTTCCCGAGTCTTTATTAGTTGTCATCTTCATCATCTTCTTTCTCTTTCAAAAAATTCTGCAATAAAAAGCTCTCTTTGCGTGAATCCAAAACCAGTGGATTAAATCCTTAGATCTCTCAGAAGTATGATTCTGTCACAGAAATCTTAGCCACCTAAGGCCCTTTCTTATAAAAACCTCTGACCCCGACATTACAAAACTCCAATCCACACGGAGAAAACAAACAGAGAAAAAACCAAAACAAAAAAGATAAAACAAAGTTTCTAGAGAGAGAAAAAACAAAGAAAGTGAGAAACTTCAACTTTTTCTTTTACCCTTTAGCATCAAATCAAACCTATCAATAACCTTCCAAATCTTAGTCTTCACCGATTCCCGGAAAAAGATTAGATCGCCGGCCGGTTGCCGGAGCCAAAAAGTTTTCACTTTTGCTTCCAACTTTCAAGTGAATATATAGAGGAAAGAAAAGAAAAAAATATTATTTTTTTGTAGCAAAAGAGCAGTGATGTTTGCAGCAAAATGTGGATTTAACGGAAAAATTGAAGGCGTGAAATGGGGAAGGGATAAATGAATATGAATGTGATGTCAATAATGGGGAGAGAAAAAACAATTCCAATTATGAGGAATTGAGTTTTCTCTCTCTGGCTCTTGCAGTTGTGGAGGAATCGGTGAAGAAGAAAAGGAAGGAAGGAAAAAGTAAAGAAAATGAAAATGGAAATGAATATAAAAACGAGTGGCCAGCTAACTATGCTGGCAGCCTGTGACTTTGATTTTGATATATACGAAACGATACTGTTTAATTATCATTTTTAAATTAATTAACTATTCTTAATAATTGTCCATAAAATTCTGGCAAAAAATAATTGCCCATAAAATAATACCGTATCAGTAGTCAAGAAAGAAGGATTATTTTTTATTTCCATATATAATTTTATGTATTAAATTTAAATTTCCCTTTTTCCTTTTTGACAAACTCTTTTCCCCTTTTCATTCTCCTAATATTTTATTATGAGTTTAATTGGTATATACTTTCGGGATAAAGAATTTTACAAAATCATCCAATCAAAAATCATGGTATAAATTTTTGAAAACAAAAACATAGTATAAATGATTTTTAAGATAATTGATATATTTACTTCGTATTTCTTAAAAAAAAAGTATGTATATTCTTACACATGGATAATAAGCATTTAAATCAAATCAAATAATATTAAATTTTTAATACATAACACTGAAATTTTTTCAAGATAAATATATAATAAAATAATTATAAAATATTGGAATAGTTTAGTATTATTAATAATTTTTAATTAAGTTTCTTTCAATTGGTTTGAAAATTAACAAATTACCTTTATTCTTATTCAAATAAATTTTAACAAATAAATTAAATTTTAAATTATTTTTAATGTTTACTTTATCTTTGATAGAAATTTTTTTGTGTGAACATTTATAGAAACAACTTTTTTTTGGTGAAAAATAGAAACAATTTTTTTTTTGGTATTAAAATAGAAACAATTTTATAACAAAACAAATAGGAAAGAAATAAAGGCAGTACTATACAAGAAAGGGGAGGGGAACACGAAAGCCGCCAAGGGCAAGGCATTCTTTTTTTGAAATGGTTAAAAACTTTGTAGTGGAAATTTGGTGTGTCTGAAAAAATACTACTACTCTCTCCGGCCAATTTTGTATGCAGTTTAAGATTTTAACATATCTCTTAAAAAATAATTAGTAATCTATTTTTTTTAAAAAATATTGTCTATTTTACCGTTTAACTCATTATCCATCTACATCAATAAATGTGAACCGTTTGTTGAATTTAAAAAATTCACATAACAAATAGGGGTATGAGTGGAAAAGAATATTGAATGTTTCATTAAAAATGTAAATAAATTGGTTTTGCTAAAACAACAAATAAAATGAGACAAAGATAGCCGTGTTTTGGTGTATCCAGGGCTGGCCCAAGCAAGGGCTTGGGGCCTCAAAAAAATAAAACAATTTATCAAAAAAAGGGCCTCCATTCTACTCAACATAAGCCGTAATACTAGTCTTTTTCAAAAAACTGTATTATTATCTTTATTATAAGTCCCGCACTATTACTATTGATTTAGGCCAGTTCGTCCGTGGAGGATTGTTTCCAAATGGGCCCGAGACTATGTTGTTGCTAGTGTGCGAAAAAGATAATATGCAAGTATACACAGTCGACAACAAATAATAAAGTGAAAGTAGAGTATCGTACCCATAGGGATTGGATTAATCTTTAGAATTTAAATAGATAGATAAATTAGTATTAAGTAACCAAGTAACAACCAATAATTGGTAATGTGGAAACAGAAAGTAAACAACTAAATAAAATGAGTTTGTAGTTAAGTGAGAAAGATAGTTGAGATGTTCTTTACCAAATAAGTCACTTTTAATAGTTTTGTGTTTATATGTGATACAGGTGCACTGAATGCTGTTGCATTAGAAATGTGCTTTTCAGTCACTGTCTTCAAAGTTTCATTACAAGCTCTTATGTCTAAGTTGCTAAATAAGTTCACCCCTGTATTTTAAGTACCCACAGTATCATCCTATGGACTATGCTATCCTATGTCTAGGTTTTAGCATGGTTTCAACAAAGTTTCCTTAATTAAAACACTTACCCATACTAGTTCTTGAGTTTTAGTTATAAGTCATGTCTGTATTTATAACTCTACTTGTTCTAAGTGATCAATCTCAAAATAAATGTTGAAAGAAGTATAAAACAAGAACTAAAATGCACACATCACATATGATCACAATAACTTATTTAAAAGATCATTATAAGGTTAGAACATCCCAACTAAAAGAGTTTAGTTCATGCTAGACATTACAAGGCATATATAAACAGAATAAATCATAGTCATATATTTGATATCACAAAAGGGAGACAATAAGATAAGAGTTTACACGGTTGGAGTTCCCTTTGTATGAAATTGCCCAGCAATGCATGTGCATCAACTCCACTGCATTCAGCTAGCACTACTTACTTGTGTGGAAGTAAAGAAAGAGTTGTCAATTCATTTCCTGCCTTCTTACAAGAGAATGAAAAACTAAATCTAAAACTATCTATATTAGTGTACGGAAATGAGAGATGAGAGATGATTTTCAAGTGAGAGATGGAGGTCTTTATATAGGCTTGAAGTGGAGCTTTCCTTCACAAGAGGGTTTGCTTGATAACAAAGTTAGGGTTGCCTTTAGTCACTTCAGCCCAAAAAGTAATGCAAATCTTCCACTCAACCAAGAAGGGAGGTCCTCTAATGGATGGCCAAGTGTCCCTAGGTGAGTGACTCTTCAAAGCCATCTTTTATGGTAGGCGTCGTAATTTGTGACTTGCATGTGCTTTCATGACCAAACATGACATCATTAGCTGAGTGCTTGAGCATCTTGATGTTCTAGGATTTCTTCAAGCATTGTAGTCTGTTTTGAGTGCAGGTACGTTGTTGAATTGCTAATGCAGGAGCATCACATGCAGGTGCATTGAACAAACATATCAAAAATACCAAAATATATGCAAGATGCTAAGTTATATGCATAACCCTCTTTTTACTTTGAATGTTGTTATTTTATTTATAAGACTTTATTTACTATATATTTTTACTTAGAACTGAACGATTATTTAGGTTTAGATGCGTAAATAACTCTATATAAAATAGAGTTATCAGTTGCTATGGTGCTCTCGAGTGATGTGGATGGTTCAGCGAGTGTGTCGTTGATAAGTTGGGAGCCACCGTTGGATGGGTGGGTGTGCTTGAATACTGATGGTTCTGTCCGTCTGGCTAGAGGTTATGCATCTTGTGGTGGGTTTCAGAGAGAGAGAGAGAGAGAGAGAGAGAGAGAAGAAGAAGAAGAAGAAGAAGAAGAAGAAGAAGAAGAAGAAGTCCACGTAGGTTCAGAGAGAGACAAATCAGAAGTCCACGTAGGCGAAAACTAACAGCGTTAGTGGACCACTAACAGCGAGGGCTAAACTGAACAACTAACTAATTTACAGGGGCTTCTTTAAAGTTTTTTATTTTGCTGGGGTCAAAATGAATTAATGTGTATTTTGCAGAGGCCAAAATGACCTTTAAACCTAAGATAAATAAACAATTACCAGAAGAAGAATATTTAGCTTTTTAGGTGATCAAGCTACCCCTATCGTTTTTTTATTTGACAAGCTACCACTATAGTTAAAGATTAAAGATAAGAATATATTACTGAATCATTGTATCGAAATAAATATATATTGATATGAAACAAAATAGATAGATATATAAGCAAAAGTTTAGTTAGTTTAATCTCAATAAAAGAGGCTTACTTATTTATTTTCGTAGTAGCCATGATACAAATCATAAAATAGATAAAAACATTTGTAGATAAATCACCTTCCATCGCTCTAGATGATGAAAAATCCACAAAGAACTTCAATCTCGTTAGTCTTATGCTCTATGTTCGTGTGTGAGTTCCCTCTCAAGAATTAGCCAATCTGCTATTCATGATATCAACATCCTGCAAAACAGAGCAACTTGCTTCGTACAAAATCGCTAAGTGAATTCTTCATTTTCTTCAATACCTTAAAATTTTAAAGTAAAATATTTGAATTACCCCAAAAAATTATATTACCCCAAAAAATACTCCCCAAACATACCATTAAGGATTTCTATTCACTAAGCAATTATGTTGGTTTCTTCATTTTTGAAGAAACGTTTTTCTTTAGTTCTAAATTCACTTAGCTAGCTATTTCAAATGGCTAAGCAAATTGTCCATAACACTTGCTCTCTTGCTTTTCTTGAAGCTCCATGATCCATATCTTTCTACCATCAAATGTTAACTATTTTTAAGTTGAAATACAATTGAATTTAAATCATATAATTTGAAACCATATATAACTATGTTAAATATATAAGTTGAAACCAACTCGTCTGGCCCAGTTGGTCGAGCCTACCGCTGGGACACTCGGGGGGTCGTCATGGTTTGCTCCCGTGTTCGATTCCCTGCGGTGACAAACAACGGGTTGGCCAGTGCAATCGTTGACAGTAATGTCATTGGCCCAACGCACGAGCGCAGATTAGTCATTCGTTGTTAGCGTTGGGACACTACGTGAGTAGCCAGCGATGGTCCCGAAAAAAAAATATATAAGTTGAAACCATATAATTTGTTGGGGATAAACACGTGAAAAGGAGAAGAAAAGGAAGTGGCGGCGCTAAGGACAAGAGGAATGATTAGGGCAATATAATATGAATAGTAAAAGCTGCACTGAATTTCATAAAAGTAGGGTACAAAATTACATGCTACTGACGTCTATATTTATATACAATGAAACAAGCCCAGGCCCATAATTTCGACTAGCCCATTCGACTGGCCCATTTCGACTAGGTTTCTAACTACACCTACTATTATTACAAGCAATAGAATTACAAGACATATCTCAATATTCCCTCCTAATTCACATTGCTGAGTGACATCATCCCAAGCATTGTTCTTAATTTTCGAATCTTCCCTTTTGCAATGGCTTGGTCATTGCATCAGCTACTTGAAGCTCCGAACAGCAATATTCCAGATTCAACTTCTCATTGTTTACTTGATCACGCAGGAAGTGATATCTGGTCTCTATGTGCTTCGACCTACCATGTGCAACAGGATTCTTGGCGAGATCTATCGCAGACTTGTTGTCGATCAACAACTTCATTCCTTCGACCCTGTGCACTCCAATTTCGACCAATAGCATGCTTAGCCATGATGCTTGACATGCTGCAAAGGAAGCAGCTACATACTCTGCTTCACAGGAGGACAACGCAACTATACTTTGCTTCTTCGAGCACCAAGAGATGGGTGTCGATCCATACATAAAGACATACCCACTTGTGCATTTTCGATCACTCTTGTCTCCACTCCAATCGGAGTCAGTGTAGCCAAACACTTCATTACCATTCTTCGACACACTCTTGCTAGGGAACAGAATACCATAACTTTGTGTTCCCTTTACATACCTTAGTACTCTTTTTGCAGCTACCATGTGAGAGCTTTTCGGCTTCTCCATGAATCTGCTGATCATTCCGACACTAAACATAATGTCAGGTCGAGTGTTGCACAGGTACCTTAGGGAGCCCACGATCTGTTTAAACAAGGTGGCATCTACTTCAATCCCGTCGTCTTTCGACAGCTTGCTACTAGTGTCTGATGGTGTCGAAACTTCCTTGCAGTTGCTCATGTCGAATCTCTTCAGAATATCAGCTGCATACTTCGACTGGTGGAGGAGTATACCCTTACTTGTCTTGGTAAACTCCATCCCCAAGAAATATGATAGATGTCCCAGATCACTCATTTCAAATTCTGACATCATCACTTTCTTGAAGGCTTCGACTTCGACTTCATTGCTGCCAGTTACAAGTAGATCATCTACGTACAGGCACAACAACAACTGAGTCGAAGTTCCATTCTTCTTCACATATACTCCATGTTCATTAGTGCATCTAATGAACTTCTGAGCTAAGAGAAATCCATCAATTCTCTTGTTCCACGCTCTTGGAGCTTGCTTGAGCCCATACAGGGCCTTCTCCAGCTTATAGACCTTGTCTTCTTTACCCTTCGACTCAAAACCAGGTGGTTGACAAACATAGACTTCCTCCTCCAGAGGTCCATTAAGAAATGCTGACTTTACATCTAGTTGATGTAGGGGCCAGCCTCTATGACTTGCCAATGCTACTACCAATCTTATGGTTTCGATCCTGGCTACCTGGGCAAAGACCTCATTGAAATCCAAACCAGGTTTCTGCAGGAACCCTTTGGCTACTAGCCTGGCCTTATACTTGGCCACTTCTCCATTTGGCTTGACTTTGGTCTTGAAGACCCACTTCACCCCTATGGCTTTCTTTTCTTTTGGAAGTTCGACTAGCTTCCAAGTATCATTCTTCTCGATTGATTTCAACTCGTCAATCATTGCTTCCTTCCACTGCTTGTGACTAAGGGCTTGCTCCAGGCTCACTGGTTCTGCTTCTGCCATTAGTGCAAAGTGTGTCAGGCTTCCCTCTGCTGTAATAGCCGAATCTGGGTAAGCGTCGAATCCTTCTAGTCTTACTGATCTCTGCCTTTCCCTCTGCGACCTTCTTAAAGGTTCGACAGCAATGGGTTCTTCTGGCTCTTCAGTTTCGACCTCTTCATTCTGATCTTCTCGATCAGAGACTTCGTCGAAGTCCATCACTGTAGTTTTCTCACAGCCTTCTTCCCAGTTCCAATGTTTCGACTCATCTACTATGACATCTCTGCTTTTCACTATTTTCTTCTGCACAGGATCATACAGTTTGTATGCTCCTGTTGAATGATAGCCAACAAGAATCATTTGTTGTGCTCTATCATCCAGCTTGCTTCTTAGCTGCTCAGGGACATGTCTATAGCATACTGAGCCAATTATTCTGAGATGCTTGACACTTGGCTTTCTTCCTAGCCAAGCTTCTTCAGGTGTCTGCCCAATCAATCTCTTTGTGGGGCATTTGTTCAGAATATATACTGCTGTGGCTACAAGTTCTCCCCATAAACTATGAGGTAGTTGCTTCTCCTTCAACATGCTTCTTACCATGTTGAGGATGGTCCTGTTTTTCCTCTCAGCAGTACCATTATGCTGAGGCGTGTAAGGTGCAGTGACTTCATGCACAATTCCTTCTTTCTCACAGAATTCGACAAATCCATGAGAATTGTACTCACCACCTCCATCGCTTCTAAGGGTTTTGATTTCACATTCACTCTGCTTTTCAATCATTACCTTAAACTTCTTGAATATTTCTAGTACTTCACTCTTCCTTTTGATCAAATACACCCAGGACATTCTAGTGTATTCGTCAATGAAGGTGACAAAGTACTTATTCCCTCCTAAGAAACATACTTCGAAAGGACCACAAACATCAGAAAATATCACCTCTAGCTTCTTCTCTGCTCTGCGAGGTACTTCTGATTTAAACGAGTTTCTTGGTTGCTTCGACTTGCAACAACTTTCGCAAACTTCGACAGGTACTTTTACTGCAGGCAACCCATGAACCATCTTCTTTTCATGTAGTTGACTCAAGCTCTTGAAGTTGAGGTGGCCAAATCTCCTGTGCCATCTCCAGTGCTCCTCTTCGACAGTGGTCTGGAGACAATGTTCTTCGACTACTTGCAGCTTGATTTTGAAGGTTATGTTACTCTGCATCGACACCTTCAAAATCATCTTTTTGGTCGAATCGAACAAGTTGAGACTGTTATCACCCATTTCGATGGTGAAGTTTTTCTCAATCATCTGCCCAATACTTAGCAGATTGCGCGCTCCTCATATCTGGTACATAAAATACCCCTTGGATGTAGCACCACTTACCATCTTTCGACAGGAACTTTATGGTACCTACTCCTTCAGCAGTAACTTTACTGTTATCTGCAAACCTTATCTTTTTGCTTATCTGCTCCAGTTCGACAAACCACTCTTTGTGACAACACATGTGATTTGAACATCCTGTGTCGAGATACCATTCGACAGACTTCTCTTCAGTCAAATTTGTATCATCCTTCAACAACAGTAATTCTAGGTCAGTAGCTGTCATGAATGACAATTCTTCATCATCATTGCTGGCAATGTTGGAGGCATCACCAGTGTTTCCACTGCCCTGCCACACACACATTGCACAAGTATTTTGAGCTTCGCAAGTGAATCCACTTATACAAGTGTTCCCACTATTTTGCTCGCTACTTTCAGCAATTCCTTCATCGAGTCGAATCTCATCTTCGACAGCCATCAGCATTAACTCCTCTGAATCAGAGTCTGAGTCACCCTCATTAGCAAACTTGGCTTCTGCATCTTTATCCCTAGGAACTTTCTTGTTTTTACACTTGTTCCTATAATGCCCAAATTGCTGACAGTTATAACACTGAACTTTCGACAGGTCTCCCTTCTTCTTGTCGAAAGATCCTTGTTCTTTCTTCTTACTGATTGATCCCTTTTCTCTACCCTTCTCCTTGTTGCCTGCCTTCCAATTTCTCTTAGAGGAGTATGAAAGCAAGGCTTGTTCAGTTTCTTTCTCTGAACTTCTCTGCCTTATTCTCAATTCATGCGCCTCTAAGGAACCCTGAAGTTCATCTAACTTCAACGTATCTAGGTCCTTGGATTCTTCGATAGCAGTGACAACATAGTCGAATTCCAGGGTTAAGGATCTGAGCACCTTTTCGACTTTATTTACTTCAGTCACAGTTTCACCATTACCTTTTGTTATGGTGATTATACTGTTCTCTATTTACACCCCCTCTCCAAAAGCCCAATTGATGAGAAGCCCAGTCATAATCAAGAGAGTCCAATCTTCAATGGCCAAGATCAGCCCGCAAGATCGGACGGCCCAAAAACGCCAACACAAACACATCCAAACTCTATAAATACCCCATTCAATGCTCATTAATGGTAAGCACTTTTCTAACCAAACACTCATTCTCTCAAATACTGACTTGAGCGTCGGAGTATCATTGCAGGTACAACGTCGCCCCTCAAGATCGAACACCTCAACATCGCCTCTCAAGGTCGAACATCTCCAGGCCGAACAAAACCTTCCTCTCAAAGCCTGAAGACAAAGATAGAATCAAGGACAAAATATCTACCAACTGCATAATATCGATCCTCAAGATCGGAAGCACGGTACAGAACATTGGCGGCCACAGTGGGAGAAACCAATACCCGATTTTTCTCACCATCTCCTTGAACTTATTGAATGGCACCAACACACCGCTCAATACCGACTAGTCTCGTGGCCGAACCTGACCTCGGCCCTCAGCAAACCCCTGAAGGCCACGTCCAAGAACTCACGAATTCGTCGCAAACACGAAGCCGACATCCCAACACGGGACCTTCCCGAGCACAATCGGGGGCAGATGAGACGAGCTTACCATCTCCCCCTCAATTACTCCCGGCCTTGACGGACACGGTTCAACAGCTCGTTCAGCTATTGGCTCGGCAAGAAGCGGTAAATGAAGAAAGAAACAACCGTTTCGCCAACCTCGAATCCGAAGTAGCGAGACTGCAAGGTCGGAACGTCCTGGACCAAAAATCATCCGGGCAGAGCTCACTGGAGGAACGACGCCCAACTCGAAGAAGACTTTTTCATCGATCACCCCCACGGAGAAAGCTCACTCATCGCTCCCCCGCACGCCGTCAACGAGGGAATGGTTCCCGTTCTCCTCTGGCTCGACAACATGAGGCTCATTCCCGTTCTCCATCAGCTCGACAATACGACGATCTTGATGATCCTCATTCTCCTCCACGCCGCCACCGAGGGAATGGTTCCCGTTCTCTTCTGGCTCGCCAAATTGAAGGCTCGACCTCGTCAAGGAGACGATCGAGAAGCCATGACATCATTCAAAACAATCAAACACGACGATACGGACATCCTGAACCCCATCACAGACGCCAACCACTGTCACGAGCAAATCGACCTGGGCGAAAAGGTCCTTTCACAAAATCGATCGACAACTTCCGGGTCCCCCGGTATCTCGAGAAACCACCTGGAGGATTGAAGACTTACGACGGGACGGGCGACCCCGACAGGCATCTAGACCAATTTGACACGACCATGCAGTATCGAAATGTACCCATGGAAATGAAATGCCGAATATTCCCTTTGACCCTAGACAAAATGGCTTCCGAATGGTTTCGGACGTTAAGGTCGAATACCATTTCCTCATGGGACCAGTTAGCAAAACACTTCTCGGTGCACTTTGCCCATTCCAAGAGCAAACCTAAAAACAAAAATGTTCTAGCATCTATTGTCCAGAAAGTAAATGAACCCCTGAGGGAATATATAGAGCGATTCAACATCGAAGCTCTTCAGGTTCGGCAGTTAGACGACGCTTTTCGAATTTTCTTCATGGCCCAAGGTCTGCTCCCTGGAAGCTCGTTCCGAAAGCACATCAACACCCTGGGAACCTAACACCCTTCAAGAATTCCTCGAACTATCCCAGTGCTTTATTAACGAAGAAGAAAATTCCAAGGTCGACAAAACGTCGTCACATGCAGAACCGTCGAAACGCCACATCGAGATCGACCCTCGTAAAAACTCGTGGAACATCGGTAGGAAAAATCGTCACCAGGTATACACCGAACTCAACGTCTCCAACGCCCAGTTACTAGGGGAATGTTGGAACGTCGAATTCAGGGACGTCAAGCCTCCCAGGTCCTTACCTATCCGACCTGGGCAGAAGGCCAACAAATACTGCCGATACCACAGAAGCAATGGCCATGACACAAACCATTGCAACGCCCTAAAGGATGACATAGAAGATTTAATTAAACGGGGAAAACTATCTTCTTATGTTAAAAGGGAGGGAGAACGATCTGACAACGTCGGAAGAGAAAGAAATGAAAATCTCAGGGCAAAAGGAAAAGAAGTGATCGACCCAGACCGCGAAGAGCTGGATAAAAAACGCTCGGTTATCATGATGATAACTGGGGGATTCGATCATGAAGGATCGGGAAAATCCATGAAGAGAAAATGGAAGGAATTGTTATGCGTGGCTTCAACGTCAACAACCCCGGTCAAGACTAATCGACCTCCATTATCTTTTAGTGACAACGACCTTATTGACGGAAAAGCTAACAAACACGTACCTCTCTTGATATCGGCAATCATAGCCAACAAGGAGGTACGTAGAATCCTGGTCGATCAGGGGAGCTCATCAGACATCATCTTTATCGATCTTCTGAGCAAAATGGGGATCGATAAAGAGGAACTCACCCCTTATAGAGGGACGGCTTTGTCCGGCTTTAACAGATCTCGAACGAAACCCCTTGGGCATCTGGAGCTAATGGTTACCTACGGAACCGAACCAATGGTTCGAACCGTCAGAACCAAATTCCTCGTCTTGCCTTGTGAATCCATATACAACGGCATTATAGGAAGACCGACCCTCGGCAGGCTCGGGGCGGTTACATCCACCACGCACTTAAAGATGAAGTTCCACTCTCTTTGCGACAGAGTTATCACTTTAAACTCTGACTTAGAGTCGGCCTCCAGGTGTTTTTTCCTATGGACTAAGAACGAACGAAAAGCTTCGGAGCAGAAGAGGTTCCCCCTTCGGAAGAACTGTCGACTCCCAAAATACCAAAAGGAAGATCAACTGAAGTTAACACCGCCACTAACGTAGAAACCAACTGCGATCCGAAGGTCGAAAAACAGATAGACGTCGACGAGCTAACCAAAGAGCTCAAACAAAAAATCAAAAGACCAAAGCCTGATGGAAAGTTCGTCGAAATACAGCTCGGTTCAGACCCCTCCCAGAAGGTCAAAATAGGGATCGACCTTCCAGAAAAGATTAAGATCGATTTAACCCAATGTCTTAAAGATTTCAAAGACATCTTCGCTTGGTCGGCCGAAGACATGCCTGGGATCCCGCCAGAGGTTGCCTGCCATCGACTCGCAATAAACCCAGAAGCAAAATGGATCGCCCAAAGAAAGCGGGCCCAAAGCAAAGAGAAAGCCATTGCTGTCGCCTTAGCAGTAGACGACCTCATCCGAGCCAACTTTATCTCTGAGGTTAAATACACAACTTGGTTATCAAACCCAGTCCTGGTGAAGAAATCTAACGGAAAATGGCGTATGTGTGTCGACTACACCGATCTTAATAAAGCTTGCCCAAAAGACGCTTTTCCGGTCCCCAACATCGATCGTTTGGTCGACAGCGCTTCCGGTTTCCGGTTGTTATCTTTCATGGACGCATACTCCGGATACAACCAAATCGCCATGTTTCCCCCAGATCAAGCAAAAACCGCCTTCATCACTGACCGAGGAAACTTCGCGTACCGTGTTATGCCCTTTGGTTTAAAAAACGCTGGAGCAACTTATCAAAGAATGATGAACAAAGTGTTCCAAAACCAGATCGGTAAAAGCGTAGAGGTTTACCTCGACGATATGATCGCCAAAAGCAGAAGTGATGACGACCATATAAGCGATCTAAGAGCGATTTTTTCTGAGGTACGAAAGAATAGAATGAGATTAAACCCAGAGAAATGCACTTTCGGAGTTCGAGCCGGGAAATTCTTAGGTTTCTTCTTAACAGAACGAGGAATCGAGGCGAAACCCGGATAAATGTCGATCCGTCACAGAAATGCGAACTCCGACGTCCAAGAGAGAAGTGCAAAAACTCAATGGAATGATAGCTGCTCTATCTCGTTTCATATCGAATGCAGCGTTCAAATCTCTTCCACTTTTCAAAATCCTCAAAAAAGAAGAAAGAGATTTCGAATGGACGCCCGAGCAAGACGAAGCTTTGAAACAACTGAAAAAATCTCTCTCCGAGCCTCCAATTTTAACTCGACCAAATGAAGGGGAAACATTATACTTATATCTAGCGGTCTCGGAAGAGGCGTTAGCTGCCGTTCTAGTACGCGAGCTCGAAACCGGGCAAAGTCCCATCTACTTCGCAAGCAAGGCTCTGCACGGGGCTGAAAGTCGTTATCAGAAAATCGAGAAAATCGCCCTAGCTCTCATTATCGCAGCTCGACGTTTTCGAGCCTATTTTGTCGCTCACCAGGTAGTCGTCCGAACTAACTACCCAATCAGACAGATACTCCACAGACCCGATCTAGCTGGAAGAATGATCAAATGGGCCGTGGAACTCTCAGAGTTCGGTATCAAATATGAAGCTCGAACTACACTTAAAGCGCAAGTTTTGGTGGACTTCATTGCCGAGATGACACCTGCTAACACCGAATCTGACATATGGATCCTATACGTCGATGGGTCCTCGAATCCAAAAGGGAGTGGCGCTGGGATTATGCTAGAAAGCCCGACTGGGGTCATCATCGAAGTTTCCCTTACATTCGTTTTTCCCACCTCGAACAACCAAGCAGAGTACGAGGCTTGCATCGCCGGACTTCGCCTGGAAATTGACTTCCAAGTCCCAAAAATTAAACTCCATACCGACTCTCTCTTGGTGGTCTCCCAGATCGGAAGCAAATACGAGACCAAAGAACCGATCCTGCAAAAATACCTACTTCAGGTACAGTCACTAATAGCTAAATTTGAAGCAAGCGAGATAGTTCATGTCCCAAGAACGGAAAACCAACGAGCTGATATCCTCGCCAAACTCGCAAGCACAAAAACCCCAGGTAACCAGAGGACGACTATCCAAGAAACACTACACAAACCCAGTGTATCTCTCGAGCCTCTGTTTAACCCGACCATCTGCATGCTCGAAGAAACTGACAGCTGGATAACCCCAATTTTAGAGTACATCGTCTCAGGAACGGAACCCCCAGACAGAAACGACGCCAAATATATCAGGAGAAGAGCCTCGGCTTTTTCAGCCATCAACGGAACGCTCTATAAAAGAAGCCTCTCTTCCCCGTTAATAAAATGCATCGAGGGAGAGGAAGCGGCCTATGTATTAACAGAAATTCATGAGGGAATCTGCGGCCAGCACATGGGAGCTCGATCTTTAGCACGTAAAACCCTTCGAGCCGGCTACTACTGGCCGAGCATGATCGGCGATGCTAGTAATCATGTGAAGAAATGCAAAAAATGTCAAATCCACGCCAATGTGCACATAGCTCCCCCCACAGACCTCACGAGTTTATCCTCCACATGGCCCTTCGCATGGTGGGGAATGGACTTACTCGGACCTTTCGCAAAGGCACCAGGACAAGTCAAATTCTTGATCTTCGCCGTAGACTACTTCAGCAAATGGATAGAAGCGGAACCCCTGGCGACCATCACTACAAAAAACTGCATAAAATTCTTCAAAAAAAGCATTATGAGCAGGTTTGGGATCCCCGAGGTAGTAGTAACGGACAACGGGACGCAATTCACAGACACGGGATTTCGCAAACTAATGTTCGAGCTTAAAATTAAGCACCATTTCACTTCAGTAGAGTACCCTCAAACCAACGGTCAAGCAGAGGCTGCAAACAAAGTAATACTGAACGGGCTGAAACGACGTTTGGACGATGCTAAAGGAAATTGGGTAGAAGAATTGCCTTACGTCCTCTGGGGATACCGGACGACCCCCCAAAGCTCCACTGGGGAAACACCTTTTAGGCTCTCCTACGGCAGCGAGGCAGTCATCCCCGTCGAGATCGGCGAACTTAGTTGGAGAACGGCAAATCCCAAAACACAAAGCAATAACGATCAAGCCTTAAGAGAAGAACTCGACCTCATCGATGAAATCTGAGGTCGGGCCTCGCTCCGAGAAGCGATCATCAAACAAAAGGTTGCAACCAGATACAACACCAAGGTCGTTCACAGAGATTTCGATCCTGGCGATCTGGTACTCAGAAGAGCTGACGTCGGTCAGAAAAACGCCTCCCAAGGAAAGCTCGCCCCAAACTGGGAAGGCCCCTACCGAATTTTATCTAAAACCGGTACGGGAGCCTTTAAATTGGAGACCCTCCAAGGAAGAAAGATTGAGAGGACTTGGAACGCAACAAAACTGAAAAGTTATTATCCTTAGAAAGAAATCATTTACACCGATCTTATGTAAACTCGAAACAAGTTATTAATCAAAAAAGAAAAACTTGACATTTCTTTCAAACGCTTTCGATGCTTCTCAAAAGTTTTTACCAGGTCTCCACACATTCTTGATTTTCATCAAACAGAATGAAGGGACCCAATTCCCCCCACAGGGAATCAACTGGGACCGATCTTAAATGATCTCCCCAAAAGCAACCACCCAAGGTCGCAAACTCTTTGAGAAAACAGTTAAATCCGAGCCGAGTCTTGGCAAACTATCTCAAAGAGACCGGGTCTTCAAGGATCGAAACGTCCTAAGAACGACCATCGGCCACAGCCGCCGATACCCCTATAGGGCGAGTTAAATCTGGGCCGAGTCCTAGTAAACTGTCCTATAGGTTCGAACCGGTAAATCGAGTTCCTCGTTTACCGACGTTCTTACATCATACGCAACGTGCAGAATTAAAAAAGCACTCGTTAAAACTCGCAAAAAACGACATACATGACATGCGAAATTCAAAAAGCATTCATTAAAGCTCGTAAAGGCCTGATAGGCATATCCCAAAAGTTCCGGATCTATACGAAAAACTACATAAGTAAAAGCATACACCAGGAACTTCTGCAAAAGAAACGCTGTTAAAACATCAAGCAGTGGAGGTCGGAAAAATCACAGTTTTCTTCTCCGTCTGAGCATCGATCTTAACGATCTTACCCCCTTCAACCTCGTGATCGGCATCAATAATCGACCGATCCAAATTCACAGAAGGATTGACCAAAGCAATTTGCTACTGGGCACACTCAAAACCCTCCTTATACAGCTCAATTGCAGAGTTAGCAGCTTCACGAGCCTCCCTCCTAGCCTCGTTTGCAAGCTTCGTAGCCTATTTAGCATTTTTTCTGCTCTGCTGAAGGGCTGCTTCAAGCTCTGCAATTCGAGCCTCCGCATCGCCGCTTGTACCGACCCTTGCCTCGGATGCTTTCTTCAAATCATCTTCCAAACCAACTACACGAAACTCCAAACCTTTAATCTTCTCATTAGCCTCGACCAGTTGCCCCTCCAAAACTTTTTCCTTTTCTTCCAGCTCCTTTACGCGATTCTCCGCGAACTCCGCCCGACGTACAACCTCCCCTTGGCTTTCCTTCAGAGCCTGAAGTTCTTGCTTTGTTCGAGCGAGCTCTTTCGATTTCGAAGCCACATCTTCCACAAGCTTCACTCTTTTTGACTTCTCGAGCTCCAACAAAACTGCAAGCACGAAAATAAGTAAAATCAGGTTATGAAGAAAGAGATGTTTTTTTTGAATGTAAGAACGTGATGTTATTTACCCTTAGCCTGTTGCTCGTATTTCTCTTTTTCGATCCTATGAACGTCGGCCAAATTCGCCAACAATTTAACAGACGCCCCGACAGGATCCTCCCGCCACTGGGCATAGTTTTGCTCCAAAAAGCCCTCCTCTAAAGGTACGGCCTTGTTCTTATGCTTCGGTCTCCTCGAGGTCTTACTCCTTTTTTCCGGCCTTTGCTCGCCACTTGCCTCGGTGCACACCCTTTTCGCCGAGGTCCCTGCACCAACGTCGGGAGAAGCCGGGGGAGGAGAACTGGAAACAAGATCGATCAGAGCCTCATAAGCAAGGTCCTCCTGGGTAACAGTGTTGATCGGGGAAGCAGCAGTAACCGTCCCAACAACAGTCTCAACCTGGGGAGACGTCGGAAGCGGAGCACCCACCTCCTCAGCATCTCCAGATATATCGACACTCCTCATCGCCAGCGCCTTCATTACGGCGAGTTTCTTTGGGGCCATGGTATCTGAAAAAAAAAAAACAAAAATTGGTCATACAAACTACAGTCAAAGATGTGCAAAAATCAAAAGCAAGAAAAACGAACTACCTAAGACAAGTTGCACTCGTCTTCGCTTCCCAGCCTGAACTATCTTAGCCGCAGGGATACCCCGATACTTATGTTTTGAAAACGGAATGTTCTCAGAAATAAACATCAGGATCCTCTTGGTAAGAAGATCGGCAGCGTTCAATCGATTCTGACTAACAGAAAAGGAATTGGTGGATCGTTCAAAATGGGCCTGACTCCAACCAATGGGAAACTTGGTGGACACCAAAGTCCGACCATCCTCTGAAAACTGTCCCACTCTCTCGATCGCTTCGTCGGTCACCGGTTCGACCCAGTAAAATAACTCCTTCCAATTCCCCTTCAATGAGTCCGCATAGGCTTTAAAAATCTTGGCCCCTCGCCTCGAGCGAAGACTGACATGCTCACGACCGGACTTATTTTCACTGCTGTTCCGATTGATCTCAAACAAATGGAAAAAGAGCAACGGCGAGACCGGCCTCTCCAGGTGAAGACACATTAGTTCGTAGGCTCGAACAAAAGCCCACGCGTTTGGATGCAACTGAGAAGGCGCAACATCCAAAGTCGCCAAAACCTGTCTGCTCGAACCAAGTGAAAGGGGGCCGGATATTCATCTCGTTTATCAGCATATGATACAAAGTGAACTTGAGCTCTCCAGGCCACAAAGCCACATGCTCTCCCTTTTTCATTCCCTCAACTCTCCAAATTCGCTTCGAGCGACCCGAAGCTTTCCTCCCGACCCTCTCCAAATTAAACCCGTGCTGGTACAACGATTCGATCTCCAAAATATTTCTGGAAACCCAATCATATTGAGAGACCTCTCGCACCGGTACGTCAAGGTCCCCACAACCAGTACTAGAGTACCCATCCAGAGAAGCAGCAGAAGCTCGGCTGGAAGCCGGTTGACTCGAAGGGCGAGATTCGACTTGTTTTCCAACACCCTCTCTATCGGACTCATCGGCAGACTCGGAACTCGACCCAAGATCGACCTCGGAGCCTGTCCCAAGATCGACCTCGGAATCCTCTGATTCCTCCACTGGGATTTCCTCATCGGACTCGGAAGTGATGGCCATCACATCCACCAAGCAATCCTCCTCCGCATCTTCGGGAGTATCGTCATTCGGCTCATTAGCATCGGTCGCAGGAGAAGAACTTTCACTCTCAAAATTATCTTCCGCCTTATCACTCATAGGGGCGGAAGTAGAATGCTCTTGCACGTCCAGGGCGGCGACTTCAAGAGGCTCGGTACGAACCTCAGGGACTTCACCACCAGAAGCCATCGCGTTCGTAAACTCTTTCCGGTACTGAGTGACGTCTCTCCGAGTTTGTTTCGTCCTCGCCAGATCGAATCTACAGGAATGGGGGACGAAATGTCAGGATTAAAGATGGAAAATGGGTTCAGCGAGCAAGTCGGAACCCGACCTGACGACCCCCATTCTGAGATCAAAGGGGACGGGGGGAGGTCCAGGCACAAATGAAAAGAAAAGTAAAGAAAAAACAAAAATAGACTAACCTCAGAACTATGTCGCAAGTTGATTATATCAGGAAATAAACGGTTGTCGATCCTCAGAAACCGACCTTAAAAGTACTTCGAAATTTCTTCAAGCTCGTTCACTTTAAAGAAGCTCGGGAGCTCTCGAAGATCGGCAAATCAAAAACGAATGAACAACAAGCAACGAATGAGGAGGTGAGACCCTTTATTTATAGCAAGACGAATCTAATGGGCCTGGGCCTGGAAGTCGAAGCGTCACGTCCAAGCCATGGTCCATTAAAATCCGCACAGCTGAAGAATAAACGTCACCATCATGCGCCGCCACTACGAAGAGACACCTTGTCAGAAACAGTAAAAATGGCACTGATTCCAAGATTACACTGATTCCAAAGCAGCACTGAGTTCGGAAAAACCATCCACCTCGCTCGAAAGCTCGACGGACAGTTAACATCGCTCGAGAACCCCAGCCTCGACATAAGCTCGAGACCGGATAAGATCTCCACTCAAACAAAAACAAAAATATAAAAGCTACGTCGCCCATCAAAGTCAAGATCGCTCCTCATAGCGACCAGACTTGGGGGACCACTGTTATGGTGATTATACTGTTCTCTATTTACACCCCCTCTCCAAAAGCCCAATTGATGAGAAGCCCAATCATAATCAAGAGAGTCCAATCTTCAATGGCCAAGATCAGCCCGCAAGATCGGACGGCCCAAAAACGCCAACACAAACACATCCAAACTCTATAAATACCCCATTCAATGCTCATTAATGGTAAGCACTTTTCTAACCAAACACTCATTCTCTCAAATACTGACTTGAGCGTCGGAGTATCATTGCAGGTACAACGTCACCCCTCAAGATCGAACACCTCAACATCGCCTCTCAAGGTCGAACATCTCCAGGCCGAACAAAACCTTCCTCTCAAAGCCTGAAGACAAAGATAGAATCAAGGACGTACAAAATATCTACCAACTGCATAATATCGATCCTCAAGATCGGAAGCACGGTACAGAACACCTTTCATTTGATTAGTTAATGCTACTAACCTCGTAATGAACTCTCCAATCGATTCTCCATCTGTCATCTTCAAGGCCTCGTACTGTTTCCTGAGCGACTGAAGGCGTATCTTCTTCAGTCTATCTGCTCCTCCATACGAGTTCTTGAGGATGTCCCAAGCTGCATTTGCTGACCCACTGTCGATGATCAGGTTCAAGACATTGGAATCAACGCATTGGTGAATCAAAAACAGCCCTTTTCCATCTTTCTTCCTCAACGAATGGTGGTTGTTCCTCACCGCTTCAGTGGCGTTTGCTGCCAAGGGTGGAACACCATCATTCACGATATCAATGACATCTTGATATCGAAATAGCACCTTCATCTGCGCACACCATCGTTCATAATCCTTTCCGTCGAAGATTGAGAGGTTCCCCGGAATACCTCCACCAGAGTTGTCTCGCGCTGCCATGAATCTTGATAGATTTTGTAAGGATCTAACAAGCTCTTGATACCAGTTTGTTGGGGATAAACACGTGAAAAGGAGAAGAAAAGGAAGTGGCGGCACTAAGGACAAGAGGAATGATTAGGGCAATATAATATGAATAGTAAAAGCTGCACTGAATTTCATAAAAGTAGGGTACAAAATTACATGCTACTGACGTCTATATTTATATACAATGAAACAGGCCCAAGCCCATAATTTCGACTAGCCCATTCGACTGGCCCATTTCGACTAGGTTTCTAACTACACCTACTATTATTACAAGCAATAGAATTACAAGGCATATCTCGATATAATTTACCAGAACAATGAAATACAATTGAATTTAAATCATAAAAAAGTGCGCATTCAAAAAGAGCTTAAGGAGGTTGTCAAAAAAAAAAAAGAGCTTAAGGAATGTGGTTAACTTTCTCATAGTACTTTTTGCTCCCGTCAAAGTCTAACTCAATTGCTCCACCGACGCTTTGGCACACCCGAGTTTCGCCGCACGTGACACTCCCTTAGTCGTTGCAAGGAACTGCGTGCGCCTGTAGCATTACATAAAAGGCGGTGCAACCTACGTGGTTTTGGAACAATTTCTACACATAGCAAAGAATTAAAACCATCAATCAAAAACATAATTAAAACATAAGATATATTAATAACAAATAAAATTGAGATCAGTGTAATAGCATTTCAAAATTATAATAATTATAATAACGCGTTCATGTAAAAATGCGTATCATCTTGTTGTATTTTGCCTTGGCCCTTGGAGAATACATAATTTTATACTGTGTTGGAACTGGTGTGTGAATTGGAAAAAGTCTCACATTGGATAGACTAAGCACTTCTATAGTGTTTATAAGTGGGAATCTCATCTATTGGGTTGGGCCCCAAGGGGTACCCAATCTTGTGGATGGGAGATGACACACACAAAATGACCATCATAGGCACGCGCCGTCGTTTGACCGGCCTGTCTGGGACGGGCTTGGGTCTTGTGGTGTATATTATTTTTTGAATTTTTTTTTGTTGACCGTTGACTTGATGGTTTGACTCCAACGGTCATATTGACTGAGTCAAACCGTAACAGATTTTATTAAATTTTTGCAACGGTTTTATTTTGCAATTAATTCCCCACGGAATTGTTCCCCAAAGAGCCGTTGGCTCTTCATTTGCTCCCAACGGCTACCTCTCCTAAAGCCTATAAAATGAGAGCTTCTCCTCATTTGCAAATCACACCAAACTTGACGATAAAGCATCTCTCCTCAAGTTTTCTCTCTTCTCTCTAAACTTCTTTGTTCTTCTCTAGAAAGCTTGAAGCATTTCCAAGCTAAAGATAAGTCTTCATAACCATATTGAGGGTATCTTAGAGCGAATTTTCACGACGCAGTGAACTTTTGTAGGAGTTTTTGACTAGGCTGTTTTATCCTGGGGACGTCATGGTTGATAGCCTGCTTGCACCTTGGAGCAGTGCCACGAAACGTCTTAAAGAGAGCGACCTAGTCTGCGACTCATCCCAGTAATCTCTTCGGCTTGATTTTTGAAAACAGTGTTGTCTGGGGAAAGTGCTGGCTAGAAAAGACATGGTACTTAAGAGTTTCCATTGTGCTCCACCTCTCTTTCCTGGGAACCTACTCGGATCAACATTTTTAAGACGTTTCTAATTCAACCATGACAACCGAAGAAATTACTGGTGCTGGTTCCGCTGCCTCTGACTTCAACAAACCATTCCGGTTTGAGGGAGCTCACTTCAAACGTTGGCAACAAAAGATGCTTTTCTTCTTGACTGCGAAAAAATTTGCCAATGTTTTGACTGATGAGATTCCAGTGGCGGATGAAACCGTTGAACCGGATGAACAAGCCAAAATTGCAAAAGAAATACTCCTATGGAATGAGCATGACTATCTCTGTAAGAATTTTATTCTTAACGGACTTGCTGATGATCTTTATGATTATTACAGCACTTGTAGGTCTGCCAGGGATGTATGGAATGCTATCAAAAAGAAATATGATACTGAGGAAGCTGGCGCTAAAAAATATGTTGTGAGCCGCTACCTCAATTACAAGATGTCAGATGAAAAATCAGTAGAGACTCAGTCATATGAGATTCAGAAAATAGCTCATGAAATTATATCTGAAGGCATAGCCTTAGATGAACAATTTCAAGTAGCTGTTATTATTGGCAAGCTTCCTCCTGCTTGGAAGGATTTCAAAAATTCTCTCAGGCACAAAACCAAGGAATTTTCTCTAGAAAGTCTGATCACTTGACTCCGAATTGAGGAGGAATCTCGGAAACAAGATCAGAAAGATAAAGTCTTGTATGTTTCAAACAACAAAAAAACACACTAGTGTAAAATCAGGAAAAGAATTAGACATTTAAAGTCAGGTGCTTAAATGCCTGACTTTATATGTTGACGCGGTGGCAAACTTGTATTTAAGAGGCAAAACTCGCGAGTTTTAAAGTCAAGCGAATACACGACTGACTTCTAAAGTGGAAAAATAGCAAAAGAATTAGACTTTTAAAGTCAAGCGAATACACGTCTGACTTCTAAAGTAATAAAATAGAATTAATTAATTCACTTTATTCGCGTTTCCTCTCGCATTCTCAAACCCTCTCCTTCGCATATTCTCAGACCCCTTCGCACACTCTCTCAGAACCCTCTCCTTCACACACTCGCAGAGCCCTCTCCTTCGCACACTCTCAGAACCCGTTCTCACGCCTCACTCCTCTCGCATTCTCACCGGCATATACTATCTCTGTCGCACTCCTTACGTCGCTCATGGACGAACTGGCGCAGGAGCAGGAAGCTAACGCGCAGGTCGGTGTTGCGCTGTGTCTCGCTGCTGCCCTGGCGCAGATCTGGTGTTGATCGGAAGCGTAGATGTCGTAGGAGGTGCGGCGAGCCGTGGAGCGATGAATCGGAAGCGTAGTGGTTGGTGAGGATCAGAGTTCTCACGCCTCACTCCTCTCGTGTTCTCACGCCTGACTCCTCTCGCGTTCTCACCGGCATATACTATCTCCGTCACACTCCTTACGCCGCTCATGGACGTCCTGGCGTAGGAGCACGAAGCTAACGCGCAGATCGGTGTTGCGCTGTGTCTGGCTGCTGCCCTGGCGCAGATCTGGTGTTGATCGGAATCGTAGTGGTCGAAATCATCGCCAACGACCAAGGTAACCGAACTACACCGTCTTACGTTGCTTTCACCGATTCCGAGCGTTTGATCGGTGATGCCGCCAAGAATCAAGTCGCGATGACCCCTATCAACACCGTCTTCGGTAAGATCTTTATCCATCACTTTCGCTCATTACGAACCGTTTTTTATTTATTTCTTTGTTGTTTTATTTTCTGTAAAGATTGTACTGCTTTTTTTTTTAAAAAAATTCACAAATTCCTTGCGTTTTCAGTTTCTTGTTAATTTTCATCATTGATTTACTGTAATCCACAATTTACAGTTTTTTTTATTTTATATTTGGTTAAAAAAAGTTTGTAATTTTATATTTATCTTTTTTAAATATTATAATTTAATTTATTACTACATTGTTCTGCTCACCTTTGTTCTTGTTTACTGGTATTATTGGTTAGCATCTGTGTTTGAAATTAACAGTTAGAGTTATTTTTAAATTGTTATTACATTGTTATATTCACCTTAATTGTTGTTTACTTGTATTATTAATCTGGATTTGTATTTGAAATGAAGATTATCACGCAAAAGCTGTGTATTAGAGTTGTTTAATTGGAAATAGTTTTTGTACATTATAATATTGTTCGCTTATTTAAAAATATTGTTTGCTTATTTTGTTATTTGAATGTGGATAATGGCAGATGCTAAGCGTTTGATTGGAAGGAGATTTTCTGACTCTACAGTTCAGAGTGACATGAAGCTATGGCCATTCAAGGTTATTCTCGACCGCCGCTGACAAGCCAATGATCGTGGTTAACTACAAGGGTGAGGAAAAGCAGTTTGCTGCTGAGGAAATCTCATTTATGGTCCTTACAAAGATGAGGGAGATTGCAGAGGCCTACCTTGGGTCTAGTGTGAAGAATGCTGTTGTCACTGTACCTGCTTACTTCAATGACTCTCAGCGCCAAGCGACAAAAGATGCTGGTGTCATCTACGATTTTCACTCTCAAACCCTAATCACTTCAACACCTCTTGCTTCCAAATTGTTAGGGCTGATCAAGGAAAATCGCGGATCCCTTTGCTTCAGCCGTTAAAGATCTTGCTTCAGGTAATCCTCTTCGTCTTCCCCCTCTTCGCCTCCTCCCCTCTTCGTCTGAATAATGTTATAGTTTCATGTAAGAATAGTGCAGTTTTTGAGCTTAGGAATTTAAATGATGACTACAGTTATTGAGCTTATAAACATAAATATCTTATAGACAAAACCAAGCTTGAATCACATGGGTTTTGGTCGAATCACAGAGGCTGCTGTGTGCCCTCTGTCAAGCTATTATCAAGCTACTGAAATTGTCTTGCTTTTGTTTGTGATGGTTTCAGGGAACACCTGTGAACATCATTGTTGGATCACAGGTTTGGTTGAAAATCCTGAGATTGCTTGGATTGATGGTGACGGCTGAACAAAGAAAATCGCGGATCCCTTTGCTTCAGCCGTTAAAGAGCAGCAAGGAAAACCCTTTGCTTCAGCCGTTAAAGATCTTGCTTCAGGTAATCCTCTTCGTCTTCCCCCTCTTCGTCTCCTCCCCTCTTTGTCTGACTAATGTTATAGTTTCATATAAGAATAGTGCAGTTTTTGAGCTTAGGAATATAAATGATGACTACAGTTATTGAGCTTATAAACATAAATATCTTATAGACAACACCAAGCTTGAATCACAGGGGTTTTGGTCGAATCACAGGGGCTGCTGTGTGCCCTCTGTCAAGCTATTATCAAGCTACTGAAATTTTCTTGCTTTTGTTTGTGATGGTTTCAGGGAACACCTGTGAACATCATTGTTGGATCACAGGTTTGGTTGAAGATCCTGAGATTGCATGGATTGATGGTGAGGTGACACAAATCAATGGTACAACTGCTACCATAGTTACTACGAATGGGAAAACTGTAAGCTTTTTACCTGATCATAAAACTGGATTACTGAAAGCACTGTCATTTGTTAGTGAAAAATTGGATTACTGAAAGCACTGTCTTTTGATATTTTAATATATCTCAGATAATCTCTTAGGACTTGGGAGTTGTTTCCATTCGGTTTCCTGTTTTGTTAGAATTAAGAGTCTAGTATTCGTATGAATAAGGGGTAATATTGTATGTTTGGTATCACTCTGTTATACACCAGAATATAGGTTAGAACGTCCATGATTTGAACAACTTTTAAAATTAAAGAAGGCTTAACTGAAAGATTCCTTTTTATACTTGATCCATTTTTAAATTAGAACCTTCTAGTTTCCACTTAAGTTGCACTAGCTTAATGTGATCCATTTCTATTTCTATATAACCATTGTACAGTTTATTCAAGTTCTTTGTTTCATAGCTGAAGTTTACTGGAAGTTGTTTATATGATGTATTTCAGTTAATGCCTCTTTCCACTTTGAACTGCAATCCTCTTGATTTTGGTGAGTTGAGTTATGACTTACCAGGTGTTACTGAAGGAATCTAGGCACGTCTTGACTTCAGGTTACAGCTTGTCCGCTTCCAAATCTCTGTTTCTACAACACTCTTTATAGTTATACAAACTTCACACAATCAAATTATAGGCACTAGCAAAATCTAGTTTAAGGCTAAGGCTCCCCTGTGTTTACCAAAAGGGACATGTTTCTTGAGAAAGTTGTGTCTGGATACTCTGCAAGTAAGTTCTCTAGCTTTTAGTATTTTCTCAGTATTTAATGTTTCATCTTGAGCTATCACAGATGTTACTGTAAGTCTGAAAAGTCAGTATATCCTCCAACGCACTGTCTTACTTTCTTGTTACCTTTTCTTTTCTGTTCCTTAATTTCTGTTGTATGAAATTTTTTAATGGAAGAAGAATATGTACTTGTTGCATCTTCTGTGTATTTGTTAAGGGATTGCTTATGCATTCTTGCTCACACTGACACTCTTGTTATTCATGTTTGGATTATGAAAGATTATGGAAACAAAGACTCTTGGACTAAATTGTTTGACGTGGAGGAGCTAGCTGTTTACAATTCCAAGGATGGTACTGGAAAGACACATGGGGTTCAGTCCATCTTCGGTGGTTATTGTGATTGGTTCCATAACCATGTCTACATTGAGAGTTTGATAGCACCCTGACCTTAGTATTGCTCTTGTATGTTAGGTTGGTTCTTTAAGAATTTACTAATGGCACTTGCCACCATATGCAACTTCAGAAACTGTTGTTAGTTTAACTAGTAGTACTATAATATGATAGTTGTATGGTTCTTTAAGACTTCGATGTTATTTTTTCTATTATTGATCAAATATGGTTGATGCTCTTGAGAAGCAAGAATATATTTCTGAGAAATGATTTTGGTTACTTTTTTTTTGACAGAGAAATGTTATGTTTAATGTGGTTTGGAAACAAAAGAAAAGATGCAGACTTGCAAAGCTATGTCCAAATCACAAGCTCAGGGACAGGGTATAATTAGTAGAGATTCCAGTTTTTAAAGCTCCAATGTTGCCCTAATTTTTATCCAGATGTAAAATGTAAAACTATGATAGGATTAAAGGGAAATTCTGCAAGAAGTCGTAGATATATGGAACAGTTTTGAGAATTACTTCATGGTTGGAAAGAATTTCAAATGCTTAACTGTTAGATTGGAGATGTCGCACTTTCATTTTTATTAATTAATTAATGTTTTGAATTTTGTGAAGCAGAGTTAATGGTGAAGTTCTCATTATTTGATAAATCATTCAAGTGTCATTGGTTCTGAGTGTGTATAATTTCTTTTGATGCATGCAGATTTCTATATGAGGACTGTGTGTGCATTTACAAATGAAACATTGGCTAAATATTCATATGCAACTTCACTGCAAGTTTTTCTATATATCGTATTGGCTTTCTCTCAGCTTCAGATTGTATAGAGTGGAAGTATAACATGTTGAGGGATTTCAACTAATATTGGTTAATGACTATTGTTTCATGTTCTGCAGCTCAGTTTTGTTAGAGGAGATGGCACTCTAAGTTGTTGGTGTATGTCAACCTTATCTTAATATTTAATTCAAATGTGAGTTTCTTTTTTTCCTAAACTTGATGTATGCTGCACTTCAACGAAGTGGAAAATCACTCAAGGGTAATATAATATATAACACACTCCTTTTTGCTCATTTTCATATGGTAATGTAATAGCTTTATGAGTTTTGTTTTTGGTTCAGTGTAAGATGTTATATAAGAAGCTTTCTGGAACTTCTATGGGTCTAGATTCATTTATCTCTCATCACCCACTACATTTTTTTCCTAATTCATCTTTTGACTATTAGCAATTTTCTCTCCTTCAGTGGTGTTTTCAGGCATTGGGTCCAGTCCAGATTGTATTTCACTTTTCCGAAGGTTCTAATACTTTTTTCCAGTGAAGGAGATGAGGCCACTCATCTTGTGTATGTTGAAGTCCCTTTGTCTATGTACGCAATGTTGAAAGAAATAACTATTAAGCTAAATACTCCCTTTGGAGCCTTTTTTTGAAGAAGTTGTTGAACGCCAGATAAGCTAATCAAAACAAGCAAAACATTGTGTTTATTCATATACATATATACAACAGCAGGTTTGCAGTCAAATTAATAAATGGATGGTCATTTGCCTTGATTCTATTTTGACCCCAGCACAACATATTTTACCCTTGGATGCCATGTACAAAGTTGGGACTGATTTTTTTGACCATGTTTCCAATGCCATAGTGTCTGCTTTCTCTAGTGATAGCGTCAAAAGGTTTAATGCAAATGCAGTTATAAATATCGAATATGATCTTCAGATCATAGAGTACTTCCTAGTATGAAATTTTTTAATGGAAGAAGAATATGTACTTCCTCTAATATGATTCAGTTTGTGCCTTTATGAACTTGTTGCATCTTCTGTGTATTTGTTGTTGCAGCTTGTTGGTTTATTGTTTGGTTTGCAACTGGCTTATATCTAGAAGAAATTGAATATGCTATGTACTGATGCTTATTCCCATTCAATGGTAAAAATGTTGTTGCAGATTGGAGGGAACCTATCATTAATGAATTTACGGGACTGCTGTTGAGTTAGGACGCATTATAGACCGTGGCTTACGGGAAAGCAGAGCCGTTGACACTGAATCACTCTGCATTCTTTCTGCCAAGCTTGTCTGGGCCATTCGCATTGATATCCACATACCGAACAATGCAGGGTGAGAATCAGCTTTGCTTCTGTTCTCTTATTCTTTCTTACTCAACTGTAAATTTGCTTGGCTACTAGCTTACATATATGAGGTAAGAGTCCTCTCTGATTTTATATGATGCTCTCTAGGTCTTGGATCCGACATACCACGAAGAGGCTGTAATGACTGGTCGCGTGACTGCAACACTTAATGTAAATGGTGATGTTTGTGCCATTCAAAAGGCTGGGGGGCAAGGAGTTTCTCAACGAGTTATGATGCAGTGCTTGAAAGTTGCTCATGTTAAAGCTGGTGATATTACAACCAAGATAAAGGATGCTGTGAGTTCTCTTTTTTTATGCTTAAGCTTTGATCCCACTTGCATTTAATGCTTAAGAACTGAATAAAGCATTTAGTTAACATCATCATCATCCATTTCTTTAGCTGCTAATAAACTCTACTAGTGAAAAATAATCAAACTAGACATCTTATTCTTGACATAAGATTCTGATTATAAGTCCTGCTGATTGGTTTAGCTATAACTGTGCTTAGGATGCATTGAGTTTTAGTGATTATGAAGTGAACAATGCATTTGGTTTAGCTATAACAATTATTAGTTCTTTTATTGGCATCTATGTTTAAAGTTTGTCACTTGATAATTTAGTGAATAAATTATTCACCTTTAATTTGTTGTTCACTTTCTTCTTCTGTTCTCTATTTTGCAGGTTACTGATCTCAAAAGTCTCGGTGAAGGCTTACATTCATGAAACCTTGAATGCTGATGAAGAGGAACAGGAATGGAGAATGCCTACATCAATTATCGTACGTTCATGGCGAATCGAGGTTTTCAGACCACGGACCAGTTTATGGCATGTTTTGGGCTGAGGTTGAGTCAAAACATGGAACTTAGCTACTTGGGAAGATTATAATATAAGTTGATACTGATATTTTTTTTGCCACCGGTTGTATCTAGCTATACAAATTGATTTCATTAAATACTTTAGATTTGTCACAATCATTAGGTACTATATTATAATTTGATATTGGATTAAGATTGTATTGATATAAGATTATAAATGAAAAAAAGTGTGTTAATGTTTGATTGTTTTCTACCTTTCTTTATTTGTTTGAATTTTTTAAAAAAAAGTAATTTAGCAGTCATTATTTAGATAAGCTGGCTACCAAATAATTTTTTTTTTAAAAAAAATTGAACTTTTAAAGTCGGGTGAAACTAAAGCCTGACTTTAAATCATAGTTACGAAGTCAGGCGATAACAAAATGCTTGACTTTAAATCATACTTACGAAGTCAGGCAAGAATAAATGCTTGACTTTAAATAAGACTTACGAAGTCAGGCGATAATAAATGCTTGACTTTAAAACTGACTTACGAAGTCAGGCGAAATAAATGCTTGACTTTAAAACTGACTTACGAAGTCAGGCGAAATAAATGCTTGACTTTAAAACTGACTTACGAAGTCAGACAAAATAAATGCCTGACTTTAAATCAGACTTACGAAGTCAGGCTATCGCTTGACTTTAAAACTCCTAACATACAAAGTCGACTTAATAAAAGTCAAGCGAGCGCCTGACTTGAAATCCCCTTTTCGCCTGACTTTAAATCCCTTTTTTGCACTAGTGACAGGAGCGGTTCTGAAGCCAGCTGGCAAACCTTTCAAGAATCAGAACTGTAATCAGATTCAAAGAAACCGCAACAAGAATGGGAACCCACCAAAGTCCCCAAATCCTAAGCCTCAACCACCTCCATAATCTAAGAATGATACTGCTCCTCCATTTACTTGTTACAACTGTGGGAGAACAGGTCATAGGGCACGCAAGTGTAGGAACATGCCTAATCCTGCTCTGCAGGCTAACCTGACTGAAGAGAATTTTACTGCTATGATTTCTGAAATCAACCTTGTTGGATACTGGATCATCTATCCATATGTGCAATGACCGTGCTATGTTCAAAACATACACGACTGCTGATGATAAGAAAGTGTTGTTGGGCGATGCTCACACCACTATTGTTGCTGGTACTGGAGATGTGGAACTGAAATTCACTTCTGGAAAGATTCTGATCCTGAAAATGTGAAGCACACTCCAGAGATAAGGAAGAATCTAATTTCTGGTTTCCTTATGAATAAGGCAAGGTTCACTCAGACTATTGGGGGGGATTTGTATATTTTGACTAAAAATAGTATTTTTGTTGGGAAAGGGTACGCCACTGAAGGCATGTTCAAACTGAATGTTGAAATGAATAAAATTTCTCCTTTTGCTTATATGCTGTGTGATTTTAATATTTGGCATGCTCGTTTTTGTCATGTTAATAAACGCCTTATTTCTAATATGAGCACTTTAGGATTAATCCCTAAGTTATCCTTAAATGATTTTCAAAAATGCGAATTTTGTAGCCAAGCAAAAATTACGAAAACATCGCATAAATCAGTAACGAGAGAATCTGAACCCTTGGATCTAATTCATTTAGATATATGCGAATTAGACGGAACGTTAACCAGAAATGGTAAACATTATTTTATCATTTTTATTGACGATTGTTCAGACTACGCTTTTGTATACCTTATGAAAAATAAAAGTGAAGCGCTTGACATGTTCAAAGTTTTTGTAACAAGTTGAAAATCAATTTGAAAAAAAGATAAAACGTTTTCGAAATGATAGAGGAACTGCGTATGATTTCCAATTATTTAATGATTTTTATAAATCAAATGGAATCATACATGAAACGAATGCACCATATTCTCCCGAAATGAATGGTAAAGCAGAAAGAAAGAATAGAACTTTTACCGAATTGGTAGTTGCTATTATGCTTTATTCTGGTGCTGCATCTCACTGGTGGGGGGAAATTTTGTTAACCGTATGTTATGTCCTGAATAGACTTCCAAAGTCTAAAAGCAAAATTTATCCTTATGAAATCATAAAAAAAGACAACCTAATGTGTCTTATTTTCGAATCTGGGGTTCCTTGGCTTATGTCAGGATTCCAGACCCAAAAAGAGTTAAACTCACCAGTAGAGCCTATGAATGTGTATTCATTGGGTATGCAGTAAACAGTAAAGCTTATAGGTTTTATGACCTTAAAGCTAAGGTGATCATAAAGTCAAATGATGTTGACTTTTATGAAAACGAATTCCTTTTTAAATCTAGAAATAGTGGGGGCACCGGAACTAGTCAAGTCTCTGCCAAGGAACGTTCAAAACAACGAACAAAGGGAAATAGAACCTTGAAGAGGTAAGAGAGCACGTGTTGCCAAGGACTATGGACCCGATTATATGGTCTATACGTTAGAAGAGGATCCAACTAGCATTCAAGAAGCATTGTCTTCTTTGGATGCCGATTTGTGGCAAGAAGCCATCAATGACGAGATGGATTCTCTAGAGTCTAACAAGACATGGCACTTAGTGGACTTGCCTCCTGGTTGCAAACCAATTGGTTGTAAATGGTTTTTGAAAAAGAAACTAAAACTTGACGGCACTGTTGATAAATACAAGGCTCGCCTTCTAGCCAAAGGTTTTAGACAAAGAGAGAATATTGATTTCTTCGACACATATTCACCTGTTACTAGAATTACATCCATATGAGTACTAATTTCGATGGCCGCTGTTTACAATTTGGAAGTACACCAAATGGATGTCGAAACTGCTTTTTTAAATGATGAATTGGAAGAAGAAATCTATATGGAACAACCTGAAGGTTTTGTAATTCACGGGCAAGAACACAAGGTCTGTAAGTTGGATAAGTCTCTGTACGGTCTCAAACAACCTCCTAAACAATGGCATGAGAAGTTTGATAATTTGATAATATCGAATGGGTTTAAAGTGAATGAAAGTGACAAATGCATTTATTACAAAACCGAAAATGACATTTGCACAATCATATGTCTCTATGTAGACGACTTACTCATATTTGGATCAAACATTCATGCTGTAAATAAAGTGAAATCACTGTTGTGCAACAACTTTGATATGAAAGACCTTGGAGAAGCAAGTGTAATACTTGGTATTAAGATCACTAAGTCCGAAAAAGGAATTTCTTTGGATCAATCTCATTATATTGAGAAGATCTTAAAGAAATACGATTATTTTGATAGTACCGCGGCTATTGTAAAAATAAAGAACCGTTATTTCAACGGTAAAAGACGATAAATACGTCGTAAGCACAGCACTATGAGAGAATGTCTCTCAAAAGGAGCTTTGAGAGTGGATCATGTACGCACTGATCAGAACTTAGCTGATCCCTTGACGAAAGGATCGATTAGCTAGGGAGAAAGTCCAAAATACATCTCAAAGGATGAGACTACTGCCTTTAGAATCATGAGTCACTCACGATGGTAACCCGACCTAAAAGACTGGAGATCCCAAGAATTAGGTTCAATGGGTAATAACAAGTTGTGAAGTGATAAGAGATGAACATGCTATTATAAGTAAAGAAGCATGATTCCTGAAGTGATGCAAGGTTGAGGTAATAGAAACTCTTAATAATTATAATAATGCGTTCATGTAAAAATGCGTGAAACTCTTAATAATTATAATAATGCGTTCATGTAAAAATGCGTATCATCTTGTTGTATTTTGCCTCGGCCCTTGGAGAATACATAGTTTTATACTGTGTTATAACCCTGGTGTGTGAATTGGAAAAAGTCCCACATTGGATAGACTAAACACTTCTATAGTGTTTATAAGTGGGAATCTCATCTATTGGGTTGGGCCCCAAGGGGTACCCAATTTTGTGGATGGGAGAGGACACACACAAAATGACCACCACACGCACGCGCCGCCGTCCGACCGGCTCATCCGGGCCGGGCTTGGGTTTTGCGGTGTATATTATTTTTCGAAAATTATTTTTTGTTGTTGATTGTTGACTTGATGGTTTGACTCCAACGGTCATATTGACCGAGTCAAACCGTAACAGATTTTATTAAATTTTCGCAACGGTTTTATTTTGCAATTAATTCCCAACGGAATTGTTCCCCATAGAGCCGTTGGCTCTTCATTTGCTCCCAACGGCTACCTCTCCTAAAGCCTATAAAAGGAGAGTTTCTCATCATTTGCAAATCACACCAAACTTGACGATAAAGCATCTCTCCTCAAGTTTTCTCTCTTCTCTCTAAGTTTCTTTGTTCTTCTCTAGAAAGCTTGAAGCATTTCCAAGGTTTTCATAACCATATTAAGGGTCTATATCTTAGAGCGAATTTTCACGGTGCAGTGAACTTTCGTAGCAGTTTTTGACTGGGCTGTTTTATCCTGGGGACGTCGTGGTTGATAGCCTGCTTGCACCTTGGAGCAATGCCACGAAACGTCTTAAAGAGAGCAACCTAGTCCGCGACTCATCCCAGTAATCTCTTCGGCTTGATTTTTGAAAACAGTGTTGTTTGGGGAAAGTTCTGGCTAGGAAAGACTTGGTATTTAAGAGTGTCCATTGTGACCCACCTCTTTCCTGAGAACCTACTTAAGAGTGTCCTTGTGACCCACCTCTCTTTCCTGAGAACCTACTCAGATTAACATACTCTCATCTGAAGCCGTATAAAATTATAGAATTGTTTTTCGAGGGATTGAGGCATAATATAAGAGACAAAGTACCGACCAAATGATATTTTAGTTCAACAATGTTTGATATCCATTTGTCCACTTAATTTTTCATTAGAAAATACCCGGCATTCTTCTCTATTTATTTTATTTTTTATCAAAAAAATATTAGGCTTGGTCAGCTTTTTGCTTCCTCTGACTTTAAGATCTCGGGCGACAGATTGTAACATTTTTAAAATCAAGGCATCAGTAATTTAGCAAATATATGTAGGGTATTCAATTTAAGTGAAATGATTTTAGAACTAATGTGTCACATTTTAGTCATGGTGGTGATATAGTGTGTCTAAGTGTACCGCTTATGTGGACGAGAGACATTCAGATCCCTGATTTCATTCCTCAAAGGCTTAATTCCAGTTTTGGTTTTCCTATTATGACAAATTCACGATTTTAACCTCCAAACTTTTTTTTAACGAATTGAGTCCCTCCAAATTTCTAAAATCAATGCTCCTCCTTAATTTGATCAAATATTTTGTTGACTTGGGGCTCATTAATCCTACGTTGATGACACACATGACTGCCATGTTGAATTTTAAAATAAAAAAACTTAGGATTAGGGTTCTTGGAGAAACTTAGATGGGTCTTGATGAAGATATGATAGAATTTATTATTTTTTATTTTAAAATCCATATTGGCAGTCATGCGTGTCAATGAACCCTAAGTCAATAAAATGTTTGATCAAATTAGGGAGGGGCATTTATTTTAGAAATACGGAAAAATAAAGAGACTAAATTCGTGAAAAAAATTTGAAGAAATCAAGAACCGGTCATAATAGGGTGACCAAAAGTGTAATTAAGTCTTTCTCATATCATATTCTCTCTCTCGCTTTGAGAGTTGTTCACAAGTAACATACGAACCCATTTAATCTACTAATCTCAAATCACAAGTTCACAATGCCACGTGTATTATAGAATCCCATTAATAAAGAATCACAATGACAGGCTCACAAACTCATTTCTATATATAACTGGGACAAAAACCCGTGCGATGCACGGGCTAGTGTGATTCGTACATATTTTCGAATAAGTTATATAGATTAAATAGATATCGAATGTGGCATGTAAAATGGTGACCTGAATCTGTTTGAAATAAAAAATAAATTATTAACAAGTTTGTTTAAAGGGTGCAGATATATTTGTGGTAATTGTTTACGATAATAGTAGGTGAAAAGATTAGATATGTATTTAAAATGAAATTATGTTGAAAAGAGAGATGGCCAAAAAAATTATAATAGGTAGTGTTTTGGATACAAAAATGATCTATAATAGGTAGGGTTAATATTGCGCATAAATGGTATGCATAAATGGCGTATTGAGTATTGACGGTTGTATTCAACGAACTTTCACATAGTCGAATGTGAATCAATAACGTTTAACAGATGTATTATTACTAAACCTCTTACATATTTTACAATAATATAGAATATTGAATGAACTGCTATTTGTTTTTCAACGAAATGTCTACATGAAAAGTTTTAATGTGAGTCACAAATCAAATACAATCTGTACTGAGGGGAAAATAGAATGATGGTTTGTTTTACCGGGTGTGTCCTTAATGAGATTGTGACGAATGATTTAGAGGTTTAGTAAAACTTTGGTATATTGTTACATTAGACCCTAGTTATGTTACACGTGTGTTATGAGATGGCATGATCAGTGGATGCGAGAGGCGAGTGGGAGAGGGGGTGCGAGTGACTGATGGCAGAAAAAAGTAATGATGGCCATTTTCTGAAGCATGTCGAGTCACCTTTTAGCGTTGAAGTAATGATGGGGATTCTGATCCACCTTTGGAAATCTTTCTAGCTATCGTTTGCGTGTGTTTGGGTTAAAAGGAAGGGAGACACGCCGTTTATACCAAGGGAAAAGCACGGTGGGGGAAGACAGAGGTGGGGTAGCAAGACGGAAAGTGGAATTGATATTAAAGGCGAAGTTGGAGTTTGCATTCAGGAAGGAAATGAGGTACTTTTCTATTTCGATATGCTTCTTTTTTTTATCCAACAGTTGACATGGTTGTCATTCGAATGATCTAAACAAGGGAATGGATAGAATTCCTATTTTCCAGCAACTGTTTCGGTTTATATGGAATTGGGGGAAAAACACATGGAAGAAAGATGAATATATTGGAAAACTGTTGTAATAGTAGTTATTAATATGTATGGTTCAGCCTATGGTTTGAAACAGATATGAAATTTGGTCTACCTTAAATTTTGTTTTTGATTAGATTACAAAATGAGGTTGGATCATTTAAGGAAGACTTTGAAGTTAGCGTTAAATAAAGAGCCAGTAAAAAGTACGGAACCCAGAACATTAAGGTGTACTAACTGTGATCTTTGTTTTGGTAGGGGATCTAATCGGAAAAATGTTTATCTGGCTGTACTTGACAGATCTACGGTAAGTTATATTCTAAATTACTCATTTCTATATATGGCTGTGATACAAACCCATTTAATTTGCGTTGGATTAAATTGAAAGCGTACAGGCATAAAAAAGGGCATGTATTAGTGAGAGTGAGTGATGAGTGGTTGTTCTAGCCTTCTGGGAAAAGCTCTCTCCGGCTCACGACTCTGTCCCATTTAAACCCCAAATCATAAATTCACAGCCATATAAAATTGAAAGTGTCACCTAACAAGTTGTGGGGGCATTGGGTCTGTTCTCGATGATGCAGTTCCAGCCGTTGTAGATCTCCTTGAAGGTGGGGACGATGCAGTTCGTGATGCTAAGGGGATGCAGTTCCAGCTCTTTATGGTGCTAAGGGTTGCAGAGCGAGAGAGAATACGATTTGGGAGATACAATTAGCAGTTTGAATGTCTCATCTATATAAGTAGTTCACCTAGGCCCAATGGCTATGTCACCAAATGCCAACTTAATTAAAATGTGACACATCAGTTCTAAAATCATCTTAAGGATTAAAATGAATACTTTTATAAATTGCAAGAGTCGTTTAAAAAAATAAAATTGAGGGACTAAATAGATATTTGTTATATTTGCAGAGACCAAAGTAATATTTAAGCCATTAATATTATTAGATTTTTTGCTTTTATAATTTTTGGTTATCTTTCTAGTTTTTGTTCTTCTATCTATTTGAAGAAAAATTGGTCACCGGAAGAAGTAAAAAAAAATTGAGACAAAAGTTCCTACTAAAATTTAATATATTTAATTTCTATTCTTAATTTACTGTTATTTTTTCTTTTTTCTTTTTGTCAAAAAAATGTCTACCCCTTTTTTGTCTTCTTTAAACTTCATTTTTTTATTTAATTTGTGACTTTTTGGTTTTTTTCCTTAGTTCTTAGAATTTCTAATTTTTAATTTATTTTATATTTTTCGTCACAATTGATAATGAGGATTTTACTTCTAAATTCAACAGATAGTTATTAGTATATGTTGTTGCTATCATTTCATCTCTTTAAGATTGTCATAAATTTGCGGTAAAAAAAGAACGTATTAGATTTATAAATGTATTTATTTATTGTAAAATCCAATTTACTTTTGAATTTTAGCCAGGTAACATGACATGTTGTCAATATTATTTAATTATTTCTAATCGTGTATCAAATTTCATAAATACTTATACTACTTCTGAATCTATATGCGAAATATTTTTTTTTTAATTTTATAATGAATAGTTGTTTTGCTTTTAAATTAAATAAGAATATATTGTAAATTATCAATATAATTCCGTCATTTTTGAGAAAATATCAAAATCTATTGATGTTTTAATCCGGGTACAAACCCGAGAAACTAACATTTCTCCACCCCACTAAGACTGCCTATAAAAAAAACATTCATAAATAGTTATTTTGTTTTGCTTTGATCATCTACAGGAAAACTAGACACATTGTTGGTATATATGATTTTTTTCCTTTTGAGCCACATCATGAAAAATTTGACGAATGTTGGCATAATTTTATTGCCTTTCAGAACATGTCAATTTATAAGTATTTTCATTATTCACAAGATTATTTTCTTTTAAATTCAGAGCAAAAAATATTACATATTGTCCGTATAATTTCACAATCTTTGAGTATTTATTATTTAAAAATTATTATATTAGGTTTGAGTCTCAAGGAGTAAACATTGTTGTCCATAAAAAGTTTGTTGTCTTTTATTACCAAAAAAAAGTTTATTGTCCTTAAGCATTTATAAAATTTAATAAATGTTTTACTGCTACTTTTAAATAATCTAATTGCTGTTAATGAATGTTGACTCAGCTGGTAAGGAGTTGTCTCATTTCCTACAATGGTGTGAGTTCAACTCCTGCTGCCGATGTGAGAACCTCTTTAGTTGGTGATTCGTTTATACTTCTATAAGCTCTTTAAGGGCCCATACTTTGTACAACCCCCCTCTACTCACTAGAGACCCCATCCCTCAAATATTTCCAAAATACCTCTTACGCTTCCATGCTTTCAAACACACCCCATCTGCATTTTAAACTAGTACGATACTAAAGTACCGAACATGACTCTATGTATATGGGCTCTATTTCATGAGAACCTATGAAGCCCCGATACTTCAAAAATGGAGACGTATCCGTGTCGGATACGTATCCGATACCGACACGTACCCGATACGTACCCAAAAGGTATCCCATAATTTTTAATTTTTTTTAAAATATATTTGACTCGATACTTTTCAGATACATCTTTGATACCAACTAAGATACTTCTCAGATACTTTTTTGATACCTGATCTTACCAACTAAACACAAGATTCTCACTCAAATATGATACACTTTAATACCTCAATAACTAAAAGACAAAATTATATGTTTTTTTGTAATACAATAATAGAAGAAATAATACATTGTGATATTGGTGGGATAAATATACGTAACTATTTCTACATCACAAGTATTTATTTCTACAATGTGATAATTATATATTAACTAATGATATGCTTATGTTTTATTGAGTAACTACGTACTAATATATGAATATCTTAGTCTATAAAAAGCCATTAATTTCTGTCACTCACTATTCAGATTATACGATTTCGGGTGGTCTCAGTTACTTATCCGCCCTTACTTTTTATGACTAGTCACTCATACATAGGTGTGTCGGTTGTCCTCTTAGTTTCATCCATATATTTTCTGTATGATTTTTTTTATCTATTTGGGCAGGTTTTTTTTTCATATATATATATATATAAAATGCAATATTTCAGTTTTTCATCTTTGTTTTTTTCTATTTGCGTTTCTATTCTATTTTATTTTTAATGTTATATTTTTATAGATTTAAATTTTAATTTAATTTTTTATTAAAGTATCACAACTGTGGCGTATCTTGATTTTCAAAATTTTTCTGTATCCCCGTTTCTGTACGGTGTTGTATCCCATATCGTATCCCGTATCCGTGCTTCACGGAGAATAAATTTCGCAATGAAGCACTACTATTGGGTGGGAAATCGTGACAGAAGCTGTTCTGGGTACGGGGCTCATCGTCAAAATCGTTTTCAGAATCAACAGAAACTTCACCGTGTTCACTGTCTTCGCTACTTGGATCCATTATACTATTTAATAAATAAATAAATAAATAAATAAAATCTGTGAGTTAAAAAGTTGTACATAATAGCATTAGCATCTCTGCTTCAATTGAAGCGAGGGTGGCTTAAATTGAACAAACGAAAAAGTGAAGAAAAAGAAAATGAGGTGAGCAGGAAGTGAAAGCAAGTTTTAGTGGAATTTATGAGAGTATTGAACCAATTTTCTTCAGTTTCAGCATCTTTTTTTTTTGAGATTACAGTTTCAGCATCTTACCTCAAAACGGTGACAGCTTCTGAGCGCCAAATACAGTGTCGGTCGGAGACGAGAGGAGGCGGAGAGGAACTGAGTCAGGCTGGTGCTAATGAAAAGACAAGAAAGAGACCATAAGCAAACAAAAAAAAAGAATGAGGAACGAAGGGAGAAGAGAAATCTGGGATTGCGAAAATGGGGTGTTTTGACAGGTTCGGTACTTTATTTCTGTACCGATTCGATAATAAAGTGCCGTATTTGTTAAAATTGTACAAAAGGGGTGTGTTTGCAAAAATATAAGACACGATATTTTACTCCCGGTTCAAAAGTTTAGTTCGGAACTTTTGTAATCCAAGAAAAAAAGGACATAGGGCTTCATTAATAATATTTTCGTCTTTTTACATGGTTTGGGGGGTGTCCAGTGAGTAACCGGGGGTTGTTGGAAGTATCAGCCCTCTCAAAGAGCCGTGAGGTCTACCCTGACCCTGGTGAGCCTCCGAAGCCCAACTCACCTAAACTTTTTGTAACCAAAAAAAATAAATAATCAAATTGCTTTTTTTGTTACCATGCATGTTATTGGGTATACAGTATCCACCTACTTCGCTAGTGCCTAATCTATTCCGGAAAATTCGATTGGTCGGGTCTTTATTGGTCCGTGTGGTTCTCCCTTCTCAATGGAACATTTGCCACACCCAAGATTCTATCCCGAGATTTTGAAGTGGGATCATCTGAGCCCAGTTACCACTCCGACAACCATTGTTGGTCATCATATTGCTTTTAGTTTTAAGTTCCTATGGGAATTTTCGTTGTTCACTTTTTTAATTCTTTCATTTTTAATATAAAGCAATGCTATTCAAGACCGGGTTAATGAGAGTTATCCGGCCTCCAATAGATAAGGAACGTCCCTTCCAAGTAGAAAGTCTCTTTCGAAGATTATCAAGAACCGGCTTCCACGACTCAACCCGCCTCAGATTAGCCCCCACATAGATCCCTAAGAATTTGAACGGGATGGATTCCAATCTACAAAAAAGAAAGGTTGCTGCTGCCTCTAGAAAGTCCTGTCCAATATTAACTCCAATGATCTTGCTTTTGTGAAAATTGACCTTCAACCCCGATACCAACTCAAAACTCCTAAGAATAGTCTTGATACTCGATAAATTCCCCCAAGTTGCTTTTCTCATCAACATCGTATCATCTGAAAATTGCATAATTGGAAACCGCAAGTCATCATTAAAAGAATATCCTTGGAATGACCCGATCTCCACCGCTCTAGCAACCAAAGCTGACAACCCTTCAGCCACAATGAGAAAAAGAAAATGAGATAGGGGATCCCCTTGTCTTAAATCCCTATGGACTTTGAAATCATTGGTTGGGCTGCCACCAACCAAGACTGACAAGGTACTTGAGCAAACACACGCCTCGATCCATCTAATCCATCTAGGAGGGAAACCCATTCTTCTCATCATGTAGAACAAAATATCCCACGAAATGGAATCATAAGCCTTCTCAAAGTCCACCTTAAACAACAAACACTCATCCTTTGTCCTCTTTGCAAAATCCACTATTTCATTAACCACCAAAACCCCGTCCAAAATCTGTCAGCCACCCAAAAAAGCCGACTGACATTTAGAAATGATACCAGGGAGCACCCGCTTAATCCTACTAACCAACACCTTTGCCAGAATCTTACACAAACAGTCAGTCAAACATATGGGTCTAAAATCACCCAATCCTTGAGGATTATTGTGCTTGGGAATAACTTTAGGAATAGAAGCCTTACCATAAAATTCATTGAAAAAAGCAAGCACCTCGTTTTTCATCAAATCCCATAACTCTTTAATGAACCTAAGATTAAACCCGTCCAGGCCTGGACTTTTATCACCGTCACACAGCCACACCTCCTCTTTAATCTCTTCTTCAGTAAAAGGCTCAAGCAACAAATCAACATCCAAAGCCGAAATCTGATTGAAAGTTAAGCCATCTAAGTTTGGAAGATTATGACAAGATTCAACAAAGTTGTCCTCAAAATGCTTCTTTATTCCAAACTTGATCTCCTCAACCTCTTCTATCCGCTCCCCATTCTCATTCAAAAGCACCACATTACATATCCTTCTACAATACTTCAACAACGAGCGAAAGTATTTGGAATTCATGTCACCTTCCTTAACCCACTTTTCCCTTGACTTTTGTTGCAACAAAGATTCTTTCATTTGTAATTCTTTCCAAAAAGAAGCAGTGACTTCCTTTCTATTCAACACCATCCCCACTGTCCCCACCATGACAAAGAGCTAGATCCAATGCATTCATATCCCTAACCAACCCCTCAATGTTTAAATCAAGAATCCCAAACACCTCTTTGTTTCAAACCCTCAACTTATCTTTGAGGAGCTTAAGTTTCTCTTTCAAAATAAAAGCTTTGTTACCCGTGACCTGAAAACCTGCCCAACAATCACGAACAAAAGAAACGAATTCACTATGATCAAACCAACCATTGAAAACGCGAAACGGCTTTGGTCCCCAATCCTTGACCGACCGAAGCAACCAAATGGGACAATGGTCCGAAATGTCACGGTTTCCTACCCACTGACCCGTGATACCCCAATGCTCAATCAACCCATCAGAAATAAGGAACCGGTCCAACCTACTCATAGAATAGCCATCAACACTAAACCACGTAAACTTCTTACCTGAGACCAGAACATCCGTGACTTCCATATCAACAATAAAACTATTGAAATCACCCACTAAGCACCATTCACCAGGACTAGAATTATTTTTAAGATTAACCAAATCTTCTCACACTCTTCTCTTCCCTACCACCGAGCATGGCGCATAAACATTAACAATGTGCACCAAACAATTAGGACCATTCACGCAAACTCCAATATAACCAACACCAGAGAAATTAGAAACAACAGAGCAAATACCATCTAACCAAGAACATAGAATACCTCCTGATAAACCAACTGATGATTGCGCATGCCACCTATAAGACTAATTACCCCACAGCAACCCCACCTCCCTCTCCAAAATAGCTTCCCTCTTCGTTTCTTGAATGCAAATAAAATTAAATTTACCTGGATTAATAATAGACGCTAATCGACGACGTTTCGCACGATCTCCCCACCCACGTATATTTAAAGATGTCACATTCATGGAACCCCTTTGTTGAGCACCTTCTTGCGATAGCATCCTCATCCCTACACTCCCCTTCCTCAATCATATCAACGTATCTACCATCATGAAGAGTTCCTTCCACACCCAACTTTTTGGCATCTTCCCAAACATTTCTCGCCACATTTTTACCTTGAAGAGCCCAAAACCTATTGTTACATTGAACAATGTTACCATTGGAAATAGAAGCATCACAAAGAACAACACCAGCAGAGAACGTGGAGGACGAGTTGCAAGACAACGTGGCTCATTCTCAGCGAGAGTTACTAGGAACGAAGAAGCTGAGACTAAAACCAATTCACGCGTTGCCTTTGGAAGTTTTCCAGACTTTGGGGCTCTGATTGGACCAACCCGTAATTGTTTCTTGGGTTTAATGGGCTTAAGTTGAGAATCGGCCCTGATGGAAGACAAACAGACTATATTATGGATTGAGGCCAGCTCTTCATTAATTGGGCTTATGTTGACATGCGTTTGGCCCACAAATTCAACACCCATTTTTTCCTTTCCATCAGGCCCATTACCGCAAGTTGGGATCACTAAAAAATCAGAATTAAATGTTTCCTCAACAAAAGTCTGGCTGTGCACCGAATCGATATTCTGGGGCCCCCCAATCATTGAAGATTGACTCATTAATACTCCATCTTTTAAAATTTGAGAAAATTTCGCCTCCCCATTACAATTTGCGAAATTGTTGGTGTTGTCAGCCGTTACTTCCAGGCCATCCCTCCCTGATAAACGTGGGTAATTTAAAATAGGCTTAAATACTTGTTACCCCCTGCAAATATAGCCATTATTCATTTACCCCCCTGCAAAAAAAAACATTCAAAAAATACCTTGCAAAATGTAAAAATATCCAATTACCCCCTTGCTGTTAGTTTTGGCTGCCATTTGCAGGGGGTAACTAGAAACACTTAATATTTGCAGGGGGTAACTAGAAACACTTAATATTTGCAGGGGGTAACTAGATCCCACTTAATATTTGCAGGTGGGTAACTAGATCCAAAATGTCAGCCAAATAAGCATATACTTAATGTTGTTAGCTAACAATAACAGTAGGGGGATAACTGGATAATTTTATATTTTGCAAGGTATTTTTTGAAAGTTTTTTTTGCAGGGGTAAATGGATAATGGCTATATTTGCAGGAGGTAACAATTATTTAAGCCTTTAAAATATCATTAAATGCTTCATCAACGTCTTCCTTGTCTCCGATCTCCTCCCCGAACTCCTCGCCGGCACCGGAAAAATTGGAGACCACGAAATCCTCTTCAGAACTCTCAGATTCATCAATCTCTTGATCCTTCTTCTTCACCTCGTTCCATTGAATCAGGCCACACCAATCTTCCACAACTTTAATAATAAACGGATCTTTATTAATACACACTTGAAACACCTTGTTCACCGTTACGTTTTGACTGAGTTCGCACCAAAATTCTAGCAACATCCAAAGATTTCATCTTTTCAGTATTATCATCGGAATAAAGATAGACTCCCACGTAAGCCGAAAGTTTTGTGAAAAACTCAGCATTCCATGCATGAGCCGGCACTCCGTAGCATCGAAGCCAAGTTAAACGTTCTCCATCCACGTCTGATGTTTTCCGAGGCCTAACCCATTTTAACCATTGGAACAACCACTTCCGTGCATCTTCAATAAAACCACTGAAATCGTCCTCGTCTCCAACACCTTCCCGAAGTACTAGATTAGATCCCATCAAGGTCGCCTTAATAGAAAAAACTCCTTGTCTAAGGAATTCATCTTGAAGAGTATAAGACTTGCCCGGATGAATAACCTCCCCCACCATTGCTTTTGAAAACCGATTTGCTTCCTCAACCGGAATCTCATAAGACCATGCAATCACACTTAGTCACACTATCGGTCCTCTCCTCTTGCCCTCCTAACACCACATCCCTAAAAAATTACCCTAGTTGGACGAGCACCGGAGATTTCTTCTGCTTCCATACTTGTTGGATATTCTTTACTTGCTTCTCCGGAGGATCAGAAAGCCGTTGATCCTTAGGGACCTCCCTTTGAAATCTAGGAAGATTGACATGAATCTTCTCATTCTCAATGAAGATATTATCCAACTTTGTTTCCATTCTACCGGGTTCCGTAACGTCGAAGAAATGAACAAAACCAAACCTCCTTCCACCAGCATTCATTCTTCTTGGTATAACTACTTCGTGAACCTTGTCGTGCCTACTGAACACTTCATACAAATCCCCAGCCCAATACCTCTCCGGGAAATTCGTGAAGTAAAACGAAGTGCATCCATGCTTCCCAACCCTATCCCTACCGGATCGATTGGATGCAATATTCAAGTTGTGTTTCCCTTTCCACCCCTTACCTCCTATCCCTCTAACAATCTTCATCCATTGCCCTCTCCATACCGATCAACATCCACCTCTCTTCCAGCACCTTTCGAACCCTCCCACCGCCGCCAATCACGAGGACCAAGCAGGTGAATTTTTTTTAAGCGCTATTTTATATTAATAGTTTCTATTATATATTAATAGTCTGCTTGATAGAAGAGAAAGAACCAAAAAAAAGAGTGATTTTGTATTATTTGTTTAAATTTCCTATTTATTTTAGGCTAAACTACACTTTGGTTCTTTATCTTTTTTTTCTCGTTTTGGTCCTTTATTTTCATTTGTGTTATTTTGGTACTTTTTTGGTATTTTCCATCAATTAACTTAACATATGTCACGCTGGCAGTTAACTGCTTATTTGGCGTCTTAAGTGTTAGGGCTGACTTGTAATTCATTAAGTGATGTGGCAAATTGAGACCAAATTGAAACTAAAAAAAACGTAAATAACCAAATTGACATAAACACAATAACTTCCATCTTCATCTTTTTACTCCAAACACCATCTCCATCTTCATCTTCTCCGGCGAACCACCACCACCACCACCACCACCACAAATCAATCACTCTTCAACTCTAAATCCCTAACCTCTCTCCCTCAAACCGAAAACCCCCAACCTCTCATCCACCACCACCACCACCCTCTCATCCACCACCACCACCTCTCATCCCCATGTCAGTGTTTTTAACCTTTGGAATGTGAAGTTCTTTCGGTTCTTTTCTTTTGACATTCAGAAGAAAGAGGTGTTGATTAAAGATATTATCTTTACGGTAAAAGTGGTTGAGGATTACAAATGGGTTTGTTTGGGTTATTTGAGCATTGGATTATAATGGGGTTGAATTGAATTAGGAATGGGTTATTTGAGCATTGAATGAGAAATTGTGGTGGTGGTGGGGGCTCGCAGGAGAAGATGAATGTGGTGTTTGGAGGAACAAGATGAATATGAACGTTCTTGTGTTTATATCAATTTGGCCATTTATGTTTTTTTTTTAGTTTCAATTTGGTCCCCCATTTGCCACAATTCCAAGTCAGCCCTAACATTTAAGACGTCATGTCAGCAGTTAACTGTGACGTCTGTTAAGTTAATGGATGGAAAATACTAAAAAATGACTAAAATAACACATAAATGAAAGATGAGGGACCAAAACGAGAAAAAAAAAGATAAAGGACAAAAGTGAAACCAAAGTCAAACATAAATGACTAGCAATTTAGCCTTATTATTATTATTATTATTATTATTATTATTAATTGACTTTTTTTACGGGTTTATTTTTAATTGACTGTATGTACAAATAAATACCTGTAAGAATTACTCAAAACGTAACCTTATCATATCATCTACCGAACTATCAAAATATGGTCACAAAATATACATGCTTATCTTCTTTTGGGCAAAAAGACGTGAGCAGCTATGGCAGCCTTAAGCTGCCAGTTTCATTCCACCAGCTACTTGAATTCTCATCATAACGTCAAAACCAGAAGCAAGCATTCCATTTCCTGCTCAGCGCAGCCTACACAAAGCAATATTAAGGTACCAAAACCTGAGAATAATTTTCAAAATTCAACTATTTTCTGAGAAGAATTTGTGGAACAGGTTGTGATAAATGGAGCAGCCAAGGAAATAGGAAGAGCAGCAGTAGTAGCTGTTACAAATGCCAGAGGAATGGAAGTAGCTGGAGCTGTAGATACTTACCATATTGGTGAAGATATTGGAAAGGTTATTTGCTTTCGGTGTTATTATTATTATTATTATTATTTTATTTTAGCTAAAGCAAAATCAACTTCTTCAGTCTTGTCTTTCTTTAATCTTTTAGATTTTAATTGTTTTAGGTATGTGGCATGGAAGAGCCCCTTGAAATACCTATACTAAATGACCTTACTATGGTTTTGGGTTCTATATCTCAGGTAATATGGAGCAATAACAAACTTGGTATTATTCAATTAGTACTTCTTTTAGATATTTTGTTTGTTGAATGATGTTTCTTATTGCAATTTTGTAGTCCAAGGAAACCGCAGTTGTGATTGATTTCACTGACCCTTCCTCAGTATATGACAATGTAAAACAGGTTTGAATTCTGATGATCAACATATATAATTAGTAATTTGCACAATATATTTTTTGAAGTGTAAATGAAATGGTTCTTGGCTGAAATGAGAGTGAATCTTGAGAACCTCTAAAATCATAGTTGTAGCATTAATTAGACTTTATTTTGATACTAGTAGAACCTGTAAAATCATAAAGTGTTTAAACTTGTACACTGATTCATTCTTAACTAGGCAACAGCGTTTGGCATGAAAAGTGTTGTTTACGTCCCCCGAATCAAGTTAGATACGGTAGCTGCATTATCTGCATTCTGTGACAAAGCCAGCATGGTGAGCATGGGGTGAGACATATATAAGAACAAATACATATATTTTCTATACATATTCTATGGTCCATTTTTACACTCCCTAATCAATATCTGAATATATAGCAACTAGCAAGGGTTGCAGCTTTAGATCGAATAAAGCTGCTACTAACTACTTAGCCATAATTTGTTCTCTTTTGGCATTTGATTAACTATAATAATTAATATCAGGGTGTCTTGGTTGCACCAACCCTTTCCATAGGATCAATATTATTGCAGCAAGCTGCAATTTCAGCTTCTTTCCATTACCGCAACGTGGAAATTGTGGAATCCAAGGCTAATGCAAATGTAAGAATTTATGTTTAGATAATACATATATATTATTCTTCAATAATAACATGCTTAATTAAGGATGGTTGCACCATGGTGAATAGGATCTTCCATCAGCAGATGCAAACCAAATTGCCAACAATCTCTCTAACCTTGGTCAGATTTACAACAGAGAAGATTCTTCAACTGATGTCTTGGTAAGGACAAAAACACCTTTAATTCATTCATATATAGTAGTATGAAATGTGAATACACACAAAAAGAAAATTAATAGAAATACGTTCAGTCTTTAATTAAGAACTAACAGAATTAGTAGTTAGGAAGTGTAATAATATCTAAACATGTTTAATATATTAATGAGAGAAGGCAAGGGGTGAAGTAGTAGGAGATGGAATACGTGTGCACAGTTTGGTACTTCCAGGGCTTCCCTCAAGTACAACAGTTCACTTCTCTGGTCCAGGAGAGGTATGTATGATTCTAGCATTTGGAATTGGAATGTTATTTGTCAATGTCGTTATCAGGTAATGTAATTATTGGTTGGTTGGTGCAGATTTACTCGATCAAGCATGATATAACAGATGTGCAGTGTCTCATGCCAGGCTTGCTGTTAGCCATTAGAAAAGTAGTGCGCCTCAAGGTATCCCAGCCCATGTACAACTATATACATATATATTTCAAGTCTCTGCTATTTATATAATTATATGTATCATTCTGCTTTGTCTGATCATTCAATATTTTCCCCTTTATCATCCATCGTTGAAGACTTTGGTATATGGCTTGGAGAAGTTTATGTGAATAGAATGGGAGTACACGCTGCCTGCCAAACATGTTGTAGTTGGAGACAATGTCCTAAATTGCTTTCTAGCTAGCGGCCCATTGAATCAATCATAACATATGAACTGTGATTCCAAAATTTTGTTTAAACTTGTAAGGAAACATGCAAAATTAATTGGACTAAGAATATAGATATCTCATTCTGAATTCTTTCAAGGCCAAACACAGTATCGAATTTAAGGCCAGGCAGAAAAACAAAATTAAGATAAATTTGTGTAATGAAATTTTTTTCCAGAAATATGCACTGAAAATCAAAGGATTCCAAGTAACTATTAACATATGCAAGGGAGAATTCAAATGCTAGGCGGGGACAGGGCCGTCCCAAACAATTTGGAGGTCTTGTTCACATTTTAAAAATTGGGCCCCTAATTATACTTTTATCGAATGAATTACCGAACCTCAAACTATTTTATTTAAATTTTAAATAACATCTCAATACAACTTTTATGCTTAGTATACTGATTTACAAACGAGATTTCATTTATATATTTTCCGTATGAGGTAATGAGATTTATTATAAAGAACCGGACAGGTGAAGGGTTCCACCGAGGGGTGTATAGTTGAACCGCATGACCATTGATTCAATCTCGAATAAAAATAGGTTTAAATAGTTATTACCCCCTGCAAATATAGCCATTATCAATTTTCTGTTAAAATATGTAAAATGTCACATATCCAGTTACCCCCTGCCACGTGTCACCATATTATTGGGCCTCTGTGACACGTGGCACTGACATGCCACGTCAGCATCTATGTCACCTAGGCCACGTGGCACTGACATGTGCCACGTCAGCAACCAATAGATGACTGCCACGTGGCATACAACATAATTGAAATGTATTTATTGAAATATATTTTATAAAAAGGATAATTAAACTGGGAATCGAACCGAACACCATTAAGCTATGCTCACTCCTTAACCACTACTCCACTGAGCCAATTTGCAAATAGTCTTACAAGAATGATATATATCTTCTTCTAATTAAAAAAACAAAAACATCATCATCTTCAACAACACATACTGAAACAGAAAACATAAACCAGAAATTACAACATCATCTTCAACAACACGCATACTGAAATGAAATTAAAAACGAATCTGAGATGAAAACGAGTCTGAAATTAAAAACGAATCTGAAATTAAAGATGTTCTTGTTGATTGAAAACGAAATTAATCTTCCATATCTTGTTGTTCATTGTTCATCAGAATCGAAAATGGAGATAATCGATCCTGGGTTTTGTTTACGGGAAAATGGAGATGAAATCGTTCCTGGGTTTCTTTCATCTTCAAAACGAAATCGAATCCGAATCAGAACGTGAAAAACGAAAATTGTCCAGATCTTCAACAACGCTTCAAACGAAATCGTGAGTTTCCATTTTGAGAAGATGAACGAAAATGGAAATGAAAAACGAAAATGTTGATGTTGATGATCAGAAAAAGTTGTTGTTGATGATGAGGAATGATGATCAGAAAACGTTGTTGTTGATGTTGAAGATGGAAGATGAATGATGAATCTGTTCCAGATTTTTTTAAAAAAATTCAGTGGTAATTATGTATTATATATTTGTAAGTGAGTCAATAATCTCAAGAACTCATGTGGCTTAGTGGTTAGGAGGTGTGTGTGCCACTTTGGGGTCACGGGTTCAATACCCATTGGACAACAAAATCTTTGTTTTTTAAGTAACACACAATATTCCACTTAGCCAAGTCAGTGCCACGTGGCTGCCATCCATTGGTTGCTGACGTGGCACATGTCAGTGCCACGTGGCCTAGGTGACATAGATGCTGACGTGGCATGTTAGTGCCACGTGTCACAGAGGCCCAATAATATGGTGTCACAGAGACCCAATAATATGGTGACACGTGGCAGGGGGGTAACTGGATATGTGACATTTTACATATTTTAACGGAAAATTTAACGGCAGAGAGGTAACTGGATAACTTTACATTTTGCAAGGTTTGTTTTAAATGTTTTTTTTTTGCAGGGGGTAACTGGATAATGGCTATATTTGCAGGGGGGTAATAACTATTTAAACCTTAAAAATATTTCAAATTTTTAGGACATATAAATATTTCATATATGTAAAACTTTATTTTCTAAAATTAAACACATGAAAAACTAATGCATTGAGAAAGAGTATAATTTTATATAAAAAAATAATATAATGGCCTTGGATATTGCCAAAAATTTGTAGAATATTGCTTCCTAAAGAAAAGAATGTTTATGCTATTCGTTTTTACATTGAAAGGAAAGGTAATATATAAAAAAATTGCAATTATATAACAATTGCATTCGTTGTTTGATGAGAGAAAAACTCATCTCAATTTTTAAAACAGTGATTTAAAATAAAGAAATCGGCTCAAGGGAGATTTGAACCCGTAAGAGAAAAGTCACAAAGTCGATTGCATTAACACTGAACAAGACTATATTTGCCTATATATATTTCGAATGTTATATATATAGAGACACAACTAATTGTTTTGGGGGCCCTAAAAAATTGGCATTGGGCTTGGGCCAGCCCTGGCGGGAGAAGACATAGAGTAACTGCCAAGCGGCTAAAGGGAGAAGCATTTGATATAAAGAGGAGGAGGGTCGGCCAAAGAGGAGAGTCCCACGTTCATACACAAAACACTTGTAAAACTAAGCACCATATCAACAAAATTCTATTAAAGTACAGTTTGCATACACACTAAACATGTATTTTTAACGTACACCAATGGAGTTTACATACACATACTTGAACGGAGTTGAAGTATGCATATGTGAAATCTATTTGCGTATTCACTGTGCTTTTAACGTACACAAACCAAGTCATTTAGATGTTAGGAGTGTAACTAGACAAATGTCGGATGCAACTTGCTACATCCTTTTAGCAGCTATGGCATAGTTTTACATTGTCAGTGTATAACTCTTAAACTCATTCATATAGATAAACTTGTTAGATGTATGTGTAAAATATTTTTACATTGAAATTGCATATAACTCAAATTCTTTAGTAAAACATATAACATATCCTAAAATAACAAAACAGAAAGTAAGACTACAACCGTGCATAATTAATGCACATGTAACTTAAAAAAAAGCTCAAACCCACATAAAATTAAGGGATACATGAGTACTTTTCAGTTTCAACAAATACTAATTACGAGCTAAAATTGTTTGAGTCTTTCTCTAAACTCAGTTGGGCAGATGATTGCACTATCTATGCATAGGCCACCTTTGGTGTGAGTGCAATCAATTTGGGCCAAAGAAAACTTGATTTTTAATGGTTTATTGGGCTTCTCAACCACGAAATCTCCAACTTGGTAGTAAATCCACTCTCCCGGCCCATCCAAGTAACACTCTAATAGTGAACACTGGCCGTCAGATGTGGAGACTTGGAACCTGACGGGCTTGATGTCCCAGCCATGAACTTGATCAACGTTGCACATTCGCCGGCCCAATCTTTTGAAGGTCTTGCCCAATTGGAGTCTGAAAATTATGGTGTAACTCCCCACAGGGAATACAAACTCTAGCTCCCCTATCACTTCAACCCACCACATTTGTTGAAGATATGCCACATTTTTAAACCTGTAGGCACAAAATAAATATTCCGATAAAATCAGTAATAATCATGGTTGAGAATCGCATCATATATTGCAAGGATCATATTCCAAATAAAATGCGCGTAACGAGAGAAGCATGCATATATTATATCCTAAATTTATTATAATAGTTAATAATTAGTTTAAGATAAATTAGGGGCACTTCAGGTAACACCTAGCTGGCCAGCTTAATTTTGTTGCAAACAATAGGCGCAATACAGCTAATCATACCCACAAATGTAGAATTAGAATATGGCTTGCTTATCTACTTTAAACAAAATAGATATTTGTCAACATTAATTACTTTTCCTTAAACAGAAGTCCTTTTCATGCTGTTTCAATAATATATTCTTGGAGCAGATTGCTTATACTCTTCATTCTTTACTTCATGATCTATGACATATTAACGGTTGACCATGAAAACATTAGTTGCCAGAATATGGCAAAGCCAATAGCAATCAATGCCCACTCGTTAAGCAATTGCCATTGAGTGAAAGCTTGCATCATAGTTTCAGGAAAATACCATGTTCTACAACTAATCAAGGGAGATTTTAGTATAAACAAAATAATTAAGCAGAACGAGTGCTAGGGTGGTAGTACATCTCTACAAGCATTACCGTTTTCTTCTACTTTTTTTGGGTTAAAAGTCCACATAAGTATTACAAAAAAAAAGTAGAAATCACTATTTTCTTTTATAAAAAATGATGTAAATGATATTTTAGTTCATGATATATTTTTACGTAAATTTTTGCTATTTATCAATAGTTATTCATACCTTCACTTCTCTAACTATTAACTAAAAAAGTTTATAAAGAATGAGTCCCCACATTAATAAATAATTAAGTTAGAAAATTGTTCATAAAGAATGAGTTCGCCACCCCTACACCGTACAAGTTAGTTTTGTAGGGTCGTGGATCAAACCCAAATCTAAGATGATATCATGGTCTATCTTAGATCCATCATGCCACCATATCATATAAGCTTTCTTTGGTAAAAATTATTAAATAGTGAATTATAAACAAGTTTATAATGGATAATCTAATAGCAAATAAGCAAGCACTTTAAACTTAAAATGTTTGGTAACAAATTTTAAATATAAGTTTTGTAAACAGATGTTTTTAATTAATGCTTAAAAATATGATATAATGTTCATTTAAGGAAGGATGAACAAGTAATTAATTTAAGTAAAGAAATAAGGGTAAAAACTCGCGAAAAAATGAAAGACTATATACATAAGCTCAAATGCTAGTTTAAGTGGTGTCTGGAAAAATATGATGAGCTAGTAAAAAATATTATAAGCTAGTAGAGGTACCAAACACCTATAGTACTATGAGTTTATCCGCTATAAGCTACCTCGTCAAAAAATAGAGCAATAATCCACACACCAAGCTGAATAATACTTCCCTAACATAGGTTTTTTAGGAGGGACTACCTGTTTGAGCCCTCACCCTTGGGGAAGATAACAAAGAGAAAAATCCTCCGATGACACTTTGGGGACATTGATCATATATACTCTCTGCCCCGCATCTCTGCCCCGCAGGATCTCTTTACCCTACGGGATCACTCTCCCCGATACATTCCTCTTATACTATAGGTATGTATTACAACAAAGCTCTTTTTTTTCACTTTTTACGGAGAATGGGATGGAAGTAATGTATAGGGGGCGAGGATGGGGATTTCACCCTACCCTTTCTCATTGACAACTCTATCGATCACCTTATAAGCCAGTTTTTAGAATTGAGTTAGTCTAAAAGGGCATTTAAAGCTTTGATAAATTAATAATATACATGTTTATCTCACTCCAATCTTTTCATATTCTTCTGCATGCATCATATCCCAATGTTTATGTTTAGTGAAAAAATCCCAATGTTTATGCACACAAAAAATCCCAATATTATAGAAATTCCTCTATTGGTTTCGTAGAAATTTTAAGGAAAATCAGTTTTTTATTATTAAAAAGTTGTTTTAATTAGGATGTTTTTCATAAATAATATATTCTTCCATAACTGGTTCATTTTTTTATTTGTTCAAAAAGGACTCTCACTTTTCAATATAAAAAAAAATAAAGGACTTTCACTTCTTATGAAAAGAAAATGAAAAAGTCATTTGTACCTCATAATCAAATAAAAATTAGATAATGAGCTCTAAAAATTTCATGGACAATTTTTTTAAAAAAAAAACAATACAAAAAATTTCTATATTAAGGGTTGTGTTGCTTTTCAACGAGCTATAAGTAATTTTCTGGAGAGTAATGTTATTCGGCGAGCCAAAAATAGTCAAAAACTACGTTACAACACCAATTAACTAAATTTTTTAAGTTATTAACCAACCAACTTTTTCACTGTTTTTAGTCAATGACTTAAAAAACTATGAAAAAATAGGTTAGTTAATGGCTTAAAAAACTTAATTAATTGATATTGTAATGTGGTTTTTTTTTACTATTTTTGGCTGAAAAACTTTTGGCCGAACAACGTTACTCTTTTCTGGAAACAAAAAAGCAAGGTCCAAGAAAGAGGCAGAGAATTGAAAAGGTTTAGGAATCAGCACGACACATGATTTGACACGAAACATTTGAAAACCTTAACCTTCAATCCAGGGTCAACATAAAAACAAGATCATGTAACCTAATAAAGAAACATTAGAGTATGTCTAGTTCACACCTGGATTCTTCAGTTGGGATATAATTCCAATATCTTCTATCATCTATTCCTGTTATCTTCAACGACTTTGATGACATGAACAAACAAACCTGCCCACCGCATTTCTCCAACCAAACTTCCTATACAAGAAATGAACATATCATAAAATTAAAAAAGAAGTAATTACAATCAAAATAATTGAACTATTAAAATGGCTAATTAATTAGTAACTTACTTTGGTACCGTCATCAAAGTGATTGGGTGTACACAGTTTTGCATAAATCTCTTTCTTAGTCAAAGAAGCAATATTTTCTTCACCAAGAACTTTATTAGCAAGAAACTTGTAGCTTGATGGTAACTTTGATTCCCATAAAAAGTCAGCTGAAGAAGCTCGATGAAAAGCACGGTTGACTCTTGCCAATTTGCATATATCTGGTGGGTCAAGATTCATGAGAAGGGAGGAGATGCAGCTCTCTGGGATATCACCAAGACAAGTTCTTGATGAGGAAGAAGAAAAAGATCCACCATTTGAAGAAATACTAGCCCCCATAAATAAATTGGAAAAAGGAAACTATATTAAGTTGATGAAGAAATCAATTAATGGACTGAGATGAGAGTGTCGTGAAAATTAAGTGTTTGGTTCAAAGGTAAAGGAGGAGGAGATAGAGTAGGTAGGTAAAGGAAATTGAAGATGAAGAAGGTGGTTCCATTTTCTAGACTAGGTGTGTGGGATTAAGGAAAAGGGAGTATTGGTAGAGATGCAACATTTGGTTTCTAGCTTTTTGAAATGGATGCAAGTGGTGTGCGTCAATGAGATGGGAAAGGCATAAAGTGAAATGTTCCAACGAAAGGAAAGGATTTCTATTTAAAGGGGGGCGTGTAAATGGGTGCATGAATTTAGGGTTTTTTTTAAACACCCACCCTTTTCTCCCCTATACCCCCATAATTGTCTAAATCCCCAAAATATCTCTCAAAAAATTAAAAAGAAATTGATTTTTTTAAAATTTTCCGGAATTACCTCAAAAGAGGATAATTCCGGAAGCCAATTATGTGTTTTGGCATAATTCCGGAAGTATCATGTTTCACTACAAGAATTTCGCCAGAACACTTATTTACATGATTTTAACCAATCTATGGATCACTTATTTTATAGTGTTTTAACCAATCTATAACTGAAATTGACATTTATTTACATGGTTTTAATTTTATAGTGTTTTAACCAATCTATAGCTGAAATCGACACTTATTTACATGGTTTTAACCAATCTATGGATCACTTATTTTATAGTGTTTTAACCAATCTATAACTGAAATCGCCACTTATTTACATGGTTTTAACCTCACTTATTTTATAGTGTTTTAACCAATCTATAACTAAAATCGACACCTATTTACATGGTTATAACTGAAATCGACACTTGTTTTTGTTGTTGTTGTAATCTGTTATTTTCAGTCGATGTATACGGTGTTTTTAATTAATGAAATAAATGTTTAATTTCTTATTTTTGAATTCCGGAAACACCATAATACGGTATAAATCCGGAACTCAATTTATTGGGATTTCCGGAAATACCCTAAAATGAGATAAATCCGGAATAAAAAAATTTTGGATTTCCGGAATTACACTAAAATGAGGTAATTCCGGAAATCCAAAAAAAAATTACTCCGGATTTATCTCATTTTAGGGTATTTCCGGAAATCCCAATAAATTGAGTTCCGGATTTATACCTATGGACGTAATTCCGGAAAAAAGTTTTGAAGTCAGAGGTAATATCGTCCGTTTTGTCAAATTGGGGGTATGGGGTATAGGTAAAAAAAACCCATGAATTTAATAGGGCTAGCTAATTAAATATTCTTTGTTGCCTTAGCCTCACATATACATCTTTGAGGTGTGTGCCTATCTGCTTTTTGCGTAGACATGGTTAAGTGAAAATATTGGCGAACCTTTAATTCCCCAAAACTAGAAGTATATTCATGCATACGCACGAATAACATCATATTCTTTGTCTAAATAGATTTAGACAAAATTCAATTACAATAAATCTTTCAAATTGTTAAGAAATAAAGTTTCATAACTTTAGAATGTTTTCTTCATTTGACATTTTTGATCGTTACGAAATACAATCAGTAAAAAATTATTACAGTAACATGTAACATTTTCTCGTTGTATCTCAAATGCAGAATATAAAATAATCATTTTGTACCCCCTCAAGCCCCTGTACCCCCATAACTTGTTTTATCCCCAAAATACCCCTCATTTTTTTACCAAAATCTCAACATTGCTCAAAACTTTTCACTTTCCTAGAATTACTTCCCAAAAAGGTATTTCCGGAATAGTTTTTTCGTTATCTTTTCGGAAACATGTATAGAGGATACTTCCAGAACCATAAAAATGTGTTCCTGAATTATCTAATTTTGATGATTCGGGAAAGTTTATTTTTTTGCCTTTCCGGAATTATGTAAAAAAACGTATTTCCGGAAAGTTTAAATTTTTTGCCTTCCGGAAGTATGTTTAAATACGTAATTCCGGAAAGTATTTTTTTTACCTTCCGGAATTATGACTTTAGACGTAATTCCGAAGTTTTTATATTTTTACCTTCCGGAATTACGTCTTAGGGACGTAATTCCGGAATTTTTTTTAAATAACAATTTATTAATTTTATAGATATGGCTACAGCTGATGGCAACTTTTCCTTTACTATGGATTTATCGGACGAATTTGCCATTACAGAGGTACATATCTCCCTAAAGGATCGGACGAATTTACCACTACAGAGGTACATATCTCCCTAAAGGTCTTCTTGTCTATGATTATTTATAAGTTATTAATTATGTTTATGATTATTTGGTAGATTTTTGCTACTCGTGATAATCTCTTACGTTGGACTAGAGACATTGGGAAAGCCCACGGAGTGGTTGTTATCATTCTTCGATCTGAGTCCACCATGAATGGTAAAGGGAAGAAAAATAAAATTGTTTTGGGTTTGCGAGAAAAATGGTAGATATGCCGGAGTAGACATTGGGTGTTCTAAAGCGAGGTCTTCAAAGAAGTGTGGTTGTCCTTTTAGGCTGAAAGCTACACCATTGAAGCCTCCTGATTGGGATTGGAAAGTCAGAGTTATGTGTGGAATACACAATCATGCGCCTCATAAAACGTGTCTTGGGCTTGCAATATTTGGGCGGTTTAATAAGGAGGAGCGATCTTTGGTTGAAGAGCATTTGTTGTTGAATGTTAAAGCGCAGAAAAGTATGGATGCAATTAAGAAGCGATTTTCGAACAACTTGAGTACTATGTCGCAGGTGTATAAAACCTGCAGCAGGTTCCAATCGAGCCGGGGAGGTTATAGAACTAAGATACAGGAGCTTATGAGACTGGTGGAATCTGAACATTATTTGTGTTGGACTAGACGACTTGATAACACTGATTTTGTTAAAGAGATCATGTGGGCACACCCTGAATCTATCAAGTTATTGAGAATGTTTCCTAGGATTTTGATTATGGACAGCACCTTCAAAACCGACAAATATAGATTGCCTCTCTTGGAGATTGTTGGTGTCACTTCCACTGAGTTGACATTTTCAGTGGCATTTGCTTACTTGTCTGCAGAGCGGTGTGATGATTATAGATGGGTATTGCAGACATTGAGAGATTTGATGGTGGTAGATATTCCACCTCCTCAATTGATCCTCACCGACAGAGAAACATCATTGATGAATGCTATAGAAGTTGTGTTTCCTGAGAGTCTGAATTTGCTTTGCCGGTATCACATAAACAAGAATGTCAATGCTAAGTGTAAGCAGGTGGTGAAGGGGGATAGAGTCAAGTCAGTGATGGAGCTTTGGAAATTTATAGTTGACTCTACAAGTGAGGAGGAGTTTTATGAGCGGCTGAATGAATTTGAACAATCATGTGTTGATGTACCCCAGCTTGTGACTTACGTGAACAACACTTGGTTAATTCCTCACAAGGAGAGATTTGTTGGACCGTGGACTGATAAGGTGAGACACTTTGGGAATACAACAACTAATAGGGTCGAGGCAGCCCATTGGGCATTGGGTTTTAGTGGAGGAGATTTATGCAGATTCTGGGAGTCAATGCACAAACTGGTAAGATTGTGGATTTTTTTTTCAAAAAAGCATCAACCGAGTGGATGCCCAGTAGCGAGGAGGGAATTAGCGAGGGAACCAGTCCGTCGCTAATTCCCTCGCAAATGACCATTAGCGACGGATTTAGGCCATTTTGCGAGGGAAATGTCCGTCGCTAATGACCAGTTTTTTTGTAGTGAATCCCATTGGAGGTGGTTGACTCTCAGTGGATGAGGCTCAGTTTGGAGGGTTTGGATGAGGAGCGCATCAAACAAGCATCAAAATATTGTGACATAAGCTATACTATGGAGACAATTTGGAAGCGGTTTAATGGTATGGATCTTAAGGAGAAATTTGTGTTTGAGAAAGGTCTTGATGAATTTTCCTTTCCAAGCACTACATCTATGGTTCCACCTAAATCCAAAGTGAAGACAAATGGTGCACCAAAGAAGAAGAAACAGTATGATGTGAAGCGAGATCCTTCATATTTTGAGCACGTGGATGAGTCTGAAGAATCACAACCATAGCTCAGTTAGGCAACCCTCCCAAAAGTCATCAAAGCAACCACCCCAGCGATCATCATATCAACTCTCCCAGCTACCGTCACAGAGGACAGCAAAGGAGCGGGTACAACATGACATCCATTTGGTAAGTCACCTTCCGGAACATATCCATTCATACATTGATGACATTATTGATGTAGTCGGGGATGGAAATTGTGGCTATAGATGTATTGCTGCCTCACTTGGCTACTCACAGCACAGCTGGCCATTAGTTCGCCGTGACTTGATTTAAGAGATAGACCCACATTATGATCTATACTCACAATTTATTGGTGACAACCTTCAGCCAGCTAGGGATTCATTAGTTGCTTATGATACAGAGCATCAACCGATTGAGAAGTGGATGACGATACCTGATATGGGGCACGTTATAGCAACCAGATATCACATAGCCCTGGTTGCGTTATCACCTACAGAGGTGTGGGTCATGGACATTCTTGCCTTTAAGAGGTAAGTATGTGGCTACTCAGAGCCAGTTGGTCGGTATTGGGTTTGTCCATGGGATTCATTGGGTCCAGGTTATGTTGAACTCTACTAGTCCATTACCTCCTGTTCATAGATCTTGGTCTGCTTATGCTTCACCAGACGCTAGATCGTGGTTATATCCATATGTTGGACGTCTTCAGTTATAGACTGCATTAGCTCCAGGCCATATTGCACCGACCGGCACAATTTATTATGTAGACATTACCTGATTGTATGATAATATATTTTATTCCACGACTTTATAATATATCTTATTCCACGACTTTATTATTTGACGATCTTGATTTTGCCGACACTTTTCAACGGCCTTGATGTTGCCGACACTTTCAACGGTCTAGATTTTGCCGACACTTTTAATCAACGGTGGAAATTCTGTTTAGGGTTTCAGATCTTTCACTATAAATATACCCATTTAGATTTCAGTTCTTTCAACTTCTTTCACACACCACACAAGAAAATGGACATCGACATCTCTTCAACCCAATACTCTCGTGATCCCGCACTGAATGCCCTTTACCGTCAGGGCACAATCACCAACAGAGATGGTGATGTCCATTTCCAGTCTCCAAAACCTAATTCATGCAGGCTTAAATACATCACCACCTCCGCTTCTCTCAAAGATAAACTAGAGAGTAAGGTGCAAGTGGAGGGTGACGAGCGAGAGGTATCATTTATTGCAAACCCGGGCAGTTCGATAATGGATGTGTTCGCTGGTCCACAATGGATGTGAAGAACGATGATGACGTGCAAGCCATGATCGACATCTATGACGTATTTCGATGTCTCAGTCCTATGCATTTGTACGTGGAAACCACACGGAGTGTCGCCGAGATCATTCGTCGTTTAACTCCACCATCACAGTAGTCGAACGTTTTAATTAATCTGTATTTGTTTCTGTTGTTGTAATCCGCTTTTCAATCAATGTAATCCGCGTTTTTAAATAATTAAAATAAAGTTTCAATTTAAAAAAATATTTCCAGAATTGTGTCCTATGGGATAATTCCGGAACGCATTTTCCAGATTTTTTCGGAAATACCTCAAAGGCCATAACTCCGGAAGTGAAAAATGTGTTCCGGAATTATCTCTTAAGACATAATTCCAGAAAAATCTATAATAATGCGTCCCGGAATTATGGCCTTTGAGGTATTTCCGAAAAAATCTGGAAAATGCATTCCGGAATTATGCCTAAACACGTAATTCCAGAAACTTTTAAAGAAATCAGGGATAAAATAGTCAGTTTTGTCAATATGGGGGTACATGGTCTAAGAGGGGGGTAAAATAGTCAGTTGAAAGTGTGAAAGCCTAAAAATTAATAGTAATGAAATCATAGCAACGACATGTAATGTTTACCCATTGAAAGTAAAAAAATATATTAAAAAATATTTTTTTCGATAATATCTAGTATTTTCTTGTCGCGGCTCAAAAGAAAAGTGTTCATTTTTTAGAAATAAATATAAAAATGATTATATCTACATCTACAATGTGTTACATTTACCTGTAAGAAATCAAAAATAACAAATTTTAGTAATTTGATGGGAATATGGTGGCATTTCAAAATTAAAATTTCAGTAAAAACCAGTCAAATTCAAAAAACCTGAATTCCTGCAATTATGTTATGGTAAAAAAAACTCTATGTGATTTACGGATCTCCAATTCAATTATTTAATCATATAATTGTAAATCACATGCTTTACATGTCTCCAATTCAAACACATGATTTATTATCCGCTAGCTTATCTGTTATCCGTTAGCTAAATTACTATCTGCTATTGGCTACTATTTACGAATAAGAATCTTCATAGAACCGTGTAAGGGTGACATTTTTTTGACAAGAATAAAGGTGTCAACTTATTCTCTAAATTATCATAATTCCAAATTTATTCTGAAATTACCAAACGTTTGTCAAGTTGATCTCTCTATTAGGATCAATTAAAGGGGTTGAGCCTTTTTTTAAAAAATATTTTGTAACAAAAAAAATCTATTAATTAAAAGTTAACATATATAGTTAAGGAAGTTTTTTAAAATTAAAATTAATAAAAATATATCTAATTAAAAGAAATAATGTCTCAACAAAGATTAAAATAAGTATTTAAAATGGCCCCTCACAAAAAAATATGGAGACCAATATATTGGATTTTTGTGAAAGAAAAATAAACTGGGTCAAATTAGTTTTATGATGGACTAATATGTCGCTAAGAAAATCTCAAAAAGGAATAATTTGATCCAATTTGAAATTTTTGAGGACAAAATTGATATTTTCATCTTTAAAAGATTAAATTGGTCAACAGATTTTTCATTAATTAGGGGAAAATTTTGAATATTTCACTCTAGTTTTTAAAAATAATGTGAAATATACTGAAAATTGGTCTGGGGATTAGTTTTTAGAGATGTTTAATTTAAGAAAAGGAGAAATTGTTTTGTGTTTGTGTAACATACTGAAAATCACCTTTTTTTTTAAAAAAATTATTCTTTAAAATGTGGTTTTTAAAAATAATGTGAAATATACTGAAAATTGGTTTGGGGATTAGTTTTTAGAGATGTTTAATTTAAGAAAAGGAGAAATTGTTGTGTTTGTGTAACATACTGAAAAGGAGATGTTTAATTATTCTTTAAAATATTGATATGCATCTCTAAAAACTAATCCCCAGACCAAAAACTAATGAAAATTTATTTTGAACATAATTTGGTCTGGGGATTAGTTTTTAGAGATGCATATCAATAATTTGGTTTGATTGTGCACCACTCCTATGTAATCCTCTCGAGTTGTATTAGATAGATTTTGGAAATCTTATCACGAGACTCGATCACTTTACATATTTTCTTACTAAATAATTTATTTTACCAAACCCATTATTTCGGACCCTAAAATATCACAAAAAATTTAAATAAAAACGCAAAAACGTCGAAGTTTGGTGTGAAGTACTGATTGAAGCCATGGTACTCGCATATAATATAAACACTAAGTTAAGTTTACTTTTAACACCCGTTGATCTAAAGTGATGAAAATAAAAGCTATATAGAAAAAATATGCTATTAGTAAATTAATACTACACTAATTTAAAAGGAAAAAAAGAAACATTATTTAAAAAAAGATTAAAATATGAACAGTTAAATTTTTTTCTGAACTTTAAAGTTCACCAAAACATACTGCTTAGCATCTCGATCACTTTACGTATTTTCTTACTAAATAAAGTTTTTTTACCACAGTACTCGTATATAATATAAACACTAATTTAAGTTTGCTTTTAATATAGTTGATCTCTTCACAAAAAAAAAATACAATTGATCTAAAGTGATCAAAATAAAAGCCATAAAGAAAAAATATGCTATTAGTAAAGTAATACTACACTAATTTAAAAGGAAAAAAAGAAACATTATTTAAAAAAGGATTAAAATATGAACAGTTAATTTTTTCCTGAACTCTAAAGTTCACCAAAACATACTGTTTAGCATCTCGATCACTTTACGTATTTTACTAATTTTTTTTACCAAATCAGTTATTGAAGAGTGAAGTCCGCGTATTTGAACATCTAAAATTTTTTTCGGACTCTAAAATATCACAAAAAATTAAACAAAAAAAACACAAAAACGTGGAAATTGGTGCGAAGTACCGATTGAAGCTACGGTAGTCGCATATAATGTAAACACCAATTTAAGTTTGCTTTTAATATCAATTGATCCAAAATGATCAAAATAAAAGTCATAATGAAAAAATATGCGATTAGTAAAAGTAAACATTATTTAAAAAAAACATTAAAATATGAACAGTTAAATTTTTCTGAATTATAAAGTTAACAAAAACATACTCCTTAGCATCTCGACCACTTTACGTATTTTCTTAGTAAATAATTTTTTTTACCAAATCAGTTATTAAAGGTTCACCAAAACATACTACTTAGCATCTCGATCACTTTACGTATTTTCTTACTGAATAGTTTTTTTTACCAAACCAGTTATTGAAGAATGAATTCCGCGTATTTGAACATCTAATTTTTTTTCGGACTCTTAAATATCAGAAAAAATTTAAACAAAAAAAACACAAAAACGTGAAAGTTTGGTGCGAAGTACATATTGAAGTCGCGGTACTCACATATAATATAAACACTAAATTAAGTTTGTTTTTAATACCGGTTAATCTAAAGTAATCAAAATAAGCTATAAAAAATGCTATTAGTAAATCAATAATACACTAATTTAAAAGGGAACATTATTTAAGAAAGACATTAAAATAAAAAAACAAAAAAATGCATTTGGCGCGGAACCGCAACTGCAGGACAACTGCAGAGCGGCTGGCGCATATCAAATAGGATTTAAAAGGACAAAAAGGAACATTATTTAAGAAAGACATTAAAATAAAAAAACCAAAACAAAAACAAAAAAAATGCATTTGGCGCGGAACCGCAACTGCAGGACAACTGCAGAGCGGCTGGCGCATATCAAATAGGTATAAGAAAGACATTAAAATAAAAAAAACAAAAAAGTGCATTTGGCGCGGAACCGCAACTGCAGGACAACTGCAGAGCGGCTGGCGCATATCAAATAGGATTTAAAAAGACAAAATGGAACATTACTTAAGAAAGACATTAAAATAAAAAACATAAAAAAATGCATTTGGCGCGGAACCGCAACCGCAGGACAACTGCAGAGCGACTGGCGCATATCAAATAGGTATTTGTATATCCAAAAAAAAATTGGGTTTTAAAAGACCTAAAATAATACTTAAAATATGAAAAATTTAAAAAAAAATGCCAAGTTTTAGATTATTAATATTTTATTATTATTATTATTATTATTATTATTATTTTATTATTAAAAGGGGAGGGGGAAGTGGCACAGGGAGTGCGACTGAAGGCTGACTGCAGAGCGGCTCCCGCATTAATAATAGGATAATTGCCACACCTGGTATTTCACACGTACTAAAAAACTATGTAAACAAAAGGAAAAAGAAGAACAATTTGACAAAATTAAGCTTATCGATAATGGATGTACTTACACTATCATAATATTAATTAAAGAATAAAATTGGTAAAATATATTAAAATAGAATCTGACATATATATATATATATATATATATATATATATATATATATATATATATATATATATATGTGTGTGTGTGTGTGAAAACAAACAATTTTTACAATTCTATTTTAATATATTTTACCAATTTTATTCTCTTAATTAAAATTATGATAGTGTAAATACATCCATTATCAATAAGCTTAATTTTGTCAAATTGTTCTTATTTTTTATTTTTTTTTACAACTTCTTAAGCAAGATACTGATTAAAATTTACCAAACAGAATCTTAGAGAATCTTTTTTCTCTAAAATAAAAATAAATTTTAATTAATTCACCTTGTCAATCTTCCACAAAATACTCTTGAATTCAATGAATTTAGATTTTATTTTTATTTTTGAAAGAAAAACTGGTGGAAACGCGTTGTATGTGAAGACAGAATGGAATGTCACCCAAATTGGTGCCCTCTGTTTTGTCTATATAACAGTAACACTCACACACTTACGAGAGTCGTCAACTTCAAGAATCCTAATTCCTATAGCAGAGCACTGAGTGACAGTGATAATAATAATAATAACAATGGATTCAACTAATTTGCGCTACCCCCAGAAGCCCTTCTCCAAGCCATCATCCCTCAAGAAAACCCACCTTTACTTCCTCATCGTTCTCCTCTGCGCCGCCTCTTATCTCATCGGCTCTTACCAACAAGGTGGCTTCACCTCCCTCTCAAACAAAACAACCCCACCAACAACACCAATACTATGCAACCAAACACCCATCACCACCACTTCCACCCTCGATTTCCAATCTCACCACAACGCAACATCCCACACTCAAACTCCTTCTTCCACAATCGTTTTTCCTCGCTGCACCCCCAACTACACCGAATACACCCCCTGCGAGGATCCACAACGTTCTTTAAGATACAAGAGGAGCAGAATGATATATAGGGAAAGGCACTGTCCTTTGAAAGAAGAGGCTTTGACTTGTAGGGTGCCGCCTCCTAATGGCTACCGGAATCCCTTTCCGTGGCCCGCTAGCAGAGACGTTGCCTGGTTCGCTAACGTGCCTCACCGTGAACTCACCGTTGAGAAAGCCGTGCAGAATTGGATCCGTTACAACGGTGATCGCTTCTTTTTTCCCGGCGGTGGAACCATGTTCCCTAATGGTGCTGATGCATACATTGATGATATCGGAAAATTGATCAATTTCAAAGACGGCTCTATTAGGACTGCTCTTGATACTGGCTGTGGGGTATCCCTTTTCTCTCCCTCTCTCTCTCTCTCTCTCTCTCTCTCTCTCTCTCTCTCTCTCTCTCTCTTCTTTTTCTATTTCTTGTTTTTCTTTAATTTGATAAAATAATAAAAAAAAGGAAAATAAAATTTCCATTTAAATTTAAGATTTAACTAGGGAAGGTTTTGATGTCAATAAAAAAACTAGGAAAGGTTTTGTCTTTCTTTCTATCTTTATTTCTTGCTTTTTAATCTTTTTTAGTTTTTGCCATAGTTTTCATCTTTTTTCCTACTACTACCTGCCTATCTTTTTTGGATTTATTTGTGAGCATTTATGGATGGAAAAAAGATTTATCAGATGTTCCGTGAGTGTGCTTGTTTTATGTAGAAAAATCAAAGTTTTCACGCGGATTTCTTGTAAAAAAGTTGTAACGTTTTTGAAATAGATAAGAAAGCTAGCTACCTTGCTTAGTAATAAAGTTAATCAACTTTTTGAACATATTTATTTTGAAATACTCCAATGGAATTTTAGTAGCCTCCGGAATTGAAAAACCAAACACCATTGGGTCGACTCGATACTCTCAAGTTCAATTATTTTACTGGACGAAATCGTTGTTGTTTTTCAATTCTGGAGTACAGACTTGGAATTCCACAATTTAATTAAGTGTGTTTGCTGTATTAATTGGAATTACAACACCTTTTCCATTGTCATTATCCTTTCAAAAATGACAGTCAAATCAGAAATGTGTAACTATCCACATCAAATATTAATTTTCTGTGCAAAGTCTCGTATGGTTCAATAAATAGAGTTGAAACAGTAATTTGTTTAATACTTAATAAATCATTCTTTTTGACTGGGTTTACTATTAAATATTTGCAATGTGAATAAGAAAAAATAACAGTGACAAATAACCGCAAACTGTAGAATTTTTTTATATGAACAGTTTGTATGAAATTTGTTTACATTTCTTTGATACTAAGTCAATTATATTATCTTATACTGTATTTTTGAATAAATTTTTAATATTAGCTTATTATTTTGTTTTTTAAGAAAAGGAAATCTTAGATACAGAATCATTTAACCGTGTCCGTGGAGATAAATATCCCATAATTTTATTACCAAAAAAAATCCCATAATTAATGGTTTTCTTTTTTAGTAAATATCCCATAATTAATGGTTTTCTTATTAGGAATATACTCTATGCATTTATGGAGATTTTCACATTGTTGTATATCACGCGGTTCAATCCGGGGCCACACTATTTGAGCAGCAATAGTAGGAAAAATTACTGCTACTCCTATGAATGCTAGTAATAAATATTTATAAAATTCCAATACTTATAAATGGTACTACTATTTCTGGGATTTTCACAGAAATTGTATTAAACACTCCCATGCTGGATATGACATATGCTTTATAATTTGTTTGTCGTTTTAGAGAATTAAAATACAGAAGAAATATTAGGGTCATTTTATTTTATTTTAATATTTGGTGATGGAAGGTTGCTAGCTGGGGAGCGTATCTTATGTCACGTGACATTCTAACATTATCAATTGCACCAAGGGATACCCACGAAGCACAAGTTCAGTTTGCTCTGGAGCGAGGAGTTCCTGCATTGATTGGTGTCCTTGCCTCAAAGAGGTTGCCCTTCCCTTCCAGAGCTTTTGACATGTCTCACTGCTCTCGCTGCCTCATCCCATGGGCTGAATATGGTATAATTTATTCTCTCTCTCTCTCTCTCTCTCTCACCACTGCTGCGAGTGTGCAGCTAGCTAGTATTTCTCTATTTCTCTAATAAAAAAAATATTATGTCATTATTAAAATCTTAATCTTTTAATTTATTTTCACTTGGTGAAACAGATGGGATTTTTCTGAATGAAGTTGACCGAGTACTGCGTCCTGGAGGATATTGGATTCTATCTGGCCCACCAATCAACTGGAAGAAACACTGGAACGGTTGGCAAAGAACAAAGAAGGATTTGAACGAAGAGCAGACCAAAATTGAGAAAGTAGCCAAAAGTCTTTGCTGGAACAAGCTAGTTGAAAAGGATGATATTGCAATTTGGCAGAAACCCATAAACCACTTAGATTGCATAAATGCCAATACCCAACACCGCCCTTTCTGTGTTGCACAGAATAATAATAATAATAATCCTGACACTGCATGGTTTGTGCCTCTTTCAATTTTATTAATTATTTGATTTGATGTTCATAATTTTTTATTTACTTATTTTTGCCACCTTAATTCAGGTATACGGATTTACAAACATGTTTGATTCCTGTACCTCAAGTGTCCAACAAAGGAGAAACTTCAGGTGGGGCATTGGAAAACTGGCCACAGAGACTAAAGTCAACCCCACCAAGGATTTTCAAGGGAACCATAGAAGGGGTTACTCCAGAAACTTATTCTAAACATTATGAGCTGTGGAAGAAAAGGGTATCACATTATAAGAGAGTGAACAGTCAGCTAGGAAATGGTGGTAGATACCGCAACCTTTTGGACATGAATGCCTACTTGGGTGGATTTGCTGCTGTGTTAATTAAGGATCCTGTTTGGGTCATGAATGTTGTTCCTGTCCATGCCAAGGTTAACACACTTGGAGCTATATATGAGCGTGGATTGATTGGAACATATCATGACTGGTTAGTTAGCTCAATATTTATTTATGCCTTTTTGTCTCTTTGTTTTCTCAAATGCTTGAAAGAATATAATTATTTTGCAGGTGTGAAGCAATGTCTACTTATCCTAGAACTTATGATCTAATTCATGCTGATTCAGTGTTTACACTTTACAGTGGCAGGTAATATATATATATATATATATATTGGTTTACAAGTTTTATTATGTTACTAGACAAGTGTGTTGTAAGATTCAAACCATATATGTACCATTTTACCAACGTGATTCTATGTGTTTTAGATGTGAGTTGGAAGGCATTCTGCTAGAAATGGATAGGATTCTTAGACCTGAAGGAGCAGTCATCATCCGAGATGATGTTGATATATTGTTAAAAGTGAAGAGCATTGCTGATGGATTGGAATGGGACAGTATAATTGTAGACCATGAAGATGGGCCACTTGAAAGGGAGAAACTTCTGTTTGCTGTGAAGAAGTATTGGACGGCTCCTACAGCTTCACAGAAGACTAATTAAAAACTTATAATATGGTTTTTTTACTTTGTTTTTTTCCCCTTTTTTTTTTGCACTTTATGCTTAATTTTTCTCCAGTTTATTCTTTTGGACAATGCACACATTTTTGGGAGGGGGTAGGGAATATGCAAACATTGCTTATTCATTTGAGGAATGCAAATTTACTTTATCTATGCAGAACACCAAACATACTTTTAATCCTTTAAGGCCTATTTGGTGGTCAGGATAAAGACAGGATATGATAGTGACAGGATAACACTAACAGGATAACACTATCATATCCTGTGTTTGAAGTGCAACACTTGATAAGATATTAAATAATATATTTTACGGTAAAATATGTTTTTAGTCCCTCTAAAATTGGGACCTTCTAAGTTTAGTCCATACATTATGAAAATAGGAGTTTTCGTCTCTAACTTATTTTCCGGTTAATTGCTGCGCTGAATGGGCAAACGGATGTTGAGGTGGCATCCTCCAGGTGACATTTTAATTGATGTGGCTTTCCATATTGCTTTTTTATTTTATTAAATTTTTTAGAGAGAGAGAGGGAGAGGATAATGACCCCCGTTCTTGGTTGATTTCACGCACCCAATCTTTCTCGTAGAGCTTTGTTTCTGCAGTCCAACAATCTCCATCTCTATAACTTTATTCCGTGGATGTGATGATAGGAGGCAGAAATTGTAATTGCAAGGGGAGTTTGCACCGAGCGATATGGTGAATGCAGTGGCCGTGGTTGCCATTGATGGTGACAAGAGGTTTCAATGAGTTTCTTCTTTATTAATTCAAAGTAATTGCCATCTATGAATTGCAATTCATCAAATTCCAATTGTATTTTAAAGGCTAAATTGCTATTTTGGCCCTTTATCTGTGGGGTTGTGGTCACTTTGACCCTTTATCTTTTTTTTTTCTCATTTTAGATCCTCATGTTTTTTGTGTGTGTCATTTTGGCCCCTGCCGTTATGTTTATGTTTTTTGTAGCAAATTTTTAAGGACGAAAATGAAATCAATTAAAAACATAAGTGCCCAAAATGAAATCAATTAAAAACATAAGATACTAAAATGAAATCAATTAAAAACATAAGGGACTAAAATGATAACGGCAGGGGCAAAATGACACACACAAAAAACATGAGGGTCTAAAATGAGAAAAAAAAATATAAATGGCCAAAGTGACCACAACTCCAAAGATAAAGGGCCAAAACAGCAGTTTAGCCTATTTTAAATTAAACCACACCTACTGAATCAGATACTTGACAGGAAAATAAAAGAAGAAAAAAAAAGACAAATAAAAGAGTTTAAATGGCAATACATGAAATGGGTTAAATTGTGTGGTCCCAAAAATATTGAGCAGGGTACTAAATAAAGAGATAGAGATGGAGATTGTTGGAGTGCAGGAACAAAGCTAGAAAAGAAGGATGCGTGAAATTAACCTTTTTCTTAGATCTAACACTTTTCACAAATGTTTGAACCATTCTGGAAATCAATATGCGACTTCCTCTTGTATTTGAATCACGGTTAAAACGCCTACAAAATCGAAGAAAATGGTGGCATGAAACACTAGAACGAATCGGGTTTTATTGCGGATCAAACAACCTGTTTCCAAGAAACCGGGTAAAGAAGGAGATGAACGGTGCAATGCTTATGTGGCATGCTGATTGGGTCTTTTGTTAGTCCAATTAACGACAGACTAATAAAGAAAACGAAAAAATAAGTTAGGGACGAAAACGCGTATTTCCATAATGTATGGACTAAACTTAGAATGTCCCAATTTTGTAGGGACCAAAAACATATTTTACCCTATATTTTATTCCCTTTTAGGAACAAAGATAACATATATACTTTTTTTTGTTTGGACCATCGCTGGCTACCCACGGAGTATCCCAACACTTTCAACGAAAGACCAATCTCCGCTCGTGCTTAGGATCAAATTTCGCACTGGCCAACACCAAGTTTGTCCACTGCGGGAATCGAACCCGAGAGCACCGGGTCGTCCCCCTTGTCCTATTATATACTTTAGATAAGCTAATAAATAACGATATGATATATGTTATATATTAATGACAAAACTACTTTTGTGACAATTATATTTCATTTAATGAAAAATAAATAAATTTTCTATTTTTATACTTTTTTAATAATAAATTTATTTTTTTCTCACTTATTTAAAGAGTTCTAGTGCACTGTAAGCTCATTAACCCCTTTTTTGACTTCCCTTAACTACTGAGGGTAATGATTTATAACCACTTTTTTGCCCTATCTCATTGAATAAATAAGCTCATTAACCCCTTTGAGAATTACTTTAACTACGAGAGGGTAAGGATTTATAACCACTTTTTTTTGCCCTATCTCATTGAATAAATAATCGCTTACACACATGTAAGAATTCATGTTTTTTAATAAGCAAAAAATTATATTAAAATGGGTGCAAACGGGCATCCCAACCGTTACATATACAAGGGGTCTCATTAAAACCTCCTGGGCCAAAACCTCATGGGAAAAAGACCCAAGGAGGAAAAAGAGTACCCCAGGAAGAGAGATGCAATAAATCAGTTACACCGAGTTCATACAAACCAAAGGATTACCCCACCAATTAGAGATTTTAAAAGTAGAATTGCGACCTTCTATACTTATGAACCAGGTCCATGATATAGATTTAACATGGTTAACAACCACCTGCGGATTCAAAACATGACCTTTGAAAAGAATATGGTTTCGATGGAACCATATACACCAAGATACAACCATCCATATCATATATTTCAATCTGCACACCTTCTTCGATTCCAAATGCAAGTCATGAGCCCGAAAATGATCGACACCTACTAGATTATCTGCAATCGTCATTTCCGACCAATTCAGAATTGCAAGCCAAACTAACCTGGAACACCTGCACAAGAAAAATAAATGGGTAGTCGGCTCATCCTATTCAAAACAAAAAAGGGCAGCACGCCCCATGAGGGTCATTTATAATAGCCTTAGAAGTAAGAGTATCGCGAGTTGGAAGCCTCCCCAAAAACAATCTCCACCCAAATACACCCACCTTAGTGGGAATAGAAAGCTGCCACATATCAATAAGAGCACTCTGGATATCACTATCCAACCTATCATGCTGCAACAAATTCAGCAAAAACACATAACAGGATTTAACAGAAAAAGAATGGAGATTTTCAAGCCTCCACCACCAACGATATTTCTCTGAATCGACAGGATGAAATTGATGAAGAGTGGCCAAGAGCAAATCCTGATCAACCCTCTCCTCCGCTGACAAGTCACGACTCCAATCAAGATTCCAACACCAGATGTTGTCAAGCCAATACCCATGCTCCAAAATGTTACCATGTTTAAGCTTTGCCACTTCAAAAAGATTAGGAAAAAGATCCTTGAAAGTCTCATTACTAGCCCACTTATGTGTCCAGGAAGAAATCCGATTCCCCTTCCCTAACATAGACCTAAGCGCAGAATCAAAGGCACCATTTCATGAAGGATTTCCATCTTCCAAAAATAATAAGTCCCTCCACAATAAAGAATCCTTAGTACCCCCTCTAGGTGAAATGCCACTAGTGAAAGTATGCCTCAAATCACCATATCAGTGAGAAAGCAATTGCCACCAACTTGCACTATTGTCATTAATACATCTCCACTTCCACTTGCTCAGAAGAGCCAAATTGAAGGCTTCAAGATTCTTCACCCCCAAACCACCATCCTTCTTGGGTCTACAAATCTTGGGAGCTCCCACCGAATCTTAACAGAGAGCATATACAACGGTATATTATTGAGAGCATATACAGCGGTTTATTATTGAGAACCGAGTTAATGAGAGTCACTCTACCCCCTATAGACAAGAAACGCCCACTTCACTAAGAAAGCCTCTTTTTCACCTTATCAATAATCGGAACCCAAGTATATCTTCTTCTAGGATTGGCTCCTACTGGAATACCCAAAAACTTGAACGGAATATTAGCGGTGTTGCAGGACAAGAAAGTTGCAGCCGCCTCCAGAAAACCAGCCTGAAGATTAATACCATAAAGACAACTCTTATGAAAGTTCACCTTCAGCCCCGAGACCAATTCAAAATTTCTGAAAATTGACTTTATACACCATAAATTATCTTAGGTGCCCTTGCCGACCAAAATAGTGTCATCCGCAAACTGAAGCATCGAAAAGCTAAGACTATTACGAACCGAAAACTTAGAAAAACAACCTTCACACACAGCTTTCTGAACCATCCCGGTTAAACCCTCGGGAATAATGAGAAAAATGAAACGAGATAATGGATACCCTTGCTTAAGGCCCCTATGCATCTTAAAATCCTCAGTAGGGCTCCCATTAACAAGAACAGATATCGAAGAATTGTAAAGGCAAGATTTAATCTAATTAATCCACTTCGCGCCAAAACCCATCCGGTCTATCATGTACTCAAGAAAACCCCCAAGAAATGGAATCATAAGCCTTTGCAAAATCGATTTTAAACAACATACATTCATCTTTTCTACGCTTTGCCAAGTCAACCAGTACATTAACAACCAACACCCCATCCAAAATCTGCCGACCCGAAATAAACGCCGATTGACAAGGAGAAATAACCCCTGGCAACACCTTTTTCAATCTACTAGCTAACACTTTAGCCAAGATTTTATAGATGCAGCCAATGAGACAATTCGGGCGATACTCCTTAAGGTCTTGAACGTTCTCCTTCTTGGGAATGAGAGCAAGAAAAGAAGCCGAAATAGCTTTAGGCATAACAGCATTACCATGAAACTCACCTAAGAAACCCAATATGTCCTCCTTCACCACCTCCCAACAGTTTTTGATGAAATTAAGATTGAAACCATCAGGCCCTGGACTTTTATTTCCATCACAACTCCACACCTCCTCTTTCACCTCCTCCTCCGTAAAAGGAGAAATCATGTGTCCATACTCTTCCTCACTGACCTTACTGAACTCAATACCCCCGAGAGTTGGTCTTTAAAATACTTTTCGACATAAGTAGCTTCCAAAAAATCTTTTCACTTTCTGCTTCACCTCCTCCACCTCCTCTAACATCCTCCCATCCTTATTCAAAGAAACAATCTGATTATCTCTATTACGATTCTTGATGCAAGCATGAAAAAACTTAGAATTTTGATCCCCTTCTCTAATCCAATTGGCTCTAGATTTTTGTTTGATCATATTCTCTTTAATATGTAACTGCTTCCTAAAAGCTGAGGAAACCTCCTTCAGCTTAGCCACATCTTCCAACGCACCCCCTCTGCTATAACCTGATCAAGCTCGTTCATATCCAACGCAGATTTGCTAGTACTAAGATCAAATTAACCAAACACCTCCTTATTCGAAATCTTGAGCTTAGATTTTAGCAATTTAAGTTTCTCTTTAATAACATACCCCTTTTTTCCCCTTACCGAAAACTCTTTCCACCACTGCTCAACTAAACCTTTGAAATCAGGATGTTCAAGCCAACCATTAAAAACCCGAAAAGGTTTTGGGCCCCAATCCTTGGAAGACCGCAACAACCAAATAGGACAGTGATCGGAGATATCTCTATCGCCCACCTACTGACCGTTGATCTTCCAAGACGAAATCAAACCATCAGAAATTAAAAACCGATTCAACCTATTTCTGGACAAGCCATCTAAACAAAACCAAGTGAACTGCTTCCCATATAAAGGGACATCCACAAGATCCATATCTGAAATAAAAAAATTGAACTCTGTCATATCCACCCTACGCAGGTGCGCACTATTACTTTGACGTTCATCCATAGACAAAACCGCGTTAAAGTCTCCCACTACGCACCAATCACCCTGATCACCTTGATATTTCACATCCAAAATAGCAACCCACACCTCCCTTTTTCCCCTTGTCGAACCCAAAGCGTAAACATTCACCACATATAATAACGAATTTTGCCATAAACAACACAACACCACAAAACCAGGACCACTAAAACAACTTTTAACATCGAACAATCCGGCTTTCCACGACAAAAGAATACCCCCGAAATTACCCACAAAAGGCTTCGCAATCCACTCGAAGCTTTGATGACCCCAAAGACTACGAATCATTATATCATCTAATGACTCCCTTTTAGTTTCTTGAATACAAACAATGTCAAAATTACCTCTTCTGATGAGAGCAGTCATTTGCCTCTGTTTGGCGCTATCACCCATCCCTCTGACATTTAAGGAAACACTATTCATGGAGCACCTCTTTCACTCTCCCTCTGTTCCTTAGCTACCTGATCCCTAGCTTCCCCTGCGTCAATAAGATCAACATACACCGAATCAGGGCAGACCCCCTCCACCCCCAACTTAGGTGCCATATTCTAAACCTTCTCAGCAGTAGCCTTACGTTGAAGAACCCAGAAGCGGTTATTACCAATCTGAATGCCAGAGTCGCTGATAGAAATGCCACTCAAAGTAGGACCCTCTCCTCTCTTTGATATAATATGAGTATGAGAATGACTCGTAGATACCTCCTCGGAATTGACCGAAAAAACAGCGCGAGCCACTTCCATCTTCCTCACTTTACGAAATGTAAAAGCCATTGAAGAAGCATTTATATCGTCAAGAGAACATGAAGTCTGATTCTGATTTATACCAGGAACAGATTGAGAAAAACAATCTACACTCCCATACATTGGGATTGAAGGGAGATCATGTAACCTAGAAGTTTGGAAAGGGCCTTGATGAGATGCCGTAGCCCCATCTTCCTTAGTAGACAGAATAGTAGGGGTAGACCCAGTGGCACGCCCAAAGTCTCAGCGGACCCAAGAGCCAACTGAATAACATTATCATTGGACGTAACGATAACATCATCTCCAATGCGGCCCAGAACTCCTACTCGCTCCATATCTCTCTGAACCGACCCAAAAGGGATAAGAGATTCTCTCGCATGAGAAAAATGTCATTTTCCTCCAACTCAATCTTGTTAGCATAAACCTCCTGATTGGGAGCATTAGAGTTTGAATTTGAAGCCTTAGGCCCAATATTTGATATACACCCCAAGTTCCCATCAACATCCTTAGCAAAAAGTGCCTCTTCCTCATCCACCTCCTCCTCCGATGTAAATTCTGGCCATCGGACGCCAATCTCAGAATCCTCTTCATCTGAGCTAGACTCAAAACTTTTTATCAACTGGCATGCTCCATTTCACGGGACCACCCAAATCCTCCACCACCCTGATTTCATAAACCTCCTCATTAACCTTCGCTTTAAGACCACTAATAACAGCCATAAGAGATTTTTTCCTGACCAGAATGCGAGCAACATCCATAGCTCTCTTCTTTTCCGTGTTATCATCGAAAAACACATAAGAACCAAACGACTCAACTAAAGAGGAGAAAAAATCCAACGTCCAAGCGTGGACCGGGACACCAAACATCGAACCCACATCAAGCGCTCTTTGTCCAGCTCCCCTGGCTGCCACAGCCTAATAACCTTGAACCATTGAGCTAACCAATCACCTGCCTCATCAACAAAAGCTTGGAGAACACTCTCTTTCCTACCTTCTAAAAGAAACAAGTTCGCTCCGAGAGGTGTCACCTTCACCGAAAAAACCCCTTGTTTGTAGAACTCGTCTTGTATGAAATATGTTGTTCCCAGAGATATAACCTCTCCGACCTTGGCTTCCCTTAATCTTGAACCATCTTCCACCGAAGGGGTAAAGTGGATATCCACCTCGCTGCCTGCTAAACTCGTTTTCTTGGCACTAGTTCCACCTGAAACAGCTTTCTCATTGGCATCACCTTGGTTCTTGGAAATCCACACCTGGGTCATGACTGGCGCCTTCTTTGGCTCCCTTAGGTGAAAAGCATTTGCATGTTTCTTTTGATGGAGCCCAACGCCCTCCCTTTCAAACCTCGATTGATTAACAAACAACTTCATGTGGAGATAGACTTCTACATTACGCCCGATCTATTTATGAAATACTCGGTTCATCATTCTCTGATAGGTAGCCCCCGCATTTTTCAAGCCAAACGGCATAACCCGGTAACAGAAATTACTGCGGTCAGTCATGAAGGCGGTCTTCTCAGGGTCGAAAGGGAACATCGGAATTTGGTATCTGACCTTGGATACCAGGTCCGGTCCGAGATAGTTGGTAGCGGTGTTCTTGGTCAATCCGAGTTTGGGCTCCGATCCGAGGTGGGGTGGTACCTACAATGACACTCCGGCGCTCAAGTCAGCAAGTGAGTCAGTTGCATGTAAAAGAATTGGAAAGTGTGTACCATTAATGCTGGCATTAAATGCTTATTTATAGGTTTTGGGGATCAATATTAACCATTGGATCTAGGTCTTTGATCTCCACCATTGGTTAATGGATTTGGCCTTTGGTATTGGGCCTTAGTGAAAGCTACCAATGGCCCAATCTGGAATAGTTGCCCCCCAAGTCGGGTCGCCTTGGGGCAAGCTAGACTTGATGCCTTGTCCGGGTTTGAAGTACCCTCTGAGGCCGGGCTCGTACCCTCGTTATCCCGGTTGGATGTGTTGGTTAGGAGACCATGGCGAGCTTCCGAGGCCGGGCTTATACTCATGTTAGTGTTTGCCCCCAACCTCGAAGTGTTTTAGATTCTGGGTGTGTCCGTCGCTAATTAGCAAAGGCCAAAAACCCTCGCTAATTGCCAACATACACGCTCGTCGATAACTTTCAATAATTAGCGACGGTTTTTCTTTTGCCCGTCGGTATGTGTTTTCGACCCTCCATTTATCGTCGGCTTTAAAAAGACAAATCTATTAAGATTTAATTTTTGAGTAACTAAAATTATTTAATAAAATATATATTATGGCAGTGTGGTTCCGCTGTACGATCATAGTCATTAGACACTGACACTGTTTTGATGAACTTGATCATGTCAACAGTGTCCAACCCTATCTTCAATTCAACACAATTGTTGTGAGCCAAAAACTCTGGTTAGGTCACACATGAAAACAACCAATCCTCGGGTACAAAACTAAGCTATAAATTTGGACATAAGTTGTTGTATTAAGCATAAAAATTAGAACCATAGTCATACTCGTACATACTGTGAGAAAACAAAAAATTAGAAAAGGATGGCAGGAGTGAAGTCTTTGGTTTCAATGAGGTGTCAAGTTGCAATGATGCTCCTATTGGTTGGGGCAGCACTATGGAGCCAAATGGAGATGGGTGAGGCACAAAGTACTTGCTCAACCCAACTTAGCAATCTCAACGTTTGTGCACCTTTTGTGGTGCCAGGTACACCCAACACAAACCCAAGTACTGATTGTTGCGGTGCACTTCGAGCAGTGAACCAGGACTGCATATGCAACACCATCAGGGTCGCTTCTCAACTCCCTACTCAGTGCCAACTCCCTGCTCTTAGCTGCGGTAATTAATCCCTTCTTGTTATCATTTCTTGATAAGTTTGTTTTATATTTTTTTCTTTTTCATCACATTTAATATGACGAATGTTTTTAATATACAGATGCAAATTAGATCGAGATGATGCTATAAGATGGCAAATAAAGGATGAACTTGAAGCCCTACCTGTGTTGTTTTGTTACTTTTTTTTAATATCTTTTTGATATTATCATGAGAAAGAAGTCATCCATGTTATGAAATAAAGAATGTTGTAATGTTCAAAAATTGATATGATGCATTTACTTCATTATTATCCGTCTAACTCTATATTGTCTTTCCCCTTCAAAATAGCTTAGTCCAAATTTTCCCTAAATTCTTCACTTTGTAAAATAAAACTAATCTAATAAGATTTTTAGGATCAAACTTAATTACAGTAACTATTTTTTTGACTGAACGGTAACTAGCATTCTTCACTAAAAATAAATACAAAAACACTCAAACAGTGTCATCACCATTGATAATATTTACTTAAAATTAGTTAATTAAGCACAGTTACAACTCAGTTTTTGGAGTGAGAATCTCTACATTTCCTTGGAAAGCTCCATTACTATGATTTGGGAGAGACCAACTTACTACTCTAATTAAGACGTAACTTATTTGAAGAAATATCAAATATTCTTAAAGTTTATGAAAATAATTAATTTGAAGAATGCTGTCCCAGAAGGGTAGCTCACGTGGTTGAGTGAAAGGGACATCGTTGGTGGAAAAACGTAGGCGTACGGGGTTCGAACCCTGCTCCCCCCCTCCCCTCTAACAACTAACACACTAATTACTAACCACTTTGCCTATCTAAAAAAAAATTAATTTGAAGAATGCTGTTTTTGTTAACATAGTTAAATATATAACATGGTTAAGTCTACGTACCAAGAAATTAGTAACTCTTATGGTAATAAGTAAAAGGTCATAATGATATTTACACCCCCTGCGAGGCCCAATAAGGCAATAACCAACCATCCTATATCCAGAAAATTTGGCCCAATCAATCAACGATTCAGATACCTCTACAAGATCTAACGACTCAGGATCGTCAGAACGAACATCACTCAATCTCTATAAATACCACATTCAATACTCATAAAATGTAGGCAACTTCTAAAAACCAAACATTGATTCACTCAAATACTGACTTGAGCGTCGGAGTATTCTTGCAGGTACAACATCGCCCCCTCAAGATCGTACAATATTGATCAAGGACGACATCTACCAACTACTTCGGATTATTCACCAAGATCGGAAGATCGGAAGTATGGTACAGAGCATTGGCTACCATAGTGGGAGGATTTGTACTCAATTTCCTCTCCCATTACCTTGATCCACAAATGGCGCCCAAACTCCGTTCAAGACCGGCCAGTCTTGTGGTCGGGCCCGGGGTAGGACTGGTTATACTCGAGCTCGAACCTCAACGAACCCCCGAGGGCCATGTTCAAGACCTTACAAATTCCACCCAAGCTCGGGCACAATTCCCCAATCTGAACCTCGCCCATTCCCATACAAGCTCATACAGTAATATAGTTTACCACCTCCCCCTCCATTGCTTTCAGCCCTAACCGACGTTGTTCAACAGCTCGTCCAGCTCCTAGCTCGGCAGGAGGTCGTAAACCAAGAAAGAAGCTGCCGCTTCACTGACCTTGAGGCCGAGGTAGCAAATCTCCGGGCACATGACGTTCCGGACCAGGAATCACCCGGAACGGGCTCCCCTGAAAAGAGAACCCCGGTTCGAAGGAAACATCGATTTCCACCCAGGAGAAGGCACTATCATCATTCTCCTCCTCTCCGACAACGAGGGAATGGTTCTCGTTCTCCTCTGTCTCGACAATATGACGATCTTGATGAATTGGATAACTCCCCCTATCATCGTTCTCCTCCCCGCCGACAACGAGGGAATGGTTCCCGTTCTCCTCCGGCTCGACAACATAACGATCTTGGTGAATTGGATAACTCCCCCAACCTCCCCCAACATGACGATTTCGACCTTACTTCGTCGCTCACCAGGTGGTCGTGCGGACTAATTACCCCATCCGGCAAATCCTGTACAGGCTCAATCTCGCGGGTAGAATGATCAAGCGGGCGGTAAAACTATTAGAGTTCGGAATCAAGTACGAAGCCCGAACGGCTATGAAAGCACAAGTTCTGGCGAACTTCGTGGCCGAAATGACACCAGCGAACATAAAAAACGATACCTGGATCCTGCATGTCGATGGATTCTCCAACCCGAAGGGAAGTGGCGCTGGTATCATGTTAGAAAGCCCGAAAAGCATTATCATCGAAGTTTCTATGACTTTCAGTTTTTCAACCTCGAACAACCAAGCAGAATATGAGGCTTGCATCGCAGGTCTACGCTTGGCAGTCGACCTCCGAGTCCCCCTGGTAAAACTGTACACTGATTCTCTGTTGGTAGTCTCCCAAATCGGCAACCAATACGAGACCAAAGAGTCGATCTTGCAGAAATACCTACTTCGAGTACCGGCATTATTAGCTCAAATTGAAACATCAGAAGTAAAACGCGTGCCGAGGGCGAAGAACCAAAGAGCTGATATCCTCGCCAAGCTCGCAAGCACGAAAGCTCTTGGAAATCACAGAACGTTTATCCAGGAAATCCTCCACAAACCCAGTGTATCCCCCGACCCTGAATTTGCCTCGACCATTTGCATAATTGAAGAATCTTACAGTTGGATCGTCCCGATCTTAGAATACATCATTGCAGGAGTGGAACCCCCAGACGCAAACGACGCTAAACTCGTCAGGAGGAAGGCTTCTGCCTTTTCAGTCATTGATGGAGCGTTGTACAAAAGAAGTCTCTCCTCCCCGTTGTTGAAATGCATCGAGGGAGAAGAAACAACTTATGTCCTAGCAGAAATTCATGAGGGAATCTGCGGTCAACACCTCGGAGCTCATTTTTTAGCACGAAAGGCTCTTCGCGCCGGATATTACTGGCCGACCATGGCGGTTGATGCTAGTGCTTATGTAAAAAAATGCAAAAAATGTCAAATTCAAGCCAACATCCACATTGCTCCTCCAACCGATCTAACAACCCTGTCCTCCACATGGCCATTTGCATGGTGGGGGATAGACCTCCTAGGGGCCATTCTCGACAGCTCCAGGCCAGATCAAATACTTAATCGTCGCAGTCGATTACTTCAGCAAATGGATAGAAGCAGAACCCCTGGCGACCATCACTGCAAGAAACTGCATCAAATTTTTTAGGAAAAACATCATGAGCAGGTTCGGGATCCCCGAGGTAGTGATAACGGACAATGGGACTCAGTTTACTGACAAGGGTTTCAGAAAGCTGATGTCTGACCTAAAAATCAAAGCACCGCTTCACATCAGTTGAACACTCTCAAACCAAACGGACAAGTAGAAGCGGCGAACAAAATAATACTAAACGGCCTAAAGCGACGTCTAGACGACGCAAAAGGAAACTGGGTAGAAGAGATACCTTATGTCCTCTGGGGATATAGGACCACCCAACAAAGCTCCACAGGAGAGACGCCGTTCCGGCTCTCTTACGGCAGCGAGGTGGTCATTTTCGTCGAGATTGGCAAACTCAGCTAGAGAACGGCAAACCCCAAAACTCAAAACGAAAATAACCAAGCCTTAAGAGAGGAGCTCGATCTCATCGATGAAATTCGGGGTCGAGCCTCACTTCGAGAAGCAATTGTCAAATAAGGAGTAACAACCAGGTACAATGCCAAAGTTGTTCCCAGAGATTTCGAGCTAGGCGATCTGGTTCTTCGAAGGGCTGATGTTGGTCTTAAAAATGCTTACCAAGGAAAGCTCGCACCAAATTGGGATGGACCTTACCGTGTTATATCTAAGACCGGTAAAGGTGCTTTCAACCTAGAGACCCTCCAAGGGAAAAAGATTCAAAGGACTTGGAATGCAACGAAACTAAAGAGTTATTACAGTTAAGGGCGGAAATTGTATCAATCACTCCAAAAAAAGGACACTATATAGGGCTTCTCCTATCATTGTAAATCGAGTTTCTCATTTAAATGATAAATCAGTAAACTTCTCGACATTCCACACATTCTTGATTTCATCAAACAGTAATGTACGAATCAAATTTCCAACTTCAGAAGAGACTCGAACCTCGTGCCCTCAGGTTCGATCTTGGGATCTCCCCAAGCGACCAACCATGGTCGCAACCCTTTGTTACCAGTTAAATCTGAGCCGAGTCTTGGTAAACTGTTTCAAAGGGACCGGGTCTTCTAGGATCGAAATATCCTCGGAATGACCATTAGCCACAACTGCCAATACCCCTATAGGGCGAGTTAAATCTGGGCCGCGTCCTGGTAAACTGCTCTATAGGCCAACGCTTATGACCACCTCGAGCCCCTCAGGTGCGAAACAAATCTTTAAAAAACGACGTATATGACTTGCAGAATTAAAAAGCATTCATAAAGCTCATAATGAGATCCAAAATCAAGATCGATTAAAATATTTTCAATTACAAGCATCGCGGATACGGCCGAGCCCTCAAAATTCCAAATTACATGCCGAAGTTCTAAGTCTATGCAAAACTTGATCGGATAAGCATAAACCCAGAACTTCTGCGAAAAATAAAGATGCTGGAAATCATCAAACATCTGAGGTCGGAAAGACAACGGTCTTCTCCTCCGTCACAGGGTCGACCTTGACGATGCACCTCCCATCGACCTCATGATCGGCATCAATGATTGTCGAGTCTAGTGGAAGGGAAGGATGAAGTAGAAGAACCTGCAGAAGGGCACCTTGAAAACCTTCTTTATACATCTCAAGCGCCGCTTCAGCAGCCTCCTTCGCATCCTTCTTGCTTCGTTGAAGGGCAGCTTGAAGACAGGCAATACAGGCTTCAGGGCCGGTGCTCGTTTCCGCCCTCGCTTCCGAGGATTTCTTCAAGCTATCATCCAGCTCGGCAATTCGTTCTTCCGAGGTCGTCACCTTTCTCTTTGCCGCAGCCTCAGACTCCTCTAGAATTTTGAGCTGGTCTTCAAGCTGCTTCACGTGAGCCTCGGCACGACTCAGCAGTTTCCTTCAACGCCGTAAGAGTCTCTTCGCTCTCCTTCAATGACCGAAGCTCGGTCTTAACTCGACCCAACTCCTTGGTCCTCGTAGACAATTCTTCCAAAAGTTTAAAACATCTTGTCTTCTCGGCATTTAGCAACTCTACAGACATGTCAAGAAAGATATCAAAACAAAAAGGAAAATCATAAATAAATCAACGAAATCGGCGAAATTAACAAAAAACCCACCTTCGGCTCGCTTCTCGTACTTCATTTTTTCTATCTTGTGAACCTCGGCAAGACTCAGGAAGATCTGGGCCGATGCTGGGATAGGATCCTCCCGCCACTGTTCAAATTTTTGTTCTAAAAACTTCTCGTCCAGAGGGACGGCCTTATATTTATGCTTGTATTTCTTCGTAGTCTTTGCTTTCTTGGCCGATCCCGACTCATCATCGGCGCCATCTCTTCCCCGTTTTACAGAGGTCTCAACATCGATACCCTTTACGACCGGAATTGGTGAATCAACCAAAACCTCGATCCTTTTTCCCCTTTCAGCCTCAGCACCGATCAGGTCCTTCCGGGTAACAGTAGTAATCGGTTCGGCAACAATGGGCACCTCGGCAATGGGTCTAGGTTGAGAAGATGTTTGGAACGGTATCCCTCCCTACTCAACATCGGCCGACTGCATCGCCAACTTCTTCAAAAACGCGAGTTTCCTTGGTGCCATCGTGTCTGGAAAAACAAGAAAAAATACGAGTTACGTGACTTACAGAAAATTCAAATACATAAAAATCCACTGCAGAAAGACGATCTACCTAAAACCCTTTGCACCCGCACCCGCTTCCCGGCCTGGACTAAGCGATCCGTAGGGATACCCCGGTATTTATGCTTTGAATACGGAACCCTTTGGGAAATGAAAATCAAGATCGCCTTCGTAAGACGATATTCAGCACTCAATCGATCCTTGCCGACAGAGTAGGAATGTGTAGACCGGTTGAAATGACCATGACTCCAACCAATAGGGAACTTGGTGGACACCAAAGTCCGACCATCAGCTCCGAACTTCCCTACACAGTCGATGGCCTTATCATTAACCGGTTCGACCCAATAGAAGAGCTGCTTCCAACTTCCCCTCAGTGAGTCCGCATAAGCTTTGAAAATCTTCGCGCCTCGCCTCGAGCGAAAACTGACATGCTCGCGGCCGGACTTATCCCCCCCACTATTCCGATTAAGCTCGAACAAATGGAAGAAAAGTTGGGGCGACACCGGTCTCTCCAAATGGATACACATCAACTCGAAGGCTCGGAGGAAAGCCCACGCATTTGGATGTAGCTGGGAGGGTGCTACGTCCAACTCCACCAGAACGCTCTGTTCAAGAGAAGTAAAGGGAGGCCGGATGTTCATGTCATTGATCGTCACATGGTACATAGTAAATTTAAGATCTCCTGCCCAGAAAGCCACGTGCTCTCCATCCTTCATACCTTCGTCCCTCCAAATATTTCTCTCAGAACGCCCAGAGATTTTTTGACCTACTGACTCTAGGTTATGGCCTAAACGGTACAACGATTCGATCTCCAGAACCTTGGCAGAAACCCAATCATAAGGGCGGACCTCCCGCACCGGTACATCGTGAGCTCCAGGACCAGTACTGGAATAACCATCAACTGAAGCATCAGAAGCTCGACTCGTACTTGGCTTGAAGAGAGAGCCACCACATCGACTCGTACTTGGCTCGAGTACCTGTCTTTCCCCCGATTAAGCCTCCTCATCAGACCCCGAAGAGAGAGCCACCACATCGATCCTACGGTCTTTCTCCATAACTTCCACAACATCTGGATCGGGCTCATTAGCATCGTCAATCGGAGAAAAACTTTCAACATCAATATTTTCCTCTGCTTGCTCACTGGTAGGAGCGGAGGACGGATGATCTTGCTCATCTGGAGTACCGACCATTGTCTGATACTCTTGATTTTCAAGAACGTCACCACCGGAGACCATGATCTTCACAAACTCGTTTCGATATTTGGATATATCCCTACGGGTTTGTTTGGTCCTCGCCAGATCTAAAACTGCAGAAATGGGGGACGAGATGTCAGGATAAAGAATCGCAAATGGGTTCGCGAACAAGTCGGAACCCGACCTGACGACCCCCACTCTGAGCGAATAAATAAAAGGAGGGGTTCAAAACGCAAAAGCAAATAAATTAAAGACTAACCTCGAAATAAAGCAGATAGGATGACACTGATGAGTTTCTATCACCTAGTCCGCTTTGTTCGAAGGAAAGCTCAACAATTCAAGACCGGTAATCAGAGCAGAAGGAGTTATGCAGCAACAAAACAAGAGGAGGTGACCCCTATTATCATGGATTGGGCCTGGAAGTCAAATCAACACGTCCAATCAAAATCCAAAGGTCAGGCGCTAAAAAACAAAACGTCACCATCAATAGCCGCCATCGTAATACGCGTCGTGTCAGAAACATTTAATGTCTGGCACTGAATCCAAAGCGCTGGTCCCTCTGCTCAAAAGAAAGCTCGGTGCATCTTAAGATCGACTAAATGAATCAAGCTCGACAAGACCCACGACCAACTTAAGCCGACCCTTTTTTGAGTCCCTCAAAAAGAAAGCTCGGTACATCTTATGATCGACAACGTAAGGTGACATCAGCTTATCAAGTCAAGATTGCCCCTCAGGCGACCAGACTTGGGGGGTACTGTTATGTAATAAGTAAAAGATCTTAATAATATTTACACCCCCTGCGAGGCCCAATAACCAACCAGTCCATATCCAGAAAATCTGGCCCAATCAATCAACGGTTCAGATACCTCTGCAAGATCTAACGACTCAGTATCGTCAGAACGAACATCACTCAATCTCTATAAATACCACATTCAATACTCATAAATGTAGGCAACTTCTAAAAACCAAACATTGATTCACTCAAATACTGACTTGAGCGTCGGAGTATTCTTGCAGGTACAACATCGCCCCCTCAAGATCGAACAATATTGATCAAGGACGGCATCTACCAACTACTTTGGATTATTCACCAAGATCGAAAGTACGGTACAGAACACAGTAACCAAATTGGTGTCCAATTGGACAATTTATTAAAATTAGAGATCTGAAGAGCAATCAAAATTAATAATAAACTAAATGAATATGTCTAATAATTTTAATTAGCTTAATATAAGGTTGGGTCTTTCCGCAGTGACAAACTCAGTGTTGAGCAGTGTGAAGTTTGCTCCAAAGCATGAGCGAAAATTAGTCTTACATTGAAAGTGTTGGTCGATCGATACTTCGTTGGTAGTCAGTGAAGATCCGAACAAAAAAAAGATTGGTTCTCAAACTCAACATTTTATTTTTACTCGCAAGTAAAATAAATACGATATTGTCCCAAGAAAAAAACAAATACAATGTGGTACTTGGCAATATATGATGGGAATAGCTCTTTAAAATCATCTGAGTGTATTGAAGATGTCTTGGTTTCATTATACTATCAAGCACTCTCGTACATCATTCTAAAAAATTGAAGGAGCCTCAAATCCCTCCTTTTGTTATGCACCTATACATGCATGGATTAACCCATGTAGCTTGTTCTTGCTGGCACAAAAACCTCCATGTTGGTATGGAAAACATGTGCCATATATCCAGCGGAGTTTTGATGCGAGAAAAATGTTGCATCAACAGAATCTTTTCACTCTTCCCTTTTTCTATTGTTTGCACACTCTTATCCCTCTTTCTCTTCAACCAAACGCACTCTAATAAGGGAATGAGAGAAAGGAGGGAAGGAGAGGTTCCATTCACATCAAGCCTAAAGGACACTCCATGAGGAGAACAAAATTCTCGACCGCAATAACCCCAATTTAGCAAGATAATTGAAGCATCCGTTGTTTTCTCTGAAACTAATGCATAGTGGTGCAATTCCAATATTTTCAAAGAATGGATCGAATAATCTATGAGATATTGAAAAATGGATCGAATAATCTATGAAACATTTTTTTTGTTACCGTGTTATTAGTGTGCGGTTTCTACAAGCTTTGGGATGACTAATCTACGCATGCTAGGGAACAGGTGTGGATCTTCGGTAGCAATCAGGGACGAATCTACTTGTTAATTGGGGGCATTTGCCTCGACTTCAAAAATTATTTTGGTTGGAAATATATATAATAAATTTATTTTGTCCCTTTAAAAAAATAAGGTTGCCCCATAAGATAAATTAAATGTAGAAATTCACAAGAGATAAAAAAAAAGAAAATAAATTGGTACTAATTTTATCTTTTTAGGTATGTAATTTATAGAAATTTAAGTATTTTAAGATTTCTTTATAATGAAATTATGTATTTTGTAAAAATTTATAATATTTTTTTGACAAAATATTATAGGCTATTTTTTGTCAATAGTGAAAATTTCTGGATTCGTCACTGGCAGGTGGCAGCAATATATCTGATGCGGTTCTCTATGTCAATGTCCAAACCATTGGATTAAACCAACAGATCAGATGATGATAATAATAATAATAATAATAATAATAATAATAATAATAATAATAAAGGGTTTAATATCATTTTGGTCCCTGCAAATGCAGCAGATATCCATTTTGGTCCCTACAAAAGTTTTTTTATATAAAATAGTCTTTGCAAAATTTAAAATTATTCAATTTGGTCCCACAAAAAGTTTTTTCTAAAATAATTCTTGTAAAATTTAAAATTATTCGTTTTCGTCCATCCAATTTTTTTTTAAAAAAATATTTGCAAAATTTAAAATTATTCATTTTGATCTGCGTGACACATCAACTTTAAAATGACCTGAGAGACCAAAATGAATAATTTAAAATTTTGCAAGAGCTGTTTTTATAAAAAAACACTTTTAACAGGGACCAAAATGAATACTTTTAAATTTTGTAAGGACTATTTTAAAAAATATAAATTTGCAAAGGAAAAACACAATGTGCACGCCAAATGAATAGAAAATAGCTATGAAGTTATTTACAATGCTACATCCAGTTAGAAGCTGAGGTCGCTGAGATTCGGGCTCGGAACATCCCAGATCGGACTTCCCCTCAACGCAACTCTCCAAATCGAAGGACTCATGGCCGCAAGTGCCACCGATCTCCGGCTTGGAGGAGACACCATCATCGCTTTTCGCCTTGTCGAAGAGGAGGGAGAGGATCGGGGACGCTGATAACTCTATTTAATATAGGTTATTTATGCTCCTAATACTTAAGCCAAGCTTACTTCTCAAGTAATTTCAGTGCTTAAATATGTGAATATACGAATATTAGAATAAATATAGGTTATAAGTCAATTCCTTAAACCTTGGGCATAATCAAATGCCTTTGTGAATATGTTTGATGTTTTGCTTTAGCGCTGCAGCGGTATGCTATCAAGGAGACGCTACAGTGTTATATGACGGCTGATCATTGAGATATTTGTGTGACCACTTGAGGACATGATGAGTCACCACCCTTATCTCTTCCTCTCAGTTGGATATTTTGACTTTCAAGTGGATGCTAAATTACACTTGGCGCCTCCTAAATTGAACCCATGTGATAGTTTGTGTATTCCATCATTAGCACTTTTTGTAAAGTACTTTAAGGATAATATCTAAGTCTTATGATCATCATGATATATTATTATTCTATTAAGACTTACTTAGTTTCAGATTAATTAAGATTGCTTCATTAGTAAGTAACATACGTAGACAACAAGTAGTTGTAGCTTGGAAGAAGAACTTCTTATGACATAGTAGCTTTTCTCCATTGTTATACTACCTTTAAGCTTTTATTTTTAATATAGTTTTTCTAGTCTTCATCCAAGGTTTTGCTCACGCCTCAACTTCATCCTTTGTATGCTACTTGGGATTATTGGAGTGTATCTTTTGCAACCACTCTTCTCTCGTCTTCATACGGTAATACATACTCTTTAGTTGTATTATGTTGATGGAGCTTGTGATGAGCTAACTTTGTTGTAGTTGGATTGTTCTTGGTGTGTAATGAACCTTGAGTAACTTTTGTATAATATTATGATGTTTGTGTTTTATTCCTTGTGTCATAATGCTTTCAATCTTGGTTTGGGAATGATCAACTAAAACAAGGTAACTTTGTGGGTACAGACATGGTTCACAAAGAGAACTCAATGAATGATATGAATGAAAACCCTTTAAAGACATTTAAAGGAAGCACTACTTAACTCTAGACATAGGGGAGTAGTAGTTCATAAGGCAAATGTTGTAGGAGCTTAAGGTAAAACTTATTTAGAGCCTAGACATAGGAGTCTTGTAACATAACCCTGACGAAAATGACTGAAAGGCACGCCACCAAAGCGCTACAGCGTCTACGGATTCTCAAGCGCTACAGCGCTTAACGCTACAGCGTCTAAATATTATTTGAACATTACTCTTGGGAATTTACACAACTATTGAGCTGTCCAACTCACCTTTAATTACTTCAACTTAATACTGTTTTATCACAACTTATAATGTTTACAACTCTTTACCTTTACTTGTTACTTAATTCTTTTCACTAAGCTTCTAATCACTTAAACTTCTTAGATTAATTCCAATCCCTGTGGGAACGAACTTTACATATCAATATATTACTTGTTGCGATTGTGTATACTTGCATATCTACTTTTCGCACAACAGACGCCCCCAAGTCGAACTCCTGATGATACCTACTACCCCGAGGACTCCCCTCGGCCTAGCTCGTCTTTAGCTTCCTCTTCTCCGAGACGACGTTTCAGAAGCCGGGAAAGATCCCCGAGGCAGGAACATCGACGCCCTCGCTCGCGGAGGTCCCCTGACAAATATGACTACCGACGGTCTCCACCTGGGAGAGGTCGGCAAAGCATAAAGGATCTTTCACAAGCAAGATCGACTACTTTCCGATGCTGAAACACCTCGAGAAACCCCCTGAGGGTTTGAAAATGCATGATGGAACGGGTGATCCCGACCGTCACCTCGACTATTTTGACATGGTGATGCAATACCAGAATGTTTCGGAGGAAATTAAGTGCCAGATTTTCCCTCTCACTCTTGAGAAAGTGGCTTTGGATTGGTTCAGGGCCCTTAAGCCAAACACCGTCTCTTCGTGGGATCACTTGGCTAAGCTTTTCTCTGCTCACTTCGCCCACTCCAAGATGAAGCCGAAATCCCGGAAGGTGCTGCATAGTGATGCAAACGGGGCGGGGCGGGCACGGGTACCAGCTACCCACTACCCGCCCCGCGAGATGCCCGTGAGACTCGTGCCCTCCCCGTACCCGCGCGGGCACCCGCATAGTGGGTATTAAATGGGTATTTTCCTTTAACGGGTACACACGGATACTTGTTAGTGTTGTAAAAAATTTTTAAAAAATAAAATTTGAAATACTATACAAAATTAACCTATTATATTTTATAAACCTTTTACTAACTTATAATTGTAAACAAATGGAGATAAAAAATACTACAATTACAATAGGAAACTTTAAAAACAACAACCCACTAATTATCCAAAATATTAGGATAAAATATACAACACAAGTTATCGAAAATGACAACAAAATATCAATAAAAATCTACTTAAACAACAACAATGATAGAAATTCACTTCTTCAATAAATATATGCTACGGGTACGGGTACCTCATCACCCGGCCCCTCCCCCTTTATTGACGGGTATTTTAAATGTCCGTTTATTTTGCCCGTGGGTACCCGTTAAAGGACCCGCCCCGTGCCCATTACGGGTATTACCAGTGGGTACCCGCGGGCGCGAGTTTTTTTTGCACCCCTAGTGCCGCAAGCAATTCGGCAAGGTGAGAATGAGTCTCTCTGGTACTATATAGAGAGATTCAACCGTGAAGCAGCGCAAGTCCGGAACCTTAACGAGTCCTTCCGACTTTACTTCATGGAGGTGGGACTTCGTGAAGGGAGTTTGTTTCAGATCGATGTCGGAGTAAACCAACCCAAGTCTCTCGCGGAGTTCCTCCAGAGGTCTCAAAATTACATCGATCATGAAGAAGGGGTTAACGCAGGAAGGGCACATGTCAAGCCCGGAGGACCTAGTTCCCGGAATGAGAAAGAAAATCGAAACGATAGGGAGTCCAGGCCCCGCAACCGACATCAACAGTATAACCTCCTTCAAGGAAGCAGTGGTCAAACAGATGATAGCAACCCGGTACAACTCAAAGGTTGTACCGAGAGATTTTGAGGTCGGCGATCTAGTGCTCTGGAGAGCCGACGTTGGTTTAAAGAAATCCGCACAAAGGAAACTCTCCCCCAATTGGGAAGGGCCTCACCGGGTCGTATCTAAGACTGGTAACGGCGCTTTCGAGTTGGAAACCCTCGAGGGGAAAGCGATCCTCCGGACCTGGAATGCTACCAAACTTAAAAGATATTACAACTAGTTACCATCAGAGCCTAAGGGCACAATGTATTCCGATTTTGTGAATATTTTCCCATCTAATACATTTTACTTACTCTTCATTTATTAGCAAATTAGAGTTCCAAGGTTGAAGGGGACGATTTGGGATCGGTCTAACGATCGCCCTAAAGTCCCACACTAAACCAAAACCCGAGCCATCGAGCTCGACATTGCCAACGACCGAGGTAGTCGCGACCCGTTGGGACGAATTCAATCAGGGCCGAGCCCCGGTAAACTGTCCCAAAGGCTACAAAGATCTTTGGGATTCGAAATCGCAAAGATTAATGGTCGAAGGTATGAGCCCGGCCTTGGAGAAGGTCGCCATATTGGTCGACCATTAAATTCGAAGCATACACAAAGCCCGGACAAGCTCACAAGTCAGGCTCGCCCCTAGACGACCCGACTTGGGGCGCAACTGTTACGGATTGGGCCGCGTCCCTTATTTGCTGAGGCCCAATACCAGTGGCAAGTCCATGAACGAACGGCTAAGATCTAAACCTTAGATCGGACGGCTCTGATCAATTAGGTCAAACACACCTTTGACTCTATAAATAAGCATTAATACAGTGCTCGAGGTATGCACACTGACTAACATTTTTACCTGTAATCAATTCACTTGCTGACTTGAGCGTCGGAGTGTCTTTGCAGGTACCACCCCACCTCGGATAGGAACGGAGCTCGGTTGATCAAGATCTATTACTACCAACTATCCCGGATCGTCCACGAATTTCGAGATACGGTACAGAACAATTTTCCTTCCATTTATTTTTAAACAGCTGGGTTCCATGGGTGGTTCTGGGATGTTCGATTTTCAGGACCAGCAAATGCAAGCATTTGAAAAAGCGCGAGATTGACTATCTTCTTCAAATGGAAACTATGGTAGTTAGGGGTGTGCATGGTACAAAATCCATACCACACCACACCACACCTCTTTCAAATCCAGTTCTGGTTTACCATTTCTAAAAACCGGTTTACATTTTCAAAACTGGTTCGAAACCGGTTCAGAATCGGTTTAAAACCGGTTCGGCAATGGAAACCAATTTACTATTCTAAAACCGGTTTTCACCTTCAGGAAACGGTTTACCAGTTTTGAATACTGGTTTTTGCTACCAAAAAACGGTTGTCCGGGTTTGAAAAACGGTTTTTAGTTCAAAAAACCTGTTTTTGGTGCCAAAAATAGTTTTTACTACCAAAAAACCAGTTTTTGATTGCACATAAATTCACTGCCAAAACCAGTTTACCATTTTACATTTTTCATGCTTTTTATGCTTATAAAAAAAAACAAATGCATGTTATGTCAAAATAAAAATAGTTTACCATTTCTTTATAATTTTTTGCATCAATTACATCACCTACCTTTAATGGGTTACTGATCATTCTTACACCTCTTTTTGATCAGTAACCCATTAAAAAATTGAAAATGTGGGTTGGGGCTAAAAAATGCCTCATTAATAGGGTGCTGAAATATTTGGGGCCAATGAGGCTGGGTTTGGGGCCAAATTGACACCTCTAGTATGGTTTAAGTTTACCAATTTTTTTGCACACCCCTGATGGTAGTTTTGTTATGTAATATATTTTTTAATTTTTTAATACTTGTCAACTGCTGTGGTGTGGTAGATCAACAAGTATGCGTGAATCCCTGTTAATATTGTTAATACCATGAGCACCGTGCAATTTTCTATTAGTTTTGTTTTATGGTAAGCCAATTTTGTATTGGTTGCAAGAAGAAGAACTAAAGACCCAGCAAGAAAGAAGGCGGCAACAGAAAAAACACATGTGCTCACCAAATGAATAAAAAAAGTTATTTTATTAGATGAAATGACAAATAAACATCATATCACTGGTCACACTTGGGTTCGACCCGAGAACCAACGGTGAGGACAAATGAATAGAAAGAGTTGCACATTTTTTTACTAGGTTTTATTTATTTATTTATTATTGTTATCTGATCCATTGATTTAATTCAATGGTTTGGATATGGCCGTAGAGAAATGCGGCAGATATATTGCTACAGAGGATCAGCATCTCAGGTAACTGATCACCGATCATGTCACGTGTAGCTTTGCTGATTTGTGTGATTTTTCTCTCTAAATAGAGTTTTTATCACACCTAAAATTTGAATCTGAGACCGACACTTTGAAGTGTGATTCGATCCTAATTACCGCTCGAACCAACATTTGTGAGTTATTATATTAAAATTAAATTAAGATTATCATTTATTAAAAAATAAAAAATTTATTAACATTTGAATGAAAAAAATTAATAAAAAAAACACGAGTCAAAAAAGAATTAAAACAAACAACTACTGTGCAAGGCGTCGCCGACTGTGTATGTGCGAATGTGCGATTCAACACCTCAGAAACTCGGGCAAATTCTAATTCTTCCACACCGTGCTAGGGTTTCAGATTGTGATTGCCCTTTTCATTTCTTCGCACTCTGCGTCATTAAGGATTAGCGAGCACCAACAAATAATGTGTTTTGGGAACTTCTACTTGAATGCAAAGGACGACACAATACGACGCCGCATTTCCTCAATTGTTTCGTTTCGGTTATAACTCGCGAAATTCAGAGATCATGGACAGTGTCGTGCGTCCACTGAATGAAAGTTTGTTTCTTCCCGTGGATCACGTCCTCACTCTCTGATCTGAAACCCTAATTCGTGGAAAAATATCTCAGTTCCCCTTTGTCTCGTTTCCCACTGGTAAGGGTTGTTTGCGCTAAAATCAGCATCCTCTCAGTTTATCATCGCAATTTCTGAAATCAACGTGATTGATACTGAATCCTTATTATTCATGGAAACTGTTGCATTGCCTTTATTTTTATTTTTAAATTTTATGTATATTACAGCTTTATTTAGATCATATTTTTGTTTATCCAATTTGAATATGCGAATTGCAAAATGTAGCTATTTGGGTTTGAAAGATCATTGTGGTTTTGGCATGTGCTAAGTTGTAGCCTTTGTTGGGTTTATTTTGTAACCTTTGTTTCCTTACGAGCTAAGTAACTTTAATTAATTTAATTATTTCTTCCAATTGGTGAAGGTTTTTCATGGATGGGGATGATAATGAGTTAGGTACTGTGCATGCAGAGAGTGATGATGTTGGACCTGAGACATCGAATAACTTGGACTTGAATGTAGAGCAAAACTGTTGCAGCCCAAACACTGTTCATGCCAGTGGCTCTCATTCTGGTGTTACATCAGCAAATGTACCCTGCACCAACATGGTGTTGGGAATTGGTACAGTATTTGAGTCTGATGAACAAGCTTACAGATTCTATAACAAGTATGCCAGATTGCTGGGTTTCAATGTTAGAAAAGATTGGATAAATAGGAGTAAGGTACATGGTCAGGTGGTTTCTAGGAAATTTACCTGCTCCAAGGAGGGACATCGTAGGATAGACAAAAGAGATGTTAACGTGAAGAAACATCGGAAGGAAACAAGAACGGGCTGCTTGGCACACATGATCGTCACTCGTCAACCAAATGGTAAATACCAGGTCACCCATTTTGAAGCACAGCATAATCATGACAATATAAACCCTAGCGATGCTAATGTGCTATTGAACTTGCAAAAGGAATTTAGTATTGCTCAAGCTGTGGAAGTTGACTCGAATAATAATTTGGGACCCAAATTTGGGTCTACATTAAACACGGTGAGTGAAAAATTGGGTGCTCGTAATTCTCTTGATCAGCTTTTCCTGAATTATGAGAATTACCTTCATTCTGCAAGGGAAAGAGATATGCGTAAAGGAGAAGCAGGGCGTCTGGTGGGTTATTTCCAAAGGCAACACTTCGAAAATCCGACATTTTTTTATGCCATGCAGCTTGATAATGATGACAAGATAAGCAATCTATTCTGGGCTGATGACAATATGATGGTCGATTATGACCATTTTGGTGATGTCATTTGTTTGGATACAACATGCAGATCAAACAGAGCTCTACGGCCATATGTACAGTTTATAGGTTCTAATCATCACAAACAAGTTTTAATCTTTGCTGCTGCTTTTTTGTATGACGAAACCATTGAATCATTTAATTGGCTGTTTCGAACTTTCCTTGATGCAATGTCTGGAAGAAAGCCAAAGGCCATTATCACAGAACAAGATGTTGTGATCATTGAGGCAGTCAATACAGTTTTACCTGAAACAAGCCATTGCACATGTGTTTGGCAGATGTATGAGAACACTTTGAAACACCTCAGCCATTTTGTTAAAGATGCTGAATCTTTTGCAAATGATCTAAGGAGCTGTATTTATGACCACAAGAATGAGGATGAATTTACTCATGCTTGGGAGGCTATGCTGGAGAAGCATAATCTCCAGAAAAATGAATGGTTGAGATGGATGTATAGAGAAAGAGAGAAATGGGCCGTTGTATTTGGTCAGAATACATTTTTTGTAGATCTCGAAGGCTTTCATTTATGTGAGAATTTGTCCCATAAGCTTAGAAGTTATCTAAATTCTGACCTTGATGTAGTTCAATTTTTTAACCATTTTGAAAGGGTAGTAGAGGAACAACGTTATAAAGAAATAGAAGCTAGTGATGAAATGAGCAGATGTATTCCAAGGCTAATGGGTAATGTGGTTTTGTTGAAGCATGCAAATGATGCATATACTCCAAGAGCATTTGAAGCATTTCAGCGAGCATATGAAATGTCTTTAAATGTTGTAGTCAACCAACATAGCATAAATGGATCTTTGTTTGAGTATAAAGTCAATACATTTGGGCATGCTAGACAATACAGTGTCACCTTTAATTCTTCAGATAATACAGTTGTCTGCAGCTGTATGAAGTTTGAGCGTGTTGGATTTCTGTGTAGCCATGCGCTAAAAGTTCTTGATAACAGAAACATAAAAGCAGTTCCATCTTGGTATGTGTTGAAGAGATGGACGAAAGATGCAAGGTTGGGAAATATCAGGGAGATTAAGCAATGTAAAATACAAGAAAACCCTAAGATGGTTGTAGCAAGCTGTTACAAAGATTTGTGCCACAGACATGTCAAGTTATCAGCAAGAGCATCTGAATCTATGGAGGCTTACCAATTTGCTGCGAGCCAACTTGATGAAGTGATGGAAGGAGTGGAGAAAATTTTGAGATCGAAAGGTGAGGAAACTCAAGTTATCACCAAAAATAGTATTTGTGCAAATGATTCAGAAAGTGAAGCTGCAGAGATCTTTCTGAATGGACATTCAGTTGAGGATCAGGATGAAAGTAACAGAGTGAATGGAGAAAAAGACAGGAGAGCTACATTGGAAAGGGAGCATCAAACAACTGTGAATTTTAATCTAGCTGATTCTGAAAGGATTTTAAATGGAGAAGACGCTTCACCAAATACCATTGCCTGCATTTCAAGCCCCTCATCTGCATACATTTCATCTCAATCTGTAACACCAAATCCAATATTGCAGGTCATTTTTGTTATTTATCAAATATGGTAGCTTATATTGTTGTGATCATGTATTCATATTTGATTCTAGAGATAAGCAAGTATAATGCTCATAACTTTGGAGAGAATATGCTCTAGTAGTTTTTTTTTTGAAAAAAAATTGAGTGACATTTGTTGATTATCTCATTTGGTACAGGGTGTATACAATTTTGAAGCCAATCAAGTGGTTCACTGCATGTATGAACAGCCTAATCTTGTGTTGGACCATCAATCTAATACTAACATGTTCCAACCGCCAAACTTCTATCCTAACCAACATAGTTCTCCCTGCCATTCTCAACTATCGCAGGTGTTTATTTTTCCAGTCTTTAGATGTCTTTTTATGGAATGTTCCATTGTATGACTTGTGAAATTTTTACTCAGGAGCCCATAATCCAGGACACATACCATGAGTCCATGCCAAGCAATAATCAGATGCGACAGGTAAAACACTTAGTTATGGGTTATTATTAAGGGATTATTATGGAGGAAAACTAATTTACAACGGTTTGTGTATATGGCTTGTAGGGGATGGATCTTGACGTTCAAAATCCTCATCCATCTTCTTTCTTGCTGTATGACCATAGATAACAGAAGCGCTGACTCTGCATAAGTTGAGCATAACCTATAAGAGGAGGTCATGGTTGAATGGTTTTCCTCTATTGGCAATGCTTATGCCAGTATTTTTTGCTGTACAGTAGGGATTGATCTAGTGAACATAGTCGTCCTTCTTTCTTTGTAAATAACCAAACATGCTTAAAATGATAATAGAATATAGATACACAACTTCTGGAATGGAATGATAAGGACTTCATTGGTTTGAGAAAATGTTTTCCGTTTCCTGTGTTGTCACTTTTAATTACAAAAGTTGTCTCTTATTTTCACTTTGTTTACTGTTTTCAAAGATTTTATACTCGAAAGAGTGAAAGCAACTTATTGTTTTCGTTGTTTCCTCTACAAATCTTTGAAAACAGGAAACAGAGTGAAACTTTTGCAATTTAAAAATGAAAACAAAATAAAAGTAAAAATATTTTCCAGCACCAAACAGGCCCTAACATGCAGCGACCTTTTTAATTTATCGTTTTGTTTCCTTACTTGAATTACTTATGTTCATCGATGCTGTGCTGCCGTTTTTATAAATAAAATAAATAATAATACAATTAAAGGATAGCTTGCCAACCTGAACAAGAAAGTCTTAAGTCTTATGGAAACCAAACCAACACTGTTGACCCAGTAGCTTAATCTACCCTGAGACACGGGTGTCGACCCGGTGCTCCCGAGTTTGATTCTCGCAGTGCACAAATTCGGTGTTGGCCAGTGCGAAATTTGATCTTAAGCATGAACAGAGATTAGTCTATCGTTGAAAGCGTTGGGACACTTCGTGGGTAGCCAGCGATAGTCCAAACCAAAAAAAAGTCTTATCGAGATCATAATGCTGATTTCTTGTGACTGTTGAGATATACTGCCTGGTGAGTTGCATCGGACAAGATTCTGAAAATTCTGGATGCATTTCTGTTTTAGAAGCATATGATACACCGTAAGATGATTCAATAATAGCCCCACATTAATTGTGGATTTGGATCATCCCACTTTAGCTTTGAATTAGAGACTTTGTTATTTCGCGAGACGTAAATTGGATTGTGGGACTATTTTTGTTTTTAAGAAATGATATTCCATTCGTTCATCGCCAAAAAGCCACATAAATTTTATTATTAATAGATTAGATGTACAAGACCATTACTCGTGATTGCACGGGGAAAGAAGTTTTGTGGAAAATAAGATCATGAGTTTGTTCAAAATACCACATTGTTGAGGCAAACAATATAGTTAAGTATGCTTGAAAGATGGTCATTAAATAAACCAATAAAATCAACAGATAGAAAATAGTTAGATTCACAATGATGTCTGTTAAGTAACAAAATCTGTTGCTGCTGCCATGCCATATTTGTGTCCATGCCTATTAACTATGTAGCTCACAGTCGGCCTCTTATTCACTGCGGTTAATATATCAAGTGGGTTTAGATTCCATCCCTATAATATAAACACATGCAATCTAAATCCCCAAACTCTGCTCTAAAACAACCTACGACCAAACACCACATGACCAAAACTTTTAGGGTTCTTGAACACCTCTTACAAAAATTACTAAGATGTCCTTTTGAACACTAATCCACCTCTTACAGAAATTACTAACACATGCAATCTAAAGCCCCAAACTCTACTCTAAAACAACCTACGACCAAACACCACATGACCTAAACTTTTAGGGTTCTTGAACACCCCTTACAAAAACTACTAAGATGTCCTTTTGACACTAATCCACCAATTGTAATACTAGATTAGCAATGAGTAAAATGTCTGCGATGATTAGCGGTGATCTCCACACCTGGCATAGTACAAAGCAACCTAAACTTTTAGGGTACTTGAACACCCCTTACAAAAACTACTAAGATGTCCTTTTGACACTAATCCACCAATTGTAATACTAGATTAGCAATGAGTAAAATGTCTGCGATGATTAGCGGTGATCTCCACACCTGGCATAGTACAAAGCCTCTAGAGCAGCCGCAAAGGGGATCCACATGACAGTAACGACCAGAAATATCCCCTATATTTGATGGACAATTGGTCAGGAGATGTTTTTTGCTCCATTTCTGATGAGCAACAAAGGCAGATTCACAAATATTGAATGAATTGTTGGCATGACTGCGGGAGAGTTTGGTGCCGCAGTCATGCCAGCAAAAGTGAGGAGAAAGCTGATGTAAGAAGCAAGTTTAGATTTGGCTGGAGCCTTGGTGCATCAGGCGGTTTGAGGGGAGGACGACCATCAAAAGAATTGAGAGGAAGACAAGAGTCTGGCGGTCTATAAGGAGGATGGGAAAACGTGAACAACAGAGGAGATGGAGAACCACCTCCACCACCCACTTGTGGCCATCGCCTATGAAGGTTGAGGGAATCTGGATCTCAAAAGTTGGAATATGTTTCAGCATGATTAAAAAGTAGAAGGTCAAATGGCGGCGCCTTAGCGCACTGAGAGGTGCGCTAGCGATACTAGGGAGGTGGCGGCGCCTTGGTGCATTGAGGTGAACCCCACAGTGTCTAGGGAGAACTTCTGCTTGTGGGACTGTTATTTGACACAATTTAATGGGGTGGGGTGGGGTGGGAGCTAAAGCCCTCGTTGGGTGAGGTCAAACTACTATTAGCTTATAATGATTAAGTCCATAATAGGTATTTGGTAATCTTATAAGTTGTATTTTAGTGAATAATATTCTTGCACTTAGAGATGTGAATACCAAAATCTGACAGTGAATCTTTATTCCCGTGAAAAGACTCTACAACTTGTTTGCAATCCAGTTCTGTGTGCATATTGTCTTGTACTTCCTCTCGAAGTCATTTCAATCCCTCCCAAAAAACACGTGATTATGCAACTTTTAGAGATGGAGAGTCATTATACCACATTGACTTAGCTTTCACCATATCACCTAGCGTATCTCTTCTACAACACCCCACGTCGAACCTATTCTGATACAAAGACCAGTGTTATCAGAACCGGTCCGGACCGGCCGGTCGGACCGGGACCCGGTGGTCTTCCCGGGCCGGGCAGCGTGCAGGACCGGATCTGCAGTTGGCCCGGTGATGACGTCATCGGACCGGTGAAAAACCGGGTCGGACCGGTGAAAAACCGGGTCGGACCGGTTGGTCCTCTTTTTTTTTTTTTTTTTTTAAAGATGAACCAATTATAAATTTTGCATGTTTTCACAAAAAAGGCTTGGGTGGGGTTCGAACCCCCTCCCTAGTATTCAACATTTCAACTTTTTAACCACTAAGCTATCTATTATTTGTTGATACTATCCCGCATTCATTAAATATAATCAATTCCGGATATGTTAATTTTTTTTGCACATTCTTTCATTAATAGTTTTGATTAAACACACATTTTTTTGACAAATTGATTCAAGTTCAACACTCATAAACATGTTAGTAAATGTATAATTATAAATAAAATTATAATAAAATTTCTATATTAATAAATGTATACTTTCTTAGTATATATTATAATTTTTTGAATTTATTTAATATAGACCGGGTCATGCCGGTCCGACTAGAGACCCCCGGTCCGACCCCGGGTCTAGTGACCCGGTGCCTTGACCGGGTCGATGGCCGGTCCGGGTCTGATAACACTGACAAAGACACTAACATCAATGTTGTATTTTAAAAAGGTTGTTGAAAGATTAAAAGCTAATTAACTCAAAAAGACTAATAGAAAGTATTCTACCAAAATATTAGTTAATGGACGCACTTTTTTCGGTTATAAATGTAGATGTAGACGAGTCATCCATGAGTGTGAAGTTGGTGTTTTTTTCATACAATATTGAGTCATCTTTTTTGGAAGTAAAAAGAAATACGGTGGGGGTGGGAAAGGCGCGTGAGGTTGAACTAGAATAAACAAAATTCCATGAGCAAATCCCCGACTCTCTATAACTAGAGAATCCAAATATTCCCATCCCAGTTCTTCAGCCACACCTCTTCTCACTTCACTTCTCTTCTCTTCACCTTAACTAACTCTAAACTCACTTCAATTCTTCTCACTCTTCCTCACCAAACCCATAACCAATGAGTTGAGCCATGGGCTTTCTCAGCCGACTCTTTGGCGCCAAAAAAACGGGTCCTCCCTCTAACGGTTCAGCTTCCAAATCAGACAAAGACAATAAGAAGAAAAGATGGAGCTTCGCTAAGCACACCATCAGGAACAAGTCACTCCCACTCCCACCACCACCACCCTCCTCCGCCCTCACCCACTTTGACCCCTCCAATTCCTTGGACGCCAACAAACATGCCATCGCCGTGGCAGCCGCTACTGCAGTCGTCGCTGAGGCAGCTCTCGCCGCCGCCCACGCTGCTGCCGAGGTAGTTAGACTGACAAGCAGCGGCGTACCGGGAAGTAGTACCAGAAGCAGGCGCGCGGCGCATGTATGCCAGCCGCGGTTGTCGGTGGAGACCGCCGTCGTTAAGATACAATCGGCTTTCCGTCGTTACTTGGTTAGTTAAAATTCTTTAATTTTGTTTTGTCTTCACAATTTACGATTATGTCCCTAGAATCATGGTCACATTTGTTTCCGAGGTTTGGTAGTTTTGTTTCGTTTTCCTGATTCATTTTTTTTCTAAAAGAAAAAACTCCATGGTCATAGTGTGTGAACTAATTTCAAATTGGGTCCTAACCAGTCGTTTAGCATTTGCCTTTTAAATTTGTTGACTTTCTGAGTTGTTTTTTTTTTCTTCCACTTCTGTCGTTGAAATTAATCAAATTTTCTCAGGAGACACATACTAGTCAAATATTATTCAAGAATGAGTTTTTTTGTTTAATTTAAAATTAGTGTACCTACAGAAGCAAGCTGTTCCGTGGAGATTGTTGTCGGTCCCCTACCAAGTTCCACCACCACACATCACACCAAATTTTGCTTGCTTCCTAAATATATAAATTTATTTGAAAAATTTATCTGATGCTATCACTTTTGGTTTTTTTGTTAAGGATGCATACCAATAAAAATTACTTGGACTTTTTCTTTTTTTTTTTGGTTAAAAAAAATTTAGAGGGAGAGACGCCCCAATGCAAGCGAGGGAAGACCTACTTGGACTTTTTCAATTAAACTCCCTTTTTTTCTCCCTACTAAATAATTAATTACCCATAAAATTTTCCTACCAGGAGTATTGTACATCCAACTCCATTTATACCAGCATAATATAAGCATTCATTGGATTTTGAATCAATTTTTTTGTTTATTTTTCATTAATATAAGCATTTTATTAATTTGTAAAGATTATATTCAAGTTAATTAAAATATGTGGATTTATGTCGTCACCGTCATCCCTATTTATAGTAGTAACATCCTGGAAAGTGTTTGTTTTATCTGTCGTCTGCTGACAATTTGCTTTATGTATATCAATCATTTCCTCATCATACCCAAACTAGAGATTCTTTTTATTTCTGCAAATTATTGTTACCTTTTTTTTGGTCAAAAAAAATTAAAGAACTATCGTGGCCTTATTAGGATATTTTTGTAAACAATTAATTAATTAATTTATTTAATAGGAGTAGCAATAGAGACATAGGAGTGGCAATATAGACTCCCATGGCTAAGGCGGAGGAGAAATTGGCCCACATGTTTGAGACGTGGGGAAGAAAAAATTACGGGTGGGTAACAACAATATTCAAGTTAAGAAAAATGTCCTTAATTAGAATTTGAGTGTGTGGAAATTCAAATTAGGAAAGTGAGACGTGTGTGTGAATAGAATAGGCAAGAGGAGCCCCACAAATTGGGTGAAATATGAGGTGAATTGTATAGTTAGTGCGAGGGCAAATTATAAACCTTATCAAACAAATCCGACCATAAATGTATACGTAAATTTTTTAATCTGTAATTCATAAAAGGAAATTAGGTGCTCTTACTAGGGACCCAGACAAAGAGTTATGATGGTTACCTTTACATGAGGCAAAGTAGAATGGCCCCCTCCCTCCACTGTACAGAAAACAACATCAAACGTTACTGGCCGTCTGACCCTGTGCCAAATGCCAACCCATCAACCACGGTTAAGGTAATGTCTACAAGTGTACTACTAGTAAGTTGTAGGGTTGCTATTTCTGATTTGTAATTACTAGCTAGGAGTAGGATAGGAGAGAGACGACCAAGTTGGTAAGCACTAATTTTGTTTTTAGCTGACTACGTACGTATGGGAGACTAGGACTACTACTTTTGATTAAGTCGTTTTCTTGGCCTTACCTATTCCAAAGTAAAAACCATTCCTTTGTGGAAAAAATAAGCTTTTCTACTTGCTTTTACTTAAACAGATTTCCAAACATCCACGTGAAAGAAGTACTTGTTAAGGTCACTAGCACACTATAATGAGCTTAACTTCTCTTAATTACCCTTTTTTTGCTGCTTATGTAAGCCATGTGGAAATTTAGCATATAAAGCTTGAATGAAGAAAAAGGATCATCAATATGGGATGGGATGGCTTTAAACCTTTATTTGTGATGATGGATGGCTCATAGTAATTGGGGGTGCTCATAGTAATTAGGGTGTTCAACAGCTCGGGTAAGTCTGAACCAACTCACAATAAGTGTTTTAGTTATTAGAGGAGAGGGGGGAGTAGCAGGGTTCAAACCCTGTACACCCATTTCATTCTGAGACAATGTACCATTATGACTTAATCAAATTGGATAATAACAATACAATAGGAAATATTTATTTGTGAATAACATTTTTGAATGAATTTGGAAGGCAAGGAGGGCGTTGAGAGCACTAAAAGCGTTGGTGAAGTTACAAGCACTGGTTAGGGGCCACATTGTGAGAAAGCAAACCGCAGATATGCTCAGGCGCATGCAAACAATGGTGCGGCTTCAAACCCAGGCACGTGCCAGTCGTGCGCACTTGTCAGATAATGTGCATTCTCACAGTCACAACTCTTCACATTACGACGCTGTAAGCAAACACAACAACTCTTTAATATCTTTTCCATTTTCTTCTCTCTCCAAAAATGACTTCCCAACTGTCACAGAGATATATATTTGTTGTAAAAACTGAGCCAGCTAAGATGGCGCTAGCTTAGGTTGGATTATTGGTAGCATTGAATAGTGAATTATTATTATTATTATAACTATAACTCAACAAAGAATTGTAGATATATGTTCATTAACTTGTACCATTTTCTTTTTTTAATTCATACTTAATTGCAGGTCCCAGAAGAGTATGAGCACCCACTTCGTGCCTACGGTACAAAATTGGATTTGGATGGATCTTCTATCTTGAAGGTACACTATTCTTTGCCATATAAACAGGATTTGTGTCTCTCTTAATTATTGAGTAATCAATCGTTGTTATCCTGAATTTGTTAGACATTGCCACTATAATTTTGGAATGTATCAAAATTACTAAATTTTTTCCTTTCTAATTAAACATGCAGAGGTGCAGTTCCAATGCAAATTTTAGGAACAGAGAGTCAGAGAGAGCACGGTTTGGTTCAAAATGGTTAGACCATTGGAGGGAAGAGAAGGCTCTTAGCCAAACCGGAGATGCTTTGTTGAAGAATGCACATTTCAATGATGAAAAAAGTGACAAGATTCTGGAAGTAGATACTTGGAAGCCGCAATTCAACTCCCACCATAGTAGCAACTCCTTTCATACAGCAAATCATTATTCAAGTTCTAGATCATAATAGTGAGAACTCTATGGTATATGAGTCTCCATCGAAACGTTCAACAAAGGGTACTGTACCAATAAGCTCATTAATGAAGTTAACTTCACGCACTGCTGATAATAGTCCACAAGCATTATCTGCTTCTTATAGAATTGGAAATGGTGCAAGGAGAGGTCCTTTGACGCCTACCGGGAGTGAGTGTTTGTGGGGTTACTTGAGTGGATATTCAGGTTACCCCAATTACATGGCAACTACTGAATCTTCTAAAGCTAAGGTTAGATCACAGAGTGTACCAAGACAAAGGGTGGAGTTTGATAGATATGGTTCAAGTAGGAAGGCTTTTCAGGGTGTTTGGGAAGTGGGGCTGGGGCCTAATTCAGACTGGGATTCTGATTCAAAGGGTAAAGTCTCACCTGCAGCTTCTAGCCGTTTGACTAGAATTGGGAGTACTTATGTAAGGTGACATTGCTAATTGCTAATTCCTAATTGCTTGTGTTGTGTTTGTGTTTGTGTATGAAGATCAGACAATTACCACTTTTTCCAACAAAAAAAAAAATAGCAGATGTTTTTCATCTTGGTTGGTTTTTTTTTCTTTTCTTCTTATGTGTGGTAGCAGATGTACTTAGTGCTTTGTCCATACACGATCAAAATTCACATGGTTGAAGTTAAGGTGTGTTGATTTGTAAATTATGACTTGGTTTAACTGTTTTGCTTAGTGGAATGCGCATGGCTTGAATCATGACTCTGTAGTCTTTTGTCCATATAAATATTTTTGATTTCAACAAAAGACCTTACGTACGTGGAGATAACACAACTATTTAGAGAAGGTCTGTTTCATACACGCTATGATTTGTCTTTCTTTATAGTTTAGCCTTTCGGTGGTCCATTAGCATGAGAAGAGGACAAAATAATTTATACAAAAAGCGACACATGACAGCATTAATTAGCCACCTTCCTTCCCTTGTGTTGTTCTCTTATAGTTTTTGTTTTTCTTGAGATTAATTACGTGTGAGAAACTGTGGCCTTGGATGCTCACTACCACTACCACCACAGTCCATCTAGTCAATATCAAGTAATTATATATGAAGCTGGCTGTGAGAATAATGTAGAAATGGCAGTTCCTCTCATCTAGTTTTGGCCCACACTAATCCCACTGAGACATCTTATTTCTCTTTTTGTGAATAACTTTGTATCAAATGACAACTTAAAATGCACTTTTCTTTTACTGCTTTTGTAAAGTATGATGGCTAGCTACCCTTTCATTATGCCAAAATCATTAGCTTTTTATTAATCATGTAAAAGTCTAAAAGCAGTTTATTTATTTGAATCACTTTGAATTCAACTGTTAAACTAATAGTTCCACTAGCGTACGTATTTCTTCTGCGTTACAGTAAAAGAAACGTAACAGTTTTGTGTTATACGGTTGGGCATTTGTAATAATGAGCTAGCTGAATTGGTTTTACCTGGACATATATATAGTACCCGGAGAAAGAGCAGGACCAATGCAGAGGACATGAACATTAAAATACTATTATTTGAGGTCTGGCATATCCATGGCTGTGGGTCCATTCTTTAAAATCTTCATCATGAATATTGAATAGCTTAATTACTTGATGGAGGCACAACATGGAGGATAGGAGAGACCTTAGTTGACAGATCCCACAACCACCTAACAGATCAATATAACACAGTCATTTGCTGTGGGGAATAGCACAGCAGTGTACTGATAAATGGTATTGAAATTGTTCCATATGAGGTAGAGAAATAATGTGTACGTGACACAATGAATGTGGGGGTATTTATAGGTGTTGACTGGGTCGGGCATGCTGTGGCGCGTAAAAGAGAGAGTGAGATCCGGGCTGTTGAATACAGGCGCGCGATCTCTACCGTTGCTAAGCCTGGACGCACGGATCGTAAGCATGGCCTAGCGGAAGACGCCTTGACCGAAGTGCTAGGCTCGAATCCGGATTGAGGGACTCAGTCCGGAACATAATTATATTTTTATTAGAACTAGGCTACTACATATGCATTTGTACAGGGTCAAGTTCGTTACTAGAACAAAATTGTTTTTTAAGAATGATGTTAAATTCCTACCCCCAATAATATTTAGATTATGTTTTTCATTAAGAAAATTCACATTGTAATATATTTTTGAACTTTCTATTGATTTCTGGTTTACGGTGAAACAATAATCTCAAAATTAATTTTACAGTAAAGTAAAATAAAAGGTATACACCATGTCTAAATAGAACAATATAACACAGTAATTTGCTGTGGGGCATAGCATAGCACTGTACAGATAAATGGTATTGGAATATGTTTTTATTAAGAATTAAGAATCAAGGAGAAATACAATGAGTTCGTTATTGGCATTAACACTACAATGAGAATGAGGCCAAGCCCATAAGACCTTGAAGGGATAGGGAGGTTTACAAATTACAGTCTGCAGTAGGATCAATTGTGAAGCCCAAAGAGATACCACATAAACCTGGCAAGGTACCAATAGCTGTGGCATTTGGTTTATAAGTTTCAATAAGGCCCATTAAGCATCTACAAACAGAATGCCTATTATCACCAGAGTTAGCAATTATACTCAAGCCAGACATGGCATCACAGCAAGGGGACCCTGGAATGGGGTCTGGGGAACCATAGGTGATGAAGACGGAGCATGCTGCAAATAGTTGAGAAACTGTGGAACATTCTATGTATGCAAATACAAATGGGGCTGAGGATAGCAACATCACAATCCCAATTATTTTCATTGCCTTGTACCTTCCCATTGTACAAAGTTCCATCACAATATGCTTCTTCTAAAGACGAAAAGATAATTCTCTTCCTTTTGTCTTTTTATTTGTCTTCCCTTAAAAAGTAGCATCTCCTTCAAAACATTATAAAATTATATAAGAGGAAAATGCTGGGTTGGTGTGCAATGTGGAACTCGTGGATTTACATACATGAAATTTAAATGAACTTCGAGTTCGAGGTGACTGTGCATGATGCAACTATTTCAGAAGATAGATTAGAATATGCCATTTGTTTCGTATTTAGTGTATTGAATCGTTTTAAGAATCATCAACGGTTTCGTGGTGTAGTTGGTTATCACGTCAGTCTAACACACTGAAGGTCTCCGGTTCGAGTCCGGGCGAAGCCATCTCCAAAGCTTTTTTCTTTCTTTTTGGAGACAGGAAGAGTGGGTGATGTTTTAAGGAATGAGCAATGACTCTGGTGAGGTGTCCGGATCAGTTGCTTTCCTACCTAATTTGTTTCTTCTCTGATAAATCATCGGCCCTAGTATATTCACTATTCAGCCCTTTATTCTCATCGATTAATTTTCCTCTTCTTTTTCTTGTAAGACATTTTATATTTGTCCTTGTTTTTCAAATTCAATATGCTTATAGTCACTTATCATCGGCCCTAGTATATTCACTATTCAGCCCTTTATTCTCATCGATTAATTTTCCTCTTATTTTTCTTGTAAGACATTTATATTTGTCCTTGTTTTTCAAATTCAATATGCTTATAGTCACTTTTTTTAGTGAGGTAAAAAATGTTATATAGTATTTTCAAAAACAAAAAAATTACAAGTTTTTACTAAATAGATAATTTCATGATAATTTTTTTTCTAAAAGATCTAATTTTCTATATAAAATTACAATGCTAAAAGTAAAAAAATTATTATCATATCAATCTCTCTCGATCTCTTGTGAATTTTAACCGCTATAAAAAAATTATCCAGTTTGGAAACTATCTATTTTTTAGAGCAAAGTAAAATTTTATTGGTATTACTAATTAAAATAATTTATCAAGTGAGACAATTGCCCACAGTATGCTTTGCCTTAAATCCATCCAGCTTGTAGTACCAAGATAAATAATCAATTTTGGATGATTTGCCATTTCCTTCAAAATAAGTAAATTACTAATCCTAATAAATATTTAACCCCATCTTATGTCTAGGAAAAATGAACCATTGAACCATGACTAATTCGAAGTTTAGTTGAGAGCTAAAGTCGAGTTTCAAGTTATTTTATCGCTAGTGATTGAACTCGCGTACTTGCTAAACTCATTCCTCTAAGGAGAGTACATAAAGCAGATGGATCCGCTAAACTCATTCCACTAAGGAGAGTACATCAACCAGTTGGATCCGGCACTAGAATTTGATTCCTAACACCTTAATTGGATAGAATTCATGAATATACGTAAGTTTGAAGCCCATATGACTTGGGTAGACATTAGAATACAAATGGACAATAAGTAAGCCAGAAAGAATACAAGATGGAAAAGGAACTCATATACAAATAAATTTCATTATATATGTTATGTATTTTTTTATAATAAAAAAATAAGGAACTAAATATAACTCCACAAAGACAGACCGATTAGTAAAAATCAAACAAACAAACAAAGACAGATGTGAAACCGGTTTCTAAGAGCTATTGGCTATACATACGAGAAAAGAAATTCCTAGTGATAAGCATAAGCCATGGTTCAAGTGTCATTCATTCATTGTTGCATTTCCATTTAGAAGTTGGCACACATGTTAGGTAATGACACCAATTGCAGTGATCATTCCCATTCTCACCCTTGAACAGCATCACCAAAGCAATCGATAATCTGCCATTAAACAAAGATAAACTAGCTTTAATCTCAAAAAAAAAAAGATAAACTAGCTTAATTTCCACTATAGCTAAGAACAGCTAGCCCATAAAAAGGCCAAAAAAAGAGTTCATAAACTTTAATTGATGAATAAAGAGATACCAAATTAACATAATCTGATAATCAGATACCAATTTACTGATAATAGGATCTTACCCAACAATTAAGAGAATTAAAGAGACAATCCATAGAACATATTGGTAAGACTTGTATTTTGACTTGAGGTGAACACCAGCAGGAAGACGCCGCTGCTCTAGCCATCCATACTGAGGACGAGGCAGTAGAATGAAACCAAGGAGAAGTCCTACCACAAATCCTCCAATATGAGCAAAATTGTCAACGTGTGGCAAAATTCCAATGGCTAGGTTGATGACTATGATAACCAGAAGGGTGATCAAAGCCATTGCCTACACAAAGGCAGAAAAGAGAGAAATTAACTCTACCAAATACCAATACTAATACTAATATATACAGAGAAAAGTATTAACCAAAAATAATTAAAACATGTGAAACTAGAGGGGGGATTAATTTGGTATACTCACTTTATTAGAGTATATAGTCCAGTTTGTGAAGAGTTCAGAGAGCATTGCTCCAAGGAGTCCAAAAAGAGCACCAGAAGCACCAACTGAGATGTTGTTTCTAATAAAAAGAGAGGACAGTACACTCCCACCAAATCCAGCTAACAGGTATATCAGTCCAATCCTCACTGCCAATGCCATATGTTTGACACATAAAAAGGTGAGGTCATGACCAATTATTCATATAATTGAAGATCAAGACCACATTCACAGTAAATTAATGTAAGTGATAATGCAATAACAAGAAGATATGATTACAATAGAAGGAAGGAAGAAAAAGAAAACATACGAAAGCCGAATTGTTGTTCAAGGCGAATGCCGATGAAGACGAGGCTCAACATGTTTGCAAACAAGTGAATGAGTCCAGCATGTAACCAAATGCAAGAAACAAGTCTCCATCCTTGATGGTGGTTCACAACATTATCCCACCGTAGAGCTCCCATCTTGGTTAATCTGCAAAAGTCAACAACTTTCCTTCAAAATCATATAACAGTTCACTTAATTCAGCAAGTTTCCAAGAAGCTAAAAACAAACACAGCATAAGTAAACTAGAGGCGGTTGCGGTTCCATTCATGTAGAAAGTGAATCATCATCATCAATCATCAATAAAAGCAATACCAAGAAATTAAACCAAACAAAACACCAAATACCCTAAATTAAAACAACAAACTAATTAATTGAATTGATATGTCTTACGTTGAGGAAGAGGGGCCAAGTAGTGGATTTTCTTGCAGAGGTTGAAAGGAGAACCTGCGAAGAAACTTGGCGACGCAATCACTATTGTTGTTGGGACAATTGTTGATGGCCATGGCGACAACGAAAACAACAATATTAGCAAGGACAAAGACAGGTACAAGCCATGATGTCGAATGAATCTCAGAATCATAAACATGGGAAGTTGGAGGAGCAGAGTAGGTCTCTGGTCTAGTATTCTTAGTCGCACCACTTTCAAGATCTCTTCTAGCCATAATTTCTCCCTTTCTCTCACACGATGTTATTGTGAAATGAAAACGGTGTTTGCCTTGTTGCAAAGGAATGGAAGAGGTGAAGTTGGTAAAAGGGGGGGTTTAAATGGAAGAGAAGGTAGAACACAAAGTAGTGGGGTCACCCATTTCTATTTCACTATCTGTCGTGCTACTAACTGCCGCACTTGGGGTTGAGGTTATTATTAAGTTAAGAAACCAAATGCAACAAACAAACTTTGAAATCAAACATTTGCGAAGCGACCCGCGATAGAGATAGCTATTGTATCTCACGTGATTTTGCACGTGTACGTTTGTATTCACTGATGACGTGTTTGGTTTTGATTGGGTCATTTGGCTGGGTGGTGTGGTGGCACAAGCACTGGATTGTTTCCCGGGCACGCGGTGTTTCGCTTTCGTTACTAGATAAACTTACCTGGAAGGTTCGGTTTTGTACTTTGGAATGGATGAGTTTAATCTTTTAAGCTATGCGGCTATGCTTGTGTCGGTTTACGCCATTCACCCGCGTAGGTTGCTTACTATTTTTGAGAAAAATGTTCTCTAGTGAGTGATAAATGGGACACAGAAAATTAGAACAAAGGTGGAACGAGTATGAACAAAGTCAAGAATGATGGTTCCTCACGATTCTTCTATTTTCAGCAGACTCCCTTAAATTATTGCAAAATCAAGTGTAAACGTGTTAAATGCAGTTGGAAATTGGGAGCTGGTAGAGATGTAATAGGCACCTTGCTATGCTATTTTTGGGTAAACTCGGGTATCCACCGCACGGACAGCAATGACTAATCCTTCGCTCATTTGAGGTGCCTCGAGGGGCAGGACAGCTGGCCCAAAGCTTTAACATTGCTCTGTACCCAAGACTAGAGTCGTCAATTTGGCCCACGTGGGCCAGCCCAGCCCCAACCCCACATGGTCCTAGGGCCAAAAGGCCCATGAGCCCAAAAGCCCACATTTTAAAAGCTCATAGGGGCCCCAAGCCCCGTAAAGCCCCAGTGGGCCAAGGCCAGCCCAAAGCCCTTAATATTCTATTTTTATAATGAAACTAAAAAATTACCCACGGACCTATGTGGGCTTCGGCCTAGGCCAGCCCATGGTCCTTCATCAATCTTAAAAACTAAAATGTTAGTTGTGTTTTGACTGTTTTCTTTTTAAGTAGTGTGTCATTTTTTTTTAATTGTAAAATTTATCATTTTTAATTAGCACTATGAATAAAGTAGGATGGGCCAAAAAGTCCGCGTAGGAGTGGGCTTGGCATTTAAAGTTGTAACAACAATTTTAATTTGGGAATTTTGGCCCAGCCCAAAAATCCCGAGCCAGGTGCAGGTCGGGTAGCTCATTTTGACACCTCTAAATTTGGCCCAACCCAAAAGGGCCGAGCCCAGTGCGGGTCGGGTAGCTCATTTAGACATCCCTAAATTTGGCCCATATGGGCTAGCCCAATTCAGCCCATGGGCCCTTAAATTTTTTTTAACAAAAAATTGAAAATTAAATGTTGAAAACTAATAATATATATTTTTGGCTAAATTATAGTTTTGGTCCCCCTATTTTCAAAAATTCAGACATTTGGTCCCCCTATTTTAAAACTCAGACATTTGGTCCCCCAATTTTAAAAAATCAAATACATTTAGTCCAAAGAGGGACCAAATGTCTTTGATTTTTTAAAATTGGGGGACCAAATGTCTTTGATTTTTTAAAATTGAGGGACCAAATGTCTTTGATTATTAGCCATAAAAAACTGAAAATTCCTCTTGGGACTAAATGTCTTTGATTTTTTAAAATAGGGGGACCAAATGTCTGAGTTTTAAAATAGGGGGACCAAATGTCTGAATTTTTAAAAATAGGGGGACCAAAACTATAATTTAGCCTATATTTTTAAAGTATATTGTCATGATTTTAAAATATTATCAAATGTTACATCACCAAAAAAAAACATTATCAAATTTTAGCATATATAAAAATAGTGATTAAAAAAAGCATATGAAAATGATTTTAAAATAAAATAAAAACAGTTTCTTATATAATAAAAGTTGCTATAATAATTTTGCCCTTTTTTTATTGTTAAAGAACAAGAAAAAGAGAAAGCAGGGAAAAACCATCACTATGCACAACAAATTACGTTCAAGTTGCAGTGGCCTTTTTTTTTATTCTAGCTTGACAATTTAAAGCAACGCCGAATGTGGAACAAGTGACAGCAATACTCATATGTTTTTCAAAATTATGACGCGTTAAAAGAGAAGGGGGCTGACCCACAAAGCCCTTGCCCCAGTCCCATAAAATTATTAAGTGTGTGGGTTGGGGCTGACCATAGCCCACACAAGAGGGGGCCTTGAGTCAGGTGGGTTTAGGAGGGGGCTTTGTGGTATGGGCTGTGGGCCATGGGCCATTTTGACAGCTCTACCCAAGGCGGGGATCGCACCTTGGTATATTTTAGTTCATCCTCATATATGCGTTTAAAAAAAAATTGTGGGTTGGCTCAATTGGTAAAGAGTTGACTCATAACTCACAAGCGTGTAGGTTCAACTTTCGCTGTGAGATTGTAAACAAAAAAAATAATAATAATCGTCGTGAGTGTTCTTACTATAGCCCCACATTTGTGTAGGCAATAATTTTAGTGTCTATTTCATACCCTCTAGACAGCTAATTAGTGTCTGTGTTTGCTTCCGTTAACTATGAAAATAATATTATATATATTCAAAATATTAGTAATTAAATATAATTTTTAATGGAGAAAGCATCTTTTTAATTTGTAATATTAGTGAGACACACACACTAAATAAAAGTATTCAAAAAATAATATTATATATATATATATTAAAAGTATTAGTAATTAAATATAATTTTTAATGGAGAAATCAATTTTTTTTAAATTGCAATATTAGTGAGACACACACACTTCTTCTTCACACACACACCCACACACGCGCGCACACACAAACACACACACACACACACAACAAGTAGGGGTTCCAAACTTCCAATTCTCTCCTCTTTTCTCTTCCTCCCCTTTATCTCCATCTCAAGTTGAAAAATTAGGGTTGTAGGTTCCAATTCTCACTCTTTTGAATGGTGTGTTAAGGACATTGATTAAGGTCGGGGTTTGAACTCCCCTCTAATTAACAAAAAGAAATACTAATTACTACCATTTGTAATTCAAAAAAACGTGTTTCTATCTATCGTGTTTTATCTAATTGTCTGCAATAGTAAGAATTACAATGTAACTATAACTGGAATTCATAAGACTAAAGTAAATATGCTTTCAAAGTCTTATTATTGCTTCTTTTGGAGATATTGGCCGAAATACGACCTTTACATGCTTTTTTTGGAACATTGGAGACATAACTAGTTTGTAGAGGAAGCTTCCTTTTGCAATACTGTCAATGTAAATTTTCAATGTTGGGATGAAAAGTCGAGGAAGAGAAAAGAGGAGAGAGACCGAGGGAGGAGAGAGAGAGAGATGGACAGTGAGGAGAGAGAGGTTGCAGTAGTGGTGATGCTGGTGCGATGGAGGGAGGGGGAGAGAGTGGTGGTAGTGGAGATTGGAGATGAATGTGAAGCTTTTTTTTGGGTCCTTCATTTTTTTTAGTCACTAATGTCAACTAACCAAGTCACGTCACATATTAACGACCAGTGTGGCATCCGTTAGCATTAGTGGACAGAAAGTAGGGAAAAAAAAACCACCTTGACACAAATTTGAAGCATAATGAACCAAAGCGAAGGAAAAAATACATAAACAACCAAAATGAAATTTGGTGAAACATAAAAGACCGCATGTGCATTTTAGCCGAGAAATAATGAACGGGTACAACTAATAAATATGGACAAATTTTGAGAAGAAACTATAAAATAGAGAAATTGGCAAATATAAGTTAGTAAAAAGTATATTTTCCTAACAAATAAATTTATTATGTAGATATTTTCAAAGCATTTTTATTTAGGTTAAAATCCTCCTTTTGGTGGAAAATGCACCCTACTAACTTACAATTTACATGTATCCTCTAATATATTCTCACTCATCTTATTTTCTTCTTTTTTTACTTTTTTCTCTACAAAATACAAAAAAGTTTAAACAAAGCAAAATTAGAGAATTCATTTTTTTTATTTACTATATTTGTCAATACCAAGACCAATTTTGAATTGTGAAAGAGTAATATTTTACATCTTCCATTCACTTAAAATTAAATGCAGGAAAAACAATCGAATACTCTCTCTCTTTTGATTTTTTTTTTTTTGAGATTAAAACTGTGGAGGGGGATCTTCACAGCCCCGGCGAGTAAGCGCGGCAATTGGTCATCTCACCTCCCCAAAGAAATACTTTTCGTGAGAATCGAACCCGGGAGCAAACCGAGTCGACCCTTACGGACCATAGCCCGCTCACCACTAGGCCAAATCCATTGGGTTTCTCTTTTGATTTTATTGATGAACAAAAATATCTATCTACTTTTCATGTTACTAAATATAATAGGTCAATATTCTTTTTAGTTAATTTATTCAAATTATTTCTATAAATTACTTTTTTTTTCAAAAATTTTAATATTTTTAAAAATAATTTAGGTTTTTACCTTTACTTTTTTATAGATTTTATTACTTTCTTAAATGATGTGTCCATCACCATTTGTTTATAAAGGAAATAATAACTAACAAATGACTACTACCGCGTCAGAAAAAAGAAATGTTTAAATATGTTTTTCTTCCCTGCAAATATAGTCATTTTTTAAATAAGTTCCTACAAAATTTTTTTTGCCTAATATTCATGAATTAAGGTATCCAGTGGTTGTGGGAGCACATATCACTAAGGTGTTACAAGTTCAAACCCCATGTCTACCAAAATTGTTATTTTTTTTAGTAACACGCTATATTCCACATTGCCAACTTATATTTAAAAAAATTAGAAATAAAAAAATGACACATTGGCACTCCGTTTGCCACCCCAACATTTTTTCAACGTTTGGTTAACCAAAAAAAAGGCATTTTTAAAAATGAGTTAATTTTATAGGGACGTATTTTAAAATAAAAATTGCAAAGAAGACGACAAACATATTTAAACCAAAAATAAATTAACAAATGTATACTTTCCTTTCCAGCTTCCAATCAGAAGTGGAGAACGACAGATGAGAAACGTAGGATTGTGGAATCCGATAACAGCTGGAGCGTGTGCCGTTTGATGCAACATGGCACCATACTACACCTATGCGTGTACGCCAGATTCTTATCATCTCCCATCGCTGGGTCCACGTGGCCTCTATACATATTTGTTTGTTTTTTTTTACAAGGTTCTCTATATTTGTTGGCTTCCCTCTAACTTTTGTTTTTATACAAAGTGGAGATTCTGTGTTTGGATTCGAATAACCATGGCAAAATCTCTATCTAGTCTAACAATGTTGGAGATGCACCGGGGAAAAACAGGGGTGTCCAATAGTAATATAACATTTTTTTTGAAAATTAATATAACAACATTGGAATTGAAGCATTGGAGAGAAATATGAATGATCCAACATCTTGTTTTAGAGTCACATCAGGAGAATGCCCGTACGTTGCATGGGTTATTCTTACAATTTTTTAAAAAAATTATGAAACTTTTGTATGAAAATATATAATTTGTTAACATAAATTATGTATATTTAAAAATAGTATTATATAAATATATTATTGCATTTATTATATTAAATCATTATTTACGTTACACAATATTTTTATATAATGTATAAATTTTTAAAATAAGTAATTGCCAATATTTTTTAAGAGGTAAGCTGTTGAATATAAAATTTTACTAAAGTTTAATGAATTTTATAAGTTTTGTTTAATAATTTTTTATTAAACAATTTGTAAATATATTTTCATGTCAGTTTCTACAGGAATATAGTGTTGTTTCATCTAATTTTTCATTGTATTTAGTAATTTATGGCAAAAAAACATATATATCATAGAAAACAAAAAGTTATTGAATTATTTTCTTTCACTGGATTTCATCATCAAATAATAATTTATAAAATGAAACTAAAATAAAAAACTAGAATCAAAGAAATTTAATTTAAATGAAATTTAGATTAAATACATCTATTATTTATTTTTAATTTTCGTAATGATACGAAAAAAATTGGAAAAAAGTATGAAATTCATAATATAAAAAGAAATAATACTTTTAAAATAATGAAAATATTTTTTGATATAGCGTATAATCTAAATATTACATCAAGAACATACAATACTTTCCTTGTAGAAAAACATTTTTTTCGGAAATATGTCAAGCAAATGTTACTCAATGTTTTGTTTACTTGTAAACCCAAAGGATTGTTTATTTCATGGAAGTTGAAGGATAAAAATCTTAATGAGAGTAATTGAAGATGAAAAAATAACGCAAGTTTTTTTTACCTAACATATAGTCTAAATAAACATGAAGTCAATAATAAATAATATTTTATTTGTTTAGTAACTAAAATGATGGCTCAAAATGTGGAATTAGATAATAAATAACTATATTGCATTAAGAAAATGAGCATAGTATATTAACAAAATTTGTTTGAAAGACTTGCATATACAATGTGTCTCTCGCATTTTCCTTACTTTTATAATGATCTTTTCTTTTTCTTCTTCCAAATTTCAGTTACGGCCTCTAAATATTATTATTACATTAAGTTTGGGAAGTTTTTGACGTACATGAATTATTTTGATAGAATAGAATATTAGGAATAGCATATTCTGTCATTATTGCATATAATTAGTCATAATTATATATATTCTGTCATTATTGCATATATTTAGTCATAATTGTATAGTTGACTGACCGTTACAAAATCCTTGTATATATTCTATTCAGATTAATGAGAATAGTCACGCATTCCATTATCTTACAAGTTTTGTTGGTCTTACGTCTAGTCTCTGGCACGGTCGCCTTGGTCACCCTGGCGCCCATGTTTTCAATTCTCTTCGCAATAATAAATTCATCTGTTGTGAACCTTTTAATCCTTCTGTTATTTGTGACTCTTGTGTTTTAGGCAAGCAAGTTAAATTGCCATTTCTTAATTCTCAAACAATAACTTTGATGCCTTTCGATATTTTACATAGTGATTTGTGGACTTCTCCCGTTTTGAGTTCTGCTGGTCATAAATATTATGTTCTTTTCTTGGATGATTTTACAAATTTCTTGTGGACTTTTCCTATTAGCAGAAAATCTCAAGTTTTTGAAATGTTCCAGTCACTTACTAATCTTATTCAAACACAATTCTCACTAAGCGTCAAATCCTTTCAATGTGACAATGGCGGTGAATATAATAATGAGCTATTCCAACAATATTGCGCAAACCATGGTCTTGTTTTTCGCTTCTCTTGTCCTCACACATCCTCACAAAATGGGAAAGCAGAACGAAAAATAAGAACCATTAATAATATGATGCGCGCCATGCTAGCTCATTCTTCTGTTCCCCATTCTTTTTGGCATCATGCTCTTCACATGGCAACTTACTTGCTAAATATTCTTCCCTGCAAAACACTTCAAGATAAGTCACCTACACAACTCCTATACCATCGTGACCCCACCTACACACACTTACGAGTTTTTGGTTGCTTGTGTTATCCGTTGTTCCCGTCGCCTACAATCCACAAATTACAACCACGCTCTACACCATGTGTCTTTTTGGGTTATCCTTCTAATCATAGAGGATACAAATGTTTTGATTTGTCAAACAGAAAACTAATAATTTCGAGGCATGTTATCTTTGATGAAACCCAATTTCCCTTCACCAAGATACACTCACCCTCACCCCACTCTTATCACTTCCTCAACGATGACCCACACCCCTATCTTATACACCAGTGGCAAAATCAAACACCCCCACCAGCCACACATAACCAATCACCACCACCAACCATCACGGACCAGCCATCCTCATCAACAAACCAACAATCAGCGCCACCTACCTCTCCAGTCAATCCACCCACTACAATCCCGACTAACTCACCCCCACCAATACAACCACCACCCACACGTACTATCACCACCCGTAGTATGAAAGGCATTACCAAACCCCGTAAACTATTCAACTTATCAATTTCTCACTCAAACCACCCCATCTCTCCCTTACCCAAAAATCACAAACTAGCCCTATCAGACCCCAATTGGACATCCGCAATGAAATCTGAATTTGATGCTCTTATTAGAAATAAGACGTGGGATTTAGTTCCTCGTCCTTGTGATGCCAATCTTATTCGATGCATGTGGATTTTCAAACATAAGAAAAATTCTGACGGCTCTTTTAAGCGCTATAAGGCTCGCCTTGTTTGTGATGGCAGGTCACAGGTTGCAGGTGTGGATTGTGATGAGACTTTCAGCCCGGTGGTCAAACCAGCTACTATTAGAACAGTACTCACCATTGCTCTTTCTAAATCCTGGCCCATTCACCAACTGGATGTCCAGAACGCATTTCTACATGGTGACCTTCATGAGACTGTTTATATGCATCAACCATTGGGTTTCCGTGATCCTCTTCATCCAGATTATGTTTGTCGCCTGAAGAAATCTCTCTATGGTCTCAAGCAAGCACCCAGAGCATGGTACCAACGCTTTGCTGACTATGTTACTACCATTGGGTTTCGACATAGCACATCAGACCATTCTCTCTTCATATATCGACAACAATCTGACATGGCATACATTCTCCTCTATGTGGACGACATCATCCTCATTACTTCTACTCATGTGCTTCGCAAATCAATTATGTCATTATTGGCTACTGAGTTTGCAATGAAAGATCTTGGTCCGTTGAGTTACTTTCTGGGTATCGCCGTCTCTCGCCACCCGGGCGGCCTATTTCTCAGTCAAAGCACTTATGCTTCCGAAATCCTTGAACGTGCCGGCATGACGTCCTGCAAACCGACTGCCACACCTGTCGACACCAAACAGAAACTCAGCACGTCATCAGGCACTGCTTATGAGGATCCCTCTCTCTATCGCAGTCTTGCAGGAGCTTTACAGTATCTCACTTTCACTAGACCTGACATCTCATATGCGGTTCAGCAAGTCTGTCTCCACATGCATGCACCCAAGACAGAACATATGCTGGCTCTCAAACGCATCCTTCGGTATGTCCAGGGCACCATGCACTTTGGTCTTCATATATCTCCATCCCCCATCACGAAACTCATCTCCTACACTGACGCTGATTGGGGTGGATGCCCTGACACCCGACGCTCCACATCTGGGTACTGTGTTTTTCTAGGTGACAACCTTATATCGTGGTCTTCCAAAAGACAGCCCACTCTCTCTCGTTCCAGTGCAGAAGCCGAATACAGAGGTGTTGCTAATGTTGTATCCGAGTCATGTTGGCTTCGTAATCTCTTACTGGAACTCCATTTTCCTATTCCTCAGGCCACTTTGGTGTATTGCGACAATGTCAGTGCCATTTATCTCTCTGGCAATCCTGTACAACATCAGCGCACCAAGCACATTGAAATGGACATTCACTTTGTACGGGAAAAGGTAGCTCGTGGTCAGGCACGCGTACTTCATGTTCCATCTCGACATCAGATTGCAGATATCTTCACCAAAGGCCTTCCTCGCATCCTCTTCGATGATTTCCGGACCAGTCTCAGCGTCCGTGAACCTCCCGCTTCGACTGCGGGGGTGTGATAGAATAGAATATTAGGAATAGCATATTCTGTCATTATTGCATATAATTAGTCATAATTATATATATTCTGTCATTATTGCATATATTTAGTCATAATTGTATAGTTGACTGACCGTTACAAAATCCTTGTATATATTCTATTCAGATTAATGAGAATAGTCACGCATTCCATTATCTTACATATTTTTTTTTGGGTAAACTCGGGTATCCACCGCACGGATAGCAGTGACTAATCCCTCACTCATTGTAGGTGCCTCGAGGGGCAGGACAGCTGGCCCAGAGTTTTAACGCTGCTTCATACCCAATGCGGGGATCGAACCCCCGACCCTTGGTTAAGGGAGATTCAGCCCCAACCGCTGAACCTCACGCTCTGGGTTTGATGTACATGAATTTTAATAAAGGAAGCTAATGAATTTGTACGATAAAACATAAATCATAGAAAATAGAAAGTCACTATTCTTTACTTCTTCACAAATTAATAAATAATAAATACCAATTATAGCAACAATTGAATTTCAATATAAAAGTGAAAATAAAGAGTATAGACATATTTAACATAAAACTTAGAAAGAGATAACAATCAAAAATCGATTCCTTATTTTTATTGTTTGTAATGATATGACAAAAGGATAGTAAAAATAATGGTACTATTCACAATATAAAAAAATATTTTTAATATAATTTTTTTTTGAAACAACGTATAATCTAAGTAAGCTTCAATTAAGAGTAAAAATGTAATATTTGTAAAAAAATTAAAACATAAATCTGAAACTTTATTTGTTGTTTTTACTTGAAATACTATTTCATATTTTTACTTTTTTAACAATTTTTTTACCTAACGATCTTAGGTGGGATTTTGTAAAGAATAACTTTAATTTAATACTATACGAAATCATTTTAGTTTTAAAGGACCGTTTTACTTCACACTACTAGAAAAACAGTTTTTAGCGTCGACTAAAAGTCCACGCTAACAGGCCAAAAGCGGACGCTAACAGTGATTTAGCGTCGGAGTAGCGTCGGCCACGTGTCGAGGCTAAAATGTTCGAAGGTAAAATTAGCGTCCCGTTAATTTAGCCGACGCTAACTGTAGCGTGGGCCTGGCCGACGCTAATATTTGGACCGACGCTACAAAGTCAACTAAATTTAGTCAACGAAAACATTTGCGTCGGCCTATCCGACGCTATTTAGTCAACAAAAGGAGAGTCAGCGAAATCATTTGAGTCGGCTTATCCGACGCTATTTAGTCAACAAAAAGAGTCAACATTTATTTGCGTCTGCCAAGCCGACGCTAACTTTTTTTTTTAAATAATTGTCCTACTGCTCCTGATGACTTTACCCTGTGCATTTACTACCACCACTACTCCTAAAGCATTTTTAACACAATCATCCAGCATACTATATCAAAATGCTTAATACCATAAAACAAAACATTCTTGAAACAACAAAATATAACATAGTGTTGAAACTACAAAATATCAAGTGTTTGGTCATCCTACAAATACATAAAAGTAACAATAACAACATCAAGTCTCGCCATCAAGTGACTCTTCATCCAAATCTTCATCATAATGAGGATGTGAATGAGAATGGCTAGCACCACATGATCCATGCTCCAAAGCATCCAGACGATCCAAAAATAATTTTCTCATCTCATCTAAATCATTTTGGCACTTCTGAGAACGCTCATTCGCCTCTTGAGCCTGGGATACTGCTGAGCAATCTTCTCAGCTCTAAGTCTAGCTTCCCTCTCTGCTTCCAAATATATCCCAGGCATGAAACCAGAAGGATTCTGGGATTCTTGGACAAGCGATTTGGACCCAGGTCGGGCGTTCACAGATAAACCTGTTGTGTCATAGAGGCGACCACGGGTGGGAGGCCCTGCAGCCAACGTCCAACACTCAACTGCTACCACTCCATCTACCTCTTGAACATCATCTCCAACCAAGTCAACCACATTTTGTTTGTATGTATCCTGAACAAACAGAACATCAACAACAATTAATTATGCAGTCTTTGCAAACAGAACATCAACAACAATTATGCAATTAATTATGCAGCCAATAACAATTGCTTTGGTCTTTTTTTTATAAGTATGCTGAAACAAATTGAAGTCAATAATCTAGTGATGTAGTTATGGTCTTTGGACACACTGCACATGTTTCAACTGATTATCAACAAGAAAAGCATCCCTAGAATTTGTTTAATAGCATGTTCGTCTAGTAGAATAAATATTAACAAAAAATAAAAAAATAATAAACAAATTACAACAGTCCAAAAATGGAGAAAATGGGCCAAGTAAAAGGGACCACGTGAAAATTGAGGAGACAACAGCAAACAAACCACAACAATGTTCAAAATACCCACAATAAGAAATCACCAAAATCAAAGAACACAAATGGCAACAATACAAATAAAATGCAGAAATCGCTTAAGAAACAACAAAGTCAGCTCCTCAACCACTCAGTTCTCTAACAACTACTAATTGATAATCGAAAATAATCAAGAAACTAACTAACTTAACTAACTACTAATTGATACCATGGTCTCATAAAATCCAAAGAAAGTAGCTGCCATAGGTACATTGTAGTGAATAGGCAAAATCATATACTCATGCAACAAACAATATCCTTAATTGTTAAGTTTGGAATTACATGGAATTGTGCTAATATATTTTTATAAAGTCAGAAAACATGCAGAATGGCAAACAATTCAGAATCCAAAAATACAGTTGCTGGAAATAAAAAAAGAACAGTAGCTGCCATAAGAAATCACCAAAATCAAAGAACACAAATGGCAATAATGTCCAAAACATGCAGAATCCGAAAACAATTCAGCAAACAAATCCTAATTACCAATTCAGCAAATACAATCCAGCAATTCAGCAACTAATCCTCACGAGGGTCATCTTCATCTCCATACAGGCCTAAAAGCATCAAACACCATCTGATTTATTGAATCAAAATGGTTGTCATGATGCACATGCTCACTACTATTCGAACCACTCCTTGTAAGATCGTGGTTCACTTCTCCGTGTTAGGTCCAAATCCAATAGCCTGGTTGAAATCCATGTCGGTACAAGTGAAGCCTAACATTAGTTAGCGTAGATTTCTTCCTACACTTGCATTTTCTACACGGGCAACTTATCCCTCCGTCAGATATACAAATGGGTAGCTTCCTGGCCCTCTTCACAAAGTCTTTAACACCACGAACAAACAGCATTTGTTCTATTATACATCCAAGTACGATCCATTTTCTATAAGGCAAACACTTAACTTGTCAAATACTAAATAAGTTGGAAAAATACAAATCACTAAATTCAAGGAAACACTTTCACCTATGTGTAAAACACAATACACTCACATAACTCAACAAATTGTTGTCCAGCACATTTACCATCCAACCATCCAAAAAACATGATCATTTGCTGAACAAAAACTCTTGAGGCAACTATGTCCTAATTTGCAAAAAATCAGACCATACACAAATCGATAGCAATATATTTCTATCAAAGTTAATTCGCTAATAACTTATATATCAAAAAAAACATGAACAAAACACTGTCCACAAAATCAACAAAACTGATCAAGTGAGGAAAATCAACATACACAAAATACACAAAATCTATTTTGAGGAACCCTATCAACAAAACACGATCCAATAAACCCTAAAACCAAAATACACAAAATCAACAAAAGGCAAAAGGGTAATGATGAACATTAACAAGTCAAAAGGCAGTCAAAATACATAGTAGCTTTTATGGTTTTCCAAAGTTACTTTGTGACACAAAACTTAATTAATAACACATAGTAATAAGGTTACAGTAATTAATACATTCAAAATCCAACCAAATGTGTATATATACATATATATATATATATATATATATATATATATATATATATATATATATATATCCAGGTAGGAAGGAAAAAAAACTAGGTAACAGTCACTGAACCTTTTAAAAGGGTAATGATAATGGTAAGTAAAACTCATCAAGCTTCTAATTCAAACCTTGAGTACTTGCACTACTAGAAAAGGAAAACAAAACAAAACAAAGAAAAGAAAGAGATGTTACCGTTCACGAAAAAAGACTTCGAAGAAGCTGATGAATTTTCCTTTATATTAAAATGAGAGGGTAAATAGAGGGCAAGGAGAACCACAGCAGCAGCACACCCACAATATGACACAAAATGAGTTAGCAACAGGTACATTAGCAACAACTACTACTTAAGACAACAAAAGAATCTCTAAATAAGTTATTGCAAACACATTCTCAAGACAACAAAACAAACTCAATAGAAGCTTTCTTGTTGTACAGCTGTACTTTCTGACGAATTTATGGTTTAATATCAACCAAGAAGCAACAGATTAAGTGGTTGATATTAGACCATATATAGATTCCCTCACAGTCCATGATCAAACTAGTAAAACTAAAATTCTCAATTATATACATTCTTAATTACAAGGCTTAAATACAGTTTTGGTCCCCCTATTTTAACCAATTCACGATTTTGGTCCCCAACGTTTTAATTTGACGATTTTGGTCCCCCTATTTTCTCAATTTGAAAAATCATAGTCCCCCTCTTAAATAAGTCAAAATTGAAACTCAATTTTGACTTATTGTCCTATGTGGCAGCCTACATGGCACCCCCCACTCCCCCACCCCCACCCCCACCCCCACCCCACCCCCACCCCCCCACTGTTCATCTTCCCCTCCCCCACCGTGACCCCCTCCCACCCCCCCACCGTGACCCCCTCCCTTCGCACCTCCCTCTCTCTCTCGCTCACCGTCCCCCCCTCCCCCCTCGATTTCCCTCTCTCTCTCCCGCTCACCGTCGCTCTCTCTCTCCTTCGCACCTCCCTCTCTCTCTCGCTCACCGTCTCTCCCCTCCCCCCTCGATTTCCCTCTCTCTCTCGCTCACCGTCTCTCCCCTCCCCCCTCGATTTCCCTCTCTCTCTCGCTCACCGTCGCTCTCTCTCTCCTTCGCATCTCACCCTCGCTTTCCCTCTCTCTCGCTCACCGTCGCTCTCTCTCGCTCACCGTCGCTCTCTCTCCGCGTCTCTCTCTCTCGCAGATCCGGTGAAGGGGAAGGGGAAAACGCGTCGGCGTTTGAGAGAGGAGGGAGGTGCGAAGGGGGGGTTCACGGTGGGGGGGTGGGGTGTGGGGTGGGAGGGGCGAAGGGGAACAGTGGAGGGTGGGGGTGGGGGGTGGGGGTGGGGTGGGGGTGCGCCTACGTGGCAGTCCACGTGGACTGCCACGTAGGACAATAAGTCAAAATTGAATTCAATTTTGACCAACTTAAGAGGGGGACTATGATTTTTCAAATTGGGAAAATAGGGGGACCAAAATCGTCAAATTAAAACTTTGGGGACCAAAATCGTGAATTGGTTAAAATAGGGGGACCAAAACTGTATTTAAGCCTAATTACAACTAACATTTGAATAGGCTGAACAAACATAAATTAAACACAGTTCAACCAAATAATCAAACAGAAATGAAATGGAGAAAACGAAATGGAGAGATCGAGAGCTTACCAGCGACTTGATCAAATCTGCAAACCGGGGAGAACCACAACAGCAACACACCCACACACAGTTCTTTTCTCTGAAATCAAAAATCAAAACTCAAAAACAGAAAATCAAAAATCAGTTTGCGTGTTCAAGAATCAGTTTGTGTGTTCAAGCCCAAAACAGAAAATCAAAAATCAAAAATCAACACCAATTTCTCACATGCTCAAGAATCAGTTTGCGTGTTCTATTTTCTAAATACAAAAATGGCTTCCTGAGAAAATCAGCAAACCCCAAACCCTAAATACACAAATCCACAAATCCTATCAATAGAGGAAAATATGTCAAAAAAACTGTTTTGAGAGATAGAGTGAGAGAGAGAGAGAGAGAGAGAGAACGTACCAAAATAGAGAGAGCGAGAGAGAACCGAGAGGGAGAACCGTGAGCCAAGTTGCTTCTCTACAAGCTTCGTGAGTGGAAGAGGGAGAAACGGCGCTGTGTGTAGTGAATCATCAGAAATGGCGAAAGGGCGGTGGTGAACAGTGAAAGGGAAAAGGGAAAGGGAAAGGGCGTGAAAGGGAAAGGGAAAGGGCGGGAAAGGGCGTGAAAGGGCAGTGGTGAGCCGTAAAAGGGCAGTGGTGCAGTGAAAGGGAAAGAGGGAAAGTGAAGCTGGGTATTTCGTGAAAGGGAAAGGGAAAGAGAAAGGGAAAGGGAAAGGGAAAGGGAAAGGGCAAAGGGTGTGAGTGGGAAAAGGTATTTCGTGAAAATCCTGAAGAGACGTAGCGTCGGTGTGGCCGACGCTACCAGTATTATTAAAAAAAATATATTTAGCGTCTGTTGGATCTAGATTAGCGTCCCACATGACCGACGCTAATGTCAGGAAATAAATTCGTGGGTTTGCGTGGGTCAAGCTGACGCTAATCTGACGCTATTAGCGTGGGTGTCGTGGCCGACACTAAAAAACGGACGCTAAAACGTCATTTTCTAGTAGTGTCACAAACCTACCAAAATGCACTACTCTAGTGAGATTAGTTAGCACATTTCATTTTAGTGAGTTTTGTAACTTACATAAATATGATAATAGTTGCATGGGTTTATTTATTATATTGTCATATTATATTCTTTATAATCGATTAAAACTATATATCTTCCACCCATATTCTACTAACTCATGAACTTATTGGCAATTAAAGGAATGATTCCTATTAGTATGAACTTCTCCCACTTCAATGCGTAACAGTTACACCAAGAAGAACTTCAAAGACCCCCACTTATTATAATAGATAAAATTCATGAGAAGTATTGTGGAGGCTCCAATGGGGCATCCTTTACATATAATATATATATACTGTAAATAGAGATAGAGAGAGAGAGAGGGAGAGAGAGAAGGAGAGAAATAGGTAAAATTCACAACAGCATCTCAATTAGACCCCACTATACAATCAAGAAGATTACGATTAATAGTTGAAGATATACCTCAATCCAAAAAGAGATAGTTGCTTCTATTTACACACAATAAAAATATGATCAATACATTAAACTTGAAACCTATAACAAAGTCAATACTTAATCAACAGTCAATAAAAGCTTATGGAAAAAGAAAAATTTAGACAATTAAATTTAGGAACTCCAACTACAACAATGGCTTTCATCAAGTCTGGATATTAGTGATGTGAAAACCAAAAAAAATTCATAAGTGATGTAAAAAATGAAAAGATAATTGGTGTCTTCTCTTCTTAGGTATTTATAGAATTTGTGAAAGAAGACTTGAAGTGAAGGAAAATGAAAAAATTGTACCTAATATCTATTAAAAGACAGCTATAATAATTAGTATTAATCATGATAATAATTTAGATATACCAAAAGGCAACCAAAATGAAAACACCAAGTAATGAATTAAGAGTAATCAATAAATTTTTTAAAATAGAATTAAAAAGGGAAATAAACTCACAATTCTTATAAGGTATTTTTTACCATTAAGATTATTTGATCCGACAATGCACAACTGAATTGTATTTTTTAAGAAAATTTTTATATCATTTTTTATCAAGATGAAAATGATAGTATTTTATAAAATATGAAAAAACTATTTTAATAGAAAAGAATAAATCGACCATTGAACTTCAAAGTTGAAAGATTTCAAATTACCAGTGCAGCCAATTGATTTGCATCCTTTGAATACATTTAGATAATAATAATTGAAGGAATAGGGAAAAATAATAATCATTTCATAATCGTTATATTTATTGTCTTTATTTTTAAAAATGATAGAATATATAAAGGTAGGGATTTTGTTTCAAAAAATCAACTCATTTTTAAAATAAATTACTAAAGTAATTACTAATATTCTATATCTATTTTTTGTCTAAAAAATTTTTCTATATCTATTTCTAATGTATAAAGATAACCGGTTGAATAAAATTTAAAATATTTTTTGAAGATTAAAATATTCAACTATTATTAAACTGAAAATTTAATGCATTAACCCTTCCACATTATTGTAAAAGCGCTGATTGAAGTCTCACTATATTATAGTGTTGAAGAGCCCAAGTCTCCTTTACATAGATAAATAATTTTTTTAATAATTATAAAAATTCCTTGTGAAAATTAGATGAATAAACTTGGTCTACTAAAGTTCACAATATAGACATAGAATTTAGGTTTTTTAGTGAGAAAAGAAAAGAAGTCTATAGAGAATGTAGTATTTTCGCTTAATAATTTATAAATTGAATTTAACATCTTTTTAATGTTTATAATTATTTTAATTAATGTATAAATATATTACTTTGAATATTAATATAATACTTTGTGGTTTAGAAAAGTGAGTTAAAAATATATTGTGATATTTAATTATTGATAAAATGAAATTTAATTTTAAAAGTTGGATGTCATAAAGGTTGAGTGGACATTAATTAAGAAAAAAAAAGAGTGTTGAGATTTGAGTTGGAAAATAAATGAAAAATATGTGGAGCTTCCTAGAGGCCCAAAAAAAGTTTTTCGCTTGATAATTTATAAATTGAAGTTAACGTCTGTTTAATGTTTATAATTGTTTTAAATAATGAATAAATATATTACTTTGAATATTAATAAAATAATTTGTGGTTTAGAAAAGTGAGCTAAAAATATATTGTGATATTTAATTATTGATAAAATGAAATTTAATTTTAAAAATTGGATGTCATAAAGGTTGAGTGGACATTAATTAAGAAAAAAAGAATGCTAGATTTGAGTTGGAAAATAAATGAAAATGATGCGGAGCTTCTTAGAGGCTCAAAAAAAGCTTCCTTTAGATATTTATATAGATGATTGATGATGATATAGTGGCAGTGGCGGACCTGCCTTGTAATGAGGGAGTTCAGTTAAACCCCCTAAAAAAAAATTGCACTTACCACCCTATATAAATAGCCTAAATCCCCTGAAAATTTTAAATTGTACTAGTAGACCAAATTTTGCACCCATCCCTGACCTCGGGGTCCTGGGTCCGCCACTGGATAGCGGTAGTCTAAACAGTTCCTACGTTGAGACAATGACACCAAGGTAGTAATGTGATTTGCAATGAGCTGGCACACATTAGTGACTGTGTCTGTGGATGCTTTTAACGGCCCATTACATGGGATTTATCTACAATATTTGTTATAGCTAATCCACTTTTTTGTAGTGTATACAAGTTGCTGTCGTTTTTTCATAAATGCTACGAAAATATGAATTGGTAACATTTTTTGGTGCAAATTAGTAACACTTTTAAAATATTAAAAGTGAAACCAAAAGTATACATTGGTAACACTTTTTAAATGTTACTAAAAATACTCTAACGTGTTGCTAAAACCTTTTAGCAACGTAACCTTTATTTAATAATTGTTAAAATGATACCAAAAACAAATTTTCAATAATTTAGTAGCATTTTTTAAATGTTGCTAAATTGTAAATATGTTGTATCAGGGGGTATATGAGCCAGAAAATGGGGTGTATTTGCCAATCCCTTATAATATAATACACAGAAGTGACATTTCCGTGTTGAAGGCTTGAAGCTCATATTTTGTCTCAATGAGTCGTGACCCAAATTGTTTGGGTTTTTTTTTGGTACCCCCGTCATATCCCTCTATACCCCCACAATTTTTGTTATTTCCTAGAATGCCCTCAGTAAAACGGCTAACGGATTTATCTAATTAAAAGATAAATTCATTTTGGAAAAAAACCAAAGTCGGATTTATCTAAAAAATAGATTAATCTGTTTTGTAAAATAATTAATAAATAAAAGTGATAAATCTGTTAAAAAATTAAAAATAATTTTTTAAAAAAAATAAAATAGATATGAATATGGGTCTTCTTTTTGTTCCGTTTAGTGTGTAGATATTCGTTAACACGTGACGATGTTGTACGCCGGGTGAATAATTTAGGCTAAAAAAATGGTTTTAGGGCAACCTACTCCGATTGTAATGAAACCAAAGTCATTAAATCCGAAAAAAATCAGGGATCATAACTTCCAAAGAAATAACTTCTATTGGTGTGGGGCTCAAAATCCCAAATTCCATCGTTTACTATTTTTTATTAATTTTTTTAATTTTTCATAATATCCAAAAAAACTAAAAAAATTTGCATATCCTTATTTTTGTTTTATTAGTTTTTTAGTGGTGTTTTATAATTTTTAGATTTGTTTTGACTCTTTAACAGATTTTTAGTAGGGTTTTTATAACTTTTTCTAAAAAATTTAAATAAAAAAGAATTATTTTTTAATACACAACAGATTTACCTATTTATTAGATAAATCTGTTTTGAATATTTTCTAAACAGATTTATCTAATAAGTAGAAAAATCCATTATTATAAGTTTACAAAATGGAATTATGTGTTGCTTAGGTAAATCCGTTTTGAAAAAATATTAAAACGGAATTAGGTAAGTCATTTTTCTTCTAAACGGATTTATCTAATTAAAAGATAAATGTGTTTTGGAAAAAACACTAAAACAGATTTTATAGGGGCATTCTGGGAATAACAAATTTTGTGGTGGTATAGAGGGATATGGTAGGGTACAAAAAAAACAAATTGTTTTGGTCCAAAAGCCCAAACAATTTCAATTACAACTATGCAGTCGGGTGTTTTAATTTACACCCCCCTATTTCGACCTCATACCCCACCATATTAATTTATCTCATTTATATAATTTATATAACTGTATCACTCAACCAGAAATTGGTAAATTTTTGCCAAAATCCAAAACAAAAAGTAAGTTTTCTGAAAATTTCAATTCTAAAAATATTGTTCCAGCTATTTTAATTGTTGAAAAATACAAAATAACCAATTTTTTTATAGTATACGTTGTCGGAATAATTACTTTGTATATTTTATCTTTATAAATGTATATTTTACTTTTAGAAGTCAATTGAAAAACATTGCATATTGTTGATATAGTATAATTTCATTACATTTGATTGTTGGGAGGAAACCTACACATTTTTGGAATAGTTATTTTTTTTTGAATATATGAAATAGTTGTTTTTATACCGAAGGAAAAATATATTCAATGAAGAAAACATAAAATAAGAAACACATGCAGTCACACTAAAACCAAACTACATTAAATCAATGAAATTATAAAAACAAATATATTAAAATGTAATCAAATTATACTAAAAAGAATACAAAGAACAAATAAATATATTCAAATGACATGAAGTTTTGTTAATGAGAATATAATACATGATGTCATTAAAAGTTTTTGAGATTATAGATGACGTAACCCCTAAGAGATAGAAATTCATCGGACAAAAGAAGCACTATAATTTATTTATTTTTTAAAAAAAGAAAACATTTTCGGGGGGTGGCCGTCCGTAATTTTTGAGGGGCAAAAGCCACCGCACTAGTGGAAATATGACATTAAAAAGGATCATTTAGCATCGGTTGTTTGAACACCCAAATGTAGACGCGGTGGCAATTTTGCAATTAAATTGAAGTTTTCAGTTTTCAGACCTACATTTAGCATCGTTTGTTTAAACAACCGATGCTAAATGTGTATCTAAACACATTTAGCATCGGTTGTTAATACACCCGATACTAAAAGTCCCTTTTTATTTTTCCATTTTCCATCGCATACATTCATCACTCGCGAACCTCTTTCTCAATTAACCTCTTCCATTTTCCCTTTTTCCATTCTCGCGAACATCGCTGAACCCTCTTCCTCTCGCCGTCAACGCTCTCCACTCTCTTCCACAACCACCACCCACTACTGCCACTCTCGCCTCCTTGTCGCCGGCCACAACCGCTCCCTCCCCTCCTCACTTCAACCCCCTTCGTGCGACCCACCCAGCCCAAAACCCATAACCCATCGCTCCTCTTCCACTGCTGCCATCGCTCCTCTTCCACTGCTGGCCAAGAATTCTACTACTTCTTCTTCATCTATGGTAAGTATTGTACTTCTATTTTACTATATCCTAATCAGAACCCTAATTTTTGACTTACTGAAAACCCTAACATCCTCTTCCAAAATTTACAGCTTCAATCTGAACCCTAAGCCCCAATAGTCTCTGGTTCTTCTTCCCCTACGGCTCCTTTGAAATGATTAACACTACCAATGGAAGCTTCTCCTTCTTCAGTTTTCAACGAACGCGTTGCTTACAAGCTAAAAGGATACTTCGATTTGGCAACACAAGAGATCGACAAAGCTGTTAGGGCAGAAGAGTGGGGCTTAATCGACAAAGCAAGCTTTAGTGGAGATGGTTATGTCTCTAACTTAATAACTTTGTAGCCTTAATTTGTTTGTGCTGACTTTGATTTTAGGAGTCCCCTTGTATGCTTAATGTTCTGTTTCATTTATTCAGCCTTTATTAAATCAGTTTTATGTGGAAGTTGATACAGGAAGTGACATTCTCTGGGTTAGTTGTGTTGGCTGCACATCATGTCCTAAGAAGACTGCTCTTGGTGTATGTATCTAGACTTGTTGTATTACTCTAATTTTCATGATCAGATGAATAAAATAGATGAGTATTAGAGTAGTCCCTGAGTGGATGACATTTAGGGCATGCTGTATTTATATTGGTTGCTTGTGAATGTAGAATTTGATATATTATTTATGAAACAGATGGATTTGACACTTTATGACGCAAATGACTCCAAGACTTCAGATTTAGTTTCTTGTGATGATGATTTTTGCACTTCCACATATGATGGTCCAATTTTTGGTTGCAAGCAAGATATGTCCTGCCCATACAGGGTAGCTTATGTAGATGGAAGTACAACCTCTGGATCCTATATAAAGGATTACCTTACATTTAACCGAATTAATGGTAATCTTCGTACTGTGCCCAAAAATGGCACCGTGATTTTTGGGTGAGTATGATTTTTAATTTCAAGTGCTTTACTTTTCACACAGACACACATACATGATTAGGGGAAAGAGAAGTCAATTAACTTAAAATTTTCTTGTATTGTAAATGTTTGTGATTTATGAATTAGAGAAAGAGAAGTCAATTAACTTAGAATTTTCTTGTTGATTTTGTAGGCTCTACAAGCATTAAAGAGAAGGATGATAAAACTGGGTCTATATATACAGTGGGTGCAAAACATCTTTCTTTGTTGAAAAGAAAAAGGGGGTTGAACGAAATGAGGAACTCTCATGATTGGTTATATGCAGATCATCCAACATGTGACACAACACCTGCTTGGATTGATAAAGGACTCACCTGTGTTTGCTTCAAGCCTGAGGGAAATTGTCAACGGATCTGCATTAGTCTCACCCCTTTACAGGTCAGTCATTTTTCAACTCTTTTACTTTCTAGTTAGAATCATTGAAAATGCATCTGAAATTTTGTTTTCAAACTGTCCAGTGTGTGTGTGTGTGTTTTCCACATATCTTTTCTCCCCTTTGTGTGAGAGCAGTAAGCATCTCCTAAATCATTGTTTTCGTTTTCGTTTTTCTCGTTTAACAGCGAAAATCACTAACCTTCGTTTTTTGTTTTCTTTTGTGTAGGTGTGGGTCTTCACTGAAACCCTAAGTTGCGCTTGTAGAAGTTGCAAGCCTTTTATCAACCGAAGATCTCCCTTCCATACTTCAGGAATAGGTAATGTCCAGTGAATCTTACTTTGTTAGGTTCTATTGCCCCTGTAATGTTTTTACCCCTTTCAATTTCTATTACCTATCTGTTGATTCTATTGATCTACTTTTTTTTGTCATGTTCTTCTTGTTGCTTGTTAGTACAAGTGAGTTTGAACGATTTTGTAATGTGGAATATTAAATTGAGGGGTTTTACAACTGTGTTCTTGATTTTCAGATAGTGAATCATATTTTGAACTCACAACCTGGGAAGAGGATTGTTGTCATATTGAATGAGTTTGGCGAGGAAATTGGTGTGGAAAGGGCATTGATAAATGAAGGGGAAGGTGGTGCAATGGTTAAAGAATGGGTTGAGCTTGCTAATGGGTGTTTATACTGCACTGTTAAGCATAGTTTGGTTCAAGCACTTGAGCAACTTGTACAGAGAAAGGATAGGTAAAACAAGCAAACAATTCACATTTTTTTGGTTAGTTTGATGCATTTAAAATTGCAGCATGTGATTGATAGTTACATTTTACTTAGTGTTATGGTGGTTCACTTTCATCAAACCCCATTATAATTCTATTATGAATTGGCAGTGTTGAGTATTATTATAGGTTTGTGTTTGTAGGTTAGACCATATATTGCTAGAAACCACTGGTTTGGCAAATCCAGCACCTTTGGCATTTGTTCTTTGGTTGGATGAACTGTTGGAATCAGATGTGAAGCTTCATTCTATTGTCACTGTGAGTATGGTTACTGATTCAACGCCTTCAGCCACCATCGTGATACTCCTAACTGCTATGGTTACTGATTGATGATGATCTTGCAGGTTTAAAGCTTGAAGTAGCTTCAGTTCTGCTACCAGTAATGATCTCAACAGGTAATCGTAAAAAATCCCTTTGTTTTTACTTTGATTTCTTCCTTATTTTGTAACCCTAGACTTACAGACTCACTTTGTGTTTCTTTCTTGTGTATGTGCACGATTGCTGTGTTCCTTTTGTTCGTAACCCTAAACGAAGGCCTACGAAGGTAAGAAATCACTTCTCTCAGTGATTTCTTTGATTTTTTTTTTCTGTTTTGGACCCTAACACTCTTAGGGTTTCTATTTGTATTGTGAATGTGATGATTTCGAAAACCCTAACTTGGTTTTCTTGTTTACAGATTCTGGACAACAGAGATGTTTTCTTAGAGTCTTGAAATGAAGGTAATTCTTTCACCCTTGTGAATTGTTGCCTTCGCTTTCCTTCTCTTTACTGCATATACTCACTGTTTCACGTTTTGGTTATTTGTGAGGTATAACAACACTGTTACACACACAAACAACATTCTGGTTGAGAGATGCATGGGAAGAACACACAGTAAACCAATATACACAATGAATAAAAAAGAATTTACATTCTGTCAGTTGCTGAGTTCAGGAAATCGTCAAAAGACATTGTTCTCTACGACGATGATCTTGACTTAACTCGTGAGAACGAGAGCATAAATCAAGAAAAAATGATTAGCTTTTCTTCTTCATAAATAGTCCTTCACTGATTTCTAAGCTCTATAGAGATTGTTTTTTTATTTACTTATAATGTTTCTTCACTCCACTTGTTATCTTACTTGATGGAAGAACATCTCACTCCACTTGCTGTTACTCATCTCCTTCATTTATGTATTTGCTACTTGTACTTTCTGTGAGACTGGCTGTCTTGTAGTTGTTTTGAAGTTGTATTTTTTCATGCTTCATATACTAATAAATCTAAAATGGTGTTGCAGACCTTTTGGGTGTGGTGTTATACTAAGAGGTTATGACAGAGATGGACCTCAGCTGTACATGGTTGAACTTTCTGGTGTTTCCTATGTGGGTCTACTTTTTCTCTGTTACTTTACCGAAGCTTGGCTTCTTATAGACAATGAAACTAATGAATGGCATTTGGCTGCAGGCTGGTTACAGACACATTGACACTGCTGCTCAGTATGGAGTTCAAGAAGAGGTACATATATACTTCCTGTTCTGTCAATGAATCTACGGGTCAAAACATTCTTTGACATGTAATCATATGTTTTGGCTAATATAAGTTGTCAAGTATCTATTGAACATTTCTCTGTGACTGTAAGTATATTAATATCAACAACATTAATTTGGAATGCAGGGTTGACAACGATGCAGATGGCAGAATCATATGTTTTTGTGGTCTTTGGTTGTTTTTCATTAATCAATTTAGTGTTTTTTAATGATTTAATTGCTGTTTTGCTTTGGAATGCATTTGATTAGTGATAACTGATGACTGGTAAGGTTTGGTTACCTCTTTCCCCATTCGGTAATTGATGTTTTCTTCTACTCGTGACAATAGGGAGCTTTGGTCAAATCTCAGGATACTGCTACTCATGCTGACAGTGGATCACAAACAACTATTAATCCTTCTGAAGTTGGATTCCCTGCCTACTTTGAAAGGTTTGAATTTGTATACATACATTTGTGTTTATGAAGTTTATATATGGTCGTATTAGCATATATGAAAACATGCTTTAGAGGATAACACATGACATACTGAATTATAAGATATGCACTGATGTTTGTATTTTAGATGCAGAATCTGGCCCTTCTAGAACTGATTCATGTAAATTACAAAATAAAGATGTCAAAGTAGCTGTTGAGTTTCCTCCCCTGCAAAAGAAGCCTGCTGTTGCAATCAGGTCAACAAGTGGGACAACAAGTGCAATCAGGAGTTAAATTGTAATATCATATCTTGCTAAATGAACCAAAGTGCTTGGAACTACTTCCATAATCATATTAGTCTTATTAGATTTTATTGTTTGTTCATAAAAATATTTCTTGTTTACTTCCCTTTATTGGAACATATTAATTTTGTTCAAGCAACAAATTATCCTTGTTCAATTTAATGCCTACTAGTTGTAATGTTGTATACCACGAGTTCCATGTCTGAGATATCATCAATGGGAATGTCATTATTTGAAGGTAGTCATTTGGACTATCTTGAGGGGGAGGGATAGTAGTCTGTGGTAAGATGTAAGAACCATTTCTTTTTTTAAAAATAGACATTTAGCATCGGTTGTTTTAAACAACCGATGCTAAATGCCTATTTTTTTTAAAAATTAGACATTTAGCATCGGTTGTTTAAAATAACTGATGCTAAATGTCTATTTTTTTGACTAAAAAAAGACATTTAGCATCGGTTGTTTCAAATACCCGATGCTAAATGTCGTTTTTCAGGACATTTAGCATCGGTTGTTTCAAATAACCGATGCTAAATGTCGTTTTCAGACATCATAAACAGTGATGAAATGGACATTTAGCATCGGCTATTTAAACACCCGATGCTAAATGTGACATTTAGCATCGGTTATTTAACCGATGCTAAATGTCTCACTTTTAGCATCGCGACATTTAGCGCCGGGCAATAACCGACGCTAAATGTCTAAAATAACCGACGCTAAATGTCTTTTCTGCACTAGTGCCGGCAACACACTTTTTTCTAGACGCGTTACCGGCGGTTATTGGCCTCCAGAAATTACCGGCGGCTATTTACCAACGGCCAACGCCGCCAAAAACCTTTAAATTTGTATATATAACTGTGTTCTTCCTTATTCTATTCTTCACTCTTTATTTTCTTCTTCATTCTCTCATACTCTCATTTTTCCTTCTACTTTGAGATTATAACTAAGTTTTCACCAGATTGATGTCTGAATTAGCATCAAACCAAAGTTCTTAATGCCAGAGTTCTCTCATACTCTACTTCTTCTCTCCTTTATTCTCTCATACTCTTCTCCTTGTTCATTTTTTCTTCACTCACTCATTTTGTTTCTTTATTATATAAATTAAAATAAATATAACCATTTAATCAATTATAACAAGTATGCCAAGAAGTTTGAACATGATTGATCCGATACTGCAAGAAGGAAAGTTAGAGGCCGCGGGAACAAACACTACTAGAAAACTTAAAACTAGAGAGGGAACAAATTCGTCACTAAAGCATCATAAATCCGTCACTAACCATTTTAGTGACGGATTTTGCGACGAACCCAGATTCGTCACCAATTTCGGCGTCACTAAATTTTTAGCGAGGGATTTCAAAATCCGTCTCTATTTGCGACGGAAAACGCCCCTCACAAACAAATATAATTCGTCACTAATAAATGACATAAATAGGACTTGCAAAAGTAAATTCTGTCGCTATTAGTGAGGGAAATTTCCATCACTATTAGCGAGGGAATAATCCGTCGCTAAAGTTCAGCTTAGTAATGCAACTCTTGCTAAAGTTCACTTGTAATTTTGACACACATTGGCAACCCTTCACCAAAGTTCTTAATGCCAGAGTTCTCTCATACTCTAAAGATAAAGATAGTCTTAAGACTCCATAAATTCTCGTTATTTCCATTAAAATTGCATCACCTGCAAAATGGTAAGAGTGGAAACAAGATGTCTTGGTTCATTGCACTACATGTTGCACGAACTTACAACTATCCTTACGAACCCTTCAACTGTTATGAAGAATAAAAATGGAGCTAATAAGTCCTTCCAACATAACCCTCTAACACCTGAACTTCATAAGTGGGACTTCCATTTACCATGATCAACACCTTACTATTATAGATGCGAGCCATCATCCATTCTCACCGAGTGGGGTTATTATGATTCAGTAAGTTATTTTTATATGATGTCGAAGCAATGCATGGGGTCAGAGTTCAAATCCCAAAAACTAACATTTCAAACTCCCCTTGACTAATATATTTGCTTATAGGAAAAGCTTTTTTTTTTGGCAAAAGTACTCCTTATGATAAGTGTCCAGCATAAATTGGAATTCTCCTAAGAAAACCATAAATTGGTATTATAGTTAATGAACACAATACTACTTTTTTTTGTTATTTTAGATAGAATTTATTGCAATATTATTTTAATTATTTGATGATATGTCATTAAATGTTTCATTAAGTTGATATTGTTATACTCAATTTATTTATTTTTTGTCTATTTACTATATATATGTAAATGAAAAATATTTAAAATCACTTTCACATTAAAAAGCACATAAATGTTTTGAGTTTGTTGACTGAATTTAATTTATATACCATAGTGTTTGATTGGTTTAATGGTGTAAATGTTTTTACAACAATGTATATATTAAATCGCTGTTTATTTAATTTTTGGATACTTTTATATTTTTCCTATTAATTATTTAAAAATGTAAAGGTTTAAATATTTAATAATGTATACCAATTCCATATTAGTAAAATAAGTGATTTTGTTGTTAAACAATTTAGAGATTTTTAAGAAAATAAGAAATTGTTTTGTGTTTGGGGAACAATAATGAAAATCACTTATTTTAAAATAATCATTCTTTCAAAAAAATGATTTTTATGAGAAACTACTCAAAACATATTCTTAATTGAAGCAGTTTTTAGATTATTTTTAAATTCTCAATTTTTTATGAAGTTGTAACAAACAGATGGAAAAGGTTTAAAATAGATTATTTTAATAAAAAGTGATTATTCTTTTAAAAAAGCTGTAACAAATGGGCTCTTTGGACCCGATTGTTACAAATTGAAAAATAAGTGATTTTGTTGTTAAATAATTTAGATATTAGTTTTTAGAGTTTTTTCGAAAATGAGAAGTTATTTTGTGTTTGTGTAACATACACTACAAGAATAAGTCAATATTGCTACGAAAGTTTCCCACGGACAACTACCCGTCGCTAATTTGCGACGGGTTTGCGACGGAAAGTGAATTTGTGCGTTGGCGGTAACAATCCCGCTCATAATTTGCGACGGGAAGACATTTGCGTCACTAATTTGCGACGGAAACAGATGTTGGTCGCAAATTTGCGACGGAGGGTTCGTCGCAAGCCCGTCGCAAATGTTATTAATAATTTTAATTCGCGCACCACTCTCGCTAAGCCCTATTCTTTCTCAAATCAGTTTCATTTTCTCTTATCTTTCTCACACTCCCTCTCCTCACGCAGTCCCCCTCCCTCTCTCTCACGTCGTCCCCCTCTCACGCCGTCCCCCTCCCTCTCCCTCACACCGTCCCCCTCCCTCTCCCTCATGCCGTCCCCCTCCCTCACCACCGCCCTTCTCTCAACCACCACCATCCTCACCTCGGCCGGTCACTCCCCGCCTTCGTGCTCACCTCCGCCCCACTCTCAGATTTCGTACTCGCGACCTCCAATCTCACCAGTTTTGTTCGTATTGTTGTTGGTGAGTTTCTCTCAGCCCTAATTTACATTTCCCCCTAATTTGTGTGTTTGTTTGTTTCAGATTTTCCTTAATCTTTAATCTAAAATAAAACCCTATTTTCTTTTTCCAATTTCGTTTATGTCCCTCCCTTTTTCAATTTCAGTTCTGTACTTGCGAAATGACAATTATGTTTATATTTGATTATAGATTGATTTGGTTTAAAACCCTTTACGTGAGTATTTCCCCTTTTTGAAGTTTGTGTATATGTTGCCTCTGATTTTATTGACGTTCATATGTTGATGCCTTTAAAAATACTACTAATTTTTCCATTTATGCCTGATTTTTTGTTATGTCGATGTTATTTGATGCCTTTGATGTACTGTGGCAGAAGCTATGTTGAAAAGACTGAGAGTGGTTTCATACGAGGTGCTGCTATTGGTGCTATATCAGGAGCTGTTTTTTCCATTGCAGAAGCTATTTGTTCTTTGGTTTGCTTTCACGTTAAGGTGTGTAATAGAATCTTTATGACAGTTTTTTTTTTCAATTTCAAGTTATTGATTCTTCTATTATTATTGTATGACTGAATTACCTATAAATATCACAATGTTTTGCTTCATTTGCTTCTATGAAAATTGGTCTGATATGAAATTAGTAATTTTAGATCACACATGTTCCCATTCAGTGTCCCCTGACTAGTGAGAGTGGAAGAAACCAACCAGCTTGGGAGAAATGGTCTAATGATGGCACAGAAAGACAGGTGGCTAAGCTCATGGAAGAATTTTTTTTAGATAAAAATAGGGTAAGAAGATATATTATGTGCTTTAGACAACAATAATTGAAAGTGCCTTTTGTTTTTCACATGACTTACTATGGTACTGTTGTATTTCTGGGTGAATCTGTTATGGATAATTAATATTGTTTCTGCCATACAGGGACACTGCACAGTCTACCCTACAAGGCAACAACAAGTATGCCCTTTTATTCCAACAACATGTATGCCCTTTTAAACGTGTCTTGCCATTCTGGATGCAAAATGTGTCTCCTAGCCAACAAGGTTCCTGTCAGCAAAGATATAGGAACCTTGATGTTTATGTTTTAGAATTGCAGTTGGAGACTTGGACAGCTTTGGTTGCATTTTTGTGTTTTGTGGGATATATTCTGTCCAAGTCTCCAGCTGGAGACTTAACTTCTGTTTTTGTCTTTCAATTCTTTGATTTTTCACTCTCTTGGTTTTTTCCATGCTAGATTTCCTTCACTTTGACTGAGGAGTAATTTCTTCCTCATTTCCCCTTCACTTTGTATTTTTGGATTTCATTATTAATCTCCATCAACTTCTCTTCTGTATGCTATGATATTTAGCTGTATGTTGTATGATAATGGCAAAATCACTAATTGTACAAAATTATTATGTGAAGTTTTTTTTGCAGTTTGCTGCTTACATGAATTTAGCATTTAGTGAAATCCTTTCGGCCCTGTTAACCTATGTTATTTTTTTCCAGGGTGGTTAGAGTACGAAGAATGCGTGAAGCAAATCAGGAAGCAGTTCTTCTTGCAGTGTGCTCCAAAACTTTTACATCTAAAGTCATCATTTTCAGGTTTCATTTCATAATTATTTACTATGCTTAATGCAGCTTGTGATAGTTGGTTTCATGAGTTGACAGTAGCTCTGAGGTTGATTTTACTATGATAATGCTAATTATGAGTCTTATGCCACTTGTTGGTCATCATATTGATAGTTGTAGAGCTTTCTAGTTAATTTCATGGAACCTTTCTATGATTATTACAAAGTGAAAATGTGTATTTCTTTATTTTGAATTTTCATTATCTCTACTCAAAATGCAGCTATATTATCATTATCTCTACTCAAAATGATGCTCATAACCAGGCTTTTGTTCATTTTGTTTTGATCTGTTTGAGCTTGATGCATGCAGACCTATTTATCATCTACAGAGTTCAAAGAGAAATTTGGGATGTCCAAGAATGCTTTTTACAAGTTGCCCAAATGGAAACAAAACAAACTTAAAATGGCCATTCAGTTATTCTGATTCTTAAGGTCTTACTTAACCTTCTATCAGCTGCTTGCAGTTTAGGTTGCAGGTAGAAGAATTTTTTTGTTAAAAGTTTATATTATTTTTCCTGGACATTGTTGTGTTTACTTTTTATAGTTGTTCGTCTTAAAATTTGGGAGCTTCTCTGTTTTGCAGTAAGGAGCCGATTATGTGAAAGTAAAGGGGACAGCATCAGTGTTTTTTTTAGTATAGCTGCGTCTGCTCCCAGGAAACATTTCATGAAGAGAAACCAGAGATTTTCCACCTCTCTTCTTCTCTTTGCAGTGGTTTGGATTGTTTAGGCTTTTTTCTTTTGTTGAGTTAGCAGCGTGGCATTAATTTTATAGGGCAAAGGTTGTTTGTGAGCTTGCTTTTTATTTATTTATTAAAATTTTGGGTTTTCGTTACAGTCTTCATTTATTTTTTATTTAAAATTGTTTTGGTCAATCAATTGGGTTGCAAATGCGGTCTACTTAGGTTGTATTTATATTTGAGGCTGAAGTGTGTACAGTGGTGTAAAAACCAGTCAACTTGATATTTGTTTTGGAAATAAAGTGTGATTCTTTGTTTTTGTTTTGTTGAGGAAGGTGTGATTCTTAGTTGTTATCTGCATGTTGTGTATCAATTGTGTTGTCTAGGAACCTTGGTAATGATCAAGTAAAAAATTTGTTGTTGTAGGGTCCTGAGCAAAATGCTTTGGGAAATTTGCTTGTTCTTTGTCTTTTAATAGACTTATTTGACAACAAGGAAGTTGCATGCATGATCTAAATCAGCATTTTTTCTGCACAGGTTGCTGTATCTACCAACAAGGAAGTTGATGCTCATATCCCCAACTATCCAAGCTTACCTCCCCAACTTGTTTGTCAACTTCATAATTTGACTACGCATGTAAGGCTTGTTTATTCATTTGCCAAGTCTGATACATTTTCTTGCCAATAGAAATATCTTTTAATTTTTTTAAGGACTTATTTGCTTCATTATCTCTAATATTTGTGATTTTTGTATATTTCTTTTCTCTCATCATATCAGCATGGGCAAAAGAGTTACCCACTTCGACCCGAGTTAATAGAGAGCACCTATTGGCTATACAAAGCTACCAGAGATCCTAGGTCTGCTTATATCTGCTTTGAATTTTCATCCATGAAGGTTTTTCCATGTGATCATTCACTTAAAAGTACCCCTTCCGAACATGTATGTTTGCTACAACTTCCTCGTTTCCTATTTAATTCTGTTATCTAACAATTTGAAACTCATAATTGTTGTACCGTATATGACAGAAGAAGACAGCGATGGAATTTTCTGCGCTACTAAATGTTGCTGAGAAAACATCTGGTCTGTTCTTCTCATATGAAACTAATTTAACTCTGAGGTGAACTTCTTTAGATATTTTAGCAAATTTCCATTTGAATCTATGACTGGAATATGATATGGTTCTACTTGTTCCTTTAGAAGCAGCTGAAACTATGTGTGTGTGTGTGTGTGTGTGTGTGTGTGTTTTTTTTCCATTTAATTGTTATATGCCCTCTGTTCTATTTGAGTACTAGATGTATAAAGTTTTCAATTATTTTGGCTTCTTGGTGTGAATTGCAGTTAGAGAAACTGTTCTGAAGATTATTAAGGATATTCTGAATCTGATTATATGAAATTGTGTCCCTATTTGCTCAGGGGTGATGTTGTTCAGGTAGAAACTTGGGTTTCTACATCAGGGAAGAATGGTATGCGTAGTGATTAGCTTTTACGTGACTGGAAGGACTGGAAGGGCTGCTGATTACAGTTAATATTAAAGTTGTTTGTAGTAGTAAATTAGGATTTTTCTAGACTCTAGTGTTTTAGAAGGACATAATTTTTTACATTGTATTTAGTTATGTTACAGTAATGTTAAAGTTCTTTGTCTTAATACATAATTTTTTACTTTGTATTTAGTTATGTACTTTTTTTAATTATAGTCTTTACTGTGAAGCTAATATGTATAGATATAACTATTAAAAAGTATTTTGGATGTATGATTTAATTTTTTTTTAATTTTTTTTTTAAAATTTCCGACGGATTTGCGACGGACTTGCCACGACAATTTGCGACGGGTTTGCGACGGACAATTTGCGATGGCTTTGCGACGGGTTTGCGACAGTCAATTTGCGACGGAGAAGTCCGTCGCAAATCATTTGCGACGAGCTGTTTTGCGACGACTTTTTGTCCGTCGCAAATGCCGTCGCAAAAGTGAATTTGCCACGGAAAAAGGCCCATTTGCGACGGAAATTGCCGTCGCAAATGCGCGATTTTCTTGTAGTGATACTGAAAATCACTTATTTTAAAAAAATCATTCTTAAAAAAATGTTTTTTTTATGATAAGCTACTCAAAACAGCTTCTTATATGAAACCGTTTTTAGATTATTTTCTGCTTTTCATTTTTTTAAGAATCTGTAACAAACAGACACCATGTCGTCATAAGTGATTATTATTTTTTTTAAAAAAAAAAACCTTAACAAACGGTCTCTTTATCTATACTAGAAAATTATTTTTAATGTTCAAATAAACATAAGAGAAGTAACTAAAAGAGAGAGTGTTGCTAGCTATTCTCTTTTCTTAAATGTTGTTATCAACTTGATTGTTTAAATTACTACTTTCGTCCCTTAATATAAGGCCCTATTACAATTTTTTATGCATATTTAGAAAAGTTGGTAGTGTAATTAATATGTATAATTTGTGTATGACTATTAGGAAACTACCTATGTGTATAGAAGCATTCAATGCCGACTCTTTATATACCAAGATAATATAATAATATTAATAAGAGATATATTTGGATTCTTGTAAAAAAAAATAGATATATTTGGAAAATAAAGAATAATTAATGTATCTAAATGTTTGTAAAGGGTCCTATATTTACCAAAATTGTCAAAAAAAAACTTATAATTACAAAAAAAGGTATATTATTGAGGCAATCACAAACGTTATTTTGGTAAGCTCACACTAAGGCTCTCTTTGGTAAAAAAGGATGGATAATGGATAAACTAACTTATAGCAGATAAACTAGCTTATAGCGAATGAGTTGATATGAGATAAGCTAGTAGATTGAATTTAAAGTATTTGATAAAGTAAGCGGTTGAACTAGCTTATAAATATAAAAAGACATAAATAGACATCTGTAATTAATATTTAAATATAAGAGAGAATATTCATTTAATGGATGATCAATTTAATTAAAGCGACGGAGTAAAAGTGAGCGGAAAAATAAAACGTTATAAGCTATAAGCTAAAACGCTACTAAAAAAAAGTCATAAGCTAGTTGTGTCAAACACTTACAAAAGACTTATCCACACACATCCCTCCGGTCTTATTTATAAGAAAAAAACATTTTTTAGTTTAATTTGTATCTGGTCTAAATTATTGACCAGATACATTAGTTATTCAATAAATTTAAAAAATATTTTTTGTTTATAAATAAGATTAGAGAGAGTATAATAAGCTAACGGATTGACGTTGCAACAAAACTTAAATAATAATGCTAAAAAGAAGTTCAAACACTAAATAGGAAAAAAGATGATATTGTTCTTTGTTTCCTTTTCACCCTCATGGTTAGATATAGTAAAAGGATTGAAATTCACACTAGAAAATACGTTGCATATTCTCTTTTTTCTTCTCTCCTCCTCCTACCCCCACTACCCTTGTTACAAAGTTGCAAATTGAAAAGGGAAAAAGAGCAAATAATCCGAGAATGGATTGGATTTGTGATACACAAGATCCAATCCGTTAAACCCTACCGTCACGCCACGCTTTCACAATTTGGGTCACTCTCTCTTCTAATTGGTCTTCTCAAGATAACTTCCAGCTGTTTCCGTGGTCCGGCACACACAGAATCATAATAGTTGTACTTTTGTAGTGACAATAGCAGATGCAAGCGCGTGCAGCACACGCTTTGAGTCGAATTGGGGGCGGACATCACGAGCTCTCCTTTTAGCGGTGGACCCCACAGACTCTCTGTTGCTATTTTTTTTTCCTCACAGCGAAGGAAAAAAAAATGTGGTTGAAGAAGTTGGTTCTGGATTCATGAAGTTGTCCGGGTTGGATTCAAAGCAAAAGAAAAGGGTTTGTGTAACTGTGTTAGCAAAAAAAAACAAATATCAAGAAGATTGAGGAAAGCCATTGACTTTCTGATTACCTCTAAGTCATTGTAAGTCAGCTCCATCATTTCTTTTTATTTTTTTATTTTAATTGTTATTGAATGAAGATATACAGTATTATTATATTTTTTCTTAATTTACTTTTTGTCATATATAGGATAATATTTTATCAGTCCTTTTCTCTTCCACAGATCCGGTAAGAGAAAGTGTGAAGAATCTGAAAAAACATAAACATAGTAATATTATTTTTTAAGAAAAAAAATCAATACAATGAAAATTGAAATGTATGTTTGATATTTATTTATTTTGAAAATGATAAACTGTGGAACCCAACAGTCCTATTCGTTTTTGACTCTTTTAACGTTGCTCACTGTCAAATTAAAAGGTATAATTTTCTCCGTACATTGGTTGGTTTGTATGCCATCTAACTTTTTCATTTCTCTTTGTTGCTCACTTATATGAGCGTTGAGAAGAGAGAGAGGTGTCAACTGGTTCCTTTTGCTTAGATTTGGTATGATGGGCATTTGAAAAGTCTGGGTAGTGTGTGAATATGACTATGAGATACATGTGAGATAAGGTTTCTTCTTTCGTTGCTGTCTTTTTCTTTTCTTACAAAATTAAAATATCCTTAATCTTTGTTTTATATTCATTTTAATTTTTTGCACTGCAATGTTTTTGGCTTAAAGTTGTTTGGATTTTCTCCTTCCTTAGGTCTCTGTCAAAATTCTTAATACTGACAAGCAATGGGTCAAGTGTGAAATATAGAAAACTAGGGACTCTTCCCTCTTATGTGTCACTATTTTGTGGTTTTCTTGCAGTTGGGGTTGCAGACATGAGTAGCAGGTGTGAACCTTCTTAGATCAGAAAGGGAAGGGACTTTCTTGTCCTCTTACCCTTTCCCATCTGTTTCTGGAATACCCTTTCTTCTGGAGAGAGAAAAAGTCTTGTGTGTGGGGGAGTGTTGACAAGGAAATACCTTTTTGCACATCTCCACTTTTTTATTATTATAAAACTAAAAATTCAATCTTGTCAGTTTTTTAGCTCAATAGTCAATCTGGTTTAAGGGGTCAAAAAGTCAAGAGTGTGTGTAATCAAAAACTGAAAAGTTCCTTCCTTGGCAAAAGTGACTGACGATTTCGGATAAAAAGAAACTCAAGAACATATAAGAGTATTCATCACATAGAAAGTTGCAGTAGGGTTGCAAGAGTTGTTGTCACTGATATATTTCTCAACCCATTTTCCAGTTCAATGCAAAAAATTTCTTCTTCATTCTTATTCTCAACTGTATGCTCCATTTTTTGAGCATCTTGTTATTGTTTAGTTTTCTATATTGACATTAAATCTGATTTGTACATTTTGTTGATGTTTATTGCTGAATGCTGATGATGAGACTCTTTTCTACAGGAAAGGAAAATGGAGGGGCATAGTGAGATGGGACTCACCGGGGACAGTTTAGATACTGGTATGTTGGGAAGAATGAGGGAAGATGAATATGAAAGCAGGTCTGGAAGTGATAACTTTGAAGGCGTATCTGGTGATGATCTTGATGCTGGTGATGATCAACCCCAAAGGAAGAAGAGATACCATAGACACACTCCTCATCAGATTCAAGAGCTTGAAGCGTATGTCTTTATGAAATTTTGCATTTTATTTTCAAGTTTTTAGACAAATGTGTTTATTTATTATTGAGCTGTTTTGTTCTTATTGTTTTATTTTTAGTTTCTTCAAGGAGTGTCCTCATCCTGATGAGAAGCAAAGGTTGGATCTTAGTAAGAGGCTTGGCTTGGAGAATAAGCAAGTCAAGTTCTGGTTTCAAAATAGAAGAACCCAAATGAAGGTGAATATACTTGTAGCTTCTTGATGCAATTTAGAGATTGGACTAATTGATTTTTTGTTCTTCTTGAATCAGACTCAGCTGGAACGGCATGAGAACATGATGCTTAGGCAGGAAAATGAGAAGCTAAGAGCTGAGAACGGTGTAATGAAAGAAGCCATGACCAATCCAGTATGTAACAACTGTGGTGGACCAGCTATTCCTGGCCAAATTTCATTTGAGGAGCACCAAATTAGAATTGAAAATGCTCGTCTAAAGGATGAATTGAACCGTGTATGTGCATTGGCAAACAAGTTCCTTGGCAAACCAATCTCTTCACTGGCCAGTCCCATGGCTCTCCAGGCCTCAAACTCTGGTTTAGAACTCGGTATCGGAAGGAATGGTATTGGTGGTTCAAGCTCTCTCGGTACTACTTTGCCAATGGGGCTTGATTTGGGAGAGGGAGCACTGGGCACCCAATCTGCAATGGCTGGTATTAGGTCACCAATGGGATTGATGGGAAATGAAGTTCAGCTTGATAGATCAGTGCTTATAGATCTTGCATTGGCTGCTATGGAGGAATTAGTCAAGTTGGCTCAGACTGATAGCCCTCTTTGGATTAAGAGTTTGGATGGTGAGAGTGAAATGTTGAACCATGAAGAGTATGCAAGGTTGTTTTCTCCTTGTGTTGGTCCAAGACCTACTGGTTATATTGCTGAAGCTACAAAAGAAACTGGGATAGTAATAATCAACAGTTTAGCCCTTGTGGAAACTTTGATGGACGCGGTATGGTTATGATAACTCAACTTCTTATGCTTCAGTGAAGTTTAAGTTTAACAGTTTTATTTGAAACTTTTATGCATGTTTGTTTCGTCTGTTGTTTTTTTTGTTAATATGTTTAGTCTGTTGTTTTAAATTGATTGTTTTCTTGAATAGAATCGATGGGCGGAGATGTTTCCTTCTATGATTGCTAGAGCTGTAAACCTTGATGTTATATCTGGTGGCATGGGTGGAACTAGAAATGGTGCTATACAAGTGGTATGTTTCTTTGCTGTCTGTTTGTTTAACTCCGCCTTAGTTAGCTGGAGCTGATTAGCATTGTACGTTTCAGATGCATGCCGAGGTTCAATTGCTTTCACCACTTGTGCCTGTTCGTCAAGTGAGATTCGTCCGGTTCTGTAAGCAGCATGCAGAAGGTGTATGGGCTGTGGTTGATGTTTCTGTTGATATTGGTCATGATGCTGCTAATGCACAGCCATTTATGAGCTGTAGGAGGCTTCCTTCTGGCTGTATTGTGCAGGATATGCCCAATGGTTACTCCAAGGTAAGTTCTTATCCAACTTCTTTGTTAAGATCTTTTTCCTTTGTATATTACTGTTTCTTGCCTTCTGTATGAGTTCATTTTTTCTTTTTAAATTGTGGGTCTTTTCTTACTTGTGGTAATGAATGGGATACTTTCTATAGCTGATGTTATGGTCTTGCATGATGGCCCCTTTTCTATGCTATCAAAAGTTTACAGTGTTTTTTGTACTTTCTGAATTTGTTTTCTTTATTGTGACTACTACGTCCAAATAGAATAATGTTGAAGTTTGCTTCAGAAATGAGTCTTCACAACTAGTTTTTTACTTGAGAAGATGCTTCTCTAGTCTCTAAGTTAAATTGTATATTTGTATTATAATTAATCTTCTAACTTCACAGTATGGGTTGCTTATTGTCTGTACTTAAATTGTCCAGGGGTAGACCTAGAGATTTGTGAATCAAGGCTTATATGGTTTAGCTTTTGAAACTTAATTTCTGTTTGGCATCTTTTAGTTATTTTAAAGTGCATGGAAAATTTAAATCTCGGGATACTTCAATCTTTGTTGTATAAACAATAGAATTGAGGCTTCTATTCCTGTCTCCTTTAGTATAAAAAAATATATCATATTTTTTAATTTGCACGAGACCACAATGACCTGGATCCAGTCTTCTGTTGCTATAATATAATAATAGAGAAAGGTGTTTGTGCTAATCCGTGCTCTTCAATTAATATAATCAAACAGCCTTTAACAATTATAAAAGTTCCATAATCTGTTTAGTGTGTTGGGATTCACCTCTATTCTTTTGACATCTGCTTCCATTTTGACCTTAATTTAACCCTCTACAAACTTCTTACATGGATTAGTAATTTAATAATTTATAATTAGCCTAGGGTTTTATGTCAACATTTTCTATATGGTTGAATGTGGACTACATTACGTAATCCAATAATTGCCCTTTTTGTATTATTTTGTCTGTTTATCAGAACTAGAGATAATTAACAATAAGTTATTTATTTTAAACAGTTAAATTTTAGTTGTTGTTGCATTGAATAGTTTTGTTAGTGACAGAAGGTAAGTGTTGTAGGTCACTTGGCTTGAGCATTGGGAATATGATGAGAGTGTTGTCCACCAACTCTATCACCCATTGCTTAATTCTGGTTTCGGATTCGGTGCTCATAGATGGATTGCCACCTTGCAAAGGCAGTGTGAATGCTTGGCTATCCTCATGTCCTCTTCCATCTCAAGTGATGATCACACAGGTAAACAAACTACTACAACATGTTTGAATTTAATTTGTTATTAAATTAAATGGTGTGATTAAACTTAATTGGCATTTTTATTTTGTAGCATTGAGCCAAGCTGGTAGAAGAAGCATGTTGAAGCTGGCACAGCGCATGACGGGCAACTTCTGTTCTGGTGTATGTGCTTCATCTGCTCGCAAGTGGGACAGCCTTCACATGGGGACCCTCAGTGATGACATGAGAGTTATGACTAGAAAAAATGTGGATGACCCCGGAGAGCCTCCCGGCATCGTCCTCAGTGCTGCAACGTCTGTCTGGATGCCTGTGTCACGACAAAGACTGTTTGATTTCCTGCGCGATGAACGGCTTAGAAGTGAGTGGGACATTTTGTCCAATGGTGGACCGATGCAGGAGATGGTTCACATTGCCAAAGGACAAGGACATGGAAATTGTGTTTCTCTCCTTCGTGCCAATGTAAGTAGTATGCCTATTCTTGTCTTTTTCATACTTTTGTTTGCATCATGTAGATTTCGTTTCAACAACCAAGACCAATTTTTTTGGTTGTAATGTTCTCTTGATGCCATTAGGAGTTAAGTAAAAATCTTGTGTAAAAGAGGTATGTTGTGTCATTTGTATTGTAGTATGAAACATATAATTTATATATTGTAACCCTATTTGACTATTTCTGTGATTTGAATAATAAGAAAGATGATCGTTGAGGATGATGTAGGCAGCACTTGTCGAACCTAGTTAACAATTTTGGTGTGTTCATCCCTATTACGTTTTATCGTTTTCTTTTAGAGTACAGTCACATTACAGCAAAGTAACCCGGGCCTTACAAACTTACATACGCTGCACCAATTGCACCACGACCCTTAATTAATCTTTTTTGATGTGTGTATCTTTGCAGGCTGTTAATGCAAATGATAGCAGCATGTTGATTCTGCAAGAGACATGGATGGACGCGTCGTGCTCGGTGGTTGTATACGCACCGGTGGACGTGCAATCTTTGAACGTGGTGATGAGTGGTGGAGATTCTGCATATGTTGCACTCTTGCCTTCAGGCTTTGCCATTCTTCCAGATGGTAATTCCACAGGGTATGGCGGGTCGAACAATTGCAACGGGACTCTACAAAAGGGTGGTAGTATTGGTGGTGAAAGTGGTGGAAGTTTGCTCACAGTTGGGTTCCAAATACTGGTGAATAGTCTTCCAACTGCTAAACTTACTATGGAGTCAGTTGATACTGTGAATAACCTCATCTCATGCACTATTCAGAAGATAAAAGCTGCACTCAGAGTTGCATGATGCGGGTTATATACTTATATACATTGTTTTGGGAAGTTTTTTCTTATATTTTAATTTTGGTAAAATGAATTGAGAGAGGGGTTATAAAATTGGTTGTATAGGAATTGATGTTATAGAGAGTAGTGTGGAAGGGGCTAGCTAGCCGAAACAGAAAAGGTTTGGAGTCAAGAACGAACCGCGAAAAAGGAACTTGTGTTGGTTCGGGTATTGACTCGTTGACCTGCCAGTTAGTCTCGGCATTCTTACTTATCCGTGAAGAGAAGAAACAAGGTATAATGTGTCTGTTATTAATGCCGTCCTATACAGTTAGTTGCAAATGGGAACTGCACAACTATATATTATGACTTTTTTAATTAATGCATTTCACTTTCTTATATGAGTGTTTGAGATAGCTTATGAAAATATTTTATATCATGTCCATAAAATATTTTCAATTTATTTTTATAAATACTACAAAATATTTTTTTAGGGGCTGGGAGGGTTGTATGTTAATTGGATAGTCTTGGCTACCCCAAAAATAATATATATATTTTGTTTAACTACCTCAATCAAGTTTATTTGTCTAAAGATATAAAAGAACAACAACAAGTCTATTAGTTTAAGCCCATTAATCTATTATTAATTAATATTTAGATAGTAGTGAGTATTTTTATGTATTCACTACTCAAAATGACGTTCCATAATACTAGTATGTCATATGCATTTGTGGTTCATTAACTCAAACTAAATATGCATAACACATGCAATGGATGACGGTGACGGGAACTACTACACAAACAATAAAGAAAATAAATCGTAAAATCACACCCATAATCAATTTTCAAATTTGGGTAAAACGTCCTTTTCTTTTATAGGATGCTTCCTAGTCTTCATTTGGGTATTCAAATCTGGAGTTACATTCAATACAATACTGCAAGATGGGCATGGCTGGCCACCCAAGCAACTAAAGCAAGACTTTTGGGTCTCCTAATTTATTAATAAAAGGGTCTCTAATATGCACACTGGAATGATGAGGGCAGTTACCTTAGGTATGAGTAGATAAAAAATAGCATAGAATCTGGAATTATATTTCCCTCAAATACAATTTACGGGATTAATGCTCGTCTTATTCTCTCACATTTTGGTGTGAGTTATTGTGTACGTAGTAAATCAAACAAGCAAGATTGAATAAAATGTGAATTAGTGTAATGTATCGTGTTTGTAAAATAGTGTTGTATTTAAACTGTAAACTGATTAACTTCATTTGGTTAATCATAGTTAGATAGTTACTAGAGTGAATAACTATAGTTAGTATGAGTCAAAGGCTATATAGTCTATATTGTAAAAGGTCATTCACACGAATTCAATACAAGTGGATATTGATTTTTCAATTCTGTTACCATCCTTTATCTTTCTCTCCCTCTCTCCATTCGGTTACATAGAAACAAGGAACTTCACTTGTGAAGAATTTCCAACAAAATTGGCCTCAGAGCAGACGATCCAGGGCAGCGATAATGGCGGTCACGCAAGCGAGCACCAACAACGGTCAAATCCCCGCGAAGCTACCACCGGTGTTCGATGGTAGCAACTACGACCGTTGGACGGTGCAAATGAAGGTAATCTTTAGGTATCAAGGCGTTCTTGAGGTTGTTCGTAATGGAGTTACTCCGCTCAGAGCAGCACCGACGGAGGCAAATCGAACGACGCAGCGTGAGCAATCCAAGAAGGATGATAAGGCGATTTTTCTTATTCATCAATGTGTGGACGCAAACGTTCTTGAGAAGATTATAGAGTATGAGACGGCAAAAGAAACATGGGACGTGCTCGCAACAACCTACTCCGATGATGACCAGACTGTCATACCCCAATTTTGTCCAGCTTAGATCAAAACCCTAATTTTCCACAAAAATAAATAAGTTGAGGAGTGAGAAGCATTATGCATTGCATTTTGGGTCTTAGAAGTCATTCCAAGGTCTTTAAAGTCATTTTTAGGGTTGGAATGCACTTGTTAAGCAAATTAGGGTTTTAGGGTCAAAAAGGGCATTTTGGTCATTTTTCGTAAAAAGATGATTTTCTCGCAAAAAATGCACATCCACAAAAAGTACATTTTTATTCTATCAAGGATAATTTTTGTACAATTTTTTAGAAAGAAAACCCTAGTCAAAATAATTAAAAAGGTATTTTTCCATTTTTAGTGCATAGAAAAATAAAAAGGACCATTAAATATTCCTCAATTCTTAAGTGACAATTTTTATTGTCATGGGTGACTAGAGGGAATATTTTATGGTGCCCAAAAACATGTGCCACATTTTCAATAGTTGCATTCCCATTATTTCCCATGCCCAAAATTTCAAATTCAAAAAAAAACTCAAAAAAGGGAAGTGTCCTCAATAAGACAAAATGTACTATTTTGTGCAAGCTTGCATTTTTTTTCCTTCCCTCCTCATGGCTGCGAATTCCAGCCCATTTTTACCTCATTTTGTGTTTCTTCATGCCCTTAATCCATGTGAGTTGTACTCCTAGCCATTGATTAAAATTCTAGATCAAATCCTAGGCTACAACTATGTGCAAATTGACCTAATTGCCCCCAACAATTTTTGTGTACAAAAAACTCTTCAATTTCATATGACACCAGCTCATTCCCTTCCATTTGTGCTTTCTCATTGTCCCTAATCCATGTGCATTGCAATCTTGGCCCTTGATTCAAATTCTATCTCAAATCTCAATGGTTGGCAAAAGCACAATGTCCTATATACCCTTAATTTTGCACCTCATATAAAACCCAAAAATAAGAAACCAAAGGGAGGGATTCTCATTTTTACCCTAGCACACAATCAGCTCAAAAACCCTCTCCTCCTCTTCCTCCAAAACCGTAGCCCCTCCACCCATTTCCACCATCAATTCTTCAATTTTCAACCATCAAACCTTCAATATTCTTGGTTCCTACACTAAATCCACTTCTAATCTCGCATTATCTTCAAAATTCATCATCAAATCCTTCAAGATCAAGTGATTTTCGTGGTATTCAAGAAGAGCTTCAAGTGTTCTTGGTTTTTATTTCATTCTCTACTTCATCTTTTAGCTAAATCTTGAAAGGTAAGCCTAGATCCTTGCTTCATTTTTAATTTTCTTGCATAAACTCATCTTCTACTCCTTTTTCTTCACATATCATCATCAAAAATAGCTAAAATGTAGTTTGTTGTTGTTGTTGGTGGGTGAGAGTTGGCATCTCACCCTTGAATAATTGTTTTTATGTCGATTTTGCATTTGTTAGTGAAATGAATTTTTGTTCATGTGTTTTTCACCTTGTTCATGAGTTTTTTATCAAATAAAACTTATTTTCCTCACCTCTTTTGCTTCGGCCTAGGGCCTATTTTGTTGAATAATATGTTTTCTTGCTTGTTCCATGCTTGGAGATTGATTTTTGGGTTTGATTCTACCATGAGTGCCCTCGGGTTAGAGCTTAAATCCTAGGGTTTATGTTGCTTGATTGTTTTCTTGAATTTTTGAGTTGGATAAATACATGCCTTGCTTGATGCTTGTCTTGTAATTTTACATGTTAGTTTAGGGTTGTGCCTTATGTTGCTTTTGTGTGCTAATTTACAAAGTTTTGGCATGAAATTGAGGATGAATTGTTGCTTGATGTGCTTCGGCCTTGGAGGCCAATTTTTGATCATTTTGTTGCTTGAAACTTGCTTCTTCGATCTTACTTGAGTGAATAAAATTGGTGACATTGTGTTTTTCACCTTTTTACTTTTTACTTTACCACTCATTAACTTTTTACCAAAAGTAAAAAAAAACATTTTAACTTTTTACTTTACCATCTCATTAAATAATTACCATTTATCTCATGCATTTTTACTTTACCATTCACTAACTTTTTACTAAAAGTTTTACCACTTGTCAACTTGCAAAAATACCCAAAACATTTTCTCACTTGCATTTCAAACTTTTTCATCTTCCTAAAATAAACCCCAAAACATTTTTACCACTTTCAAGACAAAAACATTTCATCTCATTTCCAAAACACCAAAACCCAAAAACATTTTACTATTCATTACCAAAACATTTTCACATTCATGCATCTTCACTCATACTTAGTTTATGCGACACTCTCATGCATTCTCATATGCTTATGTCCCTTGCATCCTTTTATGCATCCTTGTATGCCATTTATTCATAAACAAAATGCTATGCATTCATTCACTTGTATGCTTTGCATCCATTCTTAAATGTTCATGCATCCATTAATACCATGTATTGCATTCAATAATGCTCATTCACTCCTGGTATACTCATGCATTCACATGCTTGCCTAATCATGCATCCTTGCTTACATGTTCAATCATCAAACCTAGAATACTCTATGTCTACAATCAATGGTATTCACTTGTTCTTGATGCCCTTCAAATGTCTTGACTTAATTGTGCATAAACCCTCTCACACAATCATGTGCCCTTATAAGACTACCAACATGTGTATCATAGAGGCATATGTGCTCCTCTTTGAGATTGTTGCCGACATGTGTAGCAATTCTCCTTCACACACAAACACAATTGATTTGAGAACTTTATCTAGCATCTTTGACAATTAAATCCTTTGATTGTATTGACATGCTTAATCTTGGTTGGTGATCAACATGATCATGATTGTTTGATTGGTCAATATGTTTGAATTGCATTCATTGTTTTCCTTTCTAAACAAACTAGCATAAAAATGGTTGTTAGTGACAATCCATCACAACCTTTGTTGTTTGGATTGTCATGAAGGCCGCAATTTCAAAAAAGAATTTTCATATGCATAAGCTATTAGTGGTAATCCATCACAACCTTTGTTGGTTTGATTGTCATGAACGCGTCCAACTTCAAAAACATTCTCCTTTTCGAATTAGAACTACGTCGCTTTGATTCCCATTTGGGATACGTAGGAGCGAGCCACGTCCTCGTCAAGCACAACAAACCAAAATTAATTCGATTGCGAAAGCCCTTTTTGATCATCTAAAATAAAAACCGATTATCATTAATGATCACTCGCGCCGTTGCCGTTTGGTTGTTAATGATAATTTCATTTTCAAAAGAGTTAGTAGCGCGGCCACTCTAAACCGTTGTTGTTTGGTCGTCGCGAACACTCGAATCAAAAGCAAAACCGATTATCATTAATGATCACTCGCGTCGTTGCCGTTTGGTTGTTAATGATAATTTCATTTTCAAAAGAGTTAGTAGCGCGGCCACTCTAAACCGTTGTTGTTTGGTCGTCGCGAACACTCGAATCAAAAGCAAAACCGATTATCGTTAATGATCACTCGCGCCGTTGCCGTTTGGTTGTTAATGATAATTTCATTTTCAAAAGAGTTAGTAGCGCGGCCACTCTAAACCGTTGTTGTTTGGTCATCGCGAATCCTCACTCCTACTGCGAAAACTCATCTAAACAGACTAAAAAACAAAAACCTTTTTAGGACAACCAAGAACTACGTAGCTTTGAATTCTCCATCGCACCAGGAGATACGTAGGAGCGAGAGGCCAACTCTCGTCAAGCGCCAAAAATAAAAATTTTCATTAAGTCTTCTCACTCCCTTTTCAATAAAGAGGCAAAATAAAAGCATTTTCAAATCAACACTTCAAACCACACATTTAATTAAAGGTTCCCTTTCGGTAGAAAGGAGGTACGGGGTGCTAATACCTTCCCCATGCCTAACCGACCCCCGAACCCATATCTCTAGTTTTCGAAAGACCATCCGCCTTGTCTAAAAGACCTTTTTTCAATGTTTTGGTCTTAAAATTAAAATATTGGTGGCGGCTCCATACCTTTTCCACGTTGTACAACGAGAAGTCCGAACCGGATTTTTTGGGGTGCAACACAGACGAAGAAGGTGAAGCTCATGTCTCTACGGCGTCAACTTGGGTTGCTTCAAATGGAATCAAACGAGACGGTGGCTCAATTCGTTAACAGGTTAGTAGTGTTGACTAATCAAATGAGAAGTTGTGGTGAAGTAGTGACTGATTCCATGAAAGTAGAAAAGATCCTTACGGGTTTGACACCTAATTTTGATCATGTTGTTGCTGCGATTGAACAATCTAAAGACCTAGATAATCTGAAATTAGAACAGTTACTAAGTTCATTAGAAGCCCATGAAATTAAGATCAAAAATAGATAAGGTATCAAGAAGGAGGATAAAGATTCTGAGAAAGCACTACTGGCTCAATCTTGGAAGAAAGGAGGTGGAGGGAACGAATCTTGGAAAAAGAAGGCCAAAGGAAAATGGAAAAGCAATAAGGGTGAAGATGGAAACTCAAAGCAAGATCATCACAAGAAGGAGGGTGAGAGTGATAGCAAGAATAAGAAAAAGTCCAAGGAACATGTGCAGTGCTACAATTGCCAGAGATATGGCCACTTTGCAAATGAATGCAAGTGAGAAAGTGCCCAGAAACAAGAATCATGAAGCCGAGGTTGCGTATGAATCTGATAAGGAAGCTGTAATGCTGATGGCTGTAACTGAGAAAGGTTCCATTTTGTAGAATGGTGGTATTTGGATACTGGTTGCTCGACCCATATGACTGGGCATATTGAATGGTTCTGTGAAATTAATAGGAGCATCAAGAGAAGGATCAGGTTTGGTGATGGCAGAGCTGTGATGGCTGAGGGGTTAGGGAAAGTGGCAATCAAGAGAGAAGATGGCAAGACAGTGGTGATCAATGATGTGTTCTATGTTCCTCAAATGGAAAGCAATTTGCTAAGCTTAGGACAGCTGCTTGAAATGGGGTATTCAATGAGCATGGAGGACAATTATATGGCAGTGTTTGATAGTAAAAAAATGAAGTGCTGAAGGTTAGAATGTCTGATAACAGAACCTTCAAAGTAGGTGTAAACTCCATTGAGCAAAAGTGTCTCACTGCCCAAGTCAAAAATGAAGTGTGGAAGTGGCACAAGAGGAGGGGGCATTTGAACTTCACTAGTTTGAGCATGCTGCAAAAGAAGAATATGGTACTAGGCTTGCCTCCTATTGATGAGCCAAGGCAAGTTTGTGGCAAATGCTGTGAAGGGAAGCAACCTAGGAAGCCCTACAAGTCTTCAATACCTACAAGAGCATCATCCAAGCATGGAGTAATACATTCAGATGTATGTGGCCCCTTTGAAGTGAAATCACATGGAGGTAATCAGTATTTCGTTTCATTCATTGATGACTTTACTAAAAAGATGTGGATTTACTTGCTGCAAAGGAAGAGTGAAGTCTTTGCTGTATTCAAAGAGTTCAAACTGTTAGTTGAAAAACAGAGTGGAAATCTAATCAAAACATTGAGGACTGATGGTGGAGGGGAATATACATCCTTAGAATTTGAGAAATTCTGCAAAGATGAGGGCATTGTGCATGATGTGACAACTCCATACACACCCGAAATGCTGAAAGAAGAAACAGAACCCTACTTAACATGGTTAGGTGCATGCTAAGAGAGAAGCATTTACCTCATGAATTCTGGGCAGAAGCTTTATGTACAGCCACATATGTCTTGAACATGTGTCCAACCAAGAGACTTGAAGCAATTACACCAGAAGAGGCATGGAGTGGCTCCAAGCCTAGTGTAAAACATGTGGGGATTTTCGGTTCTCTATGTTACAGGCATGTACCAGAACAGATTAGAAGGAAACTAGATTCAAGATCCCAGGTGATGATACTGGTTGGATATCATAGAACAGGTGCTTACAAACTGTATGATCCAATCCAAAGAAGAGTTATCATTAGCAATGATGTGATTGTTGATGAAACTAAGGAGTGGAGTTGGACTGATGCAGTTGAAAGGGAAACTGCTGAAACTGTGGAGATTCAGTTTGACAGTGAACAAAATCAAGACATAGCTGAGCAAGGTGAACCAGAACAAGTGGTTAACAATGATGAGCAGAATGAAATGCCACTTAGAAGAACTCAGAGAGAAAGGCATCCACCTCAAAGGCTGCAAGAGTATGAGGTGTTCTTAAACACTGCTAACAATACTGATTCTGATCCGCTACAGCTGATGATGGCAACAGAATCATAGCCTATCTCACTAGAGCATGCTCTATCCAGTTCATACTGGAAAGATGCTATGGAAAACGAATTGAGATCAATTTAAAAGAATAAGACATGGGAAATGGTAAGGTTACCTTGTGACAAAAGAGCCATTGAAGTGAAATGGGTCTTTAAGACTAAGATGTAGCCAAATGGTGAGATTGCAAAATATAAGGCTAGGCTAGTTGCAAAGGGCTTCTTGCAAAAACCAGGCCTAGATTATAATGAGATATATGCCCCTGTAGCACGAATTGAAACTGTGAGGCTTATTGTTGCACTTGCAAGTAAAAAAGGGTGGACATTGAGCCAGCTAGATGTCAAATCTGCCTTCCTCAATGGTCCACTAGATGAAGAAGTGTATGTAAGGGATTCACCTGGCTTTGAGGAAAAATGAATGGAGGATAGAGTGATGAGGTTGAAGAAGGCACTCTATGGCCTCAAACAAGCCCCAGGGGCTTGGAATAAAAGATTTGATGGTTTTCTCTCAAAATTACAGTTTGTGAAATGCTCTACTGAGCATGGTGTGTATCTAAGGGAGAGTTTAACTGCTGGTGTACTCCTGATCTGTCTATATGTGGATGATTTACTTGTCAGTGATGATAGTGAACAAGAAATCATTGAATTTAAGAGAAAAATGATGATGGAGTTTGAAATGACAGATTTAGGGAAGCTCTCTTATTTCCTTGGAATGGAGTTTGTGACATCCAAACATGGAATATTTCTTCATCAGAAGAAGTATGCCACTGATGTGTTAAAAAGATTTAACATGTTTGATTGCAACCATACTACCACACCAGCAGAAGCTGGAATCAGACTTGTAAAAGAAGTTGATGATGCTGCTGTTGACAGTACTCTGGACAGACAATTGATAGGATCATTAAGGTATCTCTGAAACTCCAGGCCTGACATTACATTCAGTGTTAGCTTGGTGAGCAGATTCATGGAGGAACCTAAGAAGACTCATCTGCTGGCAGCTAAGAGAATACTCAGATATGTGAAGGGTACTCTAGACTGGGGTGTTCTGTTCCCTGCAGCAGGTTGCAGTAATGGTGATGATATGATTGGATACACAGATGCTGACTGGAGTGGTGATGAAGAAGACAGAAAGAGTACCTCAGTGTACATATTCATGCTTGGCAATGCTCCAATCAGTTGGTGTTCCAAGAAGCAGAATGTAGTAGCTCTTTCAAGCTGTGAAGCTGAATACATTTCAGCTGCATTTGGTGCTAGTCAAGCACAGTGGCTGGAAATGCTGTTGGATGAGCTAAAAGTGAAGAACAGAGGCACAATGAAGCTGAAGATTAATAATAAATCTGCTATAGACCTAGCCAAGCATCCCATCTCACATGGGAGAAGCAAACATATTGAAATCAAGTATCACTTCCTTCGTGATCAAGTGAACAAGGGCAAACTCATTGTGGAGCACTGTAAATCTGAAGAACAACTTGCTGATATACTTACCAAAGCCTTGAAGACCAGCAAGCATGAAGACATGAGGAAGAAGATTGGAATGTGCAACTTAGCTAGTTTGAATTAATGAGGTGTATTGATGTGTGTAGTAATTCAAACAAGCAAGATTGAATAAAATGTGAATTAGTGAAATGTATTGTGTTTGTAAAATAGTATTGTATTAAAATTGTAAACTGATTAACTTCATTTGGTTAATCATAGTTAGATAGTTACTAGAGTGAGTAACTATAATTAGTATGAGTCAAAGCTATATAGTCTATATCGTAAAAGGTCATTCACACGAATTCAATACAAGTGAATATTGATTTTTCAATTCTGTTACCCATCCTTGATCTTTCTCTCCCTCTCTCCATTCGGTTACATAGAAACAAGGAACTTCACTTGTGAAGAATTTCCAACAATTATTATATATCCAGAACAAGTTGCACGTTTGGTATCCATGTGATGAAACCGTTGCTTTATTTGTTGAGCTCTGAAATATTATGATCCTTCAATGCACTAATTGTTCGTCATCTAAAATCTTGTGGTTTGTGGTGTAAAATTGATTGCAAGATAATCAACATGTCAAAATCTTGCAATCAATGATAATCTAATACAATGTTGGATCCTTCAACATGTGAATTTTTTTAAAATAGTTTAAGAATTTGATATATTTAAAATAGTTTAAGAATTTTTTTTTACCGTTCAGGGACCAAATTAGAAAGGAAATAAACAATATAGGAACCAAAACGATGGTTTACTCTTTTTTTTACGTGTGACCCACTCCCTAACATATTTTTATTTTTTTGTTTTACGTGTGACCCACTCCCGCGTCCCTTCCCTCGTTCCATGTAATGGGCTTTTTGGTTTAAAGTCTTCGGCTGTCACCACTTTGGGCTATGCTATTTGCACCACCTTGTTTTACTTAAACAATTCCCTCGTTTTCAAAAAATAGTCTTTTACTACTTCACCATCCATTTCAAAAGCAAAAATTAGCCCACATTTATTTTAATTAGCTTTCTTGTATGCACCATTTTTTTCTCTTACTCGTCAATGGGTTCAAGTTCAACTCATCTTCACACTTGACCAAAAAAACTCATCTTCACACAACTTTAACTAATTTTCAAAATTATTTCCAATCCAATATTTTCAAAAAATCAAATTTACATTCAAAAATAGGTTGTTAGTTATGGTCACTGTGGGTATAACTCGTTTGGCCAATGTGATCACCTCTAATTTTCAAATAAGTCATTAGTATTTAGTAGATTTATCCGTCTGATCATTATGAGCACCCGCCAACTTCAAAAACATTCAAATAATAAAAAACACCAACGCACAAACTTTTTCTACCAAGAACAACATAGTCTTTGAATTCTCCATCGCACTAGGAGGAGATACATAGGAAGGGGACACACTCTCACCAAGCGCAAAAGTAAATAAATTTTATAAAATATTTTTTAATTCTTTTCATAAACAAAGAGAAACAAATATTTTTAAAATTAATATAGTTTTGTTCAATTAATTAGAGGTAACCTTTTTCAGAAGGATGTCGGGAGGTACTAATACTTCCTCACCTTTTTCTGAATCCAAAATCTAATTTTCAATGTCCCTCATTTGAACCCTGAGAAGTAGAAACTTGAGATGAATCACCTGATCACTCACAAGCATCAACATTAGATCATGATAGAACTGAAGGGCCAAGACTAGATAAAACAACTTGCTCAAGCATGTTTTGGGGTAGAAGAAGTTGTAGCAGAGAACACCTATGCAATTCAGAATAAATGCTTGAATCCTAATGTGCTTGTGGTCATTGTGTACATTTTAAATCAGAAGAGCTGTCCACAGTTGGTATTATTGACCAGACTCAAGCTTCACAAGATGTATGCTAGGTGACATACAATTTTCTGGTGTTTTGGTTTTGCCAACTCTACCACCTTCATTCCCACTAAATCAGATATCTTTTGTGCGTAACTGGAGAGACTAATTTCTCGAGCTGGGTAGGACCACAATGGCTGACAAAGCTCTCCCTCAAGGCTGGATTCCCACTGCTGCATTCCCAAGGCTGGATTCGAACTCAGGACCTTGGTTAAGCTGGAAAAGACCCAATCCATCTCATCCAAGTGTATTGTCATTAACATTTTATAGATTTACAAGACGTCAAAATAAAAAACACGAGGGATTTCCACCTTACACCCCACTTTCCTACCCCATATATCCAAAAACTCATTAAATTGCCAAAAATACCCAAACTACCATTTCTAACCCACACACCCCAATCCCCACTTCATCACCCACAACTCATCCCCCCAACCTAAGGGTATTTTTGTCTTTTCGCAGAGTAGGGATTGTTTAGTGAGTAGTAGGGGGAGTGGAATAATTATGGGCCTTGTAGAATTATGAAATTATTCAAATAGATTGTGAAGTGTCCAATAAGCTATTGTCTAAATAAGTTATGAAGCTAATTCGTGGAATTAATACTCCAAACCTCTTAGCATTTCGATTAATACTGCACTTGATTTTCTTTATCACTGGCAGGCTGTTAAGCGTGCAAAGCTAGTTGCTTCTTCACCGCAAGTGACCCAAACCACGGGTGGCGTACACTACAAGAATACTGAGATTTTTCGGCCAGGACTTTCCGGCGGATTTGAGGAATTTCCGGCGGATTTTATTACCGGCAGATTTTATCCGCCGCAAACTTTTCCGGCGGATTTTTTGGCATTTGCGGCGGATTTTTTAAAAAAAAATTCAAAAAGTTTTTTTTTTAAAAAAAATCCGCCGCAAATGCAAAAAATCCGCCGCAAAAGACAAAAAAAATTGAATTTTTTTTTTTTAAAAAAATCCGCCGCAAATGCCAAAAATCCGCCGCAAGAGCCAAAAAAAATTTCAAAAAATCCGCCGAAAATTTCAAAAATCCGTCGGAAAATTCGGAGGGAAAAAATCCGCCTATATATAAAAATTTCTCCTACACTCCTCTCATTCTCTCATTTCACTCTTTATTTCATTCTCATTCTCTTCTATATTTCTCTAGATATCTCTCTTCTATATTTCTTATACTCTCATCTCCATAAATTTCTCTAGGTATCTCTCATCTCCATAAATTTCTCTAGATATCTCTCATCTCCATAAATTTCTCTACATATCTCTCTTCTATATTTCTCCTTTCTTCTTCATTCTTTTTCATTCACTCCTTAATTCTTATTTCTTCTTACTTCTTTATTCACATTCTCTCCTATATCATTCTCTTCTAATATTCTCTTTCATTCTTATTCCTTCCTACTTCTACATACTCATTCATTTATTTATTTTCATTTTTTTTCTATATCATTTTTTCTCATATTCTACTTCATTTTCATTTTTTCTTACTTTTTATTAAAATACAAATGAAAATTTTATTTTTTTTTTTTGAAATTTTGTTTTTTAAAATCCGCCGCAAATGCCTTTAAAATCCGCCGGAAAATTCCAAATTTTTTTTTAAAAAAAATCCGCCGGAAAGCGTTTGCTGCGAGCTAGCTACCGGCGGCAAAAATCCGCCGCAAAGTCCAATTTTGCCGCGGTAATATGGCTTTTCCGACGGATTTTGCCCGCAAAATCCTGTTTTTCTTGTAGTGGTAGTGGCTTGGAGAAGACCAGATCCCAATTGCATCAAGTGTAATGTCGATGCCACACTTTTTGATGACGGTAAGTTCGGAATTGGCATTTGTATCCGGGATGCAGACGGTGTTTTCTTGATAGCGAAGACTAGTTGGTTCACAGGCGCTCCACAACCTCAAGAGACAGAGGCTTTGGGTCTTTTGATAGCTATTAATTGGTTGCAAGAGTTGAACATCCAAAGAGTCACCATCGAGCTCGATTGTAAAGTGGTTGTTGATGGTATTAGAGGATTGTCCAAATCGGTAACCGAATTTGGATCTATTTTAAGATCTTGTTACAATTTACTTTCTCATTTACAAAATTATAAGGTTAGTTTTATTAGGAGGCAAGCAAACTGTGTTGCTCATACTCTAGCTAAGACGTCACGGGATTATGCTAGCTCCCAAATTTTTTATTATAGTTCTACCCGTAGCGAACTTGATTTTCAATGAAATGATATAAATTTTCCTTTCAAAAAAAAAAAATAAAGTTGTGGTATTATTGTTTTGGGGCTGTTTTTGGCCCATGTCCCGATGTTGGGTTAGGCTAGAAAATATGGAGCCTAGCCTAGTAGACTGTGTTAGCTTGGCCGTTTATTATCTCTAGCTAGTTTTGGTTTTTGCTTCCTATGATTTTGTTTCACGTTTCTTTTTCATTGTAAAAGAATAATTTTCAGTTAAAGAAAAGAAAAGGTTTTAAAGAAATAAATTAGAAATATGTATCATGTGTATTTCAGTAAATTTTATATAAAAGGGAAAAATAAATATAAAATAATTTACATAATAAAAATCTATAATAATCATTTTACTTGTTTTAACAAAAATTTAGAATGAGGGGATGTCACCCCAATCTAAGGCAGAAAAAATCTTCGAGCTTTTTGAGCTTTTTGAGCACTTATGAAGAAAATTACATTTACCTCACAACATGAGATTAATAGAGATTTAAACTCAAGACCTATTATATAGTATAAATCTCGTCATGCTCCACCAGACAAACTCTTTAAGATTAATATTAGTTTTAGTAAATTCATGACAGAAATTTAAAATGAATATTTTTTTTACAAAATGCTTTCATATGAGGCTAGTAGTATATTTTTTTTACAAAATTCATGATTTATTGATAAATAAATGATGAAATGATTATTGAATTGCAGGTTGATGATAATTAGTAGTATATCCGAGGCTAGGGTAATGATAGTGGCAGGTGGTGCACATAATTAGCAGTGGCAATGGCATAATGAAAAACTATAGGTATCATAAAAAATGCTAGGTGCGGTGCATTAATTTTTCGACAATATAGCTTCTATTATAGTTAGGGTGGCTGTAGAAGTGTATAAGAGACAATATATAAAAATAAAAAAATAAGAAAAAATGAAAATGGATAAATATTACTATAAGACTTTAGCACTGTGACTATGACTATGAGTGTAAATCGTTCCTCCATCGTTATCTAAAGAAAATTCATGACATTACCACATTATTTATTTTACAATTGAATTTTAAAACTAATTGCACAACAGTGAAGTTTTATTAAGCATAAGTGTAATTAAAGCTGCTAGTACTACCAAATGTGTATGTCCTCTTTTCTCATTTTATTTATTATTAAGATAGATAAAATACAGATAAATAATGATGATAATAATATCTCTATTTGTTTGATTAGAAAAAAATAAAATAAAGTATATTTTAAAAAAAACTTTACACTAAATAAGAAAAAGCAGGTAGATTATTAACTTTAATTAAATTTGTATCGGAAAAAACATTAATTAGTAGAGAATCATTGCCCAACCACCAATAAAGGTTGGTCTGAGCGGTAACTAGGTTCAGATTCTACGACAGTCTTCAGTTTAAGTCATGGGGTGTGCAATAACAAAAAAAGAATTACTACCCAGCAACCTTAATTTTCGTTTTGTACATTGTGAAAACAAGGTTTTAGACACACCTTTTTTTGATAGAAATTAGAGAAGAAACAAAAACAACAACAACAACAAAGGAATTAAACCCTTAGAAACAAAAGTCTGTTAACATCTACCCTCAACAAATGAGAGATGCCAACATGAGGATGCTTACCTAGCTCGAATTTGAATATGACCTTTGTTTTGCCATGCAATCGGTGCAAGCGTTACCTTTCCTCAAAGTGTGGGTCAATGTTACTTCTCAATAGCAAATTTTGAATATTGTAGATGATGACAGTATACATGTTAAGTTTGTAGGAAATGTGATTTTTCTTTTTACAAAAATGATTCTTTCCATTCCAACACCTAGTTTGCGAAAGAAATAGAGAGTGATATGATATATGTGATAAGTAAATGATACTATAAGAAGAGAGAAGTACAAAGAAAATGAGATGTTGAACAAATATTAAGAATGTAGAGGTGTTTAAAAATCGTGATTTTGTAATAAAAAAACAAGCTTGGATTGGAAACATTTTTTTTGGAAAAAGAAAAGAGTTTTCATTTTTTAAAACGGGCTTTCCATTTTTATCCCCCGTTTGTAACTCACTTCCTAAGCCCAACTCAGTACGACCGTAAATCCGTAATTAAACTTTAGAGCATTCTTTCATAAATTTGGCCATTTTTGTTTTTTTTTCTGGGTAGTACAAGAAGAAATTTATATAACCGGGCTTAGGCCCTCTATATATTCAAAAAAAAAATTAATGGTTTTTTTTAATGGTTGACATGGCAAATGGTTGACAAACTTTATTATGTTCAAAAAGTAATTAACAGTTCAAAAGTTGCTCGATAGTATGGTTTTTAAAAAATACTGCCTTGGACGACCTTTGGTAGAAAGTAGAATGCTATATAAATAATGATTTATTAAAAAAATGATGAAATGATCAATGCATTGTAGGTTGGTGATTATTAGTACTAGTTGTGTGGGAGATAGCCAAAATAATTATCTTTGTTGGTGGTGACCGGTGCATTAGTGCATATATTAACGGTGGCACGACGATAATGCGTACTGCAGTGGCATCAAATTTTTTACTACTACTCACTCCGTTTTCATGTATAAGCAAAAGACTATTATGCACGCCTATTAAAAAGAGTTAGTAAAAGAAGTGTGATTCAATAAAAATAAATTAGTTTCATTAACTAAAAAAAGCTTTGACTTGTTTATATCTGATAACATGATTTTGTTGATGTGTTTGCTTATATGCGAAAATAGAGCGACTATCTCACGAATTACTTTTTTATACTCCCTGATATGTAATGTAGAGTGCTTCTAGGGTGAGGGGCTAACTAAGTCTCTCATTGGTGCCACTTAAATTGACGGTTAAATATAACTTAAAATGCTATGAGTGGTTGAGAAACTCCTACATCGCACATACTAAGGAAGAAGGAATAACATAAAAATTAACTATTTTCATTTAATTAGGCTAAAAGTTTAATGTTTTTCCAAAATTGCCCTTTTTTACTAAGTGATAATTCATACCCTTAATTAATAATATTATTTCTATTTACACTACTAATTAAATATGGATAAAGTTAAGATTTATCATTTAATACATCTTAAAGATAGAGCTTATTTCTTATATTTTTGATCAACAAATACTGATAAGAAGAGTGCTGAATTGGAGATGTATTTAGCTTCTCTAAGTTCTATTAGCTTTGACATTACAATTATTTGAAAAAAAAAATAGCAATTGCAAATTTGAAAGGTGGGTTTACCCAGCTAACAATTTAATATAATAGTTGTGCTGCATCATTTCTGAATGCACCCACCCACTCACCAAAACAAGTCAAAAAATCTGAATGCAGCTTAAAGGTGTTAGAAAATCACACTGGCAGTAGGTTTCAAATTCCTGAAAATGGTTGCAATTGATTTATGATTACAGAAAATAGTTTTGGTAAGAAATGATAAAATAAAGATTCCAATTCAACTCCCAAAACTTATAAAAGGGGCCCCCAAGACAGTATATGGCAGATTGGCAGTGCATGATCTTGTTTACAACTCCTACTTCAATCCAACTCTTTTAGTACACTGCTTCAACCTATTTTCATCTGTATCAGAGTACGTTATTAATATTATTATATTATGCACTTCAAGACAAATACAAATAAGAAAAAATTATAGTGTTGCCAATTTATTACACGTCACAGAGAAATTCATATTTTACTTTGGTACATAAAAATACACATCAAGCAATTGCATGTAAGAAGAAATAAAACAACAATCTCTCTCTCAATCTCAATCACTTTGCCAATAAAGTAAATAGAAGAGGAGTGAAAATCAGACTTGATTTAGATCCACTTGGGCTTGGTCACGCAAGGTCATATCACAAATCTTTCTCAAAACTCCATTTATAGAACAATTGTTTTTCAGTTAAAATACTCAGGGATCAAATTGAGGAAAAATAATTTCCAAGTTTTGAGATCATATTTAAGCGTACACGCTTCCAATCCATGAATGCCATTACTCATCTCTTCAACCCCAATAAGATACTACTACTAGTAAGTAGCAATTAATAACACATCACCAAACAAACTATACCTCCAATTCAATATTGTTGAGCTGATAATTAAATGCCATTACTTTATTTTAGTTTGTTTCTTAAGCTCTACTACATGACATGTTATGCTGACGAATGCAAATCCAATTCACTCACTGTTTTGTGAGTGGTTGGTGCTTTTTAGTTTTTGTGGGTCTGCTGACCAATGCATTATTAATCTGCACTGCATGCCTTTCTTTCTTGCCATGGTAGAGATATAACTCCGCTTGTTTCTTTTCCCTAGAAAATTACCCTTTAATGAGAATTTTCTTTTGGTCATGCATGCACTAATGGTTCCCCCTTAATTACTTCCTAATTTTTGATATTTTTAGCTTTTTTAGTTTGTCCTAAAATAATAATACTTTTAAAAATTCAATTAATAATTCACCATTTTTTTTCAAATATACCATTCATATTTATCGAGCCTTTTAGAGACCCAATACAACTATTAAGAATTTGTTTGGCGTGTCCCATCTGCTAGCGGATAGCAGACGAAAATAGCGGGTGAAGAGTACACGTGTTCGGTAAGCACTAGCATTTAGCGTTTTTTCAAACGCTACTTCAAGTAGTGTTTTTTTAAATGCTAGCGAAAAGCAGATAGCGTCTCACTTTTTTGGCATTTTTACCCTTATTATTTTTCTTAAATTTCCTCTTTATCTTTATTAAATAAATGTAATCATGAATTAAATAAATATATCCTTTTATGTCATTTTACATTTATCAGTTAATTCAACCGCTAGTTTTACCAAACACATCAATTGTTATCAGCTAGCTTATCCGCTATCCGCTAGCTCATCCGCTATCCGCTACTTTTTACCAAACAGAGCCTAACTCTTTTATTTTGATTTCTCAAAACAACTAAAAAGGGGATATTTTAGTACTTAGCTAAAACAAATTAATTGTACCTTAATTTGTGTATAACAAACCAATAATACCAAAAAATATTACGAACAAAGGGAGTAATTAACACCAGAAAGGTTACTTTTAACGGCAACCACTGAAATTGCTAATGAAAGTTCTAAACCTTGTTTGATTATGCATTGCTGCTGCTACTACTACAAATCTAATTTATTTTGTGTCAGTACGCGTATTTATTGGTAGTAGAAACATAAAAATTTAGTAGAGCAAAAGTAAGTACTAATTTATCCTCTCTTTTATCTTATCTTATGAGAATAATACCTATTTTTTATAGGGGTAAAATATAAATTATAATTAGTAGGTTTAAGTTAAATAAAATTGTTTGTAAGGCCAATCCCCCCCCCCCCCCTCCCCATTAAACTATATGTGGCCACTGGGTGTGGTAAATAACCCAATTATGAATTTGTGTGGGTAGGTCATGCATTGTTATAAAAACTCGAGCCAAATTATAAAGAAGTTGATATTTAATAATATGTAGTAGACTAGTAGTATACCATAATGACCCCAAAGAAAATAGGGTTGGTGCCTTTGAATATGACCAACAAGAAAAAATATCTATTTAAAATTGGTAGCAAATTCAATACCTAAACAATTTCACATGTAGTAAATTCTCACTAAGAAGATCAACAAGAAAATAAAGATTTATTTAAAATATCCAACTGGTAACACAAAATTGAGTGCATGATAATTTCAGTTGCAATTTAATATAAGATTAAATTCTCAACAAGAATTTCCCATAGCAGAAGTTAAAAATTAATGAACTTTACCAACTTATAATGACAGAATAATACATGTCCTAGAAAAGGCACATTATAATTTATTTGCCTTAGAAATTTCAATTGAATTGGCATCATCCAGATGACTGAAACAAGAATGGCAGGTGCTTTGAAAATGGGAAAAAGACAACAGGAAAATTGAAGTCTTGAAAAACATTAAAGCTGATCCAGATTTTCTGCATTTGAAGAAAATTAAATTTCATTTGTAAGTCCTTAAGATTAAGAGATCAAAAGCAATACTGTAATACTTAACATTACATTATGAGGAAACTTGGGTAGCATTACATTGAATGCAAGAATAGTGACATGCACGCATGAAGAACATCACCTGAAATAATGCCATTACAGGAACATTGTTTCTAGTTTGATGGAAAAGCATGGCTACTAAATTGAAGTAAGAAAAAAAGTGAATTGGGATGGTGATGTATCATGAGGCCAGGTTGGTAAAAGTTTGCATTGGTGACAGGAATGTTGTAAGCTTGATCAGTATCAATAATACAATGTATATTTTTGGGTTCTGAATATATATATTAGATTGATAGCGATACTTATTGTGTATATATGTTTCTGCCTCTTCTCCTCCTCCTCTGTTGGCTGACTTGCCATGCCACAATCAGGACCACCTCTAACACACTTGTTACTATATTTTTCAATTTTCACTAAGGTTTTGTCCAAATTTGTCGGTGCTAGCTATAGCTCCAAACATTGCAAAACTATTTTCCATCACTGTGTGAAGTTACATAACTATAGCAAATTCATAATATTTAAAGCGCACAAGATTTACAGTTGGACAAATTAATATTCAAACCTTAATTGACATTTGTAATATTTTTCATGTAAAATAAAGGAAGCTTAATTGCACTTTTCATCTCAATATATATATTATAATATGTATATATATTGTCAAAAAAACATATTATATAATATATAATAATATATAAATATAATATAATATATAACCACCACCGGCCGGACCGCCGCTGCCTGCCACCGTACCTCCGCCGCACCCCTACCCGTAAGGCCTGGCTCAACTGGCAAATATCGATATTATTAGGTTGGATATCATATCTCGGGTTACCCGGGACCTCACAGTTGTGTGTGTGAGTTTCAAGTGGCATTTGCCACTCCATCTAGAACAAAAAAAAAGTTTTGATTACGTATGCCCACAAATGATACTTCAATGTTTTTGTTGTGTTTGGCATGTCCCATTCGTTAGCGGATAGCTGATGTGACTAGCATATTTATCAGCTATTTTAACTGTTAGTTTTACCAAACACATAATTGCTATCAATTAGCTTATCTAATATCCACCATCTCTTATCCGCTAGCTCATTCACAAACTTATTCGCTATCCCCTAATTTTTCCCAAACTTGAAGGTCGATCACAACTGAAACTGAGAGACTAAAGTCACACAAACACGATACTCAGTAGCTAATTCATTCAATTAAAACATATGAACCGAAGTAGGACAATTAACTTCACCAAAAAAAGTAGCACAAATAATATCTAGGACCAAAGAAGTAATTAAGGTAATAAAAATAATTTTTTATAAATAAAATTTATACAATTGGATAGATCACAGTAGCTTACCTTGTTTGCATCAAGGTAATAAGTGGTTGGTTTGTGTGTTCCGTTGGCTCACAAGCAATGGGTGAGTCGTAAAAAAGGAATGCAACAAATTTTGCTTTATGCTGCCGGCAGATACAGAATACGAAACTTTAGGCATAGGGACCACAAAGGCATCAGGCATGGGCCGGGGCTGCAGATCATATTCCTCATGTGGTACGGTTGAACAATGAGTAAAGTGAAGATTTGATTTGGTTTGGTGTGTTCAATTCAACCCTCATCTTTTTTTGGTTTTTTCACTATTTTGTCTTTATAAAATCTCCCCATCGCGACAAATTTGTGAGTACACTACGCACCCAAAAGGACGTAACTGGTCACAATACCTATTATCACTCTAACTGATCCAGTAGCTCCGGCCATTCAAAATCAAAAAATCCCATTTTCATCATGATTGGCAACAATGGTTGAATTGGTAGTACTACTTTTTAATTTGTACTCGTTGATAGTAATGTTGAACATTTGATTCTGTATTGTATTATCCTATGAATCCCGATACGAAGATACGACACGATACGGATATGAGGATACCAGAAAATTTTGAAAATCAAGATACGACACGGTTTAGATATTTTAATAAAAAATTAAATAAAAATTTAAATATATAAAAACGTAACAGAAAAATAAAATAGAATAGAAACACAAATAGAAAAAACAAATATGAAAAACAGAAATATTAGTATGAAGTATCAAAGATGTATCTGAAAAGTATCGAGTCAAATATATTTTTAAAAAGAATTAAAAAATTATTGGATACTCTTTGGGTACGTATCGGGAAGTATCAGGGTGCGTGTCAGTATCAGATACGTATCCGACACGAGTACGTCTCCATTTTTGAGGTATCCGCCTTCATAGGTATTATCTTTTTTCATTTTCCTTCTTTGATGCTTACAAAATACACCTCCTATATATAACAACAACTCAAATCATTACCAAAAAATTTACTTTTAACACAACAAAAAAAAGCTGATTAGCGAGAAAATTTTTAGTCCCTCGCTAATTCAGTCATTAGCGACAGAATTTTTTAGTCCCTCGCTAATTAGCGACGGAATTTTCAGTCTCTCGCTAATTTCTAACAGTTTTCAGATCATAGGGCTCCGTACAGGTGATTAGCGACAGAATTTTCAGTCCCTCGCTAATTTGTGACAGTTTTCAGATCATAGGGCTCCGTGCAGGTAACTAGCGACAGAATTTTCAGTCCCTCGCTAATATCTGGCAGTTTTTCAGATCATGGGGCTCCGTGCAGGTGATTAGCGATGGAATTTTCAGTCTCTCGCTAATTCTCTTGCTAATTTCTGACAGTTTTCAGATCATAAGGCTCCGTGCAGGTGATTAGCGACGGAATTTTCAGTCACTCGCTAATTCCCTCGCCAATTTTTTGAGTTTTCAGCTTATTTATCCTCTCACACACACTCTTCTCTCCTACTCTCCTCACACTCTTCACTCTTCTCTCTTCTTCTCTCCCACCTTCCCATAACTTCCACCACCACCACCTCCTCTCATCCTCACCCTCTCTCTCACTCTCTCTTTCTCCCTTACTCTTCTCCTTCTCTCTCTACCCTAATACCCTTCACCACCACACCACCACCACATAGCTCGTTTTACTCACTCACTCACTCACTCTCTCTCTCTCTCTCTCTCTCTCTCTCTCTCTCTCACCACAAAAAAAACATGAATTAGCGACGGATTTTAGCGACGGATTGGAATTCCGTCGCTAAAATCAAAATTAGCGACGGAAATGCACAAAATTAGCGACGGATTGAAAACAAGGTATTTAGCGACGGAAATTGGCTAAATTAGCGACGGATTTAACATGGCGCGAAAATTGAAAAAAAAATTTGAATTAGCGACGGAAATCCGTCGCTAAATCCGTCGCTAATCTTTGGAAAATTGTGCCACTGACCGTTGCAGTTGATTTGACACGTGACCAGAGTTAGCGAGGGAAATCCGTCGCTAAATCCGTCGCTAACTGTTAATTTTTCTTTATAAACCCGAATTCTTTCTTTCCTCTTTCATTTCTTCCTCTTCCTCTTTCATTTCTTCCTCTTCTCCGTTTTTTCCTCTTCTTCTTTCATTTATTCCTCTTCCTCTTTCATTTCTTCTTACCACCACCACCATCATCTTCTCCCTTCAACACCACACCACCACCACCACCACCACACCATCCTCTTTCATTTCTTTCTCTTCCTCTTTCATTTCTTTTCCTCTTCCTCTTTCATTTCTTCTTACCACCACCATCATCATCTTTTCCCTTCAACACCACACCACCACCACCACCACCACACCATCCTCTTTCATTTCTTCCTCTTCCTCTTTTATTTCTTTTCCTTCTCCATTTTCCTCTTCCTCTTTCATTTCTTCTTACCACCACCATCATCATCTTCTCCCTTCAACACCACACCACCACCATCACCACCACACCATCCTCTTTCATTTCTTTTCCTTCTCCATTTTCCTCTTCCTCTTTCATTTTTTCTTACCACCACCACCACCATTATCTTCTCCCTTCAACACCACACCACCACCACACCATTTTTTTCTTCCCTTAATTATCTCCCCAACCCCTAATCTCTCCCTCTCTCTATCTGAGAATAGTTTTTTTTTTTTAAAAAAAATGAGGTTAGCGACGGATTTTAGCGACGGAAATCCGTCGCTAACTTTGGTCAGTGTCAGTGTCAAATCAACTGCAACGGTCAGTGGCACAGTGTTTTTAGCGACGGATTTTTGCGACGGATTTTCCGTCGCTAATTTTAGCGACGGATTTTATTCCCTCGCTAGCCATTAGCGACCAGCTTTTTAGCGACGGAATTGGTCCGTCGCTAATTCCGTCGCTAACAGTCATTAGCGAGGGAAAAACAGGCATTAGCGAGGGAAAAATCCGTCGCTAATACGCTGTTTTTTTGTAGTGTCTCTCTCTCTTTCTCCCTTACTTTTCTGTCTGAGAGGTTGGATTAGTGGAGCTTGACATGATTTGTATCTGAGAGGTTTCAGGTTTAAATCTCCATTAATCTCCTTGGAGTGAATGTAATTACCTTTGTAAGTGCTTAAAGAGCCCGAAAGTCTTTTCTGTCTTTGACTGAGACGTCATCTCCTCACCCTAAATTTTAACAATACCAAAAAAATGTTCTATATTTTTGCAACGAAGCATGGGAGCCCGAAATAAAGACCAAAATAGAAGAATAAACCCTAGTACTTTTTTAAAATATTTTGTTTCATTTTTAAAAATTTGTATACATTTAAATCCTAAACAAAATTGTGTAAAAAAATCGTAAACTAAAAGATACCTAGGAAACTAAATTTGATGTTTCTAAATTTTGTAAAAATAAGTGAAAATAAAAACAAAATGCAAGGGTAGGGGAAGTAATATAGCACTAATAAGTTATAAGGAATATTCTTTGTAACACTAAGAAGTTACAAGGAATATTCTTTGTAACACTGAATATAAACGACAAATCTTTTGGCTTAGAGGTTTTTAACTCTGTTATGGTGTCCTGAGAAAATGGGTCTTGATTATTCCGAATGTCAGTTGGGAGGTAAATAAAGTCAGATTCCAATTTATTCCATCACTAATATTGAACCCGGATACTACCCGAGTCCGTCCCTTTAGATGACACGGAAAGTAAAATATAAGCATATTTTAACTAATATCATTTAATTTGATGATATTTTGGTCAGATTACCTTTTCATTTGATTCAAATTTTATTGGATTTCAATAGAATAAATTCCCAGGTAAAAAAAGAGTAAACACCCATTTTAGTCCTTAACAATTTTTCAATAGAATAATTTGGTCCTTAACAATTTTTTAGGACAAATAAGTCCCTGATGTTTTTCAAAACGGGGACAAATTAGTCCCTGACTTAAGGATTAATTTGTTCCCATTTTGAAAATGTCAATGACTTATTTGTCCTATAAAATTATCAGGAACCAATTTATTTTATCAAAAAATTGTGAAGGACTAAAATGGGCATTTAATAAAAAAAAACAATTTCCATAAAGGGCAATTTAGGATATTAGTTTTTGTTTGTAACATAAAAAACTTAAACATTTAATTTGATTTGAAGTTTGCTGCATGCTTCCAGGGAAGAGACAGCTGAGCCTGAGACAAACACTTATTTTGGTTTGATGCCCCAATCACCCTAATGTCATGGGTCACTCACTCACGTCCCTTCAAAGTTCAAATCACTTGCCCCATAGCAAAAAGTCAATTTTTTGATAATAATGATATGACTTAAACAACCCCACGTCACCACTCCGGCATTCACAACCCAGCCCAAAGCCCCAAACCCCCAAAATTAATGCCTAAAAACAGTCCAAATCCCAACCTTAATCACTCAGTTATGACAGATCCCTCTATAATCATTTGTGTATAATTAGAGGTAATAATTTTTTTTTGGTACAAGGTAATAAGTTTATTTTAATCATAGACAATATCTACCAAATTTACCAGTGAGTAATCTATGCCGGAGAACCTGCCTAATCAGTTTGAATCGAAACCAGTTTTTGCACCATCAATGAATCATTGTTTATAAAAAAAAACAGTTTTTGCTAGACCAACCCTTTATTGGTGGTAATAAGTTTGAATTGAAGTATTATAATGTTAAAAATAAAAATCCTAAACCTATATGTAAAAGTAATTATAATATTTAATTTATTAATTTAAAGAAGTCCAGTTAAAAAAAGTGTTAAGGAATATCATAAATTTAAGATTTAGGAGGGTTTCGAAAATAATCTTCAAATTTCCTCCATTTAATTTTAATTTCTTTCAATATTAAAAATATATTAATGATAAACATCTTCCACTATTAACAAGAATTGGTCTGAACGGTAAGTGAGCTCGGATCTCACCCTAAGGTCTCAGGTTCGTAAGAAAAAAAAACATCATCTTTCACTTCTATACCAATACATTCTCCAAGAGTTGAAACTTCTCTCCATTAGGCTCTCCTCCCCTCCTTCATCCAAAGCCCTCCCTCCCCTCCCCTCTTAACTCCCAAACAAAGCCTAGCTAAGGGTATATTTGCGAGAGAGATTTTGGAGGGTTTTAGAGGAAATCGTTTTTTAGGTTACAAAAGAGAAAAAAGAAAACACTGTTAAGGTCACACTACAAGAATAATGGGATTTTCCGGCCAGGACTTTCCGGCGGATCCGGTGGATTTTAGGAATTTCCGCCGGAAAGATTCCGGCGGATTTTAGGACTTACCGGCGGAGTTTATTTGCCGCAAACTTTTCCAGCGGATTTTGGGGTATTTCCGACGGATTTTTTGGCATTTGCGGCGGATTTTAAATAAATTGGCATTCTTTTCTATATCATTTTTTCTCATATTTTACTTCATTTTCATTTTTTCTTACTTTTTATTAAAATACAAATTAAACATTAAAATTCGAAAAAATTGAAAAAAAAATTCAAAATTCAAATTTTTTACCGCCGGATTTTTAAAATTTTTTTTTTGGATTTTGCGGCGGATTTTAGGCATTTCCGGCGGTTTTTAGTTTTTTTTTTGCTTTTGCGGCGGATTTTTAAAAAAAAAAAAATTTAAATTTTTTTTTTAAAATCCGCCGCAAATGCCTTTAAAATCCGCCGGAAAATTTCAAATTTTTTTTTTAAAAAATCCGCCGGAAAATGCTTTTCTGGCGGAAAATCCGCCGAAAAGCGTTCGCTGCGAGCTGGCTACCGGCGGCAAAAATCCGCCGCAAAGTCCAATTTTGCGGCGGAAATATGGCTTTTTCGGCGGATTTTGCCCGCCGGAAAATCCTGTTTTTCTTGTAGTGTCAGACACAGGAAACACCTAACACATCAGCATTAAGATGCAAATGAAGCCCATTAGGAGGGACCTCTAAAAGAACCATACTAGAACTACAAGTATCACCAAGCTTCGCTAGGAAATTCGCATAGAAATTTGTCTCCCTAAAAGAATGTCGAAGATGCACCATCCAATCTTCAATAGTTGTCTCAGCAAAGCAAAACATATTTACCCATCAGCAAACTGTGTTGTTATACGCCAAACATAATACACGAAATAAGTGATCATGGATAAATGTCAAATCTACCTTTACCTATAGACGTTTTGACATTTAGTGACAGTTTTTGGATCATTGGGTAAAAGTCAAATTCGTTGTAGTGTTTTATTTGTCAAAAGAATAATATATCTCAATGACATAATTCTTTTTTAAAATTTTTTTAATGAAATAACCTCATAATTATATATCAATGACATAACTTTTTTTTGAAATTTTTTTATTGAAATACAATATTATAATAAATCACAATATTGAATACAAAAATAATGTTGAAGGAGTGAAAATGCGAAAAACAGAAAAATGGTAATTATAATATTCTAAAATTTCTTAATTCGATTATGATTTGTTAAGTCGTTTCTAGTTTTGACATTCCACTTTTAAATATATGTTTATGAAAATTAGATAACCTTCAAAGGGGTTTTAGAAAGGTGAATATTCTAGCTAAATCACCCAACTTTACTTATCATATTATATATAACTCGATAAAAAAACTTATTGTTATGAAATAACCTTTACTTGAGTAAGAACAAATATGAGACATCATATAAGAGAATAGAGATGAAGAAGAGAGAAGGAGAGAATGAGAGAGTCTTTCCATTATGCTCATCACAAATGTCACATTACATTAAGATATGAGTCTTATTTATAGGACATAAAATGTAAGTGAATGATCAAAATTAAGGACCACTAATTAATAACTCAATAATGGGAGTTAGTGGAAAAATGGAAGATTAAGGATAAAGACATCCACTAATATAATTATTCATATAACACTTATCATATTATAACATATTATATCGCATTTTTTATAACGACTTTCTTTTATGCATAATATTGTGTTATTATTAGTTATATTATATTTTTATATTAATGAATTTAAGTTCTCTTGAATTAGTTGCACATAATGTTATTCAAACATTAATTTTGAACCTGTTATTTTAAATTAATTATCTGAAAGAAGTATACATAAGTATTTTATTATTTTAAATATATATCTTATATCTTTAAATTTATTAAAAAATTAATAAATACTTACCAATTGCATGTTTCTTTTTTTGACAAGCCAATTAATTGCTTGTATCGTTATTTCATATTTCTTCTCATATATTAATTCCATTCAGATTCCCTGTCCCAAATTTTTATATTAAAAAACGACAAGAGTAATTAAAATCTCCAAAATGAAGAATATAAATATTATGAAAAAACACTTATGGAAAAACATGTTAAAGGAAATTACAAGAAAGTCAGAAAAAAACAGAAAGAAGACCGATTAAAGGATTTTGACTGACATGCATGCAGAGATAGAACCAAACAAAAAAAAGAGTGCATATGAACACTTTTCTCTATTCGATGCCAAAGCAAAGAAGAATATACAAAGAGGACCATTTTTGTAATAAAAGAAAAGAAAGAGGACCATAATTTATTTAAAGAAAAGGTCAAATATCTTATGTGAGGACTTTCTATAAGGAATATGTAACTATAGCCGTGCAATGTGGTAATCCCACAAGACTAGCTAGTCCTACAGCTATTCTAAATTAGTTAGTTTATTATTACTAGAAAGAAAAAAAGGGTTGAAAGAACACAGGAAACCGCATATAGAAGAGACAAAGTTCCCCAAATACATGAAAAAGAGATGAACCTAACCCGTGTTTTCTGAGGGAGCTTAGCCAATAAAATAGGTTTGCTAAGTTAGAAAAATAAAATTTAAGAAAGTAACAGTTTTTTTTTGGGTGTAGATAGGAGTGTACAGTTGATGGGTTGAACATCTAATAATATCTTGCACTATAGTCAATCTCAATCATTAACATTTAAATTAAGCTGAGATTGACTAGAGCAATGTGGCAAGTTAAACACCGATGGAGTTGTTTGGACAGAAAATTAGAAACACAGAGCAAACTTTCAAAGATTTAATTTTGAAAGGAAAAAAAGGTTTTAAAAAAACACAAGAACGAAATATTTGTATTGGTTTTTTATAAGCAATGTGAGTGGGGGAAAACGTTAGTTTCCAATTGAGCTACCTACTTCGAATAAATATTTGTATTGTTAAAATTCGATTCATCTAAAGCAATAATACAACCGTAACTAACTCTGTTAAATGCACGATCGCAAATAAGTTGATGTAGATAAGTTTTTAATACAATACTAGTATTAATTAAGGTATTAATTAAGTTGGAAAAGGTTTCTTATCGAAAAAAAATTGGAAAAGGAAAATAATGATACTAATTTAATTAAGTATAATGTATTTGGTAATTAGTTATGAAAATTGAAATCACGTGCGATGCGTGCTACTCTCTGACAAATCCTTCTTCTTTTGGCACTCCAGTCCACCTTTTCTCTCTCTTCTTCCTTCATTTCATAGCAATGGCTTTCGCGCTGCCACTATTACCATTACTATTACTATTACACCACACCACCCATCTTTCTCAACCCTCTTCAATGGCATTTGCATGCTCAACCACCTTCCCCCAAATTTCTTTTCCTTTAAAATACAACAACAACAACAGCAAACACTAATTCTCTTCACACCTTCTCGTCCTTCCATTCCATGGCTTTTCCCTTCAACCTTGTACTCTCGTACCTTGTCGTTTTCACCCTTTGTTATACCATTGCAGACAATAATGAACAAATTTCCCTCCTTTCCTTCAAAGATGGTCTCCAAAACGCTCACGTTTTGGCTTCCTGGCACACTGAAACCCCGCACTGCAACTGGGTTGGTGTAACCTGCCAACTCGGCCGAGTCACCTCGCTTTCTCTTCCTTCTCGTTATCTTAAAGGCACACTATCTCTTTCTCTTTCATCTCTTTCTTCTCTCTCAGTTCTCAACCTTGCAGACAACCAGTTTTCCGGCGAAATACCCGACAAACTTGCCAGGGTTAGTTCACCTGCAAACTCTCAGACTCGGTTCCAACTCGTTCGCCGGAAAAATCCCACCGGCGTTGGGATTCTTGAATAACCTCCTCACTCTCGACCTCTCCGGCAATGCCCTTTCCGGTGATATACCGGAAAGTTTCGGTAACTTGACAATGCTGCAGTTCCTTGACCTTAGCAACAACCATCTCTCAGGTTCTCTTCCGAAAACTCTCTTCACCGGAACACCGTCTTTGATTTCTCTTGATATCTCAAACAACTCGTTTTCCGGTGAACTGCCACCGGAAATCGGGACCTGGAAGAATCTTTCTGCACTTTACGTTGGAATCAACATGTTAACGGGTACATTGCCTAAAGAAATTGGTGAACTTTCGAAGCTTGAAGTGTTGTATTCACCTTCCTGTTTAATTGAAGGTCCATTTCCTGAGGAAATGTCAGAGCTCAAGTTGTTGACCAAACTTGACCTTTCTTACAACCCCTTGAAGTGTTCAATCCCAAAGTTTATTGGGAAGTTGCAAAATTTGAAAATTTTGAACCTTGTTTTTGCTCAACTTAATGGGTCAATTCCAGCTGAGCTGGGAAATTGTACGAACCTAAGTTCTGTGATGGTTTCTTTTAATTCACTTTCTGGGTCATTGCCTGAGGAGCTTTCTGAACTCCCTATAATAAATTTTTCAGCTGAAAAGAATCAACTTCATGGTCCTTTGCCTTCTTGGCTTGGGAAATGGACTAATGTTGATTCTCTCTTGCTTTCTGCTAACCGTTTTTCTGGGGTGATTCCACCTGAGCTTGGAAATTGTTCTGTGATGACTCACCTTAGTTTGAGCAGTAACTTGTTGACAGGTCCCATACCTGAGGAGCTTTGTAATGCTGCCTCGCTTTCGGAGATTGATCTTGATGATAACTTCCTAAGTGGTTCAATTGAGAAGGTGTTTGTAAATTGTAAGAACCTTACTCAGTTGGTTTTGATGAACAATCAAATTGTTGGTTCTATACCAGAGTACCTTTCTGAGCTTCCCTTGATGGAGCTTGACCTAGACTCCAATAATTTTAGTGGCAAAATACCTTCTAGTCTGTGGAACTTATCATCATCACTGCTTGAATTCTCTGCTGCCAATAACAACTTGGAGGGTTCGCTTCCTATGGAGATTGGGAATGCAGTTACGCTGCAGATACTTGTTCTTAGCAACAATCATCTTACAGGTACTATTCCTAAGGAGATTGGAGGTCTTCCAAATCTTTCAGTTCTTAATTTGAATGGAAATATGCTTGAAGGGAATATTCCAACTGAGCTTGGTGACTGCATTTCACTTACTACGTTGGACCTAGGAAACAATCAACTTAATGGTTCTATTCCTGAGAAATTGGTGGAACTAAGGCAATTACAGTGCCTTGTTCTTTCCCACAATAATCTGTCTGGGTCTATTCCTGCTAAGAAATCCTCGTATTTTCGACAGCATACCGTCCCTGATTTGAGCTTTCTTCAACACCTTGGTGTGTTTGATCTTTCTTACAATAGATTGTCTGGCACTATACCTGATGAACTGGGGAGATGTGTAGTGATTGTGGATTTATTACTCAGCAACAACATGCTTTCTGGAAGTATTCCAGGATCACTCTCGCGCTTGACAAATCTCACAACTTTGGATTTGTCTGGCAACTTGTTGTCTGGTTCAATTCCACCAGAGCTTGGAAATGCTGTCAAACTCCAAGGTTTGTGTCTCGGACAGAATCAACTTTCCGGAACCATCCCTGGAAGTTTTGGAAAGTTGAGTGGTTTGGTGAAGCTGAATTTAACAGGAAATAAGCTGTCTGGTCCAATTCCAAATAGTTTTGAGAACATGAAGGAGTTGACTCACTTGGACTTGAGCTATAATGAGCTCAGTGGGGAGCTTCCATCGGCGCTATCAGGCGTGCAAAGCCTTGTTGGGCTTTACGTGCAGAAGAACAAGCTTTCTGGCCAAGTAGGGGAGCTTTTCTCAACTTCCATGACATGGAGGATTGAGACAATGAATTTAAGTAACAATTGCTTCAATGGAAACCTGCCATGGTCTTTAGGAAATCTTTCCTACTTGTCAATTTTGGATCTTCATCGAAATATGTTGACCGGAGAGATTCCTTTAGACCTTGGGAATCTAATGCAGCTTGAGTATTTTGATGCTTCTGGTAATGAGCTATCTGGAATAATTCCAGAGAAGTTATGCAGCTTAGTCAATTTGAATTACCTAGATTTGTCTCAAAACAGATTAGAAGGGCCTATACCAAGAAGTGGTATTTGCCAAAACCTATCCAGAGTTAGATTTGCAGGGAACAGAAATCTATGTGGCCAGATGTTGGGTACAATTTGTAAGGTCAAAAGCATCAGTAGATATGCATTGTTTAGTGTATGGAGGCTTGCTGGAATTGCCATACTAGTCATATTGGTAACTCTAACCATTGCTTTTGTTCTACATAGATGGATTGTCAAGAAACAAAATGATCCTGAGGAACTCGAGGACCGCAAACTTAACAGCTATCTGGATCAAAATCTTTATTTCTTGAGCAGTAGTAGATCAAAGGAACCTTTGAGTATCAATGTAGCAATGTTTGAGCAGCCTCTTCTGAAGTTAACTTTGGTTGATATCCTTGAAGCTACTGACAACTTCAGCAAGACAAATATAATTGGAGATGGAGGTTTTGGAACTGTCTACAAGGCCACTCTACCAAATGGAAGAATAGTTGCTGTGAAGAAGCTTAGTGAAGCTAAAACGCAGGGTCATCGCGAGTTCATGGCTGAAATGGAAACCTTAGGCAAGGTAAAGCATCAAAATCTTGTTGCATTGCTTGGCTATTGTTCAATTGGTGAAGAGAAACTCCTTGTCTATGAATACATGGTAAATGGGAGCTTAGATCTTTGGCTGAGAAATAGAACAGGTGGCCTAGAAATCCTTAACTGGAACAAACGTTACAAAATCGCAACAGGTGCGGCTAGAGGATTGGCTTTCCTTCATCATGGTTTCATACCTCACATAATTCACAGGGATGTTAAAGCCAGCAACATTTTACTGAATGAGGATTTTGAGCCTAAAGTTGCTGATTTTGGACTTGCAAGACTGATAAGTGCATGTGAGACTCATATCACTACTGATATTGCTGGAACATTTGGTTACATTCCACCAGAGTACGGGCAGAGTGGGAGATCCACAACAAGAGGAGATGTCTACAGTTTTGGGGTAATTTTACTTGAACTGGTGACTGGGAAAGAACCAACTGGACCAGGTTTCAAAGAGATTGAAGGTGGGAACTTGGTTGGATGGGTTGGTCAGAAGATCAAGAAGGGACAAGCTGCTGATGTTCTTGATCCAACGGTTCTCGACGCGGATTCTAAGCAGATGATGCTTCAAATGCTGCAGATTGCTTGTGTTTGCTTATCTGATAATCCTGCAAACAGGCCTACCATGCTTCAAGTGCACAAATTCTTGAAGGGGATGAAAGGAGAGTAGTTAAGTCCTTGTAGCTGATGTAGTAGCTTTTATAGTTAGTTAACTCTTAACTTTTCTAACAAAAGCTTTAGTTGAATAACCAATCTAGACTGTGGTTATTAATATAGTATGTACAAGAGCTCTTGTTTCCAAAATAATTTGTCTTCACAAAGATACTGATCATGCACTCGTTCATAGTGAAGCTAGTGAAATAAGGAATGTGAACGAACTTGGTAAGAACTAAGAAGTAGGTATTTGTCATCGGCCCTTACAAAAAGTTAACACATTCATGTGTTTGGTTCAAAAGTAAGAGTCTCACCTGGGGGTTCATTTGAAATAATCATAGGGATATATATTTTCTTTTTGTCAATAATACAATATTTTATTGATAACGGACAAAGACACCGAAATATTACACATAATGTAATAAGCTAAAACCTCATTAACAAGCACTAAAAACCCACATAAGGGCGCTAATCAGGCCTAGATTAAGCTCCTGAAAATAACTACATCAAGCATAAGGAAATATTGCATAGGTCATATTGACTTTCAGTTTTTGCGATACCACCTAGGGTTATGATTTTTCTACCCCACTTGGACCACATACTCCCACATTTCATTTTAATACCATTTTACCCTTTCAAAAATACTCAAAATTTAACTCCGAATCATTTTGCGATATCACTTAGAATGTATTTTTTGACATAAATCCGGAAGGTAAAAAAGAATTGGAAAATCTTTTAATAGCGCTAATTTGAGTAAGCACTATAAAAGAGTATAAACAACAACACTTCGCAAACTGCTGCGTAGTTTCGGATTTATATTTGACCCTTGAATAGCGCTTACTCAAATAAGGACTATTAAAAGACTTCAAAAAAAATTAACTTCCGAATTTATGTTGTTTAGCATAAATCCGGTATGTTATTTTTTAATTCTGGATTTATGTCAAAAAAACATAAATACAGAAGTCTAAAATACATTCCGTATTTATGTCAAAAAACATAAATCCGGAATGAAAAAAAACGCGAGGGGGTATCATAAAAAATACAATTACAAGTTCTACAAGTCCAAATTACACATGTCACCTCCACATAGCCTGCTAGACTTCTTTGCCACATGTCACCATAACAATCAAAATCGTTTTACTACTTGCCACGTTTCCTCATAATAATCTTTGAAGAGGTACGAGTTGGATAAACCCCGACAGAAAAATCGAAATTCAAAAGCTTTCCAACACACAAATAAAGTGTAATAAATAGTAGTAACTAACAATGCAATAATCATGCACTCTAATCATTCGAATATTCAATGTCCTCAAGCCAATTAAGATCCTTAATAACACATCTTAAATAAACGCTCAATAATTTTTTACCGGTCAGAATTAAAACTTTGAATCTACTCTACTATAATCAAAACATATGCTAGCATATTTACATTTTTAGACATTTTACAATTTTGACATTTGTCACAAAAATAGGGACAAAATAGTCATTTCATTCCATAAAGACAAAAATGAACAGGACGTGAACAGTGTCGTGAACAGTATTTTCGCAGCTTTCTTAAAAAATATAAAAAACTGATACTGAACAGTGTTTTCGCAACTTTCTTAAAAAAAATATATAAAAAACCGACGCGTGAACAGTGAATTCTCTTTTTTTAATTTATTTTTTTAGAAAAAAACTTATAAAAATCTGTTTTTTTTAGAAAAAGTCATTTCTCATCATTTTTTTTACTTTTTTTGGTGAAAAACATTTAAATTGTTTTCCCATTTGCCACTATTTTTATAAAAAAACAATCATACTATAAATCAATTAATCACTATTTTTATATTCTACTCAAACTACTAAAATTAATAATTTTAACCACTATCCATTGTCAAAAAAAGACGTACCTTTAACAAAACTTTAATTTTTTTTTTTTTTGTAAAAAAAAAATTATTAAATTAATATTATACTCATTACTTAAATAATCTAAAATTTACGATTTACTATAATCTCTCTATTAAAATCATTGAATTTAACCACTAAGAATTGTAAAAAAAACTTTAACCTCTGCCAAAAATTACAAAATAACTTTTTATAATTAAATTAATATTATTAAATTATATAGAAAAAAATAAGTCATAATACGCTAGCAAATTTAGCCACTACTCTTTGTCAAAAAATCGATACCGCTAGCAAAAATTTCAAAATTATTTTTCCTAATAATATCAATAATTAAATCTCATTTTCTTTTTCCGTGAGCCGCACGGGAGTGGCAACGAGACTGTCAACGGGAGCGTGGGTCAACTGGGGTACATATTCAACACTTAACTATCTCTCTGTCTTCAACATAACATTGATATTCACCTGGCTATGGGAGCTGCAACGGGAGAGGCAACGAGAGCGCCAACGGGAGTGCCAACGCGGATGCAAACAGGAGGGTCAACGAGGATGCATATTTTACCTCTAATGTCCACATACATTATTATGGATCAATGTGATTCTGATTGTCAATCTCCTTTAATTTCTTCGACTCAATATAATTTTCATTTGTATGTTATATAACATAATACCAATCTCTTTCCACTTTGAATTTCAAATCATACATTTTGGACATTGTTTACAACTTATGATTATCTTTCGAATTACTATTATAACTTCATGGCAATACACCGACAATATAGTATCACCCACCCGTGCGTATGCACGGGTAAAATACTAGTGTACATTTAAAATAATGGCACCATATCAGATATCACATTACTTTTGGTCAAAGGATTAACTAACACAATTATTCTAATTCGAATAAATTCATCAGTCCATCGTTGGCTTCTATTTTCAAATTTGACTTCTATTTCTGTTAGAAATAAATCATCAAAACAACAAAATGTACAACATAAAAAAAAAGCTGCTGTTACGGATGGACAGTGACTGGAGGAAATATTAGATTGGAGCCGAAGACTAAATTATGAAGAACACTCCCTTAAAATCGGCCTAATTGTAAACTTCCTATATGAAGGTATCACTCCATGTATCCAACCTACAAACCATTCGATTTTTATCCTATAGTCAAACCAACCATCCGATTTTCAGATATAAAAACATGGCAAATAAACCATCACAATTTCAAAATACAACTGTAACCAAAACAATAAACCGTGACAATAATCATAATTCTGGTTTGTTATGCACAAAATCAAATCAAACCAAAACCTGCCATATTAATAAAAAATCATGATTCTGATTAAATATGTGCAAAATCAACATATTTAAATCAGTCACATTTGTTCCTTAAATTTCAGAGTTCCTCCCCCAAATCTATTAATAATACAAACTAATAGGCTCCTCAAAGCCAAAATGCTGAGATGTCATCCTCTGAGCAAAGTTGGAGAATATATTAAATGCAAAGCCAACTTGGCACACAACACAACCTTTGAAAGTTTGATTACTAAGTGGCAATTAGCCAATTACACACGATCAGCAAAAATAAAATAAAAAATGACTCTATTTTGTAACATTCAATTAATGTAATAAATAAATGTTCTCAATTAGTTTTAAATATCAAATAATTATTCTCAATTAATGTAGCAACTTAATATGACAATAATTAAATGGCAATTTGTAACAATCTATGTTCATAAACATATATTGGTGAGCCATTCTTAAAAGTATAACTGATTGGTCATAACCTACATTGCAACTAACCCAGAGCGTGGGGTTCAGCGGTTGGGGCTGAACCTCCATTAACCAACGGTCGGGGGTTTGATCCCCGCCTTGGGTACGGAACAGCGTTAAAACTCTAGGCCAGCTGTCCTGCCCCTCGAGGCACCTACAATGAGCGAGGGATTAGTCACTACTGTCCGTGCGCTGGATACCCGGGTTTACCCAAAAAACCTACGTTGCAACTTTCAATACCTATTCTTGAGTTATATTTTCGCACAATACTTAATACTACTTCATACAAATATCTATCTATTAATCTATCTATTAATAATACAATTTTGTCTGTACCTCAACACAAAATTTGAGGTGTCGTCTATAACACATTTCGTGGGCAAAACATTAAAAGCAAATCCTCTGTGGCATAACAATATGTACGATCTGATTTTTCCACAGCAACATAGAAAAAATCACGTTGGTGCATGACGTGGCATTTGCCGTAATTAAAATAATTAAAAAAATAAAATAAATAATGGAATTAATGAGGCATTCAATACGTCTAGACCCAAATTGGAAATATTTAATGACATTAGTCAATCCATATTACTCCCCCGGCTTTTTTTGACTGGGTATTAATCACGCGGTTAACAATACGTTTAATTTAAATTTGAATTCAAAATGTACAGTTAATTCATTGTTTAATTACCTTTGAATTAAAAAATAAAAACTAATTACCTGTGAGACTGAAGTAAAAAATAAAAAATAATTACCCGTCTAAATCAGCATATACCAAACCGGTGTCTATTTTGAATATAACAAATCATAATTACTAGGTTTAAATATATATTACCTCCCTGCAAATATACCCATTATCCAGTTACCCCCCTACAAAAAAAACATTTAAAACAAACCTTGCAAAATATAAAGTTATCCAGTTACCCCCCTGCCGTTAAATTTTCTGTTAAAAAATGTAAAATGTCACATATCCAGTTACCCCCTGCCACGTGTCACATTATTATTGGGCCTCTGTGACACGTGGCACTGACTGCCACGTCAGCATCCTGTGTCACCAGTGCCACGTCAGCAACCAATGGATGGCTGCCACGTGGCACTGTTGTTAATTCAAAATAAATCTTTAAAATGCCTAAAGTGAGACTTGAACCCATGACCCCCCACTCTCACTCACACCTCCTAACCACTGAACCAAATTATTACTTGTGATTAATAACACCACTACTAATATATATTACATAATTGGTACTTAAATTAAAAAAAAAACATCAGTTCATCATTCATCATCAGTTACTAGTTACTGGGTTCATCATTATCATCTTCATCATTCAGCATCTTCAGAAAAAAAATCTGGAAACGATTCACGTTAAATCTATAAATAAATAAATCTTCATCATTCATCATATTCATCGTTAAATCAACAACAACGCAAACCAGAGATCGATTCAAAAACAAGATCAATTCGGGGTTTCACAGATTTTCAAATCGAAAGCTTCATGGTGTTTCACAGATCTTCAAATCGACAGTGGCACTATCATCATGTATGTGTTGAGCAACTTTATAATATCCCCCAACAACTTTTTCATTAATTAAGATTATAATCACTAAATTACGGTTTTTTACAAATAAAAATTAGATAAAACATCGATAGAGTGAGAAAGATTGTGATGAATGCAGAAAATTATATTTCCCATACATCAACAATCATTAACATTTTATTTCCCCCAATTTTTGTATTTATTTGTACAGACCAATTTCCAACCTTGTGTTGGTTGACTGGTTAATCCTTTGAGGACTTAAATCTTATTGTTACCTTGCAGAACGTTTGATTGGACTGGTTGGACAACTCATAGAGCCCCAACCCACAAATTTACAGAAACAGACCAGCACCGGAACCGGCTCAAGTATTTCATGTAGCCAAAAGCCATGAATTCACGTTCAGCGATCAGTATGCAAGAGTACCGGAAACAGCACCGGTACCGGCCGATTGGAAGGCGAAACATTTGCTAGGATGAGTTTTACCAGACTTCATTGTTGCAGCTACTTGCTTCTTCAACATCATGAAAGAGAAAGCGGAATGGTGAAGATGGGAAATCTGGATTTGTCGCTCACTCAGTCAGTTTGCAGTTTCTAATGGGTTTGGTTTGTAACAGATCTGGAAATGGTGGTGATTGAGAAGAGAAGAAACCACAGAGAAAGGAGAGATGAGGGAGAAGATGATCTGGAAAGGGGTTACGTTGGATCTGGAAATGGGGTTGGTTTGTAACAGATCTGAGATTTTTTTTTTTAATTTAATTGACAATGATGTAATATATATTAGTAGATGAGTTAATAATCACAAGTGTTAATTTGGCTCAATGGTTAGCAGTTGTGGGTGTGAGTATGGAGTCATGGGTTCAAGTCTCACTTTAGGCATTTTAAAGATTTATTTTGAATTAACAACAGTGCCACGTGGCAGCCATCCATTGGTTGCTGACGTGGCACTGTTGACCAGGATGCTGACATGGCAGTCAGTGCCACGTGTCACAGAGGCCCAATAATAAGGTGACACGTGGCAGGGGGTAACTGGATATGTGACATTTTACATTTTTTAACAGAAAATTTAACGGCAGGGGGGTAACTGGATAACTTTATATTTTGCAAGGTTTGTTTTAAATGTTTTTTTTGTAGGGGGGTAACTGGATAATGGGTATATTTGCAGGGGGTAATATATATTTAAACCTAATTACTATATGGCAATGAACAAATAGTAACGTTTTATTCATCTATTAATATTACATTTGTCAAATAGTAACGTTTAATTATTGATTTCAAATTCAAATTTCAAATTTTTGATTGCAGGATTATCATTTTTATTATGACAATAAACGAAGGCTCATAAATATTTTGTCAATGAATTGATTCATTACAAATAAATATGTCATATATTACCGTATATGGCTGAGATTTGTAAATGATTAAATTTCAAATATTTGAAATTAGAATCTATAAACATACAAAGTAAAATGTCTCTATGGGCTCTTTATCCTAGGTGTCAATCATAGGTGAATTTCACCAAAATCTATTTAATGCAAATCCTAATTGACATCCTAATTGGCATCCTTTCATACTAAAAAAAAACTATACAAAGGATAATTACAAATAAATGAATTTCAATGACCGCATAAATTTTCAAATAGTAACGTATGATTTCCATTTAAATTTTCAGTTATAATTGCAATCATAAGTTAAATTGATATACAAAACAATAGTCCTAGCTAATAATCCTAAATAATTTAAAAATAAAAATTTACTGCAAATCACATCTCAAAATTTTCGGAAACTTATTTGGCTGTTGATTTTCTATTTCTTCATAATGTCAACCTGAATGCACTACACCATGTTGTAACAAATATATATCCAATTTTTTTAATCGTTTATCCAATTCATTTTTGATTCCCAGTCGTATTTTTTTGAGTTATTGGTGAAACATATCTGATTCCCAAAATTAATTTTTTAATCGCACTTGAATAATATTATGTTCCTTACACCATGTTGGAACACAAAATGGTTTATGAAGACACCTATTAAATATAATTACCAAGTAAATATAATTTACAACTTTTTCTATATTTTATTATTATTTATCACCATACCAAAATTACCAATGAAGAAGGAAATGTAAAAAATCGGTTATACGTTCTTACAACCTTAAAATAATATATAATTAATATTATATACACCTATTATGAGGATTAAAATATATTAATAATGACATAACAAAAATAAATAATTTACTATTTTTACTATATTTATTTTTATTATTTATCACCATGAAAAAGATGCCAACTAAGACTAACATGTAAAATAGCATATAAATAAATATAAATATAAATATAAATATTATTATACAAAGAACAATTAAGTCATCCAAACAAATATAAAATATCCAATTAAATCAAAATTATAAAATAAACACATCATTAAACAAATTAAACAAATAAACAGTCAACAAATATGTATCAAATAGACATATTAGTCTGATGTATTTGTTGAACAACAGTCTGCGCCTTGGGTACGGAGCAGCGTTAAAACTCTGGGCCAGATGTCCTGCCCCTCGAGGCAACTACAATGAGCGAGAGATTAGTCACTGCTGTCAGTGCGGTAGATACCCGGGTTTACCCAAATATTTGGAATGTTATTATTGCAATTAATTTTGTATTTTTTCAAATTTCAAATTCAAAATATTAAATAAATTCAAATTCAAATTTCGAATTTGAATGACAAAATCAATCATGATACATATTATTTTGAAACCTAAATAACAATTTATTGTATCTTAGCTATTTAAGTTGAGGAATTAGTGTTTCACTATTGTAGAAGGATCCACCATTCTGGTGATTGTGGCATGGAGGAGGAATCAATATTGTTCTGTATCGAGCAGCTTTTTGGTCGGCTGCTGTTGGTAGGTCTCTTGTTGTCCTGGCAGGAGGTCAGTGAGCGCCCGAGGGGGTACCTGCAAGCCACTCCGACGCTCAAGTCAGTATATAGAATATATGAGTGAAGGTACTAAGGATTAGAGATTGATTGAACCTTTTTTAGGGCAAAGTTTGCCTGTATTTATAGGAAATCGTGCCCTCTCGTGGATTGTTGGATGGGTAGAGTCGATCTTGACCGAACAAGCATGTTGGGCTCGCATGAGGTGGATATGGGCTGAATCGGTCGGGCTGATCCATATGACTTGCTAAGCGCACCTCCTGGTTTTTCTAATGGGACCCTCTGGTTGACTCCAGAACAGTTGCCCCCCAAGCCGAGATTATTCCGAAGGATGGTCTTGGCTTGAAGGATTTTCGTCGGTTTGCCAGATCTGTGAGGTTACGCGGGACACTGCCTTTGTAACAACCGTGTTCTGTCATAGGAGAAATTTTTTCTAAGTGTTGCTTTGTCTGTCTTGTCGGGTCGTATGAGATCATTTTGTTGCGACCGTGACTCACACCTCCTTCGGTGTAATCCTTGTGCCCGGCACCAAGCTAGGGTGACGTATCCTGATGTTGGCGTCGCCTTGTGCCAAGTGCTCAGAGGTTGGCGCCCTCTTGGGCGCCTTGTGCCATGATGCTCTGAGATTGGCGCCCTCATGCATGGGCGCCCTGTGCCATGCCCCCTGATGTTGGTGCCCTCTTGGGCGCCTTGGGCCAAGGTGCTAAGACATCCTAATGCTGGTGCCCTCGTGGGCGCCTTCCCGGGTGCTTGTTTGTTATTGAGAGTTGGCGCCCTCCTGGGTGCCTTGGGTGTTGTTCCCTGCTTGCGTGTGCTGGATGGCTTATCGTTGAGCAGATTTTGCGAGACAAGGTTCGGTGCTCTCGTGGGTGTCTTATTGCATAGTGTTGACCACCCTGTTGCGAAGGACTTGCTTTCAGACTGCCCCCTGCCAGGCGCCCCTCTACTGGGCGCTGCTTGCTCCTGCCAGGCGCCCTCATGGGCGCTGGTTGCTTCTGCCAGGCGCCCTCATGGGCGCTGGTTGCTTCTGCCAGGCGCCCCCATTGGCGCCCTCCTGGTCCTGCCAGGCCCTCATGGGCGCTGGTTGCTTCTGCCAGACGCCCCCATGGGCGCCCTCCTGGTCCTGCCAGGCGCCCTCATGGGAGCTGGTTGCTTCTGCCTGGCGCCCCCATGGGCGCCCCTCCTTGCCAGGCGCCCTCTTGGGTGCCGACTTGTGTAGACGTGTGCTTGACACTTTACTTTATTTTTTTTTGCTGCTCTTCTTGTCTTTTAGCCTACTTTTCTATCTTTTTTGTTTTTGAGCACGTCTTAAGGTGACAGGTGTATTGGGCTTGTACGTAGTGGATATTGGCCAAGTTGATCTGCCAGATCCGTGGTGTTGCGCGAAACGCTAACTCCTATAAATAGGCGGGTGTTTGTCTTGTGGTCCACATTTTCTTATTTTAAAATTTCTTGGAGGAGTAGGGACCAATCCATCATTGGAGCGCTTTCTTGGAAGGTGGAAAGGAGTAGGGGGAAAGTAATTGTTAACCCTAACGCCTACTTCACATTATACATTTAATAAAAAGACAGGGACGAGAATCTATTCATGTTTGCCGTTGAATTTAAGATTGGATGTGAAATTGTCTTAGCAAAGAAAAAATAGTTTTGGATAAACATTTATGAAACTAATATTAAATAGTTTTGATTTTGTAAAATTGATTGTTGTAATTTAGTTTAAAATTAAATAATCTATGTCTAGATATTTGTATTTTTACCAATAAACGTGTACTGGGATTAATTATAAAAGTTAGGACTATTCTTACAAGATGGAGAGTATCCACCAACTTAGCAATGAAAATCACTATAATGTCTAATGTTGACAAGGGAATATACATTTATAGATATACTCTTAAATAATATGATTAAAGTCATTGTACAAACTACAAATGGTAATCTATTCATAATAGATTCGACCAGGGCTTACACCAACACATATAAAAGCAAATAAAATTTGGTAGAAGTTTACCAAAAGGTTTCTAATTCTTAGAGAACCGTCCTCGATAGCATATTTCAACACAATACTTTTTCACGGCAAGTTCAACGACCGCATTAAGTAATAAAGTAGAAAATAAGATTATTCTCAGGAGGTGGTATCTAATGTTAAAAGCTTTATAACTACTCTTAGCGGTCAAAGCATAACTTAGAGTTAACAAATCTATTGCTTGCTCACTAAATCTATTATTCAACTCTGGTAATTGTTTGTCTATTGCTTGCTCACTAAACCCAATGGATTTGGCCTACTGGTGAGCGGGCTATGGTCTGTAAGGGTCGACTCGGTTTGCTCCCGGGTTCGATTCTCACGAAAAGTATTTCCTTGGGGAGGTGAGATGACCGATTGCCGCGCTCTCTCGTCGGGGCTGTGAAGTTCTCCCTCCACAGTTTTATATTCCAAAAAAAAAAACTCTGGTAATTGTTTGTCAATGGTAGTAAAAAGTTATTTCAAATCTAAAGTAATGCTTATGTCAAAAAAAATCTAAAGTAATGCTCTATTGTTACCTGATTCTCTTCTAGACGAGAGCGTCCAAATCTTGTTGCTGACTAAAGATCATCAAGATCAGGAATCTCAACATCATATATGTCTTACACAATAGGAAACATCTTATCCCAACCATCTTCTCTCAATTCTTGAATAAGAGTTTTTGTGCTACGAACCAAACACATAGCATTAACTACGTCCTGCGATTGTAGTTGTAAGGCTTGACAAAACATATATGTTATCCCCATAAAACAATCAATTGTTCTATTCTTCATTTTGTTAAACTAGCAACAATGTGCGAATACATCAACCAGAAATACAGAGAAAATGATGAACAGAGAGCTCATGGAGCTGGAGAATGAAGAAACTGAATTTCATTTCTAGTTGAATCAGTTACAACAAAATCTCAGATTAGATTAGATTATATACAACAAGCTAAAATCCCTAATTCTATTTCTATAATACTACAAAAAAATTGCCCATTAGCGACGGAAATTAGCGAGGGACTAATGTTCCCTCGCAAAAACTGGAATTAGCGACGGAATTTGCGAGGGAATAGGGGCTGTCGTATTTTTGAGAATTAGCGACGAAATTTTGAAAATTAGCGACGGAAATTTTGAAAATTAGCGACGGAATTTCAGTCCCTCGCTAATTTTTGACAGTTTTCAAATGATGGGACTCAGTGCAGGTATTTAGCAACGGAATTTCAGTCCCTCGCTAATTCCCTCGCTAATTTCTGACAGTTTTCAGATGATGGGACACAGTGCAGGGGTTGGTAAATGTGCAGAAATTAGTGACGGACAGTTCCGTCGCTAATTCCCTCGCAAATTTTTTTACTTTTTTTTCTTTAAATCCGTTTACACCCTCACTCTTCTTTCTCACTCACAACACCCTCACTCTTCTCTCCTCTTCACCCTTCCTCTTCCTTCCTCTTCCTCTACTCTCCACCACCACACCACCACCACCACCATCACCACCATACAACCAACCTACGGCCTACTCTCCCCTTCCTCTTCCTCTACTTCTCTCTCTCACCTACAAACCCTAACCCACCACCACCACCACCACCGGAGCTACTCTCCCCTTTCCCTCTTCTTCTCTCCACCTTCTTCCACCACACCACCACCACACAACCACCACCACCACCACCACCGGAGCTCCTCATCCTCTCCCTCTCTCTCTTATGATTTCCCCTTTCCCTCTTCTTCTCTCCACCTTCTTCCACCACACCACCACCACACAACCACCACCACCACCACCACACAACCACCACCACCACCGCCACCACCCACGAAACCACCACCATGAACTCCTCTCTCCACCTACGAATTCCTCTTCTCTCACCTATACGAATTTCTTTCCAACTTTCACCACCACAACCACAAAATTAATAATATAATAATTTTTTAACAGTATTAATAATAAATAGGCTAAATAGCACTTTTAGTCCTTTATGTTTGCTCCAGATTTCACTTTGGTCCTTTATCTTTTTTTTGGTCCGTTTTGGTCCCTCATATTTCGTTTTTGTTTCATTTTGGTCTCTCACGTTAGTTTTGACTAACGGACGCCACGCTGGCAGTTAACTGCTGACGTGGCGTCCTCAAATAATTAAATGACGTGGCAATTGGTTTTTTAATTATTCTGAAATATTATCCAACAAACACTGTAAATCAAAAAACTCATTTCTCAAAATTAAACTAAAACAGAAAACAAATTTAAACAAACATAAAACATAAAACAGAGAAACAGAGAACTGAAAAGATTAAAACTAATAATCATTTCTCAAAATCAAAAATACATTGTTCTTCATCAGAGAAGAAGAAAGACGAAGTGAGTGAGAAGACGAAGTGAGTGAGAAGACGAAGACGAAGACGAAGAGAGTGGGAAGGAAGAGAGTGCGAGCAAGACGAAGGAGAATCGAAGCAAGACGAAGGAGAATCGAAGCTACTAGAAGCTTAAACGAAGGAAGACAAAGGAGAATCGGAAAGGGGTTTCGCCATTTTGAAGGTAAGAAGTTCTGGAAACTGCTGAGGGTTTAATCGTTACTGCATGTGTACTTGTTGTTGCTTGATTTTGCTGTTTGTCACTTTCTTTAGGTTGTTGCTTGGTTTTGCTATTTGTCGCTATTTCTCGATTTGTTTAGGGTTCCTACGGTTTGAGTTAGAGGGTGGTGCACTGCACTGTATGTTTGGGGTTTGGGGTTTTGAGCTTTCTCTATTTGTGTGTTTTGGGGTTGAATGTTTATTGTTTATTGATGAAGACAGCTATTTTGGACTTTGTGGTCCCTGTTTTTTTGCCCAAATCGATTTGTTTATTGACTTGATTTTTCTGTTGTTGTAACAGTTAAATGGAGACATTGATAGTTGAATTACATCATTCGGGCTATTTTGTGGATGAAGGAATGAGGGAATATGTTGGGGAACTATCTACTTGGGAAGTTGACCCTGATAAGTGGTCATATTTTGAAGTTTTGAGTATTCTCAAGGATATGGGATTTCTTGAAGTTATAGGTATTTGGTATGATTTTAATGGGGTAAAAAAGCTGCTTGAGAATGACCAAGGAGCCATGGAGATGCTCAAGTGGGCTCAAAGTAATGGATGTGTGCACTTGTACACCATTCACCCAATATCTCAACCTATTGTAGTGGAGTTGCCTGAAATACCTCCTGGCCCCCAACTTAATCAACCTGCCCCACATTTAAGAAAAGCCAAAAATTTCCCAAAAGCCCAAAATACTCCTGAAGTCCATATTGTAATAGACATTGAAACCAACACTGATGGTCAGAGGGACCAAAATGAAACCAACTATGATGGTCAGAGGGACCAAAATGAAACCAACATTGATGGTCAGAGGGACCTAAATGAAACCAACACTGATGGTCAGAGAGACCAAAATGAAACTATCCAAACTGAAAGTATCCAAAGTGAAACTGTCCAACATGAAAGTGTCCAACATGAAACTGTCCAACATGAAACTGTCCAACATGAAAGTGTCCAACATGAAACTGTCCAACATGAAAGTGTCCAACATGAAACTGTCCAACATGAAGTAGTGGAAGATGAAGAAGAGTATGATAGTGATGAGAGTGGTCCAAAGGTTAGGTTTAATGATTCTGATGATGAAGAAGGAGAGTATCATGGTTTTGAAGAAGTGGTGGGTCAAAATAATGTTGTTCAAGAAGGCCAGCAACAAGAAGAAGTGGTGGATCAAAATAATGGTGTTGAAGAAGTCCAACAACAAGAAGAAGTGGTGGATCAAAATAATTGTGTTGAAGAAGTCCAACAACAACAAGAAGTGGTGGATGAAAATACAAGTAAGAAGAGGAAGAGTAACAAGGGTAGACCAAAGAGAATGAAAACAAAGGTGCCTGCTAAAGCTGCAACACAGTGTGTACCATTTGAGGAAGATAGTGATGATGGTGACCAACTAATTATTGGGCAAAAGAGAAAGAGGAAACCTACGGTCATTGATAGGGGTCTCTCTGATGAAGATTACTACAGTGAAGAACTAGAGACTGATGACTCCAAAGACTTATCTGATGAAGGTGGATTGAGAACCAAATATCCATCCTTTGTCATGCCAAACAACATGGACGATTTTAAGTGGGTTAATGGTTGTCTTTTTTCCTCAAAGGCAGAATTCCATATAGCAATTAGAACTTATGCTGTACACAATGGCAGGGATATCAAGTTTATCAAGAATGACACAAAGCGATGTAGAGCTGTATGTAAGGAAGGATGTGACTGGGTTGCTCTATGTTCCAAGATACCTACTGAAGACACATGGCAGCTTAGAACATTAATTGATATACACAAATGCAGTAGGGAGTATAGAGTGAAAGCATTGAAGTCTACTTGGTTGGGAAGTAAGCTATACAAAACAATTAGGGAGAATCCTAATATCAAGTTACTAGATATTGTAGACAAGGTACATTCAAAGTGGAATGCTGGAATTAACAAGACAAAGGCGTCTAGGGCTAGGAAAATGACTTATAATCTGGTTGATGGATCCTTTAAGGAACAATATAAGAGATTGTATGACTATTGTCATGAATTAATTCGATCCAACCCAAATAGCACAGTTAAGCTGAATGTCCAAGAGTATGTGGATAGGCCATTGTTGCCTAGTTTTCAAAGGTTGTACAATGTGTCTTGTTATACTTTTTTGTTGTCTGGTTTGCAGGAAAGTAATATTGGAGAAGATTTTAGGGTCGGTTTGAAAGGTCTCTCGAAATCACAATGACCATCCAAAGTGTACATTTTTGGGTGACGTTTATTGATTCGGAAGCTTCCTACTAGTGATAAGCTAATTTTTAGAGGAGTGATTTTACAAGATGCATCTTGTCTGTTATGTAATGATACTCTTGAAACATTAGCACATTTATTTTTTGAATGCTCTTTTGTTCGGTCTGTTTGGCAGGGAGTTAACAGGTGGATTGGTATGCAACCCGAGTTGGAATTATTTGGGTTGGAACATTTTATGTGGTATGGTAATCTTGTAACAGAAAAATCTTGCAGGAAATTTAAATACTTGATTGGGTTAACAACAGTTTGGGCAGTGTGGTTGGAAAGGAATTGCCGCGCGTGTTTTCCAAGAGAAGAGCTCTAATCACATATTTGTTATCAACAATATCAATGATACCTCTTAGAATTGATTTGTTGGTAGATTAGGAAGGAGTTGCAATATGATGGTAGCCCAATGGTGGACTAATCTATCGGTTTGTATAAACAATGTTTAGTAGACTCTCTTGTATTGGGTTGGTGCACCCCTAATACTCTCATTTAGTACAATTCTCTTATTGAAAAAAAATTTCTGGTTACCAGGAGAGACAAAAAGTTTAAAAATACTTAAAGATCGAATTTAAACTTTAAACCGGTAGTGCCTAGCCTCATATCGTGTACACCAATTCAATGCCTGATTTAGTTTTAATTACCTTGAAAATTTATAATCAATTTAAAAGACTCCAAGGCTCCAAGCTCAATTTTAACTATTTTTTCAAATAGTCAAACATTCACTAACTATAGTCACTTCGATACACTTCTTTTTGTGGCAGTTTTGCCAGCCTCATCAACAAACAATCAATAACTTAAATCAAATAACACTAGATAATTCAACAAAAAAGATAACAATAACTACTTAGTAAAAAAACATTGTATGCTCTCACCACCAATCTTTGCCAATCAATTTAGTTTCTAATTGATAAATTTTAAGAACGAAATTGATGAATATATATAGATAATCTTTAAAGATTATTTAGTAGCAGGTTTCATGAAGTGATTCAATAGAGTTAAACTGAAGATTTGCTCAAACAAAAATGTAGAACAGAACCAAGTAATGAATACTTTATTTTATCAATAGATTAATAACTTATCAACACTAATGTCAACTAGCAAAGGCAAATTTATCACACAAAAAAATAAGGCAAATAGTACTATAAAAAAAACATTCCCCGCAACTAAAAAAAGATTAAAAAAAAATGAAAGAGGAATGAAAAGGACAATAAAGTATCATTTTCTTCTGAGAAGAGAAGAAAATTAGCACATGGTCCATTAGACACGTGCATCTCCATGTCAAACGCCAACCCTAACTTTGCCTAACAAGTTCCCTAACTCGCACTTCGTCATCTGTCAATTACAGAAACTCCCATTCGATCTATAGCATTGGCTTAGCCACAGCGTTTTCCTATTTTCACCATGCCGGAATTGGACGACTCAGATATCATGTTCTCATGAACCGGGAGACGCAAGCTCAATACTGTATCATCCTCAACGCTGCGTCCTTCCCCTCTCGCTCGCTTCATTCCCATCGCAGCACCAAACAGCTTCGGTGTCATCTCTTCCACCGCCATGGTCACTGAATCCTCACCAGCGCAACGCTTCGCCGGCATCAAATGAGGCATCTTCGTCGCCGCGGAGCCACAATCCCTACCTAGTGTACTACCTTCTGCTGGAGTATTTGCGTAACTTGATATGAGATTGAATATATTATTGAATAGCGATCTCATCTCCTCTACTTCCTTCTTCAACTGAATATTCTCCCTTCTCAGCCTCTCGTTCTCGTCGAACAGCTCCGCCGGCGAAATCAGCGGTGCCGAGTTCGAAGAAATTACTTGCTCCTCCCCCGAGGTCGACGGCGACACGATTGGCTTTGCCGTTGAAATCCGCGGCAGCGGCGATCGGACCGCTACGGTTGCCGTTGCACCAGTACTGGAAACTGCCGGCGTCGATGCTGCGACGATCTTCCGTCGAATCTCACGGAGAAGCTGTTTTTCGCCTCTTCGGAAATACTCGTTCGAGAATTCCCACCGATCGGGTTGAATTTTTCTGAATCCCTAAAAATTAACAAAAATCCACACGAATGAAAAATAAATTCAGAAAATATAAATCAGAATATATATATATATATATATATATATATATATATATATATATCTGCATCTGCGAAGATGAGATAGGTGAATTACATAAGTGTTGAGTTGGCGAACGAAACTGGAGAAATTGTTGTGCTTGAAATATTTGGGGAGCAAATCCCTGGCGAAAACGGTAGTGTTCCAGACGATGAAGGAAGTTCCGGTTTCGTTCCAAGAAATCACGTTGTCGATGGTGCGGTTGTCAACGAGCTGGTAGGTCTTGGTGAGAAACGGCGTCGGACAGGATCGCAGAGACTCGCCGGTGGAAGAGTCCCCGTTGTCTTTCGCCGGCGGAGCCATGGAGAAGAATCTACCACCAACCAACCAACCACGTAAAGAGAGAAAGAGAGACAAGTTGTTTGTGTATGGTGATAGTTCTAGAAGGTTCACGCTGAAACACAAAAAGAACGACCAAGAAAGAGAAATATGAGAAAGGTGGAAAAGATATTTAAAGTGAAAGATTGCGTTACTTATTTTTTCTCGCGAAACTTCCTTCTGATATGACATGGGATAATTTAAGCTATTTTAGGGATAAGGAAGAAACTTCTACGCGCATCAAAATTGGAAAAATATCTTTATTAAAAGTACAAAAAGATATAAAAATATCTCCCGGATATAAAAGATTCCTAAAACCTGGGTTGATCCTCCATTTTTTTTTTAATAAGGGAAATGTTAGTTTCCAGGGTTTGAACTCTGGACCTCATTCTTGCAATTTTGCAACTCCTTTATGTCCCTTAGCTCACCAATTGAGCTACCTTGGACACGGTTGATCCTCCATTAACCAATGGTCGAGGGTTCGATCCCCACATTGAGTACAGAGCAGCGTTAAAACTCTGGGCCAGCTCTCCTGCCCCCTCGAGGCACCTCCAATGAGCGAGGGATTAGTCACTGCTGTCCGTGCGATGGATACCCGGGTTTACCCCAAAAAAAAGGATTCCCGAGAAAATAGTATAATTTTTTTCAAAAAATCACAAAATTAGAGGGAAAGTCTCACTGAATTCTATACCGGCTCAAGGGATTAGTCTCTCCAGTTGCGCGCATAGATAACAAAGTTTATACCAAAAAAGAGAGTCTCACTCAATTTTGTTTTCTTAAGTTTAATTTTTTTGACAGCAAAACAAAGATTTTTTTTAAGCTTAATTGATAGTCTCAAATGTATAAGTTTGAATCCTCACAAGTATTTGTGGGACATATTAAGAGAGAGAGAGATGATGCACAAAAGGTATGTTTGGTAGAAAAGAAATAATTGAAAAGAGAATTAGGATAAAAGGAGATTATTGGTTTGAGAGTAAATAAAGAAAAAAGTGAGAGAAAAGAAAGTAACATATTTGTAAAATGATAAAAATATTATTAGGTAATTTTTTTTTAAAATTAATTAGGTAAATTTTAAATATGATAAAGAGAATATAAAATAAAATAAAATAAATATTTCGGGTAAAATCCAAGATAAATTAAAAGTATTAACTTTATCAAAATAAATTTAAAAAAATTAAACTTTGTGCTAAAATAAAATAAATGAAATTGTGTCCAAATAAATTAAATTTTTATAAAAGAAATAATTCCACCTTACCATGAAGTCAAAGTTAATATTTAATATGAAAATAAAATAAAATAAACTTGTATAAGAATTTGAATATTTAAATAAAAAGAACAAATAAATAGTTCAGTAAAATTCAAGATAAATTAAAATATGAATTTTATCCATTAAATAAAATAAATGAAATTGTGTCAACATTAATTATGTTTTTAATTATAACAGACTAAATTCAACCTAAAATAAAATGAAATTTAATATTTAACTAGAAAATTTATAAAATTACTCGTATAGAATATTAGAATTTTTATATAAAAATAAAAATAGATATTTCAGTAAAACTCTAGATAAATTAAAAATATTTATCCATTAAAATAAAATTAATGAAATTGTGTCAATATTAATTGAATTTTAAATTATAAAAGAATAAATTCAACCTTAACATAAAGTCATAGTTAATATTAAATTAGAAAATAAAGTTAAAAAAAATTCTATAAGAATATTAGAATCTATAGGAGTAATTTTGTGATCAAAAAATAAAAGTCAAACTTAATATATATTTCTTTTTTTTTTTACAAAACTTAATATATATTTGGCTTAAAGGTCATTTTGGCCCCTACAAAATACACATTAATCCATTTTGGCCCCTGCAAAATAAAAAACTTTAAAGAAGCCCCTGTAAAATAGTTATTTGTTCAGTTAGGCCCTCGCTGTTAGTTTCCCCCTAACGCTGTTAGTGGTAGCCTACGTGGACTTCTGACTTGGCATCCACTCTGAACACGTGTGTAGCCACGTGGTTTGGTTAAAGGTCACTAGGTTTCTTCTTCTCTCTCTCTCTGAAACCCATTAGAGGTCGACTTCTTCTCTCTCTCTGAAATCCATTTTCGTCTTCTCTCTTCTTCTTCCCATCGTTTCTCTTCTTCTCTCTCTCTGAAATGGCAGGAAGCAACGCATCTTCGAACGCAACTTCAAGGCATGGAGAACTACCTGTTTGTGGTTGTGGAGATCCTATGCGACTATGGATCTCAATTACAGCTGAAAACCCAAGAAGGAAATTCTGGAAGTGTGTTAATTGGGGGGTAATTACGATTTAGGGTTCTTTCTTTTCATCCCTTTTGTTTGATTTTGTTTTCTTTTTTGTTAATTCTAATCATAAATTTATTCTGGGGATTGTTTACAGAGGAAAACAACAAGCTGCAAGTTGTTTGTTTAGGATGATGAGTCTGATTTTGAGGATTGGCCCATGGTCACAGCGACTGGTCAAGTCGTGAAAACCCTAAAGCTGTAGAGGCAGCAACAACATCAACTTCAAAGACTTGTCAATGCAAATGTTGTGATGTGTTCAACGATTGGGAGTCAAGGAAAATTACTAAACTGAAGCTCAAGTTGTTAAATGAGAAGAAAAAGATGAAGTGGATGCAAGGAATTCTCATATTGGTCATTTTGTACTTAGCATATCAGAAAAGTTGGTTGGTTTAGGATTACTGTTAGTGACCAATGGATGTTATCTATGAAATGAAGTTGTTTACCAACAAGTTATTAAACCATTTGAGGTTCAATATTTGCTGCATAATTGTTAAAAAAATTCTGCATACTTAACTTGTAAAATTGGTGCATAATGAAATAGAAGACATAATGACCAGAAATGTCATACACATAAAATAGTAAGTTGGTTTTCAATTGATTGTAAATAAGCCACCAAACCATGGGTAATTCATTTGATTTCAGCTGGATAATGTCATACACAAAATACATACGTGGGAAAGGTCACCAAAATACATTAGAGGCTACATAAAATGGCAAATTATGCCAGTGTATCAAAATACAAACGAAGTTGGCTACTAATGCCAATGTACCAAAGATACATAAAACACAAAACACTAAACCATGTACTAAAAGGCCTAAACTATATTTTCTTGTGTAAGATCCCCATCTTGGCTAGTTTCTTCTTCATCACCGACCATCACTGGTTTGTTTGGGTCACTACCAGGACCTGTATAAGGTAATACAGTCCTCCTAAGCCTTGTGCTATATCTTTGCCTCTTAACAGGCAGTTTTGGTCTCTTTGCCACTCTACTGACAGATGGTTCTGTAGTTTGAGATGATGCAGTAGCAGTTACAAACACTCCTGGTTGCATGAACTGATGTGATGCAGGTGCAGTGGGATTGGAAGCAGGTGCAGAAGCAGGGGCTTCACCTGGTTCAGTGGGATTGGAAGCAGGTGCAGGTGCAGAAGCAGAAGCAGAAGCGGGTGCAGAAGCAGGTTCAACTGGTTCATGGGCTTCAACCGGTTCACCTTTCTTAGGTTTTCTCTACAAATAAAAGTTTGAGCAAACAATGGTGAGTTAATGTTGAAGCGTACTTCATAGTAGAAAACATAGTGATGTAGCATTACCTTTCTCGTTGTCTTCCTCATTAGCATACTGTTGCTCCTCATTGATTTCATTAGCAACACTTCCAAATAGCTCAAAGTGCTCTAAGTATATATGAGCTTCAACTCCCCTATTTGTAGCATACTCTACTATATCTAAAGCATCAACATCACCTAAAATTTTCCTAAATAACCCATCTTCATTAGCTTTCCACCATAATCTATATGTACCAGACTGATACCCTAAATCCTTCACTATATCAGTAGCTTCAAAATAACTCCATTTGTCCACATCTTGACCTTTAATAGCTGTTTCACCCCCTTCTTCGTACTCTAGTGTCTCTTTCTTAATAAACTTTCCACCATAGTGGAAGACAACAGTAATAGACATTACTGTAAGAAAAAGGGTGCCAATCAGTGAACCAAAATAGACATTAAACAAGTTATACTACAAAAGGGATAAAATAGACTTTTCAGCTTAAAATAAAAGGGATAAAGCAGAAGCATTAAAGAATCTCTCCAAACTTTAACACCACACTCAATGACATGGTGGTCCCCTTTCCCTTTCCCAGAAATGAAAACAATAGTGACAACACAACAATAGAGTACGAGAGCATGTACAAACCTGTTTTTTTTTTCCAAAATGAAGCGTCGTCTTCTTCCTTCGTCAATCAGCAGCTTTTTCCTGCACCCTTTTTCGTTGTCTTCTTCCTGCACCCTCTTCCGTCGTCTTCTTCCTGCACCCTCTTCCTTCGTCAATCAACTGAGCTGAAGAAGTAGACCTCTAATGGCTTTCAGAGAGAGAGAAGCACAAATAAATGACCTTTAACCAAACCACGTGGCTACACACGTGGCTACACATGTGTTCAGAGTGGATGCCAAGTCAGAAGTCCACGTAGGCTACCACTAACAGCGTGAGGGGGAAACTAACAGCGAGGGCCTAACTGAACAAATAACTAATTTACAGGGGCTTTTTTAAAGTTTTTTATTTTGCAGGGGCCAAAATGACCTTTAAGCCTATATATTTCTCAAAAATTAAAATATATGTTTTATTAAGTAATTTTCAAAAACTATTTAAAAACATAGTTTTATTAAGTAATTCAAATATATGTTTTATTAAGTAATTCAAATATATGTTCTATAGGAGTAAATTTAATTTAAATATATGTTCTAAAGAAAAGCTTCCAGCATGGGTGTCCCGTGAGTTTTTTCGCTCTTTTGCTTTTGATGTTGTTTCAAACAATAGAAACACGTATTTTGAAGAGAATTCTTTTCGTTTTGTATTGCATGCTATCAAAAGTACGCAAAAGGATACTAGCAAAAAAAAAGTACGGTTGCAATTTACCAAAAAAACATTATAGCGGTAGAGTAATTTGAGGCAAAGTAGTGGAATCAATCGGGTGGATAACGACTATTATTAGAGGAGGTTGTTGCAGGACATGTTGGATAGGAAAGAAACTGAAATAGCGAATGCAGGATCGCGAAAAAGAAATGTTAAGCAGAAAGGGCTTGTGATACCATATAGGAGCTTATAAAAAAGAGTTTTTCATTTATTCAAAGTGATTTGCTTGCACATATTTTTGCTTCAATGAGATAATAAAGTACACTATCAACAGTAACATAAGGATAAGGGTCCTATCTAGAGATTAATTAATACAACATCTTTTATGATGTTTCTGGGTTGTTAACAGAAAGGGGGGTGAAATGTTTCCTGAATACACGCGCGGGGGCGGAGAAAAATGTGATGTAGCTCACAGGTGGGCGGTGATGGGAGATGGTTGAGCAATGACAGGGCACACGGAGAGTTTGGAGAAGATGATGTTCCATTTTCTGCTTAACTAGTTTTAGGGTTCCCCAAAAAATAAATTAATATGTAAATAATAACATCTAAAATGCTGCATAAAACTTACCAGTTACCGATAAAGACAATTAACTAGTTCTTGAAGGCATCTTTAAAAACATTATTATTACAAATTTTCCCAATTTCTCCTGTGTGTGGCAGTGTCTTGCAGCACACACGCCATCTTAATCTAATTAGTTCAAACTAAATGAACTATTATGAAGCCATACACAAACAGAAATAACATCTGCATCCTGTTTTATTCAAGAAAGTATTTGAGTACTGCTATCAAAAATTTGGAAAGAGAGGAAGTACCCGTTTTTCAGTATAAAGAAATAACCTAATCAGGATCTGGTTAAACGCAGTAAATTTGCACATTGCAACAACCCATGTTGCCTCTATCCTAACATCTGGAAAGGGTCAAGCATGATGACACAACATGCTTTTCATGAAAGGCTTATGCATTCTCAATGCAATCCATAGAAGACTAGAAGTTGAGGCAAAAACCAAAAAATGCCCTATTATTTGTACCTTTCTCAATTTTCACGAAAACAAGTTAATGTGAAATAGCACTACTCTAAATGAAAATAGCCAAGGGCAGCACAACACAACAGCAGTGCACCATTATATTCCCAAAAAAAGCATGTCACACAGAGAGCATGAACACACGATTAACTTGGTAGGCATTGACAAAGAATCAATTAGTGTCATTTTTAGATCTTGAAACATACTATCAAAAAATCTGATGCTCATACTCCAGTCCATTTGCCTTACACAGGTGTTATGCTGGGGAAAAAAAGCATTTCATGCTGTAGCATCTTGACATAGTTTGCAGATATAGTGACACTCTTATTGCTATAGCGATGTTCCTCCAGATTACATTTATGGTCAAAGTACAAAACATTTATGAACACCAAGCATATTGCAAGCTTAAGACTTCAAATTGTAAACATTTCACGTCTCCATGTAGCAAAAAAAAAAATGATGGGCCAATAAATTGAAACCAAGATCAAACAGTAATTTGTTTCTTTATTATTTAACACAATTCAAAAACTAAATATTATGTTACATAAACTTCTCATGTTCATAATTATGCTTGAATGCATCATAATTAATCTATCATGCATGATGCATGCAATATATTAAAAGTGAAACTAACATACAGTATAGATCTCGAAACGTTTTAAGTTTTAACACTCATCATGAGGGGATCTTAAGATTATTTCTGATACTGATGCATACACTTCATTAAATTTTCCTACACTACTGTTATGGTTATGGAGGCGAAGAAAGAAAGCACTTGATGGCATGGCACAGATATAAATATATAAAATGCTATAATTGGAAAGGAAAAACTAAAAGAATGCCTTCATAAATGTTTCCAGAAAGGACATGAAATAGGGTCTCCAAAAAGAGTCAGACTACAATAGGTCCAAAGGATGCCAAATAAACATTTAGTTAAAGGAAAACTGTATCCAGTGTGCTAGAATTTCATATTACATAGCATATTGATGTGTCAACAACATGTTCTAGTTGTATGCCCTCTAATTTACAAATTATAGCATGTGTAAGCTTGGATGAAATAGTGGAGGTAATGTGAATTACCATATAACTTTGGTCTAATAACTACAACAGCAACATACAAGCAAGTCAGTCATATCTGAAAATTTTGAAGTCACCTAAAGAATCATAAATCATAATGAGTTGACTAACCTCCAAAACTTCTATAAGACCAATGATTTTGTCACTCTTCTCAAAATTCTAAAGAAATTGTGTTTCAACTTACAATGAAAGGCTCACTTAAAATCCCCCATTAAATTGCCTGAAGAGAACAAAGGATCAAGAAACATACAAAATACAATGGCGATGTAGCACAAGAATCACCAAAGAGAACGTTGCCCACAGAAAGGTCACCCACCAAGCCAAAAACAAAGTAACCTCCTTGATAAAAACAGAGCTAGGCAATATCAATGGGAAGGTTCCAAAGGAAGGACCATCAATCTGAGACAAGCCAAGAAAAAGAAGCACCAGCACAGGAGGACCAAGAAATTGCAAAACCACAAGGCATAAGTAGTGATTATGCAGGAACATCTTTGCCCTACTATAATCCATGTCAGGAACCTTGCTACCATGAAGCCTTTGGTACCAAGACAACAAAGCTTCATTCAGATACATCTGCAGGCTCGGCCTTAAAGCCGCAATCTGCAACAAACACGACCCCAACAAGCACCAGCGCCTAAATTGATCAAAGTCGGATTGAAGGAACCCCACATTCCCTACCAATTTCTCTGCATTTCCAAATCCACTCTTTGTTGCACTATCTCCCTTACTGTAGTTTTTGTTTACAAAAATTTCAGCTAATGGGGTTATCCACAACAAAGCCACAAATATAACCAAAATTTGATTTGCATACAAGATCATACGGTTAAAAAATCCACAAGTTATCATTGACAAATTGCAACGAAGCTGATCAGTTCCAAGCCAAAACGAACGTGCATTTCTTGTAGCAGGAATAAAAAGAAAACCAGCAAGACAACCCATCAATACAGCAATGAAAACCCTCCAAAACCCATCAACAGAAACCCCAAAATCAAAGTCCAAAACCAAAGAAGCAACCTCAGGAACAAACAGAAACCCTAATAAAAGCCCCAAAACCCCAAAAATAACACTTAATTGCTTCTCAGACCTCCTAGACGCAGATCTCTGAAACGCTAACTTAGCAAGCAGCATCCCCCACGTGTAAAGACTCAAAATTGATAGCAGAATAGGAACAAAAACCCCACTTGCCAACAATCCATGATTCTCTTGAGAATCCAAAAAATAGTGAAGCAAAAGAGAGAAAAGGGTAACGAAGGATACAGTGAAAGCAACACAATACTGATCGATGTAAAGACGAGATTGAAGGTGGCTATGATCGAGCGTTAACCTGAAGATCTGAGCATTCTTTTCATCGAAATCGACCTTGTCCTTTGACTTGTTCTTCTTTTTGAGTTCGGTAGCGGTTTTGGAAGACAAGGGTTGGTAACCGTCGATCCCGGGGCGGCGAATGGCGGCTCTGAGGCCATTGGTTTGGGGTTGGGAATCGGGGTGGATGTAGGTTTGGAGACCGTAGAGGAAGAGGATCGGGATTTTGAAGAAGGCGAAGATTAAAGCGAGGATGAGGGAGAGTGATGCGTGGAGCAATGGATTCTTGTATGACAGCACCAACTCCAGCATTTTGGTTGTTCTTGTTCTTGTTTACAAAGGTAAACTGGCGTCACTCGCAGCATCAACTAAAGAGACATTAGTATGCTTGTGTCTTTTTTTTTTTGACAAAAGATATGCTTGTGTACTAGTAATGTCTACGTTCCTTTTTTTTGGATGACATAATGTCTACTTTTTTTGGGCAGTTTTTTTTACCCCCCTTATTAGACCCCATACCCCCATTTTACCATAAATCCCTAAAATACCCCTAATTTTTCGTTAAATTTTTTTTTAAATTCTGAAAATACACATATTTCCGTAAGGCAGAAATATGGGTTTTCCGAAAATACCTCTTTTTAAATAAAAAAAATTAAAAAAATATTTTTTTAAATAAAAAAAATTTACGCGAAATAATTAAATGTAACGAAACTCGCTAAACTAATAAACAATAATAATACAGTATCAATACAGTAAAAATACAAAAAATAATACAACTAAATGTCCAAAAGCTGTAAAGCAGCCAACAGACTATCATAGACATCCTCAGGAATGCCATCGACTGCCAAAAGACTATCATAGACATCCTAGACATGCCTAGCTGCTCTCTCCATCCTGGACTCTAAGGGAGGTGGACCAATATCCTCACTATCATTTTTACTAATCAGGGCCTAATTGATCACCAGGGCATCATCATCAACGAAGATGATGATGTCTGTTTCGAGGGGCGAGACACGTTCCACTGTAGGTTAAAACACAGCATAACATTCGCTGCCTTGAAAGAGAGACTACTGCGTAAGGTGCAACCGGAGGGCGACGAGCATGAAATAATTAGTATAATTTATAGGAAACCAGCTTGGGTTAATGGACGTGTGCACTGGTCTGCAATGGATGTCAACAACGACGATGACGTCCAAGTCATGATGGCCATTCATGTTATCTTTAAATGGAAGGGTTATCTGCATTTATACGTCGAAACCAGAAGGACCGTCGTTGAGATCCTTCGTCTTTTCACTCCACCATCTCAGTAGTTTCTATTATGTTTTCATTTTGTTTGTTGTTGCAATCTGTTATTTTTAATCAATGTAGAATGCGTTTTTAATTAATCAAAAAAATGTTTCATTTTTTATTTTTTCACTCCGGAAACACCATATTATATGATAAATTGGAAAGGCAATTTTAAGGGATTTCCGGAAATACATCAAATCTAGATAAATCCGGAAGTAAGTTTTTTTGATTTTCCGGAAATATCGCATTTTACGGTATTTTCGGAATGTAAGATGTGTTCCGGAAATACCGTAAAATGCGATATTTCCGGAAAATCAAAAAAACATACTTCCGGATTTATCTAGATTTGAGGTATTTCCGGAAATTTGTGGATTTAATGGGTAGTTTCGTCCGTTTGGTGATTTAGGGGGGTATATGGTATAAGAGGGGGTACAAAAAACAGCCACTTCTTTTTTGATAAAAAAAATGTTTACACTTAACCTCTATCTTACTCCCTCCGTGACGTATTATATGACTTTCTAGCCAAAAAAATTTGTCCCATAATACATGACTTTTAAGAATCTCAATGAAACATTATTGTTTTTTTTTCTATCATACCCTTCATTATTTAATAATATCTCTTTCATAACTCTACTAATTTATCCTCCCAATGTCATTAATGAAGGTTAATTTGGTAAACACTCACAATTTCTCTTTCCCATACAAAATTAACTACTTTTCTTAATATGTGTGAAATGACCCGAAGCGACATATAATATGGGACGGAGGGAGTAGTATTTAGATTATATAAAATTAAAGTTATTCTTTTTTTTTGAACAAAAAAAAAATTAAAGTTATTCTAAAATTAAATTTGTTAAGTCGGTCTAGTTAATTTTTTTTGTCAAATGAGGTAAGATTTCAATCAAGTGGGCAAGGCCCAAACCATACACACACAATAGTGGGCTTTGACGGACACAAACAATCCAGACTCATTCACTAGTAACGGTTTTTTTTGTACCCCCATCATATCACTATATACCCCCACAGACCCTGCGAAAAGACGAAAATACCCATAAATGTTTTACAAATTTACAAAACATTTACCATTTTTCACTTGCATCCGTTTGACGGACATAAACAATCCAGACTCATTCACTAGTACGGTTTTTTTTTGTACCCCCATCATATCACTATATACCCCCACAGACCCTGCGAAAAGACGAAAATACCCATAAATGTTTTACAAATTTACAAAACATTTACCATTTTTCACTTGCATCCGTTTGACCAGAAAGTTTCCTGAGAGAATCGGATTTACCATTCAGAGAGCTATTTCCGATTTGCCATCGGATGTACATAGGGGTGTTCAAAACCGAACCAAACCAATAGGCGAACCGCAAACCGAACCAAACCAAACCGAAAACCGCAGAAAACCGATTTCTAGCGGTTTTGTTAGGTTTTTTTTTTCACTGAACCGAGCGGTTCGGTTCGGTTCTCGGTTCTCATTTCAGAAACCGAACCGAACCAAACCAAACCGCTAAAATCCTATTTATTATTTGCATTTTTTTTAATATACTAGGCACCCCATCTCACTCACTCTCTCAACGCAGCCCATCCCCATCTCACTCACGCTCAGAAACCCTATTGAGAATTTGAGAGACACAAAAACAGCGAGTGGCATATAACGGCAGCGACGCAGCATCACTCACTGGGTAGCGGCGGCACAGCTAATCTCAACAATTTTCTTTCGTTCATCAGTGGAGAGAACAGAATCGAAGGTATGCAGTCATTTACGAATTTTTGAACATATCATTTACAATTTTCTTTCGTCCATTACTCTGTGCTTGAAATATGCAGTCATTTACGAATTGGTCTTTCTTCTCTTTTTTTTTGTTTTGTTTTGGGGGGGGGGGGGGGGGCTGTTATTTGTAGGGTATGCAAGACTGAATGAACTTATTTTAATTTGTGCTTTTGAGGAGGTTTGGGGAGTTTACTTTATAGATATATGGACTTAATGCGAAACAGTTTTTTTGGTTATAATTATACTAATTTGTGATTTTTCCTGTTCAATCTCTCTTCTAAACTTGTCATTTATTTTTAGGCTTCCATTGTTTTATGACTGTAGTAATTAAAGTTCCTTATTGATTTGGCCTTTTCTATATAGTATGCTAAACATTAAAATTGATTGGGTGGTATGCAGGGATAATTTACAGCTGTTACGGCAGCGTTACTATTATGCAACATGGAAAGCTGATGGAACAAGATATATGATGCTAATAACATTGGATGGATGTTACTTGATTGATAGAAACTTCAACTTTAGAAGGGTCCAAATGAGATTTCCTTGCAGGGCTACAAATGATGTACTTGTGGTATACTATTGATTTATACTGGAAGTTTCTGAAAGTTTTGTAGTTCGAACTTAATGGTGCAAAATCTAATATGTTTTAATCTTTGGCTTCCAAGGGCTTAGCAGAGAAGACTCACCACTTCACATTACTTGATGGGGAGATGATTATTGATACATTGCCAGATTCGAAAAAACGGGAAAGGAGATACCTCATATATGATATGATGGCAGTCAATCATTTCAATAATTGAGGTTTGATTTATCTGTAATTGCGCAAAATATTGCTGGATGTTTTTGTTAGAACCAAATCCTACTACAATAGCATAGAGAATGGAGTGGTCTGATCCAGACACACAAAAATTACAAATTCTATATGGTATCTCATTTTGATTTTGATTAATACATTGTTCCATAACTTTTGGGACAGGAAGTCACTTGTGTAGCTGTTATTATTTGCATTGTGGAAAGACACTGAAATTAATGCATCTTTTTTTCCTTACACTTAGATTCTAGTGCTTAATTAAGCAAATGCAATCCTACTTTTTGTAGAGACTTGCTGTACTATCTGTTGAATTATGTTAGACTTATCAGGAGAGAGGAAGTCACTTGTTTAGCTGTTGAATTCTTTTTGAATTATATTAGACTTGCTGTACTTTCTGTTGAATTATGTCTGATGGAGGCCATATTGGTGGAGGCCAAATTATGTTTGAATTATGTTGAATTATATTGGCAGGACAAAACCGAACCAAATTATGTTTGAATTACGTATAAAACATGTTTTGTCTCGTCAAAAACCGAACAAAACCGAACCAATCCAAACCGCTTTGGTTTGGTTTGGTTTTTTTTTTGAAGCCAACCGAACCAAACCAAACCGCATCTATTTTTACCTCGAGGTTCGGTGCACTTTTTTGCTCAAAACCGAACCAAACCGCACCGCGAACACCCCTAGATGTACATACATCTGATCTTCCTCGGAGTTAGCAGAAATAGTAAGTCAGATCTAGCTATATCCGATTTCCCCATCGTATCTACCTATATCCGATTTCGCATCGGATTTAGCTAGATCCGATTTGTGTTTTATTTTTGTTCAAAAATTTGTTTTTTTTTGTGTCCAACAAGTATCGAGGGGAGTCCTCGGCTCAGGCCTCGCATCTGCTCCCAGTACAACAACAGTATCAGCAGGTGGAGGAGGCCCCAGACTATTACTATGAGCATTCTATGTCTGAGGACCATTCTATGCCTGAGGACTACAAGCAGCAGTACCAGGAGGATCAGCCTCAGCAGGGGCATCAGGAAAGGCATGAGGAGCAGCCTCCTCTATTCACTGGGCTAGTATCTCATGTTTGTACCGTTATACTGGGAGACCCGGTAAGTTTAATTTATTTACGTAGCCTTCTTAGTTTAATTTATTTACATAGCCTTATTTCTGATACTTTTATAATACAGACATATGAGCGAAAATTGAAGGTTACCAACCATGGTAACAAGCTGGCTCAGAGACTGCTTGGGTTTTCCCAAAACCACCGGTTGTGGGCCTTTATCACAGGTTCCGGATTAGCCCGCCTCGTCTCTACCGGACATACAAAGGTGGACCATGAGCTGATGTCTGCTTTTCTTGAGAGGTGGCACTCAGAGACATCGTCATTTCACTTACCATTTGGTGAAATGACGATTACTTTGAATGATGTCTCATGTTTGCTGCATCTACCCATTACGGGGAACTACTATAGAGCTCAGCCTAATTCTTTCACCACTGATCAGGCCATCCACCTAGCACATGTTTATCTAGGTGTGACTATGGAGGAGGCGGGGCTGGAGTGTCGAGCTTCATCTGGCCCATATTACCATTTTGAGTGACTGCAGGAGATTGTTAGTAGAGGGTCCATAGATAATGACATGCGTCCTGTTGTCAGGGCTTTTTTCCTTCTGATCCTGAGCTGGTCCATCTTCATAGTCAAGATCGGTGACAAGGCTGAGGCTAAGTGGCTGCTGCTACTTGAGGATGTCAGTGCGCCTGGTGTGGGATCATATGCATGGGGGGGGGGGAGCAGCACTTGCTTTCATGTATGACCATCTGAACTACTCCTGCTTGGACCAGGCGCATCAGTTAGGAGGGTATGCGACCCTCTTACAAGTAATAATTTTAAGTTAATTTTTTTGAGTTTGGTTAAATTTCTGTTAAACAGTTTTTAATTCACCATGTTGTTTATCTTCTTTTTTCCAGAGCTGGATTTTATGGTATTTTCCTCAGTTAGTGGAGAGGAGGAGTGGATTGCGAGCTGGAGCATTGTGTGGGCGTTGGAGGAAGAAGAAAGACAGATGGAGTGAACATGGGGGTATACTGGCAGAGGATTGATGCGCTGACCTCGGATGATGTCTGTTGGCGACCGTTTGAGGAGCACCGGGAGGATAGAGACTTTGAGCATGTGTCATTATACAGGGGACACATCAGCTGGGGAGACATCATTGTTCCCTACATGCCAGATAGGTGCCTCAGATAGTTTGGGTACGTGCAGGTTATCCCACGTCACCCTCTTACTGATCGTCTGTGCCATGCAGACTGCATTTTTCGTATTGCAAGTGGAGGAGGTTTTGCGTACTACTTATCATGTTGAGGAGTTGGGTCAGGTTGCTCCAGACTAGTTACATTGGTATGTGAGAGCATCTATTCCTAGACTCTTACGGGTTGCATCACCACCACCACCACCACCAGTACAGCCAGATTTACTCGAGATTGTGGAGGACGAGATTCGGAGGGGGCTTCGGAGCGGAGGCATTAGGATGGGTAGTCAGACATACGCTCGCTTCACGCGGTTACTGGATATGCTACCGGGGCGTGACTAGGGATTTTGTGGGCTTGTATGCTTGAACTATTTTTTTATGACTTGATTCTTATTATTTCTTGTTTATTATATTTGTGGAGTTTCATTAAAATTTTGATTTCATTCATGCGATAAAAGATAGAACATAACCAACTACAATAACAATAGGCAGATACATTTTCCTAAAATTCTGGTCGTCGAACACGGCGTAAAATCTCATTCACATTCTGTTGAGTTTCCACGTACAGCTCCAACGGCTTATACCCCTGAAGCGTGTCATGGATGTTTAACATGTTCACCACGTCTTCGTCAGTCTTGATTGTCATGGACGAGAAGGAAACGCGGTCATCGTCTCCAAGATAGGGTTTGCGATAAGTGATACTAGTGACGTCATGGTCGTCACCAGTCACTTGAACTTTGGACGACACTTTATCCTTCAAACATTCAAACCCCATGCCGCGGTGGATTCTGCATAACACCGGCTGAGGACTCCAAAAGTGGACATCATCTTCTCTCATCGTGATTTGACCCCGATGATGTATACCGCCAAGCCTATTGTCATATGAGCGTTGAGTGAGGCATATCTCCATTTTGTATGAGTGAAATAAGAAAGTGAGAGTGAAATTTTTGAGTGAAGAGAATGAAGTTCGCAATGGGTATTTATAGAATTCGTCAATGATTATCAACCGTTGATATTGTCGGTGCAATCTACACCGTCGATCAACATTGGCAATCAAATCCTACCTGTCTAGTTTAGTACAAATCGGATTTAACTCCCTGAAAAGTAAATCCGATTTGCATTTTAACAAAGCGGACATACCCCCACTGATAGGTATATCCGCTTTTATATTTTAACAAATCGAATCTACCTTACTAAAGGTAGATCCGATTTTCCCCCACTAATTTTAATCGGATATACGTAAATCCGCCTTTTAGTTTTGTGAATCGGATCTACCTACCTTATATGTAGATCTGATTTAAGTCAATTTAACCAGGGGTATTTTTGTCTTAAAATTTCTTGTGGGGGTATATAGTGATATGATGGGGTAAAAAAAACCGGTACAAAAAACCAGTCCAATACATGATAAAACCCGCCCAAACATAAAAGCATCTTGCACTAACTCCTTTCACTAAAGTAGAAATCGCTCCACCACCCCAAAAGGAGAATACAAAGAGAAATCCTAGTTAAGTAAATTCTACAATAATTGAAGAGAGAAGGATCTCGACCGCTTTGACGCCACACAAACACAACGCCTCCATCTCCAAACTAGATACGTTCCTCTTCAACGCATGAACTAGGGACTTAGTGGAGCCTCAAATGGAAGAGGAGTCTTTGAAAATCGCTCGACGGAAAGACGGGGGATTAATGCTCCAATTCCTTGTGAGATTGCCATGGAAGCACAGTGATGCAAGCTCATGAGCCACACTGTTACCCTCTCTGCTAGTCCAGGTAAATCCACAACTCTGAAATTGTGATTTTAAAAATTGAATGTCATTGATTATACCTTAGATCTCACGTATTACCTTCTCGCCTCTACAAGCTTCAATGAGGGTGAGATTGTCCGACTCGAAGATAACCTTCTGCAAGTGGAGGTTTTTCCCTACAAGAAGAGCTTCACGAAGACTCACTGCTTCAGCTACAAGAGGGGACGGATCATAGATTCTCGCTACAACCAGGGTAAGAACCCTTCCTATTTTATCTCTACAAATCACTCTGGTTGATTATGTACCTGTTTGTATGTTCTAGGCTACGTCGGAGTTAACCTTGGTAAAGTTATCTCGAGGTGGTCTCTAGGTCTTAGCATGCATCACAGAGGGTCCTCTAGGGTTCTCATGAGTCACTTTGTTGCGCACTTGTAGAAACTCAAGACATTGAGTTTTTGCAATTATCAGAGTTGCCATACACTACAAGAAAATCGCGTATTACCGGCGGATGTTTTCCGTGGGTATGGTTTCGACGAAAATTTGGCATTTCCGGCAGAAAAATTTGTATTTCCAGCGGATTTTTGTTCCGTCCTTACGTTTCCGGTGGATTTTTCAAATTACCGACGGATTTTTTTAAAAAAAAAAACGGATTTTTTAAATCCGCCGGAAATTTAAAAAATCCGTCAGAAATGTTACCGGCGGTTTTTTTGAAAAAAAAATTCAAAAAATCTGCCGGAAAAATACAGAGGGAAAAAAATCCACTGGTAAATCCGCCGGAAACGTCCGAAAATGCCTATAAATAAAACTTTCTCCTACACTCTTCTCATTCTCTCGTTTCACTCTTTATTTCCTTCTCATTCTCTTCTACATTTTTCTTATCTTATCTTTCTTCTTTGTCTCATACTCTCCAATCTCCATAAATTTCTCTACATATCTCTCTTCTACATTTTCCATTTCTTCTTCCTTCTCATTCATTCTCACTCCTTCATTCTTATTCCTTCTTACTTCTTCATTCTCATTCTCTCATTCATTCTTATTCCTTCTTACTTCTTCATTCTTATTCTCTCTTATATTATTTCTTCGCATACTCTCTTTCATTCTTATTCCTTCCTACTAATTCATTCTCATTCCTCTATTCTTTCACATTCTCTTCTATATCATTTTTTCTCATATTCTACTTCATTTCCATTTTTTCTTACTTATTATTAAATTAAATTTTAAATTTTAAAATTCGAAAAATTTTAAAAATTAATTTTAATTTTTTTTTAAAAAAAATAAATCCGCCGGTAATGTGCGTTTCCGGTGGATTTTTCAAAAAAAAAATTTTAAAAAAATCTGCCGGTAATGAGCGTTTCTAGCGCATTTATCAACTTTTTTTAACGCCCATTACCGGCGAAAAAATCCCCCGGAAATGTGCGTTTTCGGTGGATTTTTCAAATTTTTATTTTTAAAAAAATCCGCCGGAAATTACCGGCGAAAATTCTGCCGGAAAACATTACCTACGAGCGTTTTACCGGTGGATTTTCGGTAGAAAAAATCCGCCGGAAATGTCACTTTTCCAGCGGATTTGGTGCATTTCCGACAGATTTTTTCCGCCGAAAAAACACGTTTTTCTTGTAGTGATAGCATTAGGAATAGTATCGTTGAAAACCCAATTGTTCCTCATCTTTCAAAGTGACTAGATAATTTGAATAAAAGGAGAGGTCATGGTATCCACATCCAAGCCATTATTTTTCCATAGGGTAAGCAAATACACTAACCAACTCGGGAAGGTTAAGACAATATATCTTGTTGGCATGGGAAGAAGATGGGCTCCATACCACACTCGTTCAGTTCAAGGGCATATGAGAAGTAAATGCTCAATGGTCTCAGGCTCTTGCTTAGAAAAAGGGCAGAGATTGTCCCTTGATAGCCTTCTCTTAGCTAGGTTGCCTTTAGTTGGGATTGCATTATGACATGCTCTTCAGATAAAGTGTTTGATTTTTTTTTGGGAATTTTGCTTTCCAAATTATCTACCAACACTCTATAGGGGGACCAGAGGAACTAGAAGCTGTAGTATTGGTTTGGGGGTTGAGATCAAGTAACCTTCTATAACCAGATTTCACTGTGTAGGATCCAACAGAAGAGAATGGCCAGAGTAAAGTATCTTGAGGGTTGGTCCAAGATACAGGGGTTTGTAGGGCAATAATTGCAGGTTCTGGTTGAAGATTGTCTCTGAGAGCTGTAATATTCCATGAACGGTCGTACTCACCGGTTCATTAAGGAGTGTAACTGTAGCTTCAGGTCTCATTATAGCTTTTTCCCCAGATGACACCCAATTGTCTTCAAATATGTTGATGCTAGTACCAGCACCAATAACCCATCTCCTTGAGCTCTTTAACAATTTTCTCACATGTAGCATGCTTTGCCAAATCCAAGAGCTTCCTCTTCTATTCTTAGCCTTCTGGAAATCAGTGAAAGGGAAGTAGATACCTTTAAGAGTAGCATCCCAATATGATGAGAAAACAACACCAACCACATCTATGGAAATGCACCTAAGTTTTGTCCTAGTCTCATTTTCATAATAGTGGGATCCACGTGAATCTCAACTAATTGTGGAGAGTGTATTGGATAGAGAGCGTCACTATATGTTTTCTAAATTTTATAACTAGTTTCTTTTAATAACTAATCTCACAAAATTTTAGGGATTACTTTTAAAATTTTAAGGACTAATATAATAGGTTTAGTTATTAATTGAGGAACTACTTATTTATATATAGTTTAGAGATCGCGTACGAGAGAGGTTATTATTATTAGTCTAATATAATAAAATCAAGTGTTAGCAATTTGACATTTTTAGTGCAACTACTATATTGGCACATGTGCAATTTTATGGGCAAATAGGTAAAATCACTGCTAAAAGACGAAAACTATTCTGCACTTGTTTTATCATATGCACATAAAGTAGATGGCGGGGAATGCACAAAAGCTGATGGAGGTAGAATAGCTGGCAAAAAGGAAGTGGTCCCAAAAAGTTGCGCAAAAAAAAAACAACAAAGTAAAGTATTACCTTTTTCGTTTATTACTTTTTGCAATTTTCAACGTATTTATAATTTCATAATAAATTATAGCAAATACAGTGTCACCCGTGCGGAGGCACGAGTAAAGTACTAGTTAAGGAGTAAATTGATAGACCACTCTAATGTTTCATACAAGATTTAACTTTTAAAAGTTCTTAAAAGTAATTTTTGTTTTAAAAAAATAATATATTTTTTATAGATAAAAAACTAGATAATAGGCGAAATGCTCACACAAAACTAGGGTTGGGTGTAAGTAAAAGGGGATCAATCGCTTAGGTGTAAGTAAAACGTCTTACTAATTGAGCTGCCTAGAAGCTTCGAAGTTAAGAATAATGTTTTTTTTAGGTGTGCACTTAATAAGAATGTTTAGCACACTATTGGTATCCTTCTTGTTCTGTACCTTATCTCTTGTCTTGTATCCGACCTTGGATACCAGATCCGATCCGAGATAGTTGGTAGCGGTGTTCTTGGTCAATCTGAGCTTAGGCCCCGACCCGATGTGGGGTAGTACCTGCAATGACACTCCGACGCTCAAGTCAGCAAGTGAGTCAGTTGCAAGTGAGAGAATTGGAGAGTGTGTACCTTTAATGCAAGCATTGAATGCTTATTTATAGGTTTTGGGAATCAATGGAAACCATTGGATATAGGTCTTTGATCCTCACCATTGATTGGTGGGTTTGCCTTTGGTATTGGGCCTTAGTGCAAAATGCTGTAGTGGCCCAATCCATAACAGTTTCCCCCCAAGTCGGTTTGCCCTAGGGCAAGCTCGACTTGATGCCTTGTCCGGGTTTGAGGTACCCTCTGAGACTGAACCGGTCTTGTCAGTCTGAAAAACACGCCTAGCTTCCGAGGCTGGGCTTATACTATGGTCAGTGTTTTGTCTCCAGCCTCAGAGTACTTTGAGGTTCGGGCCGTGTACTCCTTTTTAGAAAACAGAGTTTAAGGTGCTCTACGCGATCGTATTTGGATGGCTATTATACGCGGCGACCTTCCGATGGTCGGAGAAAGCGAAACCGAGTGACTCGAGGTATTCTCATTATGGCGACGCTTTGATTCCAGCGCTGACATCAATGTTGTTGATGGGGCGCGTCGTTCGATGGGGAGTGGCGTAATGATGGCGCCTCGATTCACGCGTCCTGACTAGGTACTATTGATTGGACGCCTTGTCTAGACCCAGGACCAATTCGTAGCCGTTGGAACACTATAAATATGTGTGAGTGACTCACTTATTTGCACTGGTTTTTTGCAAATTGCTCCGGGTACTGACCTTAACATCGTTATTCTGTGCCTCGATCTCCGAGCTTCCCGTTCAACTTACTATGGCGAGGGTCTCTGCCTTTCAGTTTATTGAGGTCGTCAGAGCACGCGAATAAGTTCAGCTTCATCAAGCTTCCGATTTCCAAGGTTAGTGTGCTTCCACTGTTTCTTTTTCTTTTTGCCTTATGTTTTAGCCGGTATTCCTGTTTGCACGTTTTCATAAATACAGAGTGGGGGTCGTCAGGTCGGGTTCCGACTTGGTTGTGGACCCACTATTTAGCGCTTAAACTTGACTTGCCATGCCCCCATTTCTGCAGGTGCGATCTGGCTAGAACAAAACAAACCCGCCGGGTTATCGATATAAATCGTCCAAACGTTGCCAAACCGATGGCTTCCGATCCTAGAGACTCAGAAGGAGCTCGCACCGATAACCTCAGATCGGCCGAGCCCGATGTTCACGAGGGATTTAATTCGGCTCCCAACAGCTTCCAAGCGGAAGAGCGCTCTCCCAAAATTCCTGATAATGAACTGGTGGAGGAAGGTCGCGCGAGCGGAGTCTGATCCAAGGACGTAGTGGTCATTGAGTCGGACGAGTCTGATGCTGATGGTGATGGGAGAGAGCAAGGGAGCACCAACTCTCGCTGGAGTTCTGATGATAGTGAGGCCGAAGTTGAGGTCGAAGTGGAGGGTTTTGCCGAAAGTCGGAACAATGAAAAAGATCTTCCTGAAGGTCGAAACAAAAGGGAAGATCTTGCTGAAGGTGATTCCGATGAGTACCCCAGCACCGGGGTCAGATTGGTCGAAGTCCCCATACTGTTGCCTTTAAGTACCCAACGGGAATATTCCTGGGTGTTAGAGTCGTTGAGGGCGATCTGATCTGTGTATAAGGTCGGAGGTGATATGAGCCACATCGTTAAAATAATCGCCGGGAGGAGATGAGATATATGGAGAGCGGAAGGCATAGGAGAAGGTCAGCATGTCGCCGTTTGGGCACCAGCCCTCAAGTTCGTGATGTACGAGGTGACGATTGTCACTATGAACCTCCGACCTCCATTCACCGCCTTTCAGCAGGAGGTTTTGGGAAGACTGAACCTCGCTCCTACCCAAATTTACCCCAATGCGTGGGCCTTCATGCGGGCTTTTTGAGCAAATGTGCATTCATTTGGAGAGGCCGATCTCTGTTAATTTGTTCTTCTTTTTATTTGAAATAAATAGACGGCACGAGGAGGGGTCTAAAGAGCGGTGGGAGCATGTGAGCCTCAAGGCCAGAAGGAACACCAAAATTTTCATGCTCTATTCCGACTCCCTGAAGGGAAATTGGAAAAAGAGATTCTTCTTTGCTAAGCCTGTGAATGACGTGGCCGTGAAGTACGTCGGCAAATATAGCGATGATGGACAATCTCTAGAGTCCACTAAGTTTCCCATCGGGTGGTCTCTTTCTCACTTCAATCACCCCCCAAATTCCTATACGGTTAGCTTAAGCAGGCTGAGTGACGAAGGCCAAGAATCCTTGGCGATCCTCACGAGCTTTGCTGATATGATTCCTTGGAGAGATCCGAAGAAATTTGGTATTGATACAGCAAAGTTGGTCGAGGCAGGCTCGAGGTCGAAAGTTTTAGCGGTGCTCGGTAGGGTCGAATACTAATAGATATGCTTTCTGCTTTTGTCCTTTTCTCAAGATCGGTATCCATAATCTCAGTCTTTTGTTTTTCTTTGCAGATCAAATGGCTCCTAAGAAGTTTGCCATTCTGAAGGCAGCTGCAGAAAGGAGGGCCGCCCTTCAGGAAGGCAGCTCCGATGCTCCTCCGATCCCTCAGGGAACCCCTAGGCGGGATGGGCCTATACAAGCTGTGCCAATTAACACTATTACTGCTGTGAGTGCTGAAGATCAGGCTGGCGACCTTCAGCATCGGAAACGTCAACCGAACTTGACGCAGGTTGGTCGCCCTTCAACTCATGCTTCCACCCCTCAGCCCCTGGGAAAAAGGGTGCGATCAGACCAAGGCGGGTCTCCCAAGGTGTCAAGGAAAGGTCGTCATGAAAAAGATGGCTCAAAGAAACGCCGATCTTCTAATATCCCAATTGATGACGACTTTCTGAGGAAAAATCTTGAGGAGTACCGGGTTGATCTGGTGGAAGCCGCATCGAAACTTTTTAGGCATCTGGCCGACGTCTCCAAAATGAAAAGGGAGGAAGCAGAAGCCCAAGTTAAAGGTGATTGTGGGAAACCGACGTCTCATTCCCTTGCTGATTTTGTCGCTTTATATTTATAACTTAGTTTTGCATTCTTTTCATTTCAGGGGCCCTGAATGGCGACGGCTCAGAAGGACCTCTCCGATCATCGAAAGGAGAAAAGAGATCTTGAAAACGGGAGAGACTCTGCTTCCAACAAGGCTAAGGAGCTCGAGCTTCGGATTACCGAGCTTGAGATCAAAGAGAAAGAAGCTGTGGAGTTAGTTACGACTTTGAGGAATCAGATCTCCAATCATGAGCCCAATATTCAGAAAGCTCGGGAGGAGGGGACCGACCCTCAAAGTCAGGTTGCAGATCTCCAGGAGAAACTGAGGCAGGCCAAGTTGTCGTGATTCACCCTTCGCTGCCTCTTGATAGAGAGATGTTGAGCGTTGATTATTCCGTGGAGGGGAATGAGATCGTCAAGACCGACTCCGTTTCCAATGAACGTGTGATCATTTACTCTCGCCCATCCTGACGCTTGACCCATGACTGGGGGTAGATGGCTCCAGGGTTCCGGGTGGAACCGGTTTGACTAAGGTTTCGGGTTCCAGGCGGAATCGGCATTTTGCCTTGTAATTTTTTAAAGTCTTTTTGAACTTGAGGACCCGACCGTATCCGGGGTGGTCTGTAATCTTTTACTTTATTTTAGCTGCTCGAATTTTCGGATTTTATTTACCTCGGTTGCATTTTATTTCTTTGCGTTTTTATTTGCTCAAGTAACGTGCGTCGCCTTCAGGGCAGTTTACCGGGACTCGGCCCAGATCGAACTCGCCCTTAAGAGTGATGGCAGCCTCGGGCCATCGGTCTTGGGTGATGGCAACCTTGGCCATTGACCTTGGCGATCGAAAATGCCCAAGACCTCTTCGGCTCCTTGAACAGTTTACCGGGACTCGGCCCAGATCGAACTCGTTCAAAGAGAGTCTGCGGCGACCTCGGTCGGAGGTTGTGTTGAACGCTGGGCACCGGGTTCCGGTTTTATAAAAAAGGGGCCCCGCGCGTAATGGTTAGACCGCTTTTATAGGGGTTCCCTTTAACCTCGGAACACCAGATTTTCAAATTAAATCATAATGAAGAGTCGTGAAGTTCTTTTTAGATGCGAAATGTTCATACATCGGCATACATAATGCTTTTTAAAGCGTAAATTAATTGTAATACTGCTTCAGCTTGGCAGCGTTCCAAGTTCTTGGGATTGCTTTTCCTTCTAAAGTTTCCAACTGAAAAGCGTCGTTATCAGTTTTAGAGACGACCCGATAAGGTCCTTCCCAGTTCAGAGCGAGCTTTCCTTGAGCGGCATTCCTTGAGCCGGCGTCAGCCCTTCGGAACACCAAGCTGCCGACTTCGAAATCCCTCGGGACAACTTTCGCGTTATACCGGGTTGCTATCCTCTGTTTGATCAATGCTTCTTTGAGAGAGGCTCGCCCTCGAACCTCGTCGACGAGGTCGAGGTTCTCCTTTAGAGCCTGGTCATTTTCTTCAGGCGATTTTGGGTGAAGAGTCCTCCAACTAAGCTCTCCGATTTCAACAGGAATCACTGCCTCCCTCCCGTATGAGAGTCAGAAAGGAGTCCCCCCCGTCAAACTCTGCAGGGTGGTTCTGTAGGCCCACAACACATAAGGTAGTTCCTCAACCCATTTTCCCTTGGCTTCACCGAGCCTCTTTCTCAATCCATTGAGGAGTACCTTGTTAGCGGCCTCTGCGCGTCCGTTAGTTTGGGGGTGCTCTACCGAGGTGAACCGGTGTTTAATCTGAAGATCAGACATGAGTATCCTGAAGCCCTTGTCAGTGAACTGGGTTCCGTTATCAGTGATTATTACCTCGGGGATCCCGAATCTGGTCATAATATTCTTTTTGAAGAACTTGATGCAGTTCCTTGCGCTGATAATGGCTAGAGGCTCGGCTTCAATCCATTTTGTGGAGTAGTGCACAGCCACTATTGGGTACTTGACCTGGCCGGGGGCAGTTGGGAATGGCCCTAAGAGATCTATCCCTCACCACGCGAAAGGCCATGGCGAGGTGAGACTAGTGAGCTCGGCAGGAGGTGCTATATGAACCTTGGCATGGATTTGACACTTCTTGCATTTTTTGACATGGTTTCTTGCATCGGTTTCCATGGTTGGCCAGAAATATCCTGCCCTTAAGGCTTTCCGAGTTAGAGACCGACCTCCGAGGTGTTGTCTGCAGATCCCCTCGTGGATCTCGGCCAAGACATAATCTGCTTTCTCTCCTTCAACGCATTTTAATAATGGCGCGGAGAGGCTTCTTCTGTAGAGTGTTCCGTCGATTATGGAGAAAGACGAGGTCTTCCTCCTGATTAATTTGGCTTCACGGGAGTCCGGAGGCTCGTCCCCCGACTTGATGTACTCCATTATTGGTGAAATCCAACCTTTGCTTTCCTCAACTACATTGATGGAAAAACCGGTCTTCGGGTTGGGGAGAATGCTGGGTTTGCTTAGCGTTTCCTGAATTATTGATCGGTGATTTCCCGGAACTTTGGTGCTGGCGAGCTTGGAAAGAACGTCCGCTCTGATGTTTTCCGTTCTGGGAACGTGCTTAACCTCTGCAAACACGAAATAGGCAAACAATTCCCGCACTCGGGTTAAATACTTCTGCAAGGTCGGATCTTTGGCTTCGTATTGCTTTCCGATTTGCGAGACTACCAACAAGGAGTCTGTGTTTAAAGAGAGCCGAGAAACTCGGAGGTCTATGGCAAGTCGGAGTCCTGCTATGCATGCCTCGTATTCTGCCTGATTGTTTGAAGTTGGGAAACCAAAAGTGAGGGATACCTCGATTATAACGTCTGTCGGGCTTTCAAGCATTAGCCCTGCACCTCTCCCCTTTGGGTTTGAGGATCCATCTACATGGAGCGTCCACAATTCGCCTTCAGGTTCGGTCGGGGTCATTTCAGCGTCAAAGTCGACAAGTATCTGAGCTTTCATAGCTGGCCTGGTCTCGTATTTGATGCCGAACTCAGAGAGTTCTACTGTCTGTTTAATCATTCGTCCTGCTAAGTCAGATCGGTGTAAGATTTGTCAGATCGAGTGATTCGTCCGCACCACGACCTGATGAGCGACGAAGTAAGGTCGGAGGCGGCGTGCCGAGATGAGTAGAGCAAAGGCGATTTTTTCTATTTTCTGGTATCTAACTTCTGATCCCTATAAAGCTTTGCTCACAAAGTATACTGGACTCTGACCAGTCCCTGTTTCCCGAATGAGAACGGTGCCAATTGCTTCCTCCGAGATTGCAAAGTACAGGTATAAGGTTTCCCCCGGGTTTGGCCGAGTCAGGATTGGTGGTTCTCAAAGCCTTTTTAAGCTGGGAGAGGGCCTCATCCCGCTCCGGGGTCCATTCAAACTTTGCTTCCTTCTTAAGCACCTTAAATAACGAAAGCGATTTGAACGCAGCATTGGGAATGAAACGAGATAGCGCAATGATCATCCCGTTAAGCTTTTGAATCTCTTTCTTGGTAGATGGGGTGCGCATCTCTGTCACAGCCCGACATTTGTCCAGGTTGGATTCAATGCCCCTTTATGTGAGGTAGAAACCAAGGAATTTCCCAGCTCGGACTCCGAAAGTGCATTTTTCCGGGTTCAGTCTCATATTGTTTTTTCAAATTTCTGCGAAGATCTCTTCAAGGCCGACTATGTGGAGGCTCTCACCTTCGCTTTTCGCGATCATGTCGTCGAGGTAGACTTCTCCGTTATGCCCGATCTGCTTTCTAAAAACCATGTTCATCATTCTTTGATAGGTATCTCCCGCATTTTTTTAAGTCAAATGGCATAACCTGGTAACAGAAATTACCGCGGTCAGTCATGAAGGTGTTCTTTTCTTGGCCGGGAGGGAACATCGGAATTTGGTGATATCCGGAATAGGCATCCATAAAAGATAGTAAACGAAAACCTGAAGCATTATCTACGAGACGATCAATGCTAGGAACGGGAAAGGCGTCCTTTGGACAGGCCTTATTAAGATCGGTATAATCAACACACATTCGCCATTTTCCATTACTTTTCTTGACAAGTACAGGGTTGGAAAGCCAAGTTGTATACTTGACTTACTTTACAAAATCGGCTTTAATTAAAGGTTTAAATATATATTACCCCCCATGCAAATATACCCATTATCCAGTTACCCCCCTACAAAAAAAAACATTTAAAACAAACCTTGCAAAATATAAAGTTATCCAGTTACCCCCCTGCCGTTAAATTTTCTGTTAAAAAATGTAAAATGTCACATATCCAGTTACCCCCCTGCCACGTGTCACCTTATTATTGGGCCTCTGTGACACGTGGCACTAACTGCCACGTCAGCATCCTTGTCAACAGTGCCACGTCAGCAACCAATGGGTGGCTGCCACGTGGCACTACTTATATCACTCAAAAATAAATGTTTTTGTCCCCAATGGGTGTTGAACTCATGACCCCCCACTCACACTCACACCTCCTAACCACTGAGCCAAATTATTACTTTTGATTAATAACACCACTACTAATATATATTACAACATTAAAACGAAAATTAAAAAAAAAACTGGAAATCAAGGTTTGTTTTAAATGTTTTTTTTTGTAGGGGGGTAACTGGATAATGGGTATATTTGCAGGGGGGTAATATATATTTAAACCTTAATTAAATCATCAACGACCTTAGCTGTGGCAGCTGCTTTCTCCTTGCTTTGAGCTCTCTTGCGCTGGGCAACCCACTTAGCCCCGGGGTTAACAGCTAGCTGGTGACAGGCGACCTCTGGGGGAATCCTGGGCATGTCCTCCGCCGACCAGGCGAAGAGGTCGGCATGAGCCTTCAGACATAAAGCGAGCTTTGCTTTAACTTCCTCAGAGAGGTCGGATCCGATCTTGACAACTTGGGTTGGGTGATCCACTGTCGCGCACGGATCAAAACGAGTGATTTTAAAAATGTAGTATACGGTAACGACAACTCGAATATCGTTCTCAAGGATTCTTGTATAATAATTAACCAACTGAAATCGAATTAGGGGGTGTTTGGTTTAAGGTTCGATTTAACAAATAGAGTAAATAAGTGATTATCAAACAAGTTTAAGAATCAATTTACTGATTCGGTTCCTGCCTATCATCGATTGTCGTAATTCCAACCGCAAATTACCTATTCCTATTCTACTATAATATCAAGTGACAAGCGCAATTGATAGTATAAGTTGTATGTTCCTATTATCCGAATTAAGCAAACGGGATTAAGTTTCATGAATTAAGCAAACATGAATTAAACGAACACGATAACGAATTAAGCAAATGATAACGTGTCTATAGTTAGGATCATACAATCAATCGAATTAAACCAATATAACCTATGTAAATCGAATTAAGCAAACAAGAGACATAGATTGATATTGAAAGGAATAGAAAACCTGGGTTATAATTACTAAAATCTCAAGGTGTCGGAACCTGAATACAGCAAATTGTCTGGATCGGTTAGTTCTCCATGAGAATTCGTACCCAAGAACTTCCAAAAAATTTCGTGAATAGTGAACTCCGTGAACAGTAAACGGCTGCCTAGGTATAATGGAAAACAAGGAATTCGGGTCATAACCCAACAGGGTCGAAAAACATAAAAAGTCCGGCCCAAAACTAAATATTCATTAAGTCTGGAACTTCAGCGAATTATTTGGGACTCTTGCGCTCCGAATTAGCTTTTGACTTCAACATGAAAGTTGCAGCTCTTTCTCTTGGCTTTTCAACGCATATTAGAACGCGTCGATCCGATACTCGTAGCTCCAGTTATGAATTTTTCCGTGAAAGCTGCTAAAGCTGAAAATAAAATACGGAAATCAAATTAAGCCAAAAATAAACTAAATTAGAAAAACATTATAAAACATAAAAATAAACAAAGCAAAACATAGAAATGCTTAAGTATAAACATGGAAGAATGTGCATCAAAATGCACTGATCATTGGGTCATCTCCTAACTGGATTTGCACGAATTCACCATCAGGTTGAGGTCACCTGATTTTCTTCTTCAGCTCTCGGGTAAGATTGTCCTCACTCTCCTCTTCGGAGCTGTCAGGGTCGTACATCGCATCAAGATCTGTGACATTGACCTCGACAGCTCAGCTGTTTCTTCTCTTTTTGGGATCCTTCTGGGCTTCTGCTTCTTCGAGGGGAACCCCCTCCTCTGAGGCCCGCCTATCTGCTTTCACGTGCAGAAAGAAGCATCTCTGGGTGGACTCTAGGTCGGCATCAAGGGTAATAACATTGTTGTACAGAGAGTAGAATTTCATTTTCAGATGAACAGTTGAGGTTACAGCTCCGAGCCTTCCTAGAGTCGGTCTTCCGATAATACAGTTGTAGACCGAAGGGCTTGACAAAACTAGGAATTTGGTCTTGACTGTCCTTTCCAATGGTTCTTCGCCGTAGGTGACCATTAATTCCAAATAACCGAGTGGTTTGGTCCAGGACCCGTTGAAACCCGAAAGGTCAGATCCCCTGTAAGGGGTGAAGTCCTCCTCAGATTTGCAGCTTTCTCACAAGGTCGATAAAAATGATATCTGCCGAGCTTCCCTGATCGACAAGGATTCTTCTTATCTCGTGATTGGCCATGACAGTCCTGATCAAAAGAGGTACATGCTTGTTGGGTTTGCCATCTAGCAAGTCTTGATTGCCAAATGCCAAGAGAGGTCGGTCTGGGGTCGAGGTTTCCGCCGAGGTGGAAGCAGCGCTCATAATCTCCTTCCACTTTCTTTTCATAGTCTTGCCTGAAGCTTCGACGGGGTATCCACCAGAGATGACCATTATTACCGGTCGACCTTTAGACTTTCAGAAATCGCACTCATCTTCCGAGCTTTCCTCTCTTTCTTGACGAGCATTCCCCTTCTTTTTAGGGTCATCCATCTCTTCTTTAACCTCTACCTCCTGCCGAGGTGCTTTGGCCACATACTGACTCAATTTCCATTTCTTGATCAGATCCTCAATGTCGTCTTTCAGAGCATTACAGCGATTGGTGTCATGTCCTTTACTTCGGTGATACCGACAGTACTTGTTAGATCGCTGCCCCTGTCTGTGCGAGAGTGGATCGGGGAACTTAAGTTCCTTAAATTCCGCATTCATGCATTCTGCTAATTAATTCTAGCTCTTGTTTCGTTAAGATCGGAATAATGTTGGTGACGGTTGCGAGACCTGAGTTTACTATCGTTCCGGGCTTCCTTCTCATTCCGAGGCTTGGTCATTCCAGGGTCGGCGTCCGACTTTCTCGCAAGCGCTCCTTCTTCGTAGGTCGATGTACTTCTGAGATCGCTGGAGGAACTCGGCAAGCGACTCAGTTTGATTTACTCCGACATCGATTTGGAAAAGACTTCCTTCTCGAAGACCGGTTTCCATGAAGAAAATTTGGAAAGAGTCGTCGAGGTTCCGGACCTGAGCGGCTTCCTTATTGAACCTATCAATATAGTCCCGGAGTGACTCGTTCTCCCCCTGCCGAATTGCTTGCAAAACCTTTCGAGATTTTGGCTTCGTTTTGGAGTGGGCAAAATGGGCAGAAAATAACTTGGCTAGCTGGTCCGAGGAGGATATTGAGTTCGGCTTGAGGGCTCTGAACCAGTCCAAAGCCAACTTCTCAAGAGTGAGGGGAAAAATCCGACATTTGATTTCGTTTGGGGCGTTCCGATATTGCATCATTGTATCGAAGTAATCGAGATGACGATCTGGATCACCAGTCCCATCATGCATCTTCAAACCTTCAGGGGGTTTCTCAAGGTGCTTTGGCACCGGAAAGTAGTCGATCTTTGTCGTGAAGGGTCCTTTCCGTGCTGTCGATTTCTTCCTCTGAGGAGATCGTTGGTTATGGTGCCTAACAGGGGACCTTCGAGAGTGAGGGCGCCGACGTTCATGCCTCGGGGATCTTTCCCGGCTTATAGAACGCCGCCTCGGAGAAGAGGATGCTAAAGACGAGATTCGGCGAAGAGAATCCTCAGGATAATAACTGTCGTCTTGTGTCTGGCTTGGGGGAGTTCCAGATCCTCGTCTTCCTTTCCGACGAGGTGGTGAACGGTGGTGGTGCCTCCTCCATACCGGAGATCGCTGACGCCTTTGACTAGACGTTCTTCTGCTGGGAGAATGGTTTTGAGGAGAGGACCGATCTGGGATGTCGCGAGCTCAGATCTCGACAATTTCAGCCTCCAGCTGGGAGTAGTGGTGTGTGGAAAAGTGTGCAAGTATACACAGTCACAAACAAGTAGTATAAAGATCGAACCCACAGGGATTGGATTAACTCTTGTATGTTTAAGAAAATATAAATTGGTGCTACTACACTACTCACAATTTTGGATATTTGACGGTTAAGGAAAACATAATGTAAATATGTAAAAGAATATGAATGAAATCAGTTGAGAATGATAGTTGAGATGTATTCACTAAATAATTCACTTTTGAGAGTTTTGTGCTTTTACGTGGTGCAGATGCACCAAGGTGCAGTTGCATTGAGTGTAGCTGCATGAGTATGTGCCTTTCAGCTACTTTCTTCAGAGTTTCGTTACAAGCTTCCTATGTCTAGGCGTGCTAAATAAGTTCACTCCCTGCCTTTGAAGTACCCACCTGTTTCACCCTAAGGACTATGTTATCCTATGTCTAGGACTTAACATGGTTTTAACAAAGTTTTCTTTATTACTCAAGTTAACAAAGCCTTCATTAAAACACTCACCCTTATTAGTCTTGATTTCTAGTTATAAACCATGTCTGTGAATATAACTCTACCTTATTCTAAGCGATCAACCTCACAATAAGATGGATATGGTATAACACAAGACCCAAAATACATGCAACACTATAAATGCACAATAACTTACTCAAAAGCTTATTATAAAGTTAGAACATCTCAACCAAAGAGGTTTAGCTCATAATATGCATTGCAAGGCAAAGATAGATGAAATAAAATATGTTAATATAATGGAAAATACAAGAGATATCAATAGGGTATAGATTACACTGATTGAAGTACTCTTGCATAAATTTGCCCAGCAGTGCAGAAGCACTGACTTCCTGGTGCAGTTGCACCTAACTAACTTGATGAAGAAGTGAAGGAAGAAGTCGTCGGTTCCCTCCTTACCTTCTTGCCAACAAACTACTACTAAAACTATAAAATAAAATACAAGATAGGAAACTACTAAATTATATGTGAATTGCTTATGAATGAGATCATCTTCAAGTGAGAAGTGGAAGCCTTTATATAGCCTTGGAGGTTTCTTTCAAGTGAGGGTTTGCTTGGAGATAAAGCTGACCAAAGGTGGCTTAACCATGGTTACTTTTCAGAGCTTTGATTGAGTCCAAAGGGGAGGTCCAATTGTGGAAAGCCATGTGTTCTAGATGCGTAGCCATGATGATTTTCCATTGTGGGTGCCTCCTCTTGCATGTTGGCATGTGTAAACATTTGACTTATGACTAAGCATGATGTCATAGAAAAGTTTATGCATTAGTATGAATTGAGGTGCTTCTAAGGTGGGGTTAAATCTGCCTTTAGCGCAGGATGGTGCAGATGCACCTCAGTGTAGTTGCACTGTTGTAAGAGTAGTTTAGTGCAGATGCATTGCTGTTTCCCTGGGTGTATTTGCACCTAACTGCAAGTGTACTGAACAAACATATCAAACATACCAATATATATATATATATATATATATATAAAATGCTTAAATCATTACATAATCCTCTTTGAAACATAAAATGTTGTTATCTTACTTATACTACTATATTTAACAGATATTATACTTGGTTTCAAGCAATTTAGTTATGTTTAGATGCATAAATAACTCTATATAAAATAGAGTTATCAAGTAGTGCTGACTTCTCTGCTGATCAGCCTCAGCCTGTCTTGTCAGCAGCTGGACGAGCTGTTGAACAACGTCGACCTGGCACCTGGACAGTCTGGGGAGGAGGTGGAAGTTGATTCCGGGCGGAGCTTATGGGAACCATTGCTCTGGACGAGTTGTGGCAGTGGGCCGAGTTACGGGGCAGAGTGACTGCTACATGTTCGGGTGTTTCCTGCTGTTGATCGGGTCTCACTATAACACTTGAGACGTTCCTCTGACATAACACTGGAGCCATCGCTGACCAAGGAGATGGGGGAGGGACTAGAGTATAAGAACCTCCCACCGTGGTCGCCAATGTTCTGTACCTTATCTCCTGCCTTGTATCCGACCTTGGATACCAGATCCGATCCGAGATAGTTGGTAGCGGTGTTATTGGTCAATCCGAGCCTAGGCCCCGACCCGAGGTGGGTAGTACCTGCAATGACACTCCGACGCTCAAGTCAGCAAGTGAGTCAGTTGCAAGTGAGAGAATTGGAGAGTGTGTACCTTTAATGCTAGCATTGAATGCTTATTTATAGGTTTTGGGAATCAATGGTAACCATTGGATATAGGTCTTTGATCATCACCATTGATTGGTGGGTTTGCCTTTGGTATTGGGCCTTAGTGCAAAATGTTGTAGTGGCCCAATCCATAAGACACTACAAAAAAACTGGTCATTAGCGATGGACATTTCCCTCGCAAAATGACCAAAATCCGTCGCTAATGGTCATTTGCGAGGGAATTAGCGACGGACTGGTTCCCTCGCTAATTCCCTCCTCGCTACTGGGATTAGTGAGGGAATTTGAATCCCTCGCTAATTAGCGAGGGAACAATCCGTCGCTAATTCCCTCGCTAAGTCTGACTGTTTCTGTTTTTTTTAAATCTGCTTTTTTTTTATATTTATTATTATATTATTTTAATTATTATGATTACTATTATTATTATTATTATTATTATTATTACTATTACTATTATTATTATTATTATTTCCAGAGAGAGAGGAGTGAGAGTGGTGGTGGTGTGGTGGTGGCGTGGTGGTGGCGTGGTGGTGGTGGTGGTGGTGAAGGTGGCGTGGTTGTGATGTGTGGATGGTAGAGAGAGAAGGAGAAGAGTAAGGGAGAAAGAGAGAGAGAGAGAGAGGGAGAGAGAGAGAGAGGAGTGAGAGTGGTGGTGGCGTGGTGGTGGTGGTGGTGGTGGTGGTGAAGGTGGCGTGGTGGTGATGTGTGGTGTGAGTGAGAAGAAGAGGAGAGGTGGTGTGAAGGTGGGGTGGTGGTGGTGGTGGTGAAGGTGGTGTGAGTGAGAAGAAGAATAGAGAAGAAGAGTGAGGGAAGAGGAAGGGTGGTGTGGTGGTGGTGTGGTGGTGGTGTGAGTGAGAAGAAAAGTAAGGGAAGAGGAAGGGTGAAGAGGAGAGAAGAAGAGTGAGGGTGTTGTGAGTGAGAAAGAAGAGTGAGGGTGTAAACAGATTTAAGGGAAAAAAATAAAAAAAATTGCGAGGGAATTAGCGACGGAATTGTCCGTCGCTAATTGCTGCACATTTACCAACCCTTGGACTGAGTCCCATCATCTGAAAACTGTCAAAAATTAGCGAGGGAATTAGCGATGGACTGAAATTCCGTCGCTAAATACCTGCGCTGAGTCCCATCATCTGAATACTGTCAAAAATTAGCGAGGGAATTAGCGGGGGACTGAAATTCCGTCGCTAATTTTCAAAATTTCCGTCGCTAATTTTCAAAATTCCGTCGCTAATTCTCAAAAAATATGACAGCCCCAATTCCCTCGCAAATTCCGTCGCTAATTCCAGTTTTTGTGAGGGAACATTAGTCCCTCGCTAATTTCCGTCGCTAATGGACAATTTTTTTGTAGTGACACTTCTTTTTAATCTTCTTTGGATTTTATTTTTCATATTTATTTCCTTTCAAGTGGCAAACAATTTGTAAGGATAAAATTTGCTGCACTTTTTATTAATTTTTTAAAAATGGATGTACATTCAATTTTTCTCAGAAACGAAATCACATGCAAAACATCACTATAGAGTAAAAAATTTGAACTATTGTTGACACCTATAATTCTAATTTCTATCAATTATTTGCATCATGTATGTTATAATTTGTTGAAAAAATAGCAAATAAAGAATACAAAAGCATAGCAGATAATACCAATCCATGAGTGAAATGAATGCAACTATCTGAACCAATAATATGGAAGACCAAATCCATTACAAAAAAGTGATATTTCCAAAAAAATCAAATATAAGATCTCACCAAGTGTAACATTTAATTTTGATACAAAAGAAGCTAATCTTTCAGTACAATTGTTACCTTCCCTGTAAATATGATAGACCAGGGATAAGTGAAGACAATTTGTCCATATATTTTTCACCTCCAAAGCACTAAATTATGGAAGAGAATGCTAAAACAACCAACCATAGAAGGCCACACCCAAGTCAAAGTCTCTTCCAACTTGATGAGTCACCTAAATTGTTATCATGGCGATTGTATGCTCAACAAAACTGGGTCGTAGTGATGTCAACACCTCCATTAAAATCATGAGTTTATCTTTCATGGTGTTGTTGTATCCAAAATATGGAAAGAGCTTTATAAAAAGGGGCAACTTGTTGGGGAGGCGGGAGCACAAGAGACTTTCACACATCTTTCGAAATATGGTGATTTTTTGTCCTCCAACTTTCTTTGATTAATGAGTTTGGTTATTCTTTTTTTTTGTTTCACATGTCATTGTGCGTAGTTTCCATCAGCTTTATCGGTGACTAATCTACGCCAATGAACTTAGATGGCCACGAGTTTCCAGCTTTGCCGGCCCGTGTGGTTCTCACCTCCCAACAGAGTTTTTGCCACACCCAAGATTCGAACCCGAGACCTTGGGGTGGGGATCCAAGTCCAGTTACCACTTGGACCAACCCGGTTATTCTACTTTACTTTTGGCAATTTTGCTCTCTTAATTTAGCAATTTTGGTCCCTGTGATTTTTTTCATTGCACTTTTGGTTCCCAAAAATCGTCGAATGTACAATTTTGATTCCCTAGTTTTCCAAAATCTAAGATTTTTGGAGAACAAAAGTGCAAATAATTCCTGATTTTGAGGATACAAATTGTCAAATTAAGAAAATTGGTGACCAAAATTATGAAAAGTAAAATAAAGGGACCAGAATTATAAAATATACTATTGAGATAGCTAAATATACTATTGAGATAGCTAAATATAAAATATATCTACTCATTCAAATACATATATTACTACCCCAATGTTTCACTACCCTCCGCCCCTCGGTTTAAGTATATGCGTCATCTCTCTTATATATCATTCATTTAACCGATTCCTAAGACTAACCACTCATACTTGAATTCCTAACTTGATCCTCACACAATAATTAGTTAAATGAAAATGATGAATTCCAATAATTGAAAGATAATTTTGGCACACAAACAGCATACTTTTTCCCAGGACAAATTGTACAAACTAACCAGTGATGGCAATTAGCAAGATGAAACGGGCAATAAATTTCATTCAAGATTAGTGTGTCGAGATCGAACGGCTTCAGGAGTCTCACCCAAGGCCTCTCCCAACTTATATACAACCATCTCAAACAAGACAAACAGTGCCCCTTCATATACACTTCCCATCGGAAGCAACGGTCTAGATTTCACATCGTCTGCATCATTCGCCATGGTCTGTGCAGCCACGTAAGCAACCACGCTGGCGTGTTTCACACACGACCCCGTCTCAGGCTGCGCCGTCAGCAGCAGCACCCTTCCGCCGTGAGATCGCGCCACCCCGCATATGGCATCGACGGTGGAGAATCCGCCTGGACCGGCGGAAGCGATGAGGAGGTCTCCGGTGGCTATTGGGGGAGTAGTCATATCGAAGACGAGGTGGGCAGAGAGACCCAGGTGGGCCAGGCGCATACAAAGGGCTTTAAGCATGAGGCCCTCGCGGCCCACACCGTAGAGGAAAACGCGGCCGTTTTGGGAGGCAACGGTTGTGAGCTCGGTGACTAACAGGTTAAGTGGGTCTGGGTATGGGTGGGTTGGCTTTGAAAATATGGAGGCTATTTGGTTGCAAACTTGTGTGGCCATTGAAGCCATACTTTGAGAATTAGCCATCACCACCCTTCTTCACTCACCAAACCAAATCATTTCTAGCTCTTTTTATGCCTCTCGCCATTTCATGTTTTTGAGGGCCACAAAAATTAGAATTTTTTTGATATGGTTTTTCCTCTATTATTTTATTCCAATATAATTAAAAATATCCTTTAAAGTACATGACATTTTTTTTTTCTTTTGGGTATTCTTTTTCCTTTTTAAGTCTTTTTTCCATGAGGTTTTGACCGAGAAAGGTTTTCACGAGACCCCAAGCTAATGTATTGCTTATAAAAAATTGACATTTTTTTCCACCTTTTCCATTGAGAATAAACTTTTTTGAACGCGAAAATTATTTATTTCCTTAAAATATTTATATCTAAGAGTAATTTTTTTTGTCGTATTAGAGATATAGTTTGTTACGGAAGTAAGTGTCCTATAAATAGGCTTTGATAAGTTCCACTTAAAACTCACACACAAAAATGTGAGGTTTTAGGTTCGAACCCAAGACACGATATCCATATATTTTAAGAAAATTTAAAAACCTTATTTTGGGTAAACCCCGAGTATCCACCGCACGGACAGTAGTGACTAATCCCTCGCTCATTGTAGGTGCCTCGAGGGAGAAAATTTTAAAACATTATAACAAGCATGAGAAAAAATATTTTCTACATGTATATTTTTTTAATTAGTTTTTTTGACAAGAATGTTTTAATTAGTTGAGAAGTTGACTTTTGTAACACCAGCTTCTCAAAAAAAGTAACACCAACACTCAAAAGATTTTTTTTATACCCCCACCACATCAGAATATACCCCCATCAAATATGAAAATTCTAAAATACCCCTCATAATTTTGACTCAATCGGATATACCTTATAAATAGGTAAATCCGCTTTGAAATTAATCAAAAGCGGATTTACCTGGATCCGATTAAATTTAAAAAAATCGCATCGAATATACTGATAGAAGGGTAAATCCGCTTTTGAATTTAACAAAGCGGATGTACCCCCCACAACAGGTAGATCTGCTTTGTCTCTTTATCAAGTCGGATTTACCTGTTGTGGGGGGTACATCCACTTTGTTAAATTCAAAAGCGGATTTACCCTTTACCAGTGTAAATCCGACTTGTAAAAATAAAATTAAAATATTTAATTTGTTTTTTTTTACACATTTAATTTGTTGGATATATATATGGATAAATAATTACAAAAATGTGGGTACAATAATAAATACAAGAAATGTCAATCTAAATCGTCGGAATCATGGGCTAAGTCTACAATGGTGGGCGCATCAGTGGGAGGGAGACGGGGCATCTTCAAAGCGGTAGACTGCCAATGGGAAAAACGACCGGTATAAGGATCCAACCATGAAGTAGATTCGTCTGATCGATTATGAGACCACATCAAAGCAACTGGAGGCAACGGACAGACAGGCGAGATCGAAATATGCATCGAATGGATATCCCTGACGTTTAGAATAGATATGATTTTATACTTAGAAGAAGAATAACTACCCCTCAAAGGAAGATAAGTAAAATTCATATCCAAAGACAATTGAACTAGGGCCACATTATACTTAGTAGCTATAAAGTACCCCATCTCAGGCAAACTCAACCACTTATCCTCCTTCTGAAAACCGGGATATTCAATGGATAACGCTTTTCTAAGCACTGCAAGTCTGTCCTTTCCAAACATGTAAATATATAGTTGCTCGCTCTCATTTGTTTCTTTGATTAAATCTTGCCTAATTATAGGCCAACTATCCTCACAAAAATCGAGACCAACCGCTACTGCTCGGAACCCACAATTACCATCCCTTTCAACATCAATAATTTTTTCTACATAAGAGTGCACGTGATGAGGAACCAACGGTAAATTGAATTTAGTCTCACCCTGATGGGTTAATTTTTTAGAAACACTCTGAGATAGCTTTGAAGACCGCTGTGATGATTTTATACAAGAAGACCGCTGTGATGAATTTTTACAAGAAGTCTCAGATTCTTGAGTCAGTTTCATCTTCTCATCCACATGCTCCCACCCAGAAGGATCACACTTGACATCATATAATTTCTGATTTTTTTTCTTTGGTGCACCTTTTGTTTTAACTTTAAATGGTGGTGCAACCATTGAAGAAGTGGTAGGGAATGCAAGCTCATTAAGTTGTTTCTTGAGGACAAATCTCTCCTCAGGATTCATACGATTATATCTCGTCCAGATCATCTCCATTTGGTATGAAATATCACAGTCAGCAAATTTTGCTTGGGAGAATTTATCATCTATAGAATCCAAACTCAAGTTTTTCCAATGGTCGTCTACAACATCCAACGGAATAGGAGTACCGGTGACATGGTACACACCTAGCTCACAAGCACAAGGAAGAAGATGTGTCTTTCTAATAATGAACCCACAGCGGGCTTTGTCATATCCAACCCCAGATGTCGATTTTGAAAACTCTTTAACAATATGATCCAAAGCATTTAAAGACACAACACCGCGAAGCTTTTTAAACAAAGGAGTATTGGAAGTCACTTCAATACGGTTTATGCTTCTATGAAAAGACCCGATGACTTTATCAAATTGAAGAGTAAGCATTTCATGCATAGATTTAAAAGACTTAGACAAGTCACCTCCAGAAGTCCTCAAATGTCTCTTCAAAGTCCAATGAGCTGACTCGACTCTTAAATAATAACAATAAACACGCATAAAAATACTAAACACGTGTCAAAAAAATTTAAACTACGATAAAAATACTAAACATGTGTCAAAGTACCTATTGGTGGTCTGATTCCCGAAATGTGGGATCTGATTTTTCCATGCCAAGATAAATCTTTCCTTATGCTTTGTCAACCACGTGTCATGCACATACTTAATAAGAGCGGGCAAATCAACGCACGAGTCCTCAAAAATCTTCAAGTGAGCTGAGTACTCTGACTCGTCAATTGAATCAATAATGTTATGCCAAAGAGAGAGGACGTCCTTTTGTCTATCCACGTGCACCAACTCTTTAATCTTCGCTTTCACATTTTTAGTCACGTGCCAAGAACATAACAAATTTGTAGCCGAAGGAAAGACATCAAGAATACCAGACATAAGACCAAGATCTGTGTCAGTCAAGAATACCTGAGGCTGAAGCCCGTTCAAGTCAAATAATTCTTTTAGTTGCTGCAATGCCCAAGTAAAATGAATTCCAAACTCGTGTGAAATATAGGCAAAAGCAGCCGAGAAAGTTAACTCCGTTGAAGTGACTCCTACAATCTCCAATAGAGGTAGATTGTATTTGTTGGTATTGTAGGTGGTGTCAAGAAGAAGAACCTTTGGAAACAACCGGAATAACTTAATAGAAGTGGGATGCATCCACATGATGTCACTGACCACATCGGAACCCTCAACTTTTCTGCTCCAACATAAATAATTTTTTGACTCAATCAATCTCAAAAGCTCCTGAATGTCCGTTCTAGGACCCCTCTTAGAAGACCTATAGGCGTAACGGTGCCTATATATTTGAGGAACAGAAGTGACGTTGTCCGAATAATGGTTCTTCAAAGCAGTAAGACAATCTTTCGGGGCAACATTCGGATCAGTGTGCTCATTAACAATAGCTTTCTGCGGCTTAGTTAAACGACCATAAAGTTGTCGACCCGACCGGGGTAGTAAGCAACTCATGTGTGTGAAGACCACACCTAACATTCACATGCCAACCCCCATGACATATTGTACAAGTAGCTCTCAATGTAAACAGACTGCTTCTTTTCTTAGACCCGAAAACTCTAGAATCATTAGACCACTTCCCTTGCTTCTCGCAACAAAAAATAATCTTATCTCTAGAACCCCTTTTAACTCCAGCTTTGTCAGATCTTACAATGATAACCACAACTCTAATACGTCTCCCAACCGCTTTAGCCCACTCTTCTACATCCCCGCGTGTAGAAAATATCTACAAAATAGAAAAAATAGAAAAATGTTGCGTACTTAATTAATTAAATATCTACCAAACTTTGATTAAGAAAATTAGTTTGAAAAATATACCCTCTCCGTCCAGAATGCCTCTGTAGTGTCTACCACGAAAGGAACAACCTGCGACTCTGTATGCGGGTCAATATCTGTTTCAAAACAAAACAACAGTTATACAGAAATTAATTTAAAAAAAAACAAATCGGATTTACGTACCCCAAACGTAAATCCGCTTTGTATTTTTCAAAATCGGATATACCCCATCCAGGTAAATCCGATTCATTAAAAGACATAATCGGATTTAAGTTTTGGACACGTAAATCCCGTTGCGCGTCGGATTTAGCTATATCCGTCAGGACAAAATTTCCCTTTCTATACTGAAATAAATGATCAAATCGTATTTATTTGTCAGTTTGATACATCCGATTTGACTTATGCGTATGTATTTATTACGTATTACCTTGCATTTAGGTAAATCCGATTACCAGGTAAAGTGGACCCCCACCAGAGAATTTTCAAAAAGTCAATTTTTGTTAATTATGTCAGGAGCATTTTCGGGATTATAATAATGTGTGAGGGTAGAAGGGAGTTGATGGGGGCGCCCGGGGGGTTATAAAAAAAAATTCATAGATTGTAGGGAATCATGATGGTCCATGACTCTCCATGTAAAAGCCTGAAATTACAGAAGATAGTATCCAAAGTCTAAGAGACAATTTGAAGAAAAATAATATCTCATTTATACCAAAAAAGTTATACGAAATAACACGTCTCTGTGGGAAGCTATGGTTGAAAATATAATGTACCAGAATGCTCTCTCATTTGTCCAACAGAATCTCCTTAGACCTCTAAACTGGATCATGCGTGTTTAAATGAACATACTAAGTGGAAAAAGAAAAGCTATTTGTACATAAATGACAAAATGAATACAGTTAACTGCTCTGTTATTTCCAAACCATAAATTACAAAGAGTAATAGAAACACGAAGTGGGTTTTATTAATTGATTAGTAAATAAGAAGCTTTTTAGATGGAGGCATTGAATAGAAGCCATTTTCCCCCGCCGTGTCAATCTCCTTCACCTGACTTCGCTGGAGAAGTTGAGTCACATTTCTTCTCCTCAGTATTATTCTCCTTCTCATTTCCATCCTCTAGAAGAGCAGCCTTCTTACGCAGTTCTTTGACTTTAAGGAATTCATCATAATGAGCCCTTCGGTGCTCTTTAAAACTAGAACTTGCATCTGTTTCAGAATAAAACACACATTCTCAGAAAAAAAATTCAGTTCAAGTAATCTACGAGTACCGAGAATGAAATAGAATGTCAGGGCATGAAATTCTCAGTTCAGATACAGAATCAACTTGTTTAATACTACATTTACTAAACTCACTGCTAGACAAGCATTCTTGTTGCTGTATTAAAGTTTTAAAGTTTGGATTAAATCATTGTTAATTACTAGGATGTCTCTACACCAAAAGTTTAGCAATGCCTTGAAATTGGATAGCAGCAATACTTGTTGCTGATACAAAAACACACGCTGAAGACCATAAAACGTCCATCACATGATATCCATTTTAATTTTACCATGTCTGTCTGAAACCCATGATTGATGATTCCCTTTTCCTTTTATCTTTTCTCAATACTGAATTCTCAGATTAGATATCATATCAAAATAAAATAGACTGACTTCTCTATGGGTGTTCGCGGTGCGGTTTGGTTCGGTTTTGAGATAAAAAGTGAACCGAACCGCAAGGTAAAACTACATGCGGTTTGGTTTGGTTCGGTTGGCTTCCTAAAATAAAACCGAATCAAACCAAACCAAACTAATGCGGTTTGGATTGGTTCGGTTGGTTCGGTTTTTTCCAAGACAAAACATAATTTAAAACGAAGTTAAAATTAACTAACATAAAAAATGGCTGACATAAATCTTTAAGAAAAAATCTACTCAAATATATGTAGTATATAAATTACGCTCTTTTAATTCTTTTAAGATAGTTAAGACAATGTTTAAAAGAATTTGAATTAAATTTTTTATTGTAATTTTTAAATATAGCATAACAATATAGATTGTTTGTAAGTGAGTCAAAGAATTAATTGTATTTGAGCTAGTAAGTGAGTGAGAGTTGGGTTTTAGTTGCATTTGGGCTAGTAAGTTAGTAAGGAAGGTTGTAAGTCAATAAGTCTTAGTGTTACTTGCGGGTTGGTTTGGTTTGGTTTGGTTTCTATAATCAAAACCGCGAACCGAACCAAACCGCGCGGTGCAATGAAAAAAAGAACCGAACTAAACCAATAAGAAGCGGTTTTTTGTGGTTTTTGGTTTGGTTTGGTTCGGTTTGCGGTTTTCTATTGGTTTGGTTCGGTTTTGAACACCCCTCCTTCTCCATGTTATCCTTCGATGTTGCAAATAATTTACACCAAATAATAATTTGATAAATTAACAAAAGATTTACACCCTTTAAATCAGAAAATGTTAACCCAAACCAGAATTCTCTTGAACAAGACAAGATATAAACATAAAATTTTAAAATCTGTTAGAAACACAAAATGAAGACCCGACATTACCTTCATCATTTTGTTCCGTTTCTTCCTCCTCATCCTCAGAGTCAGATGATGACCAGCCGACAGATGGCCTAGAGGCCGCATTATTAAAAGCAGTTTCTTCAGCATTTGTTGGGTGGCTTTTATAATCAACACATTCATCAAAATCTCCTCTTGAAGGGGATGGAGAACCTAAAAAATAAAGTTATTTTGATGAAAAGTAGATGTACAAGAAGTGACTTTAGAACTAAAGAGCAGGCTCGAGAATAAAACTACAAAGAAGGATCTTCATCAAACTCCATCAACAGAAACTTACATTACACTAGTAAGGCATTTTTTTCATTTATCTTCCGAACCAAGTGGAACACAAACAAAAGTTTTGAATTCAATACCCACAATGAGAAGATTATATCCAATATTAGAGTTCAAGGATGTAAAATATCTTATTTTTCCTATTATTATTATTATTACTATTATTATTATTATTATTATTATTATTATTTCATTAGATGCCATATCCAAGCAAACATACTCATTCTAATATGTGAAAGAAAGTTTGCTAGAAAATATGCAGTTTAATTGATCTTCTTTACTTACTGTCATCTTCAATCATAGGATGATATGGAGTCTTAGGCTCAGTAATTTTTTGCCTCACAGGTTTGTTTGCCTCAATGTTTTCAATATTATCCTCATCCCATCTTACACGTCCCCTGCAATGCGAAAACAAACAGAAGATTGATAATATTAAGATTTATTCTAAGTTCAACCCAAAGGATTAGACTATCCAGTTTATCTCACTACTATATATTATATACGATATACAAAAATCCGGGGAATTCAACTTCAAGTTAAATTGAAATAATCGAGAAGGCTATAGGTTTGAGTCGTGGAATTAACTTCTTGCAAATGTAGAGCTGCCCACAATAGATCCATAATGGGCCCAACCCTTCCCTAGACATCTCCATGAAGGAGCATTATAACAAGTTAACCCCCCCACGCCTCACCCCCCAAAAAAAAACAAAAGAAGTAAACTAATAAAAAAGAAGATTTATCGTATTACTTCATTTTGGTGGATGGAAGAGCTCTCCGAACACCACAAGTATGCAAAGCTATCCCCAAGTCAAGTTGTCAACTGGGAAAACATAGGTTCACATTGTAAGTCCTTGAGCTTAAAATACAAGCAATGAAGACAAAAATAAATAAAGGTCAGGCAAAATCAAAGAAGAAATGAACTGGTTAAAGAATGCAAAAGCAACTACAAGCAGTGGCGGACCCAGGACCCCGGGGTCAGGGGTGTCAAATTTTTTAAGGCCGATGTCAAATGGGTGCAAAACTTTGTCTACTAGTACAATTTCAAATTTTCAGGGGTGTCAAAATTAAAATTTCAGGAGATTTAGGCTATTTATATAGGGTGTTTAGTGCAAAAAAAAATTCCAGGGAGTTCAACTGAACCCCCTGAATACATACCAGGTCCGCCACTGACTACAAGTATACACGCAAGCTGAGAATTCAATGACGCGGAAAAGGGAATGCACAAGAAAGCTAAGCATTCCAAAAAACACCATCCCTATCAACTAACATCAATAGAATTGCTTTTTGGTACACAATACAGGCTATAGTAACATAACACTGATTATTACTACTAAAGTAGAAGAAGGCAGTGCAAATGCATATCTAAGCAAACAATACAAAGTTGATCAAATACATCACAAATAAGAAAAAGGATAAAAAGTAATGCACTGCAGTTAACAATTAACATTAAAGAAAATACAAATACAGGGAAACTAGAGTGGAAATTTGAAACATGTAAAGACTGAAACAGAAAGGTAAAAAGATCATGAGATATCTGTGGAAAGCTGTTACTACAGGCGAGTAATGAGGTTTAACTGTAGTAGGCAAATGAACTATTTTTCGATTGATGGAAAGAAATGAAGTGGAACTAAACGAAATAAAATAGAAACTCTACACCATTCTATGGTGATTTTATTCCATGACATCCCATTCCATACCACTCCATTGGACCTCATTTCTTTCCATTCTATTCTATTCCACTCACCAATAAATTAGAAATGACAAATCTTTTGTATGAGCTCAAAACTCTACTATAATCATCACCCTAATTCATATAAACCTGAAATTCCACATTACCATCAAATGATAATTTGTTGCAATTATAATTATAAAATGAAAATAAAAAATTGATCTCTTACAAATCTAAATATGTGAGACACAGTAAGAAATCTTTCAAAATTAACAGATTTCACCAAAATAACATTAGCAATACGTTCCATGCTGACAAAAAAAAAGGGTAGGGGTGAGGGAAAACGAAATACTATTATACAGAAAGAGCAATTGTTGTGTTGCGAGGTTAGAAATGCAAAATATGTGAATCGAACATCAGAACATAAAGACCAATCTGGGCCATTCAAGCATAACAAACAATGGCATTTTCATTTATGTGACGTGAAAGGCAAAATCCAAAATAATGATTCTTCTACCATTGAAAAATTTATTTGACGATCAAGTTGAAAGCATCGAAGTATGTCGCGGCTATCATCTAAAAATGAAAAGGGCAAAATTTGATGTTCGGCATTTTCTCGAGAAACAAATAGCTACACGAATTGAAAATTAAAAGAAGCAGCGAAGAAAAGCACGAGAAAGAGAGAGAATTGTACCTTGAAATTGAATAGCGGTTGTTTAGCAGGGATCAGCTGCAAAATGCTAAAGCTTTTTTCTTTTGTAGATAATCTAAATACATTAATGCAAAATCTACTTTTACCCCAATTTGAGCGCCAAAGCCCCACCCCCACCCCCCACTCTCTTTTTTTTTTTTTCATTTTTTTTAATACATAATAATTTGGAAAAAATTTGGTCTATAAATATATTAGGTTTGTTCCTCGATAATCGAATAGGTGAAAAATGAAAATAAATTTCGTGATGAATTATGTAATGTTCCTCAGTAACCTGTTTGGTGAAACAAAATCTTAACGAAATAAGTAAAGTACAATCCTAACCCTAAGGATGTCAAAATGGGGTTGGCCCAGCGGGCCGGGCCGTTCGCCCACCAAAAAAAGGCTGCCCGCCAACCGGTGTTGCCCGGCCCGCTTCGCCTGCTAGCCCGCAGGCTAAACACTGTGGCGGGCCAAACCACCCGTTAGCGTTTTTTTTAAATTCAGTGTAAATTGACGGGCCAGCCCGCCAGCCCGCCACTTCGCGGGCAGGGCATGAATTTTGCGCCCGCGTTCTGTTAACGGGCCGGGCCGAGCCGCCCGATTTTTCGCGGGCATAACGCTTAACGGGTTGGGCTGGGCAGCCCGTTTTGGCATCCCTACCTATTCTCGGGTTTATCCGAAGCCCATCGTGCCGACCCGGCCAGGCCCAATACTATCATCGGGCCCATCGGACTGGGCCAATAAAGATATCATTGATTTTGGGTTACTAATTTTAGGGCCCAGACCCTATTAAAACTGCGAAGAACTAATGTCCGAAATATTAGATGACAAGTTTGACCGGTGTTGTGCATGTGACTCGGCCCCGGGGTTGACAAAGTAACTTTCGTACAATCAGCTAATGTACCAAATAGTAGCGCTGTTTTCCTAAGAATAATACTTAAACGTAAGAAGACAAAATGTCATAAACGTTACATGACAAGCCCGACTGGTGTTGTGTGATTCAGGCCCAACGCTAATAAATTAACTTTCGCTAGATTCTTATCATAGCAAGTAGTAGCTCTTTTGCTTAAGGATAATACTTAAAAGTGTGAAGACAAAATGTCACGAACGTTAAATGACAGGCCCGACTGGTGTTGTGTGATTCAGACCTGAGGTTAACAAAGTAACTTTCGTACAATTCGTATCGTACCAAATAGTTGCGTTGTTTTCTTAAGGGTAATACTTAAAAGTATGAAGGCGAAACGTAGAAATATTAAATGACAAGTCCGACTGGTGTTGTGTTATTCAGGCCCAGCGGGCCGGGCCGTTCGCCCACCAAAAAAAGGCTGCCCGCCAGCCGGTGTTGCCCGGCCCGCTTTGCCCGCCAGCCCGCGGGCTAAACACTGTGGCGGGCCAAACCACCCGTTAGCGTTTTTTTTAAATTCAGTGTAAATTGACGGGCCAGCCCGCCACTTCGCGGGCAGGGCATAAATTTTGCGTCCGCGTTCTGTTAACGGGCCGGGCCGAGCCGCCCGATTTTTCGCGGGCATAACGCTTAACGGGCTGGGCTGGGCAGCCCGTTTTGGCATCCCTACCTATTCTCGGGTTTATCCGAAGCCCATCGTGCCGACCCGGCCAGGCCCAATACTATCATCGGGCCCATCGGACTGGGCCAATAAAGATATCATTGATTTTGGGTTACTAATTTTAGGGCCCAGACCCTATTAAAACTGCGAAGAACTAATGTCCGAAATATATTAGATGACAAGTTTGACTGGTGTTGTGCGTGTGACTCGGCCCCGGGGTTAACAAAGTAACTTTCGTACAATCAGCTAATGTACCAAATAGTAGCGCTGTTTTCCTAAGAATAATACTTAAACGTAAGAAGACAAAATGTCATAAACGTTACATGACAAGCCCGACTGGTGTTGTGTGATTCAGGCCCAACGTTAATAAATTAACTTTCGCTAGATTCTTATCATAGCAAGTAGTAGCTCTTTTGCTTAAGGATAATACTTAAAAGTGTGAAGACAAAATGTCACGAACGTTAAATGACAGGCCCGACTGGTGTTGTGTGATTCAGACCTGAGGTTAACAAAGTAACTTTCGTACAATTCGTATCGTACCAAATAGTTGCGTTGTTTTCTTAAGGGTAATACTTAAAAGTATGAAGGCGAAACGTAGAAATATTAAATGACAAGTCCGACTGGTGTTGTGTGATTCAGGCCCGACGTTAATTGAAAGTGCTAAAATAAATTGTCTACGCCGAAATTTGAAAATTATCCTAACATCAGATGGTGTACGAGAGAGTCTTGGAATGTAAACCTTATCACCAATATTATTTCCTGATGTCTCTTAGCCGCATCATTTAAACCACCTCGTGCATAGCACGCCAATATTATTTCCTGATATGACTTTACGTTAACCTTACTGTTTCATAGTTGCCACGCGTGTCTCTTAGCCGCATCATTTAAACCACCCCGTGGCACGGGTGTACGGTCCTAGTAAAATACTAATGCCTATAAGTAATTTTGTTTTTGTGAGAAGTAATTAGCAATAACCTAATAATCTATAATAATATTAGTAATGAGAGTATAAAAAACATTTTCAAAAAAAGGTATAAAAAAACGTTGTACCAAACAACAAATAATTCACACACAAAAAAAAAAAATTGACCAACAATGGTCGGTCCAAGTGGTAAATGAGCTGGATCTCACCCCAATGTCTCGGGTTCGAATCTTGGGTGTGGCAACAACTCTGTTAGAAGGAGAGAGCCAAACGGACCGACAAAGTCAGGTATACACGTGGCCAGCCAGGTTCCCCGGTGTAGATTAGTCATCGGCAAAGCCGGTGTAAACTGCACACCAATAACATGGTAACAAAAAAACAACAACAAATAATTGTGTCATTTAGTATTGGTTGTCTTGGCAATTTCAGCGATATGGAGACGTCAGCACCCAGATTCAAACCCAGGTGTCAGCAGTACTGGTAGTGTATGTGCGTGGCATTTATTTGTCATTTCATCTATTAGACCAAAAGAACAACAAATAATTGTCTCTCACTGTTGGTTGTCTTGGCAGGTTCCGCAGCATAGATTAATCGTCAACAAAGTGAGTGTATACTGCGCACCAATACATGGTTACAAAAAACAACAACAAATATTTTTATTTTTGTTAATTTGAGGCATCCCTTGTAGGGGTGGGAATAGATGAGACCGACTGACAGGGGCCTACGACTGACCCATGTCAGGCTAGACTTTTTTTAAAAAGACAAAACCAAGGTTTTTTCAAAAGCCTATTTAGCTAAACTGGCCGAGCCACCGGCCATAGAAAAAGTCTTTTGTTCCTACTTGTCATACCCCAATTTTGTCCAGCTTAGATCAAAACCCTAATTTTCCACAAAAATAAATAAGTTGAGGAGTGAGAAGCATCATGCATTGCATTTTGAGTCCTAAAAGTCATTCCAAAGTTTCTAAAATCATTTTTAGAGTTGAAATGCACTTTTTGGGTAAATCAGGTTTTTTTGAGTCCAAAAGGGTATTTTGGTCATTTCACAATAAAAATGATAATTCCTCATGAAGGTCATTGAGCATGCATTCTAAGATTCTAGAGGTCATTTCTAGGGTTATAGATTCATTTTTGAAGTGGAAATGCATTATCGGGCAAAATTAGGGTTTTTGGGTCAAAAAGGGCATTTTGGTCATTTTACCCTAAAAGATAATTTCTCAGTAAAAATCACTGGGCATCTTTGGAGGAATTCATTTGGGTCAAAATGAGTTGGGTTATAAATTTTTGCGCATCATTGATTAAATTTTGCATAAAAAGTCAAGTTTCGAAGAAAAGGGCAAAATGGTCATTTCTGCTAGAGTGAGGCCCAAAATCAATTTTGGGAATGGTGTTGTCATGGAATTTTGGGCCCAATGATTGAATCCTAGGATGAGCCCAAAATAAAAAAAAAAAAATCTTCATGGAATAAAAGAATGATCATAAAAAGAAAAATCAAAAAGAATCAAAATAAGGTAGTGTCCTTAATAAGACAAAATGTACTATTTTGTGACAACTTGCATTTTTTCCCTCTCCTTCCCTCCTCATGGCTGCGAATTTCAGCCCTCCTTTTTCCCTCATTTTGTGTTTCTTCGTGCCCTTAATCCATGTGAGTTGTATTCCTAGCCATTGATTAAAATTCTAGATCAAATCCTAGGCTACAACTATGTGCAAATTGACCTAATTGCTCTCAACAATTTTTGTGTACAAAAAACTCTTCAATTTCATATGACACCAGCCATTCCTCACTCATTTGTGTTTTCTCTTTGTCCCTAATCCATGTGCATTGCAATCTTGGCCCTTGATTCAAATTCTATCTCAAATCTCAATGGTTGGCAAAAGCACAATGTCCTATATACCCTTAATTTTGCACCTCATATAAAACCCAAAATAAGAGACCATAGGGGGGAGGATTCTCATTTTACCCTAGCACACAATCAGCTCAAAAACCCTCTCCTCCTCTTCCTCCAAAACCGTAGCCCCTCCACCCATTTCCACCATCAATTCTTCAATTTTCAACCATCAAACCTTCAATATTCTTGGTTCCTACACTAAATCCACTTCTAATCTCGCATTATCTTCAAAATTCATCATCAAATCCTTCAATATCATGTGATTTTCGTGATATTCAAGAAGAGTTTCAAGTGTTCTTGGTTTTTATTTCATTCTCTACTTCATCTTTTCGCTAAATCTTGAAAGGTAAGCCTAGATCCTTGCTTCATTTTTAATTTTCTTGCATAAACTCATCTTCTACTCCTTTTTCTTCACATATCATCATCAAAAATAGCTAAAATGTAGTTTGTTGTTGTTGTTGGTGGGTGAGAGTTGGCATCTCACCCTTGAATAATTGTTTTTATGTCGATTTTGCATTTGTTAGTGAAATGAATTTTTGTTCATGTGTTTTTCACCTTGTTCATGAGTTTTTTATCAAATAAAACTTATTTTCCTCACCTCTTTTGCTTCGGCCTAGGGCCTATTTTGTTGAATAATATGTTTTCTTGCTTGTTCCATGCTTGGAGATTGATTTTTGGGTTTGATTCTACCATGAGTGCCCTCGGGTTAGAGCTTAAATCCTAGGGTTTATGTTGCTTGATTGTTTTCTTGAATTTTTGAGTTGGATAAATACATGCCTTGCTTGATGCTTGTCTTGTAATTTTACATGTTAGTTTAGGGTGGTGCCTTATGTTGCTTTTGTGTGCTAATTTACAAAGTTTTGGCATGAAATTGAGGATGAATTGTTGCTTGATGTGCTTCGGCCTTGGAGGCCAATTTTTGATCATTTTGTTGCTTGAAACTTGCTTCTTCGATCTTACTTGAGTGAATAAAATTGGTGACATTGTGTTTTTCACCTTTTTACTTTTTACTTTACCACTCATTAACTTTTTACCAAAAGTAAAAAAAAACATTTTAACTTTTTACTTTACCATCTCATTAAATAATTACCATTTATCTCATGCATTTTTACTTTACCATTCACTAACTTTTTACTAAAAGTTTTACCACTTGTCAACTTGCAAAAATACCCAAAACATTTTCTCACTTGCATTTCAAACTTTTTCATCTTCCTAAAATAAACCCCAAAACATTTTACCACTTTCAAGACAAAAACATTTCATCTCATTTCCAAAACACCAAAACCCAAAAACATTTTACTATTCATTACCAAAACATTTTCACATTCATGCATCTTCACTCATACTTAGTTTATGCGACACTCTCATGCATTCTCATATGCTTATGTCCCTTGCATCCTTTTATGCATCCTTGTATGCCATTTATTCATAAACAAAATGCTATGCATTCATTCACTTGTATGCTTTGCATCCATTCTTAAATGTTCATGCATCCATTAATACCATGTATTGCATTCAATAATGCTCATTCACTCCTTGTATACTCATGCATTCACATGCTTGCCTAATCATGCATCCTTGCTTACATGTTCAATCATCAAACCTAGAATACTCTATGTCTACAATCAATGGTATTCACTTGTTCTTGATGCCCTTCAAATGTCTTGACTTAATTGTCCATAAACCCTCTCACACAATCATGTGCCCTTATAAGACTACCAACATGTGTATCATAGAGGCATATGTGCTCCTCTTTGAGATTGTTGCCGACATGTGTAGCAATTCTCCTTCACACACAAACACAATTGATTTGAGAACTTTATCTAGCATCTTTGACAATTAAATCCTTTGATTGTATTGACATGCTTAATCTTGGTTGGTGATCAACATGATCATGATTGTTTGATTGGTCAATATGTTTGAATTGCATTCATTGTTTTCCTTTCTAAACAAACTAGCATAAAAATGGTTGTTAGTGACAATCCATCACAACCTTTGTTGGTTTGATTGTCATGAAGGCCGCAATTTCAAAAAAGAATTTTCATATGCATAAGCTATTAGTGGTAATCCATCACAACCTTTGTTGGTTTGATTGTCATGAACGCGTCCAACTTCAAAAACATTCTCCTTTTTGAATTAGAACTACGTCGCTTTGATTCCCATTTGGGATACGTAGGAGCGAGCCACGTCCTCGTCAAGCACAACAAACCAAAATTAATTCGATTGCGAAAGCCCTTTTTGATCATCTAAAATAAAAACCGATTATCATTAATGATCACTCGCGCCGTTGCCGTTTGGTTGTTAATGATAATTTCATTTTCAAAAGAGTTAGTAGCGCGGCCACTCTAAACCGTTGTTGTTTGGTCGTCGCGAACACTCGAATCAAAAGCAAAACCGATTATCGTTAATGATCACTCGCGCCGTTGCCGTTTGGTTGTTAATGATAATTTCATTTTCAAAAGAGTTAGTAGCGCGGCCACTCTAAACCGTTGTTGTTTGGTCATCGCGAATCCTCACTCCTACTGCGAAAACTCATCTAAACAGACTAAAAAACAAAAACCTTTTTAGGACAACCAAGAACTACGTAGCTTTGAATTCTCCATCGCACCAGGAGATACGTAGGAGCGAGAGGCCAACTCTCGTCAAGCGCCAAAAATAAAAATTTTCATTAAGTCTTCTCACTCCCTTTTCAATAAAGAGGCAAAATAAAAGCATTTTCAAATCAACACTTCAAACCACACATTTAATTAAAGGTTCCCTTTCGGTAGAAAGGAGGTACGGGGTGCTAATACCTTCCCCATGCCTAACCGACCCCCGAACCCATATCTCTAGTTTTCGAAAGACCATCCGCCTTGTCTAAAAGACCTTTTTTCAATGTTTTGGTCTTAAAATTAAAATATTGGTGGCGGCTCCATACCTTTTCCACGTTGTACAATGAGAAGTCCGAACCGGATTTTTTGGAGTGCAACAGCTGGCGACTCCACTGGGGACCTTTTTTTTAAAAAAAAGACGAGGGTCAAGCCTAACTAATTAAGATGTGTGGTTTAATGTATTGTTGATTTGACTGATACCTTGTTTGCCTTCATTCTTTTTCCTTTCTTTCTTATCATTAATTGTAGGCATACGCATTTGTCTTCTTCTATGTTTGTTCCCTATCTCCTTTTCTTTTATTGCTTATGCTCATGCATTTCTCCCCAATTCTATCCGGATCCCCCCTTCTTGGCTCCCTTTCTTGAGGTAAGCAATGTACCTGATTGTTGTTGAAACCCCAGGCTAGCTTATTTGATATTGAACCCTAGTGTAGACGACATGTTGTTACCTTGCTTTTTCTGGACTGTTCTGGCGTCTCACTTGCAGGTGGGGTAATATGTGTCGGGTAGTTTTAAGTGGTACGCCCTTACCACACACACTCACACCCTTATGATTATGTGCTTTGAGAGAGGCCTAAAACCCAAGGTCTGAAAAACACCTAGGAGAGTGGAAACGAGTAGTGACTGCCAATTGGACCGATGTCCTTCTGCTCTCACGAAAGTTTCAGCCAGAGTATGCTCTTTTATGGTACCTCACACCAGATGGCATTCCATCGTTGTGGGTGTTATCATGAGAGAGATTTAGCTCTGGTAGCCTTTGCGAGGGAGTGAATAGAACCACCTGGGAGGATTACCCTTTAAATTGCCCTAGATCGTAGGTCTCACCTCTTTTTAGGTCACAAGGGCTTTCCAAATTGTGTGCTGCATTGTTGCATTCAGTTCAGTCAACCTTTTTCCCTCAATTTTTTTTTTTTTTTTTTTTTTTGAAAATCAAAAAATATGCTTTTCCCTTTCAAATAAACACCTATATGGGGGAGCATATAGAGTGTAAATTTTCAAAATTCCACCTGTGAATGCCCTCTTTACGCAAAAAATACCAAAAAGAAGCATCTTGCATTGCATCATTGCATTACATCGCATCATTACAGCATTTGCATCATTTGCACTAAATAAAACTCCAATTTTGAAAAAGTACATTCATCATACATTGCATAAGAAAAATGAAAACAAAAGGGGTTATCATTTGCATAGCATTTTAGCGTCAACCTCATGGGCATCATGCAAAAAAGAAGAGAAAGGACATGGTAGAACTACGTACGCTTTGATTCCTCATCACAGTGAGGATACGTAGGAGCGGGTCCGCCCCGTCAAGCATAACAAATGAAAAAAAACCATTTTGAAAAAGCATCATTCTTGCATTCAAAAATGCATTGAAATTTTGTATTTCATCTTGCACCAAAAAAAAACAATTTTTTTTATTTTTTTTTTATTTTTTATTTTTTAGAATAAGTACACTTCTCAAGTGGTCATTTTTCCATGCATTTGCATATCATGATCTGTACAATAAAGGTTTTGATGAGAGACGAGACGGTTTTGCAAAATAGTCATTCCCCAAAAAAAAAAAAAAAAAAAACTCAAGGTGTTCCAAAGTACCCAGTTCTCGAGTCAGCAGCTCATTCACATAACTTCAAAATTTTTGCATCTCATCCATCCCATGATAAAAGATTAAAATTGTTCATAAATTTTTTCTATCATGTGAAGCATTCTTCTAGGCATGCATGTCATGTGCAGTCGCCCCTGTCCGTGTCCGTCAGTTTCCCTGCTTTATCATCATTCCCCGTCCTAGTCTAGCCCCGCCCGTAAAGCCTAAAGTGTCGCATGCATTTGTTCAGTCATTCGTTCTTGCGCTTATGTTGTGTGCCCTGTTATCTCTAGAAAGAGGCCAACTGGTTTGCCGATATCCGCTTCAGACTCAAGATTCATGGCGACCAATCAAGGAAACCTAGTGATTGAGAATCCCGGCAATTCAGGTCTAGATAATCCGATTATGGAAGTCCTCAAGCAGCTAGTCCAAGGGAAGCAGGCACTAGTCCAAGAGAATCAGGCGTTAAATAATAAAGTCGGGGTGATAGAAATGCAGATGGATGCGATAAGAATGCAGATGACTGAAATGATGGGCACCCTGCAAGCTTTGAAAAACGGGACCACTACCGAAGATACTGCTGTTGTAAACCCAGGTGGGGCCGCAACCATCCTTCCTACCTCGGGACCCGCTGAAGCTGTGACTGCTATTCCCCATCCGGGATCTGGGGTTAATTATCCCGCTCACGCCCTGGGAGGTGCTGATCCACATGAGGTTTCTCTTTTCAATATGGATAGTGATCCTCAAGGTCACCTATTTGAGAACTCTCAACCCAGAGATCAGTTGCATGAGTTGGAAAAGCGTTTAAAAGCCATAGAGGATTCAAAGACCAAAGCTAAAGACGCCCGTGATCTATGTCTTGTTCCAGACTTGGTTATTCCCCCAAAGATGAAGGTGCCAGTCTTTGACCAATATTGTGGTACCAGCTGCCCAAATAGACACGTAACCATGTACGCCCGAAGGATGACCGCATACAATCACGACGACAAACTGCTCATCCACTACTTCCAGTACAGCCTAACTGGGGCATCTCTGGATTGGTACATGCAGTTGCAGCCTTCCGACATCCACAGTTGGAAGGACCTTTTTGAAGCTTTCTTAAAGGAGTACGAATACAACAAAGACATGGCTCCAGATCGGATTCAGCTGCAGTATATGAGCAAGAAAGATCATGAGTCCTTTAAGGAATATGCTCAAAGATGGAGGAGCATAGCTGCTCAGGTGAAGCCACCATTGACTGAAAAGGAGACGGTGTACATGTTTATGGAGACTCTCCCAGCTGTTTTCTATGAATGTCTGGTTGGAAGTGGGTCCTCAAGCTTCTCAGATGTGATCAAAGTAGGGGCAAGACTTGAAGTCGGGATGAAGAGAGGAAGAATCCCCTGCAATCCTACTGGCGCCGACAATGCTATTGATTTGCCTGCAAGGAAAAATGGAGAAATCAATGCTATAGTGGGACAAGGAAAGTCACGTCAGTACGACCCCATTCTTGTGTCGTACACTGATTTGTGCAGCTATCTAATCAACCATAGGTTGATCTCTCCTCGTGGGATGAAGCCAGTCCAACCTCCATTCCCAAGAAGGTATAATGCAAAGGCTACCTGTGAATTCCATTCTGGGGCAATTGGTCACTCTACTGAGAATTGTCATCCTTTGAAGCAGTCGGTTCAGGATCTTATTGATACAAAACAGTTGACCTTTGATGAGGGAGGTGAAGGACTAAACCCTTTGAGATCAGGGCTGTCAGGCCGGGATGGCAGTAGTTGAAGAGGATCGAGGTGTTGATCGTCAAGCATTTGTGTCTTCGTCATGCATTTTCATGTAGTTTTCAGTTCAAAGCAAATTTTATGTAATGCAATCCTCTGGCTCTGCCCAAGGCCTTAGGATATTTCAATAAGGGCACATGTTTCCTTTTCAGCATCGTCATCTATAAAAGTTACCTTTTTCAGTCACTTTTGTTCAAGATCGTCATTGCCCTGTTTTATCATAAGTCCATCAGTGCATATTTGACTTTTAGTTCAGTCTAACGCTTTAAGTCCTCCATGTTGGGGCAAGACTGTGATCACTAATTTTCCTTGTTAATATCATATTCCTTCAGTGCAAGTCTTTCAAAAGATAATAATAAACAAGAAAATAAGCTCGCTAGGTGGAAAACCCGCAAAGGGCGGCCTAGGCAGAAAAAAGCGCCCGATGGATCGAAAACCCGCAAAGGGCGGTCCAGGCAAAAGTTAGGGCATAAAAAAAAGAGAAAAAATGCGAAGAAAGGAGCAAACACATATAGATAGATGAACCGTTATCTTGTTTTACAAAAATAAATAAGCCATCGGGATTTGAGATGAAGTGTGGCCACCTCCCTATACCCTCAAGAACCCAAAATCCCAGAAAGTCCCTTTCCTACCTACCTTAAGCCAAGAAAAACCAAACTCAAAAATATACCCTCTAATCACCCTAGACAAGGATCACTTCAAATATCAAAAACAAAAATAGTGCATCAGCTCACTCAACTCAAAAGCAAAGAAAGAAGAAAAGTCCGAAAAATGAAACAAATGAGTCAAAAAAAATCAAAAAGACAAAAAATAATAAGTTGTGAGCTGATACATGTTGCCACAAAGCACAAGAGACCATTGTCTCGATAAATCTTCAAACACCTGGTTCCATAAACCTTCAAACACTTCCTTTGGCCCCAACACCAAACCCCTCAGCCATTCTACCATGAGACACAAATTTGCCTTAACAAAGCCCAAATAAGCCCAATAACCATCTCCCTCATAGACCGTTAACCGTCAACCAACGCCGAACAAAACTCATCCTCCCATTAGCCTCAAACACTTCATTAAGCCTAACTATCCTTCCTCCACAAAACACCACAATCCTGAAAAGTCCATTCCGATCAATGACCGATTGCTTTTGTTCTCTCAGATTCTAATCTTAGGACGAACAAGCTTATCTATGTACAATGTGTTTGCTCAAAAGAAAAAACAAACGATCAGAAAAAAGAAAGCTGATCAAGAAAGAATAAACCCTCAGAAAAAAAGAGAACTGAGGAAACAAAAACGAACAGTCAGAAAAAAGAAAGCTGACAAAATAAAAAAAAAGAGGGACTTGCACTCCAAAACACACTCAAGTTGCATTAAAACAAGGTTTAGTGATCACCAAGTAAGGTTTCTTTCATGCCAAAAGTTGAGACATTCACAGAGAACCAAAGATTTACACTGAGAACACCACTCAGATCTAAAAGTTGGGGTATTCTCTTCACCACCTGCCCACCCTAGTCCGGGGAGAGTTTGTTCAGTGTCCACCCATGGCCATTCATCCTTTCACCCGGTGTCAGCCATGGCACTAGTTCCTGCGTATTTGCTCTTTCACTCCGCTTCCTTTCACACTCCGGACAGGGGCAAGTCATTCATTCACAGTCGCCGAAGGCCTGAATTGGGGCAGTCTGGCATTCATCCTAAACACTCACCTGGCGTCTGCATATTCATGTGTGTTCACTTGGCAATGTTTCATAGAGAAAGCACAAGATTGTTATTGAAGGTTCAATTATCATGGAATGGAGGAAAACATAAATGGGTTTGCTTGTAAATAATAACCTTGAGAACACCGCGGTTTAAATCAAAACTAGTTTTTCCAAAGAAAAAGGATGATCAAATTCACCCCCACTTTTGCATCCAAAGTCTCGCGTCTCATCATTATGAAAGTATTCACAAAAAAAGTATTTGAATACCCCAAAAATTTTGTCATATCATGCATCAAAATACTGCATTTGCATCCTCACATAGCAAAAAGACAAATAGGAAAAATTCTTTAACCAGCTATCTCAGCACATGAGGGGGTCGCCTAAAGTTGGTCGCTTGTAGGGCTTTAGTGCTCGCCTTAACCCTTAGGGATTAGGTTGTTATCTTGTAGGGCTTCGGTGCTCGCCCGGATCCTTAGGGATTAGGTTGTTATCTTGTAGGGCTTCAGTGCTCGCCTGGATCCTTAGGGATTAGGTTGTTATCTTGTAGGGCTTCAGTGCTCGCCTGGATCCTTAGGGATTAGGTTGTTATCTTGTAGGGCTTCAATGCTCACCTAGATCCTTAGGGATTAGGTTGTTATCTTTTAGGGCTTTAGTGCTCGCCTTGATCCTTAGGGATTAGGTTGTTATCTTGTAAGGCTTCAGTGCTCTGGATCCTTAGGGATTAGGTTGTTATCTTGTAGGGCTTCAGTGCTCGCCTGGATCCTCAGGGATTAGGTTGTTATCTTGTAGGGCTTCGGTGCTCGCCTGGACCCTTAGGGATTAGGTTGTTATCTTGTAGGGTTTTAGTGCTCGCCTGGATCCTCGGGGATTAGGTTGTTATCTTGTAGGGCTTTGGTGCTCACCTTAATCCTTGGGGATTAGGATGTTACCTTGTAGGCACTTGAAGTGTTGATCCTTAACCAAAATAAAAAGGAAGAAAATCAAAAATAGCATCTCATAGCATCCATCATTCCATTGAAATCATCACATCACATACACTTTGCATAACATACATTCACACTCCATTTACATAGATATCTGCATTCCATAGAAAAAAAAAGAGCAAATAAGAAAGGAGAGAAGAAAATCACAGAAGACGGAACATAAAAGAACACAACATCTTCATATCATTCATCATTCTCATATCATCCATACCAGTCATCACTCCATGGCATCAAACAGTACATTACGCCTTCAAATTCGCATCTCAGAAGAGCGAAAGAATAACAAAAGGAAAAGAAGAGAAAAATCAAACAGAAAAGGCATCCCACCAAAGTCAATCATTGCATTCATGTGCACCCCAAACATCCAAGTGCACGCATTTCATGCACCATCCAAGAGAAAAGTTACTTCGGACCAGAGAGTCCCAAAAATCTCATTTTTAGAAAATCATCAACCCCGAGTTAGTAAACTCCATCAACCCTGAGTTAGTAAACTCCCTCAACCCCGAGTTAGTAAACTCCATCAACACAGAGTTAGTGAACTCCCACAGAGTTAGTGAACTCCCACCGAGTTAGTGAACTCCTTCCACAGATCACAACATTGTGTACGAGCACGCAATGGATCCATCAGACTTCGTCAAGTCCTTCGGATTAGTTGTGTCAGCCTAAGGCATAGCGTAAGTCCATTGATCAAATCAGTTCCGGACCTGATGTTGATCGGTCGCTCGAAAAGGCCACCCCCCCAGAGCTCGGACTCGACAAGAGTCCGTTAGAAGGTTTTAGGCAGCCTCCGAATTCCCAATTTACCGCTTTTCTCAATTTATTTCCCGCTTTTGCTGCCCGAGTGCTAGCACCAATCTATTTCCTGCTTTTGTTGGCTTACTGAGGGCTGACGCTTCATCCACTGCATTCATCTCGGGCCAATGTCCATTTATCAAAAAAAAAAAAAACTCTATTCTCGCATGCATTAGAATTTCATTTTTCACCTTACATTAACAAAAACAGAAAAAACTAGAGAGATGGAAAAAGGAAAAATCGGGTTTCCCTAAGTAGACAAAATCGGTATAATTTCTAAATTCTTTATCTTTATTTTGCCTCGGAATATGTTTCGGCCAATTCATATTCCTCGTTAAAATCCAGATAAAGAGGGGCAGCTGTCATACCCCAATTTTGTCCAGCTTAGATCAAAACCCTAATTTTCCACAAAAATAAATAAGTTGAGGAGTGAGAAGCATCATGCATTGCATTTTGAGTCCTAAAAGTCATTCCAAAGTTTCTAAAATCATTTTTAGAGTTGAAATGCACTTTTTGGGTAAATCAGGTTTTTTTGAGTCCAAAAGGGTATTTTGGTCATTTCACAATAAAAATGATAATTCCTCATGAAGGTCATTGAGCATGCATTCTAAGATTCTAGAGGTCATTTCTAGGGTTATAGATTCATTTTTGAAGTGGAAATGCATTATCGGGCAAAATTAGGGTTTTTGGGTCAAAAAGGGCATTTTGGTCATTTTACCCTAAAAGATAATTTCTCAGTAAAAATCACTGGGCATCTTTGGAGGAATTCATTTGGGTCAAAATGAGTTGGGTTATAAATTTTTGCGCATCATTGATTAAATTTTGCATAAAAAGTCAAGTTTCGAAGAAAAAGGCAAAATGGTCATTTCCGCTAGAGTGAGGCCCAAAATCAATTTTGGGAATGGTGTTGTCATGGAATTTTGGGCCCAATGATTGAATCCTAGGATGAGCCCAAAATAAAAAAAAAGAATCTTCATGGAATAAAAGAATGATCATAAAAAGAAAAATCAAAAAGAATCAAAATAAGGTAGTGTCCTTAATAAGACAAAATGTACTATTTTGTGACAACTTGCATTTTTTCCCTCTCCTTCCCTCCTCATGGCTGCGAATTTCAGCCCTCCTTTTTCCCTCATTTTGTGTTTCTTCATGCCCTTAATCCATGTGAGTTGTATTCCTAGCCATTGATTAAAATTCTAGATCAAATTCTAGGCTACAACTATGTGCAAATTGACCTAATTGCTCTCAACAATTTTTGTGTACAAAAAACTCTTCAATTTCATATGACACCAGCCATTCCTCACTCATTTGTGTTTTCTCTTTGTCCCTAATCCATGTGCATTGCAATCTTGGCCCTTGATTCAAATTCTATCTCAAATCTCAATGGTTGGCAAAAGCACAATGTCCTATATACCCTTAATTTTGCACCTCATATAAAACCCAAAATAAGAGACCATAGGGGGGAGGATTCTCATTTTACCCTAGCACACAATCAGCTCAAAAACCCTCTCCTCCTCTTCCTCCAAAACCGTAGCCCCTCCACCCATTTCCACCATCAATTCTTCAATTTTCAACCATCAAACCTTCAATATTCTTGGTTCCTACACTAAATCCACTTCTAATCTCGCATTATCTTCAAATTTCATCATCAAATCCTTCAAGATCAAGTGATTTTCGTGATATTCAAGAAGAGCTTCAAGTGTTCTTGGTTTTTATTTCATTCTCTACTTCATCTTTTCGCTAAATCTTGAAAGGTAAGCCTAGATCCTTGCTTCATTTTTAATTTTCTTGCATAAACTCATCTTCTACTCCTTTTTCTTCACATATCATCATCAAAAATAGCTAAAATGTAGTTTGTTGTTGTTGTTGTTGGTGGGTGAGAGTTGGCATCTCACCCTTGAATAATTGTTTTTATATCGATTTTGCATTTGTTAGTGAAATGAATTTTTGTTCATGTGTTTTTCACCCTGTTCATGAGTTTTTTATCAAATAAAACTTATTTTCCTCACCTCTTTTGCTTCGGCCTAGGGCCTATTTTGTTGAATAATATGTTTTCTTGCTTGTTCCATGCTTGGAGATTGATTTTTGGGTTTGATTCTACCATGAGTGCCCTCGGGTTAGAGCTTAAATCCTAGGGTTTATGTTGCTTGATTGTTTTCTTGAATTTTTGAGTTGGATAAATACATGCCTTGCTTGATGCTTGTCTTGTAATTTTACATGTTAGTTTAGGGTGGTGGCTTGTGTTGCTTTTGTGTGCTAATTTACAAAGTTTTGGCATGAAATTGAGGATGAATTGTTGCTTGATGTGCTTCGGCCTTGGAGGCCAATTTTTGATCATTTTGTTGCTTGAAACTTGCTTCTTCGATCTTACTTGAGTGAATAAAATTGGTGACATTGTGTTTTTCACCTTTTTACTTTTTACTTTACCACTCATTAACTTTTTACCAAAAGTAAAAAAAAACATTTTAACTTTTTACTTTACCATCTCATTAAATAATTACCATTTATCTCATGCATTTTTACTTTACCATTCACTAACTTTTTACTAAAAGTTTTACCACTTGTCAACTTGCAAAAATACCCAAAACATTTTCTCACTTGCATTTCAAACTTTTTCATCTTCCTAAAATAAACCCCAAAACATTTTACCACTTTCAAGACAAAAACATTTCATCTCATTTCCAAAACACCAAAACCCAAAAACATTTTACTATTCATTACCAAAACATTTTCACATTCATGCATCTTCACTCATACTTAGTTTATGCGACACTCTCATGCATTCTCATATGCTTATGTCCCTTGCATCCTTTTATGCATCCTTGTATGCCATTTATTCATAAACAAAATGCTATGCATTCATTCACTTGTATGCTTTGCATCCATTCTTAAATGTTCATGCATCCATTAATACCATGTATTGCATTCAATAATGCTCATTCACTCCTTGTATACTCATGCATTCACATGCTTGCCTAATCATGCATCCTTGCTTACATGTTCAATCATCAAACCTAGAATACTCTATGTCTACAATCAATGGTATTCACTTGTTCTTGATGCCCTTCAAATGTCTTGACTTAATTGTCCATAAACCCTCTCACACAATCATGTGCCCTTATAAGACTACCAACATGTGTATCATAGAGGCATATGTGCTCCTCTTTGAGATTGTTGCCGACATGTGTAGCAATTCTCCTTCACACACAAACACAATTGATTTGAGAACTTTATCTAGCATCTTTGACAATTAAATCCTTTGATTGTATTGACATGCTTAATCTTGGTTGGTGATCAACATGATCATGATTGTTTGATTGGTCAATATGTTTGAATTGCATTCATTGTTTTCCTTTCTAAACAAACTAGCATAAAAATGGTTGTTAGTGACAATCCATCACAACCTTTGTTGGTTTGATTGTCATGAAGGCCGCAATTTCAAAAAAGAATTTTCATATGCATAAGCTATTAGTGGTAATCCATCACAACCTTTGTTGGTTTGATTGTCATGAACGCGTCCAACTTCAAAAACATTCTCCTTTTTGAATTAGAACTACGTCGCTTTGATTCCCATTTGGGATACGTAGGAGCGAGCCACGTCCTCGTCAAGCACAACAAACCAAAATTAATTCGATTGCGAAAGCCCTTTTTGATCATCTAAAATAAAAACCGATTATCATTAATGATCACTCGCGCCGTTGCCGTTTGGTTGTTAATGATAATTTCATTTTCAAAAGAGTTAGTAGCGCGGCCACTCTAAACCGTTGTTGTTTGGTCGTCGCGAACACTCGAATCAAAAGCAAAACCGATTATCGTTAATGATCACTCGCGCCGTTGCCGTTTGGTTGTTAATGATAATTTTATTTTCAAAAGAGTTAGTAGCGCGGCCACTCTAAACCGTTGTTGTTTGGTCATCGCGAATCCTCACTCCTACTGCGAAAACTCATCTAAACAGACTAAAAAACAAAAACCTTTTTAGGACAACCAAGAACTACGTAGCTTTGAATTCTCCATCGCACCAGGAGATACGAAGGAGCGAGAGGCCAACTCTCGTCAAGCGCCAAAAATAAAAATTTTCATTAAGTCTTCTCACTCCCTTTTCAATAAAGAGGCAAAATAAAAGCATTTTCAAATCAACACTTCAAACCACACATTTAATTAAAGGTTCCCTTTCGGTAGAAAGGAGGTACGGGGTGCTAATACCTTCCCCATGCCTAACCGACCCCCGAACCCATATCTCTAGTTTTCGAAAGACCATCCGCCTTGTCTAAAAGACCTTTTTTCAATGTTTTGGTCTTAAAATTAAAATATTGGTGGCGGCTCCATACCTTTTCCACGTTGTACAATGAGAAGTCCGAACCGGATTTTTTGGGGTGCAACACTACTAAGTCGACCTATTTAAGTAAATATAAATAATATTTTAATCAATCAATACCATATATCAAAATCAAGAAAAAACTCCAAACTAGACATTTTAATAAATTGCCATGCCTACAAAAATGATGGTAATTTTCTCAATTAGCCACCAAATGCCAAAAAAATGTCAGTTTTTTTTGGCTTTTTAAGCTTTACAAAAAACCGAAGCTTTTTCATGTCAAAAAATAATATCAAATCAGGCATTTTATATTCTTTTTTCAGCTTTTTCTTTATTTTTTAATTCACCATTTCTTTCATGGTTTAAATATGTTTTACGCATTTGTAAATATAGCGTATTTTGGTTTAAGCTCCTGTAAAATTTTTTTTTAAAAAAAAACCTCTTGCGAAATACAGGTTTTTGATTTTACCCCTTCTGTTGCAAAAATTGTCAACGTGTCTACCATATGAGTTTAAATGGTGACTTGGCATTGACAGTTCATTATTTTATATTTTAACTTATTTTTAAAGCTGAAATAGATAAATGAGAAATAAAAAAAAAAAGAATAAAAGAATTGGGAACAAGAGGATATCGGTGCTGAGAGAGAGGGAGAAGAGGAGATCGGTGCAGAGTGAGCTGGGAGATGATGATACAAAGGGTGCGAGAGGGGTGGTGCTGAGATTCCCCCTTCTTTTCCCTGATTTTTCCTTCACCCAATTGAAGTTTTTTATGTAAAGAACCTTGTTTGTGAATGCTTTTTTCAGTCCCTTCAGTGGGTGGATGAAAAACTGTATTTCTGTTAAAAGTTAAAATACTACATATTGTCGCAAGCAAAAAGAGTAATGCTATTTAGCCAAAGTTTTTTAGCCAAAAATAGACAAAAATCAAATGACAACATCAATTAACCAAGTTTTTTAAGCCACTAACCAACCTACTTTTTCACAGTTTTCTAGGCCATTGACTAAAAACTGTGAAAAAGTAGGTTGGTTAGTGGCTTAAAAAACTTGGTTAATTGATGTTGTAATGTGGTTTTTGTCTATTTTTGGCTGAATTTTTTTGGCTAAATAGCATTACTCAAGCAAAAAACTGTATTTCTGAAAACTATTGCGTGGTGTTTTTTGGATGAATCTTGGTCCAATTCCACCTATGGTACCTAGCGCCTATTGAATGCTGAATTTACAGTGAAGACAATATGAAGTGCTGAATTTGTAATCTTTATAAATATTTCCCTTTTTGAAATGATTCTCTTGATGTTGATGTGTTTAGCACTTGTTGATAATATGTTGTTTTTGCTAATTCAAATGTAGTATTTTAACTGCATATATCTCCCGAAGATATTTAATGGGTAGGTGAGTATTGGTTTTAGTAATAAAAACCTAAAAAATACCCTCAGGAGTGTGCAAACAGTTAGACACAAACTGTTTACCAGCCGATTCTCTAACTAACAAGTTGTTATGAAGTTAGAAAGTTAGTTACAACTTGTAACCAACTTAACAACCTCATACTCAACCTATTAGTGCTTATATAAGGTCTTATGACCTTTACACTTTGTACATAACATACATTACAGATTTACAGAAATAAAAAAGGTGCTTTTACTTTCTGATTTGGTGTTCCATCATCTAGGGTTTCAAAATCCTTGTCCTTTCTCTTCAAGATCACATTCTGTTCCTTTGTTTGTTCAAGTTTCCTCGCAACTTGCATGGTAAAGGTGTACCTCGCACAACAAATAAACTGAGTTAGGGTTTGTTTGAGTTGTAAAGAAGAAAGTCAAACTCAAAGGGAAATAAAGGGTGAGAAAGGAGGAGATATACCTTGTTTCTGTTCTGTGTGTTTCTGATTCTTCAAAGAAGTGAGGTTTCAGTTTCCCTCTCAAGTGCGTGAGGGTTCATGTGACAAAAGAAACAACACAAATTAGGATTTGTTGTTGTTTCAGTGATAAATCACAAAAGAAGGTGACTAGAAAGAGATTATACCTCATTATTCTTCGTGTATCTGCGTAGTGCCTTCGGCTTCCTGCAAAATAGTATCACAGTTAGGTTTCTAAACGTCGAAACCAGAAAGTACAGAGATCAAGAGTTCAAAGAACCTTCGTTACCTTCGTTTACTTCTCGCTTTCATTTCTGAGTCACAGATCTAGCAATTTCACCAAAGTGGTGAAATTAGGGCTCTGTGAAATGTGCTCAGTTCTGGAAACTGAAGGAGGGGTTTTGATCGCGGAGCTGCGATCTTTCCATTGCTGGTGTTCGTTTGTGGATCGGAGGTGATTTGCTAGGCTTTCCAGAAAACCCTAGCAGAGCTCGTAGAGAATAAGTGGTTGCTTCAGAGAGTGAGAGTAGAAAGAAGACGAGGTGAGAGAGAAGTGAAGAAACACGTGGTGTTTTGCTTTCTGAACCGGGTCAAATTCAACGGGTCTGTATATCCATCAACATACCCACTGGTTCCACAGTCTGGTTGAGTGTCTCTGTGGTTTGGGCTGGGCCAAGTGGGCTCACTTCTGCTTCCTGCACCCCTGAAATTGTTTCAATAACACCCATTAGTAATAAATTGAAAAAAAATTGCAAAAAATTAACAGTGAGGACCCTGGAAAATGGAATTTGGTATCAGATTCACTGTCTTCCTCACCCGTTTACAGGATTCGGGTCGCTAAGTATCCTAAATTTTGACCCGATTCGTTCTCGCGCAACAACCAACGAAATGCTACGAGATTCAACACTTTTGGTTCTAAGATGAATTCTAAAAGAAGCCTCATGTTAATTTTAAGAATCATTGCCTATTTATGAGAAATTTCAGATCTGATTAAAAGGAACAAGATAGCGAGATGAAGAGATGAAGAAGAGAGAAATGAAGGGAACGAATGTGGTGGTGATGGAGGTTGAAGATGGAGAAGGTGGTGGTGGTGATGGACGTTGAAGGTTGAAGATGGAGAAGAATAAAAATTAATTAAAATTAAAAATAATGATTTCACATTACAAGTCAGCATTAAAAATAAATTAGAAAAAAAAATGACAACTCAGACTTCTGTTAGCCAACTCAGCGTTTTTGTAATGTTGGGTTAAAAAAAATGGCTTATATCAAAACAGTGTATTTTGCAAGAGTTTTTACTAATTTTTTTTTGCAGGGGCTTAAACCAAAACACGCTATATTTGCAGGAGCCTGAAACATATTTAGGCCTTCTTTCTTTCTCACTCCACACCAACACTAAAACAAATTTCAAGTCACCTCTTTCTCTTCCATCTTCTTCCTTCTTCTTTTCTCTTCTTCCAACCTTCTCTCAAAAAGCATCATTTTGTACAAATTTCAGAGAGGTAGTGACTTAGTTGAGAGAGAAGGCGTGGTTGGGAGAGAGATGACAAGGAGGTGAGAGAGTGTGTGCGCGACGGTCATGGGTTGGGACAGGGGCAACAATTGATGGAATTTAATGCAATTCCTAAAACACCCTCTCGCTTTGCCAACAACTATTTAATCAGCAATATAGCCGTTGGCCCAGAAGTCTTAAACAGATTTTAATTACAAGTTAAAAATCTGTTACAATCAGTTAATCTGTTAAAGCTAATCTGTTACAAAGTAGTTACATCATGTAACTGGTTATTAACAAACCCAGGGAGGGGTTACTATTGTATATAAATAGACTGCAAAACTGTACATACATTCACAGAGAATCAATAAAATTTACATTGAGTTTTACAAGTCTTCAATATTCTGCTTCTTCTCTGTTTTTGCTTGTTTTCTAAGTTCTGTGCGTGTGAGGTTTGAGAGTCTGTTCAAAGTGTGAGCACCTCGCAAAACAAGAGAACAAATACAGTTAGGTCTTGTTCTAAGAATCACAAATCAGAAAAGTGAGAATAACACAAAGAGAGTAGACGAGTTTTACCTTAGTGAGTCATTTCTGTGCAGAGATCTTCAAAGCGCTGAAGATCTTCGTGTTTCTCAGGAAGTTATACATCACATGCAGAATGAAAAACCTCAAACAGATTAGGGTTTGAGATTAACAGTTGAAAAAAGAAAGGTGAAGTAAGAGAAGTATCTTACCTGCTGAATCTTCGTTGAAGTGCTTGCTCTGTTCTTGTTCTTCTCACCTGCAAACAAGATACAAACAGTTAGGGTTTGTAAGAAAATCAGAGAGACGAAAAGAGAAAAGTTTTTGGAAAACCTAAAATCAACAAACACGAAAAGGAAAGCCAAGATAGGTTGAGTTTCTTAGCTTCGAAGTGTTAGCTGATCTGTTGGTGTGACAAACAATCATCTGCAACAGTGAAATCAACAAGATTGTGTTGATTTCACAGGAACCCTAGCATTGAAATTACGAAGGAATTGAGAGAGAGAGAGTGAAGAGACGATGGAGAAGAAGAGAGAGAAAATAAAAAAGGAAATAAATGAGGAAACCCTAAATCTGGGTTTTTATTTCACTGATTCGGATCAACCCATACCCGTGTATAGCTCCGCGTGTTGCAACAGTACTGTGAACACCAAATTTTAACCGGTATTTTCTTCTTTTTTCATAAAAAATCCTAAAAATATTATTTTATGTATTTTTGTGATTTTAATCGTTTTTGCGTGTCATTTTCGATTTATTGGTGATTTTTGCATTATTATCAATATTATTATCATTAATAGAACTTCTTTTTAAGAAAAACTTAATAAAAAAATCTGTTTTAGCATTAAATATTTTTTTTCTTACACATAAAAAATTCAAAAAAAAATAGAAAACGAAAATTACAAAAAAATATAAAAAAAGCATCTTCTATTTTGGCTAAAAGCCATAGTCTCTTTTATCATTCTTCCCCTCTTTACACCAAAGACGGTATAAGGCATCTTCTATTTTCAGTTTAAGTCTACAACTTCTTTTATGCAACTTTCACAAACAGGTCATGCGCTCTCCAACGCAGCATCTGCATCAACACAGTTTCTGCACCACCTTCAATCAAGGATTAACCTGCAAATATTAAACAAGAAAATAAAGAAAGGTCAGTGGCAAGAATCAGAACAGGCAGAAAACACAACATCATAAATTAAGCATTTGAAAGAGACATCTCAAGAGCTACTAGCTAGCATTTGCAAACAGACAAATGGGAATCCTCTATAAAAGAGGCAAAAACGAAAATAAACAAAAGGGAGGGTAGAGAAGGAGACAGTAGAAAAAAAAAGATGAGAGAGTACATAAGCTCTAAAAATGAGAGTATAGAAAATAGCAGAAAGACATGAGGAAGAAGAAAGAAGCATCACCATCTCCGGCCAAAATCACCACCGTCGCCGCCATGACCTCCGGCGAGCACCACCACCATCGCAACCCACCCTCTTTTCATGGCCAAACCCCCCAACGACCACCCTCCTCATCACCACCTCACGTTTTCTCTCTCTCTCTCCACCGTCACAAACCACCATAACCACCACGAAAACCACAACAACCACCATCCCACGACCCCACTGTTTCTCTCTCCCTTCGCAAAAAAAAACCCACAGCCACCACCACCACAAAATCGCACCTCCACCACCATCACCAAATCGCACCACCCTCTCTCTCCCCAAGGTTTCTCTCTTTCTCTTTCTATGGTTCTTTTCCTTCTTAAAATTTGTTTTTTTGTCTTCTCTCACGTTAACGGTGTTTGTGCAGCTGCTGATGGGGTGGTAATGAGAACATTAGGGTTTCAACTCCCATCCTGTTGGCTATTGTTATTTTTCTTCAATTTATCATGTTTGTATTCTTTTTAAAGAAATCAAAGATGCTTTTCTACTTGTGGACTCTATTGTTAAGTCGTGGGCTTTTGTTTACTTTGGGATTTGCTATTTGCATTTTTTTACTTCTCCGAAGCAACCTCCTTTTTCAAAAAAAAATAGTTTATCATTAGAACAAAAAAATGGCTCTGATTGATATATACACCTTGTCAATCCCGGTTTAAGACTTCCGAGTTGTACAACTTGAAGATCTTAAATCCTTTCAAAATTAAAATCAAACAAACAAATTTTTTCCAAAAAGAACTACGCAGCCTTTGATTCGCTGCACATGGAGATACGTAGGAGCAGGGCTTCCCCGTCAAACTAAATTAATCTTCTCTTAATAAATAATCATTTTTTTTCTCCTTAACACCTATTTTCATAAAAATTATAAAAATGGGTTTGACTGAGATGTACATCTTGTCAATCCCGATTTAAGAGACTTTAGCTGTACAACTTTGATATTAAACCCATTCAAAAATAAAATCAACCAACCAACAAATTTTTCTAGAAAGAACTACGTGACTTTTGAATTCTTCATTGCACCAAAGAATACGTAGGAACTAGGCTACCCCATCATGTCAAAATTAAATTTTTCTAAATTAGTTCTTCTCTTTCTTTATAAATAATTAGTTATTTTTCTACTAAATATTATTCTATTTTATTTTTGGGGTAAGACAAATAATTAAGTAACTCATAATAATTTGCACAATTAGATTTAGGGTAACTGTCTTAGGAAAGATGTACTAGGAGTCCAGTAGAATTAAGTTTCCGCCATTCCCTATACATAATTGACTTCCGAATCCAATCTAGCTACGCAGACCAATAACTGTTAGATAGGTTTTTCTCAATTTTTCCTTTATAAATAAATTGAGTAGCGACTCCTAAAATTATCAATTTTTGAGCCGTCGGAGTCGAGATCACGGTCACGACAGTTACACAACCCAATGGGTTCCGCATAAACCAGTTGGCTTGACTGGGCTTGATTAAACTGGAATAGGCTTGTGTATTTGGGCTATATTCTTTGATAGTTGCACATCCAGTTTTTGCTATTCTGCAACTTGCAATCAAACAAATCATCAATTGGTCAAGATTGTTCAACATATGGTTAACAATTTCAACAACGATGAGTGCAGTGACGGGGCGGTAACGACGGCAGCTTCGGCGGCGGCGATGAGGCAGCAACGAGACGACGACGGGACAAAAAACTCATTTTCTTTCGGATCTAACTGTATTAACCCAGATCTGACTGAAAGAAATCGAGAAATCGAGAAAGATGAAGTGTCAGGCTGACAGGAAGACGAAGAGAGAATAGCGGGAAAGATGAGGGATGAAGAGAGAGTGGGGGCGGTGGGAGGCTGAGGGAGAGAAAGATCACAGAGTGAGGAACTACATATAAAATTCCAAAATTAATGAGAGAAGAGAGAAGAGAGTAGAGATGAAAGGGAACAATTTGTTTAAGAGATACGAAGATACAGGGAGGGAGCTGTCGATGATGAAGAAGTGGGAAAGAGAGTTGTTGATGATGACGCGTGGAGAAGTGAGTGGGGGAGTCTGGGAAATCACAATTGAGGGAATTTGGTAAGTGAGTGAGAAAATAATTAGTGTGTATGGTGATACTTGGAAACGGGAAAGGACATTCTAGATAGTGGTAGGATAAATCAAAGAAAAGGCATCCACCAATGGATAGAACTAATATTTTCTTATTATTTAATTAAATTAAAATTTGAAGAAAAACTAATTTACATATGAGAGTAGATGCAAATTATTTAATTAAAATATTTTCTATTTATTTTCTAATATTTTCTAATTTTTTATTTAAAATATTAGAGTAGATGTAAATTATAAATGGACGACAATGACAACGACAATAGAAACGACTACAGAAGCGGCAACAGGAGCGACAACGGGGGTGCATATCTTATATTAAATCTCATTTTTTTTTAAATAATTTTTACTCCATTATTAAGATTAGAAGAAGATACCAATGTTTTTTTTTAATTTTTTGCAACACAAGTATTTTAAGCAAGTTTAAATATAGCATTTTTATTGAGTTTTTCCTTTTTCTTTTATTTAATTTTGCAATTTTCATTCATTTTATAAGTTCCTAGCAAATTATAACAAATACAGTGTTACCCGTGTGGATGCATGAGCAAATTATATCAAATTTTCTATTTGTGTTAGATCATTAATTTGCTAACATTTTTTGTTAATTTAAACATATTGACCTACATCAAATTTTGACATATTTAAAGTTATTATTATTGTAAAATAGAATTTAAATAGGATGTCATATCAAGATATTTTCCTAAAAGGTTTTGTTAGATCTCAAATTAGAACTTCTTTCATTGACCTATTAACTTGTTAGTCTATATATTTACAAAAGTTTACACCATTAAAAGACCGTAGGTTTTCGTAAAAAAAGTAGTGAAATAAGCTTTTAGAGAGGCTTTCAAGCCTTGCCGGGCTTTCTAAAAAGCCAAGCCAAGCCTAAAAAATAAGCCTACGATATCAGGCTCAAGTCTGGCATTTTCAACGCGGGATAGGCCAAACCCTTGCAAAGCCCAGCTCGGCCTAGCCTATTCCCACCTCTAATCACTTGTAAGCTTGTGTGATTGATCTTTCGTGTAGTAAATGATTTTAAGTAATCTGAAAGGCCTAGCTCAAATAGCAAATGCCGAAATTGTTAGGCTTGATATCATGTCCCGGGTTCGAACCCGGGACCTCACAATTGTGTGTGTGAGTTTCTAGTGGCAATTGTCACTCCGTCTACAAACAAAAAAAAAATGATTTTAAGTAAATAATATTATCAACAGAAATTAATTTTTGTATGGCTATACTCACCTAAATAAAATTTAGATTAAAATGGATTTGAATTTATTACATCTCCTAATCTTAGCTTTGAATCCATTTTTGAGGATAGAATTGTTTTCTTTTCATGATGAGAGTCAAGCACTTAATATATGCCAATATTAATTTTATGATTCTAAATCACTTCTCATGTATAAAAATTTGAAACAATTACATATGGATTATCTATTAAGCACTCCAATCCAATGGCCTTGTTATTTACCTAGTTTGGTTTTCGACCCAGTCAAAATAGTGGGTCACTGAGCCAATAATCAAATCAATATAGACCTCTAGTTAAATTAATGAGCCAATAATCGAATCAATAGACCTCTAGTTAAACCACGTGAAAAGTAAGGCATGTCTCTTAAACTTGACATTAGTAAAGCTTATGAAAAAACTCAGCTCAGATCCATTGGAGCTTAGAGAGATTGAGCAATACTAGAGAAAAAACTGATTCTCATTCACTGAAAAAAAATGGTTACAGCAGAGAGGGATATATATACATTGTTAACTGACTAACAAACTAACAAACTCAAAACCAACTTCTAACAAACTTAAAGAAAAGCTATGAATAGATATGGATCCTAAGGGGGCAAAGGGAAACCCCTAAACTAGAAGAAAAAATAATACATCAATGCAGTTAATGGGCTGAAGAGAATACTTCAGCTTTACTTTGGTTTCCTTGCTGAGTTGGCAGCCTTGTCAGCAATTGGATATTGACTTGTAACATCCTCCCTTAAGCTGGAATGGATGTCAATCATTCCAAGCTTAGATTGTAGAGCAGAGAAGGGGCCAGGACTGAGTGCCTTTGTTAGGATATCAGCAACCTGTTCTCTTGAAGGTATTGGAAGCAGATGCAGCATTCCACTTCTTATCTTGTCTCTTACAACATGGCAATCTATCTCAATGTGCTTGGTTCTCTCGTGAAAGACAGGATTTGCAGCTATGTGTAAGGCTGATTTATTGTCACAGAAGATAACAGCAGGGGAATCATGTTGAATTTGGAGATCTTGGAGCAGGTATAGCAACCATTGTGCCTCACATGTTGCTAGAGCTAAAGCCATGTACTCTGCCTCAGAGAATGAGCGAGCTACAACGCTCTGTTTCTTGCTTTTCCATGAGATAAGAGATGTCCCAAGGAAGAAGCAGAATCCACTTGTTGATCTCCTAGTGTCTGGGCAGGCACCCCAGTCAGAATCACAGTAGCCTCTCAGGCTTAGATCAGAATCTGTCTTAAAAAACAACCCTTGTCCTGGATGATTTTTGACAAACTTGAGAACTCTAATAGCTGCAAGCATATGTATATCAGTAGGTTTGTCCATAAACTGACTTAATTTTCCTACTGCATAGGAGATTTCAGGTCTAGAGTGAGTCAGATACAGTAGCCTCCCCACCAGTCTTCTGTAACTTGCAGGATCATTCACTGACTGTCCTAGGTTCTTGTGTAATTGCAGACCTGGTTCCATGGGAGTGGAGCAGGGCTTAGTGCCAAGGAGGCCAGTTTCTTCCAATAGATCAAGAGCATACTTTCTTTGACATAGTGATATGCCTTCTTTGTTTCTTGCTACTTCAAAACCCAGAAAGTACTTTAAATCACCTAAATCTTTGATGCTAAATTTTTTATCTAGCAACAGCTTGACTCTGTTGATTTCTGTTATGTTAGTTCCTGCAAGGACCAAATCGTCCACATAGACAAGTATGGCTGTGAAACCAGTGGTGGAATGTTTTGTGTATAGGGAATAATCAGATTTGGACTGACTATATCCAGTCCCTATCAGTGTTTCAGTCAGCTTGGCATTCCATTGTCTGCTTGCTTGCTTCAAACCATATAGGGATCTTTGTAGTTTGCACACTAGATCGGGTTGATCTAAGATGAGGCCGGGTGGAGGCTGCATGTAGACTTCTTCTTCAAGATCTCCATGGAGGAAGGCAGTATTGACATCTAACTGACATAGATGCCAATTCTGACTTGCTGCAGTAGATAAAATCAGTCTAATTGTGCTCTTTTTTATCATTGGGCTAAACGTCTCTAGGTAGTCAATTCCTTCGGTTTGAGTGAAGCCTTTAGCGACCAGTCTTGCCTTGTATCTTTCAATAGATCCATCAGCATGTAATTTGAGTTTAAAAACCCATTTACATCCAATGGTACGTTTGTTGTTGGGAAGAGGAACAAGTTTCCAGGTCTTAGTTTTCTGCAAAGCATTCAGTTCAGCCATGATAGCGCTCTTCCAATTGTTGTCACACACTGCCTCCTCATAGGTTTTTGGTTCAGTGAGGGAAGAAATGTTCAATGTGAAGTGTCTGTGTGATGATGAGAGCCTATCATAGCAAATAACATTAGAAAGAGGATAAGGGTTACCTTTAGAGTGGAGTGATGAGATTGGTGAAATGGATTCATGGAATGTATCCTTGAGTAGGGAGCAATGGTATTCTTGAAGGTAGGATGGTTGCTGTCTGGTTCGGGTAGACCTTCTGAGGGGTTCAGCCTGGCTGTGATTGTTTGTATTTTCAGGTTGGTTAATTGGTTGGTGATGTTCAGTATCAGTAACTGGATTTTCTGATTCAGTTTGTGTGTGATCAGTAGTGTTTGGAATGTGTGGGTTGTAGGAATCAATGGTGGCTGCAGGGGTGATATTTTGGTTGTCCAGATGGAATTTGTCAAAATAGGGTATGGAATTCTCAAAGATATGGCTAGATATGTCACTGTGAGAGGATCCATCCTTTTGCAAAACAGTTTTATAAGGAAAAATATGTTCAAAAAACTTTACATCTCTAGATAAGAAGAGTTCCCTAGAATGTAAATCAAAGAGTAAGTGGCCTTTTACACCATACTTGAATCCTAGATAAATGCATTTCCTAGATCTAGGGTCCAATTTCTTTCTATTTGTTTTCAGTGTACTTGCAAAACAAAGGCAACCAAAGACCTTCAAATTGTCCAAATTGGGAGTGTGGTCAAACATAACTTGAAAGGGGGTCTTTTGGGATAAGAATTTTGATGGCAATCTATTTATGATGTGCACTGCTTGACTGACAGCATGTGCCCAGAAAATCTTTGGCAATTTTGCTTGAAAAATTAATGCTCTTGCAGCATTTAAAATGTGTTGGTGCTTCCTCTCAACAATGCCATTTTGTTGAGGAGTTCCAACACATGAAGTTTGATGAAAAATGCCCTTTTCTTGAAAGAAATCTTTAAGCATAAACTCATTGCCATTGTCAGTCCTTATACATTTTATCCTGGTGTTAAACTGAGTATCTACTAAGGCTACAAAACCTTTGACCAAGGGGGAGGTTTCAGATTTCAGTCTCATAGGGAATATCCATGTAAATCTACTTTTATCATCAACTATAGTAAGAAAGTATCTATAGCCTAGGATAGAAGAAACAGAGAAAGGTCCCCAAATATCCATATGAACAATGTCAAAACATTTATCTGTAACAGTGGTACTATTAGGGAAGGGGAGCCTCTTTTGTTTAGCATAAAAACATATGTCACAAGGACTATCAGATATATCACATTTTACTGAAGGAAAAATTTTATTTATTTTGTTCATTTTCTCAAAAGAAGGATGGCCAAACCTCATGTGCCAAATCTTACAGTGATCATTGCTATCTATGTTATTGAGAGTGTCTTTAGTACATGACTTAGCTAGGCTGCAGAGGCTGAAATTGTTTATGGCAGGTGTGATGGATGATGGCTTGGAGCAGGGGTACACAAGATGATATAATCCATTCCTCCTTTCAGCTATCCCAATCACCTTCTCCGTTTGGTTGTCCTGTATCACACATTTCGGCCTGTTAATATGCAAATCACAGTCCACATCATCAGTGAGTTTAGTTATGGAGATTAGGTTGAATGAGAAATTTGGTATGTATAGAACATCAGTGAGAACTAAGGTGTCATCTAGGTGTATTGTGCCTGCAAGATTACAGTGAACTATTGTTCCATTTGGTAAAGTTACAGTGACAGGTTCAATGGTTCTAAGGCATTCAAACAATTGTCTAGAATAGCATACATGTATGGTGGCACCAGTATCAATGATCAGGAGTTTTTCTTTCCTAGAGTTAGGGAGAGCACAGATAATACCTGACTTAATGGTAGTGTAGTGATTGATGTTGTGAGATTGCAATGTGTTAGAACCTTGAATGAGTGCTAAAATGGCTTTGTGTTGTTCTGCAGTGAATCCTAAGAGACCATAATTCTGTTTTGTGTCGTTGCTGTCTTCATCCACAGCATCTTCATCTTCTTCAGCTAGCATTGGAGTTATCACCAACACAGTTGTTGACAGTGTTGCCTCCTTGCTGGAAATGAGGTGGATATCCACGCTTCTTGTAACAGACATCTATAGTGTGGCCTGTTCTTCCACAATGTGAGCATAATTTCATACCTCTTCCTCTTCCATTGCTGAACCTGCCACCTCTGTCTCCTCTGCCTCTAATTCCTCCTCTGCCAGAAAAGTTGCCAACAGCTAGAACCTTGAGTTCTTCAATAGGTATAACAGTGTTTCTTTCTTGTTGAATGAGCAGAGAGTAAGTTCTAGCCAGATTTGGTAAGGGATCCATCAACATTATTTGACCCCTAACAGATGAATATTGTTCTCTCAATCCTTTGAGGAATCTGAGAACCTTTCCTCTCTCTCTCTCTCTGTATTCTTTGAATTTCTTCTCAGCATCACAACTATCAGTACCATTGTTGTTACACTTGGGAGCAGGCAAGAAATTCTCGAGTTCTTGCCACAACTTTTTCTGTTTTGTGTAATATGTAGAGATAGAATCATCACCTTGCTTTGTAGTGTAGATCTCCTCTTGAAGATCAGAGATGCGAAACATATCGCCCTAATAGAAGCGATCCTTCAAATCCTTCCATATTTCTGCTGCTGTGTCCATCCATAAGATGCTTTGAGATACCTCTGGAACAATCGAACTATTGATCCATGACATGACGATGGTGTTGCAGCGATCCCAAGCGAGAGAATCGCAACTTTCATCTTCAGGTCGCGGTAGGCTTCCATCGACGAAATGCAGTTTGTTCTTTGACCTTAACGCAACCATCATCGATCTTGACCATGTGTGATAGTTGCTTCCGTTGAGAGGGGGAGAGACAATCGCCGTTCCTGGATTGTCGCTCGGGTGCATGAAATAGGGATTCATCATGTCGTTTTGATAACCTTTGTTTGATGCGTTTCCACTTCCGGTGGAAACTTCCGTCGTCTCCGTCGTTTCTGTCGCCATTGCAGAGCAGGACAGAAAAGAAATGGAGAAATGAATGAGAGAAAGTAGAATGCGCAGAAATGGTGGTCAGAGCCCCTAGAGTGGAGCTTTGATACCATGAAAAAACTCAGAGCTCAGATCCATTGGAGCTTAGAGAGATTGAGCAATACTAGAGAAAAAACTGATTCTCATTCACTGAAAAAAAATGGTTACAGCAGAGAGGGATATATATACATTGTTAACTTACTAACAAACTAACAAACTCAAAACCAACTTCTAACAAACTTAAAGAAAAGCTATGAATATATATGGATCCTAAGGGGGCAAAGGGAAACCCCTAAACTAGAAGAAAAAATAATACATCAATGCAGTTAATGGGCTGAAGAGAATACTTCAGCTTTACTTTGGTTTCCTTGCTGAGTTGGCAGCCTTGTCAGCAATTGGATATTGACTTGTAACAACTTATGACAAGTTATATTAGGCTTTAATAATGATTTATAAAAAACGTGGAAGACGCTCTCATCTCTTATAAAAAATGCCCATTTCACTTAAATTAAAATATTTTCAACAAAAATTAAATCATATATATTTTAAAATTAGAAATACCCAAAGAAAATGACTCTTGTCTGTATATAATTAAATTAAATAAAAAACAGACGTACGATTTCTTCTAGCTCCTTCTTACCTGGCTAATAAATCTTGTTGTTTTTCCTAAAAATATTAGTCTTTTGTCTATTACTCCCTCTGTCTCATATTATATATCGTTTTGAGTCATTTCACACAAATTAAGAAAAGTAGTTAATTTTGTATGGGAAATAGAGATTGTGAGTTAGTTTAGCAAATTAACCTTCATTAATGACATTGAGAAGATAAATTAGTAGAGTTATGAAAGAGATATTATTATATAATAAAGAGTATAATAGGAAAGAAACATTAATGTTTCATTGGGATTCTAAAAAGTCATGTATTATGGGACAAATCCTTTTGGCCAGAACGTCATATAATATGGGACGGAGGGAGTATATCCTTTATTGTTCGTTACTTATCACACTTATTTCTCTATCCATAATAAAGAATTAAGAGTACAATTGAAATATAAGTAATTAATTAATGTTACCTTACACTTTCAAAATGACAACAAAGAAGAAACAAATTTCTTTTAAAAAATTGGCAAATAATTATAAAAAAGGAATGATATATAAGCACATCCATGAGACCACCAAATTTCAACAACATTCTTCTTTATTCTTTCCTTCCGCTTCCTCGCTCGAATCACAGTTTTGAGGGAAAAATGGTTGAGCACATGATAATAGAGTTGAATTCGAGTCCCATTGCGGCGGTGGTGGTGGTGGTCATCCTTGTGTTCTTTTCTCATAGTAGTGAGGCACAGTTAGCAATACAGCCAGCAACTCCTTTAACTTTTGGCACCTCTCCAACTTCTACGTGGGACGTATCTTCGGTGTGTGTAATTATTGGATCCCTCATTGCGACGCTTCTACTGGTTTTCGTCCTCTTAATACTCCTACGGCACTTCACAATCTCACACAGCAACTACGTGGCAGAGTCCAACAATAAGTGTGAAGGTTGTTATGGCATCCACCCTCAACTCCTTCAAACATTCCCCATCCTTTGTTACTCTCCTTCCATCATCACCAAACATCAACAGCCTTTGCAACTACAATGCGCCGTGTGCCTCGCTGAATTCAACCATGGCGATACCTTCCGTCTCCTCCCTCAATGCAACCATGTTTTCCACCCTCCGTGCATCGATGCCTGGCTATCTACCCATGTTACTTGTCCCGTTTGTCGCGCCAACCTTAACCACCACCATCATTCCGTCAATTTCGCTACTCTTTCGGCTGACACCGAAACCAGCGGTGGTGACAGTGTAAGTGAAGAAGAAGGTAAGAGAAACGGTGAGGAAGAGGAGGATCAAGGGAAGCGGGAAAATGCGTCGAAAGTACGGAAGCTTATGAGGTCGAATTCGACGGGTCATTCGGTGGTGGTGGAGTGCGTGGAGGATGTGGAGAAGAAGAACTCTATCATACAGCGTTCGGCTAGCTGCAACTTTGTGAGGAGCCTGTGTTAGCGTTGGAGCGACGTACACTGCGTACAAGGTCCTCATCCTGCCACGTAAAGAAATTTCTAGATACAAAAATAATCAATCATCAATGACCATGATGATTGTTGTTTTGTGCTTTCATGCTCTCTCTGCTGTGGTCAATGAACAACAGGACGATTAAGATTGAAGAATTGATTGGAACATTAATAAAAAGTAAATTTTTTTTATAAGCAGAAAGTATAATTATATGATATTCTTAAATTTTCTTGGAAAAAAGAGAGAAGATATAGAACTTTTTCTATGTATACCCTTAAATATCAAAAGTCACTATTATTACCATGCGGCACAAGTGGTAAGTTGAATGGACCCCTTAATCATTTAGTCAGGGGTTTGATCCCTGCCCGTTGTGTATGGAGAGACATCGCTTGTGAGAGGTCAGCCCTTAAATGAACTCCAGTACCTCGAGGGATTAGTCTCTATAGTCGCTGTGGAGGATACCCGGGTTTACAAAAAAAAAGTCATTATTATTAAAAATTCAGGCTTTCGATCCCCTTATTTTACGAATATATATATGATTAAAGCAAAAGTCAATTGCAACAAAAAAAAAACAAAAAAATGAAAAATTAGCTAAAAGTAGTTTAACATATTTATACTTGTAACATAAATAATAATTATTTTTTTTTTGTTTAAATATGAAAATGGAGGGAGTAATGTATACGACATTTGGGACTGTTGTAACTTGGAACTTGTAAGATACTAAATGATTTGTGATATGGCGATAGTGGTGCCCACGTAATTTGTGGTTGCAAAGATTACAAATTTGGATAGATGACACGTGCTTAGCTGGGTTTTTGTCTGCAACAAGATAAATGGAGCAGACGTCTCCACAAAATTCTCCAACCTTCTGCTCCAACCCGTCTGCATTAAAGGAGAACGACAAGGAACAATGCCATGCGACTTGTGATTTGAAGAAACAGAGTCCAATATATGTTGTGTTCGTTGAAAATGACAGAAGATAAGGGAGGATAATATTAATATTGGCAGTTGGTTGATCGCTCAGCTCAACGTAATCGTATTATCGTAGTGAATTTTACTGTTTTTAAACTGCATCTCTGTATCATTTCAATCACTTACCAAGGTTGCGATTACTCTACCTTATCTCGAGATTCTCAACTAGCAAGCAAATGTATCTGTAGGTTCAACATAACCAAGTGCTAAATACTCTTTCGTTCCTTGTCTTTAGATATTTGCTTTTAATTCGAAATAATGAGTGTAGGAAATACTCTAGTGACATTATTGTCGCGTAGGATGTTCATCATTGATTAAAGAAGAATACAGGGAGACTTCAACTAAGGAACTGATAGCCAAGGGCATAATATATTACGCGGCTAAAAGTATTTTGTCTGAGGCAAACCAAAGGAGCTTGCTCGAGGAGCAAGTATATATTGCACATGGACATTTGGAACGTCGAAGCGGTTGAAGAAAACGTGGAGAAGTGTCGTAGAAATAGGAGCGGAGTTGTTTTTCCCACTCTCCCTCTGTGCTAGTGGGTTTGGTGGAGCGTCAGTCCTAGTTTTAAGGGCATGTAAGCAATTGTGTACACGTTGGTCTTAGCTGATCCAGCGATGGTTAAGCTGTAGGCTAGTGTTAGTGGCCAATAAGAGACCATGTATATATATATATATAACTTGTACATTTGTAAGAAGACAATCGGATCAATCAAATTACATTTTTTTAGTCTTTTACTTTTCTTTACTCGCATTTTCTCGTTTATGTTAGCCATTAGATAATCTTACACGTCTCTCTCACTTAGCCCAAGTCTCTTTGGAGTAGTTAGGGAACCCATATCCTAACAGGTCCCTCTCAATATAGTCCATAAGATTACTAACAAAAGAGACAGTTAGAGAAGCATTTACATTTTTAATGCATTCAGAGACTATAACGGCAACACCTCACACATTCAGGAACCAAAATTAGTATTTACTAAACTAAAATATTAATTATTTTTTTTTGTCTAGGGGTCTTTGACCCCGCTCCGGTGTTCAGGGGAAAGTAAAACATGACTCCAATTTGTTCCATCGCCGGGGATCGAACCCGGTTCTAAATATTAATTTAATATTATAATTGAAATTTAATTGTAAATATTTATAGACTAATTTTAGGAGGATTCATGTTTATTCCTTCAATCATTAAGGTAGTATATAGGGTTAAATATATTTTTGGTCCCTATTAAAATTTGAGAAATTTGCTTGTAGTCCTTATAAAAATTTCCACTCACCTTTAGTCCCTTTATTTTCATCTGTCAACACTTTTAGTACCTCATAACTTTTAATAGCGCTTAGAAGTGTCATTAAAAGGCCCAAAAGAGCACTATTAAAAGTCATGAAGGACTAAAAGCATTAATGGAGGAAAATGTAGAGACTAAAAGTGAGTGAATTTTTTATAGGGACTAAAAGTATCTTCAAATTTAATAGAGACAAAAAACATATTTAAAGCTAGCATATAAACAAAATCTTACATCACATTCGAAGCTTTCCCTACAGTTGGTTTTTCAGTTGTTCTGCATTTGTTTGTACAGTATAATATTCTTATACATTAGTATAATATTAATTTACGTGCACTGTCAGTCTTTCTCTTTCCTGCCTTATTGACACCACACCTGTATGGTGCTGGAGACGTGCAGTAGGGCCCTCAATACATTACAAGTTACAATTTTTTATTTTATTAGGTCAATATTTGTTATATCGGTAATAATAAAAGACATATTTTCAGGTAAAAAAAGGCTGCAGATATCATTTCGATCTTTATATTTTATAGAACTCAATGATCTAAATTTCAAAATTTTCTGATAAGTTTGGACATTTTAGTGCAGTACAAATTTACACTGAGAGATACTTTTTAGCTATTATAACCGCGGGTACCTCCTAACAAAGTTTTTGCTACACCCAAGGTTCGAACCCGATACTTTGGGGTGGGATCTCAGTCTAATTACTATTAAAATCAACCCTTTTAGTCATGTATTACTGGTAATAATAAAATACATATTTTCAGGTAAAAAAAGTTCTGCAGATATCATTTCGATCTTTATATTTTATAGAACTCAATGATCTAAATTTCAAAATTTTCTGATAAGTTTGGACTTTTAGTGCAATACAAATTTACACTGACAGATACTTTTTAGCTATTATAACCGCCACTGCCTCCTAAAAAAGTTTTTGCTACACCCAAAGTTGGAACCCGATACTTCGGGGTGGGATCGGAGTCTAATTACCACTAAAATCAAACCAGTTAGTCATGTATTACTAATAATAATAAAAGACATATTTTCAGGTAAAACAAGTTCTGCAGATATCATTTCGATCTTTATATTTTATAGAACTCAATGATCTAAATTTCAAAATTTTCTGATAAGTTTGGACTTTTTAGTGCAGTACAAATTTACACTGACAAATACTTTTTAGCTATTATAACGGCGAGTGCCTCCTAACAAAGTTTTTGCTACACCCAAGGTTCGAACTCGATACTTCGGGGTGGTATCCGAGTCTAATTACCATTAAAATCAATCTCGTTAGTCATGTATTACTATTTCTATTAAACTGATTAATCCAATTATTTAAAATAAAATACTTGATACACATAATACTTTTAAGTGTTTTGTTTAACAATAATATGAGATAAAAAATAGGGAAAATATATTAAAAGATTATAAAGCTATTCTTCAACATCTAACAAAAAATAAATTAATTATTTAATAAAAAATTATATCCTCTGCATTAATTTACATAAACAAGAAAAAAACTATTTTTGTTTTAATGGAAACTGTTTTCAAAATTATAATACATACAAAATTTTGATAATGTTTTTGAAATTTCCAAATGATCCATTTTGATCATCCATTTTTTGTTCTTCAAAAATGTTTGACATTCACTTTTTTAATCATTAAATTGTATAATCTTCTTTCGATTTTATTAGATTTCCGCTAAATATGCGCATTATATCCAATTATATACTCATGCATATGTGCGGTGGGCCCTGCATTTTAATTTTTTATTATTTCTTTCCATCTTTCCATCACTTTGTATTGTCATATCATTGACACCACAACAATTATCAGTTTTTGCTCATCAATTACCTGCAGTGGACCCTATCCAACTAGGGGTCCCACCTCTTCAATTTCTATATTCTTATTAAGAGAACCAAACATGCGGTCGATCCCACCTCTTCAAACATGGTGGGCCTCTATTTTCTGGTGATTTTCATCCAACCCAATTGTTTAACCATTTATTGATTCGGTTATAATTTATAATTATTATGATTTTCTCTCAGTTTAACAAACGAAAATAAGGAAAGCCCCGGGACATAGGACTAGTTGTATGTTCATCGAGGGATGTGTGGCTCTAGTGGGCTTCTAAGAAGCTCCGCCAATGGGGGAGGGGTTGTGGGTGAGAAGGAAGGTGTAAGGAAGGGAGGGGGGGTTGGTTTCAAAAGTTAACGTCTGTAGGGTGTTTTAGGGTGTTAGAGTATAGTGCTCTTCACTTAACTAGAATGTATGATAGTATAAGTCATCACCTTGTATAGATAATAGAATAGCTATCACATTGTAAATGTACCTCAGTACATAATATGTTGTATAGATAATAGAATAGCAATCACATTGTAAATGTATCTCAATGTAATGTGTTGATCCCAATTGGTTACCTATATAAAGGAACCTTCACTGTACATTTAATATCAATTCAATATATCTCACATTTAGCTTTCAATGCTAAACTCTCTGTTCAGACACTTCAATATGGTATCAAAGAGCCAAACAGATCCGTAACTGAACAGTAACCGTCTATCCCCCTTTTTTTTTCGCTTCGCTTCCTCTCTTCATCGCCGTCAATGGCGTCTGTAAACAACGACGATCCACCTCCTCTTGACGACGGCGTCACACATTCAAGAAGTTCGCCGCATGTAACTGCGAGCACCGGCAACTCCGCTACCCCTGAAATCCGAGAGTTTCGCCACAAGATCACGGAAAAACTTCATGACGAGAACTTTGTTCTCTGGCGTCAACAGGTAGAACCTGTTATCAAGGCGCATCGCCTTCATCACTTCGTCGTTTCACCAAAGATTCCCCCTCGCTACCTTACCACAGAGGACTCTGCGAACAACGATGAGAATCCAGCGTTTCAGTTCTGGGAAGCACAAGACCAGATGTTGCTTTCTTGGCTCCAAACTTCGCTTTCCACTTCGATCCAAGCTCGCGTTGTTGGCTGTAATCACTCGTACGAACTTTGGGACAAGATCTACGCCTACTTTCAAAAGTTAGGTCGAACCAAGATTCGCCAACTGCGAACAGAACTCCGTTCGACGCATCTGGAAAATCTCACAGTCAAAGAGTATCTTGCGAAGATCAAAGCCCTCGTAGACGCTCTTGCTTCCGTTGGAAGCCTCGTAACAGCCAAGGATCACCTTGACGCAATCATCGATGGTCTTCCATCAGATAATCTCCATTGTAGAGAGTCGGTTTGATGATGATGTCACTGTCGAAGAAGTTGAATCTCTTCTTCTTGCTCAGGAACCGCGCCTGCTGAGATATCGCAAACAAACTAAATCTGATGTTGCATCTGTTCTTCTCACGCAAGTTTCTGCCACGCAACAGGCGCCTGACACCAGCACTCAGCCACAGGCGATGGCTGTTGCTCAAGCTCCTACTGCTCCTGACCAACTCGCACAGAATGCTGAAAGCTATGGGTTTCGTGGTCGTGGCCGTGGCAGAGGCCGTGGGCGTGGAGGACGCTCCTCTCTCCAATGTCAGGTCTGCAACAGGTTTGGTCACTCTGCTCTTCAATGTTATCATCGCTTTAACCAGAATTATAATCCCAATACTCCTCCCCCAGCCCCTAACCAACACTATAATCCCTACACCTACATCAGGCCACAACAACAACAGCCTCAACAATGGCCACAGCAAGCCCTTGTTATCCCCGTACCTTCACAAAACACTACTCCACCCTCAGCTCTCGTTATGACAGCACCCCAGGCCACCCAATCCAACTTCTTTGGTGACACTGCTGCGTCCCTACATGTCACAAATCAGGCTCAGAACATCCAATTGCCTCAAACCACCATGGAGACTCCGAGTCAGGTGTTTGTAGGCAATGGACAAGGTTTGAAAGTTCATTCCTCAGGCTCCACTTCTTTTCCCTCTCCATTTAATCCTAATGTCAAATTGCATTTACATAATTTGTTGTATGTCCCTGAAATCACAAAGAATCTTATTAGCATTCATAAACTCCTTAGTGATAAACCTGTTTTCGTTGAGTTTCATCTAAATGACTGCTTTGTAAAATCTCAGGCTACACGTGAAGTTTTACTCCATGGTCGTGCTGGTCCTGATGGGCTGTATGAGTTCCAGGACATTCTGCCTCACACTGCTCCAGCTGATAAGTCCACCTTTAATTCTGTTTCCATTGTAAATCCGTCTGTATCTCTTTCAATTCCTAGTGTAAACAATACTACTACCACTGTTCCCCCCTCCCAGCACAATTTACAAATTTGGCATCAAAGATTGGGTCATCCCAATCACAATGCATTAAGAATAGTTGCTCAATTGTGTAACATTTCTTTACCTAATAAAGATCCTACTTCTTTTTGTACTGCTTGCGCTGTTGGCAAGTCTCATAGACTGCCATCTTCCCCTTCTCTTACCTCCTACACCACTCCATTGGAACTGGTGTTTAGTGATCTATGGGGACCATCTCCTATGGCCTCATCTACTGGATTTTATTACTATCTAACCTTTGTAGATGCCTATTCCAAGTTCACTTGGCTCTTTTTACTCAAAAACAAATCTGAAACTTTACAAGTCTTTAAAGAATTCAAATCAATGGTTGAACTCCAATTCAATACCAAACTCAAATCCCTCCAAACTGACTGGGGGGGAGTATAGGCCCTTTTCAAAATATCTAACTGAACTAGGCATCATTCATCGTGTCATATGCCCCCATACACACCACCAAAATGGTGTTGTGGAAAGGAAGCATAGACATATTGTTGAATTAGGTCTAACTCTCCTCTTTCAAGCCAACTTACCACTCCATTTCTGGGATCGATCATGCCTTTGCCACGGCAGTCCACCTCATAAACAGGTTACCTTCAACCCCTCTAAATGGCTCCATTCCCTTCCAAGTCCTTCATGGCCAGTCCCCTGCTTTCTCCTCTCTCAGGGTATTTGGATGTAGTTGTTTCCCTTGTCTTAGGCCATACAACACCAACAAGCTAGCATTCAGGTCCCAAGAGTGTGTGTTCTTAGGCTACTCTAATTCTCATAAGGGGTACAAATGCTTGTCTCCAAGTGGTCGCATCTTTATCTCCAAGGATGTCATTTTTAATGAGTCTAGCTTCCCCTACAAGAAGCTATTTGAGTCCACAGCTTCCCCTCCTCCTATTATCCCACCCTCAACTCAGCTACCTTCTGCTACCATTCCTTCCCCTCCCCCACCCACACCTAACTCACCCAACAATCCCTCACCTTCTCCAAACCCCTCACCTAATCCCTCACCAACTCCGAATCTCTCCCCCAGCCCTGCTGACCTATCAGCAACCACACCACCTAGTACTCACTCACATCCTCACTCTATAGCCAGTGACAGTCCTACAGTTGACCTTGCTCCATCCCCTTCCCCTCTCCCAATCACCAATACTCACCCTATGCAGACACAGTCTAAGTCAGGAATTGTCAAACCAAAACTGCATCCCACACTCCTCCTCACTCACATTGAACCTAAAAGTGTCAAATCTGCCCTACAACAACCAGTATGGCAATCTGCCATGGCAGAGGAGTATGCTGCCCTAATGAAAAACAACACTTGGTCCCTTGTACACCTACCACCTGGAAAAAATGTTATTGGTTGCAAATGGGTCTTTAGAGTTAAAGAAAATGCTGATGGTACTCTAAACAAATACAAAGCTAGGTTGGTAGCCAAAGGCTTTCATCAACAACAAGGACAGGACTTCAATGAGACCTTCTCCCCTGTGATCAAACCTGTCACCATTCGTACCATCCTCACCATTGCTCTCAGTCATAACTGGGACCTTCATCAAATAGATGTTAACAATGCCTTCTTGAATGGCACTCTCACAGAAGAAGTCTACATGTCTCAACCTCAAGGCTTTGAATCAACGGATAGACAACTAGTATGCAAACTCAACAAGGCCATCTATGGTCTCAAACAAGCACCCAGAGCATGGTTTGAAAAACTGAAATCCACTCTGCTTCAGCTGGGCTTCTCTGGCAGTAGGTGTGACCCTTCCCTCTTTGTCTACAAGAGAGCCACTCAAATTGTCTATCTTCTAGTCTACGTGGATGACATCATCCTCACTGGTACATCAAACTCACTGATTAAGCAGCTCATCCAACAACTGGATGCAGTCTTCTCTCTGAAGCAACTAGGCAAGCTGGACTATTTTCTTGGTATTGAAGTAAAGCCACTGAACAATGGCAGTATTTTACTCACTCAGAGTAAATACATTAGAGACCTTCTCAGCAAGACCAATATGGCAGAGGCTCATGCTATCTCATCTCCTATGATGTCAAGCTGTAAACTGTCCAAACAAGGCAGTGATTTTATGCCAGATCCTGCAACTTACAGGTCTGTTGTGGGGGCACTTCAGTACACCACCATCACCAGACCTGAGATCAGTTTTGCAGCCAACAAAGTGTGTCAATACATGGCTGCTCCTCTGGAATCTCACTGGGATGTAGTAAAAAGAATTCTCAGGTATCTGAAAGGAACTATCAGTCATGGCCTTCTGCTTCAGCCAGCACAGATCATCAACCCTCTTCAGCTGCGTGCCTGGTGTGATGCTGACTGGGCAGCAGACACTGATGATAGAAAGTCCACATCTGGTGCTGCTGTCTATCTAGGTCCTAACCTCATCTCATGGTGGGCAAAGAAGCAAACAGTTGTTGCTAGGTCCAGTGCAGAGGCTGAATACCGAAGTCTAGCCCTTGCAACTGCAGAAATCACTTGGGTGCAGTCTCTGTTGACTGAACTGGGCATCAAACACACTACTCCTCAAATATTCTGTGACAATCAAAGTGCTGTGGCCCTAGCTCATAATCCAATTCTTCATGCTAGGACCAAGCACATGGAACTTGACCTGTTTTTTGTTCGTGACAAGGTATTATCCAAGCAACTCTGCATCTACCATGTACCTGGAACTGAACAATGGGCTGACATACTGACCAAGCCTCTCTCCACAGCAAGGTTTCAGCTCCTAAGGTCCAAGCTTCAAGTCGTTGCTCCAGCTCCTCCTTCACACCCTCCTTGAGCTTGTGGGGGGGTGTTAGAGTATAGTGCTCTTCACTTAACTAGAATGTATGATAGTATAAGTCATCACCTTGTATAGATAATAGAATAGCTATCACATTGTAAATGTACCTCAGTGTAATATGTTGTATAGATAATAGAATAGCAATCACATTGTAAATGTATCTCAATGTAATGTGTTGATCCCAATTGGTTACCTATATAAAGGAACCTTCACTGTACATTTAATATCAATTCAATATATCTCACATTTAGCTTTCAATGCTAAACTCTCTGTTCAGGGGAGGGGTTGTGGGTGAGAAGGAAGGTGTAAGGAAGGGAGGGGGGGTTGGTTTCAAAAGTTAACGTCTGTAGGGTGTTTTAGGGGAAAAAAAGGAGGAGCATTAGAAATAACATATTGTGCAAAAAACAACCCATAAAACTCTTGGAAATTTGGAATACACTGGCCTTTTGCCTTTCTCCCAGTGGCCTCACCTAATAAAATAGGGTATTATTGACCCCAAAAAATAGGGTATTGATTTTCCAAAAAAAAAAGTTACTTTTTGGATGATTTGCAGAAATCATTGCCAATAAATTAATAGTTTTTTTTATCAATAAATTAATAGTTAATGACACTCTATATGAAAATTGAAAATACAGCTATCTCTTATATAATCGGAGATAATGATCAATAGAACAAAAGGAAAATAAAAAATAGCAATAGAAAAAATAAAATAATTTTTTTTTGACATCACCTTTTTGCTCTTTTGACTTAAATATTGTAAAATAAGTATTATATCTTATTTCAAATCTGTTATAAATTAAAAGAATTGATTTTAAAAAAGTGAGTCAAATAAAAAATTAATTTGTGTATGGTAACGATGTTTTCAAATGTAACTTAAGGTCTAACACGTAGCTTTTAAAACATAGCGGATAACTTATACAAGATAAGCTCGTACAAGTAAAATAGAAGGGTTTGACAACCTTCTAACTAGCTTATAGGATTTTTTTACTAACTAATAATTTTTTTAAGACGTTACTTAAAGTAGCGTTTGAGTTTATAGCTTATAACATTTCATTTATTCTTTCGTTTTTACCCCAATAATTTTATTAAATTCTATACTTATTCTACATTAATTTCTAAGTATTAATTAAATATGTCAATTTATATTACTTTATATTGGGTTAAATATGTTTTTGGTCCCTATAAATCAACAAATTTTGTTTTTGCCTAATAAAAAAAATCAAAAACTTGTAATACCTATATTTTCTTTCGTCAATACTTTTGGTCTCTGTTGTTAAAATACCAAATGAAAATTTGAGGAGGGAGTATTCACCACTTTTTAACAAATAGATAATTTAACCCAGAGCATGGGGTTCAGCGGTTGGGGCTGAACCTCCCTTAACCAAGGGTCGGGAGTTCGATCATCGCCTTGGGTACGGAGCAGCGTTAAAACTCTGGGCAAGCTGTCCTGCCCCTCGAGGCACCTACAATGAGCGGGGGATTAGTCACTGCTGTCCGTGCGGTGGATACCCGGGTTTACCCAAAAAAAAAACAAATAGATAATTTCCAATTGAACCTTCGTTTGTGATTCTATAGTGCTGCTGGTGTCTGGTGTACACGGTTTTTGTTGAGAATTCAAATGTGAGTGGTTAGTTCCACATCAGCTAGCACTACAACATTTTGACCCTACGAAAATGCCTAAAATTGCAACGCTTAAAAACCCGTTGCATTAGATAACAATGGCTACAGTTTTTGACCTCGTTATCGATTCATTTTTTTTCAATTTTTTTCCTTAAACGGTTAAAAATTAATCCCCAAAGGTAAACTGCAACGTTTTTTTTTGAACTTTAGCCAACGTTGGAAAACCGTTGCCATATGTCACGGTTTGGATTTTAGGGAGAATGGTGATAGTAAGGTGAGCTCACTCAAGGGGTTCTAATGGTGTGAATAGATCCTGGAAAGAGAGACTCAAATGCTTTAATCAGCAAGTACAATAAAGAGAGTAAGAGAGGATGAGGGCTCTCAACTCCTCCATGTTCGCATTCATCGTGTTCACCGTTTCGCGCAACAGAACGATGTGCGAGTTCACTTCAGAGTGATTCTCTTCGATTTTACGATCCAACTCTGCTACCGATTGGTTACGGGTAGTCATTGTGGTACCAGGCTATTACTTTGATACCAGTTGTCACGATTTGGATTTTAGGGAGAATGGTGATAGTGAGGTGAGCTCACTCAAGGGGTTCTAATGGTGTGAATAGATCCCGAAAAGAAAGACTCAAATGCTTTAATCAGCAAGTACAATAAAGAGAGTAAGAGAGGAATAAATTCTGACTCAAATGATTGCCTTCTTCATTCAATGATGATGTAAATATAGAATCTAGTACACCCAATCATGAAAGATATTTTCTTAGTGGCGAGTACAACAAGTACAGCCCACACATTCTAGAATAACTACTAAAATGAAAATGTAGTACATAGGGAAAGTGTAGTACAATAGGGTAAGTACTACTATGCAGTAAAAAGTAAGAAGTGCAGTAAAAAAATCCGGCGGATTTTAATTTTTTTTTTTGAAAAATCCGCCGGAAATGCATATTACCGGCAAATTTTTTTAAAAAAATAAAAATAAAAAAATTCTTTTTTTTTAATTTTTTTTTTAAAAAAATAATTTTTTTTTTGGAAAAATCCCCCATAGATGCAGATTACCGGCGGATTTTTTTTAAAATAAATAAATAAATAATTTTTTTTTTCAATTTTTCCGAATTTTAAAATTTAATATGTATTTTAATAAAAAGTAAGAAAAAATGAAAATGAAGTAGAATATGAGAAAAAATTATATGGAAGAGAATGAAAAGAAATAAATGAATGAGAATGTAGAAGTAGGAAGGAATAAGAATGAAAAAGAATATGAGAAGAAATAATATAGGAGAGAATAAGAATGAAGAAGTAAGAAGAAATAAGAATGAAGGAGTGAGAATGAATGAGAATGAAGAAGAAAGAAGAATGAATGAGTAAGAAGGAATAAGAATGAAGTAGAGTATGAGTAGTAATAATATAGGAGAGAATGAGAATAAAGAAGTAAGAAGAAAAAAGAATGTAGGAGTGAGAACGAATAAGAATGAAGAAGAATGAAGAAATATAGAAGAGAGATATGTAGAGAAATTTATGGAGATGAGAGTATGAGAAAGAAGGAGAAAGATAAGATAGAGAAAATGTAGAAGAGAATGAGAAGAAAATAAAGAGTGAAATGAGAGAATGAGAGGAGTGTAGGAGAAATTTTATTTATAGATTTTTTTTTCGTCCGTACATTTCCAGTGGATTTTTGAAATTACCGACAGATTTTTTTTATTTTTATTTTTAAAAATCCGCCGGAAATGTACGGACGGGAAAAAAAACAGTCGGAAAGACTATTTTTTCCGCCGGAAATGCCAAAAATTCGCCGGAAATGTACCGTCGGAAAAAATCCGCCGGAAATACGTGTTTTTCTTGTAATGCTAATAGGAACAACATCATCTTTGAGTGGAATTTTATGATCAAACCCTGCCCTAGAGGGTGGTAAACTAGTAGGCTCTTTAAAAATATCAGTAAACTGTTCTAGCAGCATATCAACTTCCACAGGAACAGAGGAATCAAATATTCCTGAGTTAGACACACCGCAGGCAGGTATGATGAACTGGGGATTCTGATCTTGGAGTTGCAAGAAGCAGCTTGATCCATTGCCAAGTTAAGAGCCTCATTGTTTATGTTTCACACCAGAATTCTGGGTACCTCTGTTGCACTTTACTGCCACAAACATAAAATTCCATTCGTCGTTTCTCAAAATCCCACAAAATTGGACCCAGGGATTTGAGCCATTGCACTCTTAGTATCAAGTCACAACATACTAGTGGCAACACAATCACATCAGCTGAAAACTCATGGTTATGCATAGACCAAACAAACCCTTTATAGATATATGGTGCCTCAATTTTGTATCCCCAAACAAACTCTTCATCATCGTTATCATTTCCCTCTAACTCCATCACCATCATTTGGGATCTACGCTGTTTGAGGTGATGTCCAGGGGTGAATGGTTCACCGTAGAACATACAGAGCCCTTTAGCACGACACTCAGACATTTCTGCAGCTGAGAAGGTCTTGTTGGTTCGGGTAAATAGGGGTTTCTGGCTAGGGTTAGGTTCTTTGGCATTTGTGGTGGTATTGGGTTTGGTGTTTTTGAAGGGTTGTTTGTAGTTGGTTGATTTAGAAGCTGAGGGTTTGGCTGTTTCATGTAGTTTGGCTAGGTTGCCTGCGTGAGCAATTGATGTAGGATTAAACATCCTAACATGAGCTTGTGTGGTTGGGTCCAGACTAGATAGAAATATGCTCAATGCGTGTTCAGGGAGGATACTAACTTGAGTATGAGTGTTTGCTGGTGTTTTTAGCAAACAATCACTGGTTTTATTAGAAATGTTTGTGAGATTAAACCAGAAATCTCTGAAGCAATTGCCTTTAAACACCACAGTTTGTCAACAAATATATTTTAAAAGGGAGACAATTCACCATGAAAGTGGAAATCAAAGTAAAAGAAGTGATAAAATGGAACACAGAAATGTAAAATAACTTGTATTGAAAACGATAAATTGCATTGAATGTAAGGAGAGTAAGGTGCACAAATTCACATACGTGGTACAATGGTTCTTTTACTCTGTTTTCGCTGTAACTTGGAAGTTAGAGTTTCAGAACTGTGTGTTTGGTATAATAACTTGGCACCCTTGATTTCTACGTAGAAACCCTTATTTATACAGAAAATAATGACTGAAATGTAAACTGCTATGGACACGTGGCCACGTCTCATTAACCAATGATGGACTTCGTGCCACGTTCGCCGCCACATATTGCCCATGTTGAATTAACCGTAGTCTTGAAATTCGACACAACTGTCTGCTAATAACTGCTTGACGAAATCTTGAATACACTGTTCTGTCGAAAACTCTTCTCTGTCGAAATGGTGAAAACCTCTTCTGTCGAAAACATGCTGAGATGACATAAATGTTACTTATTCTTTCTGAAGGCATTATGAATGTTCTTTAATGAAAAGTCAAAGCCTATTAAATAACCACTCAAAAGCCTTGTCGAAATTCTAGGCTAACAAATTGCCCCCCAAAAATAGCTTTTTCGACAATGTTTAAGGAAGAAAAAGAATATTTTTGAAGATTTCGAAACGTCACCTCCAACAACTTTACATTAAATGGTGATAGGCAAAAATAATCATGACCTTACGCAGATAAAGCGAACCATTTTATTGGGCCACGTCATTTGGTTGGTAGACCACGTCTTTTCAGAACCTCAAACGTGTGAAGCGTCGTGACTGTGTAACCATTGCCCTTCTAACGTATAAATATGTTTCACTTCATCTTCTTTAATCTCATGCTCCCTTTGAACCTTAGACTCTGAAAATTTCTCAGTTAACTTTGCCTCTTCACGAAAGCTTCAAACTTTTTCATCGTTTCGACATTTCTACCAAGAACCCGACTCTCTTTGTTCGTTATTTACAACAGATGGCTTCTTCCAGCGCTCAACCTCAAAAACAAACAGTTGCTGTGCAAGGCTTTGAAGGCTTCGTTGCAGAACCTTCACCAACTTGGTTTAATCAGATACTCATTCCATCTGGTAAACCCTTTACCCATGCTTATTTAGGTCCTCTTCCTGACCCCATAGAAAGCGAAGAAGTTAAAGCGATTTTTCCTAGTCACCGAAAACTTCAACCCAGAATTTTTGAGGAAACTCCTTTTCATTTGGAATTTCTAAAAAATCCCAACAGAGTATTTAGATCTGCTCCCAAGGTAGAACAAAGTGATTACATCGCATGGCTTGACAAAGTTCAAAAACAAAAGGAAACCATTTGGCAAGAACAAGGGATTTTCGATATTATCCAGCTGTCGAAATATGGACCCAAATATGACAGCACTATGCTTCTAGCAGCATTGCAATTCTGGGACATATCTACTCATAGTCTCCATCTGAAGTGTGGCATGTTAGCTCCCACTTTGTTGGATGTGGCTGCCATTACTGGCCTGAAACCATTAGGTGAAACCTTTGACCCTAAACTGGTCACCAACGACTATGGCTTTTCATTCAACAACCCTACCTTTAGTGCCTATATTGCTGATCACCATGATACTGAGAATGCTGAAGTATCTGATCTAGAACATATAGCTTTTCTTACCCTGTGGTTGTCGTGTTTTGTCTTTTGCTCCCGTTCTCTTCAAGTAGCAAAAGTTTTCGTTCCTTTGGCCATTCAACTCCATAAGGCCAAAAATATCAATTTAGCGAAATTGATTTTGGGGAATCTCTATCAACATCTTGATGGTGCTGCTCTCGAATTGAAAGAAGGCGAACCAACTGACAAATTGCTCGTTGCTGGTCCAATGTGGCTTATGCAGCTTTGGCTTTTAGCCACTTTTGAATCAAGGCTGAATTTATTTATTCCTAAGGAGGTTCGACCAACTTTACCAACTAGAAGAACCCAAGGAGTTCGACTAGCACAGTTGAAGAATAGGGAGACAAACTTGTCTTATGAAGAAGCATTTTCCATGTACTTCGACATCTTCAATAAGTGCACTACTTTCGTTGATGCTATGGCGCCTTTTGTCAGATGCACTTTTGGACCATCTTGGTTCACCAACGAATTTCCTTCTAATTCAACAGAAAATGCTGAAGAAATAAACCAAATCTGGCAAGCCTATCTTTCGCCCTCTCTTCTTTCGATCAGGCTCTCTCCAAGCAACAATAAAAACAATCTTGGCATTAGCAAATATTTTCCCAGCTATCTTTCAAGGCAATTTGGGCTATGCCAACTTCGACCGGCTCCGGTCTGCTTGCATAGGAGAGAATTCAACACTCCAGAAACAGAGCAAGCTTATCAACAAGTCTTCAAGAATTTTCGTTTCAAAGATTTGCTCTTTGAACCTGCTAAATTTCAACCCAACTTTTCTTGTACGAAGGCATTCCAAGATTGGTGGGGTGGATATTATATTAAAGCTCTTAAAGGAAAAACTGATGCAGAAATTTCGAAAATTTTGTATTCAGCTTTTCCTTCTCAAATTGCTGAGAAAAACAAACCCCCAGGTATCCTCAGATAAATGGAAACATACTTCTTTATTAGTTAAAATTTAAAACCATTTACCTGACCAAATTTTTTGCATTATGAACAGCTGCTGTTTCACAGAAGAAGCTTACTAAAGCAGCACCAAAGCAAAACAAACCAACAGCAAGGACACCACCCAAAACAAAGAAGAAACTCGTGGTCAAATCTACTTCCAGCTTACCCCAAATAGAGGTATATCTTTATTAATTGACTAGATCTTTAAAGTAGAAAATTCGACCATATTTCATCACCTTTATTTCTTTTCTTCTTTCAGATGAAGCCTGGAGTAACAAGTTCTCTTGCAATAGGGAAAAGCCTACTTGTTTCCAGTTCTGAGGTAACAAATATATCTTCATTTTTTGTTTCAAATTTCTTCGGCTCTTTTAACACTTGATTATGTGTTGAACTCATGTTTCTCTTTCGCAGGATACTGATAGTGATGGTGATAACATGCCTCTTATCCATCGGTCAAGGAAACGAATGCAACCCGAATCTCAAACAAGGGTTAAAGGTATTGTGATCAAAGAACCACAAGAACAATCTCAGGGACCTCCTCCTAAAAGACTTCACACAACAGTCGAAATTCCTGTTGTCGAATCTGTAACTGCCCCAAATGTTCTTTCGACTGAACAAATTTTACCTGCACCATCAACGCCTATGGAGATTTCCACAATAATTCCAACTACCCAAAATTCTCCTAAGGTTGTTGACGTTGAAGGGACAAACATTGCCACTAATGTGAATGTCGAAATAGAACTTGAGCAAACCAACGAGCAAACACCAGATGTGGCAGGCGCTAAGGCTTCAAATAAAGGAACGATCGAAATTGAGGCTCACGAACAAGCTTTTACTAAGGAATCAACTAGTAGCGCTATGAGTGACCAGGAATTTTCGCTAATGAAGGCGACAAATCCTTTGGCTGCTCTAAAACACTTGCTGAGCCTTTCCTCTTCTTCTCCTGCCATGGTTTCCAGTGCTTCGACTACTTCCTTGACCTCTGTTACTCAAGAGTCTACTGAAGAATTGCTTCAGCAATTAAAAGCTAAGGTCTTGGAAGGCAATCTTTTTACTAAGATTGAAGAAAACCCATCAGAAAGCTTTGCAATTAAGGACATCGCTCAAAAATTGCTGCAATCAGAGCCTAATGCGAAACTTTTCGCTTTCTTGGTTGAATTTTTGCCAGTCTTTGAAACTTTCGCACTTCACATTAGTAAACGCTCTGAAACTTCTATGTTGAAAAACCAAGAAGCTGAACTTCATCAAGAGAAAATTAATGCCTTCAAAGTTTCTCAAACCCCCATTGATGAATTGGAAGTTCAAATAACGAAGGATGAGCAAGAACTTGCCAACTGGAATTCAAAAATTCAACATTATGATGAAGAGATAAGAATTCTCCAAGCAAAACTGGCAAATGCTAAATACCAAAAAGGTTTGGTGCAACAAAGGATGGAAACCCCTAAGTCGAATATTGAAAAGGCAGCTACAGAGGCTCTTAAACATTTTGAAGATGCTCAAAAACATCAAGCCACTATTGCTCAACTGGATAAAGAGTTAAGCTTTCTGGATTCTTCCATTGCTGTGGGCACCAAAATTCTCTACAGGCTCAAGCATTCTCTTCAAAGCCTTTGATAACTTGTAATAGTGTAGGATTTCTTTTAATGGCTATGTAATTATTTTGATCAAATACATTACCATTTTGAACCAATTTATGATTTTACCCTTGCTCGATTCTAACTTCGTTTAACGTTGGCTTATATTGTTTTAAATACTTGCCATTTATTTTGAAGATTCTATTTTCGTCACCCAATTCTTCGACTTCGTATGCCCCATTAGAAAAACATTGCAATATGCGAAGTGGACCTTCCCAACTGGGTGACCATTTACCCAAAACTCTATCTTTTTTATCTATAGGTAACAATACTTTCCAAACTAAATCACCTGAATTAAAGGTTTTTAACTTAACCTTTTTGTTATAAGCTCTAGCTACTCTTTCCTTCTGTCGAATAAGCATTTCCAAAGCTAATAGCCTTTCTTCGTCTAAATCAACTAACTCATCAAGCATCCTATTCCAATAATGATCAAAAGGAATTTCATACTGTCTTTGAATTCTTGTTGATTGTAAACAGATTTCGACAGGTAATACTGCATCGTGTCCAAAGGTTAACCTGTATGGAGTAGCATTGATAGATTCTTTGGGTGAATTTCTACAAGCCCATAAAACTTGATCCAAAGTATTATGTCAATTTCTGGGTTTTTTCCCAACATGCTTTTTAATCAAGTTGATAATGATCTTATTGGCAGCTTCTACTTGACCATTGGCTTGTGCATAATATGGTGTCGAAGTTAATAACTTAAAACCAATTTCAGAAGCAAATTCCACCATTTTTCGACCAGTGAAAATAGAACCTTGATCTGTAGTTATGGTTTCTGGAATTCCATACCTATAAATAATATGATTTTGGATAAACCGTATTACTGCTTCTTGGTCAACATTGGTTAAAGGTACTGCCTCAACCCATTTGGTAAAATAATCAATTCCTACTAATATATACCTATGACCTTTTGATGATGTTGGTTTTATTTCTCCAATTATATCCAGAGCCCATCCTCTGAATGGCCAAGGTTTCACTATGGCATGCAATTCATTTGCAGGCACATGTTGTATTCCAGCATGTTTTTGACACTCTTGGCATCCTTTGGCGAACTCTATACAATCTTTCAAAATTGATGGCCAATATATTCCTTGTCGAAATAATAGCCATTTCATTTTATGGCCTACTTGGTGCGAACCACAAGCTCCACTGTGTGTTTCAGAAACTGCTAAATATGCCTCATTTTCATTAAGACATTTCAATAATATCCCTTCAGGAGTTTTCTTAAACAATTCATTTCCAATTATCACATAGCTTAAAGCTCTGTACTTTACCTTTTTATTGGTATTTCCTGTGGGATTTTGCAAGTATTCTACAATAGGCTTTCGCCAATCATCATTGGCCATATTGTCAATAGCAAAAACTTCTGCTAAAACAACTTCATCAACAATGTGATTATGTTCAAAACATTCCTCATCTGTATTTGTTGCCCCCCCAGTTTTTGGTGTTGACAATAATGAGGAAGAAATATCATCAGACACGAGTTTCTCTTTTATTTCGATTAATTCTTCAAGGCTTTGTTTTGAAACTCTATAACCTGATGCAATTTGGGCCAAATCATTCGCCACTTGATTATCAACTCGTGGTAAATGTTCTAAATGAACAGAGTCAAATCTTTTTAACAAGGAATTGGCCATAATAAAGTATTTAATAAGGTGTTCTTTAATACATTTATATTCTTTGGTCATTTGTTTGATAACCAATTCTGAATCACCTTTTATTTCAATACATCTTGCCCCCAGCTCAAGTAAAATTTCAAGGCCTATAATTAAAGCCTCATACTCAGCTTCATTATTTGAGCAATGATTTCGAATTTTACACTTGTATTTCGTTGGAATATTATTTGGTGAAATAATTAAAACACCAATCCCAACTCCTTTTTTATGACTTGAACCATCAAAATACAACCTCCAAGGATATGTGTCTACGAAATGTAATGTTTCTTCGACAACAGAGTGGTCTACTATAAAATCAGCAACCACTTGTCCTTTAATTGATTTTAAAGGTTGATAAGTTAAGTCATATTCAGACAAAGCTAAAGCCCACTTACCAATTCGACTATGCATTATTGGTTTCGACAGCATATGCTTAATAATATCAGAATGCGAATACACACAAACATTAGCTGGCTTTATATATTGCTTTAACTTTGTACAAGAAAAATACAAGCAAAGGCACAATTTTTCTATAGAACTGTACCTAGTTTCAGCATCTATTAAGATTCTACTAAGGTAATATATGGCTCGTTCGACACCATTATCATCCTCTTGAGCTAACATGCTACCTATTGTTTTTTCAGATGCTGCTATATACAATTTGAGCACTTTGTTTCTAATAATAGGCATTAAAATTGGTGGTTTCATCAAATAAGACTTAATTTCTTCAAAGGCTGCTTGATGAACTCATTCCCATTTGAAAACTTCTTCTTTCTTCAGTCTCAATAATGGCGAAAATGCTTGAGTTTTGCCACTTAGATTTGATATGAATCTCCGTAGGAAATTGATTTTTCCCAACAATGACTGAAGTTCTTTTTTGGTTGAAGGAGCCTTCGTTTCAATTATAGCTTTAGTCTTATTCTGATTAATTTCAATGCCTTTTTTGTGCACCACAAAACCCAAGAAATCTCCTGCACGCACACAGAAGGCACATTTTAATGGATTCATTTTCAATCCATATTTCCTCATTCTTTCAAAAGATTGTCGAAGATGGTCTAAATGGCCATTTTCTGAGGAAGATTTAACTACCACATCATCTATATATATTTGCATAAAGTTTTCAATAAAATCATGAAACATACAATTCATAGCCCTCTGATATGTAGCACCAGCATTTTTTAAACCAAATGGCATTACTACCCATTCATAAATACCTAATGCTCCTGGACAACGAAATGCAGTTTTCGATACATCTTCTTCAGCAATGAAAATTTGATTATACCCAGAATAACCATCAAGCATGCTGAGGTATTCAAATCCTGCTGCTGAATCTATTAACATTTCTGCCACAGGCATTGCGTATTCATCTTTGGGAGTTGCATTATTCAAGTCTCTAAAATCTATGCAAACTCTAAGAGTGCCATTTTTCTTAATTACAGGAACTATATTAGCTAACCATTCGACATACCCGGCAGTTCTGATGAATTTGTTCTTGAACAACCTTTCGATCTCCTCCTTAATTTTAGTTAATATTTGAGGAGCAAACCTTCTTGGCATCTGCTTCACGGGCTTCTTCTCTGGTCGAATTGGCAATTGTAATTCCACAATGTCTCGACTCAATCCAGGCATTTCGTCACAGTCCCACGCAAAGCAATCTTTGAACTCCCTCAGTAATGTTACAATTTGGGTTTTCAGTGCAACATCCAGGTATGCACTAACAAAAGTTGGCCTCTTCTTTGAGCCATCTCCCAAATCTACTTCCTCCAAAGGATCTTGAGCTTGCATTCGCTTTGTTGAATCTTTAGGATCTTTTTCAAAACCTAATGGCTCATTATCATAAATGCAATCAAGTTTTTCATTCATAATAATGCCATTTTCGTCTACAGGACCTTTGGCTTCGACAGCCATTGTTTGATGAATTAATTCGGCTTCCATAGCCGCTTTTAACTTATTTTCGGCCATATAAGCCGTAATCTTGTTCCATGCATTAGGAACTGACATAGGAAACATTTTAAGAATCAGAATACCACCCTTCAGGTTGGGCAGTAGCATCTCCTATTATTTGTCTTTCCCAAACAAAACCATAGTTTGGATGCAAATTAACTGAAGCAAATACATTATCAGCAGGAATGTATGCCTCATTAGAAGATGAACATGGCGCAATGTTCGCCAATTTTTTCTCAAAATTTTCTTTGGTGATGTGATTTACATCAGCACGAAAATAACTTTGGTCTGCTTCAATGTATTCGACAAGACCATCTTCTTTCCACATCACTAGTCTCTGATGTACTGTTGAAGGCACAGCGCCGACTCCATGTATCCACTCTCTCCCAAGCAACATATTGAAGTTTGCTTTGGAAGCAATTACTAAGAACAGAGTGGTCCTCTTGATAGTTCCAACAATCAATTCCACTTCGATGGCTCCAAGAGAGTAGCCAGTTTTGCCTTCGTAATTACTTAAGACAATATTGTGTGGCTTGAGGTCGGTGATGGATATGCCTATCTTCTTCATAAGCACTTCAGGCATAAGATTTACAGCAGCACCTCCATCAACTAACACTTTGTTGATGCCAATGCCATTAACTTTAGCTTGAATATATAAAGGCTTCAGGTGGTTCTGCATACTCGTATCTGGCCTCTCGAAAGTAGCCACCTGCTCTTCGACACAGCCATCATTCATCACATAGTAACACATAGGTTTGTGACAAGCCATATCTTCAGTAAAATCTTCCTCACTATTAGGCACAGTTATGACATCATATTCTAATGGCAATATTGACACCACATTACAAACGACATCAAAGTCATCATCAGAATCATCAAAACCAGAACCTATGTCCTCATCAAAGTCAGACTGAGCTTCTTTCCCTTTAGATGTCGAAGATGGGGGACAGATTCTTTCGAGTGCAGGCCTTCTAGGTTTTTCCATCAAAACATCCTTACTTTTTGCTTTATTTACCCCACTTGTAGGCTTAGCAACATTAGCACAGGTACTTGTTTCAACCTTAGAAGCCACCTTCTTATCACTCGCCTGGACTTTGATTCCAAAGTGACTAGGAACCTTGTTCACGTCTAAAGAGGCTTTTTTCTTCTGGTTTCTCTGAAAACGACGCCATTGGGTTTTAGTCATGGGATTCTTACCTTTATAATTATTCCAATAATTATACTTGCTGGAATCACCTTGATGGACAACTTGAGCGTGTGCATTGTTGTGAACCCATTTTCCAACAGGGGAATTTATTTGTGGAACGAATGATTTACCAAACAATCTTATGGATCCTTTCTTACCTGGCTCTTGGCTTGTCGAAGGCTTAGTCGAAACATTAACCTTGCTAGATGAAGGCTTAGTCGTAACATTAGCCTTATAACCAGGGAGCTCAGTGCTGCCAAAATCAAAAGATGGCCTATTGTCAAGCCATTTCCTCTTACGTTGTTCCTGATCCTGGTATCCTTCAACAGCTTTGGCTGCTTCTTTGTCGAAAACAGCGCTGCACCTAGGACATAGCATGACCTCAGAGTTGTTCCACTTACATCTGTTGAGGAAATCTATCAGTTCCTCTTCAGCTTTGGGGAACACAGCATGTAGCTTCCCATCATATTCTTTCAAGGTTATCTCTTGTTTCTTCCCTTCAGCATATATAAAACCTTCCAATTTCTTGGTGGAGGATTTAAGCTTTTTCGGAGGATCTTTCATTTCAGCATCTACCATGTTTATATTCATTTCGAAAGGTTCTGTATACATGGCTTCAGCTTTGGGTAAAGGATCATCTACAACTTGCATTTGAGTTTTCATCTTTCTATCTTCAAATTTTAATCTCCCTTCTTCGATTGCTTTTTGCACAAGATCCCTGAAAAGCACACAACGGTCAGTGTTATGTCCCAAAAAATTATGGAACTTACAATAACCCTTTTTCTTTCTCTGGTCAAGAGTTGGCACTTTTAAGCCACTAGGTACCAATATCTGACCATCTTTTACTAACAGCTCAAATATTTCATCACATTTAGTAGCATCAAAAGTATATGTCTTAGGCACAAATCTGTCATTTTTTGGCTCAACAGGATTTTTCCCATTTGCAGGCCTTAGTAATTTACAAGTATAAGGAGGACCAGGCTTGAGTTCAGCCACGTCTATCTCCTCTCTTTCGACATCACTAAGTGTGGTGTCGAATTCTTCTTCGACATAAGCTACTTTTTCTTTTTTATGAAACCTAGTTGACGTAGACTTTTCTTCTTTAAGCCTTTCCACCTGTCGAACTCTGTCAGCTAATTGGGCCATATCCCTTAAATGAGATGTGTCCAATTTCTTTCTGATTGAATAATCAAGGCCACCAGCAGCCATTTCGACGAGTTCATGTTCAGGCACTTGTGTGAAACAACGAGCCTTCAGTAGCCTAAACCTATTCAAATAGTCATCAACAGTTTCAGGTATTTTGCGCTGAACACTGGCCAGTTCTTTGAGACTAATCTTCGATTGGCCCATGTAAAATTGCGCATGAAATGCTTTTTCTAATTGCCCCCATGTGAAAATAGAACCAGGGGGTAATGTAGTAAACCAAGTAAAAGCATTTTTTGTTAAAGAATTTGGGAAATATTTCATTTTCAAATTCTCATTTTGGGCTATATCCCCAGACTCAGTCAAATAACGAGCAATATGTTCGACAGTAGACTCTTTTGTGTCACCACCAAACTTAGTATACTTAGGAACTTTCCAGCCCCTTGGTAACTCAGTTTGTAACACATATTCACACAATGGTGATATAAAATTTGGCCTATGCAAACCTATGTTAAGACCATTCTGCGCCATTATAGTTTCTACTAAAGTGGCTATATTATCATGAACGTCAGCATTATTTCGTTGTACTTGTCGAACAACCTCGTCAGCATTCTGGTTTCGGTTTACCAAAACTACTTCAGGGATATGATTTGCTAACCCTTGTTGTTCGCCTACAACTGCCTGGGCTTCGACCGTAACCGCTCTTTGAGGATTACCAGGCATATTACCCACTACATTGGAAATTTGCCTATTATTAACCGTTGGGGTCCCAAAGAAATCTGCAATTCGACCCATTTGATTAGCTAACATTTGGTAACTAGTGTTAGTATTTTGAATCAATGGATTGAAAACTGTACCAATTTGTTGGGTTAACATATTAACCATATCATGATTGCTCTCATCAACTTGTTGTCGTAAGGCAAACAAAGATTCATTGGTTAATGCAGTAGGATTTCGACCTATTACACTTTCAGAAGAAACATGTATGGGAGACATAGTCGAAATATGTGGCATTCCAGTAGGCATGCCATATGACCCAGAAGGAAACGCAGGAAAACTTACATTATGAAAATGTGGATTTAAACCGCTTCCTATTGCCATATAAGGATTATGAAGTCCCATATGTGACGGCAAAGGCATAGGTATAGATGCCATGTTTGACTGCGTTAATCCAACGTTAGTCATTGATACTGAAGGAACAGTTGTTGATGATGATGGGGATACTGTTCCCACAACCAACCCTGCATTTACGTTTGCAGAGTCTACTATTGTTCCTTGTTCTTGTGAAACCACAGGATTGGAACTAGACGCATTATTAGTATGACGAACCATTTTTCCACTTCTTAAGTGCATGCAAATACAAACACATACAAGAACATAGAAAAATCACGTATTAAAGGCAAACGGTCCCACTGGGCGTGCCAATTTGTTTGCTGGTGTTTTTAGCAAACAATCACTGGTTTTATTAGAAATGTTTGTGAGATTAAACCAGAAATCTCTGAAGCAATTGCCTTTAAACACCACAGTTTGTCAACAAATATATTTTAAAAGGGAGACAATTCACCATGAAAGTGGAAATCAAAGTAAAAGAAGTGATAAAATGGAACGCAGAAATGTAAAATAACTTGTATTGAAAACGATAAATTGCATTGAATGTAAGGAGAGTAAGGTGCACAAATTCACATACGTGGTACAATGGTTCTTTTACTCTGTTTTCGCTGTAACTTGGAAGTTAGAGTTTCAGAACTGTGTGTTTGGTATAATAACTTGGCACCCTTGATTTCTACGTAGAAACCCTTATTTATACAGAAAATAATGACTGAAATGTAAACTGCTATGGACACGTGGCCACGTCTCATTAACCAATGATGGACTTCGTGCCACGTTCGCCGCCACATATTGCCCATGTTGAATTAACCGTAGTCTTGAAATTCGACACAACTGTCTGCTAATAACTGCTTGACGAAATCTTGAATACACTGTTCTGTCGAAAACTCTTCTCTGTCGAAATGGTGAAAACCTCTTCTGTCGAAAACATGCTGAGATGACAAAAATGTTACTTATTCTTTCTGAAGGCATTATGAATGTTCTTTAATGAAAAGTCAAACCCTATTAAATAACCACTCAAAAGCCTTGTCGAAATTCTAGGCTAACAATGAGCTAATTCAAATGCATCAATGTAAGATTGAACTGAACCAGAATGTTTTAGCTGAATCAATTCAGAAAGGGGATCTTCGTAGAGGTCTCCAAATCGCCTTCTCACATCCGTAGCGTACAATGGCCATAGAGGATACTGATCGAATCGATCACGCATGTAGTTCAGATGCCACTGTAAGGCTAATCCCTCCAAATGAATCGAGGCTAGACGAACCCTTGACTCCGACAGCGTCTCATTGAGAAGGAAGAACTGATCACACTTACAGAGCCAATTCAGGGAGGATACTCACACTTACAGAGCCAATTCAGACCACCCTTAACATGAGCTTCGAAATCCACCTTCGAAATGCGCGTAGAGTAATTCATGGGAGGATTCGCTTCTATCGTGTTACGGGGAGGAGTCGTTGCGTTGTTGGTGATGCTTTCTTGCGATGGCCGTCGATTCTGCGTGAGGATGAGGGCTCTCAGCTCCTCCATGTTCGCATTCATCGTGTTCACCGTTTCGCGCAACTGAACGATGTGCGAGTTCACTTCAGAGCGATTCTTTTCAATTTTACGATCCAACTCTGCTACCGATTGGTTACGGGTAGTCATTGTGGTACCAGGCTCTTGCTTTGATACCAGTTGTCACAGTTTGGATTTTAGGGAGAATGGTGATAGTGAGGTGAGCTCACTCAAGGGGTTCTAATGGTGTGAATAGATCCCGAAAAGAAAGACTCAAATGCTTTAATCAGCAAGTACAATAAAGAGAGTAAAAGAGGAATACATTCTTATTCAAATGATTGCCTTCTTCATTCAATGATAACGTAAATATAGAATTTAGTACACCCAATCATGAAAATATATTTTCTTAGTGGCTAGTACAACAAGTATAGCTCACACCTTCTAGAATAACTACTTAAATGAAAATGTAGTACAAAGGGAAGGTGTAGTACAATAGGGTAAGTACTACTATGCAGTGAAAAGTAAGAAGTGTAGTAAAATAAGAAATAACAGTGGCAATTGTAAATAATCCGTCACACCATATGGACAATTATTAAAAAGTAAAAAATTTGGGTGCTATAGGAATGAGCTAAATGAAGAATATATAAGAGAGATAATTCATATACCTAAAGCTTTAAGGTTTTTGGTAGAGGTGTGGCGTACAAGTCTCTTAGTGGTTCGGTTCATTAGTTTGTTGTTACTCCCCGTGCTCTCCGGACTCTTTAACAAATTATATCAAAGTCAGGCTAAGAATGAGCTAATATAAAAATTCTTCGGCCGCCAAGCATTTCTGGATTTGTCAAGTGGTTATGAAAAGTGAGTAACATGACTGAGAACAAACATAACTACATAAGCTCATAAAAAAGAATTGAAAACAAAAATAGCGTATTGAGCACATGATTGAAAACTTATATTTAACAGGAGACCAAAGTTAAAAACATAATAGTTGCGAGCTTTGATTTCTATTTATCTATTATCAGTAATCACCAGAGAACTTCCACAAGAATATTTCTCAAACTGCAACTCTTCAGGTCTATATGCAGTATCCAGAAAAACTTACAATTAAAATTTGAAGATCACTAAATCTAATTAATTTATATATATATATATATATATATATATATATATATATATATATATATATATATATATATATGCCATATCTAGATGAGAAGCTAGAGTCCAATATATCCTCTCCCATATACATATGTGATCAATTGTGAAGGGGGTTTGGACCAGAAGGCACTTCCCGGTGAGAAACTGCATGAATCTGATTGAACTTATTCTTTCTGGAATTCAAAGAGGATAGAATAGCAGAATAACTCCTTTTAAACATGGAAGAAAGCTTTCTTTCTGATTCAGATCTCCATTCTGAGTCTACAAGGGTAGCATGGCTGGTTAAACGTGAGGTGGAAGTTGAACCTTGCATAACAGACAGCAGAATAATGAGAAGTAGGAAAAAGGTAGAATATTTTGGAACTCTCATAATTGTCATGCTGGCTAGTGGCTAAATAATATTGAAAGAAGAAATATTGTTCCTAATGAATATGTTTCTAAGAGTTAAAGTCTTTGGCAGCCGAGTGATCCTATACTAATTAATTAAGCAAGAGATATAATTAGAAACTATAGTTAGGAAAATTATTCAATTTTAAAATATGATCGGTAGACCATTAGTGACGAGCACATTGCCACATTATGTGACTCATATCATCAGCCAAATGTCAGAAGTTGACTTTTTTTTATAGTCATGAGTCTTGAGTTGAATGACAAGATCCTGCACCTAATTTTTAGGTAATAGAATATATATATATATATATATATATATATATATAATCTTAGTATTATCTTATTTTGAATTATCTCTTATGATTAGTGTTCATGTTATTTTTTATATATATCTGGATATAATCTAAAATTATCTCATAGGATATTAGTTTACTTTTACTTAGGTATTATGTTGGTTTGTTTCATGATTTTTTTTTTAAAATTAGGATTATAAGTTTTGTATGTGAAACTAGATATTAGTATTTAGTTTTACATCACCTCATAAGTAAATATTACAAACTCTCATGTTGAGTTCTCTTTCTCTAAGAGGGATGTTAACAAAATTGCTCACACCCTATAGGTTTGGTTACAGTTAGTTCTCATGACTGTCAACCTACGATTTTAAATGAAATAGAAATACATTAGTTTTTGCTGACAAAAATAAAATAATAAGTAATATTATATTATGTATTATTGATCTTCTCTTATAATTAAAAAAAAACAACAATAAGTGTCTGCCTAGCCAAATAGTAGTATCAGCTGAGGTCATGTCAAATTGTTAATTCTTCTACGTGAAAAACTCTTGGAAAAAAGACGTCAATTGGTCTCATAAGCATGTTTTGAAATTTCAGCTTTATTATCTTAAATTCATAGAAACCAGGGCTAAAATTTATGTGACATCATATTTTGGTCTTATTCCATGTATTTGTCTCTCTCATACTGAAACCGTCCCGTAAAATAGAGGATACGAATCCTTGCAATATTAGTCTACCTGAAGAAAAGGGTATAAGAGAAATTTTAGATGAATGATGACATTGCAACACAAGGAGGGAAGGCTCATAGACTCTTTTATTGATTCGGATCATTGTTGGCTACTAATGAATGACCCACACCACTTTCAACGAAAGACTAATATCTACTAATACTTAGAAGTAAATCTCACACTGGCCACCACCAAATTTGTCACTGCGTAAATCGAATTCAACACCCAGTTCCCCAAGTAGCTCTTGGCATTTGGCCAACGATATTGGTTCAAGACTTCCAGACTTTAATAATGCTTATAAAAAGATTTATATTCACTTTTGCGAATGGAACTTGAACCCACAACTAAAAGTATTTTAGTTATTTTAGAGATAAAAGAGTAGATATTTCATATATGCCTGTATTTATTAGGACTAGGCATGCCGGCTGCTTAGTTAAATAAACACGAAACTGACATTAATATTATTTTAGAGAAAAATACAACCAAAATTATTGACAAAATCTTGCCAAGTGTTCCATATTTTATGTGCCATTGACTAAGGCTAATAATCTACGCGCAAAAATACTCAACCTTATCAAACAGTTATAAGAAATTAACAAGTAATTTAATTGAATGGGTTCCACAAATAGAATTGAGATTTTTATTGCATGTGAGCTGTGTGATTGGGACTGATCAGAACTATGTCTGCTTAGTTGAGTTGAAACCAAAGAATTCTTGCTTCATATCAGAACTTTGGTCTTAAACAGAACCTCCAAGGGAACACTTTTGACACCATTTCAGTTCATAATTTCCAGCACTGAAAAATTATAATCCCTGATTATATGTATATGCAGTAGTACAAAAAAGTGTAAATGCTAGGAGTACTAATTTTTACATGGCACATTACATGATTTTTCCACAACTTGAATTTTTGTATGGCCTTAGTTTCTTGATTGGAAATTAATTTTCAGTAATTGATGTGCATATAACTCTCACTCCTTTTGCAAAGACTACAACTAAGAGAGCACAGGGAATTCTGTTTTTTCAGGGGAAATGCATCTCACTCATAATCAAGGATTCAATACAATGTTAAACATGATAAAAAAAATATGGTAAGCAGTGTTGGAAAACCACAGCATTTTCAAGTCACCATCTAAAAAATGCATATAGTTCATCAAGATCTGTTTTAAAGACCGATGCTTCATTTATTCATACCACAAAGCAATGCATTATTCAATAAAGGATAATGTAAAAGACCACTACTCAGCCAAAGATATGACCCCAAATGTCATTCGTGTGTTGCTGTTATTTACTATACATCTTACTAAAATGAAAATGGAAGCTATATCTTCAATTTTGCCACTACTGTTCATTATTCATCAGACTAAATGTTGAAGCAAAGCCAGAGTACAAAATGGGTGGGTTTGCCTGACATAATTGCTCAGTCTTTTCAGCAACTACTTTGGAGTTTTTCTTTTACATAATTTTTTGCAATGCATTTGTGAGGCAACCAAACCATTACTCTTTATCTGCATCAACATTTGAAGGAGTTTCATCACTTTTAACAGCTGCAGTTTCAGATTGGCCATCTTCAGTAGGCTTAACATCATCGACATCACGGGGAGTAGATTCTGATGGTTCTCCAGTGGATTCTGCATCAGTTACTGGAACTATAGTTTTGATAGTTCCAACCTTTGCATACTTTTCCATAAACTTGTACTCCCAGTCTTGTAATGCCTCAAGCTCAAACGGGCCAAGACCAGAAATATCCCCAGTCAGATCTTTCTCTTCAAAGGACATCTTTGCTAAAGCTCTGCTTGCATCCTTGCCAGCAAATAAAGCATAAGGTCCACCTGGTCCATAAAACATCCTGGAAGGACACATTTACAGATGATAATAATAAGAAATGGTATAGGCACTCTATCAAGCTATAGCTAATAAAAAAACCACAGCATATACATAATTACATATAATTCATTATTGCACAATTGAGAGCAGTTGTGTTTTCCAGTTAATTGTACATTGGCATTTCAAAGTATATGCTCCAGTTGATCTAAAGTAGCTAGAACAGACCAAACAGACAACATTAAAACAAAAACAAATGAAGTCTCTTCTGATCAAAACATCTTCTCATTGGGTCATATACGGGTCAAAAAAAGTTAATTTCAGAAGAAAGTATTCGCAGATAGATTGCAATGACTGTAAAAGATTTTTCCTTGTTTGGATATGCAGCTTTTTTTGGGTCAAAGTTTGGATATGCAGCTTAATTAAATGCACACAGCTTAATTAAATGCACTTATCATATGTTTGGGTCATATACGCAGCATAACACTTATCATATGTGTAGCAACCGAAAAGGGTATAACAATATATAAAAACTAAGTCAAATTGTTTTCATATAAGATATAAGCTATAAACTGTTTTAGAGAGCTTGTGGAAATAAGCTGAAAAGACATGTCAAAAAGTGCTTCTGGTAGTAGATACGCTCAAAAAAGTCAATCCAAAGAGGCCTTTTGTATCTGAACATTCCTTGGATAAGAATATACACTTAATTCCTTAGATCAGCTACTTACATGATAGATTGTATGAAAGTTCTAGCTAATAGGACAAGTTAATATTGGATGACAGGTGAGATGCTCAAAGTCAATGGGATTAATTTACAGATGAGATGACAAAAAACATAACTTTCAAGTAAAACCTAAGAGAAAGAATTGTAGTTGAGAATAAAGGGTAATGTTAAACCTGCTCTGGGAGACATCATAGATCTGACCCTTGATGGCCATGAGCAAGGGTTTCTCAGGATTGGAACCATCGTATAGCCTGAGCTCTTCTTCGGTGATCTCTCCGAGCTGAACAGGAGGTCGGAGAGGAGGCAACTCCTCCTCCTCCTCGAAGTGGCGGGTTTGGTGGCGACGGTCAGAGGAGGAGGATCCAAAGAGACTAGAAACGGCGTAGTAAAAGGCAAATAGAAGCGCCAATAGGGTGAAGAAGGTAGTCGGAGGTAGGCCAGTGTAGGCCACGATGGACTCCTTCAGAGTCTCCCACAGCTGAACACCACCCATCACTCTCCGGCTTCTTCTCTGCTGATGAGGTTAGAGAGAGAAACAAGCAAACAACCGATAAAAAAATATATACTAGGCAGCCGGCTATCTATGGCCGACACATGAAAAAAAATCGAAGACTTTCTTGTGATGGTAAGGCTTAACCAAGGCGGTAGGTTAAACTCCAGCATTAGGCAGTGTTAAATCTCTCGAGGAAATTTGCTGCTCATTGTGGTACTACCCAGCTTGAGGGATTAGTCCATAATGGATAGAAGATACTTGATTTATACCAACAAATAGTAAATAACTAAATATACTTTATCTATAACTAAATATACTTTATCTCTCTTTTAATTTATTCTTGGTTTAAGTATATGACACTTTTTCAAATATTTTTCACTTTTTCACACACACTTTTTTAAACTTTTCTCATCTTTTCATTTATTTATAAATTTTACGGAGTAATATTCAGACTAATTAAACTCCTACCTGAGATCATTCATAGAAATATGTTGATTTTCACTGGCATATTGCTAGTTATAATATACTACTAATTATATTAATTGCTTGAATAGGTATATGTTGATTTCTTTTAGTGCTCTAGAACTAGAAAAAGGAAAAGAAAATCTAGAAAAAGCTACTTAGGGCACTTCCAAAGAGACAAGATAGAAGGTATAAATGAAAAGGTTGGAACAATTAGCGACAGTGGCGGATTTTGGAAAAACAATTGGGGGTGTCACATTTGTAACAAATATAAAAAATATTTATTACTTATATTTTAATTGTTTTATTTTGTTTAATGGTAAATGTTAAATAGGTCAACATTAATGTTAGCGGTTCAAATCTTGTTGGAGCAATTTTTTGTTATAATTATGAGAAAATATAAAAAATTACATAAAAAAAGACATGTAAGCCGCAGGAATCGCACCTGGATCTTAGACATTGTTAACTACACGCCTAACCACTACGCGGTTGAGGACATTCTTGAATTATTGTTCGTTTAATCATATATAAGCTAATGTTTTGAATAAAATATATGTATATATAGTAAAACTTGAAAATATTGGGAGATACCGTGGCATCCTCCCGCTCCCAAGAAGATCCGCCACTGATTAGCGACGATATCTCACTCTTCTATTGTCTAAACTTTGCAATTGCAACTGTGTCAATGAAATGATTGTCTTCAAGATAAATATAGGAAAGGCTGACAATCCATGGTTTGTTTAGGAGGATACAGATCCTCTCCAGCCACTAGATTTCTCAAGTACGAGAGAGAAAGACCTAAAAATTAAAAAAATATTATTTTAATAATTATGTCTATCGCTTTCCTACTAAAAAAATTACAACAATGTTATTTTAATAATTATTTTAATTTTTAGGTTTTTCTCTCTCTCTCTCTCTCTCTCTCTCTCTCTCTCTCTCTCTCTCTCTCTCTCTCCTACGGGATAAATCCACTACTGGAGTCTCAATCCTATTTAGGAATTGGATTCACTGTTTTTAAGTAGAAACAAGAAGTATACACGTGCATACGTATAACTAACATCGTATTTTTTTATAAATAAACTCGGACAGAATTCAATCACAACCTAAAAAATAAATTAAATAAATGTAGAGAGAGAAATCAAAAGGTAAAATTATTATGAAGCGCAAAATTGTAATTTACACAGCCCATTGTTTTTTATAGTGTAGTTGAAATTGGAAATGGATCTTATGCAGTCGGTTTTGGGCGCATTCAGTGCAGTTGGAAAATTTGTGTTTATCTCCCTCCTCATGTGTTTTATTTTATTTTTTACATATAAAATATTTTACTTCAAAAAAAAATACATATAAAATATTAAAGGTTCAGATTAAAACTAGATGCACTTAATGGTTCAGATTTTCTGAATACACTGAATGCACCCAAATTTGACTACACACAAACCTGATCCTTTGATTTTTATATAGTATAGTTGAAGTTGGAGAGAGAAATGGAAAAAATAAAGGTGGTGAGAGAAATAGAAAAAGTAAAATAAATAAATGTAGATATAAATGAAAAAGTTAAATTATTATGAAGGCAAATAGAAAAAATAAAGGTGGTGAGAGAAATAGAAAAAGTAAAATAAATAAATGTTGATATAAATGAAAAAGTTAAATTATTATGAAGGCAAAATTGTAATTTACACAGCTCATTGTTTTTATATAGTGTAGTTGAAGCTGGAGAGAGAAATGGAAAAAGTAAAGGGGGAGATAGAAATAGAAAATGTAAAATAAATAAATGTAGAAGAAATGAAAAAGTGAAGTTATTATGAAGGGAAAAACAGTAATTTACACGGCCTATTGTTTTTATATAGTATACTTGAAGTTGGAGAGAGAAATGGAAAAAGTGAAGGTGGAGAGAGAAAGAAAAAAAGTAAAATTAAAAAATACAGAGAGAAATGAAAAATTAAAGTTATTCTGAAGGGAAAAATTGTAATTTACAAAGGTTTTAATATAATGTAGTTGAAGTTGGAGAGAAATAAGGAAAAAGTAAAGATGGAGAGAGCAATAGAAAAAGTAAAATAAATAAATGTAGAGAGAAATGAAGAAGTAAAGTGTTTATGAAGGGCAAAATTGTAATTTACACATCTCATTGTTTTTATATAGTGCAGTTAAAGTTAGAGAGAGAAATGGAAAAAGTAAATGGGGAGAGATAAATTGAAAAAATTAAATAAATAAATGTAGAGAGAGAAAAGAAAAAGTAAAGTTATTATGAAGGGCAAAATTGTAATTTACACGACCCATTGTTTTGATATCGTGTAGTTGAAGTTGGAGAGAGAAATGGAAAAAGTAAATGTGGTGAGAAAAATAGAAAAAATAAAATAAATAAATGTAGAAAGAGAAATGAAAAAGTAAAGTTATTATGAAGGGCAAAGTTGTAATTTACATGACTCATTATTTTTATATATCGTATTTATTGATTGACATCACTGACTTTTTTTTATTACACTATGACTTTAGTACTACCTGTCACATATTATGACTTTTTAGCCAAAAAAATTTGTCCCATAATACATCAATTTTTAGAATATCAATGAAACATTAATGTTTCTATTTCTACCATACCCTTTATTATTTAATAATATTTCTTCTCACGACTCTATTAATTTATCTTCTCAATATCATTAATGAGGGTTAATTTGATAAACTAACTCACAATTTCTCTTTCTCATACAAAATTAACTGCATTTCTTAATATGTGTGAAATAACCCAAAACAACATATAATATGAGACGAATGGAGTATATTTAATAAGAGAGAAAAATGAGAGAGTAATACGAAAGTAGGAATGTCAACGGGGCGGGGCGGGCACGGGTATCTCACTACCCCGACCCGTGATGGGTTTTACCGGCGGGTACCCACGGGTCCGGTTTTTTTTGACACCCCTATACGAAAGACATGGGAGAAAGTCACTGTGACTTTGTTCCCCAACACTATAGATAGAGAGAATCGGTGTCTATTGGTTTACTAATTCATTTTCTCTTGGTCAAATTAAATAAATCCTAAATGGTGAAAATAATACCAGCATGCTGGCTTTGGCTTATGTTACTAAGCATTTTCTTTAGTAACTCTTACTAAACAAATAATAGCTATTGGATTCTCAAACTTTTAATGAAATTTAATCTAATAGTTAGTATTGAATAAGGACATTGTTGTAATCACAGTTATTATTTGTTTTAATTAAATTAAATTAACCATTAAATCAGGCCCTATTTTTTAAGGACAGTTATAAAACAAAATCAGAATTTGTTTCCACGTTCTTCTCTTTCACGTTTCCTCTTTTTTTCACGTTCTTCTTCTCTTTTTCTTTCACGTTCTTCTTCTCTTTTCCACGTTCTTCATCATCTTCACGTTCTTCTTCTTTTTCACGTTTTTTTTTCGATTTGCAATTCCTCACCATCTTTTTATTTTTGTTTCAAATCGTGTTCTGCAGGTTGGTTTCTTCTTCTTTTTCTTTCCAGGCTGGTTTTGCTGCAATTAACCATTGTTATGCAAAACTGTGGTTAGTGGCATCTAACCACAATTATGCATATCTGTGGTTAGTGGCCACTAACCACGGTCACTAACGATTGCTATGCACATTTGTGGTTAGTGACATCTAACCACAGTTATGCATATCTGTGGATAGTGACCACTAACCATTGCTATGCACATTTGTGGTTAGTGACATCTAACCACAGTTATGCATATATGTGGTTAGTGCCACAGTTATGCATATCTGTGGATAGTGACCACTAACCATTGCTATGCACATTTGTGATTAGTGACATCTAACCACAGTTATGCATATCTGTGGTTAGTGGCCACTAACCACTGCTATGCACATTTGTGGTTAGTGACGACTAACCATTGCTATGCACATTTGTGGTTAATGAACGAAGTTTTTCTTTTGTGTGAAAAAAAAACTGCCGAGATTTTTTTCTTATAATTTTTTCAGGTAAATGGCCGTTTTTGCAGTGAGTGATTTTGCCGTTGAAGGATGAGTGAGTTGTTGCGGTGAGTGATTTTGCCGTTTCCTTATTTAGTGGGTTTTTGTTTCAGGCGATTTTTTTAGAAGAATGAAATCTCAAATAAAACGGCTCCATGATTTAGGGAACGGTTCCACAATTTTTGGATTTAATTAAGATTTTCCCTGATTTTGTTTTGGCTTTTTTTTAATCATTATGGAAGTTACCTCTATAGCCCTTTAGTTAGAATTACTAAACAAATGTTTAGTACTATAAGTCATACTCGACTTTAAAAAAAATAGCTTCATTTATCCTAATAGAGGATAGGTTGTGGTGAGAGAGTGATTTTTCTTGGAGGATTCAAGTGATTCTAGAAAACGCGCCAAAGAGAACTACGTACTAAGGAAACTAGAATGTGTGTTATAGTTTGGTTCAGCAGCCACGTCGTTGAAATTGTAATGAAAATCACGATGGAAACAACGCCATTGAAATCGCTATGAAAATTACTGTGGAAACCACATTGACGCAGAAACTTCATTTGGTAGCTTTCAGAAAATTGCGGTAGCAGCCTCTCGAGATTCCCACTTGAAGCCACGGCCGCGAATGAACCCAAACATACACCGAGCGGACTTGTATTGTGAAAATCAAACACAAATGGAACAAATCAACATGGTTCCATTTGTGTTTGATTTTCAATTTCAATATTACCCCATAGTTATAGTTATGGACCTATGTGTTCCCGTACACTTGATATGTGTTCCCGTACACTTGATATCTATGATTGGTCCTCACCCTGCAAGTTATACTTTTAATATCGAGTTCGTACAAAACTGTTGTCTTATCAAATTTCCCTAACAGGAAAACACTAGTCTTCAAAACAAAACCAACCAGATATAAAGCAGAAAACAAAACTTATTCTTATGTACAGTTACAACTTTGTTATTTTAATCTACAATTAAAGAAGGAGAAAAACTCAAAAACTGATAATGTTCAACAACAACATCGTACCAGATCGCGATTGTCTACTTAAAGTGCCAGAGACCTCGCCTCATCTTCTTTCCAAAGCCACTCCTCATACTTGTACCACCTAACTAGCCCTTCATCGGCTCTTGTTCGCTGGCACATGATACACGAGTCATCCATGCACGTGATGAATTCACGCAATCGAGAAGCCTTCTGACGAATAATCGGATCAATTTCTTTGATAGTTCTTCTATATGGAGGGGGGAGTGCTTCAACCAGAATGCAATGTGCTATGTTTGTTGAATTTTTCTTCAATTTTACTTTGTTTCTCTTGCAGGGTATAATAACAACTGAGGGTGTGCCAATAGCGATAAGCCCAGTTTAATGGCCCAGCCCAATGATGGAATTAACGCTGCCAAACAGAATTGTTTGTTGGGTCTTGCGCACCCGAACCCGGCTGAGATGGATTCTTCGCGGGTCGTCCTTGACCCGAGGTATATATGATGTTTCTTTTCTCTCTCTTCTCTCAGAAACTCAAGAACCCTAGTTCTCTTTCTTGTTTCTCCGTTTTCTTCTTCTCCTCTCTTTCACAGTGACCTAGCTGCACTGTGGCTCTCACCACCGGTGATTGAAGCTGCGCTTCAGCTTGGTTTCTGGTCAATGATGATCTCTGATGATGATGAAACAAAACCCCTTTGGTTTTGCTCTGAATCAAAACGCTGAGACCACAATCTCCTCTTCTCACTCTTCGATGAATCGCAAACCCTAGTTTGCCCAGAAACACTTGATCTCTTCGATCAAGCTCTCGATCCACCTTCCTTCAGGTAGACCTACTTATTCTTTACGTTTTTCTTTGATTTCTCTTTGTTTTACACACTGTTCACGAAACCCTAACTTTGAATCTTCTTGATTCCTGCAGGTGTGGGTGTGATACGGTTTTGAGACAAGATCAAACAAAGGTAAAATCACACTCTCTTGTGATTTCTCACCCTCTGTTCTCTTTCTTGAATGAAAACCTAATCAGTGTTTCTGTTGCATGAACTTGTTGAGTTTCAACTTGAAACTCAACCCAGAATACCTTCTTGTACGAAATACCTTCAAGAAAACCTCTTCAGGTAAACCAGAACCCTTTCCTTACCTTTGATCCTTTCTCAGTTGTTTCTGTCTCAGAAACTCAGATTCTAACACTTGCTTTCTTATTTCTTGCTAGGTAAGATCACTCTTTGATTTTACAATCAGAAAAACGTAACAACTGATAGAATGCTGAAGATGGATTGGAGCAAACGTTCTTCAAGGGTAGAAAGAAGATAGACTCTTTGAAATTTAGAAAAGTAAAGTTGTATTGAATGATTGTAAGTTTTTTGTACATAGTTGTAGTTTATATACATGACTGGATACTGAGAACTAGCTGTTAGGCACCAACTTGGTTGTTAGGACAGCCAAGTCAGTTTGTTACAAACAAACTAGAAGTAGTTATAGTTAGTTATTTTCATAACTACCTCACGTTTAAATGATAACAACCAATGGCTATATGTATTAATTAAAGCAGGTTTTGATTATAAACCTCAATACCCTACCTTAATCAAAACATTCCTAAGTTTAAAGTAGACAACCCTACCTTAAACTAGACTAGAGCTGAACTTAGAAAAAAACCAGCATAGGCAAAGAGAACTCAAGGAATGATATGAATGAAAACCCTTTAAAGACATTTAAAGGAAGCACTACTTAACTTTAGACATAGGGGAGTAATAGTTCATAAGGCAAATGTTGTAAGAGCTTAATATACAGGGGTAAAACTTATTTAGAGCCTAGACATAGGAGTCTTGTAACATAGCCCTGACGAAAGTGACTGAAAGGCACGCCACCAAGGCGCTACAGCGTCTACGGATTCTTAAGCGCTACAGCGCTTAACGCTACAGCGTCTAATATTATCTGAACATTACTCTTGGGAACTTACATACTATTGAGCTATCCAACTCACCTTTAATTACTTCAAACTTAATACTGTTTTATCACAACTTATGATGTTTACAACTCTTTACCTTTACTTGTTACTTAATTCTTTTCACTAAGGTTCTAATCACTTAAACTTCTTAGATTAATTCCAATCCCTGTGGGAACGAACTTTACTTATCAATATATTACTTGTTGCGATTGTGTATACTTGCACATCACCTTTTCGCACAACACCTCACCTTACAAGCCGGTTTTGTGGGGTTGAGTTAGGCCTAAACCGTATTCTAAGACACATCTCCCAATGAGTATAGAGATTTTGAACCTTCCAAAGAGCATATAAATTGGAGATGTAAAGGCTGAAAATTCCATAGAGCATTATGTCATTATGTCACTATAGGATGTTAGAAAGGTTGTAAGGCATAGCAGATTTTGATAGAACACCTGTAATATTGCTCATCAAATTGGAATAATCACTCAAAGGCTAATACTTAAACCCAAAGTAATGTTTCGGTGATATAACTATTGACATAGTCATCGCAATTTCATCTACAATCTAAAAGTAACAGCTCACCAAAAAATTTAGCAATAAATGTATGTAGAACATGTTATTGCCATGGTGCAATTATTCCTCAACTGCTGCCAATTGAAGATGTAGTCAATCATAGGTCCTCTAACAATCTAACACCATTCCTCCTATCGGTTTCATTACCAGTTTCTTTACTATCTCGAATGTAGTCCCATAACTCAATCAACTTCAACACTAAAGGGTGTGAAACAATGTTGATATTCTTCACATCAAATCACCCTCCTAAAAAAGTTGAAGGTAAAAGGTATAAATTCAGAAAATTACAGAAGTTAGTTGAATTCCATGAAATCAAAAACAGAAGTTAAAGGTGAAGGTAAAATTTCAACTTTATAAAAAGTAACTCCAACTGGGATTAAGTAAAATTACGAATTTGTTCTACGACTATTGCTTATTTTTTTTATCTCCGCCGTCTAGTTTCAGCAAAACTCACTTGCTACCAAAACAATTTTTGCTTAAACTATCCATAGAAAGCCGTTCTCTTAGAACCAAAATAAAATCTAAAAACAATAACACAACTAAATAGATAGAGATTGAGAAAAATACACAGATTTTATTAAGCTTAAATCTAAAAAGCTTTTATTGGGAACTTATATCTAAAAAGCTAAGCAACTAATAAACATATATCAATCATTTTTATTATAGTTATTAACAGATCATACAATGGAACCTTCCATATTTCTAATAGCAGTAGTCAATGTCTAGATCCAATACTCACCAGTTCAATTTCATCCATATGTAGGTATTGAAGTTCATCAATGTTTTATCCGGTGGTTGATCGCCGCAGCGAAGCTGGCCTCAAATCCCCTTCCGGAGCTATACAACTCTGCCTTTATCACTTAACAGCCCCCATTTGGTTGCAACCTTTTCAACACGGCAGCGAAACTCGACTACCTCATCTCTCTGCAATTCTTTTCTCCCCTCCTCTTCATTCAATCTTTCATCTCCCCATGAAAAAAGAGAATATAAATAAGAATGTGACCTTTTATATAAACTAAAGTAGGATCTTTTTACAAAGTAGGAAATTGGCATTATTAAGAATCAAACATCCACAAAATGAATGCAAAATACATGGCTGCAATTTGGTATAACCTTGAGTTTCTCATCTTGAAACTCATTGAAGCAAATTGTACGTTAACCACCTTCTAACAAACTGAGAATCTTGGCAGTAAGAATAACCATTTTTGTTCTCGGCAAGGCTCTGCAGAGTTGAGTATGGTCATCAATTTACAAAGTTCAAAAGAAAATATAAATATGTAGTAATCACACATCACAGAATAAATACATAGGAATTTGATAGATTGATATCACACAAAGAGTAGATTGATTTCACACAAAGAGTCTGTGCTAAAAATAAGCAACTTACATCATTACAAATTAGCTCTTCCTTTCCCATGACAGTCAAGCATGCATATAGAGAAGCTTGTCATAACTCTCGCTCATGAAGCTCCAAAGTAAATAGTAAAGGGTGTTCAAACTTCAAAGCCTTTCCGTCATAAGGAGTTGCAATATAAGGAAGAAAAAACCCCTAAACTCATTCTTATATACAAAATACATTTCCTGTTAAGATAACATAGCACATAAGTGGAGAGCTAAAAGTTGAAACTGACCAAGACGATTACTTTGTCCTTGTCACTTTGCAGAGAAGGAGGTTTGATTTCCACAAGGGACTCAATCTCCTGTAGTCGCGGTTGTGAAACCCTAATGATATTGTCCATATCAGCAACTGCAGTGCGATTCACTCGCTGCTGAAGCGAGTGTGGTGTAGCCAAATACCTCTGCATTTGGATTCCTCCCAACGATCTCTCCAAAGCCGTCTCCCTTCTCACCTCAGCTTCCAACTCCAGCTCTCGCAACAACACGTCGCCGACCGCCGGCATTCGGAAAGTGTTAGTCGGCAAGCATGAAAAACCACTCGCACCTGATCATCAAACAAAAAAGTCAAAATAATAAAAAGAAAACTCAGTTTCTTGCGAAACACATCGAGGTGAAGAAAATTGGGTTGTTTCTGACCTAGCCACCATCTCTGGCCGCATCTCGGTCGTCCCCCCTCCCTCTTGGTTTATTGTTGTCATAGACGCCATCGCCACCCACCGTTCTCGGTGACGCAAGTAAAAGATGAAAAGAGATTGCGAGAGAGAAGACAGAGGAGATTGTGAGAGACACACAACCACCTCATCACAAACCAGCCTCTGTCCAACTCTGTCGTGCGCACACCCCAACACTAGTTCCTCCATTCTTCTTGCCTCTCGCCTCTCGCCCCTCACTCCCTTTCTCCCTCTATCACCCTCTGATTTCTCACTCTTTCCTCCGATCTCGTCACTTCTCTCTCTCTCACACAGCTTCTTCTTTGTGTTTATGGAATAATAAAATGGGGCTTGTGCAAGAGAACGTGTCTCACATGCAATGAAAGGTAGAAGAAAAAAGACACATGGCAAAATGAAAAAGCTTCGTCCCATAGAGCTCCAAAAGTCTGAAATTCCAATAACAACTTAAAATGTTAAAAAAAACCATTGTTACCCAAAAACAGAATTTCACTCACTCTCCGTAACAAAGTGTATTCAGTTTAACTGAACTGATACAAACTTTATTGATCAAAAGTATTTATTACAGGGAGGAGTGTGCAATAGCACTTACACAAGTGTACAAAGTAAAACTCAGTTGGGCTACACATACTGGACTTATAACAAAAGGCCCAAAATGAATACAACAAATACTAACAATCCCTCACTTAATCTGAGATATACAAAACAGATTAAAACCTTAAATTAATGCATTTAAAGAGCTCATTCCAAGGCACCTTCTGAGCTTGAGGAAGCTGTCATTCTTCACTGGCTTAGTTAACAGATCTGCTAACTGGTCTTCAATATTACAAAACTGCAGATTGATCAACCCTTCGTTACATAGATTTCTGAGGAAATGAAATCTAACATCAATATGCTTAGTTCTACCATGCATTACGGCATTCTTTGACAGTTTTATGATGGAACTGTTATCACATAGGACGGTCAAACACTTGTCTAACTTCAAGCCAAGTTCCTGCAAGATTCTCTTGAGCCAAATCCCTTAGCAAACACAATAAGCAGCTGCCACAAATTCTGCCTCTGTAGTGGAAAGAGTAACAATGGGCTGTTTCTTTGATGACCAAGAGACAGCTCCACCACTCAGCAAGAATATGAATCCAGTTGTTCTTTTCCTATCCTGCAAATCGCCAGTATAGTCACTATCACAGTAGGCTTGCAGCCTCTGTTTCTGCTCTGTCTTGTAAAGGATTCCAAGATCAGCTGTACCTTTCAGATACCTCATTACTCTCTTAGCTGCAATCAGGTGTTTTTCAGCTGGTTTATCCATGAACCTGCTAATTAAGCTCACTGCATACATAATGTCTGGCCTTGTGGCATTTAGATACATTAGGCTTCCCACTATCTGCTTGAAGAAGGTAGAATCCACACCCAGTTCATTATCAGTTCGGGTCAGCTTGCTTCCAACAGCAACTGGATTGCTAACAGGCTTACTATCCTGCATACTGAACCTGTTTAGAACTTCACCAGTGTATCTTTGCTGAGTTATGAAAATTCCCTTTTCATCTTGTGTCACTTCAACACCTAAGAAGTGTCTCATTTTGCCAAGATCACTCATATCAAAGTGCCTTTTCATGGACTCCTTGAACTCCTTCATCATGACTGGATTATTTCCTGTATACAATAAATCATCAACATAGAGGCTGACAATTATGATTTCATTTACACTCTTAGTCTTAGTGTAAAGTGTATGCTCATGTGGGCACTTATTAAAGCCTTCATTGCTGAAATAAGAGTCAATCTTATTGTACCAAGCCCTTGGGGCTTGCTTCAAACCATAGAGGGCTTTCTTCAGTTGGTACACTAGGTGTTCCTTTCCTCCTTGCACATAAACTTTTGGTTGTTCAACAAAGACCTTCTCATCAAGAATTCCATGTAGAAATGCACTCTTGACATCCAACTGGTACACATTCCACCCTCCTTGAGCTGCCATGGCCAAAATGCACCGAATAGTGTCCCATCTAGCAAATGGTGCGAACACTTCTGAATAGTCAATCCCATACTGCTGAGCATAGCCCTTAGCAACCAATCTGGCTTTGTGCTTCTCAATTTGACCTACTTCATTATACTTTGTCTTGTAGATCCATTTTACTCCAATTCTCTTGGCACCTTGAGGCAATTCAACCAATGTCCAAGTATCATTTTTCTCAATTGATGATAGTTCACTGTCCATGGCCATTCTCCACTTTTCATGCTTTACTGCCTCATCATAGCTGATAGGATCAACAAAGTTTTCAAACACAGCAAAACTAAGCAAGTTCTCTCCTTCCTGCAGCTCATCATCATTCTCAATTTCACCAAGCATCACATAATCAGAGTGCCATGCAGGAGGTTTTCTGTTCCTGCCTTCAGTGACTATGTCATGGTCAGATGTGATCTCTGGTTCCTCTGTTTCCTGTGTTGTAGTAATGTCAATGTTGCTTTGAGTGGACTCATCTTCACTGTTAACCTCAGTAACCTCAGGAGCTTGTTTCTTTGTTTCCACCAGTCTCTTCACCATCAAGAAGACACCCAATGCCTTCAACTTTCTCATTATCCCACTGCCAGTAATTGTTTTCTTCAAACACAACATCCCTGCCTGTCATGATTTTCTTGGCAATGGGGTCAAAAAGTTTATAGGGTTTAGACTCTTCACTTACTTCCAAGAAAACACACTTCAAGCTTTTATTGTCAAGCTTCTTCCTGAGAGCATCTGGAATGTGCATATGAGCCACACATCCAAATACTTTGAAGTGAGCAACAGAAGGCTTTATTCCACTCCATGCTTCCTCTGGAGTTATATCCTTGAGAGAGACTGTGGGGCATCTATTAAGCACATAGAAGGACCACCTAACAGCTTCTAGCCAAAACTGTCTAGGTAGTTTTGATACATTTAACAGAGTTCTCACCATATCCATCACAGTTCTATTTTTCCTCTCTGCCACTCCATTTTGTTGTGGAGTATAGGCAGCAGTAAGTTGCCTTCTAATTCCATTTTTAGCACATAATTCATTGAAATCATTGGAGTTAAATTCCCCTCCCCTATCAGTTCTAAGGCAACTAATAGCACATTCAGATTCTTTCTCAACGATGACTTTAAATTTCTTAAACACTTCAAAAGTAGCTGACTTTTCAGAAATGAAATACACCCAACCTCTCCTAGTAAAGTCATCTATAAAAGATATAAAATACCTTTTATTGCTGTTTGATTGAGGAGATATGGGCCCACATATGTCAGAGTGTGTCAACTCTAGCTTCCTTGAAGCTCTCCACTTACTTTGGTTCGGCATGGCATTTCTGTGTTGCTTCCCTTCAAGACATTAAGAGCAAGCCTTTATGGATTCCTTGAGATTTGTAACCCTTTCACCATTCCTTTTTGGTTCAGTAACATCATTCCTTTGTAGCTGAGATGGCCATATCTTTTGTGCCATAATTCAGTCAAGTCTTCATCAATGATTTGAAAGCAAGCTGGTGCAACAGAAGTTCCAATGACAGTGAACATTCTGTTGCGTGCCATCTTGGAGTTCATTATCAATCCTTTGCTCTTGTGGTACACTTTGCACATATCATCTTCAAATACAACCTTCAAACCCTTCTGTTGCAGTTGTCCAATACCGAGAAGGTTATTTCTCAGTTCTGGAATGAAGTATACTCCAGTGATTACTTGAGTGCGCCCTTCAATTTGCAGCCTAATGCTTCCTTTTCCCATCACATTGAGTTTCATGTTGTTCCCTAGCTTTACAGTTTCTTTAAAACTCTCATCCATCTCAAAGAACCAATCCTTGCAACCACACATGTGGTTGCTGCACCCTGAATCCAGGAACCATATTTCTTCTCTTGATTCTTGCTTTTCATCAACATGAGCCATCAGCAACATTTCCTCTTCATCATCAAAACCAGCATAATTCGCCACTTTCTCTTCAAGATTAGGACATTCATTCTTATAATGTCCCATCTTACCACACTTGTAGCATTCCACATTCTCCTTTGAATTCTGTGTTCCTTTTCCTCTACCAAAGCCCTTTCCTCTGCCTCTGCCTCCACTTCTTGCAGAGCCTAATACATTCAAGGCCTGATCTTCCTCCTTCTACTGGCCTTTCATGCGTTGTTCTTCTACAAGCAAGCTCCCTTGCAGGCCATCAATGGACATTGTTTCAGTGTCATTCGATTGCACAATCGAACACTCTACATAATTGAATCTTGAGGTCATTGACCTAAGAATCTTTTCCTTGACAACAGTTTCACTTATCGTCTCATTCAGAGCTTTCATCTCATTAACGATAGAGAGTGTTCTTGAGAAGTATTCATTTACCGTTTCGTTGTTCTTCATGCACAAACTTTCGAAATCACGCCTCATCACTTGAAGTTGTGCCTTCTTCACCTTTGATGAACCTTGAAACTTCTGCTTCAGAGAATCCCAAATGTCCTTGGAGGTATCCATCTTCAAAATTGTTTCTAAAATGGTGCGATCGAGAGCTTGGAACAGATAGTTCTTCGCTTTCAAATCCTTCAGCGTTGCTTTATCAACTGTCTTCCTCTGATCTGGCGTCGTGTTCGCTGGTAACTCCGGAATTCCATTTGCAACGATTTCCCAATATTCTTTCGATCTGAGTAGATTCTCCATCAAGATCTCCCAATGATCATAATACCCATCGAATTTCGGAATGGCCGGTTGAACAAACGCTCTGTTCGTGTGTTCCTTCTCCGCCATGGTCGCCGTCGTCTTTCTTCTTCTGAACTGCGGTTCACGATTGCTCCGCAACAGGCCCCGTTCTTGGAGCTTTGATGCCAATTGTAACAGAAAGTGTATTCAGTTTAACTGAACTGATACAAACTTTATTGATCAAAAGTATTTATTACAAGGAGGAGTGTGCAATAGCACTTACACAAGTGAACAAAGTAAAACTCAGTTAGGCTACACATACTGGACTTATAACAAAAGGCCCAAAATGAATACAACAAATACTAACACTCTCCACATGCTTTGAAACCTGCAAAGCTAAAGAAAAAGGAAATCAACAACAACAACAAATAATTAAAGGAAACAGAAGAGAGAAGGGGAAAGAGACGAGAAACAAAAAAAAATAGGAGAAGAGGTAAAAACATGAGAAGGAGAAGACGCAGAAAAGAAAAGATAAGTTTTACCTAGTCATCATCTAGGCGGTGTTCACCAGCTGCGGCATCTTCATCCGTAATCGGAGAAAGAAAGAGAAGAAGAAGAAGGAGAGAGAAGGAAAGAAAGGAAGAAATGGAGGTTGGGTACACAAGTGAGAGTGAGAGATAGAAACGGTGGGAGAAAGAAAGAGAAGGATGAAAGAGAGAAACATGAAAAATCGATGCTGCTGATGGTTTAGGAAAATATGAGGACGTGTTTTACATGCAATGAATGAAAATCTGAACTGAAATGATGATATTACCCTTTGAAAGTTTGGCGCCAACCGCTAAAAAGGTTGGATAAGTCCAACTATGAGATAATCAAAATCCTTGCTCTAGGCTAAAAAATATTGCTAATTGTTGATATTTTTGTACAAAAAAAAGTCAATAACTAGTCATCATTAAGTAATAATAGGAGTGAAGTTTTTTCTCTTAAGAAAGTAAGCCACGCATCATACTATGATTTTCTTTATTGACTTTTCTCAATTAAGGAAAGTGTACAAAAAAAAATGAGTTTCATTTGGACCTTCCTAATTTGTACTAATCCCAGTAATTTTATAGAGACCGACAAAAAGGCAATTCAATTTGTTAGAAAAACCTAGTAAGTAAGTGAACAAATAGAGGATAGGTTGTGGTGAGAGAATGATTATTCTTGGAGGATTCAAGTGATTCCAGAAAACGCGCCAAAGAGAAATGTATTACTAAGGAAACTAGAGTGGAAACAGCGTAATTGAAATCGCTATGAAAACTACGGTGGAAACCACGTTGACGCAGAAGCTTCATTTCATAGCTTTCAGAAAATTGCGGTAGCAACCTCTCAAAATGAACCGAAACATATACAGAGCGAACTTGTATTGTGATTTGTGATTTACCACAGTCAACTACCTATTTGCACCTCTTCACAATCATGAGCTTTCTTGAACCATGTTGATTTGTTCCATTTGTGTTTGATTTTCAATTTCAATATAACCCCATAGTTATAGTTATGGTACTATGTGTTTCCGTACACTTGATATCTATGATCGGTCCTCACCCTGCAAGTTATACTTTTAATATCGAGTTCGTACAAAACTGTTGTCTTATCAAATTTCCCTGACAGAAAACACTGGTCTTCAAAACAAAACCAACCAGATATAAAGCAGAAAACAAAACTTATTCTTATGTACAGTTACAACTTTGTTATTTTAATCTACAAATAAAGAAGGAGAAAAACTCAAAAACTGATAATGTTCAACAACAACATCGTTCCAGATCGCGATTGTCTACTTAAAGTGCCAGAGACCTCGCCTCATCTTCTTTCCAAAGCCATTCCTCATACTTGTACCACCTAACTAGCCCTTCATCGGCTCTTGTTCGCTGGCACATGATACACGAGTCGTCCATGCACGTGATGAATTCACGCAATCGAGACGCCTTCTGACGAATAATCGGATCAATTTCTTTGATAGTTCTTCTATATTGAGGAGGAGGGAGTGCTTCCACCAGAATGCAATGTGCTATGTTTAACACTTCTAGATGCTGTAAGCTGTCTAGGATGAGAATGAGAACATCCCTGTATAACAGTGAGCATCTAAGGCTCAAGACTCTCAATTTTGGGACAAATGCAGCAAGAGACGAAGCGAAGAAAATGTCGCATGGCCCCATAATCTTGAGTTCACTGAAGTTCTTGCAGTGTGCTGATACTTCCTCTAGAAGATATGGTGGGTTTGCTATACTCGGCATTGTTAGGGACTCCAACTCTTTCCAACCGCGGATGGCTTTGCACATTCCTGTTCTCTTAATTCTGTTCCAAGCCGGCATAACTAAACGTCTGAGTTGCGGACACCTGCAAAGCACGTTACAAGCTATGAAGCACTGACACAGACATCTGACACAACATAGACAGTAGTTTTAATTTGAAAAATACAAGTGATCAAACAAGTATTCATTCGTTATATATATACAACACTAGAGCATATTAACTTTGCATGGTTTATACTAACTAACTTTATAGTTTTTTAAAGTTGAAATTACCTTTCAGCAGTGTATGTCAACTGTTCATCACTAACGTACAAGTTGAAATGGAAGATCAATGTAACTATACTCTGCTTGCTGAGACTGAGGGAAATCTTCAATAAACGGGTTAATGTTCTATCAGATCGTCCGTCAACGTAAACAAAAGGTTCTAATGGAATCTTGATGAAATTGGATTTTAACATTGACAAATCAAGTGTCTTCCAAAGAATTGGATCACAGCAAGCCATGCGCCATGCACTACAAACATGACCAATGCCGGAAGTTAACTGAAAGATGTCAAGCAACTGAAAAATCTTCACCAAAATATCTATGTCCAAATCCTCCCATCTTCTTGTGTTATAGTCAAGGTCTTCTTCCATTATCCCAGTTTTCTGAAATTCGGTAATTCTTACTGAATTTCAGTGCAATGAAATGCCTACAGAAACCAAATTAAAATGGTAAATTTAATAACCAGTAGCAGCAGCAGTACATGAAAAGAGAAATAAATAAATGGTAACAGAAATTACACGCTTTGGCAAAAAAGAGAATTCCAGCACAAAAACCTTTATATCTTTAATTCTAAAGAAACATTCTTTAATTATAAATCGAAAATCATTTTGGCATTAAATCCATATTTGATTAGACAAACTCGTCATTCGTTTACAAGCCAGGATCACAGAGGAAGGCAAACCAAAAAGAAAACAAAGGAAGCAAAGAAACATGTTCAGTAAATCAGAAATTGATAATTTAAAATGAAATTTGGATGTCAAATGAAGAATTAATCAAACTTAACAAAATCATAAAACCTCAAAAGAACCATTGGCAAACAGTGAATTGAAGTCCCCCAAGTCCAATTAACAACTTGGCGATTTCCATTGCCCTTCCCAATAATAAAAATGTAACTTTCTCGCATCAGATCTCAAAAATGTCAAACCCAAAAGAAAATCAAGTGGAGGACTAATTAATAACAACAATTAACATCATGATCAACCAAATTCAAGAAACCATGAAATCAAAAAGCAAAAATACACACTTTGAAACTAGAAAACTTATTTTATGCGAGGATCTAATCTCCCGTGACCTCAATTTTCCATCTTTTTTTTTCCCACACGCATGAAATGAACACATATATGAAAGTGCATATTCATGTTTGTGCTTTGTGAATGTTTTGTGTACAGTGTAGACGAGAGAGAGAGAGAGAGAGAGAGAGAGACCTTGAGAGAACACAAGAAGTGTGCGGTGAGGATGATAATTGATGATGTTGTTGAGATAGAGAGAGCACAGACAGGGTCGAGTTGAGGATGAATGAACAAATGAAGGTTTTGATATGTCATGGTTTGGTACTATGATGGTTCATGTCTTTAATTATTTTCATTTTTTAAATTAATAATTTATTAGTTTATTTTTATTTTTATTTATTAGAAAAGCATATATAGATGAAGTGAAGTGAAGTGAGATGAATGTGAGATGCTGATTCCAAGGGGCGCTTCTAACTGAAGTGACACCGTTTGGGATCCGCTGTGTTTGGAAGTAGCATCTTTTGGGTTTCAAGTTGACTGATTGGCTAGTACATGCAGCATGCTCACATTAACGGAACCAACGCCAGCCTTTCTTCTCGCGACACAGTAGTAGTCAATCATAATCCTTTTTATGAATGAATAGTATTTAAATAATCTGAATATTACCATGTGAAAATAAAAACAAATTTAAAGTAGATAAAAAATGAGTTTCAAATAAAAAATAGAAATATTAAAATCTAAAAATGTAAAAGTATCATTTAAAAACAATTTGTGTATTTATCCTGTATTTTTTTTATATATCAGTGCAGTATTTTTTTTAATATATCAGTGTTGTTATTCCGTGTTTTTTAATATATCAGTGCAGCAATCCCGTGTTTTTATATATATATATATCATTGCAGTTATCCCCGTATTTTTTATATATCAGTGCAGTTATCCCGTATTTTTTTATATATCAGTGCATTTATTCCATGTTTTTTTATATATCTGTGACAACTATTTATCTTTTTTTAGGTATTAGTGACAAATCACATGTGTTTCAAATATTAATCAGTTTAAATAGTTATTAAGTATTCTTGTTTTTTTAGATAGTAGGTCTGTCTTCAAAAATTATAATTATCAATGACAAATCTTAATCCAGTGTTTTTTATATATCACTGCAGTTATCCTGTGTTTTTTTATATATCAGTGCACTTATCTCGTAGTTTCAATTGATTATTTTAGTTGATTAGTAGATTATAGTAGATAGTAAAAGTTAGATAGTAGATTATCAACAAGAAATGTTTGTTTTAAATATTAATTAGTAGTTTAAATAGTCATTAAGTCTTCTTGTTTTTTAGATAGTAGGTCTGTAGTAGTAGTCTTCAAAAATATTAATTATCAATGACAAATATTAATCTCGTGTTTTTTTATATATCAGTGCAGTTATCCCATTTTTTTTATATATCAGTGCAGTTATCTCGTAATTTCAATTGATTATTTTAGTTGATTAGTAGATTATAGTAGACAGTAAAAGAGAGATATATAGTAAATTATCCATAAGAAATGTTTGTTTTAAATACTAATCAGTAGTTTAAATAGTCATTAAATCTTCTTGTTTTTTAGATAGTAGGTTTATAGTAGTCTTCAAAAAATTTAATTATCAATGACAAATATTAATCTTGTGTTTTTTTATATATGAGTGCAATTATCCTATGTTTTTTTACATATCATTGCAGTTATCTCGTAGTTTCAATTGATTATTTTGGTTGATTAGTAGATTATAGTAGATAGTAAAAGATAGATAGTAGATTATCAATAATAGGTCATAGTAGATTATCAATAATAGTGTAAACAGATTTCGGAGAGAAAAATTAAAATTTTAAGGTGATAACTTTTTCCAAAAAGGTGATAGTTTTTTTTTTGTTTTTTAGTGTGACACATTTGCATTTTTATAGGTAATTTTAGTAGAGTAGTGTTTGTATTAATTTAGAAATTTAGTTAAAAAAACTAAAGTGATAGTGATAAGAGAAAGAAAAGAATTGTTTATGGGAAAAGTAAAAGTAAAGTAAAAAGAAAAAGGAAGAAAGAGAGTGTAAGAGAAAAGTGAAAAGGAAGAAAAAGAGTGTAAGAAGAAAGAAGAAAGAAGAAAAAGAAAGAAAGAGAGGGTAATGACATTTTTACCCTTAAATTAGATATGTGTCTTATTAATAAGAGATCTAAATTGGTAATTTCATAGGAAATTTGTTTGTATAAATAGATAGATAAATAGATTAGATTAGATAGGGTCAAACAATGAATAAATCTACGGTCAACTATACATATTTGCGTATTAATTACGTCTGATTATGCCAGGTGGCTAAAAAATTATTATAAAATTGATTTGATACTACTTTTTGTGTGGCATATTTGTAGATTAAACAGATATCATATCAGATACAATTATCTACCCCAATCTGACGCACAGTTTCCCATGTTCCTCTTCCCGTCACTCATCCACTCCACGCGCCGCTCTTTCTCTCTTCTTCTAAACCCAATCTAACACACGGGTCCAGTGCCGCCGCTGTTCTCCAGTCTACAGGTAAAAACAAAAACAAATAAACCAACTCTCTCAATTTCATCCAGACAGAACAAAAATTTATATTTTTTTATGTCATATTTTTCTTCTCTCTTGCAACATTATTACTTCATATTTTTTTATGTCATATTTTTCTTATTTATATTATGATTAAAATTTTATATTATTTTTAACTAACATTTTATAATGTTTTCATATAATGTTTTCATAGATATCTTACTATCTTGGTCTATGAGAAACATCTATTTATTGTGTGTGTGTCTATATATATATATATATATATATATATATATATATATATATATATATATATATATATATATATATATATATATATATATATAAGAGTATCTTATCACCAATAAGGGTTGGTCGAAGCGGTAACTGAATTTGGATCCTACCCCAACTATTTTAGTTTTCAATTTTTTTATCTCAATATCCGTATCGTATTATATATCTGAGCTTCTTAGTCGGTAACATTTCATATAATAAGTAATATTTTATACTACTCATAAGATTTTACACTGTATTTTTTAATTGAATCATTTTCATTTCCCAGTGGCAATAACTACTGATAAACAGAAAATCGCCAACATGACCCGTGCATAGCACGGGTGAGGGTCTAGTACTACTAATAGTCTACCAGTATTATTGACCTGCACTCTCCGTCCAAATTTGGAAATCATAGCTTCTCTCAACCCTAACACAGTTGTTTCTCTCCACCACTCTACTTTTTCTTCTTCTTGCTTACCTACTAGAACCAGGCGTCTAAAGATTTGTGCAGGTTGGGTTACTACCTACGAAGTTCAGATACTTTGTACAAAGTACAATATACTGATACGATACAACACAGATATAGGGATACGAGAATTTTTTAAAAATCAAGATACGACACGGCCAATATACTATATAATTTGTCGATATATATATGACTAACGCAATGTAGAAAAAAATTACTTTGTAATCATAACAAGTTGACACTTACATATATTTTCCCCACACTGACTAGAATATATTATTTCTACTATTTGTCAAAAAAATTATTTCTACTACGAATGTGTCAACAAATTTCATGTTTTTAGTAGGAGATATCAAAGATATATCGTATCAATGAGACAATCATATCTTTAATTGGTAAGACATGTATTGAAGATATCTTTGAAGAGCATTGGAAAGTATCAGATGCGTATCGTATCGGATTCGTATCAGACACACAATACGTCACCATTTTTGAAGTATCGGGGTTTCATAGCTTACTACATAGAGCTTTATCCCAATACAATTTTTTTATCATCCAAAAAAAGATTAGTATATCCATTTTATACAAGTATAAATTGTTTGAAGTTGTATTAAGATGTTGTTTACAATTTAAATAAAGTTGTTTGAGTTTTTGGTGATTCATTTGATAAAAGTATAATTAGGGGCCCAATCTTTGGTGATTTATTTGATAAAAATATTATTATGGGCCCAATTTTAAAAATTTGAACATAACCTCCAAATTGTTTGAGACAATCCTGCACTATAGAGAGATGGTTTTAGATCATTTTTTTATCAGGAACCACCCATTGTTTCGTTTTTTTTTTCATTTTTTATCTAAATAAGTAGTTTTCGCATTGATCTAACTTTTATTTCGTATTTTTCCATGATTTCGTTGTCTGAGTGTGGAGTTATTGTTGTTTGTCATCTTGGTGTGTCATTTTTTATTTCTCGTCTTGTTGCGGTGTTTATTTGGTTCAGATAAATTGACATATTAACTTTAGTCCATTGCAGATTCAACTAATGACTATGGTCTCAAAGTTACAGATTTGGGGTCGTGGATATTCTGATAACTTTTATTTTGTCACATTTGTAGTCCTTTTGATGTTATATGTTATTAACTGGGGTGTTGTGAGTTTGTTCGCCCGATTCACCCTTTTGATTTTAGCAATTATGAATTTATATTATTTTTGATGTAATTTTTTTTGATCAGTTTTTCATATTTTTTTTATCAGATTTTGGATGTAATATATTAATTTGAATGAACGAATATATGTTTTTAGTAAAAAAAGTCATGTAGTATTATTACATGAGTTTTGTCTGTTCACAATTTTATTCAAAGTAATTGTTCATAGGTTCATCCTTTTCGGTTTTCGCAATGCTGAATTTATATTATTTTTTATGTGATCTACCAATTTGAATGAATGGATATTTTTTAGTAAAAAAAAGTCATGTAGTATTATTAACCGAGATTTGTCGCCAATGAAGATTGGCTCAGTTGGTAAGGAGTTGGCTCATTCTCCGCAAGGGCGTGAGTTCAACTCCCACCTCATGCGTAAGGACCTCTTTGGTGGGAGGAAAAAATCAAACGTTATAAGTTATAAGCTCAAACGCTTGTAAAAGGCTCATCTGCTATAAGCTAGCAAATTAGCATTGCCAAACAAAACCTAAGTCTAATTTAAAAAGATTAAATTTAACCGGGCTTTGACCGACCCCAAATCTATAACCCATCGAACCTAACTCGAGTATTATTTGCACCCTCTCTTCATGATCCCGTAATTACTAATTTGTGGATTTCACCTTGCTCTTTTCCCAAGTTTCAATAGCATTTACTAATTTAATTCTACTTATCTTTTCAATTGTAGTAGATCACAATTTAAATGTGAAGGAGTAAATCCAGCAAGAAAACACGAAGGTAAGACATAGTTTTGAGGGCGAGTGTGATGGAGAAAATCTTGCAAGAAAACATGAAGACAAGACAGATGTTTGGGGGCGAGGTTTGTGGGACAAATGGGTTTGTAAGGCAACGATCTATGAAGCCTGGATACCGGATACGATACGGGATACGACACGATACGGATACGGGGATACGGAAAATTTTTGAAAATCAAGATACGACGCGGCTGAGATACTTTAATAAAAAATTAAATTAAAATTTAAATATATAAAAACATAACAGAAAAAATAAAATAGAATAGAAACACAAATAGAAAAAAACAAATATGAAAAACTGAAATATTGCATTTTATAGATATGGAAAAAAAAAACTGCCCAAATAGATAAAAAAATCACACAAAATATATGGATGAAAGGAAGAGGACAACCGGCACACCTATATATGAGTGACTAGTCATAAAAAGTAATGGTGGACAAGTAACTGAGACCACCCGAAATCGTATAATACGAATAGTCAGTGGCAGAAATAAATGACTTTTTATAGGCTAAGATATTCATACTAGTACGTAACTGGTCAATAAAACATAAGCATATTATGGTGTATGGTGCAAAGTAATGTTGAAGGTGCTAATAGAAATAAGCATGTGATTTGGGCTGTTTTTAATATTGGGCCTCGCTGTGTGCTATTTGTGGGCCGGGTCTTCATTTAGGTACGTATCGAGAAGTATCGGGTGCGTATCGGTATGTCTCCATTTTTGAAGTATCGGGGCTTCATAGGCAATGATAGAAGCAAAAATGCTCGCTTTTTCTTGTTAGCTTCATTAGGAGTTGGCAAACTATATTATATATAAATAAATAGTGAAACTCTTTAATCCACTTGAATATTATCTGGGTTGCTGAAGGTTTTGATATGTCCTCAAGTGATGAAAATGCCACGTAAAATTTGTTGATTGTTAAACATGACTAGAATCAATTGAGAAAAATAAGCTTGCACTAATCAAGTGTTCGTTGTTAAACAATTGGGAATGACATTTGAGATTTGAGGTTTTACTCTATTTTCCTAATTACACATGACGATAGAAATGTGGAGTGAAATCCCACAAGGAAACAAGGCAGGACATAGATTTGTCGGTTTGACAAGAAACATGAAAAACAAATATAAGTTGAAATCTGCTGCACTCATTTGTTACTTCTTGTTTTTGTCAAAACGACACTCATCAAGTCACCTTTTCGACCGTGAGAACATAAATGACCATGAGCTTCTGCTTTCGAGGAGTAGCGTTCTGAGTTTCGAATGATTTTTCAAGAATCGATCCACCCTAAAGTTTGCTTCCATATAGATCACATAATATAAAATCAGCTCCCAAGCATGACCGCAATTACAAAAATAAGGCAAAAGGGCAGTAAAGAAGCAAAATTGGAAGGCCTAACTTAGACGAATATACGAAATTTTGATTCAAATATTATCTACATAATACAACACTGGACGAGACCTTGTGACCTCTGCATGTGCTTGTCACCTCACTTACACAAACTGCACTGATCTGTTAAAAGCAAGGGAAAAATCAACAAGGGCTATGATGAAAATTTTGAAGCAACTCCTATCGGAAACAACTGAACAGATCAATCAATCACTCAAAATCGAAACATAATTAACGACTACTTTATTACGTCCTTATTAGAGGATAATACAAAATTTCTGATGATAAATATATTATGCAGATAATATCTTGCCAGTAAAAAGTGGATCAAAAATCTAAACTAGCAATCTAGTCATTATGCAATCCCCCCTTTTCACAAGAGAAAGAAGACTGATATATTAGTGGGATGAAGGGAGCAAAGAAGTAATTACGGATGTGATAAGTAAACAGTATTGGTTCTTTAAAAAAGTATGGAAAGAAAAAAAAAAGGAAAAAGGAACTTCACCTGCCAATTAATTTCTTTGCAATGCTTCTGGCATTCTCCAAAAGTTGGAAGCTTTTTGCATGGTCATCGTCAAGTATTGCAGCTTTTAAGTTTGAATAGAATTCCTTATAAGCACTACCAAATTCTTGATGTAGAATATCATGTGGCTTAGCCATAAGATGGTGTGGTTCTTGCTCTTGATCAATCACAGAAGCATCCAATAACACCACCTTTCCCGATCTACTATGTATTCTACTGTTTACTAGTGCTTCTAGTTTGGAAGCCATGACGATGGCTCGGCTAATGCAATGTAATGGTAACTGAAAACCACATTTACAACTGTCTTAATTGAGATTCAATATATATTAGAAGCAGTGCAAAATACTATATAATGCCGTTAATTTACCTGTGCAAGCTGGGCAACCTTAAAACCAAAACTCCTCTCTGAAACACCAGGTACAAGCTTGTACAGATAAGTTACATCTTCATGATCCAAGTTGGAGTTATTATTTGCACCTTCGTGTGAGGTCAGATGTGACATGTGATATGCTGCTACAGAGCCTGGAAATTCAGTTGCCAGACTGGCAATCTTTGGATAGTGAGTGACGAAGAGGACCACACATTTTTTCTGCCTCAGAAGATAATGTAATGTCGCATAGGCAATGGCCATGCCATCATGTGTACTTGTACCTCTTCCAAGCTCATCAATGATTACCAGTGAATTTCCTGTACAGCTATGGAGTATATGTGAAGTCTCACTCAGTTCTTCTAGGAAAGTGCTTCTCCCTTGCTGAATACTGTCAGAAGCACCCATCCGGGTGTAGATCCCGTCCAGCACATGCAGTTTTGCTGATGACGCTGGTACAAAGGAACCAACCTAGAGAGATCAGGGCATGTTTCAATAACGCAACAGCCATAAGGGACCAAGGTTGTCAAATAAAAGCAGTAATTTAAATATCTTGGAGGAAATAGTTTGATAATATAAGAAATAATTTGAAAGAAAAAGCTAACTTAATTTCAAGAGATTTGATATAGAAGTAACCTTTTCCATAAATAAAAGCAGAAATGTAGCAGATATTGCATTGATTCTACCTGAGCCATTATAGCAATCAGAGCCACCTGGCGAACATAGCAACTTTTACCACCCATATTCGGTCCAGTAACAATCTGACAGTACTCTCTATCTGTATGCATGTTTGTATCATTTGGGACAAAATTGTCTTGTAAGGTAGTCTCCAATACCTGGTGAAAAAATTACTAACAACAATGAGCCTCTGGTTACTAATTAGTGAGGTACTTGGATCAACTCAGTCAAAGTCAAATGTAATGCAATCCCAATAATTTTGAGGATAGGGTATTCTGGTTTTGGTTATGACATAGAACATGTAATGTATAATAAAGGGGTCATGTGACCCCGTCGCACAAGTCAATTCAACTACATCTGTAACCATCAAACAGAAAATTTTGTTTCTCAAGTCAAGGCCCGAAGCCCTCAGAGACATTTTAGAAGAGCCGCAACCAATTTGCAAGGCATAAATATAAAATGATGGTATGCACTGAATACACAAACATAAATGAAGACAGGCATTCATATACGGTCAACTAAAACACTAATGTGTGAATTTCATATAAAATTACAAAACGTGAAATTCATACCAAGTAAAGCACTAATGTGTGAATTTCATACAAAATTACAAACCGTGAAATTCATACCGGATGTCTACCAGAACAAATTTGTATCTGAACAGGCTCATAGTCATCTACAAACACTGGGCGAATGTAACCCTGCCACAGAAAAATAGAGGACTACATTACAAAATGCGACAAACATATGAAGGCACTTAAAAAAAACCTTGAATAACAAACCTTATTTCTTGAAAGAATGGCAAGTGAATGCAGACAATCTAAAGCAGCTAGTGCTTGAACAGAGGCTTGGAACTCGGCATAGTGTTCACTGAAATCCCTAAGAAAGGTATTCCATGCAGTTCGGCAGGCAATAGTAAGCTTCTCTTTTGCTAATGATAAAACATCCAATGCCGCCACTACTTCAGGAGGGTGATACCGAATTGTTTTCTTTGTGCTATTTATCTTAACCCAATTTGGAGGCACTTTTACATCAGTTGACAACTGCAGCCAAAATGAATTGAATAACAATTATATTTTATCCACATCCAAGAATTCTATAGAAACAAACAGTAGTTTCAAACTTGTCAAATCAGAGTTTGTGACTAATGAACTGCAAAAAACAGATATTTGGAATTAAATTTTAAGTTCATGGGAGAAAGGAAAACAAAATTAATTATTCAAGACAACAATTAGAAACAGCCAAGCAATCAAGAACCAAACGGATATTGACAACAGACAATAAACATTTTCCATCCATCCTTATTCCCTTTTTTGAGGGGTGCAGGAGGAGAATGGGAAAGAGAACCATGGCCATAATTTTCCTGAAAACCAATCCTTCAGTTAATTTAAGATAAGACACAATTTGGAGCATAACATAAATCATACAACATGCATCCAATCTGAGCAGATGTTTCAGATCAATAAGGCAACCACCAAAAACTGAGCAAAGAAGTAAAAAAGTACTGGAATACTAGATGGAACTTTTGTAACCATATTTCCAGCATCTGCAACAAGTATTAGATTTTTTCCTTTTTCAGCTAAACTACCTCTATCAAGTGAGTTTCTCCAGAAACACACAAGAACTCCAAATTTTGCATTCCAAACCGTTTGCGGTACAAGCCAATCAACAAATCTAGTTGTTCCACTGCCGTCTGAAAAGCCTTTCGAGCTCTAAACACCTATTCGAAATCATATTATCAACATAGTTCAGGATCAGAGCAGAGTATAAAACGAAGCCCAAAAGGAAGTAACTTGTAAGGTGTAATTTTTTCACACAAGACATAGACAAACCTCTGGAAATTGTTCCTCAGATGCAATGATCAATTTTGTTAGATCTTCTTGATCAGCAGAATCTTTATTTAAAGATGACAACATTTTTGCAGCATTACCAATAACAATTGCAGAGGAAGCAGTTGAAAATAATTTCTTTAACAAATTGGAGCGCAATTTATTATTATCCTTCTCTCCAGTGTTAAGTTGCTGAAGTTGTTTTCCAGCAGATAAAATAGTTTGAATAACGGCTAGAAACTGTAAAAACAAAAAAACAATACAACATGATTCAGGCAACGAATAGCTGGTAGCTTTCTGGTCAACTAAAAAAGATCTGGGTCAATTTATACACATTGAATATGATATATGAAAAATGCCCAGAACTGTTCAGAAATAAGAATTTTCTTAATTATTGCCTTACACAGCAATGAAACTACATAGACCTCAAACAGTAAGAACAGTTTCACCAAAAAAAAGGCAACAGTTATTCATTTTCCTAACCCAGAAAAAACCACACATGGCTTAAAATACAGTCCTGATCTTCATTTCAAAGATCTTATGTAGATCTCTTTATTGGCTAGACTTAAGATACTACAAATCTATGAAGTGGAGGTGTTAGGGACCAAAGAAGAAAAGAGAATGAAAGAACGGAATAATCTTTATTATTCTGAGTGAATGGAACAAGGTGATAAATCATCTTACAAGGGTTGCCTCTTGCAACTGATTTTTGTCAGTTACACAGATACAATCATCCATGCCCTTAAACTAACCCCTAACTCTCAAAACCTTCCAACAACCTGTGACAAACTGATAGCCAACCCCTAAGTTTTTACTGCTTACTTCTCCTAGTGTTAACCTTCCAAACCTGGTTCACTCGTTGTGGATCATGCCCAATAATACTTCTGGCCAGAGATTCAACCTAGTTCCTAAGGTTGAAGGTAGGAAAATATGGCTCAGTAGCAACTGTGTCCTCCCAAGTAGACTCTTCAGCAGGCCTACTCTGTTAGGGACCAAAATGAGTCATAGGGTCCAAATGGGGAATAATTAAATTAACCATTTGTCGGATGGGCCTAATCTGGAAAGTCTACACTAGAAAAAATATAGGGAGAAGCAAGCAAAGATCAAAGATCAAAGAAATACTCATATATTAGGTATATAGGTTTCCACTGGCTTCTCCCACTCAAAGCATCAAACTATGCAATGTAGAATCACTAATAGAGTCTTGGCATGCTTATTATTCTTAAATCAAACACTCACACCAGATGGTTGAAATCTAGCTATTCCCAAGGATAGAATCCTCTCGTTAAGTCACCAGAATTCTCATGTAAAGCACTCTCATGTAAAGCTCCAATGTGAACAGAAATTACAAGGAAGGTAAGGAGAGTTGATGAAACTAATGATAGGTATTTTCAGAATGTGTATGTGAGAAAGAGAAAAGGAAGGCGCGGGATTCTTGGAGCAGTTACTGGGTGCGGGATCCCTGGAGCGGTTACTGAAGAATAGCGCTCTGGGCGCCAGATACTGGCTGACGCAACTGCCAGCGCTAATAACTGCCAAGCGCAGTTATTATTTTATGTTGTAACTGCTGTGTAACTGTCAACTGCTGCCGTGTTGTGTTTATATTATTCTGTTCAGCAATTAGGAAGTTAGGCAATATCATAGTTGGAAGTTTATTTCCTTTGGGAGGCCCTGAGCACCTCGAATCGCTCAAGAAACCATTGTATTTGCTTCTGTACTCAAGGGAATCACACTGATTCCTTGTAATAATCCCTATTTCAGTAATATAATACAGAGTATAACTCTGTTGTTTGCCTTAAATTCTCTATTTCTGAATTGATATCTATCAATTTGGTATCAAAGCACTAATCTTGGTGCAGTTTATGGTAATTACAAGAAGCATTATGGAGAATCGAATGATAGCATTGGAACAAAGGTTTGGAGGGATGGAAACTGCTGTTGCAGAAATATTGCAATATCTGAATGAGACAACAATCAGACCCCGTCGCAGGCGCAATCCTCGCAATGGTGATGTAACAGATGAAAACACTTCTCCAATACGGTCACGCTCTAGTTCTCGTGACAGTGACCGTCGTAGGCCTCATTATCGTGGTGGAAGGCGAAAATTGGAGATACCTGTATTCTCTGGAGAAGACGCACATGGCTGGTTGGTGCGAGTGGAAAGATATTTCTGTATCAATGGGGTGCGTGAAAGAGATAAGTTGGATGCGGTGGTCATTGCAATGGAGGGGAGTGCGCTGAATTGGTTCCAATGGTGGGAAGAGGAAGCCCCCTTACGTACTTGGGATGAATTTAAGAATGCTGTGAAAAGAAGGTTCAACCCTGGCAGTCTCAACAACCCAATGGGCCCCTTACTGCGTCTCAAACAAGAAGGGACGGTTAAGGAGTATAGAGAGAAATTTGAATCCTACATTGCTCCTTTACACCGCCATGAAAGAGTGGTGTTGGACAGCATCTTTCTTAATGGATTGAAGGATGAAATACAGACAGAAGTTAAGTTGTATGATTATGAAGACTTAGCAGATTTGATCGACCGTGCCTTGATGTTAGAAGAGAAGAATGAGGCGCTGGATAAGAAGAGACAGCCATGGATGGAGAAGGGCGAATGGAAGGGGACTAATTCCAAATTCCGTTCTACATGGGGAAACCCTAGTGAGAAAAAGGAAGGAGGAAAATGGGGAAACAAGGAAGGAGAGAAGAATGAAGGATTGAAAGGAAAGAGACTAAGTCCTGCTGAGTTAGAAGAGAGACATCAGAAAGGCTTATGTTTCAAGTGTGGTGAGAAGTGGAACCGAGAGCATGTGTGTAAATTTAAACACATGCTGTGTGAAGTGGAAGGGGAACCGGATGATGAAGAGGTGGAGGTGCTGGAAGAGACAGAAGTGGCTGAAATGAAAACTTTGCAATTGTCTTTGCAAAGTGAGGAAGGACTTACATCCAACAAGTCTTTCAAGGTGTGGGGCGTGATTAAAGGAAGGAAGGTCTTAGTTCTCATTGACTCGGGGGCAACCAGCAACTTCATTGCTCCTAAGTTAGTGCAAGAATTAAACCTTGCAATGATGGATACTCCTGTGTATGTGGTGGAGGTAGGAACCGGTGATATGGTGAGAGATAAGGGCGTGTGCAGAAACCTGATTTTCACAGTGCAGGAAGTGGAAATTCAGCAACATTTCTTCTTGATGGAGTTAGGTGGTGTAGAGGTAGTGTTGGGAATGGACTGGCTCGCAAGTTTGGGAAATATTGAAGTAAACTTCAGAAACTTAACCTTGAAGTGGCAGCAAGATAATCAACACTTTGTTATCAAGGGTGACCCTGCATTGAGCGCTTCACAAGCCTCTTGGAAAGCTGTGATGAAGGCTCTCCAGAATGAAGGGGAGGGGTATTATGTGGAGTGTAAGGAACATGATAATGAGATGAATGTGAGGGGACAGAATGAAGGGAATTGGGATGCATTCCTAGCAGAGTTTGAAGAGGTATTTCAGATGCCTACTGGTTTGCCACCACCAAGAGACCATGATCACGCCATTGTCATGCAACCAGGCGCAGCAATCCCAACATCAGGCCTTACAGATATCCATATTGCCAGAAGAATGAAATTGAGAAGATAGTGAAAGACATGCTGAATTTGGGTATAATAAGGCACAGTACAAGCCCGTTTTCAAGTCCAGTGTTACTAGTTAAGAAGAAGGATGGAACATGGAGATTTTGCACAGATTATAGGGCATTGAACAAGGTTACAGTGCCTAATAAATTCCCTATACCTGTCATAGATGAGTTGCTGGATGAATTGGGGAATTCTACTATTTTTTTTAAGTTGTTACTTGAAGTCAGGCTACCATCAGATACGCATGAAGGAAGAAGACATAGCCAAGACTGCTTTTCGCACTCATGAAGGGCATTATGAGTACTTAGTGACGCCTTTTGGACTCACTAATGCACCTTCAACTTTTCAAGCCTTAATGAATCAGGTACTGAGGCCACTCCTAAGAAAGTTTGCATTGGTGTTCTTTGATGATATTTTCATTTACAGCAGCAGCCTGGAACTACATCAGAAGCACTTAAGAGAAGTTTTAGAGGTGTTGAAGCAGAATCAACTCTATGCCAACAGAAAGAAATGTTCTTTTGGTCAAACACAGGTTTAGTATTTGGGTCACTTGATATCTAGAGAGGGTGTATCTACTGATCCTAAGAAGATTGAAGACATGCTGAATTGGCCTGTTCCTAAGGACATTAAAAGCCTTAGGGGATTCCTTGGGCTGACTGGTTATTATAGAAAGTTTGTGAAGAATTATGGGAAGATTGCATGGCATTTGACACAATTACTTAAGAAGGACAGCTTTGCATGGAATGATGAGGCACAAGGGGCATTTGATACTCTCAAGACAGCCATGACAACTATACCAGTCCTAGCAGTTCCCAACTTTGACAAAGAATTTGTAGCAGAGACGGATGCTTCAGGGAAGGGATTGGGAGCAGTTCTGATGCAGGAAGGCAGGCCAATAGCCTTCTTAAGCCAAACATTGTCTGATAGAGCCCAGAGGAAGTCAGTGTATGAGAGAGAACTTATGGCAGTAGTTATGGCAGTCCAGAAATGGCGTCCCTATTTGCTTGGCAGGCACAAGGTACACACTGACCAAAAGAGTCTAAAATTCCTCACTGAACAACGTACAATTAGTGAAGGGCAGCAGAAATGGATCTCCAAGTTACGTGGGTATGATTTTCAGATTGTATACAAACCTGGGAGAGAGAATGGAGTGGCTGATGCGCTCTCTAGAAAGATGCATTACACAGTTATCACCACAGTGCAATGTGAGGCGTGGGATGGTCTAGAAGAGGAGTACAAGAAGATGACAAGCTAAAAGTTATTGTACAAGACTTGTTAGGAGATCCAAATAGCCACCTTGGTTATGCTCTAAAGAAGGGCAGGTTGTACAAAGAGGGCAGAATTGTAATTCCAAATAATTTACCCAGAATCCAATGGATATTAACTGAGTTACATGACTCTTCAGTAGGTGGACATTCAGGATTTTTCAGAACTTACAAAAGAAGTAGGTGGACATTCAGGATTTTTCAGAACTTACAAGAGAATATTTGGTTTAGTGTATTGGGAAGGAATGAGAAAAGCTATTCAAGGTTATGTACAGGCTTGTGAAGTGTGTCAGAGGAACAAATATCAGACACTAAGTCCAGGAGGACTGCTGCAACCATTACCTATTCCCACTCAAACATAGAGTGACATTTCTATGGACTTTATTGGAGGACTTCCTATGACCAAGGGGGTAGATACCATTTTGGTGGTGGTGGACAGACTCACCAAATATGCGCATTTCATAGCTTTATGCCATCCATACACAGCCAAGGATGTGGCTGAGATATTCACCAAGGAAGTGGTGAGATTACATGGGTTTCCTAGCTCTATAGTTTCAGATAGAGACAGGTTTTTTTGAGTGCATTCTGGGCTGAACTCTTCAAACTTGCTGGCACCAAACTGAAATATAGCAGTGCATGTCACCCTCAAATAGATGGTCAGACTGAGGTGGTGAGCAGGTGCTTGGAGACTTATCTAAGGTGTATTACGGGACAGAAACCGAAACTATGGCCCAATTGGTTGAGTTGGGCAGAATATTGGTATAACACCAATTATCATGCATCCTTGAAAACTACCCCTTTCCATGCACTGTATGGCAGAGAACCACCAGTCCTAATCAGAGGGGATGCTCACCATTCTGCAGTGGAAGAAGTCAACAGGTTACCTGCCGAAAGAAATGAGATTTTAGAAGAGTTACATGAGCAGTTGGTAAGAGCACAAGATGTGATGAGAGCACAAGCCAACAAGCATAGAAGGCAGATCGAATATGAATTAGGAGACATGGTTTACTTGAAGATACAACCATATAAAATGAAGAGTCTTGCCAAGAGAATCAACCAGAAACTAAGCCCAAGATATTATGGGCCTTATGAGGTTGGGCAGAGAATTGGGCTGGTTGCTTACAAGCTTAAGTTACCTGTAGACAGCAAGGTACATCCTGTGTTCCATGCTTCACTACTCAAGAAATCAGTCGCTCCCACAATCAATTTCCAACATTTACCTGCATGTTTAACTGAGGACTGGCAGCTTAAAGTAATACCAGAAGCAACTAGAGATATGCGCCAGAATGAGAACGGAGAGTTGGAAGTGTTGGTCAAATGGCAAGGATTACCAGAATTTGAGAATTCTTGGGAGCAAGTGGAGAGGATTCAGCAAGAATTTCCTGCTTTTATCCTTGAGGACAAGGATAGTTTCGATGGGGGAGGGAATGATAGGTATTTTCAGAATGTGTATGTGAGAAAGAGAAAAGGAAGGCGCGGGATTCTTGGAGCAGTTACTGGGCGCGGGATCCCTGGAGCGGTTACTGAAGAATAACGCCCTGGGCGCCAGATACTGGCTGGCGCAACTGCCAGCGCTAATAACTGCCAGGCGCAGTTATTGTTTTAGGTTGTAACTGCTGTGTAACTGTCAACTGCTGCCTTGTTGTGTTTATATTATTGTGTTCAGCAATTAGGAAGTTAGGCAAGATAATAGTTGGAAGTTTATTTCCTTTGGGAGGCCCTGAGCACCTCGAATCGCTTAAGAAACCACTGTATTTGCTTCTGTACTCAAGGGAATCACACTGATTCCTTGTAATAATCCCTATTTCAGTAATATAATACAGAGTATAACTCTGTTTTTTGCCTTAAATTCTCTATTTCTGAATTGATATCTATCAATTAATTGCAAGGAAAATGAGGACAGTTGATTAAATTATATAATATAGCAAAATACATGAACAGTCCAACAAAAAGCTATTTATCACCTCAGATGGGGTAGCAGTGCAATGGAAAATTCTAGTAATCCCACGCTGTATATCAGGTGCCCGACTCAGAGATGTCAACACCAATGAAAGTATGTATGCTAACTCAGGTTGCACAATTGCTACATCAGGATCTCCATCGAAACACCCAAGATTCTTCTTGTTATTACAAGATCCCATGGACTCTGCGATTTCAGATACAGCATTAAGACGAGCAGAAATCATTGTTTGATCACGCAATGGGTGAGATACCTGTGTCATGCACATGAACAACAATCAAACAAAGGGCTCTTTGGATGGTAAAGAGAAGACAATCAAGATTTTAACACTAGAATATGATGGTATATCATGAATGGAAGCATCCCATACCCAATGCCTAAGAAGCCTGGAACCAAATATAGTAAGAGTGTGATTCATAATTTGCAGCAAGGAACCACTCTCAGATCCATCACTGTTATTTTGTAAAACCTGAAAAGATAGGAAACATTCAATACAAGCCAGAATCTACATGAAAATTTCAAGCCAGTACAACGGAAAAAAATGAGCAATACTAGTTTATACAAGAATACAGTATAAACAAATTGCATACTAGGTTGTAAAAGAATTAAAGAACAGTACTTAATCATCGATGATCTTGTGACCCTTGTAAAAGAATACAGGTAAACATGTTGTTGTCACGAACAAGCAAGAATGTTAGACCTTTAACAAATGTGCTCTCAGATTGTTAGGCCTTTAATGATAATAGGAATAAAATGTAATATGATAAACTTAGTTAGTTTATCAGTTAGGTAGTTTGTTGGTTTTAATTGTTATTAGTCAGTTAGTTGGTTATGGGTAGTTATCTTGTAACCCTCAACCCAAACCTCTATGTATTATAAATAGGGGACTAGGAAGAGGCTTAGGATCATCATTAGGAAATTACTTCAGTTTTGTAGTTGGGTGAAGCCAACAAAGGTAGCTGGGTGAAGCCGGCAAGGAGGGGATTAGCCTCCCCTTTGTGTACCATCTTCCCATTTTCAGTCTTTCAATAAATTTTCTTCCCGTTTTCCATTCTTTAATCAAATTCCAAGACTGTCAATCGCCTTTTCCCAGTCAACGTTGGTCCGGTACCTAACAATTGGTCCGACCTGCCGGATCGAATCATGGGTTGTGCAATGGATGCGAAAATTGCAACACACGATGAAAAGTTATCAATCTTGGAAAAAAGATTAGACGACATGGCCAGCGAACAGAGAACACATATGGGAAAAATGAATGAAAAGCTAGACAAGCTTACGGTGGAATTGGCGTCGATCCCAGACCAAATCAAGAACCTCTTTCTTGATTATGAGAAGAAGAGAAAAACGCCTGATGAAGAAAAAGAAGGGCTTGAGGTCGTTCTTGCAACTAGTGAAACCCAAGAGCTGGATCAAGAAATGAAGAACAATGTAGTTCTCGTTAACAATGTTCAAACCGAAACGACGACAGATTCAGAGAAGGCGAAGGAGAAGGTGTTGAAGGAAGTATCACCCACCTTGTCATCAAAACCCCAAAAGGCAACGGTTGAATGTGCTTGCGATGAAAAAGGTAGCAATGCCATCGCTTAGGACTGAGGATTGTCATTCGCGATTGAGCGTCGATATGCGACAATCAAAAGAATTCAAGGATCTGAAAGGGTGTACAAAGAGAAGAGGAAAGGTGCAAGAGCTCAAAAGCGAGCCACCTCCACCACCGCCTAAGCCACCAGATTCGTCCTCACCGCCACCAATGCCAAAATCGGGCCCTCTCGCCGCAACCACTCTGCGGCCTACTCCGCCACCAAAGATGCCCGTTATATTAGAGTGAAAATAGAGAGTTTAGAAACTGATATTTCATTGAATGAATTATTGAGTAAATGATTACAAGTGATGCTCTTATATAGAGAGCATTGGATTGTTCTCAGCCACAAGATATAATTTTGTTATATAACAAAATGCTACAACAGATACAACAGATCCTAAATCAGTTAATCACTGATTAACTGTTACAAATACTGAACTAACTATAACAGAAACAGAAACTAACTGTAACTGAAACAGAAACAGAATTATATACAAAATGGATTTCTATGTTACATCTAACATTCCCCCCACAAGCTCAGCAGTACCTAGTACTCTGAGCTTGTCTCTGAACCTATAGAATAGTTGTTTGCTGAGAGGTTTGGTTAAAATATCAGCCACTTGAAGTTGTGCAGGGATGTAGGAGACTGTGAGGGACCTGTTCAATACTTTCTCTCTAACAAAAAATATATCCAGCTCCATATGCTTAGTTCTATTGTGGAGAATGGGGTTGTGACTCAAAGCCACTGTGCTTTGATTGTCACAGTAAATTACTGGAGCAGGGACAGTCACTTTTAGCTCTTGTAGGAGGGATTGTAACCATAGAACTTCAGAGGCAACAAGTGCCAGGCTTCTGTATTCAGCTTCAGCACTTGATTTGGCTACCAAGGTTTGCTTTCTAGACCACCAGGACACAGGGTTAGGTCCAAAATAAATGCATGCACCAGATGTTGATCTTCTGTCGTCTATGTCAGATGCCCAGTCAGCATCACAAAATGCATTTATGCAGAGAGGAGTGCTCTGTGTTGCTGGTTGAAGTGTCAGTCCATGATCAATTGAGCCTTTTAAATACCTTAGTATTCGTTTAACTGCACTCCAGTGAGATGTGAGAGGTTGAGACATGAACTGACACACCTTATTCACTGAATATCCCAGTTCTGGCCGAGTAACAGTCACATATTGCAGAGCACCAACAATGCTTCTGTATAAGGTTGGATCTTCAAATAAGTCAGTGCCACTTTTAGAGAGTTTGAGATTTGCTGGCAGAGGAGTATTTATGGCCTTGCAGTCTTCCATACCAGCCCTATGAAGTATGTCTCTGATGTACTTGGATTGTGACAAGCGAAGAGCACCAAACTTAGTGAGTTTCCATTCAATACCAAGGAAGTAATCCAGAGTTCCCAGCTGTTTTAATGAGAAGGCAGAGTTGAGTTTGGTGATGATTAAGTTGATAGCAGTATTTGAAAGACCCTGTGATGATGATATCATCAACATAAACAAGGATTAAGATGCAGCAGCCTCTGTTGTTGAAGATTAGCAAGGAGGGATCACACTTGGATTGTTGAAAGCCAAATGAAATTAATGTTTTTGTTAAGCTCTCATACCAAGCTCTTGGAACTTGCTTTAAACCATAGATAGCCTTGTTGAGTTTACATACTAGAGATGAATCACCTTGAACAAATTCTTGAGGTTGATGCATGTAGACCTCCTCTTGTAAGACCCCATTTAGGAATGCATTGTTCACATCTAGTTGAATTAGAGGCCATTGGTGAGTAAGAGCAATGGTGAGAACTGTTCTTACAGTGATAGGCTTCACCACCGGAGAGAATGTGTCAGTGTAATCTTGACCATATCTTTGAAGGAATCCCTTTGCAACCAAACGTGCTTTGTACTTGTTAATAGCTCCATCCGGGTTCTCCTTTAACCTAAATATCCATTTGCAACCAATTGCCTTTTTAGAGGGTGGTAGAGGCACCAAATCCCATGTCTTGTTGTCTTCAAGAGCCTTAAACTCTTGTTGCATAGCTGCTGTCCAGTGAGTGGAAGAGAGAGCTTGTTGCACTGTGGTTGGTTCAGTGACAGTGAGATTAATGGTGGGGTAAAGAGGAGGTTTGAGATGGCCAGTTTTGGATCTTGTTTGCATATGATGAGTGTTGTGAGGAGGAGAGGGGTTTGAGGAATTTGGGGAGTCAGGATCTATAGTAGAGGAAGCCGTAGAGGGAAGAGAAGGTGAGGGAGATGGTGGTATACTTGCTGTTGGTGAATGGTTGTGAGATGGAGTTGAAGTTGTGATGTTGTTTGGTGAGATATGTGTAGGAGATGGTGGAATAGTATGTGTAGTGGTTGGTATGACACCTAGAACAGCTGCTGTAGTGGTTGTTTTGGTAGTGTAATTGTTGGATTGTTTGATGTGTTGGTGAGGGAAATGCTTCTCATTGAATAGCACATCCTTGGAGATAAATATTCTGCCACTCATGTCAAGACACTTGTAACCTTTGTGAGCTGTTGAATAACCTAAGAAGGTACATTCTTTTGATCTGTATTGAAACTTAGGATTGTTGTAAGGGGTTAGCAAAGGATAACATGCACAGCCAAATGCTTTAAGAAAGGTATAATCAGGTTGTTTATTGAACAAGGTTTTGAGTGGAATATTATTAGTATGAGATGCAGGCAACCTATTGATGATGTATACAGATGTATGGAATGCATGGTCCCAAAAGTAGTAAGGAAGAGAGCATTGAGAGAGTAAAGACAGACCCATTTCAACAATGTGTCTATGCTTTCTCTCCACAACTCCATTTTGATGATGTGTGTGAGGACATATGACTCTGTGTATGATGCCTAGTTGGTTAAGGTAGTCTGTGAAGGGTCTAAATTCACCACCCCAATCCGATTGGATTGACTTTATTTTTGCATTGAGTTGTAACTCCGCAAGAGCCTTAAATTGTTTGAAGACTGTGAGGGTGTCTGACTTAGCATGCAAGAAGTAAATCCATGTATATTTGCTATATGCATCAATGAAAGAAACATAGTATTTGTAGCCCATGGAAGATTGCATGGGGGCAGGACCCCATAGATCACAGTAAATAAGTTCAAGAGGAGTACTGTAAGTAGTTTGAGATAAAGAGGATGGCAATCTATGAGATTTGCCAAGACAACAGGCTACACAAAATTCAGTTTTATTTCTATTAAGAGTGGACATATTACATGATTTGAGGACTGAATTCAAAGTGTCTAGATTTGTATGTCCTAGTCTATTATGCCATAGGAAATAATAGTCACTAGGACTAGATGCAACAGTGTTTACAGTAGGAAAATTAGAAGGTGTAGATGACAGAGTTCTTGAATGAATGGGATAGAGTCCTGCAAAGTCCAATTTCCCTTGAAGCATAATTTGGTCATTGACCTGTGATTTCATCACATAATGAAATGGGTGAAATTGTAGATAGGCATTATTATCATATGCAAATTTAGAGACACTAATGAGATTTTTGTTAATGCTAGGGACATGAAGAACTTTGTTTAAATGCAATGTGTGCTGTGGGTGTGTGGGAGAGATAAATGCATAGTTAGAAATAGCTTTTACAGGCAGACCTTGACCGTTACCGAGGAAAATGTTTTCAAGATGTGATGGAGGAGCAGCAGAGCCTGGTGGAGGAGGCAAGAAAGTGACATGTTGAGTGGCTGCCGTATCCAAATTGTTGTTCAAGGTAGGATGAATAGCATAACCAGTAGTGTAATTGGCCTGTGCAGCTTGTTGAGGCCATTGATTGGCACCTTGAGGCCACTGATTGGCATTAGGGGCAGCATTCCTCACATATTGATATGGATTTCCATTGATGGATGGTTGAACAGCACCATAGGCAGCATTAAAACGGTGATAGCAGTAAGATGCCTCATGCCCAGTTTTGTGACAGACCTGACATTGCACTCCACCACGTCCACCGCCGCGGCCACCACGATTTCCACGGCCATTTCGACCACCACGGCCATGCCATGGATTCTTTCCTTTGTACGCATTGTTCTGTGATAGAGAGTTGTCAGAATTAGCGTTTCCTACAGTGTAATTTGCCTGAGGCGCAACCGGGTTCTCTGTCAAAATTAGGGTTTGACAAATTGGGGGTTTTTGAAATTGGCTGCGATTGGGAGAGATTGAGGGACGAGGCTTCTTCAGTGATCCTCGCCTTATCCAGTCGCTGCTCATGAGCCAGGAGAAGCGCCCTAATTTCCTCTAAATCGAACCATTCGATCTTTGAGTTTATTAGGGTTACGAGGGCTTCGAATTCGTTTGGTAAACCTTCAAGAATCACGTCAAGTTGATCTTGAAGGGTTACGGATTCACCAATCGACAGTAATGAGTCTGAAATATGCTTGATTTTCGCAAGAAATTCTGAGATTGTTGATGATCCCTTTTTGGTCGTGCGCAGTTGAGTTCGCAAATGTCTGGCCTGCGCCTTGGTTTTCGATTGGAAAGATTGGTGTATGTTCTCCCACAATTGGAATGTATGCTTGCATCCAATAACAGATGGTAAGATTGCTGGTGACAAAGATGATTGTAGCCATGCGAGTAAAAGCTGATCTTGTAGTTCCCAGTTACTGTAGTCAGGATTTTCCACGTTTGCAAGACGATCTGCCTCACTTGCGTATTGAGGAGGGATTTCTGGGGACACACAGAACCTGTGCAATCTGTGTGCTCTTAGAACTGGTTCAATTTGTTGAAGCCACACTAGATAGTTTGTCTCATCTAGTTTCACAGAAATTTTGTAATTGAAGGTAGAGAGAGGAGTAATTGTGGATGGAGGTGTCACCAAGATTGGTGGTGTTCTTGGTGTATGTGGGTGAGAAGTCATTGAAGATGACTGAGAGAATAGAGAAAGATAGAAGAAGCGGAAGAAAGAGAGGATCTTGATCCACACTTGTGGAATTTCAAGCTCTAGATACCATATTAGAGTGAAAACAGAGAGTTTAGAAACTGATATTTCATTGAATGAATTATTGAGTAAATGATTACAAGTGATGCTCTTATATAGAGAGCATTGGATTGTTCTCAGCCACAAGATATAATTTTGTTATATAACAGAATGCTACAACAGATACAACAGATCCTAAATCAGTTAATCAGTAACTAACTGATTAACTGTTACAAATACTGAACTAACTATAACAGAAACAGAAACTAACTGTAACTGAAACAGAAACAGAATTATATACAAAATGGATTTCTATGTTACATCTAACACGTTACAACGCCACTAGCCGAACCCCCAGATAAGGGTCCACATGCGGTGATGGCAGATAAGCCAGAACCGTCGAACTCAAATATGCGAGTAACTATATCTCCACCATCTATTGCAAGGCAACCCATGACAGAGACGAGGTGTAACGTAGCAAAGCTTTCTCTTGCGCAAATTGATTAGGTTAGTTTTTGCGATGTTCTCATTGTGAATATTCTGGAAACAATAAGGGCTGAATGGGTAAAAGATAAGGGGAATATGGTTCAAAACCTAATAATGGGCCAACTCCGAGGCACTGTTTGTCTGTTAAATGAGTTCTTCACAACATTGGGTGGAATGGAAGTATGGTACCTGGTTCAAGCAAATTTGTGCTCTGGGGCCCAAGAAAAAAGGGCCTTAGATGGCCTTTCTCAAAATCTTCTCTCACTGGGCATAATTCACAACAGAGTGGTGATTGGAAATACCCAGACTACAGACAAGGGAATGACCTTATTTAAAAGAAACAAAAGGGAGTCGTCTCCAGGCTTGTCTTTAGGTGCTCAGAATATATTAACAAATAATATGACACTGCCTGTTTTTTACTTTCATGGTTGTTCTTGGTTTTGGGTGGAAGTGCCAATTTCTGGATCCACATGGCAGAAGCCTTTGGATATTGATGGCATCACAAACTGGTTGCAAAAGGGAATTGAATTCCTAGAGAACTTTGACCTTTTCCAATGTAAAAGATGTCAAACTATAATTGCAAGGTTACTGTTTGACAAAATGTCTGTGAAGGTTTTTACTGCTTGGAACACTTTAATCTCAAAGTTGGGTAACGATAGAGCTTCAGAAGGTTTAAATCAAGAGTGGGTTTTAATTCTAACGCATGCCAAAGAACAGCTAAGATATCCCGGGGATGAATTTTTATTTCCTTTAACTACATGTGATGCTTGGTTTGGGAACGATAGGAGCACTGTGGAAAGTAAGAATGAAACTCCCACCACTGGGGCTTCAGAAAATGACTCTATCAAGGTAGATGTTGGTTGTAACACTTTCCTCCAACATTGTCGAATGGCTTCTTTCGTCATCAATAGTTTTTCCATTAGACTTGCTCCACATGAGGTTATGATTTTTAATTGGATTGGGTCTATGTGTGCTTCAAATGTTTTCCATGATCTTGATACTCTTGAACCATTCCAAGAGATGGGCATCAAGGGAGTGAGAGACGTCACTACGCTCAGACTTGAGGACAAGTCTAGTTATCAAGGGGGGAGTGGTGTTAGAGGAAAGAGGAGAGGCATCAAGTGGAAGAAACAGGTGTTGAGGCAGCGGCAGCGGCAACACCCAACACATGGGGCGAGAGCAGGATGTGACAACATCAAGCCTTCCGACGGACAATCCTTTGAAGCCATACAACAACACCTAACTCATCAAGAACTAACTAAGGACAAGAGCAGGTTTTCCTATGGGCAGTTCTCCCTAAAGTCAACCTTGAGGACAAGGTTTGTCTTCAAGGGGGAAGTATTGTTAGACCTTTAACAAATGTGCTGTCAGATTGTTAGGCCTTTAATGATAATAGGAATAAAATGTAATATGATAAACTTGGTTAGTTTATCAGTTAGGTAGTTTGTTGGTTTTAATTGTTATTAGTCAGTTAGTTGGTTATGGGTAGTTATCTTGTAACCCTCAACCCAAACCTCTATGTATTATAAATAGGGGACTAGGAAAAGGCTTAGGATCATCATTAGGAAATTACTTCATTTTTGTAGTTGGGAGAAGCCAACAAAGGTAGCTGGGTGAAGCCAGTAAGGAGGGGATTAGCCTCCCCTTTGTGTACCATCTTCCCATTTTCAGTCTTTTAATAAATTTTCTTCCCGTTTTCCATTCTTTAATCAAATTCCAAGACTGTCAATCGCATTTTCCCAGTCAACGTTGGTCCGTTACCTAACAAAGAAGCTATGATACTTTTTTACTATACTATAAGTACTTTCATATGAATTTATAATAACTAATACCTGAACCATAAAATGAAAGGGCGGGTTATACATGCTGTGGTCACCAGCCAACAAGAGACCGTGATATTATAACTAACGCCTTAAAGAAGCACCTGAAAGTACAGCTTATAATTACCTCCAGTTGTTGAAGTGCATTGGCTGAGAGAATCATTTCCGTATTGCTTACAAAGGGCCTTAAAGAAGCACCTGAACACAGAATTCTTTCAAAACCAAATCCCTTCAAATGGCGAATAGTTAAAGCCAAAGCTTGGACAGCCAAATCTGGCAAGTTCATCATCTCCTATATAATCAAAATAGAGATAGAACAAATCAGGTTATCAGTAGAAATTGTAACAACAATAAATGTGTAGCTATAGTTTGCAGATATATGATTTTCTTGGGAAGAAAAACTTCAAAAATAAGACTAAAATTGAAAAGAGATGTATTAGAAAATTTAGCAATAAATTGCATTATCATAAACTACAATCCACTACAATGACAATAAGTTAATCCTTGGAGTTGATTGCATGGATCAAGTGACACCATAATGTTCTAGAGTGTATTAAGTTTAAAGATAGATGGGTTTACAATGGGAGCTACCCTTACTTTCTCTCTAATGATTTCATTTCTAATCATGATTTCTCAAGTGTAACCCGTTATCAATTATATCATTCTCATCTTTGCAACATTTAAGCTTATTTTTTATAGGTATTTTACCACCCAACAATAAGTCTCATGCAACATTGCAAGTTTTATAAATTTCCTATAGGATCTTTTTGGGAAGGGAACTTGGGAGGGTTTTGGAGGGAATGGCTTTGGAGGGCTTAACCTATATTTTAATATATATTTGAGATTTAAAAAAATTTGAAAGAATAGCGTGATAGATAATAATATAATATTTTTAATCACACTTCATTTATGTTAAGAAACATTTTATAACTTCCTTAATTTAGAATTGAAAAATAAGCCCTCCCCATCCAAACATACCCTTAAGCTCTAGTTAATAGTGATACTTTTCTACTACAAATCATACCTGAAGCTTTCCTCCAATTTATCTGCCCTGCTTGGATCTCATGGTTGACGTCACCCTTTGTCTCACTGACACTTTCTATGATAAATCAAAGTTACTTAAAATTTTAAATATGAGACTGGTGCACTGTGGTATGTTATGTTCACCAATTTTCACCTATAAGTTAAGATTTATGCATCTCCTACTAAATCTATATTCCATGTAGTTTTACTTCTACCTAGGCAAAAGTGATGTGCTTCCAAGACTAATCCACACATCTCTAACTTTCTATTTATTTCTTCTCTCGACGACCACAAAACTATCATTCACAGAAAAAAATGTACCGCAGTACCGTCTCTTGAATATGTTCTATAAGCTTGTATAGAACCAAGATAAAACAATAAGGACTCAAAGATAAACTATAATGCACTATGATAGCAAATTCCAATGACACGGTTTATAATATCAAGACAAACTTTGACTGATAGAACTATGCATACTCAGGTCAACAAAAAAAGATTCGGTTTGAAGACTTTCAAAGCTTAATATAAGGATAGCAAGTTTTATAAATATCAGCAGTTTGTACCTTAACTACCATCTGCTGACTTCTATGCTCGGTCAAATTATTGCTTTGCATTGAATCTGATGGACTGTCTACAGACTCTACATCCATGTTCTCGTACAATTTCAGAACTTCAGCAAGAGCACCTCCATCAGAGAAGCAATCTCTTGAGGCACTGGCACGCTCCACACGAACATTTGAGGCAGGTCCAGCATAAGCCAGTAGTAACTAATAATAGACCACCCAATCATACAATTGAATTTAGGTTTAGAGAATTGATATTGATCAATTGTGCTTTTCTACATAGATTACTGTAAGTCGTGTTTATGACAGCATGTCTCCTTGTAAGGATTACATGATTTAACATGAGCATAAAATTTCCTCTTATAATATTAATTATTAAGAAGGAACACTCCCTTGCGGATTAAATAAGCCTTTCCAAGCATTTAATCATTTCAAATTTTTAACAATCTTCAAATGATAGTTTATTGAATTACAAGAAATTTGAGATGGAAAAATCATGCTGTGAGGACAAATATGCACAATGCATAAACTGAAAGAATAAATACTAAAGTTGGTCATCTAAAAATACAAGGGACTGGGATATCGGATATCATATTGGCCCTTCAATGTTTCATACTTCAATATGGTTATTCAATATTTAAAATAGACATCAATTTAACCCCCCAATGTATCTTGGGACACGTTCGGTCTTAAGTTTATGCTTATTTACACTACGAAGGATCTAAATGGATATTTAAAATTTTTGGACGGCCAATTTGAGTATTAAGTCAAAGTCTGGATTAATTCACACCTACCATAATGAAAATACACATGCATTAAATTATGTTGATAAGTTGTTCAGATCAAAACACCCAAATCCGGCAACTTTGTCCTCTGTTCAGATAATTCAAAATTCCATCTATTATATTCAAGCGAGAATCTAAATCAGAATTCCAACTATCTGAACTAAGATAAGGGATATGTACAGTATATTTCAACATCATCCTCTAAATAAATTGTTACCTGTTCCAACAGGCAAGCCTTGAAGTCAGTCCAAACAATAAGTTATCTTGAAACCTAAACTACAATTTCGATCTTATATGGCCTCTGTATGATAGATATTGTTACGGATCGGCCCAATCCACAATAATGAGGCCCAACACCAAATGTAGATCCATCAACCAATGGTTGAGATCGCAGCGCAAGATCGGACGGTCCTGATTCATCAGGTCTATCACCACCAAACTCTATAAATAAGCATTGAATGCTTCATTAAAGGTACACACTCTTTCCTACTCTTCACCTCTAATTAGCTCTCTGGCTGACTTGAGCGTCGGAGTGTCCCCGCAGGTACCACCTGCCCCGGATCGGAAGCGGAGCTCGGTTGATCAAGACCAACCCCTACCAACTATCTCGGATCGGACCTTGTGTCTAAGATCGGGTACAAGTCCAGAGATACGGTACAGAACATTGGCGACCACAGTGGGAGGATCTTGTACTCTAGTTCCTCTCCCATCTCCTTGATTGACGATGGCTCCGACCTTACGACATAGGACTGTCCTGAATGTCGGTGAAGGGCCGGTCCTGCAGCAGGTGACTTCGGAAGAAGTGGCGGTCATCTTACCCCTTAGCCCGGTGCATGCTCGAAGCTCGGCTACGGCTATGGTGCATGGGAGCCCATCCCGGAACCGGCTTCCACCTCCCCCTCCGACCGTCCAGGTACCGGTCGATGCTGTTCAACAGCTCATCCTTTTCCTAAATCGACGAGCCGAGGTCGACCAGCAGGAAAGACAACGCTACACCCAGTTAGAAGCTCAGGTTGCTGAGACCCGAGCTCGTAACATCCCGGATCGGAGTTCCTCTCTGCGCAACTCTTCAAGTGGAACGACTCATGGCCGCGGCCGCCGCCGATCTCCGGCTTGGGGGAGATACCATCACCGCACTCCACCTTGTTATAGAGGAGCGCGGGGATCGGAGATTCCCCCAAGTCGGACCCCGGATGATTCCTATGGTCCTGAGGGTTCCCCTCGGCCTAGCTCGTTTCTGTTTTCCTCTTCTCCGAGGCGACGTTCCGGAAGTCGGAAAAGGTCTCCGAGGCAGGAACGTCGACGCCCTAGCTCACGGGGGTCCCCCGGCAAGTATGGCTACCGACGATCTCCACCCCTTGAGAGGTCGGCAAAGCGTAAATGACCCTTTACAACTAAAATCGACTACTTTCCGGTGCCCAAGCACTTAGAGAAGCCCCCTGAAGGTCTGAAAATGCATGACGGGACTGGCGATCCAGATCGCCATCTCGACTACTTTGACACGGTTATGCAATACCGCAACGTTCCAGAAGAGATAAAGTGCCGAACTTTTCCCCTCACTCTAGAGAAGGCGGCTCTAGACTGGTTCAGGGCTCTTAAGCCAAATACAATCTCCTCTTGGGATCAGTTGGCCAAGCTTTTTTCTGCACACTTCGCCCACTCGAAGATGAAGCCTAAATCTCGGAAGGTATTGCAGGCAATTCGGCAAGGAGAAAATGAGTCCCTCCGGGACTATATAGAGAGATTCAACAGAGAAGCTGCTCAAGTTCGGAACCTCGACGACTCCTTCCGTCTTTTCTTCATGGAGGCTGGCCTTCGTGAAGGAAGTCTATTTCAGATAGACGTCGGGGTCAACCAAGTTGAGTCGCTTGCCGAGTTCCTCCAGCGATCTCAGAAGTATATCGATCATTAAGAAGGGATTAACGCAGGAAGGCCACGTTTCTCCTAGGTCTCGGAATGAGCCAACGGGCGTGATGTAATCCGACTTTGTAAGTGTTTAACCATCTAATATATATGGGTCGGCTACAATTTTCCTCACATTTATTGCTTAGTAAAAGTAAGTTCCGAGGTTGGATGAAAGGATTTGGGATCGGTCGAGCGATCGCCTTAAAGTTTCACGCTAAGACCGGAACTCCACCTAGGATCGGAACTCCGGATGGTTCCTGCTGATCCGAGGGTTCCCCTCGGCCCGGCTCATCTCTGGCTTCCTCTTCTCCGAGGCGACGTTCCAGAAAGCGGGAAAATTCCCCGAGGCAGGAACGTCGGCGCTTTTGCCCACAGAGATCCTCCGACTTTAAATTGACACCTCGAGTCCCTCAGGTGGTCACATTTTAAATGGCCGAGTTTGCCATTACCCTGAAGGGCGAGTTCGATCTGGGCCGAGTCCCGGTAAACTACCCTGAAGGCGACTTTAAATTGACACCTCGAGTCCCTCATGTGGTCACATTTTAAATGGCCGAGTTTGCCATTACCCTGAAGGGCGAGTTCGATCTGGGCCGAGTCCCGGTAAACTGCCCTGAAGGCGACTTTAAATTGACACCTCGAGTCCCTCAGGTGGTCACATTTTAAATGGCCGAGTTTGCCATTACCCTGAAGGGCGAGTTCGATCTGGGCCGAGTCCCGGTAAACTGCCCTGAAGGCGACTTTAAATTGACACCTCGAGTCCCTCAGGTGGTCACATTTTAAATGGCCGAGTTTGCCATTACCCTGAAGGGCGAGTTCGATCTGGGCCGAGTCCCGGTAAACTGCCCTGAAGGCGACTTTAAATTGACACCTCGAGTCCCTCAGTTGGTCACATTTTTAACATTACCGAGGCTGGTGGCGAACACCCTTGCTGGTATAAGCCCGGCCTCGAAGATCTTTTGACAAGACCCGTATCTCGGGCACTCTGAGGCTGGGGGCAGACACCCTCGTTGGTATAAGCCCGGCACTCAAAGATCTTTGACAAGACCCGTATCTCGGGCACTCCGAGGCTGGGGGCAGCCCTATTTGTAGCTATAAGCCCGGCCTTGAAAAAGGTCGCCACGAAGGTCCGACCTCAATTTCAAAAACTCTCACAAAGTCCATATAAGGCATCAAGTCTAGCTCGCCCCAAGACGACCCGACTTGGGGGGCAACTGTTATGGATCGGCCCAATCCACAATAATGAGGCCCAACACCAAATGTAGATCCATCAACCAATGGTTGAGATCGCAGCGCAAGATCGGACGGTCCTGATTCATCAGGTCTATCACCACCAAACTCTATAAATAAGCATTGAATGCTTCATTAAAGGTACACACTCTTTCCTACTCTTCACCTCTAATTAGCTCTCTGGCTGACTTGAGCGTCGGAGTGTCCCCGCAGGTACCACCTGCCTCGGATCGGAAGCGGAGCTCGATTGATCAAGACCAACCCCTACCAACTATCTCGGATCGGACCTTGTGTCTAAGATCGGGTACAAGTCCAGAGATACGGTACAGAACAGATATATACATCATCCATTGCAGAATCAAACATCATTCCATCGATCGAAGTCGTTTCAACTAATGTGTAACAACTATAGACTAAACTTCTAATATTTATAAAATAATCAAACAAGATTATAAATCTCGAAACACGAGGAATAGAAGAAACGTTTCATTACTTGTGAGGTCAGTAACACACTGGCATAAAAAAACTACCTTCTCTGTTTGTTTAGAAAGAGGGTCCCCAAGAAGCAACTCTGCAGGAGACAAGCTCAAAACAACAGCCTCAAGTGCACTCCTCAAGAAATTGTCATTAAACTCTCCATAAACAACATCCCCAGTTGATATCTCCACAGCAATAATTCCAATCCTCACATCAAAACCGCCTTCCACCCCAGTATTACATTTCTCTCCCAAAATGCTCTTCTCCACAACACACAACAAGTAGTTACTCACTGCCCCACACCCCTCTTCACCTCCCCCCAAATCCTGAGCCGCCTCCAGCGTGGCCTTAGTATACAAAGCCGATAAGCCTCGACAAAACGGGGCAGACCGGTTTAAACCATGAGCCTTAATGGCTGCAGTCTCAGTCTGTTTAACCACACCAACCTTGTACCCTGCACTTACAAGTCTCCTCACATGGACATTTAATCGAATAGTTGGTATGCTAGCAGTTAAAAAGTTATGATCCATGTGTGCATATATACCCAAAACTCTAGCAGCAATCTCAGCATCTTCACCGAAAAAACGATATTTGTAACCGACTTCAATCATCAAAAGAACGTCAGGGTATTTGGTTTTGAGTTCTACTACTTGCTGCTCTAAAGGCGTGTACTTTACCGGTTTGGAAGACGAAGAAGGTTGTGGGTGTGGAGTAGAAGGCTCGAGAAGCTTCTGGAGGAAGCGTTGGTGGAGAGAGGGAACGGGGTTTTGGGTGTGTGGAGAGAGTTTGGGTTGTTTAGGTGGTTTGTTGGGGGATGTTAACTGAGAAATTAGACGGCGTTTGGATGGAGAGAATGTGACGGTGGTTGAGATTTTGGGAGTGGAAGGGTTCGGGCGTGAAGGAGAAGAAGAAAGTGGAGGAGGAGATGAGGCGGTGGCTGATGAAGGAGGCTTGGGTTTGGGAGCGAAGAAGCGGGAAATGACTTGTTGCTTTTGCTTTCCCATGTTTGTGGCGGTTGCCGGAGTTCTGGTGGTGGTGGGTTTGCCAGGCTACTTAATTTGGCGCGCTTCGGCTTTTACTCGGCGAAAGCTAAAATACTCAGTTTTTTTTCTACAACTGCTAAATACGCTGTTACTCGCGAGCAACTCGAATTAGGGGTGTTCAATGGTTTGGGTAAATCCGAATCAATCCGTTGTCCAATCCAAATCGAAGTATTTGGTTCGGAAGATTTTTATGATCGGATCAAATCCGAACCAACCCGTAATGGCCTGTACTAGTTTGGTTCGGATAACGGATTTTAGAAATTAAAAACGATCCAACCCATGAACCCGTAGCTATGTCCGTTAGTCTTCTACAGTTTTTCTTCAATGTTGCAATGATGCACAATCAATTCTCACATCCAGTCCGTCCTTCAAAGCGCATATTTCCTAGGCTGTGCCACATTCGTCGTATTTCCTAATCACAAGAGGTCACTCATTTAATCATATTTACTCTTCACTCTTACTCATAAGCCACCGCCAATTCCTAGAGATTTAGTCCCAAAGGCCAACGCCAAACAACTTTAGTATATTGTTCTGCTTAACCTTTTAAATTTTATCCTTTAACAACGAAAAGAATATTGGAAACTTTAACTTACGGTTCTTCCCTTTGAAAGGTTAAGTAGCTACCTGGTTTTGATTGATTTTGGTTTTGGTGCCTATTATAAAAATAGCATAAAATTTTTTGTTTTAAAAAATTGACGTTATCATATGATCCGTGAACCCAATCGGAACCAACCCATCCAATATCGGGTTGGTTTGGTTCGGATTTTGTAGAAAAAAAAACTCTAAACCCAAACCAACCCAAATCGATTAAATATGATCGGTGCGGGCAACGGATTTAGTCCAAATCTATCCAAACCAACCCGTGAACACCACTAACTCGAACCCAAAAACTCGTTTTTTGTGTGTTTTACGCTAACTCTTCTTCTACCTGGGAAAAACATACATAATGAAAATTATCGTTTCAAATTCCAAATAAAATACGAGAACAACCCTTTTGATAAAAAAAAAATGTTCAATTCTTCTTGTATTCTTCTATTTTTCAAATCCTCAAGTTTGGTTTTTATCCCTTTTTTTTCATGAATTAAATACTCATAATTTTTGATTTTTCATAAGTTTGGTTCTACATTTTTCTAATTGTACATTTAGTTCCAAAAAATTGTGGATTTCTCACACTTTTGTTCGTCGGGTGCCTAGCTCTAAATGCGTGCAATTAAGCGGTATAAGCATAATGAAAGTACGAATAAATTTAAATTTAAAATTAATATCACATGCGTAACTAAGTAGGTAAGGTTTGCTTAATTGTGTGGATATGGGGTATAGGAGTAGGAGTGGGGGTGTGAAAAATAAAGCCCTACGGGATTTGGGTGGGGGAGCGGGGTACTGGGCCATGAGCCCATTATCTGGTTTGGTTTAAGCCTTTGACCAAAAAAAAAAAGAGTTTCTTTGCCTTTGCAGCTTTGAGCAAACAGAAATAAATTTCCAGGGGCCAATTTCCAACTTTCAAACGGATACTGATTCAGTTCAAGCGCTTCTTCTCAACTCTTTCCGCTTCTATTATTCCTTCATTCTTTTCTCCTTTGCTCAAATACTATACAAAAGAAGAGAAGGGAAGGGAAGAGTGAGAAAATGGTTGCATCTCAGGTGGTGAATACATACCCGCTGTCCAGCTACACCTTCGGTACTAAGGAGCCCAAGATGGAGAAAGACACCTCCGTTGCTGATCGTCTCGCTCGCATGAAAGTCAAGTTTGTATCTTTTCTTTCACCTCTCTCCGCTTTTTTATCATCATTTTTACTATCCTTTGATTTAGTAGGTCCCTTACTCGAGAATATCAACCCTCGAGAATATCAACCCTAAAACCCTAGAACACCCCCCCCCCCCCACCATCCCAAATCCCCATTATGCTTCACTCTTTCAAATCTAAAAGTTTTCATTAAATTTTTATCCTATTGTATATCGGTTATGAAAATCTTAGACTAGTTCAGAAATTAAAAGAAAAATGAACTTTATTCACTGGAAATGTCCGGCCAAGATCAAGAATTGCGAAAAATAGGAACCCTTAAATGTCCATCCAGCAATGCTATACACTTAAAGCTATAAAGATTTACTCTCCATCTTGTGTGCCTGCATATCCTTTTCCAGATCACCTTTGGAGAACAGTATTCTAAGCTTTTTTTTTGTGGGGGGGGGGGGGGGGGGGGCGTAAAATATGGTCCCTGCTGTATTTCTTCATCACATATAAAACAAAGCCCCTTTTTCCCTTTGCTCTTGCAACTCAGCTTTTGTTAGTCTTCTAGTTCTAGCGCTTCTGATTTTACGCTTTCTCCCTTTCCCTGCCTATTATTCGAGCTGCCTCTTTTTTGGGTTACTTCATATTAAAGTATCTTTGGAAATGTATAGCTCGCACGTTTCGACTATTGTATTGAGATCATGCCTTCATTGCAACACCAAACTGTTTAAATTTCAGATTCTAAAAGCCTTTGGCTGTTCCTGTTTTCCTTTGTTAAGGCCTTACAACAAGCATAAACTCCAATTTTGATCCCAAGAATACCTACTTCTAGGGCACACAACTGCCCACAAAGAATATAAATGCCTTGCCCCTGATGGCAGGCTATACATATCCAAAGAAGTAATCTTCAATGAACAAAGGTTTCCGCATCAACAACTCTTTGTTCACTAAAATTACTTCTCCATCAAATTACACTTATGTCTCACCCTCAAATCCTTTCATCACCCCTTCTCTCAATGAGTTACCCAACAACCCTCCTTCTCCTCATTTACCGTCCATCACCCAAACCTCAAACACACCTTAATATGAGTCCTACCCTATGCACTCTCCTACCCAAACACATCCATCCTTCAACATCATCTGTCTCTTCATATTGCCAGTCCCCACCCCCAAACCCAGGCTTCTGGTCGAATTTAGCCCCTGTCAGCTCACCCAAATCTGTGTCACCTGCTTCCAAACCACCAAATATACACCCTATGCAAACAAGATTCAAGTTAGGGATTGTTTCTCCCTGGAAAAAGTGGGGAGGAGGGGGTGTTGTAGAACCAAAACGGTTGAACAGTCCCTGGCCAGCCTCACATGGCTTGCTGCTATGAAAGCAGAATTTGATGCCCCAAACCCAGTCTTCTGGTCGAATTTAGCCCCTGTCAGCTCACCCAAATCTGTGTCACCTGCTTCCAAACCACCAAATATACACCCTATGCAAACAAGATTCAAGTTAGGGATTGTTTCTCCCTGGAAAAAGTGGGGAGGAGGGGGTGTTGTAGAACCAAAAACGGTTGAACAGTCCCTGGCCAGCCTCACATGGCTTGCTGCTATGAAAGCAGAATTTGATGCCCCAAACCCAGTCTTCTGGTCGAATTTAGCCCCTGTCAGCTCACCCAAATCTGTGTCACCTGCTTCCAAACCACCAAATATACACCCTATGCAAACAAGATTCAAGTTAGGGATTGTTTGTCCCTGGAAAAAGTGGGGAGGAGGGGGTGTTGTAGAACCAAAAACGGTTGAACAGTCCCTGGCCAGCCTCACATGGCTTGCTGCTATGAAAGCAGAATTTGATGCCCCAAACCCAGTCTTCTGGTCGAATTTAGCCCCTGTCAGCTCACCCAAATCTGTGTCACCTGCTTCCAAACCACCAAATATACCCCCTATGCAAACAAGATTCAAGTTAGGGATTGTTTGTCCCTGGAAAAAGTGGGGAGGAGGGGGTGTTGTAGAACCAAAAACGGTTGAACAGTCCCTGGCCAGCCTCACATGGCTTGCTGCTATGAAAGCAGAATTTGATGCCCTACTCAAAAACAAAACAACACATGGTCACTGGTTCCTCTTCCCACCAACAGATCCATTGGCTGCAAATGGGTTTTTAGAGTAGAAGAGAACTACATAAGTCTTTTACGCTTCTTGTATATTGTATCTTTCTTGGTGTGGGAGAGTCAGCTCCTATCGAATAAACCTGTACATTCTTTAATTCTTCAATGAAAATCAGTCCCTGTTTTCTGATTCTTCTTCTTCCTTGGTACCAGTTTTATCAAAATGCTTAATTTGTCACACAGGCACAGTTTTGAAATTTTGAGTATTCTTCTGATTGAATCTAGGAGCAAAATCAAATAGTGAAAAAGGAAAGAAAATGGGAAACTTTGTAGAACTGGTCTTTCTCCTATATAATCATTTTACTTGTCCCGTCCTGTGTGCTGCTGAAATTCATTATATACCCAATTGGTTCTGAAATATAATTATTTCCTTTGTTTCTAAACTTCAGTTATATGAAAGAAGGAATGAGGACCAGCGTGGAAGGAATTTTACTGGTATGTTCACTGATCTCTCTCTCTCTCTCTCTCTCTCTCTCTCTCTCTCTCTCTTCCTCTAAAGGTTAAAATGCATTTTTATTTTTATTATATACAGTCATATTCATTTCTAGTTTTATTCCCTTTACAACATCAACAATTGAAGCCTTTTCTCATTTAATTGAGGTTGGCTACATGGGTTAAACGATGTCATAATGTCGTGACATGAATCCTATCTTAGGTGTTTGATAAGGTAAATTGATAAGTTTAGTATAGACTTATATTTCAGTTTATTGAAGGGAGGTTTAGTGTGGGGAATTTACCAAGCAAGAATTTCATGAGTAAAATTTTAGGATTAAATATCTTTTTAGTCCATATAAAATACAAAAATTTCATTTTTAGTCCCCAATAAATTTTCCTTCAACTTTTGGTCTCCACTTATATCTTCGTTTACACTCTTGGCCCCTGATGTTAAGTTGGTGCTCGACTAGCTAACAAACTGTCACAATGACAACAATCATGTTACACTTTTTAATGATTAGGATGCCAAGTCACTTTTATGTCTCACGTTTTAATAATGAATATTAGATTTAAATAAAAATTAAACTAAAACAAAATTCGAATTAAAAATAACTAGTCACCAAACTTTAAAAATAAACCTCACAGGTGGTTTGACACCCAAGTCATTAAAAAGTGTGACATTACAGGTGCCAACATGGCAATCTGTTAACCACCTAAGCACTAAGTTAACGTAAGAGACTAAACAAGTAGACCAAAAGTTGAAGAAAAAATTTGTTGAGGACTAACAATGAACACCCCGTATTTTATAGGAACTAAAAACATATTTAACTTCAAAATTTATAGGACATGATGAATTGATGATTGACCATTAGTTTCTGTTTTGGTTAAGTAGTGAAGAATTTGCTAGTTTCCAATTTTGGGAATCTATAATTCTATATTTATATCGGATAGTGGTAAACTGTATACATTTGACCCTCCACAACACAGTGATGGGAACCTTATGCGTTGTGCTGCATATTTTGAGAGGGCGGGTCTTGGTGCAACAATAAGATTGTTAGTACCTGACCTGGTGGTCACAACTCACAAGGTCTAATTGTGGGAACATCCTCTCTGCTCTTAATGTTCAACCTTCCTTGACTATACAATGATGGGAGCCTTGTTTGCTAGACCACTCTCCCACCCCGCTTTTATGGATGTTGGTAGAGTTCCCGTTTGTTCTAAGACTAGAAGAGTCCCACCAGGGGAGTGGATCCACTATAGTAGGAACCACCCTTTATTCATATCCGACCAATCCCATGCTAAACCCGGCCTGGATATTTAGTTGTTGATTTTGTTCTCATAGTCTGGTTTCCTAATATTTCTCGTTAATTCTCATATGTTGCGTTACTTTTGTAGATAAATACTTTCATCTAGTTTCCTAGGAGATTTTGTTTATTGTCCCGTCGCAGCTTTATGCTTTAATTATGCAGGTACAAGAACACAATCATCCTCATATTCTTCTTCTGCAAATCGGAAACACATTTTGCAAACTCCCAGGTGGCCGTCTGAAGCCAGGGGAGAATGGTAAGATCTTACTTCCTTACTATGGATATGATAGTCTAAAAATAGCAGACTTGTGATTATGCTGAATGTACTCTTTTTTTGGCTGTTTGCAGAAATTGATGGCTTGAAAAGAAAGTTGACTAGCAAGCTTGGTGCTAATTCACCAACTCTTGTGCCTGACTGGCAGGTATTATTATGTACTTTTTAGATGCATGGACTCAGAAAGTTGACTAGCAAGCTTGTTGTTCATATGCTCTTGGCATCTTGCAGATAGGTGAATGTGTTGCAATCTGGTGGAGACCAAATTTTGAAACCATAATGTATCCATATTGCCCTCCTCATATAACGAAACCCAAGGTAATTTGTGATGAGAACATCATTGAAGATCTTGTATTTTATTGTCCTCTTGGTCCATGCTTATTATATTAATATCCATGAACATCTTGTATGCAGGAATGCAAAAAGCTTTTCCTTGTTCACTTATCTGAGAGGGAATACTTCGCAGTTCCCAAAAACTTGAAACTACTTGCTGTTCCATTGTTTGAACTCTATGACAATGTTCAGGTATGGTGATTATTATGGTTCTCTTCCGTTACCAGATTATAGAATGAATTCTTTATAACATGAGTTCTAGAGTGGCTATCACTAATTAATGGAAGAACATGTTCATCAACTGAAACTATTAATTTCAAGTAAGGGAATCTGATGAATTTGATGTGAGAGATTATTAGGCTCATCTAAAATGTTTTCCTTTTTTGGCACATCTTATAGGTTTTCATCTGACATTTAGTCAGTTATTCACATAGTTTATAGTTTATACTTGTCAATCAAAATATGCCAAAAATTTTATGTCGTGTCTTATGAATTTTGTGCATCTCTTGATTGCAGAGATATGGGCCAGTTATATCCACCATTCCTCAGCAACTTTCCAGATTCCAGTTTAAGATGATCACTAATTGAACGAGATTGATAGCTTATATGCCTGATAGAATGCTGCTTCCATTTGTTATTTTAAGAACTAGGACTGATTTAATACATTGTTACTATCATGCATAGACTGATTAGAGAACTGAGCTTTGAAGTGAGTTTCTGGCTAGATTTGTAATTTATGGCACTGTTTGTAATATTTCATTGGAGGGAGCTGTTTCCAGCACCCTATTTTGTTTCCAAGAACTCCCCCTCCTCATCACTTTTTCCAAAATATTCCTATACCCACCCCTTCTTTCCTCCCAGCACCCCTACCCCTACAACCCAGCGACCCTCCCCTAGCGATCAAATCTGTGCTGCCCCACTCCCCTACCTTCCTTATCCCTCTTCCTGTCACCCCCAAAACACTCCTGTGCCAACTGCACCCCTATTAATTTTTTCAGTACGAAATTATATCGCCATCTAGTGATCAAGTTCATCACTTCTGACCATAACCGAGGTTCAACACATTTTTTTTGGTCTAGAGGTCTTCTACTCCGCTTCAGTGTTCAGAGGAAAGGTGCTCGACTAAGTTGTATTTTATTCGATAGGTAAGTAAAGTTTGATCCTAATGTGTTTAAGATCGTCCCTTTGAATGAATTGTTTGAACCAATTGCACCTACCTTTGGGGTAAGAGGTTCAACACATGTTGCGCCAAAGTTTCTACTTGTATATAATAAGTTCATCTTTTCATTTTGAGAATAAGATGGTTTTATAAGCCTCATTTACTTCTAATTTTATAACAAATTTTACCAGATTCTATTTGTATAAAATAAATTTTCTGAGAATAAAATAATTTTATAAGCCTGCCTCATTTATTTCTAATTTTTTAACAAATTTTACCAGATTAATCTTTTTTCTCCTTTTTTTCCAACACTTTCGATGAATGTTTTTTCTCCTTTAGTTAACCAAAGTAGATTTATTTTTTGGTGATGATGTAAAAAAAATTCAACGGACATAATAAGATATTTATCAAATGTCGGCCTGTGAGATATAAATTTAGTGATTGTTTTTTAGAGATCTTTGTGAATTTGTGTTCGTTTTTCGTAATAAAAGTCATTTTTTAAAGACAATATTAATAATGTTTAACTTGTTCTAATTCAATAACAAGAAGTGATTTTTCCTCATACAAAATTACTATAAAGGCCATAAAAATAACCTTAAAAGATATAGTACAACTGGTGTATCTTACTATCTATTAACCAGATAATAGTCGGCAGATAATGATTAGGCAGAATAAGATAATGGTGAGACTTAAGTTCAGAATAAAAAAGCTATTCGTGCAGCACACCGTGCTTCAAGTTTTGCTAGATAAAAAATACGCCCTTTTGTGCTTCTGCCTGCACTGTTGGGTAATTTGGTAACAAGTCTCTCAAAGTTCATACAGGTTTACAATAGCTATCCACATGTTTAAAAGGCAATTAGAGAAGTCTTTGTTACTTAGTCCTCATCAAATATTATTATTATTATTATTATTTATTTATATCATTTGACAAACTCAATTTTCTTGCTCCTTAGTCCTTAATTTGAGAGGCCTATTTACTTCTAATCATGCGCGACAATATTCTTGTATACTCACTCTGTGGGTGTGGATGTTTAACAAAAACAAATATTTTAATCTAAAGGAAAATTTTGCAAAGAGACCCTAGGAATTATTTAGCAGACGTATTAGAATGAGAAGGGATATAATAATTTTATATTGGAAACATTTCAAAAAGTAAAACGAAAAATGATGAAACCAAGTAACGTTAAAATTATCACATACTATAAGGTAACATATTAGTTAACTATAAACTAAAATATTTGTAAGTTTATTTATTGAAGAACCTTGTTGTCCAGTTATCTACAATAATTGCGATCCCTTGTTGATCTTAGGAAGGCATTATTTGATTCAATAATCTCAAATTTAGGATAATTAAGGTAGTACAAACATATGCGTTTGGGAATGCCTGTAATTGAAGGGACAAATACCATACCAACCCAAAGATTCCATTATAGAATTATAGCATCAAATATTGCTTGTGCTGCCTTAGTAATATAGTGGGTGTGTTTAGCCATGTTTTGGGCCTGGCCCTTCATTTTCTGTTTAGGCCCATCTGCTTGTGCAGTGGCCCTGCTTGTCTTTACCTTTGCTTCTGATTTCTGATGCTAGCTATTCAACTCTTTGTGAATATGCAGCAGTATATAGTGTAAATCATTCATTGATCAATACAGTTAGAATCTTTCAATTACAACAATTGGTATCAAGAGCTAAAATTGAACTCTAACAGAAAATCGCAATAACCGCAGTTAGTTAGCGATCTCCTTCCTCACCGGAAATCTCTGCAAATCTTCGCCGGAGTTCATGGCGCCTAACGACGAGAAAGCGTACGTTCAACCAGCAATTCCAAAGTACGACGGTGACTATGAGCATTGGGCGCTACTCATGGAGAACCTACTAAGATCCAAAGAATACTGGAGTCTCGTGGAAAACGGAATCCCACCCCTCACCGCCGGAGCAACACCCGAACAGATCAAGACGGTGGAGGACGCGAAGCTGAAAGACTTCAAGGTCAAAAACTACCTATATCAAGCAATTGATAGAAGAACCATACATACGATCGTGAAGAAGGACACCGCCAAAGAAATCTGGGATTCCATCAAGATCAAACATCAAGGAACAACGAAGGTCAAGAAAGCTCAACTTCAAGCACTACGCAGGGAATTTGAATTTCTCGAGATGAAGAACGAAGAGGGAGTAGAAGAGTATGTAGCAAGAACACTTGAAATTTCGAATAAAATGCGAGCCCATGGTGACAGAATTGACGAAACCGGAGTGGTTGAAAAAATCCTTCGCACAATGACTGAAAGATTCGAAACTGTCGTGTGTTCTATCTTGGAGGCACACGACACCACAAGTCTCACCATAGATGAATTACAAGCGAGCCTGTTAGTGCATGAACTGAGAATGAAAGGATATAGAGGCAAGAACGAGAAAAATAGAGATAAGAATGAGGAGGAACAGGCGTTGAAAGCTACTGCATCCACCAGAGGAGGTTTCAGGGGCAGAGGCAGGAACAATCATGGAAGAGGAAGAGGGAGAAACACCAACAAAGAGTCAATACAGTGCTACAAATGCAACAAGTACGGACATTACCAAAACGAGTGTCCAAATTGGGAAGAAGACGCCAATTATGCAGAATGGGAAGATGATGAGGAACAGTTGCTGATGGCTACTGCAAATGTGGAGTATGGAGACCTGTTCTTGATGGCCTCTACAGATGTGAAGAATGTCTCCAAGAATAAGGTATGGCTTTGGTTTCTTGATAGTGGTTGTAGTAATCACATGAGTGGTGTCAAAGAATGGTTTTGTCATCTAGATGAGTCTTTTAGAGTATCTGTAAAATTGGGGAATGGCTCCACTATAATGGCTATGGGTAAAGGCAGTGTAAAGCTCAAGATTAGAGGTATAGTTCAAGTAATTTCTGATGTCCTGTATATCCCTGAACTATCTAGTAACTTGTTGAGTATAGGGCAGTTGCAAGAGAAAGGGATTAGGAATTTACTTTGAAAAGAATGTTTGTGAAGTTCATCATAAGAAAAGAGGATTGATAATGCATTCAAAAATGACTGGAAAACGAGTTTTCCCTGTATATGTTGCTATGATACAGGCAGAATGCTACAAGGCTGAATGCCAAGACATTGCAAGACTGTGGCACTGCAGGTATGGACATCTTGGCATGTCTGGCTTAAAATTGCTGGCACAAAAGGAAATGGTGAAGGACTTGCCCATGTTGGATGAAAATAGCAAGGTGTGTGACAGTTGCATGCTAGGCAAGCAACACAGAGAAAGCTTTCCAAAAGGCACCTCATGGAGAGCCACAAGAAGGCTTGAACTCGTACACTCTGATATATGTGGCCCCTTAACTCCTGAATCAAATAGTAACAAGAAGTACTTCATCACATTCATTGATGACATGTCTAGAAAGACATGGGTTTATTTCTTATCAGCCAAATCAGAAGCCCTTGAAACTTTCAAAAGGTTTAAAGCTGCTGTTGAAATGGAATGTGGAGAGAAACTGGCATGTCTCAGAACTGACAGAGGAGGAGAGTATATGTCTACTGAATTCAAGGAGTTTTGTGAAGAACATGGTATAAAAAGACAACTGACCACTGCCTATAGCCCTCAACAGAATGGTGTCTCTGAGAGAAAGAACAGAACCACTCTGAACATGGTCAGAAGCATGCTCAGTGACAGGGAAGTTTCTAAAGAATTTTGGCCCGAGGCTGTCAATTGGAGTATATTCCCTCAAAACAGATCACCAATTATTGTTGTGAAGGATATGACCCCACAAGAATCCTGGAGTGGGAAAAAGCCTTCAGTCAAATTTCTTAGAACCTTTGGATGCATAGCCTTTGCTCATATACCTGAAGCTAACAGAAGAAAGCTTGATGATAGAAGCACCATGTGTGTGCTGTTTGGCATCAGTGAGATGTCTAAAGCTTACAGGTTATATAATCCTTGTCACCCAGAAAATAATAATAAGCAGAGATGTTGCTTTCAATGAAGAAGAAAAATGGAATTGGAAGGGAAAAGAAAAGATGAGTGATCTGGCTGTAGAAGACGACACAGAAGAAACTAAGGAGACAGAAACTCATGAGAAAATCACTGGTGTGAGTGACCCTAGTACTAGTGGAAATAATTCTGCTGAAGCTTGTAATCAGAGTAGTGACAATGATGATGACAATAATGAAAGAACAGTGACACCAGATCAAGGGAGGATCAGAAGACCTCCTGCATACTTGAATGACTATGACACATCCTTTAATGTTGAAGAAAGTGGTGAAGAACAAGTGTTTGCTGTGTTCACTGAATCTGAGGATCCCAAAAGGTTTGAGGATGCTGTGAAGGATAAGAAATGGAGGGAAGCTATGAACCAAGAGATGGAGTCAATCAAGAGAAATGATACTTGGGAGCTGGTCAGTTTACCTGCTGGTGCTAAAGTAATTGGAGTGAAATGGATATTCAAAACAAAATACAATGAGAAGGGAGAGATTGATAAATACAAAGTCAGACTAGTGGCAAAGGGTTACTCTCAAGAGTATGGGATTGACTACACTGAAGTCTATGCTCCAGTAGCTAGATGGGATACGATAAGAACTCTTCTTGCCACTGCTGCAACAGAGGGATGGCATGTATTTCAACTAGATGTGAAGAGTGCCTTCTTACATGGTGAAATTGTAGAGGATGTTTATGTGGAGGCCAGAGACAAAGTTTACAAGCTTAAGAGAGCACTTTATGGCCTCAAACAGGCCCCTCGTGCCTGGTACAGTAGGATTGATGCATATTTCCTTAAGAAGGGATTTGAAAGGTGTGAATCTGAGCACACACTGTATGTGAAAGGTAGCATGAAGGACAAACTATTGGTGGTTAGTTTGTATGTGGATGATCTCATCTACACAGGAAATTCTCTTGATTTAATGAAAGAATTCAAAAGTTCAATGATGCAAGAATTTGCCATGACAGACTTAGGCAAAATGAGTTACTTTCTGGGTGTTGAAGTCATCCAAGGATCATAAGGAATCTTCATTAATCAAAGCAAGTATGTCAGTGAGATACTAGAAAGGTTTGGCATGAGCAATTGCAAACCTGTTGGAGTTCCAATGGTGCCTGGTTTCAAACTCTCAAAGCAAGGAGAAGGAACTAGTGTAGATGCAACTTACTACAAGCAAATTGTAGGAATTTTGATGTATGTCACAGCCACGAGACCAGATATAGTATACTCTGTTGGCTTAATCAGCAGATTTATGGAAAAACCAACTGAGTTACATATGCAAGCTGCCAAAAGAATCTTGAGATATCTCAAGGGTACCACCAACTTGGGAATCATCTACAGCAAGCCTGAATTGAATGAACTGTCATGTTACACGGATAGTGATTATGCAGGTGACCTAGATGATCGAAGGAGTACTTCTGGATACATTTTCCTGCTTGGAAATGCTGCTGTTGCTTGGGCTTCTAAGAAGCAACCGATTGTAACATTGTCAACCACAGAGGCTGAATTCGTAGCAGCTGCCTTGTGTGCATGTCAAGCCATTTGGCTGAGAAGAATTATGAAGAGAATTGGTCACACACAAAGAGGTAAAACTGTAATCCTATGTGATAACAGTTCCACTATAAAGCTGTCAAAGAACCCTACTCTCCATGGTAGGAGTAAGCACATAGATGTGCGTTTTCATTTTCTTAGAGATTTGAGTAAGAAGGAGGTAATAGAACTGATCCATTGCTGCACTCAAGATCAGTTAGCAGATATCATGACCAAGCCCTTGAAGGCAGAAAGTTTCCAGAAATTAAGGAGATTAATTGGCATATGCAGCAGGAATCAAACTCAGCTTTGATGCAGAATGTGCTACTGGTCATAGCTAAGTTTGAGGGAGGATATGTTGGTGCTGTCTTAGTAATATAGTGGGTGTGTTTAGCCATGTTTTGGGCCTGGCCCTTTATTTTCTGTTTAGGCCCATCTGCTTGTGCAGTGGCCCTGCTTGTCTTTACCTTTGCTTCTGATTTCTGATGCTAGCTATTCAACTCTTTGTGAATATGCAGCAGTATATAGTGTAAATCATTCATTGATCAATACAGTTAGAATCTTTCAATTACAACAAATATGATCATTTTTTTCCTAGCTTGTGTAATTCTCTGGAATAAGTTAGCAGGGCTTACATGTGATTGTGCCAACTAAGTTTCTGCACTCTTATTATTTTTTACTAGAGTTAAATTACAGTTAGAGAAGTTGCTAGATAATTAGTTGTAAGGTTGTTATAATCTGTTAGGACAGTTAAATTTGGTTAACACAGTTGGCCTTCAACTAGCTTGTAAATTTTAACCACATGGCTAAATGAGTTCATAATGTGATTGTAATTTCTGTACCACTTTTTTTTTTTGACAGATTCTGATTTCAGAAATGAAACTCATTTGTTATGATGAAATAAAATCTTCAAATATTTTATTTATAGTATCAATTATTAGACTCCAACAGACCTAAACTAGTCTCACCTAATTATTATTATTATTATTATTATTATTATTATTATTATTATTATTATTATTCTGTTTGGTTATATTATCTGTAATTCATATCATATGAACTAATGCAACAGAAGTTGATCCTGTGGCTGCCTGTATATCCATTATACTAAGCCATTCCAAACAATCCAAATTTTCCAAATTAATTTACTGGTTACCATAGATATCTAAATACTATTTCAAAAGTTCAATTTTACTGATTTGGTTTTGTTGTAGTCTATCTAGTATCCAATATGTAACTTGGTTAAAATACATTTATAAAAGAGTTTACTTGAAATTGCTTTATCCAGTTCATCAAAGTTTACTGTTTTTAATTTTTTATCTTGATGTAATTAGGCCACAATTAATGCAGTCATGTTCTTACTGCCAAATTGTACAAATGTTCCTTTCACCAAAACAATAATGGAAGTGTAATAGCTCTAGTAAGGACAAATTTTCTCCTATTGCAACTTCAGCAACAAAGACTTTTAGATTCTTCAAGCCTTCCTTATTAGTTATTAGCTGTTTTTGGTTTTTCTTTCATCAACTGCATACATCAGCCACAGACAGTGGACAAAAACTTGGTTTCTTAACTGCAATATTAATCTTGTAATAAAAAATTTTACATCCATAAAAGAGGAATTTGAAGAGTTTTATTTTATTTATTGTTTTTTTAAACCATTTCGGACATTCATTCAAATTTAATATGCGTAATTTGTCTTTTCTGTCCACGTGTCATATCTTGCCAAAACTAATATTTTTTTGTTGGCTTACACGAAAGTGCAAATAAACACTATACATACACACTATCCAACGGACACACCTTGGTTCAAACACGAGAGTCAACTTCCTTATATCGTTGAAATTGTCAATACACTTAAAAACATGTATAGAGAGAAAATTTCTCTCTAGATCGATCGAACGGCTCTGCAGGCAGGTCACAGATACCCAAGTTTGTTGGAGCAATTGCAATGTAGCTGCTGCACACAGTCATTAAAATGATCAATTTCGCGTGTTTTTATATGTTTTAATATGTATATAGGTTACAATTAGTTACTCTATTAACAATTTGAGACGATCAAATTTTAAACTAAAGAGTATCTTTTTTGGGGGGCCAAAATTATAGAGTATAAAACTTTGTTAATTGCTCATGGGCGGCAGAGAATGTGTCGGTACGAGACAAATGTTGACTTGAATAAGCCTAGAAAAGTTACTAGGAATAAAATAAAGTGGCTCAAAGAATTGTCCCCAATCCATTGCTTCATTTCCATTATTTCCTAGTCTAGCTGGCTAGAGAATATGATGAAGTAGTATATATCATCACTTCAATTTAATTTAATTTAATTTAATTTATGTCGTAGGTAATGACTGAAGTGAAGTCTCTAATCATATCTTTTTAACAAACCCTTTCACATAAAATAAGACTTTCATAGTATTATTAGTAGGTAAAGAAAAAATAGAAATAAAGACTTCATCTAGTGTTTTTAATTACCATATGATTTACTTTTGGTAGTTTTGTCATAAAAAATGGTTATAATTGTCATTGGAGCAAAGAAATATGTTTAAAAAATGACACATTAGGTTCCCACATTTTCCAAGTTGGCACCCTTCTCAGCCTGCAAGGGTGAATTTGAGTAAGGTGAGGTGAGAACATGTTTTCAACTCATGGGACAAGACAGAATCATTTTCTGCTTTGTTTATACATTTGTTTTGTCATTTCAACTCTAAGGTAACAAGCACGACTATTTCATGTTTTATATAAATAACTGTGCTTATGCACTATTAATTCCCTACCATACCAAGTATTCTTATATTCTCACCCTCTCTCTGATTCTGCTCCATATTATTGTGTAGTAGAGAATTCAAGCTTACCATTGAAGTGAAACAAAATGGGGTGCCAGCAACTAGAAAAGGCAAAGCCAAAACATAGAAAGGGCTTATGGTCACCTGAAGAAGACCATAAGCTCAGAAACTACATCATTAAGTATGGTCATGGTTGCTGGAGTTCTGTCCCCATTAAAGCAGGTTGGTCTTTTTCTTCATATGTTCATGTCAAAGGAGCATTATTAAGTTACTCCCTGTTCATATTTTCATATAGGTCATTGTAATTTAAAAGTTCTTATAGTCCGTCCTTATTAATCATTAAAAGCTGTTATATTTTGCTAAATTGTATAGATATTTTTGAAGACTCATTCAATTGTGCTATCTAATGAGTACAATGACACATATATATTTACAGGCTTGCAAAGGAATGGAAAGAGCTGCAGACTAAGGTGGATTAACTATCTAAGGCCAGGATTAAAGAGAGGGAAGTTCAGCAAACAGGAGGAAGAGACAATCCTAACCCTTCACCACATGTTAGGCAACAAGTAAGTAATTAAAGTTAATCTACTTTTACTTTTCAATTTTTAACAATATCAACATTATCTTGAAGTTTAAAAGTAAAACCTCTGTAGCACCGACACTTCAGATTGAAGACGTGTCTGGTGTCTGATACGTGTCGGACATCGACAACGACACTTCAATTACTTCCTTTTTCAAATTAAAACCAGTGTCTACGTGTTCGTGTCAGTGTCTGGTGTCTGTGTCTGTGCTGGTGCATCATATAGATACAGACTTGTCAGGAGTAGTTAATTATCTTTATAAGTAATGAAAAATAATGCAAAGAGAAACTTATATATTATATTGGTCAGGTGGTCACAAATAGCACAACATTTGCCAGGAAGGACAGACAATGAGATAAAAAACTATTGGCATTCATATTTGAAAAAGAGAGTAGCCAAAGCCAAGGAAATAATGGAATCTCATAATAAACAAATTCAATATGCTAGCTCAAGTTCAGGTACTATGGACTCTTCAATCACTCTTAAAAAACTTGCAACTCAAGACACACAGACCAAAGAGGCTTATCAAAGCTCCTTACCAAAACTGTTATTTGCTGAGTGGCTTTCACTGGATCATGTACATGGTAGGAACTCTGAAAATTCAGTTGAGTCTGCTGTACTGAGAAATGGATTTGATCAAAATTCGAGTTTTCAAGGAGCTGCAATGCATGATATATCAGAAAGACCCTTCAATGGAGAGTATCATAACATTTCAGCACCTGATCAGATGTTCAATTCGCAGCTTAAGTTTGCAAATCAAATGGTAGGAAATGGATTCAGGCATTGTATACCTGGGGTTGATTTAAGTAGCAATTTTGGCCTCAGCAATGATGCAATGTACGTATGAAGACTTAGTTTTGGAGGCAGGCAAGAAAGGAAGAATAAGTTTTGATTATACACAGTGAAAACCATCAAACTTTAGCAATATAATAAAACTATATATGCTTCCATTATAAACTGTATGTACTTGCTAGACTCCTCCTGTCCAATATATTGAGGTGAATTCAATAGGATACTAATACTATGCACGTTGAATTATTTGTTGTTCTTCATATATATTTTCTGTAAATCATAAATATTATTTATGGCATTTCTTTAAGTGAGTGGGCTATATAAAGTGTGAAGAATGAAGATTTGGTCTTGACTATTGCTAATTACAGGTGTTAATTGTGAAGTATGAAGATAACATGTTACCGATCAGGTCCAAGAGGGAAGCACCTAAAACTCTTACTTTAAATCTACCAAAAGAAAATATTTACAATTGATTTTAATTAGAAGAAAAGACCACATATATATATATATATATATATATATATATATATGGCAAAAAAGCACATGCAAGTATTTATAAAGTAAAAAGGTCCATCATAAATAATATGTTGTTTGCAACGGTGGGATCACATCATTTGTCATATTTGTCAATAGATGACAGATCACAGTTTATTCTTTATATTTAATTTATATACCGTATAAGTGTTTTACACCGTCTACCAATTACATGCTGACACATCATTAAAAATAAATTAGTCAATTAATAACTAACTATTCCATAAAGTGTGATTGGTTATCGTTTTCCATCCATAAAAGCAGAACATGGTGTATGAGTTACGGTGACGTAGCATAGGAATAAATGAACGCAATACATACCAGCAAGAAGATAGCACAAGTGTCACTTTGCGCGCATTTAAGGGTTATAGGGCCAAAGTCTTTGAAACCTTTTGGCTCAATTATACCGAAGAGATGAGATTCACATTTCTAAGAGTCAATGAATACAATACTAATAATGTACACTTGCGTGCCGTGCTTATTAAATGATTCATGAAGACATTTTATACATCCCTTATTAAATGATTCAATTATTTTCTCTCTCTTCCTCTGTTATATTCCTGAATTATACTACTATGCTGGCCTGCTAGGGAAGAGATCATGCATGGCAGAGGGCCACTGCATATCTTTATTTCTTGCCAACATCAAAGTTGTAACATATTTAATACTAGTGGACCATCAACTCCTTCTGCCAATATTTATCATATTATTCTGCCATCATCTTGAAATAATATATTTGTCTTTGAGGAATAAGCTAGCCCATAGAAGAGCCATAGAAGTAATTAAGGTGATCAAAATAGGTGTCCATTTCAACGCAATAACCTGTGCTCCAATTAAAACAATTATTATGCATACTAAAATACAATTAACATATTAATTTGAGTCAAAGAAAATTAAGAGTACTTATATTACCATACCTCAAGGGTGGGGGAGCACCATATTGAGGATGCAGGTTGAGGGGTAACTGATAACCTTCTCATTCTTTCTGTCATTGCCAAAAAATTGCATAACTAAAGGTCAACTTTCTGTGAACATTTTATGTTTTCATTTTTAAAAATTTATAGTTTCAAATTTTTATTTTGTTTTCAATAACTACATTTTGTATATCATCTCTTTGTCTTTGCCGGGGGAAAAGCTTACCTGAAATTCTTCTCCTCCTTTCTAAAATGTTGGACATTTCTTCAGTAACAATATCTAACTCTTGTTTCTTGTTGACATTAAGTTTTGATAGGTTGGCCTGAGTTCTTGTATCAATGTATTGTCTGCTAAAGTTTGCAATTATACCATCTGAAAAAACAATTAGTGATTTTCTTGGCAATTAAGGAAATATGATAAAAACAAAAATTTCACAGTCTTCCTTAATTAGTTACCATATAGTAATACAAAAATGGCGGATAGATAGATAGAATAGTAAATTAGTAATGTAGCAGACTAGTGGTTTAAGGGAATTACCGAATTTGACAAAGCTGTATGGCTTTGTGATTTTGCCTATGAGTGTTTTATCAAACTTGTCAAACTCTTTTTGTATGTCTTCAAGGTAATGGAAGGCCAGTTTTCGTGGATATGTGGACTCACACAAAACAATGAAAACAACTCCCTTCTCTACCAAGACGCTTAATACCAAAACAGCATATATAATCATAATCAAAATTTTGTTGCATTAATTGCATGCAGCTTAAAAGAAATTAGTGATAAGAAATGTCAAGTTTCATTAAATTGAAATCTATGGCTTATGTGAATTAAAATCAATAGACTCAATCACTTAATCAAAGAATATGGAGCATATATAACAAAAAAATTGCAAGCATGACAGCAATTAAAGACTACAAATAATACTGTACTGTATATGAAGACAATTAGTGAAAGAAAAAGGATACTTGAAGCAGTAATGATCAATTAGAATGGTCATCTTGGAAGCGGTTAATGCACCCCTTGAAAATTCTTGTAGAATGAACTCTGCTTGTTGCCTGTAACGTGAAAGATAGCCATTAATATTATTCTCTTCATTAACATATCTTAATCCTTCTGCAAGAGGTAATCCATCGCTTCCCCTTCCAACTATAGTTACCTTAACCATTAATTTCCAATTATTAATTAAAATCAATCTCTTTTTATCTCTAATGGAATATTGGTTTTGGCAAATTTGACTTCAGCGGTGTAGATGGATTTATTATTAGCAAGGCCTTTTATAGAATATGTGAGGTGATTATGAAGGAATGGTTAATGAGAGAGGGATAACTTGGAAAAGAAGTTATTCCTAGTGTGTGTAAGGGCAAACTATCATGGGTGGAGAAAAGCACTTTCCCTTGCTTGGATTGTTGTGTCAAATAGAAATTATTAGTGCAGGTTGTTAGATAATTTAATTTTTAATGGAATTCACTAAAGCAGCTATACAATATACATGCTGAACAACACATTTGAGTATCATCCGTGGCGTATCCAAGACCTCAGACCCTGGACTAGTGGAGTATTACCATTGTTGAGATTGAAGGTTTTTTGAACTTCAAATTCAATATTTCAGTTTCAGAAGTGATTTGCGCATAAACACTTTTCTAAGCTTAATTTCATTTAATTCCTTGTGGAATTTTTATTCAAGTTAGAGTCTAGTTTCATTCAATTTGGTCGCATATTCACGTATTGCACGAGTTATTCAACAAACAAGAAATCAAAGTGTTCTTAGTGTTCTTAAACACATTCATAGTGTTCTTCATTTTTCTGTATTTTTATTTTAAAGGACCAAACAAAAACAAATATAAAAGATAAAGAACCAAAGTGAGAAAAAAATAAAGGACCAAAGTGAAAAGAAAAAAAGATAAATAATTTTGGTAAAAAATAAAAGACCGAAAATGCAAATTACACAAAAATAAAAGAGAAAGAAAAACTAGAGATTGAGTTGAAAAACTAGAGATTGAGTTGAAAATTTGTAGAAAACAATGTTGTCCTATCCTAGACCGAAGATCGAAGTGATGAAACTTTCGAGTCATGTTCGGTTGGTTCAATCAATAAAAAATAAATTAAAAAATAAATTAAAAATTAAATAAGGATCAAAAACATATTAAAAATTTTACTTTTTAGAAAAAGGAAAAAGAGACTGGTTGAGCCAATTGTGTATCATCCCAATTCTACAGGATTGTAGTTAAATTGTGCTTGAACCAGCCACTAAAATGGCCGACTTACAGCTGAGTCTAATGTATTAAAGATCAAACCAACCGTAAGGATTAATTAGTTAAACCATGAATCAACATTGTCTACGATTCGATTCTTGTCTAATTTAATTGCAATTTAATCTTAGTTCAAACGGTTTAAAGTGATGGAAGCATTACGGATGATTTTTTTTTTGGTGAGTGGCGGGCACCGACGGAGGTATCGCCCCGAATCATGCAGTGTCCCAACGCTGACAGCAAAAGACTAGTCTGCACCGGGTTGAAATCTCCAACCTTAGTCAACGTGATTCGCTCTGACTGGGAATCGAACAGGGAAGCATACCCTGAGGACCCTGTGCATACACAACCAACTGAGCCAACCACGTTGCTTGCATTACGGATGATTTCTATAACTCGATGTCCAATTCGATTTTCAATATTGGTTGATCCAATTTCAGAGTACTGTACTAGTAAAGAAATGGACTGGTCTGGTCCAATATTCACGGTACTGGATATTTGGTAGAAACTACGTTGACGAATGACCATAATTTGACTCGGAAGAAATACACCTCCTAGTCCTCGTCAACACACCATCTTCACCTATCACTGTCTTGTCTTTTCTGCCACCGCTTCTCAAGGTTTTCACACAACCTGAACAACAATGACATCATAATCATAATAATCTTTGAATTGCACTCAAGGGATTTCGTATTTAATACTAATACCCTTTAGTCCTTTACTTTCACACCCTCGTTTTCTGCATATCAATCTCAAACAGTCTTCATGGCCCTTTTTGGGCTCACTTCTCTCTAATCTGACGCTTCACTGGGGGGCTTCTCTGCAACACTTTACTGCTATCTCATCTGAAAACTCTGTCATTTTTTCCTCTTCTTTTTTCCCTCTCAGTTTTTTTTCTAAAGTGTTTTTAGGGTATCTTATCTTTATTTAAAGTAACAAATTAGTTTTTTATGTTTTTTTGTCCCAAATAAGTCATTTATCTTTCAAATTTTTGACACATAAATCCTTTTCCGTTAACAGGTGCTGATTTATGTGTCAAAAAAAAGATTTATGTGTTAAAAATTTGAAACATAAAAGACTGATTTGGGACAGAAAAGGATTTATGTGTCAAAAATTTAAAACATAAAAGACTGATTTGAGACAAAAAAAAGATAAAGGACCAAATCGTTACTTTAAATAAAGATAAGGGACCCCAAGAGCACTTTCGCTTTTTTTTTATATTTATAATAAGTAAAAAGTTTTACTTTAGGCTTTGTTTGGTTCATAATAAAGAAGTGAGAAGAAAAAAAGGTAAAAGAAGAGAAAGTGATTAGGAAAGATGGAGAATAGAAAATTTTATATATTTTTTATTTGTTTGACTTAAAAAACATTTTCTTATTATAATGCATGAGCTTTAGCGGAAGGTACTTAAAAGTGGTGTTTTTTCTTCCTTTTCATCCCAAAACTAATATTTTACTACGAAGTCATAATGACATTATATTATTTATATATTACTACGAAGTCATAATAATATTGAAATTATAATAAACTTAGTAATTTATACATTTAAATAACATTTTGCAATGTTATTAGTGTACATAAAGATAGATAGTTAGTAATTTGTAAGCTATTTATAAGAGGTTAACAATATCCCGTTGGCGCTCCCGTTGGCGCTCACGTTGGTGCTCTCGTTGGCTCTCTCCTTGACGCTCCCGTTGGCATTGTCGTTGAATTGAATAATTTTAATAGTTTTAATAGACAAATTATAGTAAATAGTGAATTTTAGATCATTTAATATTAAATTAACCATTTTAATAAGATTATTAAAATATTTTAAAAAGTTATTTTGAATTTTTTTTAGTGGTTAAATTATTTTTGACAATTGTTAGTAGTTAAATTGATTAATTTTAGTAGTTTCGGTAGATTATAGTAAATAGTAAATTTTAAATCATTTATATCGTTCATTTAATATTAATTTAATCATTTTAATTTAATTATTGATTTTTTTAAAAAAAATAATTTTGAAATTTTTGTTAGCGATATGGGCTCTAGTGACAATTAGTAGTGGTTAAATTGATTGGTTTTAGTAAAATATGTATATAAAGTCAAAATAAAATAGAGCTAGAAAAAGGCAAAAAAACCACTGTAGCCAAAAAAAATTATTTACCAAAATAACACCATTTTTAGATTATTTACCAAACTAGCACACATCTAAAATTCAGGCCAGAAGTCGCCCCCACAGGAAACGACTTCTGAACTGGATTTTTTTTTTGCTTTTTCAGTTCAGAAGTCGCCCCCCTCCCCCAGGGTGACTTCTGAACTGTGTTTTTTTTTTCTTTATCTTCTATATTAATTTAAATAAATTTAATTTAATTAATTTAGAAAATTAATATTGTTAGTTCTAAATTAATTATAAATATTATTGTGAAAAAAAATTATGGGCTATATTGAAATATGGAATTAACTGTATTTATTTAATTAGTAGCACATTACAAAAAACTGATAGAAATTGACTAGTCTAGATTGCGGTTTGGACAGTTATTTTTGTTGTGACCCTCATTTCTACAAATATCGAATCTCTTGGTGCGACTACCCATTTCTCTTTGATCCATCTCTGTACGAATACGGGTAGACTGTGGACGCTTTTTATCTCTCCGTTTAGATGGATCATGCTGCAGTTCTGGGCCATTGAAATCAGGCCATGACAACTCAGATGGCAATGGTGGGAACTCCTCAAAGTATGTATTGAAAACATACTGAATTCTGTACTATGGTTGCACGAATTCCATGTGATCGTAATTAACTTTTGAACATGCCGCGATCACATGGGAACAAGGATAGCACAGTGCTTGAAATTCCCCACACTCACACGTCCTGTCTCTGAAGTTAACCACGAATGTGCCCGCAGGTCTCCACTTTGTGGTCGTATAATTTCTTCCACTCTGAATAATTTTTGGGCACGATCGTGAATTGCCACGTTGTGCGTGTTCGAGACAGCTCGGTTGTGATCTATTTTTTCCATCAATTTTTCTGAGTACATAGTTCCTGACTCCAACATTTCCTGTGTCTGGGTTCCCCTTTTGACAAAAGTCTCGTTCAGCCTAAAATATGAGGCCGCTATCAAAGAATATATAGGTAGATTTCGCAGGCCCTTGATCACTTTATTGATGCACTCGGCAAGGTTTGTTGTCATGTGCCCCCAACGGTAACCTCCATCGCACCACTGCATCCATTGCTCGGGGTTTGTCCTCAACCCAAGCCACCCCATCAGGACCCACTTCATCACCAATCTTGACTTTGTAGTGATTGGCGGATTTTTGTGTCATTGAGTATGCTGAAGCACGAAAACATAATGTTGGTAAAGAAGTTATGAAAAAATATTAGGGTTTTTTTTATAAAAAAATAATACTCACTCATATTGACCACAACTTTCCTGGCAGAAGTGTTCTTGAAGTGTCTTATGAAGTTCTGTGCTATGTGGCGAATAGAAAACACGTGCTTCCAATTGCTGTCTACCCGCCTAACATCACTTTTGATAGACTCGTGTCTATCCGATATCAAACAGAGACCCTCTTGGGGTGTCACCCACGCTCTTAAATGGGATAGAAAGAAGTACCAAGCATCAACTGTCTCACCCTCCACAACTGCATATGCTATTGGGAAGCAGTTGCTTCTTCCATCTTGTGCAATTGCCAACAGAAGACATCTTTTGTACCTACCGTACAACCATGTTCCATCGACAGAGACAACTGGCTTGCAAAAATTGAAGCCTTTGATGCACGGCCCAAAACTCCAAAAGATGCGGTGGAAGACACCCTTGCCATCAACTTCTTGGCCATTCTCATAGAATGGTTTGTACTCCCAGTCATACACACTGTTTGGAATGTAGTGAGAAAAAGCACGAAGCCACTTTGTAACTTGATTGTAAGACTCCTCCCAATTACCATAGATCCTCCCGATTGCTTTTTGTTTTGCAATCGAAGCATTTCTGTAGGAACTTTGGTACGTGTACCTCGCCCTTATGTGTGCTATCAACACGGACACGGATATTGTCGGATCCGACTTTACCAGTTAAAGCATGCTGTCACACATGAGGGTCGCGGCTGGCGGTGATCTTGAGAAAGAGTCCCTGTTGTACATGTGATATACCCCAATTTTGTCCGCTCTTTTTACTACAATCGTCGTTATTTTTACCATTTTACAGGTCCTATTACCGGGAGTTAGCTTTTGAGCTTGTTTGGATGTTATCTCGTTTTATTGGCCATGTGCGTAGTAATTCGCTTTATTGGACCTATGTTAGATTTTTTCTAGCGGTTTTTGGCCCAACTTGTTCTTTTTTAGATTTGTCTTTTAGTCAGAAATAACCTTTTATATTTAAAAAAATAATAAATTTTTAACTATTTTACAAAAAAAAAAATCATTTTTGCTTTCATTTATAATCACCAAAATATAAAATAAAGTTGCAAAAAATCAAAATTAATAGAAAAAACGAAAATAATAAAAGGGGGTGTCAATAGCATCAACCTTCAGCCCAACAAGCTGATTGCCCAGCAAGTCTGCTTGCCCAGCAAGTCAACTTGTCCACTATTTACCTTATCTTTCACTTATAAAAGGAGGTCATGTCCACAGTGAAAAACACACCGCAGTGATTCAACAAAAACACTGAACACATTCTCTCCTTCTCCTAGCGAAGCTCTCGCTCTCTCTCTCTCTCTCTCTCTCTCTCTCTCTCTCTCTCTCTCTCTCTCTCTCTCTCTCTCTCTCTCTCTCTCTCTCTCTCTCTCTCTCTCCCCCCTCCCTTTTTTATTTTATTTTTCTTTTAATTAGTTTATTTTTAAATATTAATGATAAATATTTTTCACTAGTTGCACTTTTCATTTTTTTCTTCTTTGTTAATTTTTCGTTCAAATTCAAAACAGAAAAACAAAATATTCTTTTTCCTCTCATAAATAAATAAATATTTTCAAAAAAACAAAATAGGGGATTAAGTTGGTCGTACGATCGGGTTAGTCAGCTTTTTAGGACCACGAATGAACCGTACGGATCAGGTCCTAAAATCCCTATTTAAAAGAAATAATTTCTAAACTAAAAAATACAAACACAAACTTTTCTTTCAAACAAAAAACAATTTTTTTCAAAAACAGGGGATTAAGTCGGCCGTACGGCCGGGTTAGCCATCGTTTTAGGATAAATGAACTGTACGGATCACAAGTTCTAAAATCCCTAAATTAAAAAACACAAACAAACCAAACTTTTTCTACCCAAGAACTACGTAGCTTTGATTTCTCCATCGCACCTGGAGATACGTAGGAGCAGGGGCCCACTCCTGTCTAGCACAAAAAACTAAATTTTTTTATTAAGTCTTTTTTCTCTTTGATTCACAATAAAAGGGTAAAATAAATATTTTTTAAAATTAATATTCTTTCCTACAACTAGTTAGCAGTTAACCTTCGCTAGGAAGGATGTCGTGGGGTGCTAATACCTTCCCCACGCATAACCGACTCCCGAACCCAAACCTGGTCTCAAGGACCCCTATCCATTCCAAAAGGGATTTACTAATGTTTGCCCTTATAATTAAACATTGGTGGCGGCTTCATTTTTGAACCTTCGATGAATCCTCCTCCGGATTTTTTGGTCGCTACAACATGTATGTGGCTCTTCCAACTGTGTAATCTCCCATATGCTAGACATTTTACCGAGTCTGACGAGACACCTCCACAAACAGTTTTCGTGCACACAACAAACAATTCATCTAGTTGTATTAGATGCATCGACTCTAAAATCGAGAAATTTGTGGAGGTGATATGTCTAGATGAAGTGTTGGGCTAATTCTTTTGTAGCAAATTTCATTCCCTTCTGAAGTTGGTTGGGGTCTTCATTGGCTAACTCGCGGTTCCTGTCCATGGAATGGCCATACTCAGCATCATCAGCTTCCATGTTGTCAGCTGTGATGTTTACAAAATGTGGGACAGGCTCATGGAATGCAACGGTATTGTGGGGGGTTGCTACAATTGGTTCCTCAGCGTCTTCACGCTGAAGAATATCATCCTCATTTTCGTTAAAGTCGCCAACTTCTTCGTTATGCACACCATGAAGTATACTAATAGGTGGGGCGGTGTTTAGGTCAAAAGGGTTTTTGGGAGGCCAATGGAATGAATTCATGGTGAAGTGTTTGAGCTGATTCTTTATAAGGCATGTGACTCTGGGATGATGAAGGATTGAATTGATGGTAAGTAGATGGAGTGAAGTCAGGGTATGTGGTTTCTGTTTGTTGAGAATAAGGTATGGTGAATTGTGAAGAAGATGGAATCGCCTGAGTTGGCTTGGTTTGTGTATAGTTTGAGGGAGCATCAACCAAATCTGCATATACTTCTGGTGTAGATAGACCTAAGTATTTACATGTCTTGAATTGTTCTAACATAAGATCGACATCATCATTAGAAGTTAGATGCAAATCGCCGTAAAATTTGTGGTCAGTTGTGAGAGTTGTGGGGTAACGGTAGATAAGACTAGAAACCATTTTCGAATGGTCAGGAGAGATTTTTCTCTCAATGGCTTGTCTAAGTTTATCTAATGTGAATTTAGACTTTAGTTTGAGAAGACATGTGTTATCGCACCTAAAAACAACACCCTCTGTGTTTGTGTTTTCAACGACACCGTTGTAAAAAACTGTGATAAAAACTGGAGCCATTTTTGTGTGCAAGGGCGGAAAGAGAGTCAGAAGAGGATTGGGGGTGTTGGTGTGGTGAGTTACAAGACTAAGACTCCCTATTTATAGATGGTGGGGTGTTTCCAATGGAAAAAAATGGATGGCCCAGATCTTGCCAACATCTTTCAATGGCCCAGATTGCACCGTGTAGGGTGAATAGTGAATAGTGCATAGTGCAGCGTGAATAGTGAATAGTGTAACATGCAGCCGTGAATATTGAATATTGAATAGTGAATAGTGCAGCGTGCAGTTTCAATGGTCAGGATCTTGCCGATACTAATAAATGGTCAAGATCTTGCCGACACTAATAAACGGTCAGGATCTTGCCGACACTAATAAACAGTCAAGATCTTGTCGACACTAATAAACGGTCAGGATCTTGGCGATACTAAGAAACAGTCACGATCTTGCCGACACTAATAAACGGCCAAGATCTTGCCGACACTAATAAACGGCTCATGTTTCCCCACGCCTATTATAAATTGGGCTTCAGCTTTCCCTTCTACTTCACAAAAACCCTAAGCCCTTCTCTGCTTCTTCTTCTCCACCAAATCGTATAAACACAAAAAAAATGCCCCTAACACAATACTCAGAGGATTCTTCCCTCACTATCATTCATCATCACCAACAAAGTTGATGGTGTCTGCTTCGAGGGGCGAGGCACAATGCAGTGTAAGCTTAAACACAACATAACATTCACTGCCCTAAAAGATAAACTACTGCGTAAGGTGCAAGTGGAGGGTGACGAGCGAGAGATAACTCGTATAGTTTATCGGAAACCCGATTGGTCTAATGGGCGTGTGCACTGGTCTACAATGGATGTCAAGAACGACGATGACGTCCAAGCAATGATGTCCATTTATGTCCTGTTTAAATGGAAGGGTTATCTGCATTTGTACGTGGAAACCACACGGGCAGTCGCTGAGATCCTTAAGTCGTTTAACTTCACCAGCTCAATAGTTTCTGTCATTTTATCGTGTATTTTGAGTTTTATGTACGGTGGCGATTTTTAATAATAAAATTGTTGTAAACTACAACTGGGTAACAAGAGCCGGATTCAGCATCAATCGCAGTAAAAAATGGTTAAAACATTGTAAAAAACTAAGTTTTTACACTACAAAACAAACTGTTTTTTTGGTATTTTTTTCAATGGTCTTGATGTTGTCGACACTTCAAATATTTTTTTCACAATAATATTTATTATTAATTTAGAATTAACAATATTAATTTTTTTAATTAATTAAATTAAATTTATTTAAATTAATATAGAGGAAAAAGAAAAATAAAAAAAACACAGTTTAGAAGTCATCCTGGGGGGAGGGCGATTTCTAAACTGAAAAAGCAAAAAAAAATTGCAAAATCCAGTTCAAAAGTCGTTTCCTGTGGGGGCGACTTCTGGCCTGAATTTTGGATGTGTGCTAGTTTGGTAAATAATCTAAAAAGGGTGTTATTTTGGTAAATAATTTTTTTTTGGGCTACAGTGGTTTTTTTGCCTAGAAAAAATGTTGACATGAAAAATAGAGAAAAAAAGGAATGAGAGAATTTGAGAAAGATAGAATGATTGATGAGGAGAGAGAAAAAATGATTGTAATGAAAAAAAATGAGAGAATTTGAGAAAGATAGAATGATTGATAAAGAGAGAGAAAATGATTGAAATGAAAAGAAAGAATAAAAATGTAAGTTAGTAAAAGTAAGTGAATAAAAGTACAATATTACCTCCAAAAAATATGAGGTGTCAAATAACAAAAGTGATTAGGCTACAATATTGTATTGATTGATTCATGGGGAAACAAAATTTGGTGTGGGACCCACTAAAATTTTCATTTCCCTTTTATTTTATAAAGCAACCCAACAAAAGAAAATGACATATTTTCTACCAACTTAAGATTTGAATCCTGTGATGCGCGACAGGTGCTACATCCCCATGGACCATCCAATAGAGAAAGAACATGTATTGGCTATCCATAGAGTGTCTCAATATCGTCAATAAAAAACTAATCATTACTAAGAACAAATTTTACTTTGATTAATACCGAGTTTGTCGATGGCAACACGAATCATAACCTAGAGCGCCGAATTGATCCACGTATCCAAGAATAGCTTATGCGAGGGAGGAAATGTGTTGGTTTTTATACCTGGCCTTGTTAACATTAACACTACTTTTTAAATGTGATGACCGAATCCGTAATAAATCCATAAAATAAAATGTGACCCTGACCCTTGTTTCTCTAAGCCGACTAGTTGTCCTATATGTATGCATTTATGGCACTTACAAACATTCATTTATGCGCTTTCCTTCTACAACACTCTTCTTCTCTTTTCCCCTTCTTCCACCTTTCTCTCTCTCTTCCTCAGCCCCCTCCTGCTATCATGAAAGAATACTAGGAGGATAAGACAAATTTGTGTGTTGTAATGAGTGGGTATTGACTAGTGAGTAGGTGAAAATGGGTAAAAAACCGTGTTGTGAGAAACATGGAGTGAGAAGGGGAGCTTGGACTCCTGAAGAAGACCAAACCTTAGTTGACTACATCAACAACCATGGCCATGGAAGTTGGCGTACACTACCCAAGCATGCAGGTTCATGCAACTCCAACTTCTTATTTTCATTTCCTTTTATTTGTGCATTTTCTTCTTTTTTGATAGGGAAGGAAGAATATGGCTTTATTGCTCTTGTTTTCTTACATCTGCAGTTTCCATGTTCTTCAAGCTTTTTACTTTTTAGTTATTAAATAAAATACTTTTAAAGAGCGTAGCTGTTTCCAGATATTTCTTTTTTTTTTTTTGCTTTTACTTGAACCTTGTAGACTCAAAAAGTTTTTTGCTTTTACCCTAATCAAACATGAGATAGTTGTAGAAGAAATGCCAATCACAACGCTTATAACTTGTTTGTTACTATTCATTCCTTCATGTTTATTGCTGGGTACTTTGATTCAGTTAAACTTTCCCCTTTGAATATATGTTGGCTGGGGGTACTTTGATTCAGTTAAACTTTGATTCAGTTAAACTTTCCCCTTTGTTACTATTCATTCCTTCATGTTTATTGCTGTTTCCAGATATGTGTTGTGAAGAATAATCCTTTAGCTAATGTGTGTTTATAAGCAGGTCTCCTAAGATGTGGGAAAAGTTGTCGGCTAAGGTGGATAAACTATCTTCGCCCTGGCATCAAGCGTGGTCCATTTACTAGTGAAGAAGAAAGTACTATAATTCAACTTCACGGCATGCTTGGCAATAGGTATGTATCCCACTCCTCCATTCAATGTCTATGCAACTACAATTTGGCCACATTGACCGTGATTCTTCCTAATATTGAGATGCCACTGTGATTTAAAACCTTTGGTGACAACTTTCAATAGATAATAATGCTTCATTTTCATTTTGTTTACATTCTTTTATTCCTTTGTCTTATCAAGGATCCTAACATACTATAAAGTCTAAAACTTTCTCTCTTTAAGCATTAAGAAATATGACAGCTTTCAAGTTTCACAAGATAACCAAAGACTCCATTATTAATCTCATGTAGTTCAACATTGGATGTGCATTGACCTCTGGTTCTGGTATTACATTTACTTTTCAAGTAACCAGTACCTATGCAATCTTATAGGTGGGCTGCTATAGCATCCCAATTACCAGGAAGAACAGACAACGAGATAAAGAACTATTGGAACACTCATCTAAAGAAGCGCCTCTTTCGGTCAATTACTCATTCTTTAGGGGTAAAACAACCGAATGGAAGCACTGTTCAGTCTAAATCTCCTTCTACCCGTCACATGGTACAATGGGAAAGTGCAAGGGTTGAGGCAGAGGCAAGGTTGTCAATGGAATCATCCTCATTGCTTAATTCATGTTCAACTAGTAAAACCTGTCCTGATTACTTTCTCCAACTTTGGAATTCTGAAGTTGGACAATCCTTTCGCACGAGCAAAGGAAAGGAAGGGGTAGAGTGTCAAAGCCTTGCCACAGAAGAATCATCACTATCATCAAAATTGGAGTCTTGTTCAGATGTCTCATTGGATGTGAAAAACACTAGCCACAAACCAAAGCTTGAGGATGTCAACATGATTCAGGAACAAGCAACAAGTAGCTACAAACCAAAGGTTGAAGATGATGTAGCTGGGTCAGAGATAGGGAAGTATGAATTTCTTGATCCTTCTGATTCTGCATTGAAGTATCTGCTAGATATGCCTGATGGTGATGGTATTGGATTCTTGGGACAGACTGACAATTTCCTCAATCTACTTGATAGTAGATGTGACTAAGTAGTCTCCTTTCCTCCATAGGGAAAAGGTAAACACAATTAATTATATATGATAGAATAGTTTTTCTCTGCCTTTTTTGACTTCATTTTTTGTAAATGCAGTAACCAATCCATGTTTAGCTGGTTGCTAGCTGGTTTTAGTTTTTAGAGACGAAAAGGGTAGATAGAGAGATATTACTAGAATTCAAGTTTACCTACCACTTTATGGCAGTAACAAGGATTTAGATTAATTAATGGATTTACTAATGATGTTCTTCATGTCCTTCAACAACTGTTGATTATGTATATATACTAGTGTTCTAAGAACCGGACCGAACCGTTCAACCAGTTGGATTGGGAACCGGACAGTTTGACGGTTGGTTCAACCCAGTCCAATTGAACCGCGGTTCAACTGTTTCGAACCGCCAATTGACCATGGTTTAAAAGCATTGATATATACCCGGGCTTTTGATGATGTGTTTTGGTAGTCACAAAAGTACAAGAGTCAAATATGTGAATGGACGTAGGGTCACACTGTTGAAATGCTATAGGTAACAAAGCTTGAACTTCAAAACGTCAGACAAAAGGATAATCTTTCTGTTATGATGAGACAGAAGTGAGTGCAGTCTACAAGGGGCACTGAAAAATGATTTTAGTTTCGAAACAGTATATTTTTTTGACCTCCTGTTTAATTCCATTATTAAAAAAGCACACATGGTTCTTTACGGTGCATATGTGTCTAATGTTCCATGTTCTTTTAAGACCATTTTGTTCATTATTATGTTGGAGTGGGACTATCGCTCTCATTTTGGTACGTAACATTTTGGACGAGTTGAAACTAGAAACTAAGCTGGGTTAGTTGACCCACTTTTCCACCGCTAACAAGCTAAAGCACCCTTTGGTCCTAATCATTTTCGAGTTTATCATTGTCAACCTCACAACATTTGTTCTCATAGTTCCTTGGCCTTTGCAATCTGTGAGGTCTCTTGTGTTACGAAAAATAATACTACACGAAACAATGAATGATTTATGGTTCATACGTATGTGTGGATACATGTTCTGATTCGCGTAGCAACCATCACAGTTGTGTGTATGTTCGGAGTTCGGACACACGTTGCAACCATCACACTCGCGACTTGCGTTCTATTCGAAGCTCTAAATCCAAGCATAACAAGCTTATGCTTGGATGTGGAAAGTGACTGTGATTTTAGAAATCGCCAAACGAAATAAACACATAGTTTTGCAGTCAAAAATGATTTTAAGTTTTATTTACCAAAAACAGCAGAGTAACAATTTCCTACCTTCGGTTAAACACCCATTAAAATAGGTTCAAACGCTAATGCAAAGAACGATGAGGCATTAGTAGTTGAATGAATTACTCACTTCGCAAAATTATAAATTATGTCGATCAGCGCTCAAAATCTAGACATTTCAGGGGTCTAATGCAACGAGAAATGTACATTACATAAGTTGAATAATTCAATAATTTTTATTTCCAATGTAATGGATATATATACACACCAACATAAATCACTATGCACACAGAATAAATTAACATGGACTAACCTGAGGAAAAGACACCATACCACCACACATGAAGAAAGTAAATAACAAAAGTATTAATATAATACATCATTTTTGTTAATCATGTCCAAGGATTGTACTGTAGCATTAGAAGATACCAAAGAGTTTCTTTGGAGCTGTTCCAGTTGCCCTGTACTTTGCAGCTGTCTCCTCTGCCTTTAGGAAATCTTCTCCTTTCTTTGCCTCAATTATTGCTCTCTTTTCTTCAGCTTCCTTGTGGAGCTTAGCTATTTTGTTTTTCAATTTCTCTGCATATTCTGCCTTTTTCTTCTCAAGTTGTTCCTACAGTCAAAATTAAACACATTCATTATGTTTGAAAATTGGAAAAATTATTAATATAAAGATCAGTTTTCATGACAGAGATAACAATGTTTGTTCTTGTTCTTGTTACTATTATATTGTGATTTGTGAAATGTCCCTAACAAAATAAGTGTATGTAGTATGTACCGAAAATTTTAGTTACTACTCATAAAACAAGCCAAGATTACTCATAAAAAAGCCAAGATTACTGACAAATGTTAGCTTGGAAAATGAATTCCTGCCTTCATTCATTCACAATCAGAAGTATATACGAGTTGATATAAGCTGATAGTAGACCTAACTAACCAACAGAATGCTACCTAATCTAACAGCTAATAAACCATAAATAAGTTCTTACCTCCAGCTTTCTCAATTCTGCCTCCTTAGCAGCTTTCTTACTGTTCTCCCATGCTAAAATGGATGAAATCTTTCTATGAGCTCTGTCATCAAGTTCATTAGAATTAGTAAGCAAAAGCTTGTTGAATAACATTAGAACCCCAAATTCCCAGATAAAACACTATGAATATTTGATTAATTCCCTTAGTTAATGAAAGTTGTAACAATTTGACAAAACCGAATCCATCCACATAGTTGAGTAGGTGGTCCAAACTCTTACTTGTTCTCTGCTTTTGACTTTTCACTTTCTTCCCATGCTTTGATTAGTGACAGCCTTTTCTCAGTTGAAACTCTTTCAAGCACAGCATCTGAAGAAGAATGATGTAATGTTAGCATATTATAGAGTGAATAAAGAGAAGCTCAGTGTCACAATGAGAAAGGACATACCTCGGTTGACAGAGCCCTCAGCTGGTTTCTCTTCAACATCTTCAGCTTCCGGTGTTTCTAACAATAACCAAATTAACAACAGAATAAAATCAATGAAAGTATCATCTTTATGCATCTTTGGAGATAACTATGAATGTTGCTTCAATTGGAAGGTACAATATGGTGAATTAAGTAGACAACAACTAGGTACATTTTGATGTTATATGTCATCTAACTTTTTTTCAAAATCCATCCTTTTACATGTTAAGGAAAAAAAAAATTCCTTTATGCATACTATTAGTTTTCTTAAGAAACAAAAGGGAGACAATAAGAGTAAAGTGTAAGTAATTAGCTGTAAGGAGTAGTTGAATCAACTTGAGCTTATGCAAGGCAAATAAAAAACACAACAAAATACCAATTAAATCACTGGCTCAAAAATTATGTAGTGATGCAAGATAACACTTGAATTTCAAGGTCATGTGAAGGTGACTTATAAACAGATATATCTAATATGGTCAATTAAAAAGAAAATAAAAATATCAATATTTTTTTTGACCACACAGAATCTTAATTAGCTTGCACTTGATTGGTAAACTAAACAGTAAACACACAGCAATCTGAATAAATAACTCCCAATAGAACAATCATCAGGGGAGTTCCAGCAAAAGGAAACTGAGAAAAACACATGGAAAAATAAAACAGAAAATAATGAAGCATGTCAAAACTCTGGAAAAAGCCCTTTAGTAAACTCTATAGGACAAGTCATGATTAAAAAAAAGTGAGCAACAAAGGAAGATAAAAAAATCCCCTGCAACTAAAAGAAAATTACAAAATATATATTTATAATTGTTAAAAAAAACAGAGACTAGGAGACAAAAAAAAAACCAAATTGAGACCTAAAAATCAAATTTTCCATTAAAGCTGAAGAAAACTTTTAACAAATACGTCTTTTTTGGCTTATGTATAGAGAGAATTATAAAGTTTTTCACTTATATCAAAATCACCCTGTAACAGATAAATAAATCCAAAAACTGGTGACCATAAACAGTTAAAATAATAAAGGTAACAGATAGATAAACGATAGAACATCTAAGCACTGATTTTTTTAAATTTATTTTTTATGAATTCATTTCCTCGTCAACGAAAAAGATATTAAATCACTCTTTTGGGAGCAGATAATTAATTAATTAATGATAAGAGAAAGAGTAGTATCATACTATCAACCAAGGCAAGAGCTTTGGAGTCATCAGCAGCAGGCTTGTTATCTGGGGGAGAGGGATGTGGAATTACTGATTTCTCCTCAGCCACATCCTCTTTTGGAGCTACATGAACAGCAGTAGGTTCTGCTTTAGGTGGTGGAGGAGGAGTAGTATCAGTAGTTGAAGCAGGTGGTGGTGGTGGTGGAGTTGATGCTGATTCGGATTCTACCTTTTTAGGTTGCTCTTCTGTCATTTTTCTAGGACTGGAAACTCTCTCTACTCAAAGTGATAGAAATTGTTGTTGTTTGTAACTGAATTCCGGATTATATCTGCAGTAGGTTAAAAATATGATACTAGAAGATAGGAAAGATATAGAGATAGAGAGAGTGTGTGTTGGAGGATTAGGGTTGGTTGAGATATTATAGTTGTAGGAAGGTAACTGTTTTACTCAAAATTCCAAAAGCTTAGCTGGAAGGGTTTGGTAGGTACAAGTGGCCAGCGCATCTATAGAGATAGCTTCGCTTCAGCACCGGAAAAATATCTGTCGACATTATTAGTATTAGTTAATTTACTAGGTTTTATCATTTACTACGCTTTAACATAGTTTATTGCTTTTGTTTGATTTAGTTTATTACTTCACTTATATGATACTAAAGGCTGCCAGATTATTTCCTAGTTTGATGAAGTATAATTTTATAAACTTGGAAGTCCAGATATTTTTTGAGGTTTTAAGAATCAAATCAAACCGGTGTTTTTGTTTTTGTTAATGAATCGAACCGATATGATTGCTTGAGTTATTTCAATCACGAAATGTTGTATTTAGGGTTTGGTTCGGCCTTAAAAGCACTTGGTCAAAAATAACAAAGATAAAACTGAATAACCCGCCTTGACATATAGTGTGAACCAGAGTAATCAAAGAACCAGAACTAAGCTTTCAAAATCACTCGGTCCAAAAAGAAACCTACATGCTTTATTTATTTATTTTTACTTTTTAAAAAATATATTTCTCCCTCAAATTTTCAAATCAGAGCTGGAACTCACTCACTTTCTATCTACTTATCTCCGTGATACAACTTGGCTTTATCTTGTTTACATCGTTGCACTTTCCCATGCCTCAATCCCTCACACTACTAATGTAATCTTACCGAACTCAAACTATAAGTATTTGATTAAATTAAGTCTTTAAATGCATCAAAATCCACTCAACTCGATATATGTTTACCCTAATTTTAACATTAGAAAAAAGGAAAATGTAATTCAAACTTTTTTCTTAGCTTAGACGAAATGTCAAATAAATACCATACACACACTATTACACGGTCGCACTCAAGTTCGAACCCAGGAGTCAGCATTCCATGTCGCTGAAAATGTCAATGCAATTGGCACTGGGGCAATGTAGTTCAAACTTATGCCAAGAGGAGTATAGGTCCCCCATTATTGATCACATCAGCAATTTTCAGCAACATGGGGATGCGGCTCCCAAGTTCAAATTATTTTCGGTTAAATCATGTTATGATCAGCTTGCTCGTGCGTTGAGGGAATCAGATCCTATCATGGAAATCGAAGCTATTTATGCTGATTTATGGAAGACAGAGGCTCCATCAATCATCTTTGGGTGGAAAATGTTTCTAAGCGCTGTGCCTACTCGCGCACTATTGCTGCAGCGACATGTTCTCAATTCTATAGAAGCTGCTATGTGTCCGATGTGCAGGGAGGAACATGAAGATTTGTGGCATTTGTTGTTTAGCTGTCGGTTAGCTACGGGTGTGTGGTCTAAGGTTGGGGATTGGCTTGGCATACAATTTCGTCTTTCTCTTAATATTGTGGAACACTTCCAAATGTTTGGGGAGTTGTTTCCAGGAATGAAGGTGAGATATATCATTTGGTTAGCAACTTGGTGGTGTATTTGGTTTAGCAAGGAATAATTTTATCTTCAAAGGGGAGGAAGCTAGTGTAGACTCTATTGTTACCTATATTAAATGTTTGTTGAGTTGGTTCATTTATGAGGTGGGTCAGTGGCGGACCCTAGGCCGAGGGGGTGCAAAAAAAAATTCATTATAAAAAATGTTTGTAGTCCGCCAAATTAGTCTCTGAGTTTACACGCTCATTTCCTATTTAAATCCTAAAGTATATGAAAATAAGAATTAGTCCGTAAAAGTATATGGCATTAGTAAAATTACTTCAGAAAAAGTTTTATAAATAGTCCCTTACGGAGATTAATAAGACAAATTTATTAAAAGTTGGGTGCAAATTTAAGGATTCTAGTGCAAATTTAAAATTTTAGGGGGTTCAAAAGTTTTTTTACATTGGGGTACTAGTACAATTATTTTTTTTCAAGGGGGTTCAGTTGAACCCCCTGAGTAACACATAGGTCCGCCACTGAGGTGGGTAGACAATCTAGTTATTCCGCTTCCTCATGGTGGCATAATGCCCTTCTGTGTATGAACAACTTATAATTTGTTCTTGTATAGCTGGGTTCGAGCACCCTTAGTGCTTCTAGCATGAATCATTTTTTTTTATAAGCAATGTTAGTGGGGGTGGGGGAATGTTAGTTTCTGGGAGTTGAACTCGGGACCTCATTCTTGCACTCATTTGGTGCACTCCTTCGGTATCCCTTAGCTCGCAAACTGAGCTACCTACTTGGGATTCCTACGATGAATCATTGCTTATCTTAAAAAAACTGTATTTGATAACATAGTACTTAATTATGATTAACACTTGTTGCGTTTCTTTGATGTACCTGTAACTTGAGTCTTCAGCATTTTGCCCCTTTGTTTCACCAAACAAAAAGATTTTAAACAGCGATCGATATGTCAATTCATTTTATTTTCAAATGGAGTGAGAGTTAAATCAAAGTATATTTATTCTTCCTTGCCTTCACTGATAGAATCGTGGAATAAATTACAATTTTCAAGCGTGCTGAGAAATAATACTCCATCTGCTTTTTTACGAGTGTTCCAAATAGGTAGTTTAATTAGTAAGCTAATAAACACTTTGGAACGTAGAAGTCTAGGTTTCAAATTTTAATTACTAATATTTTTTCCCTTCCCCCTAAACTAATTAATCACTAACATTTACGTACAAATAAAATGTAATATGAAAAAAATTAACATTAGTACATTGAAAATAAAACATGATAGTAGAATTCTAAGACATATTATTGGGGTAAAATCGGAAAAAAAAATAGTTAGTATTCAATTGAAAATATAAAAAGACATTTATTTTGAGAATTTTTTTATAAAACGAAAGGTTAAAAAAACGGTGATGATAAGAAAAATGACAAATAGTGTAATTTTATAATTCTTTTATCATATATATATATATATATAGGTTATTTGGATCCCCCTGCGTCCTACATGATCAAGTGTAATACTGATGGCGCTGTTAAGGGTTGTTCAGGACCTGCCGCTTGTGGTAGTATTTTCAGAGACAGAAGCGCCGATATTCTTGGCTACTTTTCTGCCTCCATTAGAAAAGCAACCAATAACATATATATTTAACATTGAAAAGTCAAATTAAACCCCAAGTAATTCAAGTTGAGTCAAGTGGAGGACAAAAACTCTCTCAATATTTATTTTTTCTTTTTACAAGACTGTGGAACCCCAAATCAAACCTAGGAGAATTAAATTACTTGTTACTTAAGCTAATAGGCATTTGTGCTGTGGTTTTGTATTTTTTGAAGAAAGAGAAAAAAAAACATCAAAATTTAATTTTTCTCTTATATGATGGCACAACAAATATGAGAAAAGATATTCATGAGTTAAAAATGAAAAAAGATGAAAAGTATATCCAACTCATTGAAGAAAAAAAATGCTGAAATCACATAGAATGAAGGTATTCCAGTAATTTGACTTGTTTTGTATTTCTTATTTCATGTTAAGAAGAAAAAATTTCACACGACTCTTACACTCTTACATATTATTATTTACGGACAAGGGTTGGTTCGAGTGGTAACTTAGTTAAAATTCAATCCTAAGATTTCGAGTTCGAATTTTGAGTGTGCAAAAACTCTATTATGAGTGTAGAACCACATAGACCAACAAAGCTAATATACGTGGCCAGCTAAGTTTCCCAACATCAACTAATCACCGACGAAGTTGATAGATACTGCGCACCAATAACATAGTAACCAAACACACATTCTTACTTTTTTTTCTCCCTAATTTTTTTACAACTCAATGGAACATAAGTCCATTTTCAATATCAATAATTTATTTAAAATCGTCAAGATATAAAATTACTTGTTTATACAATCTCAAAATCACTTTAACTTACACAAGCAGACCACAAATTATACTGATCCAAATCAATGTATATATTCATGTTTCAGGGATAATATTGACTTAAATTACAACTTAGAAGTTGTGTCCAAACATACCAGTACAGAGTAATAGCAGACGTGGTACTAATACATTAATACATAAAAACATGATGCCAAGAGATATCTATATGGCTGTGTAATCATCAACTGCTGGGGGGGCATCGGATACGGCAGACAGTACAACAAAGGCACCAAATAAGATTGTGATCACAGCAGTGAAGTTCACAAGTAATGCCTCAGAACCATATTTTGCCAATCCTCCGTTCTCCAAGAATGTGAGCTTCTCCAGAAACCCAAGGGAAGCAGTTCCAATAGCTAACACATACACAAACAGCCCAAAGAATACATGCCAAGGTAGCGAGTCGCGTCTAATGGCTGATGTTCCACCAGGGAAGAAAAATACCACAAACCCAAATATCCACTGCAGAAAGTTGGAAGATAACTGAGTTAATTATAGGATTCAGCATAAGGTTAATCAAAGGATTCCTTTGGACAAGCGGATTTTCAATTAAGAATTTGCATCATAGGGTTTATAACGGGTGAGAAAACTTAAATACAGTTCCATGAGTACCGTTTGGGTCTGTTTGATTCGCAAACAGGTAAGTACTGGACTGGATTGTACTGGACATATGTTGTCCAGTACACTGTTTGGTGAACACTGGACAGCACAAGCAAAAAATATAAAATTTAGTATAATTGTCTTTATGCGGTTTATAATGATTTTATATAACATATATTATAATATAATTAGAAAATTGTAGTGAAAATAATATGAGAGAGAAGGAGGAAAAGAGAAGGCATGATATGAGAATACATATATTAGAGAGATGGGAGGTAGAGGGAGGGAGAGAGAAAGGAGAGAGAAGAATGAGATAGGAGAGAGAGAGAGACCGAGAGAGAGGGGTCATGATATGAAAAGATATATAAAAGAGAGATGAGATGTAGAAAGAGAGAGAGAAAGGGGAGAGGAGAATGAGATATGAGAGAGGGAGAGGAAGAGAGAGAGAGAGAGAGAGGAGAGAGAGAGAAAGAAGGAAAGAGTAGAGGTGGGAGAAGATAGAGAAGAGAGATAGGAGAGAAAAAAATTAATGTGTGAAATAAAAATAGTATTTTTGTAATTTTTAGGGTGGACAGAAAGTTGTACTGTGGTTTTGTGAGAGACAGGAATTTAGGGTTTTGTGCAGTCCCTTGCCCTCACTGTTGTCGAGTACCATGAACAGTTTTTCAAATCAAACAGGGTACAACTGAAGTTGTCCAGTCCAGTCTCCTGCGTTTTAGCAAATCAAACGCACCATTTGTGTTCTCCAATCACCACATAACATGTGCACTTATTATTCTATATGGTGATTGTTGTAAATAGAGTAAACATTGTAATTATATTTTAGTCCGGCCCATTAGACAGGCCCGTTAGGTTTAAGTTGTAGCCTATTTAAACAGATTATCATTTATACTCTACACAGATTTCTAATAACAATTTCAGATTACTTTTTCCTACATGGTATCACGAGCTCTCATTTTTTGGAGTCTCGCTTCCGCACAAAAACCCTAGCCGTCAAGGCATTTTTTTTCTCTCTGCCTTTAGAGCAGTCCCCTTCAGCCTTTAGAGCTGTCCTTTCCCTTCGTTACTGTACCCTAGCAGTCCCCTTCGTTACTGTACACTGCCTCTCATAAAACCCCACTGCCCATCTCAGTACTTGAATCACCGACCCCACCATCAGAATCGCCTCCTCAAAACCGACCTTTCTGTCAAAAAACCGCCGCCATCAGTCACCGGACGCGCCTCCACGCGCCGCCCTCCAGCCACCGTCTCACTTCGCCCTTTCAACCGTAAGGTCGCAATCACCTCCTCTTTCCATTGGGAGGGTCAGAGTTCAAATTGGAGCACCCTAGCTTGGGTTTTCTGTGAAACTCACTTATTTCAACGTTTTTGTGTCTTTTTTTCTGACCTTGTTTTTCAGATCGGTTGCCACCATGACTGAATAGAGGCATTCAGAAGAAAAGATTGCTCTTGGCTCAAATGATTGATTTTCAGGTGTTACCTAATTCCTACCGGCTTGATGGACGCAACTAACTTCAGTGGGCTCAATTGGTTCGTACTGCCATCAAGGGTAACAAGAAGCTTAATCATATTGAAGGGGATTCTCTAGCGAAGACAGACCCTAAGTTTGAGGCTTGGGATGATGAAGATTCTCTTATCATGACTTGGTTGTGGCACTCAATGACTCCTGAAGTAAAAATAGTATTTTTGTAATTTTTAGGGTGGACAGAAAGTTGTACTGTGGTTTTGTGAGAGACAGGAATTTAGGGTTTTGTGCAGTCCCTTGCCCTCACTGTTGTCGAGTACCATGAACAGTTTTTCAAATCAAACAGGGTACAACTGAAGTTGTCCAGTCCAGTCTCCTGCGTTTTAGCAAATCAAACGCACCATTTGTGTTCTCCAATCACCACATAACATGTGCACTTATTATTCTATATGGTGATTGTTGTAAATAGAGTAAACATTGTAATTATATTTTAGTCCGGCCCATTAGACAGGCCCGTTAGGTTTAAGTTGTAGCCTATTTAAACAGATTATCATTTATACTCTACACAGATTTCTAATAACAATTTCAGATTACTTTTTCCTACATGGTATCACGAGCTCTCATTTTTTGGAGTCTCGCTTCCGCACAAAAACCCTAGCCGTCAAGGCATTTTTTTCTCTCTGCCTTTAGAGCAGTCCCCTTCAGCCTTTAGAGCTGTCCTTTCCCTTCGTTCTGTACCCTAGCAGTCCCCTTCGTTACTGTACACTGCCTCTCATAAAACCCCACTGCCCATCTCAGTACTTGAATCACCGACCCCACCATCAGAATCGCCTCCTCAAAACCGACCTTTCTGTCAAAAAACCGCCGCCATCAGTCACCGGACGCGCCTCCACGCGCCGCCCTCCAGCCACCGTCTCACTTCGCCCTTTCAACCGTAAGGTCGCAATCACCTCCTTTTTCCATTGGGAGGGTCAGAGTTCAAATTGGAGCACCCTAGCTTGGGTTTTCTGTGAAACTCACTTATTTCAACGTTTTTGTGTCTTTTTTTCTGACCTTGTTTTTCAGATCGGTTGCCACCATGACTGAATAGAGGCATTCAGAAGAAAAGATTGCTCTTGGCTCAAATGATTTTCAGGTGTTACCTAATTCCTACCGGCTTGATGGACGCAACTAACTTCAGTGGGCTCAATTGGTTCGTACTGCCATCAAGGGTAACAAGAAGCTTAATCATATTGAAGGGGATTCTCTAGCGAAGACAGACCCTAAGTTTGAGGCTTGGGATGATGAAGATTCTCTTATCATGACTTGGTTGTGGCACTCAATGACTCCTGAAGTGAGTCGCAACTGTATGTTTTTCTCTACTGCTAAAGAGATTTGGGTGTACCTTAAGCAGATTTACTCTATGAAGAAGGATACAACGGCATGTTATGAGATTCAAACCAAGGTTTTCAATGCTAAACAGGGAAACCTTTCTATCATGGACTATTATGGGACTTTAAATGGTTTGTGGATCGAATTAGATCAATATCAAAATTTGAAGATGACGTGTACTACTGATACTACCACACTGGCAAAGTCCGCTGAGGAAGCAAGAATTTTCAAGTTCCTTCATGGGCTAAACTCTGAGTTTGATCCTATTCGAGTTCAAATTTTAGGGAATGAACAACTTCCTTCTCTCTCAGAGGTGTTCCACACTCTGCGAGGAGAAGAATCTCGGAGGTCAGTGATGTTGGAAGGAGGTAACTCTATTGAGGGTTCGGCCTTGACCGCTGGAAAGGGTCCCACAAAAGGATCCTCTTCCGGAAAGCCATTCACAAAGGCCCCTTGTGAAGAGCGATACTGTATTCATTGTAGCAAGATCGGCCACACTAAGGAGACATGCTTCAAACTTCATGGGAAAGAAAAGGTCCTAGAGCGGAACCCTGGACTCAGAGGCACTCCGCAGAGATGTGCAAATCAAGCAGCGGTTGAATTTGAAAGGTTGGAAGAAGCACCACCTACTGACAAGGAGATTGCATCTCTTAGTAAAAGCGAGCTGGAGAACCTTCGGACTCTTCTACAGTCTCTCAGTAAGCCATCTAGCTCTAACTCCCTCGTCATGACTGGTAAGAATTCTAGTTTTTTGTCCTTTGATACTTCTAGTACTGAGAATAGCTGGATTATTGATTCTGGTGCTACTCATCATATGACCCCTTATCCATCTCTTTTTTCATCTTACTCCATTTTACCTGGAAACCAACAAATGACCGTAGCTAATGGAAATAGCATCCCTATTATTGGGAGTGGTAACATTCAAATTCAACCTTCCATTCCCTTACACAATGTGCTCCATATTCCAAAATTAACAAACAACCTTTTGTCAGCCTCTAAACTCACCAAAGACTTGAAATGTGCTGTGACTTTTGTTGATTCTCACTGTGTGTTACAGGATCGTCCAACGGGACGGGTGATTGGATATGCTGAAGAACATGACGGGTTATACTACTTGCAGCTTGAGAAAAATGCCAATCTGAAGGCACTTGCTTCCACCCATGAGTCAAGTTCAGAATCTTGGTCATCCTCTCAAGTATGGCTTCAACACAGGCGACTTGGTCATCCTCCGTTTAGTGTCCTTAAGACGTTATTTCCTTTCTTGTTTGCAAAAGTGTCAGTTGGGTCGTTTCATTGTGATGTTTGTCAATTTGCTAAGCACCATCGTACTTGTTTTCCTTCCAATAATAATAAAAGTTCTAAGCCATTTGATCTTCTTCACTCAGATGTGTGGGGACCTACTAATTGTAATATTTCTGGTGCAAAGTGGTTTGTTTCTTTTATTGATGATTTCACTCGTGTCAACTGGCTATTTCTTATGAAAGATAAGTCTGAAGTTTTTCAATTGTTTGTGAATTTTCATCGCATGGTCCAAACACAATTTGGTTGCTTGATTAAAAGGTTGCGTTCTGATAATGGAAGAGAATATGTGAACCAAAACTTCTCCAAATTCCTCAAAGAAAATGGCATAATTCATGAGTTCATTTGTGTTGACACACCTCAACAGAATGGGGTGGCTGAAAGAAAAAACCGTCATATTCTTGAGGTTGCCAGAGCTCTTCTTTTCCAAATGTCTGTACCTAAATCCTATTGGGGGGAAGCAGTTCTAACAACTACTTATTTGATAAATAGATTACCCTCTCGTACTCTCAATGGTGCTAGTCCTGTCCAACTCATGACTACCTTTCATCCTTCTATACCCATAATGACCAGTCTTCAGAGTCGAGTCTTTGGGTGTTCAGCCTTTGTTCATGTTCATAGTCCTCATCGAGGCAAATTAGATCCTAGAGCTATCAAATGTATCTTCATTGGGTATACCCCCGATAAAAAGGGATACAAGTGTTACCATTCAGAAGGTCGTCGAGTCTATGTCTCCATGGATGTAACATTTAATGAATCTGAGTCTTTCTATCCTAGTCCTCAGCTTCAGGGGGAGAAAAATCTAGAAGCTAAGTCTCTTGAGTTGTTATCTGAGTTCCTTGAGTTGTCAACACCAACTGAGGATGTCAAGGAACCTGAACCATGCAAGGTGATGACCAGGATGCTAATCACCGACTCTTTGGAAAGCAATATCAGCGGAGAAGTCAACCCGACATGGTTCAACAGCATATCCAATCATCTGAACCTGAGGTAAGTAATCCTGCCCCTGAACCTAACCCGGATGATTTAAATAATACTGCCCCTGAACCTAACCCGGATGATTTACCAATTGCCTTGAGAAAAGAAAAAAGATCATGTGTCAAATATCCCATATCCCAATTTGTATCCACAAAAAACCTTTCTGTGCAGCACCAGAGCTTTATTTCAGCTATTGATTCTATTAGAATCCCTACATCAATACTAGAAGCATTAAAGGATGGGAGTTGGGTTCATGCCATGAATGAATAAATGGGTGCATTAGAGAAGAATGATACTTGGGAGATTGTGGAGAGACAAACTGACAAGAAGGCGGTGGGTTGTAGGTGGATATACACCATTAAATATCAGTCAGATGGTACAGTGGATAGATACAAGGCGAGATTGGTGGCAAAGGGGTATTCTCAGACTTATGGAATTGACTATGAAGAGACATTTGCTCCAGTGGCGAAAATGAATACAGTAAGGATCATACTTTCGTTGGCAGCACACTTCGGTTGGGAGATGCATCAATTTGATGTTAAAAATGCATTTTTGCATGGAAATCTAGATGAAGAAGTGTACATGGAGATTCCACCCGTATATGGGACCACTAATGGAGGAAATAAGGTTTGTAGGTTGAAAAAGGCTTTGTATGGTTTCAAACAGTCACCCCGTGCGTGGTTTGGAAGGTTCTCTCAAGTTATGGTGTCCTTGGGGTATAGGCAAAGCCAAGGTGACCACACTCTCTTTTTGAAGCACTCTCAGAATGGAAAAGTTACTTTACTTCTGGTCTATGTAGATGATATGATCGTTGTTGGTGATGATGAACTTGAAAAACAGACTCTTAGAGAAAAGTTGGCTGCTCAATTTGAAATGAAAGATCTCGGGAAGCTAAAATACTTTCTTGGGATTGAGGTTGCTTATTCTAAGCAAGGTATATTTATCTCTCAAAGGAAATATGTTCTTGATCTTCTTAAGGAGACAGGTAAATTGGGTTGCAAACCTGCTGGAGCCCCTATTGAGCAAAACCACAAAATTGGAAGTGATGAGGAAAGCCCACAAGTAGAAAAGTCCCAGTATCAGAGACTTGTGGGAAAGCTCATATACCTAGCCCACACCAGGCCAGACATAGCATATGCAGTTAGTGTGGTGAGTCAATTCATGCATGATCCACGAGAAAGACATCACAAGCAGTTGATAGCATCCTCCGGTATTTGAAGAAAAGTCCAGGAAGAGGACTGTTATTCAAGAAAGATGGGAAATTTCTCATGGAAGGTTATACAGATTCAAACTATGCAGGGTCGATTGTGGATAGAAGGTCTACTTCAGGGTATTGCATTTTCTTAGGAGGAAACTTGGTGTCATGGATAAGCAAGAAGCAGAATGTAGTTGCAAGGTCAAGTGCAGAGGCAGAGTTTCGAGCTATGGCCCAAGGAGTTTGTGAGCTACTATGGATGAAAATCATACTAGATGATCTCAAGATAAAATACGAAGCCCCGATGAAGCTATTTTGTGACAACAAGTCAGCCATTAGCATTGCCCATAATCCGGTTCAACATGACAGAACAAAGCACATAGAGATCGACCGACACTTCATCAAAGAGAAGTTGGATAGCGGGCTTATAGCTACATCATACATCCCTACAGGGCTTCAACTGGCAGATGTGTTCACTAAGGGACTTCCCATTGAGCGATTTCAGGATCTTACATGCAAGCTGGGAATGATAGATATCCCATTCACCAGCTTGAGGGGGAGTGTTGTAAATAGAGTAAACATTGTAATTATATTTTAGTCCGGCCCATTAGACTGGCCCGTTAGGTTTAAGTTGTAGCCTATTTAAACAGATTATCATTTGTAGTTTTGTACTCTACACAGATTTCTAATAACAATTTCAGATTACTTTTTCTAACGCACCCTTTGTGTTCTCCAATCACCACATAACATGTGCACTTATATTATTCTATATGGTGATTGTATAACAACATCAAGAATACCTATGTGACTGTATATAAGCTTTCTCCTTAAATTGAAGCCTAAGCTCTCATAAGTCATAACAATGCTTAGTCATGCATTGACAGAAGACAGAAGTGTCGATGGACATATGAAACCATAAATTTAACCATTATCATATTTTGCTTTCAAAGAATAGTAACAAATTGCAGGATAATTAGTATCTAATGGTTTACCTGGATGCCATAAAGGACAATAACTGCAAGTCCAAGCCATGAATGCAAGCTGTAGAGATTGGCAATCCCACTTTCATTATGAAACTTGAACGCGGCACTAATTCCAACTATTCCAAGTACTAATGCAATGGTGTGAAGAACAAGGTGTATCAATTTCTTCACTTCCTTCTTCAAGGGAAGAGATTTGTAGCTTATAATGGCTGCAATTTTTTTCACACGAGAGAAGTTTGTTAAACAGTTTGTCGGTATAAAAAGTCGAATATCATTGATTCATACAGCGGTAACATGTGAACGTATTTTAATTACCTTCACCTCCAAGAACTATCAAGCCAATAATGATAAGAACAGGATGAAGCTGGATAAAGAAAAAGATACGTAAGATACAGAGACTTCATTAGAATGGCACCAAGTGACTAATACTATATAATAAATCAACTTGCCTAATAAATTATTCTTCATACATTTCCTTGACCTCATGATGCTTCATAACAGCTCATGACTTTATTATGATTATTTAAATTCAAGGATCCCATCCCCAAATATTGTGATTTTTTAATTACAAACTACTTAATAAAAATAAGCACAATAATTTAACTCTAGAAGATTGCGACATGTGCAAATAGCATATAGTCAATAGCTTATAGATGCTAGACACTGCAAAATTCAAAACACGGATTATCTGTAACCAGAAAATAAACAAGGTTTTCACTGTCTTATATAACATTCACAAGCAATTCAAGGCTAATGATAGCACTAGTGAACAAGCTCGCTAAAAGACAAGAACAGGTAGAAAAATCTCAAGAGTATCATTTATCCAAGTCTTGTGGTTGAGCCACCACATGGAAAGAGTAGGTACAGAATGGGGTCGATAATTAAATCAAATAAAACACACTAACAAAAAATAATAAAAATCTTATCACGACTAAAAACTAGTTTGAAGTTTTGAACTTTGAACCATACAGTGGAAAACCAAATAAAGCATGGACCTATATTCTAATATTCTAATCCTGTAAAGGGGTCGTTGCCTCTCTTGTTCAATCATCAATGACTGTAAATGCAAAAAAAAGAAATAGTAAAAAAAGGGCTTCACTTTCCTTGTCCAATTCTTTTTGAAAACCAGAGCAAATTATGTCTTGTTTACAAACCATAGGACGCCTTTAGAAAAGCAAAAGGGATCTAACACTACTATAATCATGCTAATGACTTTTAAATAAAAAAACAATATCTCATTTTTAATTTATCACAAGTGGCAGCAGCCTGGTTAAGATATACTATCACAATTAACAGAAAAATATTTAAATTAATAAACCAGATGTAAAAAGTAAATATTTGGAAATAGAACATTGGGAGTTCGAACTCGAGCACTCGGTATTAGAATCTAAACCAGAGAGTATGAGATTCAGAATTGAATATTTTTTGTATTATGATATGGAACTGTTACAGCAAGTATTTATACTAGAGAGACTTAGATCTAATCAGTTGTAACTAACTGATTCACTAAATGACAGAATTTAGAAACTTCTAGATCTAATTACAAGTTAAGCAGCCTTAACTAAACTACTTATGAGTATTCTCTAATATTCCCCCCCACAAGCTCATTGGTGGGTAGCACCATGAGCTTGTCACGGAGAGAACAGAACTGAAGCTTGGCCAAGGGCTTCGTGAGGATGTCAGCAACCTGTGCTTGAGAAGGAACATATTCAACCAGTAGAGACTTGTTTAAAACTTTCTCACGGACAAAAAAGATATCAAGTTCCATATGCTTGGTTCTATGGTGAAGAATAGGATTGTGACTCAAAGCAACTGTGCTTTGATTATCACAATAAATGACAGGTGCTGGAACTGCAGTTTGAAGCTCTTGGAGGAGAGATTGAATCCATAGAACTTCTGCTGCAGCAAGGGCAAGACTCCTATATTCTGCTTCAGCTGTTGATTTAGCAACCAATGTCTGCTTCTTTGACCACCACGAAATTAGATTTGGCCCTAGATAGATGCATGCACCTGAAGTGGACCGTCTATCATCAATATCAGACGCCCAATCCGCATCACAGAAGGCTCTTATACACAAGGGAGAGGTGGATGAAGCTGCTTTAAAAGTAAGACCAAGGTCAACCGATCCCTTGAGATACCTAAGTATTCGTTTCACAGCAGTCCAATGAGATATCAAGGGCTGAGACATGAATTGGCAGACCTTGTTTACAGCATATCCCAGTTCTGGCCGTGTTATAGTTACATATTGTAGAGCACCAACAATACTTCTATAGAGTGCAGGATCATCAAAATAGTCAGCCCCATGTCTAGACAGCTTAGTGTTTGCTGGCAGAGGGGTAGAAATACCCTTTGCATTACCCATATCAGCCTTACTCAACAATTCACGTATGTACTTGCCTTGAGACAACTGAATTGTGCTAGGGGACAGCCTCTTGACTTCAATTCCTAGGAAGTAATCCAAATCACCAAGTTGCTTAAGAGGGAAGACAGCATTCAATTTAGTGATCACTTGTTGAATTAGTGTAAGAGATGAGCCGGTGAGAACAATGTCATCAACATACACCAACATATACACACAGTGACCTGAACCAGTGAACACTAGGAGAGAAGGATCACACTTACTCTGTTTAAAACCAAAGCTGAGAAGTGTCTTAGTTAGCTGCTCATACCAAGCCCGAGGGGCCTGTTTTAGGCCATAAATTGCCTTGTGTAATTTACATACCAGAGAATTGTCTTCCACTTCAAATCCTGGAGGTTGACTCATATACACATCCTCTTTGAGAATGCCATTCAAGAAGGCATTATTCACATCTATTTGTTTCAAGGGCCACTGATTTGTCAAGGCAAGAGTGAGCACAGTTCTCACTGTCACAGGCTTTACAACAGGTGAGAACGTGTCTGTGTAATCAGCTCCAAACTTTTGGAGATACCCTTTAGCAACCAAACGTGCTTTATACTTGTTGATGCTACCATCAGGATTCTCCTTTAGTCTAAAAACCCATTTGCACCCAACTGCAGTCTTACCTTGAGGAAGCGGCACTAGAGACCAAGTCTCATTATTCTTCAAGGCTTGTAACTCAGTTTCCATAGCCTGATGCCAAGGTGGACTAGCTAGAGCTTGATGAACATTTGAGGGCTCAATAGTGGTGAGAAGAAGGGTAGGGAACTGTCTAGGTTGAGAGTGGCCAGTTTTGGATCTAGTCAACATTGGGTGAGTGTTGTGAGGAGGAGAGGGTGAGGGTGAGGTAGGATCAATAGTACTTGAGGCTGTGGATGGTAAGGAAAGGCTAGGTGATAAGGGAGGGTGAGGTAAAGCTGTATTGGATGATTGGACAGATGTAGCAGGGTGAGAGACAGTGTTATTTGCCAGTGAAATAGGTGCAGTATTAGCTGAAAGTGGTGTTGCAACTGGTGAGACAGCAGCTGTTCTAGGTGTGGAAATAATACCAAGAGGTATAGTGGAGGATGATGTAGGAGTAGGGGAGTGTGTAGCCACTGAGGTTGACATATATTGATAAGGAAATTTATGTTCATCAAATAGAACATCTTTGGACACAAACAACCGACCAGAAGACACATGGAGACATTTGTAACCTTTATGTGAGGAAGAATAACCAAGGAAAAGACACTCTGAAGACCTGAATTGCAGCTTGTGATTATTATATGGTCTAAGCAGTGGATAGCAGGCACATCCAAAGGTTTTGAGAAAGGAAAAATCAGGTTGTTTGTGGAAAAGTGTTTGTAAGGGAATAGCAGGGTTATGAGCAGCAGGTAACCGGTTTATGAGATATACAGCTGTATGGAATGCATGATCCCAGTAAGAGATGGGCAGAGAGGCTTGAGAGAGTAGAGAGAGGCCCATTTCAACAATGTGCCTATGCTTTCTCTCTACTACTCCATTTTGATGGTGAGTGTGTGGGCAAATAATACGATGAACAATGCCAAGATCAGCAAGGAATTGTTTGAATGGGCGAAACTCACCACCCCAATCAGATTGGATAGCTTTAACAGGTGTGTTTAGTTGCAACTCAGCCATAGCTTTGAACTGTTTGAACAAGGGTAGAGTTTCAGATTTGTTTTTCAAAAAATAGATCCATGTATACCTGCTGTGAGCATCAATGAAGGAAAGGTAATATTTATATCCCATAGAAGAATCCATGGGGGCTGGACCCCACAAGTCACAGAAAACTAGCTCTAATGGTGCAGAATATACAGAATCAGAGAGTTGGGAAGGAAGTCTATGAGACTTGCCCATACAACATGATATACAAAAGTCAACTTTATTTCTTGAAGGAATTGTAACATTACACTGTTGTAGTACATTTTGTAAGGTAGCATAGCTAGGATGTCCTAGTCTATTATGCCAAAGAGTAAAATTGGTGGAAGTGTGTGAGTTTACAGTGTTTATAGAGGGAGGAGGGATACATGAAACTGAGAAAATAGATGGTAAAGTAGACTTGTCTTGAGACTGGGAGACTGACAGCAAGTTGTCAAATGTATAGAGACCATCACGACCACGAAAACCTTGAAGTAAAGCTTTATGTGTGACCTGAGATTTAGCAACACAGTAAGTTGGAAAGAATAAGAAATACACATTGTTATCAGCAGAAAATTGACCAACACTAAGAAGTTGTTTAGTAAGAGAAGGTACATAGAGAACATTCTTAAGATGCAACACAACATCAGGTTGTAAAGGAGACTTAAAGGAAACAGAGTAAATAGACTTGACAGGCAAACCTTGGCCATTGCCGAGGAAAACTTGCTCTATTCCAGTAGCTGAGGGTGCTGGTGGAGGGTTAGGACCAGCGTGCATAGTTGCTGCAGAATCTCCAGACCAGTTAGGTTGAGGTACCTGACTAGCATTGGTTAGATATAGCTGTGGTTGAGGTATGTTGGTGAGGTAGGCTTGTGGTTGAGGTTGTGGTTGAGGATAGGCTTGAGGTGTTGGATAAAACTGAGGTGGTGCAGCAAAGGTGTAATAGGCTTGTGGTTGAGGTTGTGGTGGAGGTGCTGGCCAAACATAAGGTGTTGGTGGTGGTGCAGGTCTGGGATAAGCACTTGTTTGTCCAAAATTAGCAGCAGGCATAGGAAATTGAGGAACAAAGGAAGAATTATACCTGTGCCAGCATACAGATGCGTCGTGACCAGTTTTGAAACAAACCTGACACTGCACATTACTCCGGCCACCGTTTCTGCCACCACGACGTCCACCACGTCCACCGCGACCACCACGTGATCCTCCATAGCCACCACGAGTACTGTCATTAGAGAATTGTTGAGTAGGAGCAGGTTGCGTCGTACCAGAAACTTCATCGGAACCAGAGGCAGTTACGTGAACCTGTGCTGACGAAGCATGAGACGCAGGCGATGCCTGTGTAAGATTAAGCGATGCAGTTTCTTCAACTAGTTTTTGTTTGTCAACGCGATGCTCGTGAGCGAGGAGAAGAGCTTGAATTTCATCAAAATCAAACCAATCGGACTTGCTATTGATAAGCGTCACAATCGATTCAAAAGTAGACGGTAAACCTTCAAGGATCACATCGAGTTGTTCTTGCAACGAAACCGGTTCACCGATGGAGTTCAACGAGTCAGAAACAGATTTGATACTTTGCAGAAACTCAGAAATGGATTTCGATCCTTTCTTCGAGTTGCGTAACTCGGTTCGCAATTGTCTAGCCTTCGCTTTGAGTTTCGAGTGAAAATCTTGATGAATTTTCTCCCAGAGTTGCCACGTATGTCGACAACCGATGACGCGAGGAAGAATACACGGTGAAAGCGACGCCTGAAGCCACGCCATGAGGAGTTGATCTTGTTGATCCCAAGTGTGATACGCAGGGTTCTCAGTTCCAGAAGCACGATCAGCTTCAGTCAAGTAAAGTGGAGGAATCTCCGGCGCGACGCAGAAGCTGTGAAGCTTATGCGCGCGAAGAACCGGCTCAACTTGTTGGAGCCAAACGAGATAGTTCTTATCATCTAATTTCTCTGTAATTTTATACGAGAAGGTTGAGAGAGGTAGATTCGCCGTAATTGGAGGAATCGGCGATGGCGTCGTTTGCGCCGGTGTGGCGTGCGCCGGTGACTCTGGCTCCGGTATCGCCGCCATGAAAACGGTTGCGGAAGCTTGGATCGGTTTCCACGAAGGTGGAAAAAAGTTTGCTTATGATACCATATTAGAATCTAAACCAGAGAGTATGAGATTCAGAATTGAATATTTTTTGTATTATGATATGGAACTGTTACAGCAAGTATTTATACTAGAGAGACTTAGATCTAATCAGTTGTAACTAACTGATTCACTAAATGACAGAATTTAGAAACTTCTAGATCTAATTACAAGTTAAGCAGCCTTAACTAAACTACTTATGAGTATTCTCTAATACTCGGTGTCCACACAACACTTGTATGTATTTTACCACTTGGTTGTATCTCTGAACGTTATAAAAAGTAATACATGTATTCAACCTACATTTACTTATGATTCTGTTCCAAATAAATCAAAATTGTACCATAGAAAATCTGAAAAACCAGTTACACATCTCATCTGATAATCATAAATTTTCAGTCATGTTTCAGAAAAACAAAAATGGATTCCAAAATAAGTTAAACAACATCGAAATTGAAGCATCGAAAGTCAGCTTAAAGTTGGAATTACGCCCCAAGTTGTGGAATTCAACAGTCATCTATAGCCTAATAATACTAATCTAGCATCTAAAATTAGAAACCCATAATCTACAAATTACAAGTCGTTTTTGACTTTTTAATAGGCAAAACTCAAAGTCGTTAATTAAAGAAGAAAAAAAACGAAAATGCAAGTTGAGTGCATAATTTGAAGTTCTGTTAAGACTAAATTAAACATACAATTTTCCAGAAAGAGGGAGAACCACAAAACCTTAATCCGAAAGCGAAGAATGAGAAAATTAAAATAAAGTCGGAGAGAAAGAGAGAAGTAGAGTACATTGAAAATGATGCCCTTGTTGTCAGAATTCCAAGCCAAACCACCTCTGAAATGTAAGTTCCAGATTAAGACCAAGACGATGGCGGCAACACCTAGAAGGTGAGCAACGAATGTGAACGGAAGAGCAGCTACACCCAACGCCATCTAATCTAATCTTCTACTTTAGATAGTTAGACTGGGTAGTTAGTTACTGTAACTACTTAATAATAGCCACAACACAACAACAACCACGAGCCTGGCTCCTTGTATTGTATATCTCGTCTAGGTGAGATCAACGGTCCGCAGAATTACATATCATCTAACTTGCACTTTCCACCGTACGATCGCTACGGAGAATGAGATTTTTCTCCTTCTTCGTTCGATGCTCGCCACGTCTCTGTTTCTCTTGCCACTCTTTAGAGCTTCATCTACTACCTAGTCTACAACTACCGAACTACGTATCCAACTTCTTGCCAATGTTTTAAAACTCGGACCGGTGACCGATTCGGTGAAGGTACCGGGTCACTGAGTCAAGGGTCGGACCGAGGGGTCGACAGTTGAACCGCATGACCAAAACCGGAACCGGATGACTTGGACTCGGTCTCTATTTCGAGAATTTTCAATACCTATATAGTATATAATATAAATTTCGTCCCTGTAAAATTAATAACTATGTTTATTTTATATCTACTAAAATATAAAAAATTCCCAAATTTTCAGGACCTATATATTTCATACTTGTAAAACTTAATTTGCTAAAATTACACACCATGCCTATTTTATTTTTATTTGCTTGGTATATATTAAATAAATTTTAAAAGTTCATATCATGCTTCAATAAATATTTAAAACAAATTTCATAAGTTAACAACTTAATATTAAATAAATCTTTAAAAAAATACTTAACATTAAATAAGTTGTTGAAACATAATATTAATATTACAAGCTAATGCCATGGGGATGAGCGTACTTGACTTTTTGGAAAAGAGGTACCAATTATATATATTTGAAATGAATAATATCCTCAATAAGATTGGTAGCCTCATGGTAGTTTTCAGCATTTGCTTTCAACAAGTCAGGGGTTCAAACCCCACTAATGGCATTTTGTTGAGGGTTTTTTTTTAGTCTCTTTTGTTTTAAGTAGTTTACAAATAGTCCCACATCGGATAGAATGAACGGAACAGGGAGGAGAATGAGATATAAAAGCAAGGCATATGTCAATGAGAAACATACTTACCTAGATGGCAATCACTAGTGGGGGCCTGCGTTTGCGCGTCCCCTCCCAATTACAGTTCAAAGATTTGATAAAAAAAAAATACACAACCCGGTCCGGTTCGAGCCGGGTCACCGATTTTTCCAAAAACCGGCCGAGTCACACCGGTTCCCACCGGTTTGCTGCATGGCCGATCCAAAACCTTGCCCGGCTCGGTTACCCCCCCGGTTCCCGGTTCGACCGGTCCGACCGGCCGGGCCGAGCCAGTTTTTAAAACACTGCTTCTTGCACTACCGCATTTTTTTTTCGACAATAGTTGCACTACCGCATTTAATTGCTACCGAAATAACCCATAACCCATGTAATTACAGATTGAAAAATGGGAATGCAGCCATGGAAAATAAAATAACTATTAAAGTAATTAGTAAAAATTAATTACTTTTTAAATTTTAAAATTTAATCATTATATATTTTCTAAAATTTTGTTATTTCCATTTCAAAGTTTTTTTTGGACCAAAACAAACTTATAACGTTTCATTTGTAATAATGTTTTTTTTAAAGGTAAGTATCTTCGTTTAATAGATGAAACCAAACACAGTACAACTAAGATATTCAGCAGGTGCTAGGGCATTCCCTATACACACATTAGCAGTAATTCTAATAGTTTGAGCATCCAAATTAATGACATCATTACATAGAAGAGCTTTAGGCCAAAGTAAAATTACATCAAGTCAAACATCTAATCCTATCATCAAAGCGAGCATCTTCCACACAGGGTTAGAGGCCAAATGAGTTAGAGAGACCATGGTCTTTGAATCTATCCAGTTACGGATCATTTTTACGGCTGCAAGCACAAATCGACTATAACAGGTCTTCGATTGGTCCATCTCAGCCATCAGCGTGTTAGTCACTTGCTCGTTGGAGGAGAAAAGGTGGTTGATGAAAATCCCAGCTTCAACTTTGCACTTCTTTGCAATCAACATTTCCTGGTAGACTAAGCAAAATATTCCTAGCAAAATAGAAAGACATAGCATAAACACCAAACATAATACGACATTGTCAGGCCCACCGGAACCAAACAATTCAAATCTGTCATCGTTCCAATTCGGTTTTGGTGGAGGTCGGAAAGGGGTCAAGGTCATGGAGGGGGGTTTCAGCTAGGCCAAAAGGGAATCAGAGGGTACGGTGGTTGCCCCTGATGGGCTTACAGAAGCAAGAACGCAGGGGACTCCCTTTGGCCAGAGGCGGTGGTTTTGGCGGAGGACAAGCTGTCGGAGAAGGGATGACGACAGGTCTGGGCGGCCTCATAGCTGGTTTAGGGTCGCAATTTGTGGGTGGGGAGGTCGTGGGTAGAGGGGATCTAGGGAAAGGAACCACCTTTAAGAGATATCATGGGCCAACAGAACAGTCGTGACAAGGTGGAACCCTTGAGGGGAAAGGTCGTGCGCTCCACTGAGCCAACCAGAGTTAGGTACGATAGAGAAGATGCTGTGGCAGAGGAGCTGGAGGGTTGGCCGTGGTGGGTCAGAAAGGGACAACTCACAGTGGGTGAGGGATGGAAGCCCCACAGATAGTAGAAACCTCCACAGAGGGAGGAGGAAACGCCTCCATGGAGGAGGGGAGCTGCCGCTGCCGCTCTTAAGTGTAAAACCCTAGCAGAGAGAGACGCGGAGCATTCTGATTCAAAATTTTGTAATAATGTTTGTTACAAATAAAAGAGCGATATAATGAAACTGAGAGCTAGCATAGAGTCTTGATACCCTTGCAAGTGTATGAGCAACAATATTCGTTTGTCTCCGAATATAGCTAATCCTATCGCTTGAAAATCTACTCTAATATAATAAAACATGTTAGCAATTTTACATATTTAGACTTCTTCAAATTTTGACATTTGGCAAAAATTAAGGGTAAAAGTGTAAAATCACCACTAAAAGACAAAATTGGTCAGTTTTTTGTCGACATTTAAAAAAATAAAATAAAAAAATTACTGTCGCGCTGACGCGTGTCAGTTTTTTTAAAAAAAAAACTATTTTTTTTTCAAAAAAAATTTCCGAAAATTTTTCCACTTTTTTTTCTCAAAAACAAAAAAAAAATTTTAAAAAATTAGTCACTATTTTTATAATGTAATCAAACTACTAAAATTAATCATTTTAATCACTATCCATTGTCAAAAAAACGTACCTCTAACAAAATTTTAAAATAATTTTTTTTCAATTGGATCGGCAACGAGAGCGACAACGAGAACGGTAGTGGGAACGAGAGACAAAAAAAGCGTCAACGGGGGTGCATATTTTAAAAAATCTCATTTTCTTTAACCACTAAGAATTGTAAAAAAAACTTTAACCACTACTAAATATTACAAAACAACTTACTTATAATTAAACGAATATGATTTAATTAATATTAAATCATATAGAAAAATATTAGTTAACATGTGGCAACGGGAGCTGCAATGAGAGACTGACAATGGGATCGGCAACTAGAGCGACAACGGGAGTGGCAACGAGAGAGGTAACGAGAGTGCCAACAGGAGGGCCAACGAGGATGCAAACGAGAGGGTCAACGGGGATGCATATTTTACCTAAAAACTCATTTTCATTTTTCGACATTTTTACTCATTTATTAACATTATAAGAAATTACTGACTTTTTTTAAAATATTTCAAACACAACTATTTTAATAAATTTGAAAATATAGCCTTTTATCAAGTTTTTCCCTTTTTTTATTACATATTTTGCAACTTTCAACGTATTTATAATTTCATAGCAAATTATAACAAATACAGTATCACCTGTTCGTGTGCACGGGTAAAATACTAGTTGTGAAATCAAATTAATACAATGGGAAATGAGAACACCAAAATCTAAATTGTTGGATGTTGCTTTGGTTATCGCCTTGACTACTGAGACACAACCATCTCAATAGCTACTAACTCCAAGCCCAAATCCTTCTCCAGTTCAAAGTTTGTCAAAGACCCATTGCTTTTGCTTCCTGAGGTTCTAGTACTTCTACAAACCACATAGTCTTTCCTTCCATAAAGACACCATTTTCATCTCTAATGCATATTCTGATACCATATTTATTTTCGGCCGCAAACAATGCAGTGTCGACGTTACACTTAAATATACCTGCATCCGGTTTCCTCCACACCAGATCCACGCTATCATTGCTGCCACAATCCTCCCTGCTATGTGTCGACCTTGCCTTTGCAATAGCTACCGACTCGAAGCCCAAATCCTTCTCTAGTTCAAAGTTTGTCAAAGACCCATTACGGCACTTCCACAAAGCCCAAACAGCCATAGCAAAAAAAATTTGTTGATCCATTGACATCACCTCCAATAATTCAAAAACGCATTCCCTGAAGTTACTGGACTGCTGCACAATTGGTTGAATTAAATGAAGCAGACCACCAGCACCCCAAATCTAAACAGCAACATTGCAATTAAAAAATAAATGTAATTCATCTTCCACACCCGCGTTGCACAACGGACACACATCATCACAAGGCACGTGTCGCCGCTTGAGATTTTCACTTGTTGGTAGACAACCCCTCATCACACGCCAAAGCAAAAAATTTACAGGTTGAGGGATTTTAAGTCGCCATATATGCATCCAATTACCTTGGACACGTAGGTGAGAGCTATCAATCAAATCCACCATGCACTACAAAAAATGCCTTATTAGCGACGGAAAATTAACGACGGAACCAAAATCCGTCGCTAATGTTTAAGTAGCGAAGGATTTTTGCGACGGAACCAAAATCCGTCGCTAATAATGACGATGGCGCGCTTTTTTTAACAAAAAATTTAAATTCCGTCGCTAAATTTACAATCCGTCGCAAAAAATCCGTCGCTAATGCTGACGTGACCGCTGTGCAGACCTTGGAAATTGCACCATTTTCAATTCCGTCGCTAAATTTAAAATCCGTCGCAAAAAATCCGTCGCTAATTCCTTGGAAATTGCGCATTTTAAATCCGTCGCTAAATTTAAAATCCGTCGCTAATTCCTTGGAAATTGCGCATTTTCAAATCCGTCGCTAAATTTCCGTCGCTAATTCTAATTTTTTTTTATTTAACCGAATCCTCCTCTTCTTCTCTCTTCTCTTCTTCTTTTCTTTTATCACACTTCACTCTCTTTCTCCCTTACTCTCCTCTCTCTCTACCCAAACCCACCCTACACCACCACCACCACCACATCATAGCTCCTTTCATCCTCACACTTCTCTCTCTCTCTCTCTCTCTCTCTCTCTCTCTCTCTCTCTCTCTACACACAAACTCTCTTCCCATATTTCACCTCCACCACCACCACCACCACTACCACCACAAAATTAACTTCCACCCTCACTCCTCTCTCTAACCATACCCCTCTCTCTCTCTCTATACACAAACTCCTTCCCATATTTCACCACCACCACTACCACCACAAAATTAACTTCCACCCTCACTCCTCTCTCTCTCTCTCCCTCTCTCTGTAACCGTCTCTCTCTCTCTACAAAAACTCCTTCCCATTTTTCACCACCACCACCACCATATTTCACAATAATTTTATAATAATTTTTTAACAATATTATAACAAATATTTTATAATATACTGAATATTAATAATATTATAATATTATAATAATTATTATAACATTAATTTTATAATTTACTTTAATGACGAAGGCGCGCTTTTTTTAACAAAAAAACACGGATTACGAGGTGATTAGCGATGGAGTTTCCCTCGCTAAATTCCGTCGCTAACTTCCGTCGCTAACCATTAGCGAGGCTCTTTTTAGCGACAGATTTTGTCCGTCGCTAATTCCCTCGCTAAGTCACATTAGCGACGGAAAAATCCGTCGCTAATCCTGCTTTTTTTTGTAGTGATAATACCAAAATAAGCAGACCGAACCGAATAAAGACCATTACGATTCAGCCACCAAATAAGTTTATCATCTCCACTCATATTGTAGAGCACCATTTTCTTTATGAGTTTTGCCTCATGGTTTGTAAAAAGTGAATCACCTCCTCATTCCACCCATCTCTCGTCTCTTTCACAAGTTCACCTACTTTCATGTTCTTCGTGCCGGCTACCGTTGGAGAACCAATAAATGCATTCTTCCTACTCCCTCTGGTCCCTATTATAAGAAGATTTTTGGAATTAATTTTGGTCTCAAATATAAGAAATTATTCCAGTTTTTAGTGTATATTCATCGCTTAAATACCAATTTTACCCTCATTGAATGCTTTGTCTTTTCAGTTTTCAATGTGAGTGGGAGTAGTACACATAAATGGGGAGACAGGGAGTTATTTCATATGTAGAGTTGAGTGGAGGGTATTTTGGAGACTTAACTTCAAAAAGACAAGAATTAAATGAGCTCCTTGGTAGTGATGGTTTTTGTACTTTCTTCTTATAATAGGGACCGGAGGGAGTATCTTTTAACCACGGATCACCCCACACCGAGACGTTTTGCCCGCTACCTAATCTCCATCGAGAACCCAAATTTAATACCACCCGGGAAGAGTAGATACTACGCCATATGTAACTGGGATTGTGGCCTAAGCGAGCCCCCATAAAATCACTATCCAGAAAATATTTGGCTTTGAAAACTCGTCCAACAGTAGTATCGGCATGAGTCATAATTTTCCACGCCTGCTTTCCTAGCAAAGCTAAATTAAATCCATGGAAATGGCGAAAGTCCATACCTCCATGCTCCTTCCTCATGGTTAACTTTTCCCAATTCAACCAATGAATGCCTTTTCTTGTATTTTGGTTACTACCCCACCAAAAGAAATTAATCATACAATAGGTGGGTATAAAATGACATAAATGGACATTTGTAATAAATGCTTAAAAATGTGAGAAATTATTCATTTAATGATGCATAAATGATGAATTTAAAATGTAATAAAGGTAAGAATGAACAATAAAAAGTGAAACGCTATAAACTATAAGCTCAAATATTATTCCAAATTATGTTTCAAAAATGCTATAAGCTAATGAAAAATACGATATACTTGTCTAGTCAAACAGAGCCGAAGCATTTTAACAAAGAGAAGTTAATACACTAATTAATTACTCTAGTTACTAATGTTGGTAAAACGACGTCATCTCAACATATTTTTCTTGTCTTCTATAATGTGGCTCGTCTTGGATGAACTTGGACATGAATCGCAACCAAATGTAGCGCGTCTATTGTCTGCTGAAGTATGCAATGACGTTCTAATTCGCGAAAGAATAGATATAGATATACATAAATGCAATGACCTTATCCCTCTTCTATCTTCTACTCATAATAAAGAAAAGGACATGAAGGAAGACCCATCTCTCAGAAACCACCAAAAAAGATTATACTATGCAACATCATGTTGTCCCGTGAACATCTTCATGTTTTTCAAAAGTGGACGAGTGAAAAATGATAAAATAAATAAATAATGTTGAACTTTATATTACCTATTTATACATAGTTATTTAAATTATTAAAATTAGGGCATTTTTACCGTAAAAAAAATAGGGCATTTTTAGTTGTTTGGTCTAGTTATGAAACTATGGTTAGACTCTCATCCCTCTTCAAGATCTCTTTAGCTACTGGCATAAGAATTAACTAAACTAAATTAAAGTCCATGGAATGGCTTCACTTAAATTTGGATGGAAGCTAGCTGAAATAGAGATTGTATTGAGTGAGTACCATGCATGTTGGGTTGTGGGATATTATTTACTTTGGAGTTGTAAAATAGAGAAGAGCACGATGTGTTATATATTCACCCTTTTAGACCTTGAATAATGTCACTAATTGTGTGAAGGAGTATCATGCTGCAGTAGTTGCTTCTGGGTTGGTGCAAGATAGTGTCATGGAGCATGTTAGTGTTAAGTGGGATCCCCATAATGATGGTTGGCTGTGTCTTAGTTGTGATGGGGTCGTAAAGGCTTCTTTTAAGGTTGTTGGTTATGGTGGTCTATTGAGAAACTCTAATGGTGTTTCGATCGCAGGTTACTCTACATATATTGATTTTTATGACCTTTTCGTTGCCGAGCTTTGGGGTGTCTTCATTGGCTTACAACTTGTTCGCTCTAAGGTTTAGAGTAGGGTGGAGTTTTGATTGAGAGATTCGCAAGCTGATGATTTAATTTTTAATAGCAGTGTCCTACTTCCATAAGATGTTGTAGGGAATTCTATACTTCGACATTTTCTTGTTTAATTCTCGTTTTTACTTTGGGGCTTAGGCCTTGTTTTATAAAAAAAAATTAAGATCATTTTATACGCTTTTCTTCAGTTTTTTATTTATTTAGATAAAATCAATGTGGTCAGTGGCGGTCCTGTGCCTATGCCAGGGGGTTCACTTGAACCCCCTGGAAAAAATATATATCCATTTTTCTCCTATATAAAAATATTTGTATGCATTTCGAACCCCCTAAAATTATAATTTTGCATTACGACCCTTAATTTTGCACCCAATTACACCTAAATATCTCACAAAAACGCATCACTAAGCCAATTATGAGTTATATATTTTATTTATTTAAATATATTAAAATTTGTTTTTAATTATATTTTTAGCGAATCATACTTTTAAAAATTTTGAACCCCCTAACTCCGGGTCCTGGGTCCGCCACTGAATGTGATTACTTTTTTTTCCTCATAAAAAATCATTGTGATTGCTTAATTAACAACTCAACTCTTTATTAAATAATCCACACATAATATTCAGTAAATAATAAACAAAATTTCATTATTTGTTATATGTATACCACTATATTAGAACTGAAGTGACAAAAAAAATAAGCATGCTTTTATTTATTTATTTGGTGATTTTTCTTATAAAAATCTATTTTTCAATTTAAAATCTTATCTCCATATATAAACGACTGTTGTCTACGTTCTAAATTCCTTATCTTTTTAAGGGATATTTTCATTTTTTTTAAGATGAGGGATATTTTTAAAAACTTCTCTTTCCTTAATGTTTGTTTCTTCATATTTTTTTAATTAACACAATATTATTAAGACTTTTTTTTACTTCAGGCATTCACTTGAACCATAGGCTTTCTAGCCAATTTTTTTTACTATTATCACAACTTTAAAAGTTGTGTCAAAAAAAAAGTTGACAAAAAAATACCAATTTATTTTTTCTGACAAAAAAAAATACCAATTTATAATTACAGTTATCTTTATTTTTTAAAAAGTTGACAAAATATTTATATCTATTCAATACATTTAAATAAATATATGTAGTAACTGCATTTAATCCACTTTTAGTTTGGTCACTGGCAAATCACAAAGTCGACAACTACACTGGATCTATTTTTGGTTTAATCATCTCAAGCATTTTTTTGATAAAATTTAAAATTAAAATATCAGTAATGACCGTGTTAGAAACACTTTTGGTTTAGACACTATGCAAACTCGAAAAATAACAAATAAATCACAACTTAAAAAATATCAATAAACAAACATTTTCTACTCAAAAACCACATCGGCTTTGTATTTTCCATCACTTTGAGAGATACGTAGGTGTGAGGGCCAACTACCATGAAACGCAAAAAAAATATTTTATACTAAGTTTATTTTAATTCAAAATAAAAGGAACACATATTTTTAGAATCAATATAATTTTGTACAATATTAATTAGATCGGGGTAACCTTTTCCGAAAGAATATCGCGAAGTGTTAATAACTTCTTCACACATAATCGACTTCCAAACCCAAGAGGTCATTGGATTTTTCAGCTATTACAAATATCAATATGAAGAATATATGTTCATTGGCTCATCTATTATCACTACCTATTGTACAATTCCATGTGCCTTTTACCTTGCCACTTTCCTTAACCTGTTATATATTTTCAATTAACAAAGCTGAAATCTAACTTTCTTTCCAAAACTTCATTTTTTATAAAACTTAAATTTATTCTCCCGATTATACATATAAGTAATAAGGCTAAACCACATGAAAAAATGGAGACAATAAATTCATCTCGTAAACATTCTTTTTAAGTAAATAAAGGTACAATTGGAATGAAACATTTAATACATATAAGACCTTAACACCATCAAATTTATATTTATAAAGCAAACACATATTAAAGAAATAACGAATATGAAAAAAATGATATTTTTGTTCGGTAGAGCGAGAATTCCAAAATTGTTTGAGAATTTTTTTTGTTTCGGAGAATAATTGATTGTGAATCCATTCTATATAGAAAGGAAATAATGGTTTTTGTTGAGGATATTTCGAACAACGTTGATCTAGCAATAGTTGGCGTTCATGAAGTACCAGAACTCGATAAGGGAAAAGATGACTTTATTTAAAAATTTATTAACTTTAATGTCTATTTAGATTCTTAATTCTTTTAATTTTATATTGCATCATTATATACATCTACTATATATATAATCAAACAAACCATTACAAAAATATTAAATTACTCATTTATAAAAATTTGACACATCATCAACTTTAAGGACAAATATGTCATTTCCAATTATTTTATCTCACTTTTTCTTTTCTCTCTCATCACTTTTCTCTTTTCTCGCTCTCACTCTTATCTTCCCCACTCTCTCTCTTTAGCTCACTATTATATATATATATATCCATTCTCTTTTTTCACATTTTAATTTTTTTAATTTATCTACTATCTACTATTCTACTAAAAATTTGCTATAATTTACTATAAATATAATCAAACAAACCACTACCAAAAATACTAGATTACCCATTTTTAAAAATTTGAAACATCATCAATTTTAAGGACAAATATGTCATTTCCAATTATTTTATCTCACTTTTTACTATAATCAACTAAAACGAGTCAATTTAACCAATAATAATTGGCAAAAAAAATTTAATCACTAACAAAAATTCCAAAATAACTTTTTATGAAATAACTTAATTAAAATGATCGGCAACGGAAGAGGCAACGAGAGAGACAACGGGAACCAACAACGGGAGTGGCAACGAGAGACTAGCAATGAGATCGCCGACGGGAGAGGCAACCGAGAGCGGCAACAGGGAGAGGCGGCGAAAGAGGCAACGGGAAGCGGCAACGGGGAGCGTCAACGGGAGAGGCAGCGACGAGAGACTAGCAATGAGATCGCCAGCAGGGAGAGGCAACTGAGAGCGGCAACTGGGAGAGGCAGCGAAAGAGGCAACGGGAGAGGCAACACGCACTATAAGAAAAACTGTTTTTTCCGGCCAGGACTTTCCGACGGATTGATATCCGCCGAAAAATTTCCGGCGGATTTGAGTCAACGAAAAAAAAAATTTAAAAAACATCCGCCGGTAATGTATTTTTCGGCGGATTTTTTTGAAAAAAACGCGGGGTAAATCCGCCGGAAACTCCATGATCCGTCGGGAACCCCTTAAATCCGCCGGTAAATTCCATTTCCGGCGGATTCTGCCTTTTGACCGTTTGACTTCGTTGCTTCTATATAAATCTGTTCTCCAGATGCTGTGTTTGATATGTTCGGTTGCAGGTATGATCCAATTCGTTACCCTCATTGAACGAAATGCTGGGAGGATTTCCATTCCAAATGAGAGTTGGGGCAAAAAAACCATTGTGGGGCAAAAAAAAAGTTATATACCAAGGTGGAAAACATGGTCTCACCAACATCTGGTGAAGACCCATGTTTATGAATCGGTTATTTTCTCAACCCTTGCATAGAAAAAGAAGACTCACCTCCACCTCACCGTCTTCCACCCCATTTTCCCATCTTCTCTGAAACTTGTAAAAACATGCCATTAGAAGTAAGATACAAGGGGTGGCGAGCACCACCAGACGAATGGAAAACATGGGTCCAAAAATTACAACCCAGGTAAATGACATTTCCGGCGGATTCTGCCTTTTGACCGTTTGACTTCGTTTCTTCTATATAAATCTCTTCTCTAAATGTTGTGTTTGATATGTTCGGTTGCAGGTATGATCCAATTCGTTACCCTCATTGAACGAAATGCTGGGAGGATTTCCATTCCAAATGAGATTTGGAGACTAGAGTTGCCTGGTGACTTTTATTTTGTTTTGGAAGTTGGCCCTTGTATTCGTGGTCTCAACAACAGGCGCTTTGGCAACATCCTTACTGATACGCATGCCATCTGCCAAGCGTATGGGGGTATTGAGAGTGTGGAAGCCTCGTTAACATGCTATCAGACCGGGAGCTTCAAGGTCGCCAGGATTATGCCGGCGGTTGCCTCTGATGGTAGTGGGAGTGACAGTGATACTGCGAGTGATGTTGGATCCGACTATGTTGTTACTCAGTTGTAGTTTTTTACTGTTATTTTGTTTATCAATAATAGTAATTGAACGTCACTGATTTAGTAATGAATAAATATTGAGTTGATTATTTTTTGGTTTACAGTACCGTTTAAATTAAACAACAATTTTATTATTAAAAAGCGTCATCATACATAAAACTTGAAATACACGAAAACGATAAAATGACAGAAACTACTGAGCTGGTGGAGTTAAATGACTAAGGATCTCAGCGACGGTCCGTGTGGTTTCCACGTACAAATGCAGATAACCCTTCCATTTAAACAGGACATAAATGGACATCATTGCTTGGTCGTCATCGTCGTTCTTGACATCCATTATAGACCAGTGCACACGTCCATCAGACCAATCGGGTTTCTGATAAACTATACGAGTTATCTCTCGCTCGTCGCCCTCCACTTGCACCTTACCCAGCAGTTTATCTTTTAGGGCAGCGAATGTTATGTTGTGTTTAAGCCTACACTGCATTGTGTCTCGCCCCTCGAAACAGACACCATCAACTTTGTTGGTGATGATGCCCTGATGATGAATGATAGTGAGGGAAGAATCCTGAGTATTGTGTTAGGGGCATTTTTTTTTGTTTATACGATTTCATGGAGAAGAAGCAGAGAAGGGGTTAGGGTTTTTGTGAAGTAGAAGGGAAAGCTGAAGCCCAATTTATAATAGGCGTGGGGAAACATGAGCCGTTGATCAAAATTTTAGATCAGAAATTTGAGCCGTTTATTTTTAGGTATTTCCGGCGGATTTTTAGGTATTTCCGGCGAATTTTAGGCATTTCCGGTGGATTTGGGTCAACAAAAAATTCCGCCGGAAATACCTAAAAAACCGCCGGAAATGACGAACCGACTAAAATCCGTCGGATATTTTTGAAAAGAGCGGGGAATTTGATTTTTGAAAATCCGCCGGAAATCCCTTGATCCGCCGGAAACCCCCCTAAATCCGCCGGAAAACCCTTGATCCGCCGGAAACCCCCTAAATCCGCCGGTAAATGACATTTCCGGCGGATTCTCGTTTTGACCGTTGGACTTCGGTTCTTCTATATAATCCCTTCTCCATTCTCCACTTCTTCTTTACACCTCTACCAATACTCTCATTTCTCTACTAAATCTCTTCTTGAAATTCCTCTCTTCCTCTCTTTGGCAAATTTCTTCGATCTAAAGTATGTTTGTAACATGAGTTAATAGTTTTAGTTTTTGAATTATTTTATAATATGAGTTTGTTACTAATTGTGGTGTTGTTTGTTTAGGTATTGTTTGAGTTTGCGTTCCTCATTTTTCCTCTTTGTTCGAGTTGGGGATACGCTTCAAGTCAGAGTCTTCTCTTCACTACGGTTAGTTATCAAAGTAAAGTATTAATATATCAATATATATATATATATATATATGTGTGTGTGTGGATTTTTTGTTTTTAGTTTTTAAAAAAATTTTACCAACTTTTGGTCACCGTAAAATTTGGATTTGTTTTTAGTACTTGGTGACTTTTAATAACGCTTATTGTCGCTGATTTGAATACATGTTCCTATGTCTAATTGTAGTGTCTTAGAAGTTGGTTTTTTCAAATCACATTTTTGGTACAATATTAAAATTAATAAAATATTAATTACTTCACTATTTATAGTAAAATTTTGTTACAAATTTTGTTTTCAATAATAATACAAAATAATTTATATTGAAAAAACTTATTTATTAAGTTCACTTATAAATTTTATTAACAGATATTGTCTTATAAAAATTGAAATTTAAAATTAAATTTACAATTATTATTTATAATGTTTAAATTATTAATATATAACATTATATAAAAATTCATTGTGTTGCTGGTAATTGATAGTTTATTGATATATCAAAATAAAGTAATTAATATATCAATATATATCAAAATATAAAGTAATTGATAGTTTATTTGATAGTTTATTTCATTTACGTTGTAGTGTAGTACATAGATCGATCTTGAAATTATGGATCGTAGTTGGATGTATGATCGATTGTTTCCTGGAAGATCCGGTTTAAAGCGACGTTTTGTAGAATGAGTAGAAGAGTTTATTTTTTGTGCTAAGGCCCATGAAGAATTTGCACGACAAGGCGGTATTAGATGTCCGTGCTTGAAATGTTCCTTTCGATTTATAAAAAATGAAGAAGAAGTTAGAGTTGATTTGTACAATAATGGGTTTAGGTCAAATTATTGGATATGGACTCGTCACGGGGAAGTAGGACCAGGGGTAGCTACTGCAGTTCCTGCGGTTATTGTTCCGGTTGAAGTAGCAGCTCCCACATCAAGTAGTTATCCAGCGACTACGACAGTTGAAGGCCAAATTATACAACCGTTAGATGTTTATCAGGGAATGATATCTGACGCTGTTGGAGTAAATTTGGATTTTGAAGAACCAGAATATGATGCTGAAGAAGTTCCAAATGAGGAAGCTCAAAGGTTTTACATGTATTTGAGTGAGACAAATAAACCATTATTTGAAGGATCTAAAGACTCAAAATTATCAATGTGTGTTCGGTTGTTGGGTCTTAAGTCTCAATTTAATGTTGTTGAGTTGTGCATGGAATATATGACCAAAATGATGTTGGATGCAACCCTCATTAGAGGGCTTTTGCGCAAAGTTATTATGAAGCTAAAAGACTGGTATCGAAGCTTGGCTTAAAATCTAAAAGAATTGATTGTTGTGTGTCTGGTTGCGTGCTCTATTATAACAATGAGTTTGACATAAATGATGGAGAGTTGTCGGAATGTAAGTTGTGTGGAGAGCCACGCTATCGTGTTAGTAGGAAAGGGATGAGCAGAGGCAAACCGGTTCCACGAAAAGCAATGTTCTATCTGCCGCTTATGCCAAGGCTACAGAGGATGTTTACTTCAATGGAGACTGCGGGTAATATGACGTGGCACCATCAAAATAGAAATAATTCTGGTGAATTACGTCACCCATCTGATGGTGAAGCTTGGAAGCATTTTGATCGTGTTCATCCAGGTTTTGCCAGTGATCCACGCAATGTTCAGCTTGGTTTATGCTCTGATGGTTTCACACCATATATTCAAGCCTCGGCAACACCGTATTCATGTTGGCCAGTTATTGTTACCCCATACAACCTTCCCTCCAGAAATGTGTATGTCTAAACCATACATGTTTTAAAATTCTATTATTCCAGGGCCAAGTAATCCAACAGCTGGTATTGACATATATTTGCAACCTTTGATTGATGACCTAAAAAGGTTGTGGAATGGTGTTTTAACTTATGATGCAGCACGCAAACAAAATTTTGTGATGAGGACGGCTTTGATGTGGACCATTAATGACTTCCCTGCCTATGGAATGTTGTCTGGATAGGGGACACATTGTAAGATGGCGTGTCCGATTTGCATGGTTGACACAAAGGCTTTTAGTCTTAAATACGGAGGAAAAACTTCATGGTTTGACTCACACCGTAGGTTCTTACCTATGGATCACCCATTTAGAAAGCAGAAATATGCGTTCATCAAGGGAAATGTTGAAACAGCTGGACCTCCTCGGAGGTTGACACCAGAGGAAGTTTGGAATAGTGTTAGGGATATCCCTCCTGTGGAAGTCGTAGTGGGTGTTGTTTCTCATCCAGATGACTATGGACAATGGCACAATTGGACAAAAAAAAAGTATTTTTTGGGAACTTCCCTATTGGAAAGATAATCTATTGAGACACAATCTCGATGTCATGCATATTGAGAAGAATTTTGTTGACAACATATTTAACACTGTCATGAATGTGAAAGGCAAAACGAAAGACAATGAGAAAGCTAGGAAGGATATAGATCATTACTGTAGACGAAAGAATTTGTTGTTGGTTGAGAAAGGTACTAGGACTTTGAAACCCAAAGCCAATTATACTTTATCTACTGAACAAGCGAAAGCAGTTTATCAGTGGATAAAAGAGTTGAAAATGTCAGACGGTTATTCTTCCAATTTATCTAGATGTGCGGATGTGGATAATGGGAGGTTGCATGGGATGAAGAGCCATGATTGTCATGTATTCATGGAGTGCTTACTTCCTACCGCTTTTAGTTCGTTGCCCACACACGTTTTGAATCCGCTCATTGAAATAAGTCAATACTTTAAGAATTTGTGTTCTGCAACGCTAAAAGCTGATGATCTTTCAAAAATGGAACAAGACATCCCACTTATCTTATGCAAGTTGGAGAGAGTATTTCCGCCTGGTTTCTTTGATTCTATGGAGCATCTACCGGTGCATCTCGCATATGACGCTAAACTTGGCGGACCTGTCCAATACAGATGGATGTATCCGTTTGAAAGGTCAGTTAAATTTTATAATATAAGAAACAAGTTTAAAATAGATGATTGTTATGTTAATTAATATCATTTTCTCTAGGTTCATGGGTGATTCAAAAAGATCGGTGAAAAACAAAGCTAGAGTTGAAGAATCGATATGTTCTTCTTACTTACACCGTGAAACAACCCATTTTTGTTCTTATTATTTCAAGAATGAGTTTGCTCCTGGAAGCAGTCGAAATGAAATGGATACTGAATGTCCTAGACATCATTTAGCTTTGTCTGTCTTTTGTCTACCCGGTCGTCCATCTGGGAAGGAGTCAATTCACTGGCTAACAGATGAATAGTTAAGTTCAGCACATGTTCATGTGTTGATAAACTGTACTGAGGTGCAACCATTTATTGAGTATGTTCCTCAACATTAACTATCGATCTTAATTAGTTAATATAAAGTAGACAAATGTATAACAATTAATTATTTCTTTTTAGGGAATTCTTGTCATCAGAGGACGTAAGTGAGCAACAATCTTCTGCTCATATTAATGCACATTTTCCAACGTGGTTTAGGCAACATGTTTATGCCCTCCCACCAACTCCTACCAACCAACACATGAGGAACATATCAGACGGTCCTCGAAGATGTGTTAAAGAATGGCACACATACTTTATCAATGGATACAAATTTCACACCAATGAATGGACACATGGCAGAGAGACAGTCAATAGTGGAGTGTGCATGAAGGGTGTCACTAGAGGAGGTGAAGATGATTTTTATGGTGTGGTTCAACACATATATGTACCTTCGTACCCCCATCTAGATTTTAGTCAGAAGGCAGTGATTTTTTATTGTAATTGGTTTGATTCGTCTGCTCGAGGAACGAAGGTGAATCCAAAGTTAAATACAGTGGACATTAAAATGAATGGTAGATATAGACTGTATGATCCGTTCGTCATTGCACAATGAAACGTGCTCTGACGAGTAGTGAGGTATCCGAGCTAGGGCCGGTCCAGATGTCGCGAAACCTTCAACGCATGAACATAAAGTCCAAAGGTCTTAGATTACAATACTAGTACTCGTTTTAAGGGTGGTAATTAACTAGAGCGTGATAAGCTACTAGTCCCGTTCTCGATATTTCTTCTCCTAACGCTTTATCCGGTTTCTAAAAATCCTTTGAACACTTGAAAATCGAAAAATACAATTTTTTCGTTGTATGAAAGATTCAATTTTTATGACGATCAAAAGTGCTCTGAGAACATTCCAAAAAGTTTTCGCGACTCCAAATTTTAAACTTTACTAAAAATCTAAACTTTTACAAAAATTCATCTTCCTTTTTATCAAGGCTCAATTTTTTTCTTTCTGACTTTATCAAAGTGAAACTGCTCTGAATAACCTAAATCTAAGTTAAAAACTAACAAACTTGCCTTCAAAGTTTAAATTAATCCTGCTCTTTAAAATATAATTTCTGTTAAAACCAAAAATATTTTTATATGTGTCTTCTTAGAAAACTCCCGGCCAAATAATTGGTGGTGAGAAAAAAATACTAAGTATGTCATGATCATCATGGTCTATGTATAACTAAAATAAGGCGAAGTAATATATATATATATATATATATATATATATATATATATATATATATATATATATATATATATATATATATATATATATATATATATATATAAAGAAACATCTTTTAAGCTCCATTCATGCATCGGGATATATATCTATATATATAGTTCAATAAAGACTAAAGAAAAGAAAAGTTTGATTCTTACCCAAAAGCCAAAGTATGGTAGTTAGTAGATGAAACTAGAGCTTTTGTAGTGGAAGATGTAGAAATAAATACCAAAGGAAGGAAACTAGCTCAAGTTTTTGGATGATCCATTGTGAGGTAAAAGAAAAATGAGAGTGAGTTGCTTTCAGGGATGATGGAAAAACACTATGAAGATAGTTTGAAATGGTGAAGTGTTGATGAGAGTGAATATGAGCCAAGTAAATAAAGGTATGCACATGGATTGAATGGCTAGGGAGGTTCCAGCGAGAGAGTGAAAAGTTTTCAGTAAATATCTTTTTTTTTCTTTGTCAAACAGATAAGTTCACAAGGAAGTAGTGAAAAAAAAATATTTAGATATTTTCTAAAATACTACTAGAATAATACGGTTAAGCGATAGTTAGCATTTTTGCGGAACTTACATCGCATCGGATGTTAACTAAATTATTCCAACTGTCGATTAAAACCTTGACGTCGAACGTTTTCAGATTCGGGTCACGGTTAGGGTTTTTAAGCGGGTAACTGTCGTCCGGCAGGTCCAAAACGCGTCCAAATTCCGGTGGAATTTTGGAACGAAAATTAAACCTCAACCTAATATAATATATTAGGTCCTATATCTACTTTCGGTTTGGTGAAAACACAAACAAATTCTGGGGCTAAATTCACACGCGCTAGCGTGAGAAAACACACAAGTGAAAACATATAAAAGAAATCAAATAGGAAATTGAGGGTGTTACATTACTGCCCTCCTAAAAAAATTTCGTCCTCGAAACTACTAACCTGGAAATAAATCGAGATACATCGTCTTCATTTTGTCTTCTAATTCCCATGTTGTATCTCCCGTCGTTTGGTTCCACATAACTTTCACCAAAGGGATTTGTTTTCCCCTCAAGTGTTTAATTCTCCTGTCCTCGATTCGTACAGGCGAAGCTTCATAAGACAGGTTTTCTCTCAGTTGTACTACATCGGGTTCTATGATATGCGACGGATCAGAAATATACTTCCTCAATTGTGAAACATGAAAGACATTGTGAATATTGGAAAGAAAAGGTGGTAAAGCTATTTGATATGCCACGGGGCCAATTCGGCGGATGATTTGATAAGGTCCAATAAATTTGGGAGTGAGTTTTCTGGACTTAATCGCTCTGCCTACACCGGTGGTAGATGTGACTCTCAAAAATACATGCTCTCCTTCTTGAAATTCGAGAGGTCTCCTTCTTTTATCTGAGTAGCTCTTCTGTCTGCTCTGAGCAGCTTTCATCTTTTCACGAATCTGTTTGATCTTTTCTATTGTTTGTTGTACAATCTCTGGTCCTACAAGCATACTTTCTCCATCCTGATACCAACACAAAGGTGTCTGACATTTTCTTCCATATAAAGTCTCGTAGGGTGCCATTCCTATGCTTGAGTGAAAACTATTGTTGTACGTAAACTCTATCAAAGGTAAAAGATCGTCCCAACTTCCTCTATTGTCTAAGACACAGGCTCTCAGTAAATCCTCTAAGGATTGGATCGTCCTTTCCGCCTGTCCGTCTGTTTGGGGATGATACGCAGAACTCAATCTCAACTTTGTCCCTAAGGATTGGTGTAAACTTTTCCAGAAATTAGAAGTAAACTTCGGATCTCTATCAGAAACTATACTAGAAGGTACTCCATGCAATCTAATGACTTCTTTGATGTACAATTCTGTCAGCTTCTACACATTATATGTTGTCCTAATTGGTAAGAAATGGGCAGATTTAGTCAACCTATCGACGATTACCCAAATCGAATCAAAACTCTTTGGGGTCCTTGGTAATCCTATAACAAAACCCATTGAGATACTATCCCACTTCCATTCAGGTACATCCAAGGATTGGAGCATTCCAGCAGGTCGCTGATGTTCTACTTTAGCTTTCTGGCACGTGAGACATGATGCCACGTACTCTGCCACTTGTTTCTTCATTCCTGGCCACCAAAATCTTTGCTTTAAATCTTGGTACATCTTCGTTGTTCCGGGGTGAATGCTCAGTTTGCTTTTGTGTGCTTCATCCAAAATTAACTTTCTCATCTCGATATTGTTTGGCACACAAACTCTTCCATTGAATCTCAGAATTCCATCAGTTCCTATATTAAACTCAGCTGCTTTCCCTTGACCTATCTGCTCTCTTTTCTCCTGAAGGTGTTCGTCAGTTGCTTGCTGTTCTCGGATGGTTTCCATAAGGTCGCTTGACACGGTGATCATACCAAAGCGCATCCTTTTTGGAAAGATTTCCACTTTCATACTTAAATCACGAAATTGCTCCAACAATTCTAATTCTTTGACCATCATTGTAGACACATGAATACTTTTCCTACTTAGCGCATCAGCTACAACGTTAGCCTTCCCTGGATGGTATTGTAGAGAAAAATCATAATCTTTTAGAAATTCCATCCAACGCCTATGTCTCATGTTAAGCTCCTTTTGACTGAAAAGATATTTCAAGCTCTTGTGATCGCTAAACACGTCAAATTTGACTCCATACAGATAGTGCCTCCATATCTTCAACGCGAATACGACCGCAGCTAACTCCAAATCGTGTGTCGGATAATTCCTTTCATGAAATTTCAGTTGTCTCGAAGCATAAGCCACATCCTTTCGATGTTGCATAAGCACACATCCTAGTGCCTTGGTGAGATGCATCACAATAAACTTCATATGGCTCATGAGATAATGGCAGAACTAACACAGGTACAGTGGTTAGTCGCTTCTTCATCAGTTGGAAACTCTCTTCGCACTTCTGAGTCCACACAAACGGTTGATCCTTTCTTGTGAGTTGTGTCAATGGGGCCACGATCCTCGAGAATCCTTCTATAAATCTCCGGTAGTATCCCGCTAAACCTACAAAACTACGGATTTCCGTCACAGTCTTTGGTCGTTCCCATGCAAGAACTGTTTCTACTTTGGCAGGGTCAACAGCAATGCCTTCCTCCGAGATCACATGACCTAAAAATTTGACTTCTTCAAGCCAGAATTCACACTTTGATAACTTTGCAAACAATGTTTTCTCCTTTAGAACTTGACGTAGATGCTCATGATGTTCCTCAGGGGTTTTTGAATAAATGAGAATGTCGTCGATGAACACCACAACGAATTGATCAAGGAACGAGTGAAAAATCTGATTAATGTAATCCATAAATATTGCAGGTGCATTTGTGACTCCAAAGGGCATTACAAGGTATTCATAATGACCATATCGTGTTCGAAAAGCAGTCTTCGGAACATCTTCAGCCTTTACACGAATCTGGTGATATCCGGTCCTCAAGTCGATCTTTGAAAAGGTCGTAGCTCCTTGCAATTGATCCATCAAATCATCGATGCGGGGTAAAGGATACTTGTTTTTAATTGTCACTTTGTTGAGTTGTCGATAGTCTACACACAGCCTTGAACCACCATCCTTCTTCTTTACTAACAAGACAGGTGCTCCCCAAGGGGATACACTTGGTCGGATGAACTGTTTCGACAACAGATCTTCTAGTTGGGCTTTTAAATCTGTTAATTCTACCGGGGACATCCTATAAGGGGCTATAGAAATAGGTCCAGTTCCAGGAACTAAGTCGATTGAAAATTCTACATCTCTGACTGGCGGCAAAGCTGGAACATCTTCGGGAAATACTTCAGGAAAATCCTTCACAACAAGCATGCTATCCAATTCTACCTTCCCCTCGATTTCCAAACTAGATAACAGAATGTATCCTTGTGATCCTCCTTTCAAAGACACTCCCACACGATTGGCAAACAAAAATCCAGAAATCTCAGGGTCAGGAAAAACTAAGGTTTTATTTGCACAATCTAAAAGAATGTGGTTGGATGCTAACCAATCCATACCCAGAATTACATCTAGCTTTTTCAAAGGTAAGCATATCAAGTCAACCAAAAAGTGTCTATCAAGAATAACAATGGGACAATTTAAACACACGGTATTTGCAGTGATAGGCTTAGCAGTGGGTGTAGAAACAATCAAGTCAAAAGACAGAGAAGACACAGGCAATCCTAATGGTTTCACACAATCTAAAGAGATGAAAGAATGTGTCGCACCCGAATCAAATAGTACAGTTAAGATATTACCGTTTATGTCGCCTTCTCCCTGTATGAGATCCTCAGACTCTGGATCCTCAACACCATTCAGGGTGTAAACTCTTCCCCTGGCTATTGGTCTAGCAGCTTTCAGATTGTTCATGTTTGGTTCCACCTTTGGGGCAGTGCAATCCCTAGAAAAATGTCCGGGTTTCTGGCAGTTGAAACAAAGAGATGTCTTCAGCGCACATTTGTCAGCCAAGTGCTCTGGTGAACCACACTTATAGCAAAAGCGATTTCCAAATGGAGCTTGGTTAGGTCTAGTTCCACTTCCACTAGCTGTCAGTGCTAGACGGTTTGGTTGCTTAGCCACTTGATTTCCTGGGGGTCGAAAATAAGGTTTCCCTTTGTTGAGGCTGGGGTTGTCTTCCTCTATTATTGTTGTTGTTCCACTGATTTCTTCCAAATGACCTAGACGGTCCTCCAACGTTCCCTTTGTTGGCCCTTCTGTTCTTCATCACTTCTATTTCTCTACACTTCTCCACTAGAGGTTGAAAAGTACGGATGCTCAAAGGTCTCACAGATTCTTCAATTTCATATTTCAGTCCACTTAGGAACCTTTCACATAAGTAATCTTCATCCACTTGATGCTGAAAGAAACGGAAATACTTCGAGAGGTTCTCGAATTTTGCAGCGTATTCCGGTATAGTTTGATTCCCTTGAAAAACTCTCAGAAATTCTTTCTCCTTCTCAACCCTTGCACTGTGGGGGAAATACTTGTCAAGGAAAGTACTACGAAATGATTCCCAGTTTACCTCTTGATTCCTTGTTTCCATGAGTAGTCTAGCGCCCTTCCACCAGTACTCAGCATCTCCCAGTAAAAGATAGGTTGCATAAGTTACCTTCACTTCAGCAGGGCAATGAAGTACTTCAAAAATTTTCTCGATTTCTTGCAACCACAGATCTGCCTTCTCGGGATTGGTGTCTCCATGGAACTTAGGAGGGTCGTGACGGCGAAAATCAACTAGTCCTTTGGATTCGGCAGCACGTTCTTCCCTCTGTTGTTTCTGCAGATCCCTCTGAGTCTTTGCAGTAGCTTGCTGAGTCATGGCAGCGGCCATGTCAGCCAACACTTGAACCAATCGTTCTGCATTGCCTCCATCGTTACCTCCTTGGGATCCTGATGCTCCTTGTGGTCGAGACATTGGGTTTCTACAAGGTAAAACCGATCAGAACCCAAAGGGAACAGTTAATTGTGTGTCAACACACATCACTTTTGTTAAGAGTGATTGCAAACAATTCAAGCAATGTTTCTCCAAGAGAAACGATTCAGACAATCAGCACAGAGTTCACACAGTCTTAAGCAATCAATTCTACCCAACTCATCCTAGAGACGCGATCAGCTGAGGCTACCCAAACTCACAGTCCAGGTTAGAACTGAACTGCTATGATACCACTAATGGAACACCCCATTTCTGAAGTGTCACCTTGCTAACTTAACTCCTCTTACTTTGTATTTGTTTAGGAAAAATGGACCCTTTTTTTTTAAAACATCGAAGTTGAAAATATTTTTTGGATAAGGACTTAAAGATAACTAAGGTATACTTCGCTATGAATAATGACTACAAATAGGTCCAAGATAAAGACTATATATATCAAACATAAAGTCATAGTTGCAACAAGCTGCACGACACGCTCACAGGCGGCATAGTCAAGACTAATGTAAAAAGCGCGCACTCAGGCAGCACCATAACCACATCATCAAACATAGTCAATCCCTAATACTTATGGGAGAAAAGGAAACTATACACAAGGACACTAATCCTCAAAAAGACATACTTGGCTTTTCCATCAACTCGCCAGCACGTCACAGCCACTATCCTAGGCCCTCCAAAACACCTAACAATATCACACACCATCACCAGACCTCAACTCAGCTGATCTCACTAGTAATAATAAGACGGACTCGCCTCCGGGTCCTCCTCGTCATCAGTCTCCTCATGACTAGAAACATGAATCACCACATGTGCTCCTGAAGATGAACCTGCTCCGTGAGACTCACTCACCGGCCTCCAGTCTGAAAGAGTAGGAACATGCATAGGTGAAAACATCGGCAAATGTGGCGGAGTAGCATGAGTAAACTCTGGTGCAATAGGTGACTTTGGAATGTCATCAGCAGTACCATCATGGACATCAGTATCAACAGAATCCCTAGCACCACCCTCAGCAATGGGGGCAAAGGGTACCTGAATCACCGGGACGGGGTCAACAGGTTCAGGAAAATCTCGGGTCACTGATGATCTAGCAAGTCTCCTAGGAATGGCGCTCTTCTTCAGAGTGGTGATCGTACGTGGTCCACTCCTACCTCCACGCATAGGCTGCAATGGACGCCTAGTCCCAGAATAGAATTGTCGCACAGGAGGGGTCCAAGGTACATCCCAGAAAAAGTCGAACGGCATATTAATAGTGTACTTAGTCTTGTAACGTAACTGTGAGAGACGGTTACCTTCATCATCTATACTGGTCGATACTACTACCCCCTTAAACCGGATCTTTTGGGAGACGGGGTTGAACTCCCAATCATCCAAATTTCCACCACTAGGGAAATCAAGAACTTGTTCCCCCTTGAGATCCAAGGGCAACTCCATCTCCTGCAAATCCTTCATAACCATCTTGTCCTTCGAAGCCATCTTCTGAACCCAATTTTAAATATACCACATACAAAATAAAACACAGCAAGGGTGAATTCCTCGTCCACGAGTTCATCATAAGCTATACATAGGTAAAACCAAAATAATACATACATACAGATACCATGCATTACTTACTTATCTTTAGATATCATTCCAAAATCGAAAAAATAACACATAGGATTCATAAACAATCTCAGCACCTCAACATAATGGAGTTAGTCAATCAAAGGTATTCTGATCCGTGTTAGTAATCGTTCCTCACATCGATTATCAATATCATCAAAACTTCCATACGAAATGGAATAGCACTAGATCGTCACCTAGGCCAATACTGTGATCTAGATTCACCGTTAGATCAACACCGACAGACGTAACATTTACATATGTCTCCGTGTCCCTTGTAACCTAGATCTGGATTCCCCGTCAGACCTACAGCAATTACTCAGGCAGTCTTCAACACAGGACTACAACATGTCCGGGTTTGAACAACGCCCTAAAAACGTTCTAAACTCTCAACGCTCTAGGTCCTCGATGGTACCTAGATAATCAATACGAATCTTTGCTAGATTTTTCTCACATCTAGATTAAGACTCGTCCCCAAGTTCTCATCTCAAAACAACGCTTAACTTTGAAAGTCTCATTACATATCAATAATCATCGAGTATCCCATTTTCATAAATTCTCTTTTTAACATGATGCGCTCAAAGTTTTAGAGAACCACACTAAGCGTCCCATACCACTTAGCATAGCTTTCCGGGTATTCTTATCTTTTTGACGGACGAGAGTACCACTTTGAGTTTTCGAAAAACGTTTCTCTTTTATAAAGTCGGAATACTCAATTATTATCTTTACTAACATACTTTCATTGTTAACCACAACTCTTAAATCAACTCTTTGTTCTCTATTTTTCAAATGCCTAAGGTTTCATTTTCAAAATACGAGTGTGTTTGTTCAAACGAGGTTACACCGAAGATCCATTGGAGAAATTCGGGTTTTCACAATTGATACGCTATTTCATAAAGTCTGTTTTCTTTTTAATTCTGTCAAAAATATTTATTCTGTTTTACCACGACTAATTCTTGTTAACTCTCGAAATTCAGTTTTCTTATTTTCGAGCCTCACATGATCTGTCACTAAAATGTCACGTTCCCTTTATCTTTTTACCGTTACGATTCCTCTGCTCGAGTCCAATTCAACTCAAGTTACAAAACAATTGGTCATAACAATAGTTATGACTCCAACACTCAGACAATTCAGCACAACCAGTCATTCACATCTTCACAATCATCAATCACAGAGATATTCAATATAAAATCTCACATAATAATACTACAAGTATTATCAGGCAAAACAATCCAGCAGACAGTTCAAACAATCACACAACACCCATGAAGCTAAAACTCATTATGTAGAAATTCCCCTTACCTGAAACGTGCTCTGACGAGTAGTGAGGTATCCGAGCTAGGGCCGGTCCAGATGTCGCGAAACCTTCAACGCATAAACATAAAGTCCAAAGGTCTTAGATTACAATACTAGTACTCGTTTTAAGGGTGGTAACTAGAGCGTGATAAGCTACTAGTCCCGTTCTCGATATTTCTTCTCCTAACGCTTTATCCGGTTTCTAAAAATCCTTTGAACACTTGAAAATCGAAAAATACAATTTTTTCGTTGTATGAAAGATTCAATTTTTATGACGATCGAAAGTGCTCTGAGAACATTCCAAAAAGTTTTCGCGACTCAAAATTTTAAACTTTACTAAAAATCTAAACTTTTACAAAAATTCACCTTCCTTTTTATCAAGGCTCAAATTTTTTTTTTCTGACTTTATCAAAGTGAAACTGCTCTAAATAACCTAAATCTAAGTTAAAAACTAACAAACTTGCCTTCAAAGTTTAAATTAATCCTATTCTTTAAAATATAATTTCTGTTAAAATCAAAAATATTTTTATATATGTCTTCTTAGAAAACTCTCGGCCAAATAATTGGTGGTGAGAAAAAAATACTAAGTATGTCATGATCATCATGGTCTATGTATAACTAAAATAAGGTGAAGTAATATATATATATATATATAAAAAGAAACATCTTTTAAGCTCCATTCATGCATCGGGATATATATCTATATATATAGTTTAATAAAGACTAAAGAAAAGAAAAGTTTGATTCTTACCCAAAAGCCAAAGTATGGTAGTTAGTAGATGAAACTAGAGCTTTTGTAGTGGAAGATGTAGAAATAAATACCAAAGGAAGGAAACTAGCTCAAGTTTTTGGATGATCCATTGTGAGGTAAAAGAAAAATGAGAGTGAGTTGCTTTCAGGGATGATGGAAAAACACTATGAAGATAGTTTGAAATGGTGAAGTGTTGATGAGAGTGAATATGAGCCAAGTAAATAAAGGTATGCACATGGATTGAATGGCTAGGGAGGTTCCAGCGAGAGAGTGAAAAGTTTTCAGTAAATATCTTTTTTTTTTCTTTGTCAAACAGATAACTTCACAAGGCAGTAGTGAAAAAAATATTTAGATATTTTCTAAAATACTACTAGAATAATACGGTTAAGCGATAGTTAGCGTTTTTGCGGAACTTACATCGCATCGGATGTTAACTAAATTATTCCAACTGTCGATTAAAACCTTGACGTCGAACGTTTTCAGATTCGGGTCACGGTTAGGGTTTTTAAGCGGGTAACTTTCGTCCGGCAGGTCCAAAACGCGTCCAAATTCCGGTGGAATTTTGGAACGAAAATTAACCTCAACCTAATATAATATATTAGGTCCTATATCTACTTTCGGTTTGGTGAAAACACAAACAAATTCTGGGGCTAAATTCACACGCGCTAGCGTGAGAAAACACACAAGTGAAAACATATAAAAGAAATCAAATAGAAAATTGAGGGTGTTACACACAAAATGTGAGACAAGTCTATTATGTCCCTTATCCATCAACGCGGACCGATATGCGTGGTTGGTGTGTCGCAATTAAAACAAAACCAAGAGGTCGCATTGAGACAAATGATGACACGGTGGAAGATGTGCCATATCAAATGGAAGAGATGTCTAATGTAAATGAAGTGATTCAAGTTGAACCCATTAGTCGTTTATGTGATGAGCCAAACATCGGCGATGAAGTTGATGACGAAGAAGATGCTGATGAAGATGCAACAGACCACATTGGTGTATCAAGAATTCACTCATCTGATGATGATGATTTTGAGAATGAATGAGATTCCAATTAGTTATTTATGTTTCAACAATATATATATATATATATATATATATATATATATATATATATATGTTAACCTATTTTTAATCAACGATGTAATTTATGTTTGTTATGTTTATATATTTTTTGTTTAGTATGTTTATGTTAACCTTGTTTAGTGTATGTTTGTTTGTTTAAATGTATATGTCTAGCATCGCATCTCACTCAGGATCCGATGACGAGACATATGTTCCTCCACCTGTTACGGGTGATGTCGCCAGCACTAGCAGGCGGAAGACTTCTACTCGCCTAGGGCGTCGTGTTCAGCCTGCTCATGTTGTTGTTTCTGGTGGCAGATATTTGCCACCACCTGGGTCTGAGGGTGCTAGTACTAGTACTGCAGGGGACCCAGTGATTCCTGCTGCTACTGAGGGCTTAGCTCCGACAGATGTTGATTCTGATGGGGTACACACATTCGCTGTTGACCGTGAGGTGGTGAGGTATACACCTAATGGACGTATCATATTGGAAACTGCTGGCGATTCATAAGTATATATATTATTATTTATTAATTTATTTTTGTTTCCTTTTATATAACTTATATAATTTGGTGTAATGAAAATTAATCTTTTTTTAATGCAGGTTTCTTCCTTCGAAGACTACAGCTACCGCCATCACAAAAAAATCAAGGAGAATTTCACCAGCAGCTGGAAGAATTGGACGACTGTTAGAAAAGATACAGAGGCAATTGGGAGGATGTTAAAATCATTTTTGGTAAGTTGTTCTACGAAATAATTAATTAATTTGGTGTATTATCTTATTGACTTGATTAATTAATTTGTTTTATAATTAACAACATTATTGTAAATTTCTTAAATAGGAAAAATGTATATGGTTACCAGAGCAGCAAAGGGAAGTTGAGAGAGTCTTCCATAAGAGATGTTCCCATCGCTATTCTGAATTACTGCGGGAGGCGCGCGGTAAGAATGCGAAGCCATCTTATATGGGAGACTCAACTTGGGCTGGGTTACAGGAGTACTGGCAGACACCAGAATTTAGGAATTTTTGTGAGAATGCCAAGAAGAACCGTGCTTCTGAAAAAGGTGGCTGCACACACACAGGGGGGTGTTAATACTGCAACGCATCACAAGCGTTTGGTAAATTTATTACTTTATTACTTGATTAATTAATTATTTATAATTAACTAGTCATTTTCATGTGTATTAATTAATAATTTGTATATATATATATATAGGAGGTGAGGGAACAGAGGGCAATCACTTTGTCTGAGTTGCATCGCTACCTTGATATGCGGGAGGACACTGGTGACTATGCTATAGATCGGGCGAGGAATATTCAAGTAAAACTACTTTTACAATTATATATTAATGTTTATTATTTATATTAATATTTATATCGGGCGAGGAATATTATATTAAGACTACTTTTGCTATAGTTATTTATTTGTTGGGTTATTTTTTTCAGGAGAGCTTCCAGGGTGGGCTGACTGAGTACCATCAGTCACAACAGAGCAGTGGGGCAGCTGATATCGATCCAGTGGAGGAGGCTAGAGTAGCTCGTGATATTTGGGAGAGAGCAGTTGGTCCCCAAAAGAGTAATCGTATGGTGGGATCAGGTGGTATTGGACCGGCTGCTTTCCGAACAAGCATTATTCCGAGTCTATCAGCTTCACAATATTTTGGATCCTCGAGTACTGGTCGCTCTTATGTTCCCAATGCTGGTGAGTTGCATGCTGTTACGCAATTGACACAGCAACTAAGCGAGGCCTAGCGTCAGTTTGCCGAGCGGCAGGAGCAAAATGAACGGGAAGTGCAGGCGCTTCGGGAGAAAGCCAGGATAGCTGAGGAGCAGGCTAGGGTAGCTGCGGAGCGCATGGAGGAGCAGGCTAGGTTAGCTGCGGAGCAGGCCAGGATAAATGAGGAGCGCTTTATGTTTTTGCAGGATCAGCTGATGTCTCAACACTCGAGGCCATCCTCATCACATATGCCATCCTACCTGCCGCTAGCAGCACTACGGCGGTGCATTTCAGCAGTGGCCTCAGCAGCAGTATGCACCCCAGTATTCCCAGCAGTATGCACCTCAGCCATACCAACAGCCATACCAGCAGCCCCAGCAGCAGTCACCCCACCAGCCAAACCAGCCAAAGCAGCACCCCCAGCGGCGGTCACCCCAGCAGCCCCACATCGATCTTAATAATATCGATTCGATCGATTCGATTAATGCTTTTCTTTCATCTGATGATACCTATTATCAGGGTGATGAGTCTGACCAGCAGCCGCCCCGATAGCTTTGGACTATTTTATTTTGTTGTATGAATATTTTTTTTATTGTATGGATATTTTTGTTGTTGTATGGATATATATTTATTTAAATTAATGATTAATTTTCATTCCTAATTTTTATTTTTTTAAATAGTAAATTAATAAATTATTAAATTTTATTTTTTTATCAATAATTAAAGTTTTTAGTAAAATAATCAATTAAAGTTTTTAATAAAACAATATTAATTTTTTAAATAAAATTTTTTTTTTTATTTTTTAAAAATAATTATTTTTTAAAAAAAAAAACGGTTTTTCCGGCGGATTTGTGGACTCTCCGTCGTGGACTTTCCGGCGGATAAATTCATACGAATTTTTTTTTGGATTTTCCGGTGGATTATTCGCCGGAAACTTCCGGCGGTTGTTTCGGCGCCACGAAATCCGCCGAAAATTTCCGGCGGATAATTCGCCGAAAATCGCTTCCTGCGAGCTGGCTACCGGCGCCAAAAATCCGCCGGAAAGTCCACATTTTCGGCGGATTTTTGGCTTTTCCGACGGATTTTGCCCACCAGAAAAACCAATTTTTCTTATACTGACGAGAGGCAACGGGATCATGTTGTCATTATACTCTTGTACTGACGAGAAGACAAATAACCCTTACCCCACCGTGTCGTAGTTGCACTCCATCACAAACACCAAATCATGTTGTCATTATACTGTTGTAACTATCTATCCTCGTCCTTGATAGCCATCTCTCTAAGTTTGCGCATGTGGGTAAAACCCCTTTAGCTAACCACATACTTTTTTTTGGGTAAACTCGAGTATCCACCGCACGGACAACAGTGACTAATCTCTCGCTCATTGTAGGTGCCTCGAGGAGCAGGACAGCTGGCCCAGAGTTTTTTTCCCCCTATGCAATCAATCCTATTTGAGGCACTATCGGATATTAAATGGGAACATCTCCACCGGCGAAAATTCAAACCTTAATTTGTCACGTTATGAGAAACTAACATTTTTTTGATAGTCAGTTCAGGACTTTCTATTCTGATTTGATATTATTTATTGCAAAAAAAATGTGTGTTTGATATGTGATATTTGTGTTTTTCACAAATAATAATAACATTTTTTACTGTATTATGTCAAAAAAAACATTTTTTACTGTATTATTGGTGTGTGGTATTCATCGGCTTTACTAGTAACTAATTTATATCGTGGAACTTGGTTGACCACGTGTATCTGGCTTTGCCGGAGAGTGTGCTTCTCCATTTCCCATATAGTTTTTGTCACACCCATAACTCAAACTTGAGACCTTGAAATGGGACCTGAACTCAAATACTTCTCGGAGAAATCCTTGTTGATTGACAAACTATTACATGATACGTTGATTAATTTTTCTTGTTAAATTTTAAATGATTCTATTGAATTGATAGTCAATAAAATGAGTTGTGATTGGAGAATGTAAAAGCAGTACACAAGGATATGCACCTAAGGTTTGTCTCCTGAGGTGTTCTCACTGCGTATCAATGTAATATCGTTGTTGAACTTGAAAATGTTGATTCTAGAGAGTGAATATGCAAAAAAATGAACTTTCATTATTCATTAATATCCCATAGGTAGTTCTGTTACAAAAGCAGTTAGCCAATTTTACTAACTAACTAATACAAGATGAAATGCTAAGAAACAGAAAAACAACTAAATGCTAGCAGACATAGTGCTATAACATATGGTGCTACTACAATGCTATAGCACCTCAATACTAATACAAGGCTACAACGTAACTACCGACTTATATCGAACAAATTCTCCCTTAAACTGAGTTGCATAGTGTAACATCCTCAATTTAGCTAATTTTATTTATTGAAATTAGCAAGAGGTCACAAGATAATTAATTAGCATAATTGATTAATTATGATATGGTGTCATTGATTAAGTGAATTATGTTGTGCTTGTGTGCTAAAATATATTAAGTACTTGAACTGTTGGTTGATTGGTGAGTTAATTGGGATTTTAAGTGAAAATAGGAGCACAAAGGGTATTTTCGTCTTTTCCACCCAATAAGTGACTTTCAGCTAACACATCTTTCACAAAATACACACATATGCATTATTTAATTATAGTATGAATTATTGATTGCTCATTAGTTAGAAATGGATTAAAATAGGTTTTAAGTAAGTAATTAAGAGCAAGGGCAAAACTGTCATTTCACACCAAATTTTCCCAACACCTCAGCTGACCCACACTCCCATAACACCATTGCTGGAAAAACAGAAATTTGATAGAGTGAGAGAGAGAGAGGAGCTCGAGAGAGCGAGGGAGAGGAGAAGAGGGAGAGCAAACTCAAATCCTAGTGCATGTAAGTTCTTCTTACACTATTCTCTCCCATTTTTCATCCTCTTCTCAATAATACCAATTTCATCAACTCATTCATCCTCCTTCTCATTTTACCATTTCTGAATTTCAAGCTCTACTTTGGCTAAAAATGGAGCTTTGAGCACTTTGGAGGGTTATATGGCCAAATGGGAGCTAGCTTGGGGTATAATTAGGAATGCATGGTTGATTTGAGTAGTTGGAGAGGAAGTTCAGTAGCTAGGACTCAAATTGGGGTTGCTGTCTTCGAAGTCCATAGTGTGTTGGTCGCAGATTCGAAGTTTGAACGGGTTCGGGGTGAGTTCGTGACATTTTGGAACGGTTGAGTACACGGAGTTTCGGTATTGTGTGCGATTTTCATCGCAAAAGGTGAGTTCTATACTCGCTTAGGGAATTGTTGTCGAAATGTTAAAATTCATGTTCTATACTGTTTTCGGTTCGTAAGTTTTAGCGTCAAAAACCGTATTTGAAACCGTAACGTTTAATGTGTTTGGATGAATGATTATGTGATGATATTGTGTGAATGATTGGATTGATTATGATTGTTGTTTGGTGCCAAGTTAATCTGTTGTTGTGTTCGGGAATCGATCGGGATGAATATTGGAATCGAACGGGATGTTAATGTTTCACGAAAGCAACAATTTCTGGACATTGATGCATACGCCCGGACCGTGCGCCACTGCGCACGGGTCGTACGCGTGATACGCAAAGCACTTTTAAAACACGGCCGGATCGTGCGCCCTGTTCGTCCTCTGCGTGCCAAAATTTTTAAAAACACACACGGGTCGTGCGTCTTAGTGCACGGACCGTGCGTCAGCTTCTGTTACCCTCTTTCAAAACTTGTTTTAGGCCATTCCATTTGGTTCCAAGTCCATTCTAATCCCTTTCCCCAACCCTATGTATTGACAAATAAACCGTAATTCGCATAAATAAGCGTAGGTATGAATGAGATATTGGAAATTGTCCATGTAACGCCCAAATAATTTAATTATTTATTTAATTAAATTATTTAGGTATTTTATTAGTATAGTTATATTAAAATAATAATATGACGTTTTATTTAAATCAGGTAGTGGTGTTTAGTAATTAAGCTGAGTAGTAGACGGGGGCCCGTGATCCAAGAGCCCAATGGCATAGGAGCATAGGTGAAGGCATTGGCTAGGGTTTGGTCATTTGCGAATTTTTGAGAAAAAGAAAGAGAGATTGCGAAGAGAGGAGAAGGGAAGGGGACGGCGCACCAAGGAGAAAGAGGAGAGGAGCTCTTGTTGTTGTGGTTCTTTGGAGTCTTCGTGCAAGGGGATCTCGTATTCGGCAAATCTAAGGTAAGGGTGGGTTCTATCCTTATAATAGGGTGTATGATGGGTGTTATGTGGGAGATTGGCTCTATGTTGCCTCTTTGATTTCGTTGGTGTCTATTTGATGATGTTGAATATTCATGATGATTTGCAATTTGGTGTTTGATTGATAGATGTGTTCATAAACAAAAAAAATTATGTAGGCGATGCTGAATGTGGCGCCCTAGGCGCCCTGCCATGGTGTTCTGTTTTGTTGTTGTTGAATGTGGCGCCCAGTCATGATGTTCTGTTTTGTTTGTTGCTGGAAGTGGCGCCCTAGGCGCCCAGTGTTGCTGTCTTGGTTGCTGGAAGTGGCGCCCTAGGCGCCCAGTGTGTTCCTGTTGTTGCTGAAAGTGGCGCCCTAGGCGCCCAGTGTGTTCCTGTGTCGCTGAAAGTGGCGCCCTAGGCGCCCACTGTTGTCTTGTGAGTTTCTGTGTTGTTGGGGGAGGCGCCCTAGGCGCCCAGTGATGTTCCCATGTTCTGCTGTTGCTGGTTGCCTGCCTGTGTCGCTGATGTGCTAGGCGCCCTGCTCTTGGGCACCAAGTCTGTTGTTGTTGCGGTTGTGCTAGGCGCCCTGCTCCTGGGCGCCAAGTCTGTTGTTGCCACTGTTGTGCTAAGCGCCCTGCTCCTGGGCGCCAATTCTGTTTCTGTTGCTGTGGTGCTAGGCGCCCTGCTCCTGGGCGCCATGTCAGTTTGTGTTGTTGTGGTGCTAGGCGCCCTGCTCCTGGGCGCCATGTCTGTTTGTGCTGCTATTGCACTAGGCGCCCTGTTGCCGGGCGCCAGTTTCTGTTGTGCTGTTGCCTGTGTTGGCGCCCTGTTGCTGGGCGCCAGTTTCTGTCTGCTGCTGTTGCCTGTTGGCGCCCTGTTGCTGGGCGCCAGTTCCTGCCATGTCTAACAAATGTTGCTGTCTTCTAAAAATGGTGTTGCTGTCACTGTAAAACAAATGTTGCTGTCTTCTAAAAATGGTGTTGCTGTCACTGTAAAACAAATGTTTCTGTCTTCTAAAAATGGTGTTGTTGTTGTAACACCCAAAATCTACCCGGCAAATTACTAAATAAATCAGAGTTTCAAAAGTCATTTTGAGTGCTACAGTTTTCAACTGAAATTCGCCAACGAAATCATACTTCAAAAATAACTGACTTTCATTTAACATGCAGCGGAAAATCAAGGGTTCAACTTAACGATAAAATTCTAAAAGGTTCACAATATGAATAGTCATAACGGCCATAAACTTAAGTTCAACAAATGTAACGACATAAGGAGTATAAATGAGCGTTCATCCCCCCGAGTGCTACGTATCAGAGCGACGACACCGACCCGACTATATGAAGGTACTCCGCCTTCATTCGCTATTACCTGCACGTTACCAACATAGGGGTAACATTCAAACAGAAGGGGTGAGATATCACACTATCTAATAAATCGTATGAAAAACAATATGCATTCGGTCAGGTCATCACATTCATCTCGTCACAATAGTCACATAATTTCACTAGTCAATCATGCAGTATGGAATGCACATGCATGCGGTACCAAGTCACAACGTTGGCCATAGGCCTAAATCACAACGCTCGCCGAAGCCTAATCCACAACACTGGCCGAAGCCTAATCCACAACGCTGGCCGAAGCCTAATCCACATGATATGCATGCGACGCAACGGGTATGCACAACATGTCAACACAATCACATATCAGCACAACAACAACGTAAATCACCACACTGGCCATAGGCCTACGACGTAAAATCATGACAACGACGCAATACACAACACTGGCCATAGGCCTACGACACCAAATCACAACAACATCGTTGTCAACAATTACAACTTAACAATTTATAGCGCTTTGGCCACATCACCACAATTTGCAACATCACAACAATTTGGCTTAATCACATACTCAACATCATTTTAATTGACAACACCTAGGACAGCACCTACTGGGCAGCCACACGGGCGCCCAACTATCAACAACCACGGACAAGCAGCCGACACTTAACAATTAAATCAACAGACACACTTAAAAATTAACGACACCAGAAACAGTCACTTTTTGCCTTAAAAATAGAATATTCAGTTAGGTCTCTGAATAAGCTTTCCAAAACATTTTAGAACGTCCAAATCGGATTCCCGGTTCAAAAGATATTGCGAAAACAAAATTGTTTACAGTGACAGCAAAAACAGTGACAGCAAACATGACCTAGCTTGTGTCACCTCTAGAATTATTAAAACTCAGTCAAATGACATGGGACTTGATCCTAACCCGAAACAAATTGAGTGTAGTTTTCAATGAATCAAGAATCATTCAAAACGGAGTTCAAACGAAAACATTATACACGAAATACCGAACCTATATCCAGATTGTTTCCAGAATTTTAACATAACTTGTGACACCTATAACTCGAGCTATACAACTCCAAATGCAACCAAACTAGTGCCAAATTAACAAGCATTAAGTCTAGTTTCTAAAAAGGTAAACCACATAATTTTCGGACCACTAGATTGTTCCCAGTTACTGTATAACCGAACCTATACTCAGATCGTTTCCAGAATTTTAACCTAACTTGCAACACCTTTAACTCGAGCTATACAACTCCAAATGCAACCAAACTAGTGCCAAATTAACAAGCATTAAGTCTAGTTTCTAAAAAGGTAAACCACATAATTTTCGGACTGCTAGATTGTCTCCAGAATACACGCAGAATGCGCCCTATGCGCTCTACGACCAGAAATTTTGTTTAAAATCAACAACACACAACACCAAACACCAACAATCACATCCAAATCATCATCAAACATGTTAATCATCACCAATCATGTCTAAACACCATTAATCACATTTAATCACCGTCAAACACATTTAATCATCACCAATCACATACAATCATCATCAATCATGCTTGGACATCGTCAATTCATGTTTAAACACTTTTAAGCACATATATTCATCATCAAACATAATCAATCCTTAAAACTAAGGTTCTCTAATCTTAATCACCTAGGGTTCCATTAACCACCCCACATAGAGACATTCATATAACCCATTAGATAGATAGAACCCCACCCTTACCTTATTTTTGAAGACCTCGAAATCCTTGCTTGCCTTAGCCCCCTCTCAATTCGCGACTTCCCTCTTCTCTTCTCCTCTCTAGCGCCGTCCTCTTCTCTCTATTCTCACTCTCTCACTTTGTTTTTCTAATTATGTGAGCAAAACCCTAAAATTACCTATTTATACTTAGTTAGTCTTATGGGTTTTTCTACTTAGCTTATGCGACTTAACCCAAGTCCTTTTCCTTTTAACATCTCACTCCTTACCAATACCAACCCCCACACAAAATAACACACATAATAATATATATTTATTTTATTATTTTTCTACCACATAAATCCTAATTAATTAATTAAATAATTAATCAATTATTTTGGGGTGTTACAGTTGTCACTGTAAAACAAATGTTGATGTTGTTGTAAAATATATGTGTTGTTCCCGCAAAATAGATGTTGCTGTTGCTGTAAAATAAATGTTGCTGTTGCTGTTGCTGTAAAATAAATGTTGCTGTTTGTTGTAAATCTATTGGTGTTTTTGGTGTCGGTGGTTGTTGATGTTACGGTCATGTTGTTAGACTGTACTATAGGTGTTGGTGTTATTGGTGATGATGTAACAGGTGATGTGCCTATTTCATGGGCTAAGGTGATAGGTGATGGGTCTATGACCATTTGTTGATATTGTTGTTGATTGTCTCTGGTGCATCGTTCATGGTGTCGCATACATTTCTTATGCATTATTTTGGTGATGAAGGCTTCGGCCTTGGAGCTATAGGTGATGATAGTGATGCTCATATAGGTGATGTTGCCCTTACTGGCTATTTTTATTGGTGATGATTGGTACCACATGCATATACCCGTTGGTGTGGGTTGCATCTCATATACTTACTCATGATGTTGGTGATAATTCTTGGTGATTTGTAATTTGATGTTGTTGTGAAGCGGTGGATATAGTTGTCGTAACTCTAGCATATTGCCTATCATATATGCTATTATAATGTTAGATATCTCACCCCTTCTGTTTGAATGTTACCCCTATGTTGGTAACGTGCAGGTGATTGCGAGTGAAGGCATGTCTACCTTCGCTAGTTGAGTCGGTGTCGTCGCTCTGATACGTAGCACTCGGGGGGATGAACGCTAGTTTTTATTAGTTGTCTTTATTATTTAATTTCTGTAGTTTTACGGTGATGTTATGATTAATTGTTGAACCTTGTTTTATTCCGCTGCGTGGTGATGGAGTTATTATGACGTGCTATGTATCGTACTATTTTTAAATGGTGAATTTTATTATATTCATGTGATGTTTTATTGGTGTAAATGTGGCATCCCTGGTGGGTGTAGTGAAAAATGTTTTTGAAACTCTGATTTTTGTCAAAAGTTTATCGGGAAGAAAAGGGGTGTTACATTAGTGGTATCAGAGCAGTTTCGGTCTGTCCGGCCAAGTTGTCAAGTTATTGTGTCATTGACGATCAAGTATTGTCAATTAGTTCTAACTGTTGCTTATGATTGTAGTGATTAGTTGAGATAGCTGGAAGGAACGATGCTGCTATTGCTGCTGCGTTGGCTGCTATGGCTCAGGTCGTGGAGGGTCAACAGAATGCTGGTGAGAATGCTGGGTCCCGTAGTTTGGCTACCTTTCAGAGAGAGAATCCGCCTACCTTCAAGGGCAGGTATGATCCCGATGGGGCTTTAGCTTGGTTGAAAGAGATGGAGAGGATCTTTCGTGTGATGGATTGCACTCCGGCACAGAAGGTTCGTTATGGTACGCATATGCTGGCAGAGGAGACCGATGACTGGTGGTTAGAGGCTAGGCAGAGATTGGAGACTGCAAACGAAGAGATCACTTGGGCTGTGTTCCGCAGGGAGTTTATGAGAAAATATTATCCGGAGGATGTCCGAGGTAAGAAAGAGATTGAGTTCCTGGAGCTGAAACAAGGGAATATGTCTGTGACTGAGTATGCTGCTAAGTTCGTGGAATTAGCAAAATTTTACCCGCATTACAGTGAGGCTACGTACTGCTGAGTTTTCCAAGTGCATTAAGTTTGAGAATGGGCTGCGACCTGAGATTAAGAAGGCGATTGGTTACCAGAAGATCCGTGTTTTCTCCGACTTGATTGATAGCTGCAGAATTTATGAGGAAGACAACAATGCTCACTACAAGATCATGAATGAGAAGAGGAGCAAATTTCAAAGTCGTGGTAAGCCGTATGATGTTCCTGCTGGTAAGGGTAAACAAAAAGCTGCTGTTGGCAAGAAGGCTAGCGGGGGAGATGCTCCTGCTAGCATTGTATGTTACAAATGTGGCAAAGCTGGTCACAAGAGTAACGTGTGCAAAGCTGAAGTGAAGAAGTGTTAGCGTTGTGGTAAGGAGGGTCATGTGGTGGCTGAGTGTGAGCGTAAGGAGGTGGTCTGTTACAACTGTGGTGAAGGAGGGCACATTAGTACTTAGTGTCCGAAGCCGAAGAAAGAAAGGTCCAGTGGAAAAGTGTTCGCTTTGGCAGGTGAAGAGCCTACTGAAGACGATGGACTTATTAGAGGTACGTGCTTCATTAATGGTACTCCTTTAAAATCTATTGTTGATACTGGTGCTACGCATTGCTTTATTGCTGCTGATTGTTGTAAGAGATTGAATCTTGCATTGTCTGCCATGAATGGAGAGATGGTTGTCGACACTCCAGCTAAGGGGTCGGTAACTACTTCTCTGGTGTGTTCTCAGCGTCCCTTGTCGATCTTCGACAAAGACTTTGTTGTGGATTTTGTTTGTTTGTCGTTGAGCGGATTGGATGTAATCTTGGGTATGAACTGGTTAGAGCATAACCATGTTCATATTAATTGTCGTAGCAAGTCGGTGAGTTTTGAAGGAGAGGAGTTTGGTCTGTTATCCGCTAGTCAGTTGCGGAAGTTGATGAAGGAAGGAGTTCAGTTATTCTCGCTAATGGCATCGTTGTCTGTTGAGAATCAAGCTATCATTGAAGAGTTGCAGGTGGTGCGCGAGTTTCCTGATGTTTTCCCTGATGAGATTCCAAGTGTACCGCCAGAGAGGGAAGTTGAATTCTCTATTGATCTTGTACCTGGTACCAAACCTGTTTCTATGGCACCGTACAGGATGTCCGCATCCGAATTGTTTGAGTTGAAGAAGCAACTTGAGGATCTGCTCGAGAAGAAGTTTGTGAGGCCGAGTGCATCGCCGTGGGGAGCTCCTGTGTTGTTAGTTAAGAAGAAGGATGGTAGTATGAGACTCTGTGTGGATTATCGGCAGTTGAATAAGGTGACAATTAAGAACAAGTATCCACTTCCGAGGATAGACGATTTGATGGATCAGTTGGTGGGTGCTCAAGTATTCAGTAAGATTGATTTGAGGTCGGGTTATCATCAAATCAAGGTGAAGGACGAAGATATTCAGAAGACGGCTTTCAGAACCCGTTATGGTCATTATGAGTATTCGGTGATGCCGTTCGGTGTTACCAACGCACCAGGAGTATTTATGGAATATATGAATCGTATTTTCCATACTTATTTAGATCGGTTTGTAGTGGTGTTCATCGATGACATTCTAATTTACTCTAAATCGGAGGAAGAGCACGCCGAGCATCTGAGGTTAGTATTGGAGGTACTGAAGGAAAAGAAGTTGTATGCGAAGTTGTCAAAGTGTGAGTTCTGGTTGAAGGAAGTGAGTTTTCTCGGTCATGTCATTTCTGGTAGTGGTATTGCGGTGGATCCGTCGAAAGTAGAAGCAGTGTTGAATTGGGAAGCTCCGAAGTCGGCTACTGAAATTAGAAGCTTTTTGGGATTGGCCGGCTATTATAGAAGATTCATTGAAGGTTTCTCTAAGTTAGCACTTCCGTTAACTCAGTTAACCTGCAAAGGAAATGCTTTTGTTTGGGACGCCCGTTGTGAAGAAAGTTTCTTGGAATTGAAGAAGAGATTGACAACGTCTCCTATCTTGACGTTGCCCAATCCGGAAGGGTCGTTTGTGGTGTATTGTGATGCTTCAAAAATGGGTTTAGGTGGTGTGCTTATGCAAGACGGGAAGGTTATTGCGTATGCGTCGAGGCAGTTAAGAGTTCATGAGAAGAATTATCCTACGCATGACTTAGAACTAGCTGCAGTGGTCTTTGTGCTGAAGGTTTTGAGGCACTATCTCTATGGTTCTAGATTTGAGGTGTTTAGTGACCATAAGAGCTTGAAATATTTGTTTGACCAGAAGGAGTTGAATATGAGGCAGCGGCGGTGGTTGGAGTTGTTGAAGGACTATGATTTCAGTTTGAACTATCACCCAGGCAAAGCTAATGTCGTGGCTGATGCTTTGAGCCGGAAGACTTTGCATATGTCGGCAATGATGGTTAAGGAGTTAGAACTGATTGAGGAGTTCAGAGATATGAGCCTGGTTTGTGAAGTGACACCTCAGAGTGTTAAGTTAGGGATGTTGAAGATTGGTAATGATTTTCTGAACAGCATCAGAGAGGCCTAGAAATCAGATGTTAAACTGGTAGACTTGACGGTCGGGATTGATCGATCTGAGAATGAGGACTTCAGGTTGGATTCCCAAGATGTGTTGAGGTTCCGTGGTGGGATTTGTATTCCTGATGATGCAGACATGAAGAGGGCCATTCTTGAAGAGAGTCACAGAAGTAAGTTAAGTATTCATCCGGGAGCTACAAAGATGTATCAAGACCTGAAAAAGTTGTTTTGGTGGTCTGGTATGAAGCGAGATGTGGCGCTGTTCGTTTATGCATGTTTGACTTGCCAGAAGTCAAAGGTTGAGCATCAGAAGCCTGCTGGACTGATGCAACCGTTAGAAATTCCAGAGTGGAAATGGGATAGCATTTCGATGGACTTTGTGACGGGACTGCCTAATACTGCGAAAGGGTATGATGCAATTTGGGTGATTGTTGACAGGTTAACAAAATCGTCTCATTTTGTTCCTATCAGCATCACGTATCCGGTGTCGAAGTTGGCGGAGATTTATATCTGGGAGATTGTGAAGCTTCATGGGGTTCCTATGAGTATTGTTTCGGATAGAGATCCTAGGTTCACTTCAGATTTCTGGAAGAGTTTACAAGAGAAGTTGGGGTCTAAGTTGAGGTTGAGTTCGGCATATCATCCTCAAACAGATGGTCAGTCAGAAAGGACAATTCAGTCATTAGAAGATTTGTTGAGGGCTTGTGTCTTGGAACAAGGAGGTTCGTGGGATTCCTATCTTCCACTGATAGAGTTCACGTATAACAACAGTTACCATTCTAGTATTGGGATGGCACCTTTTGAAGCATTATATGGTCGGAAGTGTAGAACCCTGCTGTGTTGGTATGAGTCTGGAGAGAGTGTGGTGCTTGGACCGGAGATTGTTCGAGAGACAACTGAGAAAGTGAAGTTGATTCGTGAGAAGATGAAGGCTTCGCAGAGTCGACAGAAGAGTTATCACGACAAGCGGAGGAAAGATTTGGAGTTTCAAGCGGGTGAGCATGTATTTTTGAGAGTCACTCCAGTGACCGGTGTTGGACGCGCTTTGAAGTCGAAGAAGCTCACTCCTTGTTTCATTGGTCCTTATCAGATTTCAGAGAGAGTCGGGAATGTTGCATATAGAGTGGCTTTACCGCCTAACCTTTCGAATTTGCATGACGTGTTTCATGTGTCGCAACTTCGAAAGTACATTTCAGATCCATCTCATGTAATCCGCATGGATGATGTGGAGGTACGGGATAATCTCACGGTGGAGACGATGCCTGTACGGATCGAAGGTCATGAGGTGAAAATTCTAAGTGGCAAGGAGATTGCGTTGGTGAAAGTGGTCTGGCTAGGAGCTGCCGGAGAGAGCATGACGTGGGAGCTGGAGAGCAAGATGCGGGAATCCTATCCCGAGCTGTTTGAATCAGGTAAATTTCGAGGACGAAATATTCTAAGTGGGGGAGAGTTGTAACACCCAAATAATTTAATTATTTATTTAATTAAATTATTTAGGTATTTTATTAGTATAGTTATATTAAAATAATAATATGACGTTTTATTTAAATCAGGGAGTGGTGTTTAGTAATTAAGTTGAGTAGTAGACGGGGGCCCGTGATCCAAGAGCCCAATGGCATAGGCGCATAGGTGAAGGCATTGGCTAGGGTTTGGTCATTTGCGAATTTTTGAGAAAAAGAAAGAGAGATTGCGAAGAGAGGAGAAGGGAAGGGGACGGCGCACCAAGGAGAAAGAGGAGAGGAGCTCTTGTTGCTGTGGTTCTTTGGAGTCTTCGTGCAAGGGGATCTCGTATTCGGCAAATCTAAGGTAAGGGTGGGTTCTATCCTTATAATAGGGTGTATGATGGGTGTTATGTGGGAGATTGGCTCTATGTTGCCTCTTTGATTTCGTTGGTGTCTATTTGATGATGTTGAATATTCATGATGATTTGCAATTTGGTGTTTGATTGATTGATGTGTTCATAAACAAAAAAAATTATGTAGGCGATGCTGAATGTGGCGCCCTAGGCGCCCTGCCATGGTGTTCTGTTTTGTTGTTGCTGAATGTGGCGCCCTAGGCGCCCAGTCATGATGTTCTGTTTTGTTTGTTGCTGGAAGTGGCGCCCTAGGCGCCAGTGTTGCTGTCTTGGTTGCTGGAAGTGGCGCCCTAGGCGCCCAGTGTGTTCCTGTTGTTGCTGAAAGTGGCGCCCTAGGTGCCCAGTGTGTTCCTGTGTCGCTGAAAGTGGCGCCCTAGGCGCCCAGTGTTGTCTTGTGCGTTTCTGTGTTGTTGGGGGAGGCGCCCTAGGCGCTCAGTGATGTTCCCATGTTCTGCTGTTGCCAGTTGCCTGCCTGTGTCGCTGATGTGCTAGGCCCCCTGCTCCTGGGCGCCAAGTCTGTTGTTGTTGCGATTGTGCTAGGCGTCCTGCTCCTGGGCGCCAAGTCTGTTGTTGCCACTGTTGTGCTAGGCGCCCTGCTCCTGGGCGCCAATTCTGTTTCTGTTGCTGTGGTGCTAGGCGCCCAGGGCGCCATGTCTGATGTTGCTGTTGTTGTGCTAGGCGCCCTGCTCCTGGGCGCCATGTCAGTTTGTGTTGTTGTGGTGCTAGGCGCCCTGCTCCTGGGCGCCATGTCAGTTTGTGTTGTTGTTGTGCTAGGCGCCCTGCTCCTGGGCGCCATGTCTGTTTGTGCTGCTATTGCACTAGGCGCCCTGTTGCCAGGCGCCAGTTTCTGTTGTGCTGTTGCCTGTGTTGGCGCCCTGTTGCTGGGCGCCAGTTTCTGTTGTGCTGTTGCCTGTGTTGGCGCCCTGTTGCTGGGCGCCAGTTTCTGTTGTGCTGTTGCCTGTGTTGGCGCCCTGTTGTTGGGCGCCAGTTTCTGTCTGCTGCTGTTGCCTGTTGGCGCCCTGTTGCTGGGCGCCAGTTCCTGCCATGTCTAATAAATGTTGCTGTCTTCTAAAAATGGTGTTGCTGTCACTGTAAAACAAATGTTGCTGTCTTCTAAAAATGGTGTTGTTGTCACTGTAAAACAAATGTTGCTGTTGCTGTAAAATATATGTGCTGTTCCCGCAAAATAGATGTTGCTGTTGCTGTAAAATAAATGTTGCTGTTGCTGTAAAATAAAATATGCTGTTTGTTGTAAATCTATTGGTGTTTTTGGTGTCGGTGGTTGTTGATGTTACGGTCATGTTGTTAGACTGTACTATAGGTGTTGGTGTTATTGGTGATGATGTAACAGGTGATGTGCCTATTTCATGGGCTAAGGTGATAGGTGATGGGTCTATGACCATTTGTTGATATTGTTGTTGATTGTCTCTGGTGCATTGTTCATGGTGTCGCATACATTTCTTATGCATTATTTTGGTGATGAAGGCTTCGGCCTTGGAGCTATAGGTGATGATGGTGATGCTCATATAGGTGATGTTGCCCTTACTGGCTATTTTTATTGGTGATGATTGGTACCACATGCATATACCCGTTGGTGTGGGTTGCATCTCATATACTTACTCATGATGTTGGTGATAATTCTTGGTGATTTGTAATTTGATGTTGTTGTGAAGCGGTGGATATAGTTGTCGTAACTCTAGCATATTGCCTATCATATATGCTATTATAATGTTAGATATCTCACCCCTTCTGTTTGAATGTTACCCCTATGTTGGTAACGTGCAGGTGATTGCGAGTGAAGGCATGTCTACCTTCGTTAGTTGAGTCGGTGTCGTCGCTCTGATACGTAGCACTCGGGGGGATGAACGCTAGTTTTTATTAGTTGTCTTTATTATTTAATTTCTGTAGTTTTACGGTGATGTTATGATTAATTGTTGAACCTTATTTTATTCCGCTGCGTGGTGATGGAGTTATTATGACGTGCTATGTATCGTACTATTTTTAAATGGTGAATTTTATTATATTCGTGTGATGTTTTATTGGTGTAAATGTGGCATCCCTGGTGGGTGTAGTGAAAAATGTTTTTGAAACTCTGATTTTTGTCAAAAGTTTATCGGGTAGAAAATGGGTGTTACAGTCCAAGCATGTTAAATGTATGATAACTGATTAGGGTTACGAGTGAGAAACACAAGTATATGTTAATACAATGGACTAAAGGTTCATTGAGGTTTTGGTAACCACTAGAATTACTTGATATAATTCAAGGTATGATAATTAATGTAAAAGACATTAATTGGGGCGACGACCTCTATGATAGCACACTAGGGGAGGAAAGTCATGAGCCCATAACCTAGGCCCCTTCTATGTTTGCCCACTAATGAAAGGATTTGTGGATTGGGTTCACCGGGGGACTGAAACTGCAGGTCTTCGATGTTGTGTTAGTATGACATGTTACACGTAGCTATCCAGACTTGGGCTACGAATGAAAATGATGCATAATGAACTGCTAGTGTTAGTAAGTGGTCTCGATAGGACTCACTGAGATAATGTTTATCTCACCCTTTATTATTGTGGTTTTTACAGAAAAATAGGGAAAAGCAAAAGCGAAGAAGCACGGTTAGCCGATGTGACTCATGGAGTTATTGAAGAATCAGTTTTATGATTATGCCTTTTTCCCTTTTGTTATCTTTGTAGTTCGGTTGTATAACTATTATCCGTTAATAGTTGTAAATCGTTTCCGCTACTTATGTTTTGGATATTGAACACCAGGTTGTATAAGTTTTAAGTCATGAGACTTAAGTACTTTATGTTAAATTTAATGAGGTTCATGGAACCTGTTCTGTACCTAGCAGTATTTTGGTCGGCTGCTGTTGGTAGGTCTCTTACTGCCCTGGCAGGAGGTCAGTGAGCGCCGGGGGGGGGGGGGGGGTATCTGCAAGCCACTCCGACGCTCAAGTCAGTGTATCGAATATATGAGTGAAGGTACTAAGGATTAGAGATTCAACATTTTTTAGGGCAAAGTTTGCCTGTATTTATAGGAAACCGTGCCCTCTCGTGGATCGTTGGATGGGTAGAGTCGATCTTGACCGTCCAAGCATGTTGGGCTCGCATGGGGTGGATATGGGCTGAATCGGCTGGGCTGATCCATATTACTTGCTAAGCGCACCTCCTGGTTTTGCTAATGGGACCCCTTGGTCCACTCCAGAACAGAACCGTTTGATAATTATTTATCGAAGTTTTTAGTTGTGTTCAATGTTCCAGGCATACAAGTCAACTCTGATGCATGCCATGCTGTCCATTTTGGTATTTCTACAAGTTAGAAATACTGGGGTGTTACACATAGCATTCAGTTTAATTCAGAAATCATACACATTCCAATTTGTCCAAGCTTCGCAAAAGCTTCCAATTCAAGTGCCTTGGTCATTATGTCTAAGAGTTGATCCTGAGATGTACGATGCACCAGTTCAACAATGCCACTTGAATTAGAAGCTTTTACGAAGCTTAGGAGAGACAAATTGGAATGTGTATGATTTCTGAATTAAACTAATTGCTATACAACTTAGTTTAAGGGAAGATTTGTTCGATATAAGTCATCCTCCTTTGTAAAACTAATTTCACTAAATCAGAAGGGTTAATTCGGATTTCGTAGTTAACTTTTTTTTACCAAATTTCGTGATATCTTGTTTCCTTAGATTTGTGAAAGTGGTAACTAGTCTTAATTTGCCATGAATTATTCAGGCTATATCATCTTTTTTTGGTTCGTAAATAGAGTGACAAATACTACTTGAAACTCATACAAGTGAGGTTCCAAATTCAAACTTCGGACATGATATTTAGTCTAACAATTTCAACTTTCTCAATTGAGCTAGGTTTTATGGAACTATATCATCTTTTGGTCCTCAATGTGTCCGTCCTCAATGTGTCCATTAGTCCAAGCACATAACTACTAGAAGATGATTTTTCCACGCTGTGGTTGGTAATCAATGATTTGCTGTCACTTTTGAAAGTCATGGACGAGGGAGAAGAGTTGTAGCCTTCAATGGGGTGGGGGGAGAAAAGTGAGGTGCAATGTGATGCCTTTGGACATTTAACCAAGAAAAGAAATTCATGTTGAAGAATGAAGAGGAATTTAATTTTCCTTTATTGGCATAATGAATGCCTTGAAGGGTTACACAAACTTATTACACTTGACAGTGATATATGATATATTATGCGTGATGATGGAGTGCAGAGTTGGAAAACATTAATAAAAACCTCAATGCAGCATCACCAGAACTGTATGGCTGCCATTAATAGATTCATATAGGCTCCCCTGTGGAATCAATCAAATCTACGGTATGAAACTACGTATATTCTATTCACCTCGATAGCCACTTGCTTTAGCTTACATAGTTAAGGTCAACTATTTATAGTATGAAAATACGTTATACGGATTATTTATACGAGTAATGTTATTTAGCCAATGTATCCTCCACGGCGACTGTGAAGACTAATCCTTCGAGGTATCTGAGATCCATTTAAGGGATTGACCTCTCCCAACAAATGTTTTTTCATACGCACCGACCAGAGATCGAACCGAGGACCAAATGGTTAAGGGACCCAAATATCTACCACTTGTGTCACACCATGTTGGTTGGTCAATCTTTTTTCTAATTACTATTATATTACTAGTAGTTTTTGATCAAAATATTACTAGTAGTTTTAATCGTTTGATTGTATTTAACTATTTTTCACATTTTAAAATGATGTGAATCTATCAGTAGTCAGTCGATGCATATGAAAAAAATATCTGGTGAGAAATGTGCAAAAAGCACGTGAGTTTCAACTAAATTACTTATTAGCTTAATGTTTTTCAATCTCTTTTAATAACACATGTAGGGGTTAGAAGTTCGCATCAATTCTTGTGTCTGATTAATGGCTATAAACCAGGACAATTCTCGCATCACAAATTAGTTTTTAGGTTGAGTGAAACAGGTAGGAAATTCAAGTATAAGTGGTTAGTTCTACATCGATTAAGAACAATCTAAATGAAATGTATATAAAAGAGGTCACTCATATACTCAGGTGTCTTAAAGTTTTGGGTGAAATATAGTGTTCAGGTTTCTTAGGTAGTCTAGGTTATCAGCTCTTTCGTTGCTATCGAAATCGCCAAGATAGCCTGAACCTAAATTCTAATATGATATTAAAATGTCATATATTTATTGTATTGAGACACTCGAGTCACTCTACATATGTTCAGTCCTAGGCATGAAATGACGTGTTGAAAGTTCCAAAAATTACTCCACCCAAACACATCAAATTCTCAAGCCCTATTTTGCCAGAAATACATACATCTGAGATAATGTGTGAAAAGAAATTCGTTTTTCTTCAAAAGAGTCCCCTCCTTATCACTGAAGACTTTTTTTTCTAACTGGATCATAGATGAGGACTTGATGTGTTGATTTCTCATTGATTGCACAAAAGGAAATAATTTGAATACGTGAAGGATATGCTTAGGCGCCGACAACGGCATGTGCTGAATGTCTGTATATACACAAATGTCTGGTTTGCTTTGCATTGTTTAAGAATTTTATTGAATTCTTATTTTTAATAGTATTTGTTTATTGACAGGGTGAATAATTCATTGGTGGTGGTGGGGGACCAAACCCAAACCCTATAGTGGATATTTACAACTCATTACAGATTAAACTTTCTTCATCACGTCCTTGCAGCAGAAAGGTGCTGCATTTATTTTTTGGTGGGTTGTTGCTTATCAACGACAGCACATAAAGCACATGGACATTACACTCCCTTTTTACTTAACCATTTAAATACTTTGATTGCTTGGTAATTTTGGTTAAATAAAATTCCTTTCTTCTACCCATTTTAACTCTCTGAATAATTACAATCTAGTACTGATTTCAATTCTTTTACCTACCACTAGATTCTCATGTCGAGCTGAAGTAATTCTGTGTTTAGTATTAGTATTAATTTTCTTAAAATTGTAAGCCAAGATAACTATATATTCAAGAAAAAACACCTTTGTTTACCGTGATTAACACGTTGTATAGTAAATCTCTTGGGTCAGTGTTGTCATTTTGTTATTTTTTCTGACTCTTTTGTCCTTGCTAAAAGGTAGACCATAATGCTATTCAGCTTTGTTCCCTTTAGTTACATCAATTTTTTGCTCATAAAACCATGCTGGGAAGCTTCTAATATCAAATTTATTTTATTTTTCTTGCTTTTTCTATAGTTTGCTAATCATACAAGTTCAGTATCTCAATTCTCAACCAAGAAAACAGGAGGAAGAGCTTCACAAGACTCTTGGCATTCAGAACATCCTGATACTGCATTCTTCATTTCAAGTCATTAACCGACTTAGTCATAAATAAGATTAAGAGTTTCAAAATTCAAAGCAAATTATAGTTATAGCATTTCCCTTCTTTAGTAATGTTTTGCTTATAAGAGGCATCCACAACACTGCAACAACATCCATATTTATCAGCCTGAAAACATGTTCAAATCATGGAGCAAGAAGAACAAGATCAAAGCTGTTTTCAAATTGGATTTTCAGGCAACTCAGGTAAGTAACACAGAAGACAAATGAATCTTTAGTCATATGCTACAAAATCTAAAAATAGGGTTTGGCCTAGTTGTTTTGATATATTCATATTGCCTATGAAGTTTGAAATTTACACACTACTGCATATTTCTTAAATCCCTGTGCCTGTGTATATGGGAAAACATCTGGTGGGAGGGGTCAACCCTTAAATAGATCTAAGGGCCTCAAAAAATTAGTCACTGGAGTTGCGCGCAGGGGATAAAAAAAGTTAAGAGTTTGGAAGTTTGTGTAGTGAGGGGAATGTTGTAGTTGTAGACAAACCAATGGTACAGATTTTGCAGGAAGTGTCTGATATTGTTTTTCTGCAATGCATTGATTAGGTGCCAAAGATGAAAAAGTCTGCACTAATGGTATCTTTGGTACCAGATGATGTTGGGAAGCCAACAGTGAAACTAGAGAAAACTGCTGTTCAGGATGGGACTTGTTTATGGGAGAATCCAATTTTTGAATCAGTTAAACTTGCTATGGATTCAAAATCAGGAAAGCTTCATGAGAAAATCTACCATTTCATTGTTGCAACTGTAAGCAGTGGCTGGCTCGCTGCAGTTTAATTAATGTCTTTACCTCAATTAGGAGGTTGGTTGAAATGGAAAGTCTAAATCTTTTAATGGATCTTTGTAGGGATCTTCAAAATCTGGTTATCTTGGAGAAGCTTCAATTGATTTTGCTGATTTTGTAGCAGAAACTGAGCCAATTACTGTTTCTCTACCCTTGAAGTTTGCCAATTCAGGCGTAGTTTTACATGTTAGTACCCTTTAATGAATCACTCTTCCTTTCTTGCTTCTTGTCTCACTCTCACTCTCAATCTCAACAAGCAAACTTATATTACTCATCTTCTTATGCTCAGCATTACTTAATCAGAGCTTTGTGAGTGCTTTGTTTTGTTTCATACTAGAAATACTTGCACCATTGAATTCATAGTTTCTCACATATGAATTGTTGAGACAGGTAACTATTCAGAACGTGGAAGGATATGCCGCTGAAAGGTAAAAATGAACCATAATATCCAGTTAATTTAACCATTGAATTCATAGTTTCTCACATAATTTAACCTTATTTCCAGAAATGGGGAAGATAATGGAGCTGCTGGAAGTTTGAGACACCAATTGAGCTATGATAGTACAGATCATGAAAGTTTGAATCTTGATGAAGTAAGGTCTTGCAACATACTAGTACTATTCTATTTAACACTGTTGCAACTTTTCCAAACGGAGGCTTCTTATAAGGATAAGTTATGAAAAAAAGACATTTTATGAAGTTATAGTTACATTAGTTTTTATTGTTATCTTTATAGAATGGGCACATGGGCAAGATCAGGTCCAAATATTCTGAGCAAAATGCATCATCTAATGGCATCAGTCCTGGGGCAACTTCATGGGAGGATGCTTATAGTTTCAGACAGAATTCAATGCCATCATCAAAAGGAGCAGTTGAAGCTAATGCAACACAAACCAAAGTGCATAAGAGGAATAACACAGACTGGTCAGTGGGTTCAGCATCAGATGGAAGTTTAGGTGAATGGACAAACAGCGTGGAAGATAATTATCCAAGAGAGAGATTACAGGAGCCTTCAGGCAATGCGACCGAAAAACTCAAAAGTGAAATTGATTCTCTAAAGAGGCAAGCAGAATTGTCAGAACTAGAATTACAATCACTTCGGAAGCAAGTAGAAAAAGAAAGCACTCGGGGACAGAATTTATCGAGACAAATAAACAGCCTAAGAGAGGAGAGAGATTTGCTCAAAACCAAATGTGAGCAACTCAAGTCTCAGCAGAACTTCAATAATGAGACCAAAGCCTCTAAAACCATGAAGAGTGAGATTGAAGATACCAGGATTCAGCTGGAGGCAATAAAGGAAGAACTTGTTTATGAAAAAGATATGAGTGCCAATCTGCAACTGCAACTGCTGAAAACACAAAACTCAAACTCAGAACTTCTTTTGGCTGTGACAGACCTTGAAGCAATGCTAGAACAAAAGAATAAGGAAATATTGGATCTATCTTCTAATATGAAATCTCATAAGATTGCTAATGAGCGCGGTGTTGATACAGAATTAGTACTCTTGCGGCAGAAGATTGCAGACCAGAATAGTGAAATAGACAATGGTTATAAGCAACGTGAGGAGCTAAGCAAGGATATAAAAGAGCTCAATTTGGAATATGAAATTCTTAAGAAGGAAAATGATGACATCTCTTTGAGATTAAAGCGAGATGAAGCACATCACATCATGTTACAAAATGAACATTCAGCTTCTTTAGTTACAATGCAACAACTTGAATCCCAAGTAAAGAGATTAGAAGAAAAGATAGAGATGCAGGAAGATGAAATTTCATCATCTTTGGTCTACATCAAGGAACTTGAAAATCAAGTCAAGTCTTTTGAGAAAGAACTGCAAATACAATCAGAGAAATTCGAAGATGAACTCCATGCTATGCAAAGTGCAAAAGCGGAGCAGGAAGAACGGGCCATTCAAGCAGAAGAGGCCCTGAAAAAGACGAGACACAACAATGCTCTCGCATCTGAGCGTTTTCAGGAGGAATATAGATTGCTTTCTGTTGAAATGGCATGCAAAGTTGAAGAGAATGAAAAGATGATCACGGAAACAGTTGCAGAAGCTGATGAATTGCGGAACCAAAACAAGCTTATGGAAGAAATGTTCCAAAAATGCAATCAAGAGCTCAGGCTCATTACAGATCAGAATGAATCGAAACTAGAAGAGCTCTTGAGCCAAATAGATTCAAAAGATAAAACAATAGAACAGATGTCACAGGAAGTAAAAGCAAAGTCTAAACAACTTGAGGATGCACAAAGGCACAGGGACGAAAAGGATGCTGCATTTTCAAAGCAAATTCAAATGCTCAGATCTCAAATTAAAAAGTTGATGGCAGAGGAGTGCACATTGTTTAAACTCAAGCCAATAAATAACATGCCGGAGAGGGTAAACAGAGATGCAGAAACAACTCCTGAAGGACAACCAATTATGACTCTAAATGATGAAGAGATGATACTTGGCACCCTTCTAACAGAAGTAGAAACCTTTAAGCTCCAGCACAATGAAATAAAGCACAGTTTGCACAAAGAACAAGTGGAGAAAGAAAATATGAAAAAACAAATATCTCAGTTAGAAGGAGAGCTCAAGAAAAAAGAAGTAGAATTCAGTGCTATGGAAAAGAAGCTCAAGAGTAACAAAGGACGAGCTGCAGTTACACTTATGAATTCGACTTCAAGAGACAATGAGTGTGCCGCGCCTACTTCTTATGCTAAGGCACATGCTAAGAAGTCAAAATCAGAAATGCAAAAGGTAATTACTCAGCTGCCATACCAAATATCATATATTTGGAACATGCTTATCACTGTTGCATATTAGGACAGATTAAATGTAGCATCACATACTCTCATCTCATGAGTTTATTAGTGTTCATATGTCATGACTCATGATAAAGAGAAATATACTAATAACGTTGCAGTCCATGGAGTTCAATTTGCAAAATGATATGATATTTAGACTTTTCTACAGCATATAGACCAATTAGCTCTATAGTAATTCTCAGGGTGTGATTCTACTTAGTGCTTTTAATCCAGCAGTTTTAAATCTTTGGTTAATCTTGTTACCTACTGCTTCTTATAAAAACGCAATCTTGTGTTATTTGAACTTTGGAAACTACTTTTGCTCTTCTCATACCAAGTATATAATGAAATATGTCATACTTTTAATATGTAAAATAACAAATAAAGAAGAAAGCATCTCTATTACATATAGACATACATTTCCGGTCTTCTCTCAATATTAGTAAATAAATTTCATAACCGTTTTTTATCGGCTTTGAAAGTTAGCATAATGGCACCCATCCTTTACCGAAGAGAAAGAATAGAATCTCCATATTAAGCTAAATTCAACTGTATTGAGTGAGGGTGGTGATAATGCTTCTGCAGCACAATCTATAATTTCTTTCCACATATATGATCATTAAACATTTAACCGAGTTTCAATTAAAATGCACCTAAAAAGCCAATTCTTAAGGAACTTAAAACACATTGCAAAACATATATAGGAAAGCAAGGGCAATTTAAAACCTTTTATAGGGAAAGGAATGTTAATTTGTGCCAAAACAAAATATCTGATCAAGGTTTGACTTTAGTGTTGCTTTGCACAAGTTGTGCTAACTGAATCTGTTGATATTTATAACTTGAAAAGGGAATGGATGCTGCAAGCATTAGCAAGTCTGAAGGAGGAAAAGTTGGCATGTCATCTGAGAACAAAGCTAGTCTAGCTCCCGGAAGGTAAAATCAAATTCATTTCTTTCTATCTGAATCGCTAGTTCCCTTGAACATAATCATGAACCATCATACCATTCATTATTCTTGGAATAAGACATTCTTTTGTCTCCCAACTCTTGCAGCAATGTAAAAACTTTTTCCAAAAATGAGGTGATTGTCGCGAATGAAAATCATGATAGTGAGATCCTTGCAAAGGAATTGTGGAATGAAGTCTCCGTCCTAAAGGAAAGGAACAAGTATATGGAAACTGAACTGAAAGAAATGGAAGAAAGATATTCAGAGATTAGTCTGAAATTTGCAGAAGTAGAGGGAGAAAGACAACAGCTAGTTATGGCTCTTCGCAATATCGAGAAGGGTAGGAAGAACTAGTATTCTTTGATGGTGTTGTGTTTTATACAAAGCATACAGCGGTTATGAAGGAGGCAGGATCTCATGATTACCAGAATGGTGCAGCCAAATTTAACCTGTACAATGCTGGAGCCTCATATAGGCCATGTAGCAGCCAATAGTTTATCATCAGTTTGACATTTTTGGCATGCAATGTAACATATATAGAGAGCCCTATGATGCTTACAAGAAATGATTTTGATTGAGAACGTGGACAGAATAAAGGAGAAAACAGACTATTTACTCTGGAAATATACAAGCATTTGTCAGTTCAACTTGGTATACTGCTTTTTAGTAATTAAGTTCCTATTTTAATATTTTGAAGTTATTGAAAAAATAGTTTTCGATGTCACATACAAATAGCTACTTTTTGTTAGAAGTTTGATTCTTTGTAAATCACTACAGCAGTACTTTACATTGTTGAAAAAATACAAGTGTGCTCACTAAAAAAAAATACATGTGTAATATTTTGACATGTTGAGAAAAATACATGTTGGAAAATACTACCTTTTAGTAACATTTTGACAAGAGTTTAATTACTACGCGCTATCGATCGACATAAACTTTTTTACAACCACAACTAATAACAATTCATAGTAAGGATGATGTATAAGGTAGTTAATAATTGACTAATTTCTTTTTAACGACGTGTCAATTTGTAATTGATAAACTTGGTAAAAAAGTACGGTAGAGACGAGCTTCCACTTGCTGTGTATGACACGATCATGCATCTGGTTGCATCTAGTTTTTATCGTCGACATGTATTTTTTGAACTAAAAAGTACTAACATTTTCTGAGTGTGATAATTGTTTCGCTGACAAAACTGTTGATGACATGTAACTAGTAAAAGGCCCCAACCGATATTTACACCCCTTATAAGGCCCCAATAACCAAACCAGCCCATATCCAGAAAATCTAGTCCAGTTAATCAACGGCACGGATACCTCTGTAAGATCTAACGGCTCAGGGTCGACAAAACAAACATCACAAAAACTCTATAAATACCACACTCAATGTTCATAAATCTAAGCAATTTCTAATACAAAACACTGACTCACTCAGATACTGACGCATCGGAGTGTCATTGCAGGTACAATATCGTTATCTCAAAGATCGAATATCGGCATCCCAAGGTCGAACGTCGAGGATCAATGACCACTCCTACCAACTGTTTCAAGATCGAAAGCACGGTACATAACAATAACGAAAGTTGTTTGGCCGACATCAGTTTCAGCCATTCACAATCACTCATTACAGAATTATAGAAAGGAGTGTCCTCAATTATTCTGTTCATGAACAGAAAAAGGATCGTCAGAAAGGACAGGAGTGTCAAACAATTGAAAAATCATAGATTACTGTGGACCTTTTCACTCCCTCAAAAGAGGGATATATTAGAATTTAAGTTTGATCAAACTCAATTTTATAAAACTAAAAACTAACTTCTGATACTTATAATACTTATATCAGTGACACATTTGGAGGAATCGTTGTCGTTACTCGGCAGGTCGGCTTGTACCTCTTTCCATACCATACACGTCGACAGACAGCAACACTGAAGCAGATATTAATTTCATTTCGGGAGTCCACCAATTAGGAGTCTACGTACACAAACATACTCATTACTCAATAGTCAATACATGTCGGCTATGTGACACGTGTCCCCAATCATGATATGCAAAATGGTAGCATAGATTGTCAAAGTTTTTCTTCTTCTCTAGCTATAAAGTGTAATGTAATATTAATCCTTTGATATCTCTCTGAGCACCCAGTTTCCTTTCTTCTTCTTACATTAACATGGATTCAAGAGTAGTTCAAAATCAAGTGCATGAGGGCGATGAACACCTCCCTCTTAACATTGATTCACAACAAGGTATGAGATATGAATTATTACATTTTGAATTGTAATTATATTTGAAGACACCATCACTAATTTTCTTTTAATTTTGGATGTAGTAGTGTCACCAGGGGCAGAAGAACACCAGTCTGACCATGACTCCAAGTCTACCGTGTTTATGAATAAGGTGAAGGCAAGGGCTAAGAAAATTGGGAAAACCTTTAAAAACTTTGGTAACCATACTCCTCATGATGGTGACTTGGTTGAGGATAAAGAAATAGTTGAAGATCATGAAGATGCACCAACAACACCAAGTATGTTCTTTTCTACATTTTCTTCAATTATACATTATTATATATGTTCTATTACCTTATGCTATTTTGTTGGAAAACTTGAAACCTTTTAATGAATGGAGTTTTAAAACATAAAAATAAATCTGATTAAAGCTAAGTTGGATTTTTTTTTGTTTGAATGTTCTGCAGTTTATGATACTGAGGCTGTTAAGAGTGCTACACCTACATCTGATAAAGTGAAAAATTTAGAAGTGTCAGAAGTTGATTTTGGAGGTAAAAAAGATACGGGAGATGGAGAAGATCGCCATGATCATGATCCACTAGTTGGAAGCCTTTCTTCAACTACTGAAAACAATCAAAATATAGCAACTGAGAAGCCAATTGTGTTGGAGAAAGATCTTCAAGAGCAAGGAAGTAGACCTGAGGCATATAATCGTCCCAATTATCAAAATGAAGGCACTGATCCAAGTGGACTAGGTAAGATGATCCAACCAACTGTTGCTGACACTAACAAAAGAAAATATGATTAAAGTTGTGTTGAATTATATATTTGAATGTTATGCAGCTTATGACAGTGAAGATGTCAAGAGTGCTGCACTTGTATCCGAGAAAGTGGAAGGTTTAAATAAGTCAGAAACTGATTTTGAAGGTACGACAGTTAAGAGGGATGAGCCCCATCACGATCCTTTAGTTGAAGACCTTTCTTCAACTACTGAAATCAATCAAAACACAGCCACTGGGAAGCCAGAAGTGTTGGAGAAAGATCTTCATGAGCAAGGAAGTAGACCTGAGGCATATAATCTTCCCAATTATCAAAATGAAGTCACTGATCAAAGTGGGCTAGGTAAGTTGATCAATTGAACAAAGCTGTATAACTAACTCTTATTTTGCCATGGGCTCTATGACTCTGCATTATGTATTACTCCCTCTCTTTCAAAAACTTTGGTATATTTAGCTTTTTTATTGTTTCAAAACAATGAGTATTTTAGAAATTCAAGGTATAGTTTAGCTTTGTGTTACAGTATATTAACTATTAGGTATTGTGACAGCACTTGCACTTCCACTACTTTATTATTACTTTAATAATCCACACTTGTGTGTCGATGTCTACTCCACTTCTTGTAATGACTCTTGGAGTAGTATATATATAGCACATGAATAATATATATATATATAAAATTCATATTTGTATACCTAAAACATATTTTAGAAGGATAAATCAGTATACTATTTTCTTATACTATCCTGCTGGTTTTTAACTCACCTCAAATTGAGGATAACATTTTAACTATAAAGATAGATAGGATAAGTCACATGATTTAGTTATCTTGTCCTATCATATCATGCCGACTCAACCGTCTTCTTGTCCTAGCCATCTAGTCAAAAGAAATGGAATGGGGGGATTAATAAATAGTAGCATACTGAACAATTTATTTAGCATCGAGATTTAGGTCGGCTTAATAGAAAAGTTGAAACCTTTTAATGAATGAAATTTTAAAAGAAAAAAATAAATCTGTTCAAAGTTAAGGATTATGCGTTTGAGTGTTCTCCAGTTTATGACAACGAGGCTGCTAAGAGTGCTACACCTGCATCTGAGAAAGTGAAAAATTCAGGGAAGTCAGAATTTGATTTTGAAGGTACAAAAGATACGGGAGACAGAGAAGATCGCCATGATCATGATTCACTAGTTGAAGGCCTTTCTTCAACCACCGAAATCAATCAAAATATAGCAACTGAGAAGCCATTAGTTTTGGAGAAAGATCTTCAAGAGCAAGGAAGTGGCCCTGAGGCATATAATCTTCCCAATTATCAAAATGAAGTCACTGATCCAAGAGGGCTAGGTAAGTTGATCTATTGAACAAAGTTGTAGAACTCTTTTTTTGCCATGATGGGCTCTGTGACTCTGCATTATGTGTTACTCCTTCTATTTCAAAAACTTTGGTATTTTTAGATTTTTTATTTGAATTATATATTTGAATGTTATGCAGCTTATGACAGTGAAGATGTTAAGAGTGCTCCACGAACATCCGAGAAAGTGGAAGATTTAAGGAAGTCAGAAGTTGATTTTGAGGGTGCAAAAGATACAGGATATGGAGAAGATCGCCATGATCATGATCAACTAGTTGAAGGCCTTTCTTCAACGACTGAAATCAATCAAAATATACCAACTGAGAAGCCAATAGTGTTGGAGAAAGATCTTCAAGAGCAAGGAAGTAGACATGAGGCAGATAATGTTCCCAACTATCAAAATGAAGTCACTGATCCAAGAGGGCTAGGTAAGTTGATCTATTGAACAAAGTTGTAGAACTCTTTTTTTGCCATGATGGGCTCTGTGACTCTGCATTATGTGTTACTCCTTCTATTTCAAAAACTTTGGCATTTTTAGATTTTTTATTTGAATTATATATTTGAATGTTATGCAGCTTATGACAGTGAAGCTGTTAAGAGTGTTCCACGAACATCCGAGAAAGTGGAAGATTTAAGGAAGTCAGAAATTGATTTTGAAGGCACGACAATTAAGGGAGATGAACCCCATCATGATCCTTTAGTTGAAGACTTTTCTTCATCCACTGAAACCAATCAAAACATAGCCACTGAGAAGCCAATAGTCTCTGAGAATGATCCTCATGAGCAAGGAAGTATACTTGAGTCATATGATCTTCCCAATCATCAAACCAAAGTCACTGATCCAAGTGGGAAAGGTAACAATTTATTTATCAGTTCACATTATTAGTTATCAATATATTAGAGTACCAAACAATTTATATACCACTTAGATTAATTTTCTTATTTGGGTTTGCTTATAGGAAGTGATGAAATAAATGACATTACAAAAGTTGAAGAATCTTTTGAGAGACTGAATGTTCAAGATGAGCCAAAACCAATCATAGAACCAAAAACCCAACCAACTTTTGCTGAAACTGAATACCCTCTTGCTGGAAGAAATGATCTGTTTGATCCACAAACAAAAACTCAATATGAACCAGCAAAAGAAGAAACTTTCAACAACGTTACAAACACAGCTGAAAAACAACCATCCTATGAATCAGTAGAGACACAACCAAAACACAAAGATGAAACTGAAACCTTGTCTGCAACAGCTAGGGAAACTTTCTCTCCTCAAAATGATGAAGCTTCTAAACTTGCTCATGATGAGAAAGACGACAGAAACGAGGACGACAAGGTGAAAGAGACTCATGATGATTATGAGAAGGTGATGTCGGAACTGAAAGAAGTGTCTGAAACTAGCACTGGTGGTGATATTGGAACTGAAACAAAAAATGTGGATAAAGATCAAGCCAAAAATGTGGATAGTGCTCATGCTGAGAAAGACGACAGAAACGACGCAGACAAGGTGAAAGAGACTCATGATGATTATGAGAAGGTGATGTTGGAACCCAAAGAAGTGTCTGAAACTAGCACTGATGGTGATATTGGAACTGAAACAAAAAACGTGGATAAAGATCAAGCCAAAGAGGTTCCTGTGAAGGACTATCTAGCTGAGAAGTTAAGGCCAGGAGAAGATGATAAGGCACTTTCTGAGGAAACTTTACATAAGAAGAAAGAAGAGCCAGTGAAAAAAGAGGATGAAGAGCCTAATGTGGAAAGTCCAGGAAAAGGTATGGTTGGCAGGTTTAAGGGTGCTGTTGGATCTTGGTTTTAGTAATCCAATTGAAGAATAAGGGGACTTGAATAAATTTCTTTATAGATAATTCATTTGTGCATTGCTTGCTGCTTGATTCTTGTAGTTAGATATGTATTTATGATGGAATTATGTGGAAGTCATTATGTGTTTGTATTTGTGTGGAATATATAATTTGATATTGTTGTAAGATTGTGTTAATATAAGATTATAAATGAAAAAAAGTGTGTTAATGTTGGATTGTTTTCTCCCTTTCTTTATTTTAAGTTCCATTTGTTTAATTTTTTTTTAAAAAAAGTAATTTTAGATAAATTGGTTTGGAAATTTTTTAGAAACTTTTATGTGAAGTAGAAGCTGATTTGTGTTTATTTATTTGTAATAACAAAATAAAAAATAAAAAATGAGGAGAACACTGATACGGATTTTGTGACTACACTGATCGCACATAAAATATTCCAAATACAATCCATATCAAGACACCCAACTCAAACTAAACAATCCATTGATTTTTCAGCATAAATTTCCACCCAATCAACCACAACAACACATATTCACCTCGTGGGGCAAAAACGCCTTCGCCCACAAACTCTCATTGAGGCTGCGGAGAGACATAGAGATGAGGGGAACAAAGATGCTTGGCCAAAGAAGACCAACCACACTATTTTCTGAAAAGAATAATAGTTGTTTCGCGGGAGAACACGATAGACTAGGTGCGTGCGAAATTTGTGGTCAAATTTGAGGAGAGGAAATGGTTCTAGGGCAAAGGAGTATAAGGGAAAAGGGGAGATCTTGATCTTCTTGTGTAGGAGAGAACTAAAAACACAAATGGACGGAAAGCATGTGGTCTTTCATGACTCATAAGTCAGCAGAATAATATGAATAAAAACCCCTGATTTCAACCACAACAAACAATGAACCCTAATCTCAATTTTTGTTTTCTATAAAAATAAACAATAATGATTTTTGGTACGAAACGAACGCAAACAAATTATGTGACCAAGCCCGGGTACGGGGATACGACATGGGATACGATATGACACGGATACTGGGATACGGGAAAATTTTGAAAATCAAGATACGATAGACTGGAATACTTTAAATAAATTAAATTAAATTTTATATTAGATTTAATATATATATATATATATAATTGAATTATGGCTTAAATATCACTTACCCCCTGCAAATATCACTGTTATCCATTTACCCCTGCAAAAAAAAAACTCAAAACAAACCCTGCAAAATGTAACTATTTCCAGTTACCCCCCACCCCCCTGCTGTTAAATTTTCTGTTAAATGTTAACGGTGATGACGTCAGCACTGACGTCAGTGCCACGTGTCACCATATTATTGGGCCTCTGTGACACGTGGCACTGAATGCCACGTCAGCTCCTATGTCAACAGTGCCACGTCAGCAACCAATGGATGGCTGCCACGTGGCACTGTTGTTAAATCAGAATAAATCTTCAAAATGGCTGAAGTGGGTGTTGAACTCGTGACCCCTTACTCACACCCACACCTCCTAACCACCAAGCCACCTTAGTATTTGTGAATATTAACTCACCTACAAATATATATTACGACATTGAAAACGAAAATTAAAAAAAAAATCTGGGTAAGCATTCACATTCATCTTCATCATTAATGGATCTCGTTATTGTTGTTGAATAATGGATCTCGTTTTGATGCATTGTTGTTGTTATTAATATATTTGTTGTTGAATAATGGATCTCGTTTTGATGCATTGTTGTTGTTATTAATATATTTGTTATTTCAATCGAAAGTTTGTTGTTGTTGAGCAATCGCAACCAAGAAACAAAACAGTACACAGATCTGGAAATCATTTGAACGAAACAATCGAAAGCTTGTTGTTGTTGTTGAACGAAACGAAGATCTGGAGAAAATGTTGTTGTTGTTATTGAACGAAAGGAAGATCTGAAAGCTTGTTGTTTCTGGAAAACGAGTTTGATGGTTTTGAAACTATGAGCAGATCTGGAACATGAAAAACAGAGATGGAAGATGAAGATCGTTTGCGTTTCCAAAACCGTGGAAGACGAAGATCTATGAGTTTGAAGATCTGGAAATTTATGAGTTTGAAGATCTGTTGAAGATGATTGTTTCTGGAAATCAAGTGACAATTAAGATGACCGTTGAAGAAGAAGATGATGGGTTGAAGATGATTGTTTCTATTGAAGATTTGTTCCAGTTTTTTTTAAATTAAGTGACAAGTATGTATTATATATTCGTAGGTGACTTAACTTACCAACGAAATCAAGTGGCTTAGTGGTATTCGTAGGTGACGTCATCACTGTTAACATTTAACAGAAAATTTAACAGCAGGGGGGTAACTGGAAACAGTTACATTTTGTAGGGTTTGTTTTGAGAGTTTTTTTTTTTGCAGGGGGGTAAATGGATAACAGTGATATTTGCAGGGGGGTAAGTGATATTTAAGCCTAATAATAATAATATTTGCTTACGGCTAATATGTATTAGACTTTTTTCAGAACCAATTTATTTAGGCTTAATTACAATTTTAGTCCCCCTATTATAACCAATTCACGATTTTAGTCCCCCAACTTTTTTTTTCACGATTTTGGTCCTCCTATTTTCTCAATTTCTAAAATCAAAGGTCCCCCCCAACTTGGTCAAAATTGAATCTGATGTGGATCTCACTTAACTGATGTGGCAAGCCATGTTGAATTGCCACATAGATTTTTAAATAAAAAAAAGTTATTTTTATTTGTTAAATAAATAAAGATTTTTTTAAAAAATTTTCCTCCTTCATCACTGTTCCTCTTCAACTCCATCGCGGAAACCATGTTTCTTCTTCAGCTTCTGTCAAAAAAAATGTTTCTTCTTCAGCTTCATCTCCTTTTTTCTCTCTCTCTCATCACAATCTCTCTTCTTCTCTAACTCTCTGGTTTGTGAACCCTCTCTCTCTCTCTCATCGCAATCCCTCTTCTTCCCTCACCATCTGGTTCGCGAATCCCCCCCCTCTCTCTCTCATCGCAATCCTTCTTCTTCTCTCACCGATGTGTTTAGTTACGGTGCTGTGGTTCTCGAGGTGGCTAGTGGAAGGAGACCGATTGAGAGAGATGCAACTGGTGTTGGGAAAGTTGCGGTGAGTAGCAACTTAGTGGAATGGGTTTGGAGTTTGCATAGAGAAGGAAGATTGTTAATGGCGGCTGATCCGAGGCTAGAGGGTGAGTTTGATGAGTTTAATTACAATTTTAGTCCCCCTATTATAACCAATTCACGATTTTAGTCCCCCAACTTTTTTTTTCACGATTTTGGTCCTCCTATTTTCTCAATTTCTAAAATCAAAGGTCCCCCCCAACTTGGTCAAAATTGAATCTGATGTGGATCTCACTTAACTGATGTGGCAAGCCATGTTGAATTGCCACATAGATTTTTAAATAAAAAAAAAGTTATTTTTATTTGTTAAATAAATAAAGATTTTTTTAAAAAATTTTCCTCCTTCATCACTGTTCCTCTTCAACTCCATCGCGGAAACCATGTTTCTTCTTCAGCTTCTGTCAAAAAAAATGTTTCTTCTTCAGCTTCATCTCCTTTTTTCTCTCTCTCTCATCACAATCTCTCTTCTTCTCTAACTCTCTGGTTTGTGAACCCTCTCTCTCTCTCTCATCGCAATCCCTCTTCTTCCCTCACCATCTGGTTCGCGAATCCCCCCCTCTCTCTCTCATCGCAATCCTTCTTCTTCTTCTCTCACCGATGTGTTTAGTTACGGTGCTGTGGTTCTCGAGGTGGCTAGTGGAAGGAGACCGATTGAGAGAGATGCAACTGTGTTGGGAAAGTTGCGGTGAGTAGCAACTTAGTGGAATGGGTTTGGAGTTTGCATAGAGAAGGAAGATTGTTAATGGCGGCTGATCCGAGGCTAGAGGGTGAGTTTGATGAGGGTGAGATGAGGAAAGTGCTTTTGATTGGGTTAACTTGTTCACATCCTGATCCATTGAAAGTGCGATGGAGTTGAAGAGGAACAGTGATGAAGGAGGAAATTTTTTAAAAAAAAATCTTTATTTATTTAACAAATTAAAATAACTTTTTTTAATTTAAAAATCTGTGTGGCAATCCAAAGTGGCTTGCCACATCAGTTAAGTGAGATCCACATCAGATTCAATTTTGACCAAGTTGGGGGGGGGCCTTTGATTTTAGAAATTGAGAAAATAGGGGGACCAAAATCGTGAAAAAAAAAGTTGGGGGACTAAAATCGTGAATTGGTTATAATAGGGGGACCAAAATTGTAATTAAGCCATTTATTTATTAGAATTGGATCTTGTTTAGTGGAGTGGGGCATAGTTTAAACATTTGGTACATAAGAAGCGCCCTTTCTTTTCATTTTCAACTGTTCCTATCATGTTTTATTATAATTTACCGGTTAATATGGGAAAAGAGCCACTCCCAGGTCATTCACAGTTTCACACGACTCAATGCTTGCAAAAGTATGTGGTGTCAAAAAGAGAAGGTAGTATGTGCTGTCAAAAGTATGGCTTTACATTGACCAAGATGGTTTTAATGTGCAGTCAAAAAATAGAAGTAGTTTTAATGTTTTATATTTCCCACTCTCTTATTTTACTATTATTTTTAGTGTATCAAAAATATACTTCTTTCTATTGTCTTTTCATGTTTTCACTTGAGATTTTCAAAACCAATTTCTTGCTTCTACTCCATTTCCATCATCTTCTTCAAGACCGCAACTCTTCTTTCTTACACATTTTTTTCTCCCATCTTTTCTTCTCTTCTACACTCCAACACCTATATGTTTTCTTCTTTTTCTTCTCTGCAATACTTCATCTTCCAAGAAGAACACCATCCCTGTCGTGCAAACACCACTTCTGTCATGCAAGGTAACAAAAAGTATCAGAAAAGCCAAACGTATCTCGTGAACGTATCCTTCATCGTGAGTCGTATCATGCACGTATCAGCCACGTATCCATCCCGTATCTGGTATTTTTTTAATAATAAAATAAATAAAAAATACAGGATACTCCACGGATACGTATCCGGCCGTATCGGTATCCGATACGTGTCCGATACGGGTACTTAGCCTATTTTGGAGTATCGGGGCTTCAGAGCTGGTGTGTATTTCTTTTCATTGCTAGAACACTTTTGTGTTTTTTTATGAGTTGATAGTTACTTTCTTGCGTTACATCTCGTACCATATATCAGTTCTCAAAAATAAAATAAAAAATATGAAAAGATAATAAATCGGGGAAACATGAAGACATATTAATCTCTACATTTGTAACCAAAAGAAAATCTCCATACCAGCATAGAAGCGAACACATACAACATTTTATATTTTATACGATATTAAACATAAACTAAAAAAAAGTCCAATAGATAAATAAAGAATGCTTAAGGAAAAACGATAAATTATCGGTGTAAAATATAAATCCTTAAAACAATTGCTTATCGAAAAAGAAAAAAATCCTTAAAACAATTTAAAGACATGGAGAATAATTTTATCTTTATTTATGGTGACAAGTAGAAAATATGGTTAATTTTTTTTGAGGCAAAAATAATAGCTTTATTTTAATAAACGAGTATCTAAATTCTAAAAAAGAATGCTTAATTTTTTTGAAAAAAAAAATACGTGGTTATTACATTAAAACAAAACGATGCGTTCCAAGTGATGATTCTTCTTCTTCCTTACTCCACCGTAGGGTTTAGGCGCGTTTAGCAGAGGTGGGACAATGAATTGTAGCTCCGTATGACGCCGTTACTCGACTCACTCAACATTGTTTCGATCAACGCTCCAAAATATCGTCCAACACGGTACGCTATTTCACCCCTTTCAACTTTTTCTCATTGCTCGTCTGTTTGGAGAACCCGTAGGTTTTCGATTCCATGGTTATCCACCAACTCGCATGCGCAACGTGCTTCTGGAACATTCCACTGCAAGAAAAATCCATTATTCTGTTGGGCATACTGTGTTTGTCAATATTACGAATTTCAAAGTTGCAATGATGATGGGTTGGAATTCGAACCATGAATGTAATAGCCCCTTTAGGTCAATGGACAAGGATAGTCCGCAAATTTCCCCATTTTTTAATTATTTCTCGGAGATTGTGTAACCATACATTTGATGATAATGGGTTTGAATTCGTTGAGGAGCCTTTGAAAAAAATAATTTCAGATTATGATTCCACTACTGTGGATGAAAGGCTCCATTATAATGAGGATTTGAGCTCTAATCAAAATCCATTTTCACTTAGAAAAGGGTTCATAGATACTGTAAAGTTAGATGCTAAGAGGGTTCTTGAGGTTCTTAGGCAAGATGGTCCTGGTCTTGATGCTAGGTTGGTTTTAGATGAGTTGCGAATAAGGCCTTCGGGGATTCTCGTGAGAGAGGTTCTCTATGGAATTTTGAAGAGCATAAGTTGTGATAATAAGACCAGGTGTGCAAAGCTGGCTTATAAGTTTTTTGTATGGTGTAGTCAGAAGGAGGCTTACAAGCACACTGCAAATGCCTATCACTTAATTATGAATGTATATGCTGAGTGCAACGAGTTTAAGGCCTTGTGGAGGTTGGTTGATGAGATGATTGAGAAAGGGTATCCGGCTACTGCTCGTACTTTCAATATTTTGATTCGTACTTGTGGTGAGGCTGGCTTGGCTAAGAAATTGGTGGAGAAGCTCATAAAGTCAAAGGCATTTAATTATAGGCCTTTTAAGCATTCCTATAATGCAATTTTGCACGATCTTCTCGTTTTAAATGAGTACAAATTGATCGAGTGGGTTTATCAACAGATGTTGGTTGATGGCTTTTCCTCAGATATTTTAACTTATAATATTGTTATGTATGCCAAGTACAGACTTGGAAAGGTGGATCAGTTCCACATACTGCTTGATGAGATGGGTAGAAATGGGTTTTCTCCAGATTTTCATACCTACAATCTTCTTCTTCATGTTCTTGGTAAAGGGGACAAACCACTTGGAGCTCTAAATCTTTTAAATCACATGAGAGAAACAGGTATTGAGCCAACTGTACTTCATTTTACCACATTGATAGATGGACTCAGCAGAGCTGGGAATTTGGAAGCTAGCAAATATTTTTTTGATGAAATGAAAAAGAACGGATGCATGCCAGATGTGGTGGCTTACACTGTTATGATAACGGGATATGTAGTGGCTGGTGAGCTTGAGAAAGCACAGGAAATGTTTCAAGAGATGATTGCTAGGGAACAAGTCCCAAATGTTTTTACATACAATTCCATGATTCGGGGATTATGTATGGCAGGAAAATTTGATGAAGCATGCTCAATGTTCGAGGACATGGAGACCAAAGGTTGTAGTCCAAACTCTGTTGTCTATATTACATTAGTGAGTTGTTTGCGGAATGCTGGAAAGGATGATGATGCTCGTAAAGTGATGAGACATATGGCGGAGAAAGGGAAATATGCCCACTTACTTTCAAGATTCAAATAGCATACAAAGTCATAAATTAAACTTTCAAATCGGATATGTTAACTGATGGGGCATCGACTTTTGATTTGGTTAACCCAATACCATTACCTGCTGCATGCTTATTCAGCTGGTTAGATGCTGAAGAGATAAAGTACGTGCCCCCACTTCCCCTAATATATTCTTCTTTCTACACCGGATAACTCAAATGTAAACCTGTATGCCTATTCTTTTATAATATATGATCAATGATCAATATTTGTTGTTCATTAGTTTAGTTGTGCTTCTTTTAAATCATATGTGCCTGCATATGCCAAAGAGTTTATTCTCAAGACTTTGGTGCATAAATAATCTTTACTTCTTTTTCATTTATAAAGTAACTTAATGTTCTTCTAGTTGCAGCTATTTTGTTTGTGGCTCATGTAATATAGATTATAACTTGAGTTATATGACTTAATTTTTTTACTTTACCCTTGCCTCTAATAACTTGTAAGTGGATAAAGGATTGATAATTTGGATGCTTGGTAGTCCTTCAGTTATTTAGTACACTATTCTCTACAGTTTTTTTGAAATGATAAATGTACCAGTGTATTAGATTTCAAAACTATCTTCCTGCACATTTGATTCTCTCTCTCTCTCTCTCTCTCTCTCTCTCTCTCTCTCTCTCATCATCTGTAAAACTGACAGTGTTCTATAAAGGGAAAAACATTGTTCATATTGTTTATAGTATGAGACATTTTTCCATAATCCCTTTCAAGTATATTTTTCATTTCAATTTTTTTACTATTAAATTGTCCATTATGTATTTCAATTATTGTGCACCCTTTGTCTTTTGATATTTGATGTGGCATCATTTTCATTTGTATGTTATTCATTATTCATTATTCATTATTGTTTTGTACCAGCTGAAATTTATGTCTATCATTCATGAGTTTTAGATTATAATTTGTAATTAAAATCTCCTAATTTTTGAGTTGTAAGACAAAGTCTCCTGGTTCGTTGGTGCATTTCCACGAGTCTGGAGCAAGCAATAGCAGCAAAACGTATTGCCAAGAGCCAAAGATGTGGTAATTTGTTATATTGCCTTCCAAAACACATGCTTAAGTTGGTTGCTTTTCTTCGTGGCTTCAAAGACAGGCGTAGTGTGCTGCCATATTCCAGAATCCAGGTGAGGATTGAAACACTTAGCCCTTTGTACTGTCAGGTTATTGTTATGGTTTATTTGTTGGCTTGATATTTGCAGTGTTCATAATGCAGAATGGGAGAAAAAAGTCCAAAAAGTTAGAATGCTATCCAAAATCCAAATTAAACAGTTATGGTTTATTCATTATGCTTGTGTCCAATTTATAAAAGGATCTGTCCAATCTGAAGATAATTAAAACTGATATGTCTTGGGCAAACTTTTTAAATTGACATCTATATGTTTTGTTAACAATTATTAGATTTACTTTTAAATCTGCACTAAAAATGTATCTATTCTTGCAAGTAACATAATACGTAGTCCGGTTCTTTTATTTACAGGATAGTACAGCCTCATACTAGTAGAGGTACTTCAATTTGCTGCTCGTGGGACTATCAACTCTCAATCCTTAAGGTAAGTGTATTCATAATGCTAGATTTGGTGCTTAGGTATCTGCCTGTATTTTGCTTTGGCCTGTCAGCTAAGCCTATTGGACTCTGTGTTCTTCCATTTTATCCTTTTTACTTGGTTGTATACTTGTATTATTATTATTATTATTGATTAAATTGGTAGGTTACAATTGATTTAAAAATTGACCAGTGGATAAGACTGGATGGCATTTCTACCAGTGATGTCAAAAATCGGTTATGGCGGCGCCATAGCGCTATGGCGTGACGGATTTTGAAACAGCCGCCATAAAAAAACGGTTTTTTAACGGTGTGCCAATGGCGGCGCCATGAGCATGGCGGTTGTGGCGGTACGGCGGGATATGGCGGACGAAACAGAGTTTTTTTGCAAAAACACGGGTTTGGGCCATGTAACCCGACCAGAAATTAGCCCAAAGGATTAAAAAACAAAAACCCTAGTTCTGAAATACCCTCTCTCCTCTCTAAGTTCCTACTAACTCTCAGTCTCTCACACGCTTCTCTCTCCCTCTACCTCTGTTTTCCTTCCCTGTTCTTCTTCTCCCTTCGCTGGTTCTTCTCTCTCCACCAGCAGCGACAGCGACGGGCCACCAGCAGCGACGGCGACCCTCTCTTCTCTCTTCGCAGGTTGGCAGCTCAGCTCTCTCTTCTCTCTTCGTTCGCATTCGCACATCGCAGGTTCGCAGCTCTCTCTTCTCTCTTCGTCCGCATTCGCACATCACAGGTTCTTTACTTCTTTTACATTTTTTTCTTTCGTTCTTTCTTTCTCTTCGCATCTCTCTTTCTCTTCTTTGCATATCACTTTTTTTTTTTTGTTTTTGTTTTAATGCATCTGTTTTTATTTTTTTCCTGTTTTAATATTTTTTTTTCTGTTTGTGGCTTTGTGCATCTGTTTTAAATTTTTTTCCTGTTCTGTTTTAATCTTAATTTGTAGAATATGTCTCAACCAAATTCCTCAAATTCAAAATGAGTTGCTTAATTTTGTGGAATCCGAAGAAGAGGAAGGGGAGGGAGATGCTCCACTTGTTAATGACTTGGAAAATGACTATATTGGGGTTGGGGAAGAGGATTAGAGGAAATTACAGTGTTTTCATTGCTTTTTATAATTTTGTTGTTATTTTGATGTCTTAAACTTAATTTGAAGTGGTTCTTAGTTGCTTATGACAATTTTTATGACAATTTGACATTTATTGATAGGCTTTTGGATTATTTTTTTAATTTTTATAGTGTTTTTTGTATGTGTATTAGTATGTATATTTTTAAAATTTTTTATAAAATTTGGTCCGCCATGGCGTCCGCCATATGCCGTTATGCCATCTGACATATGTTTATGGCGGTTTTTTGGGTCTCCGCCATAAACCGCCATCCGCCATTGACAACACTGATTTCTACACACCAAAATCAAATTATGAATACTCAATAAGATAATTGTCAATGCAGTTCTTTTGGGTACTAGACTCCCCTAGGCCTAGGTGCCTCACGCTAGAGTGGTGCCCATGGGCTAGGAGGGAGAGGGAAGGAAAACAAGAAAGGAATATTTATTGAATCCCTACCACGAAACAATAAAGAACACTTGGAACTTAGATCTTATTTTCTCTCATCCTAGAAAAAAGACTTGAATTGGTGAAACCTCAAATCTGTGCAATATCAGATCATTCAGATGTACTAGTGCAATGGTAAAGATAAACTAAATTGTCAAGAGCAATTCTAGTATGAGTTGTATTTTAATTGACACAATTAATCGTAAGATAAATCAGAATCATTATTAAAAGTACCAAACATTGTATTGAATTTTTGTAATATTATTTTGAACATCTTATTGGTTTTATCTAATAGGTACTGTGTTTATGCAAGAAATATTCCATATTCAGCGTTACCATTCTTCAGATTCACACTCATCATAGTAGTTCAGGTGAATGTGCTCCCATCAAGCATTCCATAAGATATTTGGAAGGAGCTGAGGCCAGTCATGTAGAAGTGAATTTCCTTCAGACACCGAAAATAATCAAGTTCATTGGGGATTCCAACGCACGCTTGTCTGTTGAAAAGGGTAGCTGAAGCCATTATATGCTGCTTTTGCTTTCAGTGTAATCCCAACACTTTTCCCCTGGAATAGTCACGTGTAAGTTTGTATTTGATAAAAGGCTAAAGTGCTCCTGGGGTCCTTTATCTTTATTTAAAGTAACGAATTAGTCCTTTATGTTTTTTTTGTCCCAAATAAGTCCTTTATCTTTTAAATTTTTGACACATAAATCCTTTTCCAGTGCTGATTTATGTGTCAAAAAAAGGATTTATGTGTTAAAAATTTGAAACATAAAGGACTGATTTGGGACAGAAAAGGATTTATGTGTCAAAAATTTAAAACATAAAGGACTGATTTGGGACAAAAAAAAGATAAATGACCAAATCGTTACTTTAAATAAAGATAAGGGACCCCGGGAGCACTTTAGCCTTGATAAAATTTCAGCATCACGAAGACATTTGAGTGATGTTTATATCTTTGACCATAATTACCGGTGATGGCTAAAGCTAGAATTTACAGTCACAGAGAAAGGGTCTCTAATATTTCACATGAAGCCTTTTTAATCTTCTCCCCCCGCATCCCACCGAATTTATCAATCTTAGCATGCACTTGTATCACTAGTCTCCAACTAGTTCAGTCTATTTTTGGGTTCAGTATTTACTTGTTGAACATATGGGTTGAGGACCTGGAAATTGACGAGCTTATTTTTATTTGAAGTAACTTTTGCCTAATAGTTGAAATTATGTAACTAGCTAAAACTTTTTTCATCAGAAAGCCAATACATTTAACAGATTTCAACAGAATGATTAACAAAAATGATTTGCTCGTCAAGCAATAATGTTATTTGAAAACCATTTTTTTGTCATCACCCATTCCTGAATTGTACTTTGGTCCCATTCAGGTTATAGAAAATGAATTATACGGATGCCAATTGTTTTTTTGCCTTTTACCCACTTTTGTTACATTTTAGTGTTTCAGACATGGACAAAGGCATAGATGTTATCAGTCACAGAAGTCATTTGCATCTTAAAATCTTTTCTTTGGGGTTTATCAAGGTTTCTCTGCATAAGGAATACATGGAAATAGAAAATAGTAGAATTTGAAAAATCCAATGATGTGTGTTATCTTTATTTTTTCTCTTCCAGTTTCTCTTCTTTTTTCTCTTCCTTCTTTTCTTCTTTCTGTTCTTCCTTCTTCTCTTCCTTGGCAGGTCCAACTGATATTATATCCACCTTCCCTACTTTCTTCAGCTTCTTCACTACTTCTACTGTATCCATTTCACCAATCACTGTTAACTTCTGTTCCATCACATCTGTAGCAATTGAATCAACCCCTGTTCATCAAAGTAACAACATGGATGCTTAGTTGTATCCCATTCATACGTTTCAAAGAAAAAAAAACATTTTTTTCCTGAGAAAAAAAAAGGAAACATAACTAAACACCCACCATAGATAACTGCAACTGCTTCTATTGCTTTTTTCTTTGTTTTGTCATCTGTCATAGTTAGGACCTTTAACACCACCTTCTGCTAAACATATAGTAAGTGGTAAACAAAATTTGATTCAAGTAGTTCTAAATTGGAATTCTCATTTATGTGACCAAAGAAGCATGAAAACGTGTGTAGGGAGAGTTAATAACAAAGAAAGAGGTGTTGTGCAAAGAAAACAGAATATGAAAATGAGTACCTGAGCCATTGCGAAGAGGAAGAAGAGTGTGAAAAGAAGGAAGAGGAGAATGAAGGGTAAAGAACATGTGGCTTCTGCAACATAATAATAAGGTAGTAAGGCGTGCGGTTGTGGATGACTTCATTCAATAGCACACACAGGACAAGACAAATGATTTTGACATCATCATTGCATGTTACGTGTCATTTGAAATTTCTTTCTTCTTTTTTTCACTTTGTTATTTTGTTGCCTTTTGCTACCTATGGAAGAAGAAATTTTACGTTAGGGAATGCAGATTGATATTATGTCAACACATAAGTGAAATGAAAAAAGTTAGATTTTGATAAATCAGAATATGTTAAACGATGCACTGATTTATGCAGTTATGTATTTTTTTTTCCTTTAACAAAATGTGCAGATATGTAATTAGATAAATAGTAATGTTCAACTGAGTGTCAAATTGTTAATCCGTAATTTCAAATTATTATGTTTTTTTATAGCAATGCCAACGAAGCACCAACTAGAGTTTCTTTATACCAATAATGTCTTCTTTGTATAATACTAGTCCATGATTGTTCTACAAAAAACATTCCCCTGACTATTTTGTTATGTTTGTCACGGAACCTTTTGAAAAGGAAACATGATATACTTCTTAAGTTCATTGTAACTCAATCAAACATTTAATAAAAAGGATCCTTCGAGAGTGAAACTTATCCAAATTAATATTTTGTTTCCTCTGCAAGAATAGATTATATGTGACGAAACAATGTAGTAAATGACAATCATTGAGAACTTCAAAATTGGATTTATTTTATATACACAATAGGTGTATATGTGTTTTACACTATCTACCAATTACAATTTGACACGTCATTAAAAAGAAATTAGTCAATTGGTAACCATCTTGTATGTCAATCATTCCATGAATTATTATTGATTATGGTTGTAAAAACTTCTACACCGTGTATATGTACATAAATTAACCTCTTAAAAAAGTCTATATTCATTTATTTTGAAATGGGTTGAAGATTTTTTTCTCTTGAAGGATTAAGATGGTAAATACATATTAGAATTGTAAGCATACAATCAGAGGGCTAGTTGAATTGTAGAGTATCAACTACTCAGCTATGCAAGGAGGATAAAAAATGTGAGATCATAGTGGGGATTCAAGTGCATTGGCTCAAAGTTAAAGTTGGTGGGTAGTGTGTCATGTTGGCTAGGCTTGCCACTAGAATGGACTATTTTCTTTTCCTTTTACTTTCACAAAGGAGTCTCCTTATTCGAAAAAATATTGAAATATAAGACTGTCTCCTACCCTACACACGCGATGTAACAATACAAGAACTAGGTACAAGCCACTATTAAATGTAAATAGGTTTAGAGTAGTTCCACTCACGTTATCACAACTTAGTTTGAGATGGTGATATATGTATACACTGGCCAGCACTATACCAGTGCATACGCACGGGTGTTGTCGTGTTATTTTAATTAACAGTCTTAGACATAAATTAATTTGTCCGAACATTATCCCGTGAAAATCAAGACTAATTTAAAGTAGATATATAAAAAGTTTCAAATTGTAATTGAACTAGTTCGAACATTACCCCGTGAACATTTACCAGCAATATGTAATATTTCCCGTAGAGATTAAAACACAAAATTGTATTAAAGTTTCAAATTTTCCAAATTGTAATATTTCTCGTAGGGACCAAATAAAACTTATTGATAGAGAAAAATGGAATATTAAAAATGAAGGACATGTAGATGAAATTAAAGTAGATATATTGTGAAAAATAGAAAATGAGAGTGTTAGAGGAAGAAAGAGGAGGAGAGAGTAAAAAATGTGTGAGAAAGATTGAAAAAGTTTGAAATAATATATGAGAGTGATAAGTAATAGTTCCCGTAGATATTAGAAAATAAAATTGTAGTAAAGTTTCAAATTTTACAAATTGTAATATTTTCCGTAGAGGCTAAATAAAACTTATTGACAGAGAAAAAATAGAACATTAAAAAAGTAAAGGAGATGAAACTAAAGTAGATATATTGTGAAAAATTGAAAAATGAGATAGAGTTAGAGGAAGAAAGAGAATGGGAGAGTGAAAAAGTTTAAAAAAAGTGTGAGAGAATGAAAAGGTTTGAAAAAGTATGTGAGAGAGAGTGAAAAAGTTTGGAAAGGTAAAAAAGTTTGAAAAAGTGAAAAAAAATGAAATTACATAAATATCCTAAAATTATTTAGTAGGTTAATGATATAGATAGATAGTAGATTTAAATATGAGTTTACAGTACCGATGAATCAGTTACGGTTGGTTTCTGATAAACTCCCTTACGAGTTTTTTCATATTTTTTCCAAGTATCTCTATTTTTTACGATCAAAATCTAATACATTTCAATTGTCCCAGGAAGGTAGCTCAGTTGGCGAGCTAAGGGACATGAAGGAATTGCATAATTACAAGAAGGAGGTCCAGGGTTCAAACCCCGAAAACTAACATTCCCCCACCCCCACTAACATTTGCTTATAAAAAAAATACATTTCAATCATAATAATTTGCCAAATACATGTTGGAATTACATGATAAATTTGAGGACCAGCCGTCAACAAGACTATCCTTACTAGAATATGAACGGCTGTGTTAACATTTCTCATAAAGAATTCTACGTGAAACTAGTCACTAAAAAAAAAGAGAGCATCCTTACAAACTTGCAAAATACAACAAAATCCAGACATGTGATTAACATATAAAAATTCTCGATCACGAGCATTCTGCCCTTAAAAAATGCGCCTCGACAATGTAGTTGGAGGTATTGGACACTCGTGCAGTCGTGCTTCAATAACACATGTAAATGAAACTTAAATTAACAAATTCAATTAACCATGAGGATAAACATAATGAACAATATTAAAGGGTAAATAATGCAATACTTTAGACTGTAATCACACGTATAAGTAATGACTAAATATGATCATAAACCTGATGTTAGCTCTTGTTGGGAATTCAAGTGTGAGTGGTTAGTTTCACATCGACTAGGAATGAACTAAATGAATGATATATAAGAAAGGTGACTCATGTATTGAATACCTTAAGGGTATGTTTGGGAGGGGGTTTTGGGAGGAAATAGGAGGGAAGAGCTTGGAAAAGATTAGTCTATATTTTAATATATATTTGAGATTTCAAAAAATTAAAAGAATAACATGGTAGATAACCATATAACATTTTTAATTACACTTCATTTATGTTTAGAGACATTTTATATCTTCCACAATTTAGAATTGAAAAGTATGCCCTTTCCTCCCCTCCCAAAACCCTCTCCCAAACATACCCTAAAGCTTTGGGTGGATATGTGGTGTCCAAGTCTCTAGTGGTCCCAACAACTCTATTCCCAAAGCCCATCATCACACAATTTCTCCAAGCCTTTTCAAACTTCTCCTCGTATGCATCCAATACCTTAGTCTTCACGTCTGAAAGGAGTAGACGATAATGTGATCACACATGTCGTAATGTCCTCATACGTTTCTTGAACTCGCCCTCAATAGGAAAACACAATGACATTCTACCATGTGGTTGTCATTGAGTCACAACCTTACCCGACTACAATCATTTTGCAATTGTCCCTCAAATCTTTTGGCAATATTAGGCTATTAGCTAACAAAATAAAAGTGCTAAACTCGAAAAAATGGTCTCGATTGCACCCATTAACACAAGGGTCCAGTCAGTGGCAGTGACCTTAGGCATATCATCAACATACATCTGTAAAACCCGAATGAAGTTATTTGACCAGCTCTAACTTCAAGTAAGCAAATCCAAGAAAGAACATCGTAAGGATTACAAGCAAAAAAGAATAAAAGCAACCTTTAGCGCACCACATTACATATTTTAAATGGAAAAGCAAATGTACAGAATGCTATTACAAGTCGACATTTCATCTTCCATACTTTGAATTGTTTCCAGAATTCATTATTATCACAAAAAATCAGGTAATTCACCATCCATTTTCCCTGATGCACAGTAGACACAAAACACCAACAGTATAATCGATAGAGCTTGTTCATCTAATTCAAATGTCATGATCTCTTACCTTCCTTGCAACAAAAGTTAAATGATTTCCTTTTACTAATCAACTTAAGTTCAATGAATTCTAGAATCATTTACACAGAAAAATATAAAGGATATTTTGGTTCATTAATCACGGCTCTGATCAATCAAAACCTTAACTGCTTGGACCAGCTTCATCATGATCCTTGCAGCAAAACTTACTGTCACTGTGATCATGAGGGTGTTTATCAGGGTCATGTGGTGTGTCATCTTCATCGCTATCATCTTCATCAAAGGGCTTCTGTTTATGAAAGATGCAACACTTCTTGGAACTCTTCTTCTGCATGAACTCATTGTCTACAGTGTCCTCTTTCCAAGAGACCTTCTTCTTCTTGCGATTGAGGGGGAGAAAAAGAACTTCAGGTTGCTGTTGTTCCCGCTGAGATGAAGAGGATGATGGGTCAGAGTTTTCAATTGTTATAGTAGTGGTGGCAGTTACAGAAGGGGAAGACAAGGCTACTGGCCTGGAGATGCCTGAGCGTCTTTCCATGGTTCGGAAAACAGAACTAGGTTCTTTTAAAGTTCAAGAAATTGGAAAGATGCCCCGCTTATGGAATCTTTACTGAGTACTTTTGAAGGTTGCCCTGTGTCCACTTTCAATCCCCTTGAATCCAATTTCAAGAAATAAATCAAAACTAATGTTAGTTCTTCATAAACAATGCTTGGTTTGACAAACTAATATAAAGCTCATGTATTCTGTGATTTTTAAATTATTTTTAAGTGTAAATATACATATGATCAAACTGCATTTATACTCTGCCAACAAAATTATATTCACATATATAATAGTGAAGAAACATCTTGAGTGGATACAAAGCTGAAGATGCAAAAGCAGTTTCTGAATGTGAACGGGAACCTAATAACATGCAAAACACAGAATAAGCTAGAATCATATACTGAACATGCACATACAGGAACACACGGTGCCACTATTCAGATCCAATAATCAGCAACTCAATCAGATCATTGAAAAGGGAAAGCAAAAATAATAATAGGATCAAGTTTGTATCTATCCAAGGGAACTCCATGCGCATAACCAACCTTCATCCATAAATACTTTATTATATTATTGATCAAGGGAAATGGAAATTATCAAAGTACCTAGCCAACAGACATTACCCACTTCAATTCCTTAAAGGGAAATCATCCGTAACTTAAAGAATGATCACCTGCCACTCTGCAATAGTGACTACCTCATATTTTGTGGATCGTTCATCAAATACAACCTGGACAATAATCTGCATTTCCTACTCCAATCAAGTTTAATTATAAAAAAGCATCTATAGAAAACCCCTAAGACCTTCCATATAAAATGCCCAAGAATAGAACTACAAATGGTCCAAAAACAATTCATAAAAAGCAAGTAAACATAATTTATGTAGAAGAAAACTTTATAATTAAAAATCAAAACTTTATACATAAATCAAATTGTCACAAAAACCAAGGCTTTGACTTTGACATTTATGTAAAAGAAACATAATTTACTTGCAGTGCAGATATTTAGCTATTGCCTATAGTTATAACTTATTAAGAGTAAGTAAACAACCACGTGATCGTCATTGTTACTAATATATAACCAGTTGTCTTGTCTCACATAGGCTCATATAGTCATATACTACTCCAAACAAAATACATTCTCAATTTGAGCTCAGTCCCCAATAAGACCAAAACTCCCAAGTTCCAGCACAATCGACCCAAAAGAATAAAAGTGCAGTTAGCAATTACAGGCTTGTTTAGTCCAAATTCAAATTTCAGGTCAAATAGATGTTGAATCTTCTACAAAAATCAAAAGCATATTCAACTAGAAAGGCAAATTAGCTCTCAAAAACTGAGCCTGATCAACTCAGGGAATTAGTCTTTTATTTCCTTGGGAACACAATGTTGAGAATGAACAAAATCTCATATTCTTAAATGCCTAAAATAATTTTCTTCTTCACACTTTGAAACAAGCATTAAAAGGGATAATCTAATAAATATACCATCAGACACAATTCTTGTTAAGACACGCCAAAAATTTCGTTCTAGCAAACAACAATTCTCTAAATCCATTCATCTAGATAAACACACGGAAACCCAAGTACAAACAAAAATCAACAATATAATTAATCCACACTTGGAAGAGGAACAAAAACATATCAAATGTTCAAAACATAAAACTGAAACAAAGCCCTCTCTTTTTGCAGAAACCCTAGGTCGCTCACAGAGGAGACCCTTAATCATAAACTAACTAATAAACAGTTAAACACCATTGCCAATCCTCATATTCCATCAACATTTAACACAAAAAATATGCATCTGCATAGCACAAACAGAAGAAATCCTTTTTCCAAATTGAAACCATTTCAGCAATTGAAAAACAAATTTGAAAAATTAAATGATGAAATAGGTATGAGGCGGGGAAGAACCTTCGATTGCAAAGGTAGCAGAGATTCAGAGAGAGGTTGGTGTGGCCTTGAGCGTGAGAATGAGAAAATTGGCGCCAATATTGAACTGTTGGAGCAAACGACAGCGTTTTGGGTCGGTGATCACCAAGAGAAAAAGGAAGAAGAAATAATGCCCTGTGGTTTGTGAAGAAAAGGAAAGAAATGCCATAGAGAGAATCGAGTTTTTCAAGAATAAATTATTGTTAGCATTAAATTAAATATTAATTAAAAAATTAAAATTGATAAATTATCTTTGATAAGTATAATTTTAACATTATTTTGTGAGCCGAAAACTAAAAAAAATTAACATTATTTTAATATATGATTATTTATGTATATACATTCCGGTACAATTTTTTTGACAAGATAGGATCACGATAGGCGGCAAAACTCCTCAATAGTTTTAAAGTTGTTACATTTCTAAAATTGAATTTGAACTCAAGATCTTAGTTAAGTTGGAAGAGGCACGAACTATCTCATCATCTAACACTATTGAGTTTGTTTTGACAAATTATTTAGTATTATGTTTCGAATTCAATCATTTTCAAAAAATATTAGTGGAACGGAAAGTATGGATTTGATGTTCTCAACTTCTCATCGCTACAAGTTTTATAAATTGGTTGAAAGTTAATAATGGAAAGAATTGTGTTTTACTTACACACATGGGGAATGACTCTTGCTCACGACACAATATGTGTTATCAAAAGAATCTCATTGTCTATTTGCGAAGTGATGAAATTACAGTATATGTATCAATGCTTCTATCTCAAAGAGCTAGTTCACAGAACCAGAAGCAATTACAGAGGGAAGGGCTTTTTTTTTTTTTACCTCCATCAACTTTCATCTACCCCCATCAAATTGCTAAAACCCGAAAATACCCCTGCCCACCATCAACTTTCATCTACCCCCATCAAATTGCTAAAACCCGAAAATACCCCTGCCCAACTTGCAATTCGCTCGGAATTACCTTCATCTAAGGTAAATCTGCTTTGTTATTTTTAAAGTCGGATTTACCTCAGATGGGGGTAACCAAAAGGTAAATCCGATTTCAAAAATAACAAAGCGGATTTACCTTAGCTGAAGGTAAATCCGCTTTGTTATTTTGGAAATCGGATTTACCTAGTGGGCACATAAATCCGATTTCCCTAAAAAAAGAGAAAATCGGATTTATCTCACCTAAGGTAAATCCGATTTCCCTAAAAAAAGAAAATCGGATTTCTCCCACCTAAGGTAAATCCGATTTTGTTATTAAAAAAATTGTTTTTTATTTAATTTTTTAAAAAAGGTTATAAAATGCTACTAAAAATCCGTTAAACAGTCAAAATTAATCCAAAAATTATAAAAACACCACTAAAAATCTAATAAAACCAAAATAAGGTTATGCAAATTTTTTCAGATTTTTTGGAGATTATCAGAAATTAATAAAATTAATAAAAAATAGTAAACGATGGAATTTGGGATTTTGAGGTCCCCAGTCCTGATTTTTTGGAGTATTGATCCTTGATATTTTTCGGATTTAAAGAATGTGGTTTCATTACAATTTGAGTAGGTTGCCCGAAAACTGATTTTTTAGCCTAAATTATTCTCCCGACGTACAATATCGTCACGTGTTAATGAACTACACACTAAACAGAACCAAAAGACGGTCGAAATTTGTATCTAAAATTTTAACTGATTTATTTATTTATTAATTAGGTTAACATAGCGGATTTACCCCCACTTAAGGTAAATCCGCTTTGGTTATTTTAAAAAATGGATTTACATTATATGGGGTAGATCCGCTTTTAAAAATAACAAATCGGATTTACCCCCACTTAAGGTAAATCCGATTTGTTATTTTTAAAAGCGGATCTACCCCATCTTAAATAAATCCGATTTTAATTTTTTAAAATTTTTAGTGGAAATCGGATTTACCTAAATCCGATTGAAATTTTTTAAAATTTTTAGTGGAAATCGGATTCACCTAAATCCAATTTCCAAAAAAAAATTTGAAATCAGGATACGTTCGGGATTTTTAATTTTTGTGAATGGCAATTGCGTCTTTTCGCAGGGTCGATGGGGGTAGATAGGGATGTGATGGGGTACAAAAAAAACCCCAGAGGGAATAACAGAGAGATTTTGGGCCTAAGACACTCTAACATACTACGGTGCATATTGGGCCAAGCCCATATACTATTCACCACACACTAAAAATGCTAATACAAACAATGGTTATATCTAACAATTCATCCCTCAAACTAAACTCTGTTCAGTGAACTTTACTGCATCAAAGTATCAACTTTGTTCAGTAATTTGCACTGCATCAGAGTCTAGTTTGCACATACCAAGTAGTCTTCTAAATTTCTGAAACCTCTCAGCCTTCAAAGGCTTAGTCATCACATCTGTCAATTGCTCATGAGTCCCACAATGCAACAATTCAATTACTTCCTTCTTAACCAATTCTCTAAGGAAGTGAAATCTAATATCAATATGCTTGCTTCTTCCATGAAGTGTGGGATTCTTAGACAGTTTTATAGTGGAACTATTATCACACAGTATAACTGTCCTTCCAGCTTGAGAATGGACCAATTTCTCTATAATTCTCCTCAACCAAATGGCCTGACAAGCACACAATGCTGCAACTATGAACTCTGCTTCAGTTGTTGAGAGTATCACTATCGGTTGCTTCTTAGATGCCCGTGTAATTGCTCCATTTCCTAGCAGGAAAACATAGCCTGGAGTGCTTCTTTTGTCATCTAAGTCATTGGCATAGTCACTGTCAGTGAAACAAAACAACTGATTCATCTCAGCCTTGCTGTAATGTATTCCTAGGTCTGTAGTTCCTCTTAGGTATCTCATAATTCGTTTTGCTGCCTGCATATGGAGTTCAGTGGGATTTTCTATGAATCTGCTGATCATAGCCACAGAATACATAATGTCAGGACGAGTAGCTGTGAGATACATCAAGCTACCTACTATTTGTTTGTAGTATGTGGCATCACCTTTAGCTCCTCCACCTTGCTTTGAGAGTTTGAAACCTGGTATCATAGGAACACCAACAGGTTTACTGTTGCTTATCCCAAATCTTTTTAAAACTTCATTGGCATATTTACTTTGACAAATGAAGATGCCATGTGAGTTTTGAGTGACTTCCACCCCTAGGAAGTAGTTCATCTTCCCTAAATCAGTCATGGCAAATTCCTTCTTCATGGAGCTTTTGAAATGCTCCATCATGCTTAGAGAGTTGCCTGTGAATATGAGGTCATCCACATATAGGCTCACCACCAAAAATTCACTATTGATGTTGCCCTTAATGTACAATGTGTACTCTGAGTCACATCTCTCAAAGCCCTCCTTTTGGAAATAGGCATCTATTCTACTATACCAAGCTCTGGGAGCCTGTTTGAGTCCATATATAGAGAGCTCTCTTGAGCTTGTAGACTTTGTCTTTTGCTTCCTTGTTCAAGTATCCCTGAGGTTGCTCTACATACACATTTTCTTTGATCTCTCCATGCAAGAAAGCACTATTTACATCTAATTGGAAGACATTCCATCCCTGTGTTGCTGCTATGGCAAGCATAGCTCTGATTGTGTCCCATCTGGCCACTGGAGCATAGACTTCAGTGTAATCAATACCATATTCTTGAGAATAGCCCTTGGCAACTTGTCTTGCCTTGAACTTGTCCACCTCTCCCCTTTCACTGTACTTTGTCTCATAAATCCATTTCACATCAATCACCTTGGCTCCTGCAGGCAGTGATGTTAATTCCCAAGTGTTGTTCCTAACAATTGCTTCCATCTCTTGATTCATTGCCTCTCTCCACTTCTTGTCTTTCTTAGCTTCTTCAAAGCTGGTTGGATCCTCAGATACAGTGAATATAGCATGTACCCGTTCATCAGTGTCTTCTTCAGTTAAGAATGAAGTGTCATACTCACTCAAGTATGCTGGTGGCCTTCTAATCCTCCCTTGGTTCTAATCTTCTTCAACTTCTTCACTATTATCATTGTTGATCACTGTTTGCTCACCATTAGTTATTTCAGCAGGATTTCCATATGTGTGTTGGTCAAGCACTTCTATTCTTTGAGGCTCTTCTACTTCAACTTGTATTTCTAATTCACATGCCTTTTCTTTCCCTTTCCAATTCCATTTCCCATCTTCATTAAAGATTACATCCCTGGTAATCAAAACTTTCTGTGAGACATGATCATAAAGTCTATATGCCTTTGATCCTTCACTGATTCCAAATAGGACACACTTGGTACTTCTATTATCAAGTTTATTTCTATGTGCTTCAGGTACATGAGCATAGGCTACACACCCAAAGGTTCTAAAGAACTTAACAGATGACTTCAAACTTGACCAAGCTTCTTGTGGAGTCATGTTCTATACTGCCACACTGGGTGACCTGTTTTGGAGAAACACACTCCAATTCACTGCTTCAGGCCAGAAGGTTTTGGGTACATCTTTATCATTGAGCATGCTTCTTACCATATTGAGAATGGTCCTGTTCTTCCTTTCAGATACACCATTCTGCTGAGGACTATATGCAGTAGTGAGCTGCCTTTTAATTCCATGTTCATCACAGTATTTCTTAAACTCATTGGATGTGTACTCTCCTCCCCTATCAGTTCTGAGGCACATGATTTTTCCCCACTTTCATTTTCAACACCAGCCTTGAATTTCTTAAAAATGTCAAAAGCTTCCGACTTTGCATTCAAGAAGTATACGCATGTTTTTCTAGTCATGTCATCAATGAATGTAATGAAGTATCTTCTCTTACTATTTGACTCAGGATTCAATGGCCCACATACGTCTGAGTGTACAAGTTCTAATTTCTTTGTTTCTCTCCATGAGGTGCTCTTTGGAAAACTGTCTCTATGTTGTTTTCCCATCATACAGCTTTCACACACTTTGTTTTCTCCACTAAGCAATGGTAGGTCTCTCACCATTTCTTTCTCAGCTAACAGCTTCAAACCAGACATGCCAAGATGGCCATATCGGCAGTGCCACAATTTGTCAAGGTCTTCACATTCTACCTTGAAACATTTGGCTTGTTCATCACAATCTACCTTAGCACCATTAACCACAGAGACAGGAAACACACGTTTTGCAGTCATTTTAGCCCTCATGATCAATCCTCTTTCTTTGTGATGAACTTCACACACCATCCTCAAAGTATATGCCCAATACCTTTTCTAGTAATTGACCAATACTCAACAAGTTGCTAGATAACTCAGGAATGTATAGTGGAACCAATACCTTGTGAAACTTTCTATTTTGAAAAGATGGTTGAATCTCTAAATAGAAAGTTTGAGGAACTGCAAGGACGGATTGTTAAGTTGGAGGATGATACCGAGCGTTTGATGAGCGTATATGTCTCTTGTGGTGGAAATAATGAGGAGGAGCTTTTTGCTGATAAAGGGGTTACTTTTAACGAAAAAGATGAAGGGGTGTTCATGACAATGTGGAAATTTCTTTACAAAGAAATGGAGACATACGCCACTCTATTGGAGCCGCTGCCGACAATGCTCAAGAGAGTGTCGTATTAAGAGAGTGCTGTATCAAGAGAATGTGAGTATTGGTAGAGGTGTGAAGAAGAAGAAGGGAAGAAGGGGTTTATATAGGAGAAACGAAGTCAAACGGTCAAAAGGCAAGATCCGCCGGAAACGGCAGTTACCGGCGGATTTATGGGATTTGCGGCGGATTAGGGGATTTGCGGAGGACGGTGGGGGATTTGCGGCGGTTTTTGAAATTCAAAATTGGCAAATATCCGCCGGAAATAACCTTACCGGCGGATTGTCAAAATCTCGTAAAAAAAATAAATTTTTGTAATCCCAAATCCGCCGCAAAAACCGATAAATCCGCCGCAAAAACCAAGTCGAATATTGATCCGCCGCAAACGCCAATTATTCTGCCGGTAACTTTGCGGCGGATAAAATCCGCCGGAAATGCCTAGAATCCGCCGGAAAATTTGCGGCGGATCCATATCCGCCGGAAGTCCTGGCCGGAAAAATCAATTATTCTTGTAGTGGTATGTGGATGATGTTGTTCTTGCAGGAAACTCAATGGAGCACATTACATTTGTGAAGTCTCTCTTGGACAAGAAATTTAAGATCAAAGATCTTGGCCCTCTAAGGTTCTTTCTAGGGCTGGAAATAGCACGTTCAAAGGATGGCATTGTTCTCAATCAACGCAAATACACCTTAGACTTACTTCAAGACAGTGGTCATCTAGCCACCAAACCTGCCTCCACACCCAGTGATCCCTCAAACAAACTCAGTAGTGACAACTCAGCTCCTTATGAAGATGAATTTCAATACCGCGGACTCATTGGTCGCCTCTTATACCTCACTACCACACGACCAGACATTGCATACTCTGTCCAACAATTGAGTCAATTTGTGGCTAAACCTCTAGTTTCTCATTTCATAGCAGCTACAAGAATTCTTCGTTACCTCAAAACTGCTCCTGCACAAGGAATTTATTTCTCTGCTGCAACTACTTTACAATTGGCTGGCTTTGCAGATTCAGACTGGGCTTGCTGCCCAAACACCCGAAAATCCATCACTGGGTATTGTGGTTTCCTTGGCTCATCTTTTATTTCTTGAAAGTCAAAGAAACAAAATATTGTGTCTAGATCTTCTTCTGAGGCTGAATACCGTGCACTGGCCAGTCTAACATGTGAAATACAGTGGCTGAACTATCTATTGAAAGATCTTCAGATTCATCTCACAGCACCCACTGCAGTATATTGTCATAACAAGTCTGCAATCTACCTTGCTCACAATCCCACCTTTCATGAACGCACCAAACATATAGTGATAGATTGCCATGTTGTTCGTGAGAAGATTCAACAAGGACTGTTGCATTTACTTCCTATACCTTCAGCTTCACAGCTTGCTGATGTTTTCACCAAGCCACTTCATGCCCCTGCATTCAACAGTTTAATCACCAAGTTGGGCCTCTGCAACTTGCACAGTCCAACTTGAGGGGGGATATTAGGAGTAACCATGTTACTAACTATAGTTAATTATTAGATTACCACAGTAAATAGTTAGTTACTTCTATGTGTATAGCTGTAATCTAGTTAATTTTCACAGTTACCAGTTAGTTAGGATCTGACTAGTGTATACACTACAAAAAAAACGCAGGATAAGCGACATAAATTAGCGAGGGAACTAAAATCCGTCGCTAATAATTACGTAGCGACGGAAATTAGCGAGGGAACCAAAATCTGTCGCTAATAATGACGAAGGCGCGCTTTTTTTAACAAAAAATTCAAATCTGTCACTAAGTATAGAATCTGTCGCTAATGCTGACGTGACCGTTGCGCAGACCTTGGAATGCGTAAGATTCTGAATCCGTCGCTAAGTATAGAATCCGTCGCTAACGGTCCGTCGCTAATGCTGACGTGACCGTTGCGCAGACCTTGGAATGCGTAAGATTCTGAATCCGTCGCTAATTTGAATTTCAGTCGCAAAATTTCTGTCGCTAAATTTAATTTTTTTTAGTAAACCGAAACCTCCTCACTTCACTCTTCTATTCTTCTTTTCTATTCTCTCACTCATTTTTCTTTTCTCTTCTCTCCTTCAACCTCCAACAACCTGGTTTACAAAGAAGAAGCAACAACCATCTCATAATCAAAGCAGGTATTCCAACCATCATCTCTCCCATTTTGTTTTAGTTTTCATTTTCTATTTTAAGCATTTCGTTTTCTATTTTGAATGCTTGCTTAAAATCCATGATTTCTTTTTCTCTGTTGATTTCGTTTTCTCTTTTGAATGCTTAAAATCCGTGATTTCGTTTTCTGTTTGGTGCTTCATAGGCCTGTTCATAGTGTTGTTTTTCTTTTTGAATGCTCATAGTGTTGTTTTTGTGTGCTAATATTCATTGTGTGGCACTTACAGGTGTTAGATATGGTTGAAGATGCTTGTGAATAATTGTTGGAAAAGAGGCAGCTTGAGAGAAAGAAAGAAGTGAGGTCTGAGAGAGACAAAGAGAGAAGTGAGGTCTGAGAGAAAGAGAGCAGTTTTTTAAAAAAAAAAACTAAATTAGCGACGGATTTTCCCTCACTAAATCCCTCGCTAATATTTAGCGGCGGAACCAAATATCCGTCACTAAATATTAGCGAGGCCTTTTTTAGCGAGAGATTTTTTCCGTCGCTAATTCCCTCGCTAAGGCACGTTAGCGACGGAAAAATCCGTCGCCTATACTGCTTTTTTTTGTAGTGATATAAGGCTCCATGTAACTGTACAGTGATTATTCATTCAATTCATTCCAGCTCTTATTCAAGATGCAGTTTATTTTGCCTTTGTGTTTGGATGCTAAGACCCTCTCCACTTATAATAAGTGAGAAACATAATGGGCTAAAATATTTGGGCGTTTCTCCACATAGGAATGAGCCCAATACCCAACAACAAGCTCTTGAATTATATAGATGAAATCGCACATATGTTAGAGATCAATGAGCTTGAAATTGGTGGAGAGGAAAATCAAATTGGAGATTTATCCTCTATTTAATGCTTGATTAATTAATACATATGATTAGTGTTGATGAAAAAACTTGTTTTATGGATGCTTATATTTCTCACTATATAGTTTGAACTCATTTGAGCTTATATTGATCTTGCAATTGATGAGAGATATTATGGAGATAGTTGATGCTCTTTGTGAAGCCTTATAGCAACAATCTCAAAAAGTACTTATTGTTATGCATTTAGTTTGTTGTACAAAATTCAAACTTGAAGAAGATGATTGGGAAAAGAAGCTAAAAATCGTGAAAATGAACACATCACAACATAGCATTATTTTAGAGTGGAAATATTTTTTTACTACCATTAGACAGTTACAAGAGTTGAATAGTGGGTTTTTTAAATGTCTTTGAACAGTGACTTCTTGTAAAATAAAAATAAATAAATAAATAAATAAGAAAGAAAGAAATGGTGTGGGAAAGAAATAAGTAAAGTACAGTACAATTGCAGTTTTAGAAGCCAAAGAATGTAATGCATACAATACAATACAATACAATAAGCATAGCCATCTAGTGTAGTCTGAAATGCATGGCAGTGTGTTTTCCTCAATATAAACCATAGACCATTAAGACACAGAATAAAAAAATTACAGCAACAAAATACATATATATAAAGAAAATCGATTGAATAATGCTGCAAAAGCTAGCTGTACGGGGAAAAGAATGAAGTGTGATTAATTGGATTGGATTGGATGAGACTTTTATATTGCTCGTGACTTAATGATATCAAAGCTCATCTCACTGGGATCTGTTGCTTGCAACTCAACTTGAATGCCATAAAGTTCCCTCTTGAATCTGTCCTTGGAGCTAGCATACACCATCTTATGTCTCACCTTTGATGTATCCGGAGACCTAATTACATGATCAACAAAAATGTAAACATATTATATTTGTGAAATTTCTAAGTATTTTCGAGGATTTTAGACATAACTCATCCTTACAAAACCGATTGGTTTGTAAGGTGATGGATGTCTCTTTATTTTGTAAAGCAATTGATTTTTTTTCAATACACCATCTCACATCTAGCTCTATTGGGCTTGTGGGTATGTCATTAGGCGATAGAGCTGTCAAATTGGGTCAGCTGGTCTGCCTCGGTTCAATGGGCTAAAATGCAAAAGTGGGTTGGGCTGAGTCAGACCAATTATCTATTGGGTTGTGTTTTTTTGTAGTCCAACCCAAAACAGTACTAGGGAAACATGTTGGCCCAACCCTGTCCAATTTTAACAAAAGAAAACACAAAAAATATTCAAAAAAAAAGATAGGCCAGACAAGTTCATGGGCCATTTGGGTTTGACTAAAATGGTTCGGTTCTTTCTGGTTCTCTTTTTTGAGCCCAATCCAACTCAAAACACTGAGTCGGTCTGTTGGGCTCGGCCAAAATTAACACCTCTTGTAGGCGACTCAACAAATTTAGGATAGACTCTGATGTCATCTTATGATTTCTGGTCTAACTCATGCTTATATGGCTAGAGATGTCATTTATTTAAAAACTTTTTTTTATGTCTACTTAGGTTTATTTCAATAGCATGTGAATAATAGATATATGAAATTACCAAGCGATGAAGAAAATCTTGCTTTTCTGGCAGTTCTCATCGGTGGTGAAATCAAAATCATAGACAGCATAACGACACTCATCAGGAGGAAGAGAAGCAGTGAAATCCTCATAGGTTTCTTCTGGACTTCCAACTGTATCAACAACCACTTCTTGATTCTCAATCTTAAACACAATGAAACGGTAGTTCCTCTTTGCCTTTAGCTCTTGAAACTTTAATTTACATTCATCACTAATAGCCATTCCAGATGCTGCGTTAGCCTAAATAAATACATTTTTCAAATCATGAGTCATTTCATTATGCAAAATATTCATTCTCATTTATTTAGATGAATCTACTATAAACATTCATGCCTTCATTTATAATTTTACTACTATATATATATAGCACATTTGCATAGTTTTGTACCAACTAATCAATTCATGAATCAATTATGCCTGCCATGAAATCCCAAAACAATAAAATTTCTCTAAGCAAAATTAATAATTAAAATAGATGCATCCAATGAATGGTATTATTATAAACACAAAAACAATACCTCGGAGTCACTATAAAATTCTCTTTTTGTGCCACTATATAAAGTAAAGCATTTTAACAAATTCTTCTTGATAACCTTATGTAAAGCTAGGCATATTTTTTTTTGACAAATAAAGCTAGGCATTGGTGATCTAAATAAATGTTCACTAATTAGGCAGAAATATGCACTAATTTCAAATGCCATATAAATGGCATATTTCTCTATGTGTCACATGCTATTTCCTAATTCAAATATTCCCATGTATGTCTTCTTACCCATCAAGAAGCATAGTGACATTGCATACCATAATGAAGAATGTGATTAGCAGAGTTGACGATGAATAGAAACAACGAGAGAACTTACCATGTTGTCGCAGATGATAGAGAAACCCAATAGAGAAATGAGAAAGAGAGAAATGAGAGAGACAGAGGAAGAAATCCTTATTTTTGGGAGAAGGAATGAGAGCTTAGAGACAAAAACGGAGAGCAAGAGAATTTAGAGGAAAGAAGCAAAGGTTGAAATCACACAAAACTTCAATTTGTTACAATGTCCACCAAGGACAAACAAACACGTGATGTTATGTTATACCCATTTTTAGGATTTCTTCTTGTCTTATCTTAAAAATAGTGAAATAAATTTTCCTAAATCTATTTTTTCTTATGAAAGATTGTCCCTAAACAAACAATATTGACTGCCAGCAAGCTACAAAGAACAAATATTTTTCTCTAACCAACATTTGTTGCTAGTATATATAGTACCACCTACACAAAGGAAAGTATGGGAAAAGGGCTACAAAATTTGATATAAATCTTGAGTCTCTTTCAAAATTATATTACAAAGTCCTAATATTTGAATGAAAGATATATGGTTCTCTTGGTAAGTTACATCCGTATTTGGCTAGAGATATTGACAAGCTAACAAGGTAAATTTAATAAAAAAAGAGTTATATGACGAAAGGCATTATCTCACTAACTTAATATTGTATATTTTTAGCGTATTATTTTTCCTTTCATTTTATCTTTGTTATTTTTATATTACATTAATAGTGTGAAAAATTTTAAATCGTCAATCAATTTTTTCTTTAAATAGGAATTTAGTCATGGAAATGATTGTTCAAATTAATATTAAGTAAGATGCGAGCATAATGAACAAAACCCTATCTTCTGCCCATTGGAATTCAACATTATTCACTTAACTAATTATTGTCTTGAATTTCTAAACAATTTAATTTAAAATGTTCTTTTAAACAAAATTAGTTTATCTACTAACTAGAACCTCCTCTCGTGCTATGCACAGAGTTATGATTATTAAAAATATATATAGTATTATACATAATTTATTAAATTATTTAAACTAATAATTTAGTTCAATACAATTTTGTTGGTTAATTATTTATTCAATTATTTTATCTAAATTGAAACAACCAAAAAACGCTCCTTAAAAAACTATTAAAAAAATTATTTTGAATAGTTAAATTTTTTCTAAATCCTAAAATACCCCAAAACATACCGCTTACCATTGCATTTTACGTATTTTTTCATGAAATTAATTTTTCCACCTGACCAGTTATTGAGGATTAAACTTTGTGCATTTTAACATTTAATTTTTTTTCTTAACTCTAAAATACTCTAAAACACATACTTAGTGTCGCATTTTAAGTATTTTGTCACGAAATTAATTTTTTTCCACCAAACCGGTTAGTAAGGAATGAACTTTGCATTTTTTGAACTTTTAAAATTTATCCGAACTCTAAAATACCTCGAAACACATGGATGAGCATTGCATTTTTTTATATTTCTTGATTTGTGGGACCTACACACCCTTATTTCTACACTCATACTATGATTTGTGGGCCCTACTTCCTATCATTTCCCTTCTAAATCTTACTTCCTAAATCACTTACATTCAATTTAGCCTTAAGGTTTAAAGATTTGGAAGTTGTCTTATAAAAAGGGACAACGAGATTTTTCAAAAGATCTTATATATAGAGCCAAAGATAGTACTAGTACTTGATAAGAAATCTAAATATTTTCCGTATTTTATAAATGAATATATGACATCTTCTCCACTTTCACTCACCACTTCAATTAAATTAAGCTGTGTATTGAACTTTGTTAATTTTACTACTTCTTAATTTGGCTCTGGATGGGGCCTAATTACCGTGCTAAAAAGGTACCAGAGAGATCTTATAAAGACGTTATGTAGTAGCCAATCGTACCCTCAACCATAGCATGCACCCAATTCCCAACTACCTGCAAGAGGCACCATTCATTTAGGTCATCGATGTTGTCATGCAACATATCTCCGTAAGGGCCTGTCCCCGTGTGCAATGCTAAAATATCCACAAGGGTTGACATTGGGAAAGAAGGAAAAGGTCAAGGAAAGTGATCATGTTTCTCTCCTACAAAAGAATAGTATCCGTTGTCAAAAAAAAAAGAATAGTATCATTCCATAAAAGGTATGCATGTTGCTTCGTTCTCTTCACCATGAGTAAACACAAAAACAAACATTTAGCGTCAAATGCATTTGCTTCTACTCACCATGTCACTCTAAGGAAATGGATTGTCTACCATTAGATTCTCTACCTTCGGTAACTTTGGATTTTTTCTACAGGAGAGAAAGATGAAAGAGAGAAGAAAATAAGATGAGAGAGAATAAGTCCAAGGAGACAAACACAAGGTAGAGTGCAGTTCCCATCTAGAGTTATATGGTCCCTACTCGTCGCTTTGCGTATAAAAAAATTGTTTATATATAACATAAAACCTTGTCAAATGCAAAGTATTGAAAAATACTGCTATAAAAGTCAACCTTAAAAAGTCAAAAAAAAAATAAAGACATTTAACTAGTAATTATACCCAAAAAAAAATATTGTTACATCTTCAGTTTCCTTTTCGAAAGCACCTTAGGATTCATGTGCAGCAACAAGGAGCAATGGCCCCAGTTTTCATGCCATTTCTCCACAGTCTAAACTTTCAGGCAACTAAACACAGGTGGAAGTGATTACCCTAGTCTCATTCTAGACAAAATTGTGCAGATTACAACAAATAGAAGGGGCCTTGTATAGACTTAGGTACTAGAGTAACAAAAAAAATGGAGAGTGGAAACCAATTTCCACACAACACATTAAGAGGTAACTCTGCTTAGAAGTTCACAACTTTAGGACCTTTCTTTTGTTTAGCCTGGCCATCTTTTGAGCTGGATGACTTGTTCTTGTCGCCGCTATTTATGTCATCTGTCATGAAGTCATCCTCCATATCATCTCCGCTCACAAATTTGGTAACCTGACCCTTAGGCCTCTCATCGGTTCTCAAATCTGAAAGAAAGAATGGAGTTATCACTTATCAGTCAAACTTAATATAAGCACGCTCATTCCAAGATAATAAATGGTTAGCAATCCAATACAGCGGGACTCTGGAGAAATCATAATGCAATTAAATTAAAGATACAGAGAAAAGCTCGTTCTGACTCGCTGAGGCAAGAATGGTCACCATTACTTGCAAGATGTTTACATTAAAATCACACGCTTCACTCGAAAAATTTGAGTTCATTTTGATTTCTAATAATGAGTAATGACTAAGAAAATACTTCAACCAACGTTTAGTATGGGTCCAAAGTCCAAACATTCAACAGTCATGCATACTACTCCCCTTTGTTATTATAATAATCACATCTCTTTGTGGATGAAATCTCGAATAAGGATTGAAACAAACATATTGATCATTTTGTATAAGAACACTGCCCACTCCACACTTAAACAAAATAGATAAAATAAAGTAATACCAAAATCCAATAAAATCAAGAAGGTTGGATTGTCCATGTGCTAATGATTATGAGTTTCAGACTTTCAGGCATATAACAACTGACAAATCATTTACTTAACACCCAACTAGATTATCACAAACTTCTCAATATTGAGAACCCTTATTGAGCTAGACTGGCCACTTCCCAAGGCAGAAATACTAAGCATATGTTTAGAGAAGCAAGCAAAGGAAACAATTCCATAAAGAATAAACAAAAATGCAGCACTTGACATGAAAGCCACTGATATAGGAGCAGAAAATCCATTCAATTTCTTCCAAAAAAAACTTACAAGTTGAAACAGCCCTATAAGAAGCACCAAGTCCTTGCTTCGCTTTGTCAGGACAATCCCTTGCCAAATGCGTCACACCACCACATATTTTACAAGAACCGCCCTATCGTAAATAAATGCCAGTACCAAATTAGACACGGCTTACTACGGATAAGTGACATGAATGAATGATTAACAATGCCTTTGGGTAAATGCCATGAGCATTTTGAGGGGCTTACTACAAATAAGTGAAATGAATCAATGGTTAACAATACCTTTGGGTAAATGCCGTGAGCATTTTGAGGGCAGTTTTTACTCAAGTGTCCTTGTTCCTTACAGACAAAGCACTCAGCAAACTTTGTCCCTCCTGCATGGCCAATGAAACACTTCAACAAGAAAACTCATAGATTTCAATAAAGCCATATTATTATTGGGTACTTCATACACTTCAGGTTTCACAAAATTCTATCATATTTTAACCTTTGAGGTTCACCTATAACCTAAACACAGCAAACATCAAGGAAAGTATTGGAAAAGAAAATATGCATATATTAATAAAACCTTCTTCGAGAGGCAAGGAACAATTTGCAAGTGAGTGGCCACTTTCCCCACAATTGTAGCAATATTTCACATCCTTAGAACCATCTTGCACGTCTGGACAGTTCTGAGCTCTGTGGCCTCGTCGTCGACACCGCAAACATATCTGCAAATACCATTTCATCACAACAACAACAATGCCTATCAAATACTTATGAAATGCTGGTTCTGATTATTCCAGTTATCTAACAATGTTAAAAATTTACAATGTATCATCGAAACTAATTTAAAACAATAAACACAACAAAACCTTGTTCTTTTCCCATTCAGCTTTTTCAGCGCAGAATTTTGCGATATGATCTTTGCCTTTGCAGATGAAACAGCTCTCGCCGGGTCTCATGCCAGGAACTCGAAGAGGATGTTTTTTGCAACTGCTTTTGGTTCCGACTTGTTTATCTTTTGAGTCGTCCTTTTTGCGTTTGAAGGAGGCATTTTTCTTCTGCTTCCTTTTCTTCTTGTTTGGGTCCTTTGGAGGCGTGGGCTCTGCTTTTGGGAACAGTTCGGGGTGTTCGGCTTTGTAACGTTTCCGAGCGAGAATCTGCCTTTTGCTCACCATCTCCAACGAGTAAGGGTTTGTGATTGTGTTTTCCAACCTATGGAGGCGGTGGTCGGGCACTCTACAACACTTGATTGCGGCTACGGCGAGCAAATCTAAATAAATCTAAATGGCTTCCCTTCTTTTTCCCAATTTTGTTTATTGGGTTCTATTAAATACACCCCGTATTATTCATATCATACACCTCCTTGTGTGCTTTTTAAGTTTTAACCATCAAAACCTAATAAATTTAATTCGCTACTGATAAAAAAATGGCAAATTAGTTGATTACTGCAAGGCAAAATGTGGTGGTTTTTTTTTATAATAATGTAGAAGCATACGTAAGGGCGGTGTCAAATGACAATTATGTTGACAGCAGATGACAACCTAAATGAATAAAAATTACTCAACAAGATAACTTAAGATTTTCAAACTCTGGGAATGATGAAAATAGTGAAATATTAAAAGAACAACGTATAAAATTATTTAAAAAGTTACAATAGTTAAATAAATATTTGGGACAGGGTGATAGTGAAGATTATGCTTTTTCTTAAATTAAGAGTAAAACAAAAAAAAATTCAAAATGATGAATTTTTAAAAAAAAAACTAATGATAGTTTTCATCCTTGCAAATATACTACGTACTTTTCACATTTACACTATATTGTATTGTATTTTGTCGTAGTTCCTAGCATATCGGAAACTTTGTTTTTGGTCCTTGTTTCTCATTTATTCTAGCTTAAACAATATTTTTCATGTTGGAATCAGCTCTGTAATTTACGTTTTTTTTAAGAAAATTTGTATTAATAAGAATTAATGAGGTGTTTCGACCCAATATAGAAAGGTGGATTATACAGGTTTGAATCAAGCATTTGGCCTAAGCCACCGGTCTTCAATTGTGAATCCCATCGATCTGCCTAAATTGTTTACAAACCAACCACCAATAAATATTCTTAATTTTACATAATGTCGTTGTAGTACCTGTAACTGCACCTCTAAACAAGATATTACTTATCTCCCCCAGAATAAACCATAAAGATGCCAACCAAATTAAATACATCACCTTCTTAGCTCGAGTGACCTAAATTAGACTTCTGAAATGTTGAAACTGCTCTGACCAAACCATAGAAGTACCATGTGAAATTCCTAACCTTGAATATATACCTCGCCAAACCTGAGTGGCGAACCTGCAAAAGAGAAATAAATGTGGGATTGATTCATCCTGCTCAAAACATCTCATATGTAAAAGTGTATCTCACGTCGGTAATCTTCCAATGAGCGGTCTTCAACCAAAAATACAAACCTTCGAAGGTACAGGTACATTCCAAATCAATCATAGTATATGCCTAAGTTCCGGCTCCAACCTTAACCTATGACGATCCTTCATCAATGCGTGATATACTGATCTAACAGAGAAAAGTTTGGAAGACTCCAAACCTCATTCCCACCGTTCTGGGATGATACCCAGATGGAATTCCCTCAAAACAAAGTTCAGATGCCCATCGAAGTGGTCTCAACCTCAGATAGCTCACGATAGCAATCTAAGAACCACCGCCCACTCCCCGATGACGATCAAAAAGTGTATGCTACTTTGACGTTCTGATGTACTGCAACCCTGAACAACTCAAGGAAGACATCCTGAAAATGAGTCAACCCGTTCCATTTCTTCCAAAATAAGACTTCATCCCCGTCTCCAATCACACAATTCAGTCCATCTCTAAATATATCATCAAAATCGGGGTAGGGCGATCCTAGAGAAATAATGTCACGTCACCAAGTTGAGTCTTTTGCTCCCCATCTGATATGGGTCGTGCACGTAAAACAAGATGAATGGTTTACATAGCGAAACTCTTACAACTCCCTCCAAATTGCTTTCTTGTCTGAGATACATCTCCACCCTCTCTTAGACAATAGAGAAACATTAAAAAAAACTCCAAGTCTTTAACCCCTAAGCCACCCCTTCCTGGATTTTGTTGATGTTGTCCCAAGACACCCAATTGATATTCTTCCCTTCCTCGAACCTCCCCACACGAAATTCTACTGCAATTCGATCAACTTCGAAATAACCCCCTTTCGTTACATTTTAGTCCTTAGAATATGAATCATTCAAATCCAACCACTTCAGATCTTATATGGTCCATATTCTAGGGACTAAAATGTATATGATCCTCATTAGCTATAATATATTAACTACTACTTAAACAAATGTTATAAAGGAAGCAATAATACTTAATTACCAAACGTGAAAGGTTGTATATTTACTAGAATCAAAGTTAGGAAAAAAAAATACAAGAACTAAAAGAAAAACCGTACACTTGAAGGGAGCAAAAAGATGTTTAATCTTTCAAGTTTTAAGGGTAAAGAATGAGTTGTTTGTTATGAACTTGATCATTTTAGGTGCCTTTTTATGCTATATATATTTAGCACTTAGTTGTACTTTTAGGGTGCGTTTGATTTGCTAAAAAGCAGGGGACTGGGCTGGACAACTCTAGTTGTACCTATTTGATTTGAAAAACTGTTCATGGTATTGGATAGCAATGGGGGCAAGGGACTCAAAGAAACCTCAAACTCTACTTATACTCAATATTTTTTATCTCCTATCTCTCTTCTCTATCTTCTCTCTCCTCTTCCCTTCTCTCTGCCCTCTACCCCTCTCTCTCCTCTATCCTCTCTCTATTCCTCTCCCTCCCTCATATCTCATTCTCCTCTCTCCTCTCTCTCTATCCCATCTCACTTCTATATATCTTCCCATATCATTACCCCTATCTGCCTCTCCCTCTATATCCTCTCTCCCTCTCCAGCCTCTCTCCTATCTCATTCTTATCTCTCCTTTCACTCTCCCTCCATCTACCTCCCATCTCTCTTCTATATATCTTCTCATATTATGACCTCTCTTTCCCTCTCCCTCTCTCGTATTCTCTTTCTTTCCTATCCTCTCTGTCATATTATTTTCACTATACTTTTCTAATTATATTATAATAAATGTTATATAAAATCATTATAACCCGCATAAAGAGAATTACAGTAAATTTTTCATTTTTTTGATTGTGCTGTCCAATGTTCACCAATTAGTGTACTAGACAACATGTTGTTCAATACTTTACTGTCCAGTCCAGTACTTACCTGTTTGCGAATCAAACAGACCCTTAGTCTCACAAGTATTTTGATTGTGCTAATTTGGTTCCTCTTTCGAATTGTGCTGTTAATCATTATTTTTTAATTTCAAAGCCAACCAAGATGACAATTAGGTAACATAACATGTCGGTCATATCCAAATGACGCGTCAATATTTTTACTACAAAATTCACAATTGTGCGAAGGGGTAAAAATTGCACAATCTTAATACGGACTTGAATCACTTCCTTCCATTTACTCTACATCTCCCCCATCCTGTCTATCTCTCTTAGTGTTACTCTCTCTCATCATTAAAAAATTATAAATAAATGATGAGAGAGATAGAGATGATGGAGGGAGATGTAAGGAGAGTGGAAGAAGAGGATCCAAAGTTATCTTAATACCATTGTTATACCATTGTTATACCATTGTTACTCAATTGATGGAAGTGGGAAATGTGGACCAAAGTCACACAGTTTTGATCCCCAAATGGCAAAGTTCACATGATTGTAACTTGAAGGACAAATATTGCAAAGAGGAACTAATACACGTATAGAATTAGCACACTGTATTAATCCAGTCACACTTATACTGTTAGTACAATTAGCTTAGTTAATTAGCTGTTAGTAAACTGTTAGACAGTTTTTAGTTAGTTGGATACTCAACTCTTTGTATATAAGCTCCCTTTGTACCCTTCTTACTTTCAGAATGAAATAATAGCTTTCTTCTCACTTCTATTGTAATTTCTTTTCTCTGCAATAAAACTGTTTTTAGTTTCAACTCATATCATGGTATCAGAGCTAAATAACTAAGCTAATTAACTAATTAACCTAACTGTACTACACTAGTAAAAAAAATGATTTAAAGTCGGATGCCCGTTCGACTTCTATTAGAGCGACTTAGTATGTCAAAGTTTCAAAGTCGGATAATAATATGTCCGACTTTAAATGTCAATTCAATTAACGTAGATATTTTTAAAGTCGGTCATTAAAATATCCCACTTTAAAAGTGTTTTTTTTAATATTTTTATTGCTCTAAGGTGCTCATCCCCTGCATATACAAATATTTTCAGCATTCACATAACTAAACATTCAACAATCTTACATTAGTCTACTAAACTTTCAAGCAACAATCAAATACAAAAAAATTCGTCAAATTTATGTTCATCTGCATTAATCTACTAAACTCATGCCTAGCACAGGGTTAGCATCTTTAAGCTCTTAACAACAACCACCAGTGCAAAAAATGGCTCCCCTATGATTTCAAGAAATGTAGGTTAAATCAGCTGCTGCTTTCCCAACATTTTTCCCACAGATGATGCAAACTTTGAAGGTTGATCTCTGCTGCTGTCACTCCATAGAAACCTTCCCATGTTGTTTCCGGTCCTGTCACCTTCCCATATAAACACCATTACAATTGTTTCAGTTTATGCTTAGAATAGACAATGATATATGTTTAAGTTTAAGTCTATTTTACTCGTATTTCCCAAGTGCACCAATGCAATCATACATCAGGAGTATTGCAATTAGCAAAAGATATATATAAACTAATTTGGTAGTGCATGAAATTATGCACAGGGGACATGGCCACATCACAAACAATAGAAAACAGAACACTAATTGAACACAAGTTCACAATAAAATTTGGATAAATGGCAGATCACACACTAGGTTTTAGGACTTGGGGCATGGCCCATTATCCTAAATACACAAGGCATTCTATTCATCAACCAACTTTTGTTTGCTCGATCTACTTCAGAGGACATGACGACATCCCAATGCCCCTTGTTGTTAGAATAGCAGATCAGATGCTCACTTAAAATAATAGATAGAGATAGCATGAATAAGGCACAAAATTAAACTTATGAATGCAATAAGGCAATTGGAAAAAAAGGATTTAATGGTTTGCTATAACTGAATCAAAAATCAAATTTATAGGTGCAATAAGAAATCTATCAATTACATGACTTAGCTAAATTTAACTTTTGAATAAAATAAATTTGTGAAAAGATTGATTAATCGATTTTTATTCACCATTGAGAAAGAATGGTTGCTTTGTCCCAACCTGTCTTTGTTATTTGGTACCCTCAAAACCCAACCAATAATTCATAAGCATAAAAACTCCAAACATTAGGATCAAACACAGTAATTAACACTGAAAAAAGATTCAACAGCTCTCATCCCTCTCTATCTTAAGCTCTTTCACCTAGTTAAAACATGTTTCATCACTTCCATGATTGATTGTGCAGCAATGAAATTGCCTAGAATGATTCCTTATCTCATGGACTAAAAAATAAAACCAAGAGAGATGTATATGCAGATTTTTGAAAATGAGAAGGAAACACCATTTCTAAAGAAGAGATAATAATACCATCCAAGACAAAATTTTAACTCAGAGTTATATACAGTCACACCAGCGGAATGAGCAGGAGCATCCAATTTAAATCCCCATACCTTTAGCCTGTGATCTCCATTTTCATCAGTAACTCCCCTAAGGTTTATTCCAACACCAGTCATGTCATACCTCACCATCTTGGAGAACTTTTAACATTGAAAACAAAATATGCTCACTAGTGTCCAACTAAGAAAATCACAAAAACAACCATCCCTTGGCAATTGAAGTCCTGTGGGCAGGAACCAATAAACATCTAATGATAAAAAGAAAAACCTATACATAGCAATACCCATGAAAATTGAAGAAACAATTACCTCATTGGGTGAAAGTCTGAAAGAAAATGTGTATATGGATCACCCAAACCGGAGAGCATTCTTTTGATGATTTGGTGTGCCTTTGATCTTGTCTAAATGGAATTGCTCAAAATATCTTGCTTCTTTAGCTATTATAGAATCAACCAACCATCACACAGAAACAACACATAACAAAGTAGCAAACTTGAGTCAGTAAAGGCATTAAACTGAAAACCAAAATCCAGATAATCAAAATACATTAACTGGTCTATGATGATAAAAAAGGGGAAAATTTTGAAGTGGGGGGGGGGGGGTACCTGCCAAGGTACCACGAGACCAACAGATAATCAGTGGATGCGGTGCCAAATCTTTTCCAGTTTTTCTATTAGTGAGGCTTTTATTTTTCTACAAGTAATGGGTCTTATTAATCTAGTTTTGTTATGATTCACTATTCTAATGTTAGTCTATCTCGTGAACTCACATACTGGATCAACATGACACGCCTAGTACACAATAAGACTTGCATTGCAACTAAAATAATGCAAACAATTATTCCAAACACCACTATAAATTAACTTTGAGGCAACAGAACACAGTAGACTAGATCCAATTAGCTAAGCACCTGGTTATGGCAAATTCTAGTGGCAGGCCTTTGGTCCAAGGGATGGTAGCAGTACCGTTGATTGCATTGTTGGGTGGTGCTCAAGCTACTGTATTATTCGCCGTGGTAATCTTCAATGCCTCTGCACATACAAGTATATGCTACCTGCAGTTGGAATAAACCCCACTAATGGTTTGGTCTTGCCTAGTGGATGTGGTATGAGAATTTCTCCTGGATGTTAAGGTGGTAATCAAATTAAACCACAAGTAATAGACCTTGAGTTATAAACTACTTTGTGCTTATATTTGATGACTCTTACCATCTTTTTTGTAGCGAGGTGAAGGTCTTGTCCATTAAAAGCACCTCTTCACGTGTTCTGTTAAATACATTTAAGGAGGCATCAGGAGCATCATGAAATTTGAGAGCAACTATATTGTCATCTATCTCCCACAAAAAGCCACATTATTCACTTATTGTCTACACCTTCTTCCATCTCAATAATGACCCTCATTTCTATTAATCCTCAAAATCCTGAACGATATTCAAAAGCCAGCCAATAGATAACTTACTTGTTACTTATACCTGCATGACTTCTGCATCCGAGATAGTGCTATCAAATGCTCATGCTGGAAGCTTTGATGCAAACATTTTTTTCAAGATACTAGCATGTCGACTTCCTTAGCCCAAATGCTCGACAACAAGCTCAAATGTCAACTTCCTCAGTTCTCTTCTTACAAGTTCCAAAATCTCAATAACCTGGAAAATCAATGGTTAATTATCAAAACAGTTTTATATTGAGTAAGGTGATAAAGCAGTGTACAATATTATTCATTAATATAAAATCATCTCAGTCAACTTTATTCATGAAAACAATCAATTCTATTGGATATACACAAGCTCTAAAGAAAATTATATGTCCTCCATCTTTGAAGCTACAATTCACAAATATAATGGGAGACTAAAAACCGTAAGCTATCTCTACGTAGGTCGACTCCTACAAATACAACAAAGTTGGCATGTCCAACTATTGTAATATTACACTAACAGGTTGTACAAACTACAGCCTATTATCTTACAATGGTCACTACAAGAATAATGGGATTTTCCGGCGGATTTGAGGAATTTCCGGCGGATTTTATCCGCCGGAAAGATTCCGACGGATTTTAGGACTTACCGGCGGATTTTATCCGCCGCAAACTCTTCCGGCGGATTTTAGGGGTATTTCCGGCGGATTTTTTGGCATTTGCGGCGGATTTTAAAATTTTTTTTTTTAAAAAAAAAATCCGCCGCAAAAGGCAAAAAAAAAAAAATTTTTAAATAAATTCGCCGCAAATGCCAAAAATCCGCCGCAAAAGCCAAAAAAAATTTTTATTTTATTTTTTAAAAAAATCCGCCGCAAATGCCAAAAAAGAATTTCAAAAATCCGCCGGAAATTTCGGAGGGAAAAAATCCGCCTATAAATAAAAATTTCTCCTACACTCCTCTCATTTTACTCTTTATTTCATTCTCATTCTCTTCTATATTTCTCTACATATCTCTCTTCTATATTTCTTATACTCTCATCTCCATAAATTTCTCTACATATCTCTCTTCTATATTTCTCCTTTCTTCTTCATTCTTTTTCATTCACTCCTTAATTCTTATTTCTTCATACTTCTTTATTCACATTCCCTCCTATATCATTCTCTTCTAATATTCTCTTTTATTCTTATTCCTTCCTACACTACAAAAAAAAGTATAGATTGCGGCGGTATTTTTGTCGAATAGCGGGGGTTTTTAACCCCCGCAACGTAGACAGTGGAGGTTTTAAAAAACGCCGGAGTTTTAAGTGCCGCAATCTAACTGCGGGGGTTTTTTGAAAACGCCGGTATCCTGTCATTTAGCGGGGGTTTTACTGCGGGGGTTTTTAACCCCCACAATTAGTGGAGGTTTTTTTGAGGGGGTTATAAACCTCCTGAAATTGATATATTTGTGGTGATTTTTTATTGCCATAGTTGATAGGACTTTTTTTGTGGGGGTTTCAACCTCTTATTAGAGTTATGCAGAGACAATACTTCTTTTGCAATTTGAGAATTTCTTTTTTCTTTATCTAATTACCTGTTTTCATCACCAATAACTATACATATATCTTAAATAACACTAAGCTTACTAAAAAAACTGAAAATTTCATTTAAAATATAATTCTGATAACATAAATGTAATGTCAAATATTTAATGTCATCTAACTCAAAAAGATAATAGAAAGAAACAATTGTAGCTCAAAATCATAATGGCAACAAAAAAATCCTATACTAAAGGATCCTAAAACCACTAAATATTGCTAGCACCAAATGATCCATTTGCATCCATTGGAGAATGAGGCTCACTTGCATGCTCACTTGCCTGAAATAACAAAAGAAAAATTAACTCATTTCAAATATCAAAAATCAAAATAAAAAAGAACTAAATTGATACATATTTAATTCCAACTAATACATACTATATGTTTCTACAATACATACTCATGTTTAATCCGAACAAATTGACTCATTTCTGCTTATCTAAAAAAAAATTGACTCATTTCCAACTAATACATATATATTGCAATACATATTTAATTCTACCCATTGTAAGGTAACATGATAAGCATTAATATAAGAATCAAAGACATCAATAACAAAATCAACATCAGTGACGAATCAAAGATACCACTAACAAAATCTACACCAATAACAAAATCTACACCACTGTAAGATCTCATGTGTTTATAATACAAGTGTTTACTTGATTCAAATTTTTCAACAATTAATTCAAACTTGATTGAAATTTGAAAACTTACATTTGATGAATCAAAGACACCAATAAATTCTTCGGGGATCTCTCATTCTTTCCGTACCATGTAAGCTTTAAGTGCACGTTCCAAGTTTGTGTACTTTTCTTGCCATATTTTTGCTTGAAACTCCTACATCTATCTGAGACACCAAAAGAATATTAAGAGCAAAGAGATGTTAAGTTACCTGTAAGAGCAGATCGTCAATGAGAGAGGAATCGGTGGAGGAAGAAGTGGAAGGAAGAAATAGGGTTTGGTTTTCTTGTTGTTGCTGAAGTTGCTGAGAAGGAGGAGCAGCAATTTGCATTGAACGCAAGATGTCGCGAGAGGGAGAGAGAAGGAGGAGCAGAAATTAGGTTTACGCGAGGGAGGTTTCGCGAGGGTGTGAGAAGGGTTTACGCGAGCCGAAATTAGGTTTACGCGAGCAGAAATTAGGTTACGCGAGAGCTGGGTTTTGAGAGGAGGTCTCGTTGAAACACAGGAGAGAAGCTGAGGGAAGCTGAGGGAAGCAGATGAGGTTCGTTGAAACGCGAAGGTAGAAGAGGGAAGCAGATGAGGTTCGTTGAAACGTGAAGCAGATGAGGTTTTTTTTTAGAAGAGGGAAATTACGCGAGGGAGAGAGTGAAAGTTAGAAGAGGGAAGCTGAAATTAAAAGGTTTTGTTTTTTGTTTTTTTATTTTACATTTAGCGGGGGGTTTTTCGTGACACTCAGTGGGGGTTTTTTAAACCTCCGTAAAATGAAACAACATTTTCAACCTATTCACCGAGGAGTTCCTTTTTTATTGTTAAACCGAGGGGGTTTTTAAAACCTCCGCAATAAAACCCCCGCTATTTGATCCGTTTTTTGTAGTGCTACTTCTACATTCTCATTCATTTATTTATTTTCATTCTTTTCTATATCATTTTTTCTCATATTCTACTTCATTTTTATTTTTTCTTACTTTTTATTAAAATACAAATTAAACATTAAAATTCGAAAAAACTGGAAAAAAAAATTCAAATTCAAATTTTTTACCGCCGGATTTTTTAAAATTTTTTTTTTTGGATTTTGCGGCGGATTTTTGCCATTTCCGACGGTTATTTAAATTTTTTTTTGGCATTTGCGGCGGATTTTTGGCATTTTGCGGCGGATTTTGTTAAAAAAAAATATTTTTTAAAAAAAAAAAGTTTTATTTAAAATCCGCCGCAAATGCCAAAAAATCCGCCGGAAAATGCCAATTTTTTTTTTTAAAAAATCCGCCGGAAAGCGTTTGCTGCGACTTGGCTACCGGCGGCAAAAATCCGCCGCAAAGTCCAATTTTGCGGTGGAAATATGGCTTTTCCGGCGGATTTTGCCCGCCGGAAAAATCCTGTTTTTCTTGTAGTGGGTATATATTCGATACACATAATCTGTGTGATTCAATTCCATGAATATTCACCGTACCCTGATTAAGTGGTTGACTCCATGAATATCAAAGGAAGAAATTCCAAGCCAACAATCACCAACGTGCCTTTGTTTATGCCTAGTTTTCTCCACTTGCAATAATACAAATTAAATAATTAAATTGATAATAAATAGATTGCAAAATTGTGATGTGATAATATGGTAACTAGAAGGTCAAAATAATCATAACAGAAGATAAATTGTACATGCATAACAACACAATAAACAAAGAAAACAGCTAATGAAAATAGATAAAAACACACTAGCTTTAGCAGATAAAAACAATTGAAAAGACGTGAGAGTAGAGCAATTTACGGAATGAATACAAGTAATTCAGGATCACCCTCGTTGCTTTCCAAATGCTCCTGTTGAAGGCAAAGAGGATATCTATTAGATTGCAGATGCATTGAACAATTTTGATATCGATCAATAGAATAAAGTGAATGCATTCTATTGCTAGATAATTATGAGAAAATCAATTTTCAGATAATTTGGTGTTATCCACAATCCTCAATTTCGAAATTCCAAATAAAATTAACAAAATCCGTAGAGATCCCTTTTCTCAATCTTTAAATGAATAACAGAGTTAGGGTTCCAAGCCTCCATTGAAGAAATTAAGAGAAGCCTCCACTGAAAAAATTAAGAGAAGCCTCCAGTGAAGAAATTAAGAGTTAGGATTCGAAGAAGAAAAACGAATCAGTTACAGAGATTAAGCGTTAGGGTTCTAAGATGAAAAAGGAATTTCTAGAAGCTTTGTAATATTTGAGATCTCGAAGCTTTGTAGGAGCAGAAAAACAAATTCTATCAACTATTGATCAGATGTTTACCTCCCGAGGAAGAAGATGAAGATCGAGGGGGATTAGAGAAGATAGAGTAGACCAAGCTTGAGCGGCGATGCAACGACGATGAGCGGCGATGAAACGACGATGAGCGGCGATGCAAGCAGAGATACGAGCCGCGAAGTTGAGCAAGAGAAGACGAAGGTGCAGCGAGCTTGAAAGAGAAGACGAAGGCTCAACTTGAGCGAGAGAGAAGACGAAGGAGCTCGCGTGAAATGAAGTTACGACAAAAAAATTTACCCTAAGTGTGGGAGTTTTTGTTTTAGCGTGTTAAAAGAAAAAGATTCAACATTTAACGTCGGGCTTCAGTGTTGCCCGACTTAAAACGATTAGCGCCAGATAATTTGTACATCTTAATTACAAGTTTGCCACCGCGTCTACCTTTTAAGTCGGACATCTGAGAACCTGACTTTAAAACTCTAATTCTTTTCCTGATTTTGCACTAGTGTAACGGTATAAGTGCAATTAAACCTAAGTTTAAATTGTGCAGTAAAATATATTGATTTAGATCTAAGTTCACAAGCTCCGTGGTGAATGAGAATTGATAAAAGAAAACACACTATTCTGACATTTTGTTGCCATACATACTAAAAAACATTTCCCTAAAAAAAAGAACACAATGCCAGTTGCTTATTTAGGTGGGTCAAGTTGACTTTGAATCATGTTTGTCTTCAGGAGCTAAAGAACGCCGCCGCTCATATTCCATGCTTGGAAATATTCCAACGTCCCAACATTGCTTGTTATTTAAGCATGGTAGTGGCATTCTAATTTTTTGTTTAGCAGAGATGTAGATGCCTATAATTATTAATGATAAGTTAATGAGTTATGTCACATACCTGCTGATAAGAAAGTGCAACCAGATTCACATATTCATTAATTTATCAGTCATTGGCCTTCGCTGTCTTAGCAACTTAGTAGCATAAATAAAGTCATAAACCACATCAAACTTTCTTTTACAATGATTATTATATTATATAAAGAAAACAGTGAAAGGAGGTGATATATAACTTTGTCGTGAAGGGTTTTCGTGATGAATACCTCTGCTCTTACTTGTATGACTCCTTTGCTTCTATTCTTATCCATGGAAGAAGGACCCTACATGTTTTTTTGGTTGGGTCCACCACCATCAATCTTTGGCTAGAGTGAAAGAAAAGTTTGCAAACGACGGTGGAAAAGTGTGAGTGCTCTAACTGCCATTTTGATGATAACAGGAATCAAAAGGAGACACGGACTTTGTAACAAAGTTGTATGTACCCAAATCTAAATATTGTTCATTTGAGGAACTGGTTTAGTAGTACTTGCATGAGTGGTGTGTACAATGGTAATCCAAAATTTAAGCAGACATGAAAGTACATTTTGGTTGAAATGATGCGTCAATATTAATTCACAATCTGGACATATATAAGTGACTTTGAGCTAGTGGTTATTATTCGTAGCATTGCCACTTGCACAGTCTTGCTTGCTTCGGTTTGAATCAGTTTTTTTAGAAAAAAAAATAGTACTTATATAATTTCATCATGAATTATCGTAGCAATGAGGAATGCTAGAAACTACATTGAAACTGGATACAATAAGGACGCCCTTACTAAAGAGTGAGCCACCATATTAGCTTGTCGCCCGATAATAGTGTACTTATAGCTATCATGTTGGGAAAGAAAATTTATAAGTTGAGTTATTAAGGAGCCCAACTCACTTGGGAAAGGGGAATTGTTATGCAGAACATCAATAGTAATTTTACAATTCATCTCAAAAATAACGTTATGGGAATTGAAGAGCCTTAGGGTTGATAAGCATTCTCCTTTCGACAATAGAAAAATGGGTTGTTGAATGCGAAATTTGATTGTAAGGCATGAGCAGATATTAGTCTTTTGTTCAAAACGTTGGAATACTCCTGTGGGTATCCAGCAATAATCAAAAAAAAAACTAGGGGTAGCAAAATAATTTGTTTATCTACCGTCCATTAATGAAAAAATCCATCAAATCCATGTATTAAAAAAATAAACAATGGATTGGATCTAATCCATCTATTAATTTTACGAATAGTTAATGATCCATCAGCTATTTTTTTAAAATCTATAGAATAAAAAGATAAAAAAAACTAAAAGTATTTAATGGATATCTACTTGTCTCCCCCTCCTTACAAGATAAAAAATGAACGTACTTTCAAGATTCAAGAGCCATATGGTTAGTTATCCGTTCCAACATATAAGTAGCTCTTTTGTCACAAAAATAAACATATAAGTAGCACACCATCTTCTCCAGTACTTGAAAAAAGCCCCTGGTCAAGGTTTACTATTCTCTGCTGCCTCCTCCCTACGCATGAGTGCTTATTGTGATGCGGATTGCGGAAGTTGTACTACTTCTAGGAGGTCCACCACAGGTTTCTGTGTGTTCCTTGGGTCTGCTCTCATCACTTGGAAGTTTAAAAAGCAACAAACTGTGGCAAGATCTTCAGCTGAAGTCGAGTACCGTTCCCTTGCCACCCTCACTTCAGAACTACTCTGGATACGCCAACTGCTGCGTACATTTGACATCAGCATCCCCTCTGTCATGGTTTACTGTGACAGCATCTCAGCAATTCAGTTGGCTACAAATCCCACTTGCAATGAGCGTTCCAAGCATATTGACATTGACTGCCACTTTATCAGAGAGCATGTCTCCTCCAACTTCATCAAATTAATTCATGTTTCATCCCAAGACCAGCTTGCTGATCCACTTACCAAGGCTATCCCAAGACCTCTTTTCCAGTCACTTACCTCTAAGTTGGGGTTACATGACATGTACCTTCCAACTTGAGGGGGGGGGGGGGTATTACAAAATAGATTTTATATTATATCTTTTTTTAGATTAGCTAATTACTATTTAGTCCCTTTAGTTAACTTAGTTAATTGTTTTTTGTTGCTGTTATCTTTATGTCTGACTGGGAGTTGTCTGAGTTGAGCTCACTTTCCCTTTCTTTGTATTCTCAAGTTGTATATAGGGATTCAATTCATCTCAATGCAATTCAGTTGAGCTTTTCATAACAGAATGATTTCTGTTACACGATTCTGTTACTCTCAATCTTCAATAAAAGCTTCCTTGCAAATTGCAAAATTTGAAGGATATTTAAGCAGACAGTTATTGTAGATGAAAAGATAGCAAATTATAGTTGCTTGACCTAGGGAGTTGACCTCTCTTCCTATTGGCTCATTGCTAACCGGACACATCCTTCAACAAATAATTTTATGCTTATTGTGGACGAAAGTTTCCTTGAGAATAGTTTCCTTCAACAAAGTTTCCTTGGATGGTTGGTTTCTCTGACTTTGAAAATGGTGGTGATGCCCTCCTAGCTAAGCTGGCTAGGGGCTACGGAGCTGGGATTAGACCTGTGTTTGAAGTGGGGTATGCAAAGCTTTTCTTTTGAAAGTGATCGTTTAGAGGCTGTCACTCTTGTCTTGACAAATGACATTAACATCCTACACGGTTATGCCCACACGATTTTGCGGATTACTAACCTTATGGTCAAATGTGAGGTTGATTCATAGGTTGGAATCGCTTATCCTACTGGATAAGCTATGATCTTAGGGTTGTTTCCACTTATTTTCTTTTTTTGTTATTGTTTTTTTGTTTCCTTGTAACACCACAAAAAAAGACACAAATAGAAAGCAGGCTCGATACAAAAACTTTGCATCCAAGTCTCGAGGCACCTACAGTGAGCGAGGTATTAGTCACTGCTATCCGTGCGGTGGATACCCTGGGTTCACCCAAGTATATTAGTGTCATTAATTTGTTAATTTTTAATAGTTACTTCTAATTTTTTATTCATAGAAAACTCACAACACAATTAAAACGAAAAAGATGGATCACTTGCTCAATGTCATTATAGCATAAACATTTCCAAATTAAAATGATAAGGAAAATCAATCTACTACTATTTAGTTATTTGTTTTAAGTGAATTTTCTCTCGGAAATAACATTTTTAGGAATATAATGATAGGAAAAATAATCATAAGTATTTTCCAAAAAGAGTGTTTGGTAAATCTTTAAACATTTCATGGAATAAGGTAGTTGTAGAAATTACAATATTTTTTATTATAAATTTCACCTTATCCTGATTGAATAAACTTTTTCAAACTTATAACAAACATGAAAATACTCACCCGTGAATTCTCATAAGTCTTTTTAATTATAGACTCAAAACAAACACCCCTTACCTATATTACCCAAGAAAAAAGTCAACTCTTGGAATGAAGCGACACAAATGGATCTAATCTAAGGCTCTGCTTCGCAAAGACAATTCACTAACTTATAGCAGATAAGTTCCTTGTAGGTGTTTGACATGACTAGTTTATAACATTTTTTTCACTACTTGAAGTAGTGTTTGTGCTTAAAGTGTTTCATTCATTCTCTCATTTTTAGTCTTATTATTTTAATTAAATTTCTCATTTAATGAATTTTATCTCTCAGTTTATAGTATTAATTACAAATATTTTAATTTTATATTTATAAACTAATTCGACCTCCACTAACTATTCACTAACTAGTATTAACTTATTCGTTATTACCTAGTTTATCTACTATGCACCCACTTATTCATTATCTACTATTTTTTCCCCCAAACATAGCCTAAAGATAGTCAAATCATGCTTTTGATTGAAGCCTAGAATAAGTGCTTCTCACATGACATGACCCAGCCCGCTATCACGTGCAACTTGCCAGCTTTTCTTTTCATGTGCTGTTGCATAACTTGCATGGCCCAAAAGCACTTGTGTAAGTTGTGTTGGACTCAAATCTTACATACAGGCACATGCACTATGCGCGTCTTTCTCACTCGCCGACGACGGGCGTCGCCTTTCCAATTCCAAAACATCGAATCAAAGGAGGTACTTCCTCCAAAGCAATAACGGCCGGAATCATACGAAATCGGGACCGTCCACGTATCCCTTGATAACCCCAGAACAACTCAGCTTGACTGCGTAGTAATAAATGCATATGAAATTCAAAATTACCGTACGCTTTTCAAAATTTAAATTCCCACTTAAATCAAACGGTGCCGTCTTATTACCCGTTAACTGCCGAGCCCCACGTAACACCGTCAAACACCCGTTACCTCTGAGCTATAAAAAAACACTTTCTTCTTCCCTCTCATTTCACAGACGAGGGTTTCTGCGTTTCCTACTTTCCTTCGTCTTTTCTCTTTCTAGAACTAGAACTGGAACTCGCTCGCTTTACCTTTCTCCCACTAAAGCTCGTCGTTCGAACTCAGTAAACAAGATGCGTGAGATTCTTCACATCCAGGGAGGACAATGCGGTAACCAGATCGGAGCCAAGTTCTGGGAAGTGGTTTGTGCTGAGCACGGGATTGACTCAACGGGAAGGTACCAAGGGAACAACGATTTGCAACTCGAGCGAGTTAACGTTTACTATAATGAAGCGAGTTGCGGACGATTTGTTCCTAGAGCTGTGCTCATGGATCTGGAGCCAGGGACTATGGATAGTGTCAGATCTGGTCCCTACGGTCAGATTTTCCGTCCGGATAACTTCGTTTTTGGTCAGTCCGGTGCCGGAAACAACTGGGCGAAAGGTCACTACACCGAGGGAGCAGAGTTGATCGATTCCGTCCTCGATGTTGTCAGAAAGGAAGCAGAGAACTGTGACTGCCTTCAAGGTATTATTTAGTTCAAGTTTTTTGTGCTTTGAAAATTGATAGGTTTCTTTGATTATATTTTCTTCTGCAGTTTGTGGTAAATAGAATTGTTCATGCTTATTTGTTAGTGCTTTTGTGATCTATGTTTTTCATCTTGTGTTGCTGATAAGGATTGATGCTTAATTGTAAAGAGTCGCGCCTTGATCCAGAAAATCATGTGTTGCTTTGTGATGATTTTGAAGTACCTTCTTATTTACTAACTTAATTGTGTTGCTTGTTGATGATTTTGAAGTGTTATATATATTTTCTAAATTGATTGTGCAGATTGAATGAAACGATGTTACTTTTTTTGGAGCTCTTTTTTATAAAATTGATAGCAATGAGAATTTTATGCTGCTCACACTCAATCGTTCAATAACTTTTAATTTGCAATTGTAATGTGAAATCAGGATTGAACTTCGAAACAATTTTTGATTAATGAGTTAGTGCTACAGCTTGCAAAGTAGATTTTATTTTATAGAAATTCAATGTGTGAATTTTTCATAACCTAAATTCGATGTCTTAATACAGTTATTGAGTCTGAATTTAAGTTGATATATTTCTGTATTATTTAACTATTTTTTGGGTGCTTATTACTAAACACGATTTATTTCCATATATTCTTTCAGGGTTTCAGGTTTGCCACTCCCTCGGTGGTGGAACTGGTTCTGGAATGGGAACGCTTTTGATTTCAAAGATTAGGGAAGAATACCCTGATCGAATGATGCTCACTTTCTCTGTTTTCCCATCCCCAAAGGTTTCAGACACTGTTGTTGAACCTTACAACGCAACCCTCTCTGTCCACCAGCTTGTTGAGAACGCCGATGAGTGCATGGTTTTGGATAACGAAGCTCTCTATGATATCTGCTTCCGCACCCTTAAGCTCACTACTCCAAGCTGTGAGTTCATCTAAATCCAATGCTCTATTCTGTTTTTTTTTTGCTTGCATTGCTTCGTGAAATTACTTGTACAATTTTATATTTCTGAAATTGGGTATTTGTTGTTTGATTGCAGTTGGAGATTTGAACCATCTAATTTCAGCCACAATGAGTGGTGTAACATGCTGTCTTCGATTCCCTGGTCAATTGAACTCAGATCTTCGCAAACTTGCTGTGAATCTCATTCCTTTCCCTCGTTTGCATTTCTTCATGGTGGGTTTTGCCCCACTCACATCTCGTGGGTCACAACAGTACAGAGCTCTCACTGTACCTGAGTTGACCCAACAAATGTGGGACGCCAAGAACATGATGTGTGCTGCTGATCCTCGGCATGGTCGCTACTTGACAGCTTCTGCCATGTTCCGTGGTAAGATGAGCACCAAGGAGGTTGATGAGCAGATGATCAATGTTCAGAACAAGAATTCATCTTACTTTGTTGAATGGATCCCCAATAATGTCAAATCTACCGTCTGTGATATTCCTCCAACTGGTCTCAAAATGGCTTCTACGTTTATCGGCAACTCCACATCTATTCAAGAGATGTTCCGCAGGGTGAGTGAACAATTCACCGCGATGTTCAGAAGAAAGGCTTTCTTGCATTGGTACACAGGAGAGGGTATGGATGAGATGGAGTTTACTGAGGCTGAAAGCAACATGAATGACCTTGTCTCTGAGTACCAGCAGTATCAAGATGCAACTGCAGATGATGAAGGGTATGACTATGAAGAGGAGGAAGAAGTTCAGGAAGAAGAGTAGTAGTTTGGACGGTGTTTTTGGCTTGTGTTTGGTGTGATACCTGTTAATGTTGTCTTTTTTCCCTCAGCCTGAATATCTTTTTCGGGGTTTTGGATTGTTTTTCGGGCCTTCGCCTTTGGCTTTGGTTGTTTTAGGGTTTAGCTATTCGGCATATCTGGTTGTTGTTAAACTGATGATGACTGTCTAATTTCTTGAAGATTGACGCCTAGATAGTATATTCTTGCTATATTTCGAAATTTTTCATATTGAGTGTTTGGATCCTTTCAGTTCTTTGACTAAATGCGTCGAACAAATTTTTGTTTTAGTATTATACCACATCTATCTGTTGTCCGCGAAAAAATTCTGTTTAATCAAAGCCGAATTTAATTTAAGGCTAAAGTGCTCTCGGGGTCCTTTATCTTTATTTAACGTAACGATTTGGTCTTTTATCTTTTTTTTGTCCCAAATCAGTGCTTTATGTTTTAAATTTTTGACACATAAATCCTTTTCTGTCCCAAATCAGTTCTTTATATTTCAAATTTTTAACACATAAATCTTTTTTTTTGACACATAAATCTGCACTGTTAACGGAGAAAGATTTATGTGTTAAAAATTTGAAAGATAAAGGACTTATTTGCGACAAAAAAAACATAAAGAACTAATTCGTTATTTTAAATAAAGATAAGGGACCCCGATAGCACTTTAGCCTTAATTTAATACGTAAAACAAATTTGAACTGCAGTTAACCAAAACATTTTGATAATATGTAAAAAATTCTGTTTAATCAAATATAGAATTTTTTCAAGGTTTTCAAATTCGGTACTTTCTCCATTGAATAGGGAAGGCAGATGTATGAACTACATTAGATAATTTGATGACTGAATTATAAGTGATGACTGAATAGGGAAGGCAGATGTATGAACTGCATTAGATAATTTGATGACTGAATTATAAGTGATGAATTGCTTTATACCATCCATTCCCATGTGACGTATATTGTACTGTGCTTCCGATCTTGATGATTGGTTTTTAAGCAGTTAGTAGATGTTTTATCCTTGATTCTGTTTCTGTCTTAAGGGCTTAGAATGTTCGATATTGTTCGATCTTGAGATGTTCGATGTTGTTTGCTTTTGGGATGTCCGATGTTGTTCGATCTTGAGATATCCGATGTTGTTCGATCTTGAGATGTCTGATGTTGTTCGATCTTGAGATGTCCGATGTTGTTCCTGCAATAACACTCCGACGCTCAAGTCAGTATTTGAGTTAATGAGTATTGTGTTGGAAAAAGTCTTACCATTAATGAGCTTTGAATGCTGTATTTATAGATTTGGAGTGGTGTTTGCTATGGTCGATTTGGGCCGTCCGATCTTGCAGAGTGATCTTGGCCATTGATGATTGGACCCTGTTTCCATGTAAATGGGCCTTGTAATATTTGGGCCTTGCAGGAGGAGGTGTGAATAGCAAAATTTCTATTTACTATAACATATATCATCCTGTATTTACATTGCATTACATGTGACAATATCCGTATGATCACTTTTTTTGTTTTCCCCAAATTGTGGATGATATAACTGATAGAATAGTGTGATAAGCTATAAGTAATAAGTGTAGCCATGTGATAAGTGCATCTATGTATTGTAACCAATTCAGTTATAGGACTAACCACAAGTATATATTGTATAGCCAAAGTGTAACCAGTCAGATTAGCAATAATGAAATATTCCAAAACAGTTTTCTCTCTCCCCTTTTCACATTCTATCATGGTATCAGAAGTCACGTTCCATCACCACCGTTGCTAATCTCGCTTTCGCCGCTCCGATCGTCTTCTCCGGTGAGTGTGCGCTTTCGTTTTCTCTTAATGTCCAGTGATCCAGTTCTCTCCTCTCAGACAAGCAGCGATGCTTCCCAATCGGAAGCGAACAATACGTTCAACTTCAAGAAGGCTTCGAAGCTTGGAATCAAGCTTGATGAGAAGAACTTCTTGCACTGGAACAAACAGGTTGAGAGTGTTGTGAAGATGCACAAGCTCCAAAGGTTCCTCGTGTCGCCAATCGTTCCGTCGCAATACGAGTCCGAAGTCGATCGACTATCCGGCAAGGTTTCTGCTGCTTACGATCAATGGCTCGTTCAAGATCAAATGATCTTCTCCTGTATGCTCACCACTTTTTCTGACGCCGTTATGCCACGAGTCCTCACCTGCGATCACTCGTATCAACTTTGGGAGCGGATCCATGAGCACTACTATGCTCATTTGACGACTTGTTCTCGCCAAATCAAATCGGAGTTGAAATCAACAAAAAAGGCTCCAGATCTGTCACGGAGTACATCGCTCATCTTCAATCTCTCGCAGATTCTCTCTCAGCGATTGGCGTTGACGTGACTGATGCAGATCTCTCCGACACCGTTCTTGGCGGCTTACCGGAGGAATACAGTAATTTTGTCATGATGATGTACGGAAGGACCGACACTATAAGAAAAACAGGATTTTGCGGCGGGCAAAATCCGCCGGAAAAGCCATATTTCCGCCGCAAAATTGGACTTTGCGGCGGATTTTTGCCGCCGGTAGCCACCTCGCAGCAAACGCTTTCCGGCGGAAAATCCGCCGGAAAAGCATTTTCCGGCGGATTGTTTTAAAAAAAAAATTGGCATTTTCCGACGGATTTTTTGGCATTTGCGGCAAATTTTAAAGTTTTTTTTTTTTTAAAAAAAATTGTTTTCTAAAAAATCCGCCGCAAAAGCAAAAATTGTTTTTTAAAAAAGCGCCGGAAATGCCTAAAATCCGCCGCAAAATCCCAAAAAAAAATTAAAAAAAATCTGGCGGTAAAAAATTTGAATTTTTCAATTTTTTTTTTCAATTTTTTTGAATTTTAATGTTTAATTTGTATTTTAATAAAAAGTAAGAAAAAATGAAAATGAAGTAGAAAATGAGAAAAAATGATATAGAAAAGAATGAAAATAAATAAATGAATGAGTATGTAGAAGTAGGAAGGAATAAGAATGAAAGAGAATATTAGAAGAGAATGATATAGGAGAGAATGTGAATAAAGATGTAAGAAGAAATAAGAATTAAGGAGTGAATGAAAAAGAATGAAGAAGAAAGGAGAAATATAGAAGAGAGATATGTAGAGAAATTTATGGAGATGAGAGATATGTAGAGAAATTTATGGAGATGAGAGTATAAGAAATATAGAAGAGAAATATGTAGAGAAATATAGAAGAGAATGAGAATGAAATAAAGAGTGAAATGAGAGAATGAGAGGAGTGTAGGAGAAATTTTTATATATAGGCGGATTTTTTCCCTCCGAATTTTCCGGCGGATTATTTGAAATTTTTTTTGGCTTTTGCGGCGGATTTTTGGCATTTGCGGTTGCGGCGGATTTTTAAAAAAAAATAAAAATTTTTGGCTTTTGTGGCGGATTTATGGCATTTGCGGCAGATTTTTTTTAAAAAAAAATTTTGGCTTTTGCGGTGGATTTTTGGCATTTGCGGCCGATTTTTTAAAAAAAAAAGTTTAAAAAAAAAACTTTTTTTTGTCTTTTGCGGCGGATTTTTAAAAAAAAAAAATTTGAAAAAAATTTTTTTTTTTGAAAATTTTTTTTTTAAAATCCGTCGGAAATACCCCAAAATCCGCCGGAAAAGTTTGCGGCGGATAAAATCCGCCGGTAAGTCCTAAAATCCGCCGGAAACTTTCCGGCTGATAAAATCCGCCGGAAATTCCTCAAATCCGCCGGAAAGTCCTGGCCGGAAATTCCCATTATTCTTGTAGTGCGATCCTTTGAATCTCTGAGCTTGAATCGTTGTTGTTGGTTCAAGAGGCTCATTTTGACAAGTTTAAGTAAGAACTTGTCGTCGCCGGCGCCACCGCGAATGTGGCTCAGTCAGTTGGCTCAAATAGGTTCAACAAACAGGATCAGAATCATAGCCCGAACGTGCGTTACAGCTATTCGTATGCGCATGGCAGAGGTCGTGGGAATCGTGGTCGTGGACGCGGTCGTTCTCGCGGTGACGCTAACCGTAACAACAACACTTCTCAGCGGCCTGTGTGCCAACTTTGTCGTAAAACTGGACATCTTGTTGCTAGTTGCTGGTATCGATTTGATGAACATTTCGTTCCTCCTCCACCTTCAGATCAGTCACAACAATCAAATGAAGGTAAACCGGATGCTACTGTTCACACTGATGACACTGATGCAGTGAATACTTTTCTAGCTTCTGCTGCCTCTCATGGCACATGTATGAGTTCTATTCCGTTGTTTATTAGACCAAAACCTTGGAAGCTTGACTCCGGTGCCTCACATCACATTACTCCCTTTGCACATCACTTCCACACCAAAAGGCCGTATAGAGGCAGTCACCGTGTTCGAGTTGGCAATGGTGCTCGTACACCTATTAATGCTATAGGGACAGCTAGATTTAAGTCCTCTTTTGCACCTAACAATGTGTTTATGTTGAATGATTTGTTGCACGTCCTGGGATCACACACAATCTTATTTCTGCTTCACGGTTTGCTGCTGACAATGATGTCTATTTTGAACTTCATCCTACTGAGTGTGTTGTGAAATCACAGGTATCTAGTAAGCCATTGTTGAAAGGACATGTTGGAAAGGATGGACTTTACACTTTCATGGAGTTATGTGAGCCACTCTTACATAGGAGACCACCAAAGGACCCACCATTAGCTCTTGTTGGTGAATTTGATGGACATTTGAATACTACTACTTGTAATAAAAACTATATGTTGTGGCACCATCGCCTAGGCCATGCAAATAGTCGCATTGTTTCAATTGTTTTGGATTTATGTAATGTGGAAAACTCTTCTAAGGATACCTTTGAGTTGTGTCCATCTTGATTTTCCAAAACACCATTTGAGCTTGTCCACACTGATTTATGGGGACCATCACCCTCCCCTTCTAGTTGTTGTTTCTCCTACTACATTGCATTTGTTGATGCTTGTGCCAAATATACATGGCTCTACTTCCTTAAGCACAAGTCCGATGCCTTTGACGCCTTTCAACTTTTTCATCAATTTGTCCAAACACAATACAAAGCCCAACTAAAGGCTCTCCAATTCGATGGAGGAGGAGAGTTCAAACCTTTCACCAAATACCTAGATGAGCTTGGTATTGTTCACCGGTTCACTTGTCCCCACACCTCACATCAAAATGGCACCGTTGAATGAAAGCATCGTCACATAACCGAGATGGGCCTTACAATTTTAGCTCACTCTTCTCTTCCTCTATCATATTGGGATCATAGTTTCACAACCGCCGTTCACCTTATCAATAGACTCCCCACACCCACACTACCAAACACTATCTCTCCTTACCAAGCACTTACTCATAACCAACCCTCGTACAAGGACCTCAAAGCCTTTGGTTGCCTTTGCTTCCCCTTACTCACTCCCTACAACAAAAACAAAGTCCAATTTAAGAGTACTCAATGTGTCAACCTAGGCTTGTCACCACAACACAAGGGCTACAAGTGTCTAAGTCCCACCGGGCGCATCTACATCTCTAAAGATGTCATCTTCCGTGAAACTAAGTTTCCCTATCCTACCTTGTTTCCCACACATCCAACGTCTACTTCTCCCACTTCTATGCGCTCCCCAACTACGTATCTTCCTACTTTGGAGCCAACTTCACAAAACCCACAACTATAACTAATGATAATGAGCCCTCCTCCCAATCCCAACCTACGCTTGAACCCCCTCCCACCGAGCCTAGCTCCCCAAGCCCGAGTCCATCTCCTCCTCTTCCACCGGATCCTCAACCTCCTCCCGTCACTAATACTCATCCCATGATCACCCATTCTAGAACCGGCAAGCTCAAACCCAAGGTCTATCTTGCAACCATGGAGCCCACTTCCTGTCAAACAAGCCTTAGCCGATCCTAAATGGCTTGAAACCATGCAAGTTGAGTACAAGGCCCTCACCTCTAATAATACTTGAGTTCTCATGTCCCTACCTCCAAATAGGAAAGCTATCGAGTGTAAATGGGTTTTCAAGGTTAAGGAAAATCCGGATGGAACGGTGAATAACTACAAAGCCCGCCTTGTAGCCAAAGGCTACAATCAACAACCGGGTAAAGACTTTGGTGAAACATTCTCTCCGGTTGTGAAACCAACTACCATAAGGGTGCTCCTATCTCCAGCTCTAACTCACAAGTGGGACATCCAACAAGTTGATATAAATAATGCCTTTATTAACGGTTTCTTGCAGGAAGATATCTATATGACACAACCACCGGGCTTTGTGGACAAAGACAAAACTCTTGTGTGCAAGCTTCAAAGGTCTCTCTATGGCTTGAAACAAACTCCGTGCCACCTTTGCTCTCAAGCATCTGGGCAAGCCTAAATATTTCTTGGGGCTTGAAGTTGCATATCAACCCAATGATTCCATCATTCTCACTCAACAAAAGTACATCCAAGACTTACTTGAGAGAGCCAATATGGTTGATTGTAATGGGGTGTGTAACAGCCCAAAATAATTAGTTAATTTATTTAATTAATTATCTAGGGTTGGTGTTTGAAAAAAAATAAAATAAAATGATAGGAATAATTATTTAGGGATTTTGTGTGATAGAATATTAGAAATAATTAGTTGTTAGTATATGTGGATAGGTGGTGGCGAATTAGAGGTGTTAGTGGAGGCCCATGATTAAGTCATAAACTAAGAAAGCCCATGATTGGTTAAGTGAGCCTATAAATAAGGAGTTTCTAAGTTAGGGTTTCATTAGTTGAGAAAATTAGATTTTTGTGAGAGAGTGAGAGCTAAGGAGTGGCGGCCAAGGCAAGGAGAAAGAGAGGAATTTCGTGGCTTCCATAGAGAAAAAGAAAGAGAGGAGTTCGTGACCAAGAAAGAAAAGAGAAGAAAGAAGAAGGGCGCAAAACCCTAGTGGAAAAGAAGATATGTATGGCAAAACCCTAGAGGAGAGAGAGAGGAAGATTTCGCATACACCAAGGAGGGAGAGGAGGATCTTAGTTGCTGAATTTTGATGGTAGCTTGCTCACCAAGAGATAGGTGTTCTTCAATAAGGTAAGGGGGCTCTCGTTCATAGTTAATAATTTATAAACCACGAAATCATGGGGACTAGGTGTTAGGAGTAGTTGTTTAAATTGCTGTTGATGTTTATAATATCTATATGTGGCTGAAGTGTGATGGTTGTTTGTGTTGTTGAATTCACTGTTTTGAGATGTTCTGACATAGGTTTGGTATTTCAGTGACTGAGAACGTTTTACTAATTGAAAAATTATGTGGTTTGTCATTTCGAAAACTTGATTGAAGGCTTGTTAATTTGACGCTGGTTTGGTTGCGTTTAGAGCTGTGAAGATCGAGTTATGAATTTCACAAGTTAGGGTAAGATTCTGGAAGCATTCTGGACATAGGTTCGGTATTTTTAAAACTGGGAACTTTCTGTTCGTCAAAAAATTATGGGACTTTTTTTGTTAGAAAACAGACTTAATTTCGGTCACTTTGGCACTAGTTTGGTTAAATTTGGAGTAGTGTAGCTCGAGTTATGAGCGTCCCAAGTCAGGTCAAATTTCTGGACTTAAACTAGGTATAGGTTCAGTGTTTCAGGTCTTGTGTCTTCAATTGAACTCTGATTTGAACGATTCTTTTTCCATTAGAAACTATACTCAAATTGTTTTGTTAAGGCTAAGGTTTTGTTCCATTTGGTCAAGTGTAAGTCAGTTTAGAGTGATTTGAAGTGGAAGGACAGAATCTGTCCAGTCTGGGAACCATTCGGGTTGTTTCTAAAAACTGTACTAATTGGCTCATTTTTTCAAAAAAAGAAAACTATAGTCAGAAACTAGACTTTCTCAGGTTTCTGTAGAGGGGTCGTTTGTTTGAATCCGATGTCGTTTACTATTTTAACTAATTCGCCGAATTCTGGCTGCCGTGTTCGCGTAGCCCAGGGTGTCGCTGTTGTTCCCAAATTTGTTTTCTAAATATCTTTTGACTCGGGTGTCCAAATTTGATGGTTCAAAATGCGTTTCGAAGCTTATTCAGGTGCCTACCTGGATATTCTAATTTTAGGCAAAAATAAATTATTTTTCAGAGGGTTCTGGGCAGATGTTGTCCGAGGTGTCTAAAATGTAGTTTTGCTTGCCTATTCCGTGTCGATGTCCTAAAAGGGTTTAATTGAATTGGTGTTGGTGTAAATGGTGGTGGGTCTGTTTGGTGAGTTTAATTGGTGAGTCAATATGGTGAGATTATTAATTATTTGGTGATGGTGAGTTGATTAATAGCATTGGTGAGTCTGTTAATTATTTGGTGATTATGCTTGTTGCTCGTTTGGTGTGTCATGGTGTGTTATGATGCATATTAATGGTGAATATATCTTGGTGATTGGTAAGTATATAAATTATTGGTGAGCAATATAAATACATCATTTGGTGTTTTGGTGTCATGGTGCGTAGTCATGGTGTCGCATATTCATATGCATTTCTGGTGAATAGGCCTCGGCCTCCTAAAATGTTTTGGTGAATGCCCTCAAGGCAATTTTGGTGAATGCCCTCAAGGCAATTTTGGTGAATGGATCCACATGCATATGCCCAGTGGAGTTTTGGGTTGCATCTCATACATTGCATACGCGTCTTGTGTTTGATTGCGTCTTCTTGAACTAATGGTGTAACTGTATTCTGGGTGTAACTGTATTTGGTGTGACGGTACTTGGTGTAACAGTATTCGGCGTAACTGGATTTGGTGTAACTGTATTATTGGTGTAGTAAATTGATGGTATCCCTGGTGTGCCTATTATGCTGTGTTTCTTGTTTTATCTATTATTATCTATGTAGTGAGACTCACCCTACTGCGTCGTGTTGCCTCGTATGCCGGCAACCTGCAGGTGACGGTGACTGAAGGCGGCTAGAGATTCTTCCCTAGTAGGTCGAGTCAGCTCTGATACGTAGCACTCGGGAGGGTTGTCCTTGTGTCTTCCTTATGTGTTATGTATATGCCTTTCTAAGTTGTAAACCTTTTGAAGTATGATTGCCAAGTTAAACCTTTTTATTTCCGCTGCATGTTTTTGAAAAGAAGTTGGTTATAATTAAAGTACTCTGTTTGCGAAGTGGTTTTCCGGTTCGAAAAATGTGACACTCTTTTGGCGCGAAAAACTCTGATTTTTTTTTAAACCGTTGGGTAGAAAAAGGGGTGTTACAGGGTGGCTACCCCAATGGTCTCTACCACCAAATTGAGCAAGAATGGTTCCGATATATTCAAAGATCCTAATCTCTATCGCTCAATTGTTGGTGCTCTCCAATACATCACTTTGACTAGACCGGACTTGGTCTATAGTGTCAACAAGTTGTGTCAATTTATCCACTCCACTTGACTCTCATTGGTTGGTAGTAAAGCGTATTCTTCGCTACTTGAGTGGCACTAGCACATTTGGGTTAGTTTTGCAACCCGCTCCATTGGATTGTGCACTATCTCTACGAGTCTATTTTGATTGGGCAAGTGTCCTGGACGATAGAAGGCCCACCTCCGGCGCTTGCTTGTTTCTTGGACTTAATCTTGTTTCGTGGAGCTCAAAGAAGCAAACTCTAGTGGCACGATCTTGTGCCGAGGCCGAATACCGTGGCCTTGCCAATGCCACCGCGGATCTCATGTGGTTACAATCACTCCTAAAGGAGCTTCATGTTTCATTTCAAACTCCAACTTTACTTTGTGATAACCTTAGTGCGGTTCACTTGGCTCATAATCCGATTTTTCATGCACGCACAAAGCATTTAGAACTTGACATCCATTTTGTCCGTGAAAAGGTGGTATCAAAAGATCTCAACATCCAACACATTCCGGCTCATGCACAAATTGCGGATATATTGACAAAAGCTCTCCCTACCGCTTCCTTTCATGCATTACGGAACAAACTCAAGGTGTCTTCCATTCATCCCCCTTGAGCTTGAGGGGGGGGGGGGGAATGATAGAGTAGTGTGCTAAGCTATATGTAATAAGTGTAGCTATGTATGTGATAAGTGCATCTATGTATTGTAACCAATTCACTTATAGGACTAACTATGGTTAGAGCTACTTGAGATCTAACCACAAGTATATATTGTATAGCCAAAGTGTAACTAGTCAGATTAGCAATAATGAAATATTCCAAAACAGTTTTCTCTCTCCCCTTTTCACCTTCTATCAATAACACATGTCAGATGTAAGTTTGCCTCAGAGTGTCATTCAAAAATTAAGTTTACATTCAAATGTAGGATAGCCTCCGAAAATAGATTTCCAGAAGCATTATTTGCATTTCAGTGTTATATTCGAGAGGTTATAAATCTCTCAAAAATCAATGGTTCAACATGTTAGTTAACTTGTAGTAAATGAACATCAATTAAATAAAGAGCTATGCTATACAATAGCGAGGGTTAGCGAGAGTCAGGTTGTGGAATTTCACGACCGTTGTAAATTGTAATTTACAGCTTTTAAAAACTTGGCAGTTTTTTTTGGTACCCCCTTAACCCCAAACCCCCTTCAAATTGACCAAAATACTCTTAAAAAGTTGTTAAAAAAACAAATCATTCATCATTCCATCATATTTTCGGAAAAAATGAGTTTTTTTCCTAAACTTCCCACAAATAGACGTATTTTTCCAAAAAAACATTCCACAAATACCATTTTTTAAGGTATTTCCGGAAAGTTAAATTATAACAATCATAACTCGATCACATTTAATTGTAATGTCTCAAAAATATTTAAGATAAACCGAAGGTATCACACTTGATATGCTATAAATAAAAGTTCACGATAATTTAGAGGTAAATTACAAAAAGGAAGGCTAAGCTAATATCTATCTATCGTTGATACCCAATATCTTTGATACATATAATTAGTGTTGAGTTTTGGCTCTCAAATTTGAACATGAAGGTGATATGGAAAAGTTGCTCTCGTCTTCGCCGTATATGCTAGTCTCAGATCGATCGAATTATATGCAGATTTGGTCACAACAATGAGATGTAAAAAAAACAGACATTAAATTATAATTATTCATGTATGATGATAATAGCCGCACCTAATCACCTTGAGAAGACCACTTCCAGACAACATATTGAACAAACTAAATGCATATTATCGATGTATCCAAAACTACTATCTAGGTGCAACTTCCTTATTACAAACAAACAAAACATAGTATTATGCCTCTCTTATATATAGTATCTAATTAATAGTATGCTACTATCACTTTTATTTGCATGCTTTAAATTAAAAACACAACTTAATATGGTGGGTATGATGGGGAAACCACGGGTTCAGCTGCAAACTCCACATGGCTAAATGATTCTGGAGGTGTAGCTGCTACAAACTTCCCAGAGTTCAAAGGACCTGGTGCTACAAAACCAGAGCTTTTAAGTTCAGCCATTTCTCTACGAGCATTAACACCTTGAGCCTCACACAACTTAGGAAGAAAAACACCTTCACCAGCTGCAAGATTGAAGTATAAATCAACAATATTTGGACAACTTTGATAACACTGTGAGGAACAAAGCTTGTTTGTGAAGTGAGATTCGAGAAGAGAGTCTGATGATATTCCAAGAGATTTTCTATCTAACCCACAAGCTTTTATGCATTGGTTAGTTTCAATGTGATCTTTTAGTTTATCAGCTTCAATTTCTGATGTCTTGCATGTGTATGCTTCTTCTCCTGTTCTTTTCACATGCTTCTCTAGTACACACCTTTTGCTTAAAGATGATACTGCCAATGAACATGTTTCTTCGTTTAGTTGCTCACATTCTATCCCTCCTGCAATATTAATTTCACAATCACCATTTATTAATTAATCAATTAGTATATATGAGATACTAATATATATAGACATATTTATTTAAAAGTGGTGACATAAATAATTTATATACTAAAACTTTAGTAATGAATATCTCCAATGAGAAATATATACCGAGAGTGCCTTGGACAGCGAGAGAAATGGTGAGGGCGATTATAGCTAAACTCATCAAGGGAAAGTTAGAAGCCATGGCTTACGGCAGAAGAAGGCCAAAAACTTGCTGGGAATTTTGTTGATGATTCTTTTGTGCTTAATTGGAAGAATGCTTATGAGGGTTGATTGATGATTAGTGTATTTATAGGGGGTTTGTTGTGGAAATTTCATGGTGTGAATAGTGTCATGTAAATGAATAAAAAGGAATCTATGTGGACTTTTCAATGTGTAGGGAAGGGGAGATGAAAATAAAAGCATTTTATTAGATGTTATGTTATTATGGAAGGTTGCCAAATTCTTCTGTGTAGATTCAAAGACGCCATCTCCCATTTTTCTTGTTTCATTTCTTTCTTTTTTTAGATGATAATATATCCTTTTTGCTATATGTTATTTATTAAATTATAATATCAATTTTCATTCAAAATATCTGGGACTGGGAATAACTTTTGATCATGACACATAGAAGAAATTAAAAAACAACGCCTTAATTTCATGCGAGACACATGCGTGGTTTCTCAACCAATTAAGTTTGAATAGTAGTCCACCAATGCCACCATCAGTGGCGGATCCTCCGTTGCTAGCAAATTGAATTAAACAAGATTCTTTGGTATTCAAATCAACTAACGAATTTTGTGGAAAAAAAAAATTCAACTAACAATTCAAAAATTCAATGCACACATATTACAACTTAATACCGTATACCATCAAGGGTAGGTCCGAGCGGTAAACGGACTTGGATTCCATCTCAAGGTCTCGGGTTTGAATTTTGGGTATGGCAAAAACTCTGTTGGGAGAAAAAATCACACGGGCCTGCAAAGTCAGGTACTCGTGGTCAGCCAGGTATCTCATATTTGAATTTAATCACATTGACCAATTAGTTTATTAATCAGTTTATAAATAGTCTTGTTTTTTTTACAACTCAATCTTACAACCAAAAGCTTAATTACACCGTATAAAATACGGTTAGCTTTAGTGTGTGTGGAATTCTGATGAGAGAGATAAAATTAATAAAAAACAAAATCATATCAAATAACATATGAATGCCGTCTAGGTGTAAGACTTTGTTGTCCAAAAAACATTTTTGGTTTACAAAAGCCTCACCACTCAATGGTTTTAGGTCTTTGTAAATAAATGAAATAGGCTTCTAAACAGATTTTAAAAAAAGACTACCTCACGCCTAAAAAATGAGCCTAAGACAGGCAATATGCCAGACTCAGGCCTAACAAGCTTGGCCTCACATATTCAACGTAGATCAGACTCAAGTGTTGGAAAGCCCAAAAACATAAAAGACCAAAATGAAACAAATGACGCTTCAACAAAACACCAGTGCAAAAAAGGCTTTTTGAATCGGTTATTTGGCACTTTTGGAATCGGTTCTTGGCCGATTCGGATACTCCCGATTCTAAATGTGGGGACATTTTGAATCGGTTAAATAACCGATTCAAAAGTGACATTCAGAATCGGTTGTTTGTAACAACCGATTCAAAATGTGACATTCAGAATCAGTTGTTACAAACAACCGATTCAAAATGTGATATTCAGAATCGGTTGTTTCAAACAACCGATTCAAAATGTGACATTTTGAATCGGCTGTTTCAAACAACCGATTCAAAATGTGACATTTTGAATCGGATGTTTCAAACAACCGATTCAAAATGTGATATTCAGAATCGGTTGTTTCAAACAACCGATTCAAAATGTGACATTCAGAATCGGTTGTTGCAAACAACCGATTCAAAATGAGACATTCTGAATCGGTTGTTGCAAACAACCGATTCAAATTGCATTTTTGTCATCAAATAAATTACTGGATGCAACTGTAATATTCATACAACAAGTGGTAGATTCGCCTACTGGTGTAACAAATCAACACGATCCTGAGATGGTACCCAACAATCACGAATAGCTAATTTATTAATTTCAAAGCAATACAACTCAACTACCCTATGCGGCATGTGAACTGAAATGAAATCTCGCTCCCCATGACCAGCCCCTAACTTCACTATTTATAGAATTCATAGGAAGACAGTTGGGTCATTTACAACAGCCAGCCCCTCCCACTAGCTAAAACTAACTATCCTAACCACTAAATAACTAACCTAACAAAACAACTGAAAATTACAATAACTAACCTAACAGAACAACAGCCAGCCCCTTCTTTTTTGCATTTTTGCTTTCCCAGTTGCATTCTCCTTCTTTTCCACCTCACCATTCTGATCCTGTTCTTTCTTCTCAGTACCTATATTGTTTGGCAACTATCATGAGAGGCAATGAATTTCAGCTATTCTATATTTTAAAAGAAAGAACATGATCAGAATGGTGAGGTGGAAATTGCTCTCTAATTACAGATTCTGTATCAATAAAACAGTTTCTGGTTGTGTGTATTTCCTATTGTGAACCAGTTTCTATCATAATATAAGAAGTGGAAGCCCATACTTTCTTTTTGAAGTAGACTAAGGCCCCTCTCATGCAAAATTTTAAGACGAAATGCATATCCAAACATCAACACATCCACATCATCCTCAGTTGCAGTGCATGTCATCCCCCATTTCTTTTGAAGGCTGCCATCGTAACACAATCACATTAGAATAAATAATTACAAAAAAAAAAAAGAACAAGATCCTGAAGCAAATAAGGAATTAAGCCCTCAGCTCTCTCCAATTTGAATAAGGAAACTGATTTTATTTTTTCAATTGTAATGTCATCCATTGGCCAGTTCCCAGAACCTTCCAGCTGTAGAGGAAAAAAAATCTTCATAAATTTTCTATATGTAGGTCAATTCAATGAACATCACTGAAGCGTAAAGCAAAACCTGAAACATAACTTCTAGTGGTTGAATGCATGATGGGACCAACTTATTCGGTCTAAGAGATTCAATTTTTTCATTAGCTAAAAGATGAGGTTCAGGAGGGAAGACTGATGTAAACCGGGAGGCTGTAAATGGTAATAAACACATCATTGATTTGGGTTAGATCCAGCTTCGAAAAGATTCAACATGTAGACTTAACACCCTAGGTCCTTAACAGTCGCTATTTTTTCTTTGGCAGAAAGTTCTCAGCTTTGGTTTATAAAAACAAACAGCTCATGCATTGACACAAATGACTTGAAAAAATAAAACAAGAAAACTGTTGAAGTCTGTGTATTTGAATAAATAAATAAATAAATGTTTGTTCAGGTGGATATATTACCAGAGTCTAAAGGTTGTACACTAGACACCTTCAAAGGGAGGTCTTCAATGAGACGCAAACGCTTCAATAGAACATCAAATGTCTCGAGCAAACTTCCAGGGTGAGTAATAGGATCTGTGGGTGAATCATTTCAAAAGAATTGCAGTTGTTAATATAATCATAAGGGGTCAAAAAACGCAAAAAGAAAATAGTTACCTCGAGCACCATGATCCAAAGAGAAATCAAGTTGATCAACAACCACCACAATATTTTCGTTGGATAGAGAAAGATGTCAACTAAGTACATGCTCAGCTATTCTTTTCATAATCAGATGTCTTTCCCATTTCTGACTTTCCCATACTAAAAACATTACCATGTTAGTCACCAAGAAACTTATATCTAAAGCCAACAAGACAAGAGCCATGTCATTAAAACTTGACCAACTAAATAAACGAAATGTATGCCTCACCTGCGCTTTCTGCAATTCTACCATCTTTGAATCTTCTAAGCTCTGCTTTTTCTCCCCAAAATTTTCGAAACTCAAGAGCCTGCTTCAAATCATGAGTTAGGGCTGTGGTGCATGCAAAACAACAAATTTAAACGGAAAAACAGAGTGAACATGAACAAAAGAATGTACCTCTTCTTTACTTTCAGCATTTGGACCAATATCAACCACCCTAAATGCTTTCTCCAAATTACTGACTGAAATTCCTATGAACAAGGGCTCTTTATCAAGTACTGACAAACCCTACAGTTGGGAATTCAGTCAGAAACAGAATAGAATAAACAAAAACATGAACCACATTTTAGATGATATACTGAAAATCCATGCTTGAATCCATACATCGTCTACGCTCCACTGGATTTCTCCATATAACTCGAATACATTTTGCTCTATCATTCAACCCTCTAGCTAATATAACACGTATTTTCTCCTCATACAATCTCCAGCACTCGTCATCCAAACAAAACCCTGATGCAGATACCTCCTTCTGTCCCTTGAAGTTTAATCTGCAAGAGCAAAACATGTAATAAAATGAGCTTGAAGTGAATCATCGTAAAAATGAATCAACAGAACAGCCTGATAGAACTGGTGAAAATTATATATAACTAACTGAATTATCCCTCTTTAATTGATACCCAGTCTGGAGATAATTTTCCAAAAGAGATGAAATTACAGAGAAATGTGGAAATACAAAGAAATATGGAGAACAGAAAGAATATCTGATGATAACTGTCAGTAACGGTTAATGAAACCTTTAGGAATTCGAGAGCCTAGTCTCACCTACCCAACCATAACAACTGAGTCCTCTCTCTTCTCCCCCCAAATTCTTTATTTAACAGCACATTGACAGCAAATATCCATTTTTTGTCCCAGGCCCAATATTAACCTTGGGCTTCCTCCTAGACTAGGCCCACTTAATTGGAGGCATATTACTAACACAACCCATCATGAACTACATGGTATTTATCATCAAGAAGTAAAGCCAAAAGGAGAAAAATCAGTCTCATACATTGTTATCATTCAGCACAAACATACACATGCATAATAATAAGTTCCACGAGCCTCTTTATTTACATCATTATAATTTTTATGATTACAATATCCTTCTTACACTAACAAACATTACCTCATACATATTTAACAGCATAGTCAATCTTGGACATGAATACCTCCTCAAAACCACCATCTTTACACTTTTCCATGCATTTAAGAGTCAAAGCAGCCTCGTCTTGAAGCTGAATATAGAAGTGAAAAGCCATTAGTAAATGAATACTGACTACTGATATCTATATAAGGAAAGAAAAAGAAAAGTTGGAGTGCCTAGAATACCTGAGTAAAAACCTATCTTAGACATTCGAAAAGCCAAATTGAATCCCCCATATGGAGGTCTTATGACAACTGGAAAGGAACCTTTTAGTTGCATCCTTTCCTGCAAATGGGAATCACGAACACAAAAATGAATAACGGAAACTAATAAAGAAAGTTCTTACTAAATGGTGTGTATGAAAATTTTCAACAATCCAAGATTAAACTCTACTGGGTAAGTGGTTGAGTATATAAAGCTAAATGCCAATAAGGGGCTAATAACTTGACAATGAAGAAATGAAAAATATGATTTATTTAATAGTTTGCACACACAATCAATTAAAATGGGCAAATTACAAAAGAAAGAAACGTGAATACAGAAAGAATACCTTCAAGTCTGCTTTTGCCCTTTTACGGGCTGCTAATAACTCAAGTATTTCAGGAAGTATGCCCTAAATTTATTTTCTCAATACGTCAGCCCCTCTACTTCATATAAGCATTAACAGCTTCAAGCTCTTCAAGCCCTTTCTTCTTCAATTCCTTCTTTGAAGCTTTGCATTCCTTGAGTCACCTCCTGCAGTATGATGCAAAAAAACATATGCAGCAAAAGTTACCAACATATTTATTTCTACAGAAACTGGATCTTACTCCTAAAAAATGAACAAGTAACACCACTTATAATAGTTCACTTATATTTTATAATTAATGTTATGAAATACTTCCTGAAAAATCTAAGATATCATCTAGCAACAAAAAGAATAAAAAACACACCTGAAAGAGAGCCTTTAGATCAAAGTCTTCAACATTCCTATCAATATTTCTAATAAAAAGTGTTTTAGAAGGTTGTTCAACAAAAGGAATTTTTCCTTTAGAACCTCCAAATACACCATAATGATCTCTATCAACACCACTTGTTCTTTTTACTACTGAAGTTAAATTTTCATTTCTTTCAAGCTCCATGCCTCCACCACTGCTAAACAAATCAAATTCTTCCGATTCGCCATTTTTTATGGCATGAGAATTGTATCCCAAATCATCAAAAAGACCAGAAAATAGTTCATCTTCATCTGGAAGGAGATTTGCTATAGTGTCAGCATCCATCTCTTCAAGAGATTTATAGGGTTTTTCCTCAGGAAGGGAACCAACAATAGTGGACTTGCTGCTAGACGGAACATCCTTCTCCGATAACCTCACTGCACCAAGATATGCACATTAACACGGATAAAGGATATCAATTAAACTGAAGTAAAATAAAAAAAACCTCAACAAATACAATACTTTTATTCATTATATATAAGCTGATATCTAGTGAAACGAGAAATAAACGAGAAATAAAAAACCCTAAAATACGATAATACCTGATGATATGGGGATCGCGAGAGAGCATTCGTAAAATGGAAACTTCGTCGTCCTCGTGGAGGCGAGTCTTCTTGAGCGCAACGATCTTCCCAGTAGCCTTTTCTCTTGCCCTGTACACCTTCCCATACGTCCCTTCTCCAACCTTCTCTAGTTTCTCGAATGCCTCCTTCGCAACGATCTTCCCAGTCTTCCAAGTAGGACTTCTTCTTCTTCTTCAACTATTTCGTTCAGGGCAGCGATTGAGAGGAAGAGAGATAAAGAGGGAAGCGACTGAGAGGAGGAGAGCTAGAGACGCAAGTGACTGAGAGAGTGAGAGCGAAGAGGGAGATGGAGAAGAGGGAGAGCGAAGAGGGAGATCTAGGGCGTGAGAGCGAACTGAGAGATGGAGAAGAGACAAGAGAAGGTTGAGAGCGAAGATGGAGATCTAGGGCGTGAAAAGGGCTGATGAAGTGAGAGCTGTGTTGGGGTTTGAGAAGGTGTGTGAGAGGGAAAATGAAGAAACAAGGGGATCGTGAAAATTAATTGTAATGAAACAGACATTATGAATCGGTCGTTTAAATAACCGATTCTGAATGTAGCTATTCGGAATCGGTTATTCAGTCAACCGATTCCAAATGTCTAAATTGGCACATTTCGAATCGGTTGTTTAAACAACCGATTCTAAATGTCTAAAAAAACCTGTCTCAATTCCATTTAATTGCAATTTTGCCACCGCGTCCACATTTGGAATCGGTTATCCAAACAACCGATTCAAAATAGTGCTTTTTAAAGCTAATTTTGTACTAGTGAAAACCCCAGCTGAGGAACTCAAATTTGCATCAATGGCGAAAATACAAGCACAACTACCATGGGGATCGAGTCCATTGATTTGTGTATGGGTAAGCAACTGAGTTAGTGGGGATGTAGATGAGTGTTTTTAATTTAGGGTTCAGCTTTAACAAAACTAGGGATAAAGATGAAGATGAATGTTTTTAATTTAGAGTTCCACTTTAACAAAAATGGAGATGAAGATGAATGTTTTTAATTTAGGGTTCAGTTGTAACAAAAATGGGGATGAAGAAGATAAGATGTTTGTAATTTAAATGCCATGTAAGTGGTTTTAAAAAAAGAAATGCTACGGAATTTGATGAATTGTTCAGTCAAAAATGCCACTTAAGACTAATGGGCCAACGTGATGTCTGTTAAATTCAGTGGACAAAAATGTTAAAAAAATAATTTTAAATGACCAAACTGAAATTTTGACCAAAGAGAAAAGACCAAAGGTGTAGTTTGGCCTAAAAAATAAAGAGAAAAGACCAAAAGTGTAGTTTGGCCTAAAAAATATTTCAGTAGAAACTCACGCACTCACGCACACAACTGTGAAGTCTCGGATTCGAACCCGGGACATGACATCCCACCTAACAATTTTGGCATTTGCCAGTTGAGCTAGGCCTTACGGGATATCTTTCTCTTCTATAAATTATTACATGATATATCTTGTAATATTTCTAGACTTTGGCTTGGTATGTGTAAGGTCACATATTTCTGGGAATTTGTCTATTTTGAAATCAACTTAATATAGTTACCCAAATCAATCCCAATGTTGTTGGTTAGATTAAATTGAGTTGTGGGTTAGATTGAATCAAAGTGTATCCGACTCCACCCTTTAAAAGGAGTAAGCAAAGAAAAAGTACACTCATTGTTTTTCATAAGAGTGCGCTTGAAATATTGTTTTGACCAACTAGCTTGAATAAACTTTTTTTGTTTGTTTTATGATCAAGTTCCTCAAAATCTTTATTAAATGATAAGTTCAATAAAATATAAATACACACCTAGTATCGAATAAATTTGTTGAACTTTTTCCTTGAAAATCGATGCAATGCAATATGCTAACACCCTGAATAGACAATCTTTAACGTGGCTCGTGAGGAACGGAATGGAGATGCTCATTGATTTGGAAGTTGGAACCTCAGGTGGGTTGGCTTTTGCTAGTGCTTGGGTTTCCTTTCTTTTTGTTGAGTTTAATTTGCTTTGTTGTACTTGTCTAGTGGGCGTTGTACTTGAATGGGTATCTCTTTTTATCAACGGTGCAATATCTTGAGTCTGTGTTTTTTCTAATGCAGTGTGGCCTGCACTCATGTGTTGTTTTTTAGTCAAAGGATTAAGGACTAAGCATGACCACCAAAAAGGCCCCACAACTACCCACCAAATCCCCGCTACAACTGTCCAAAATATAAACCAAACCACTAGTCCAGAAGCTACTAACGAGGATGGAAAAACAAATACACAATTAAACTCCGGTTACATACTAAATGACACCAAGAACAATAATTGATACTCTTCTGTTTCCAAATAAGCAGATAGGGTTTCACACAACGATACAAACCCCCATTGCGAGTAGAACAACCATGACCAAAAAACCGCAACCTCCCACACTAAGCTTCAAGCTTTGATGGACTCGCCGCTTTTGGCTATTTTTGTCCGCTTTCTTTGAGTTTTGGGTTCATTGTTTGTTGTTTTTGGACTGGGCCTTGTTTCCCTAGTTTCATATTTCCTTGTTTCCCTATGCCCTTTCACACGCCTTCTTTTGTGAGTGTCATTCGACGCCATTGTCTCTCCGAAGAAGATGGTTTCCTAGTGGATTAAAATTGATATTAGTTATTCTTGGGAACCAAATTAGGCACAAAAGTTGTTGTTAGGAACTAAATTGAGTATTCACTCTAAACTAAATTAAAAATATTCTTTTTGGGGCCACAATGGACAGATCTTCACCAAAACAAAACAAAGCCCATTCTTTTGGCACTCACCCTCATTACTCTTCCATCCCCTCTAACATAAAGATATATCCAAAATATCCCTAAGAATAATAAGGAGGAGGAATACGTGGTGATAGTGGTGAGAGGGACAAGGTGGTGGTGGGAGTGAGGGAGAAAAGGAATGAAAAGTGAAAGAATAAAAGTGGGGATATTTTAGGGTTTTTAGAAAAATTGGTGAATGGGGAAGTAAGTGGGGGAGTGGGAAAAGAATTGGCCCCAAAACAAAAACACCAGGGCAAAACAAAACAGGCTAGGCCCAATCTTAAAAACACGCAGCGACCCAAACTAGGTTCCTATATCTGCACAAACCGCACCGAAAAAACGCTAGTGGATCCCTTCTTCACCTCGCTCCCCGGCGCCACTAGGATAGAATAGAACGCAGTTAAAACTAAATGGACTGAGTAATTCTTTTTCATTTTTTCCTAGAAAACCGATGCTCTGGGTTTAAGCTAAACATCGAACTCTGAAAATCCCTAATCCCTTTCCCGCGCCTTTGTCTGTGAGTCTCCTTCGACGCCGTTTTCTCTCCTAAGAAAATGGTCTCCCAGTGGGGCCTCAAGTTCGCCGTCCACCTTATTACCAACACCTTCGGCAAGATCGTCGCTGTATCTCTCTCTCTCTCTCTCTCTCTCTCTCTCTCTGTGCGTGTGTGTCTCTCCTTCGTCGCAGATGTAATTCTGATAATTGTTAAATTTTGTTTGTGCAGAAAGTATGCGAAAAATTACTTCACCATGGACCCCTCACTTTTCCATTGCTGATTCGCTACACAGAGCTTTCGAAGGAGGAAGTCAAGAACTCCGTACTTGTCTTAATTCAACACAATTGTGTTCAGGCTTTTGTTTGCGAAGGTAATAGTAACAATACTATAATGTCACGTCTTTCAAGGCTTTTATTTATTTATTTTTACTAACTATCTACTTGCAATGAACATGTTGAAGTAAAATAAAACTCTATAGAAAAGAACTTTTTGGTCCCTTAGTATAGAGGCGTTGATGCCATGCCATGTCATGATTTGATGAATTATGTGTATATTTTGCAATAAAATCATACTCTATTAATGGGTAAAGTGACGTGCTGGGTAATTATAAATGCAGGTGATGAGCTAGAAGGATTGAATGTTAGAACACAGTACGTGGCTTTGTTTGATAATATACTCCATCGACTGAGATTTCCCAAATTCATAGAGATTGTGTCGCAGAAACTTGGCGACGAAGTGGGTTTGATCCTTGCTTTTCTTTGAAGGTTTTTGAATCAAGCCTTCAAAAGCTTAAAGTATTTTCCACTTGTTTTGCAGTGTGTTGATCTTCTTGAAGGATTGCTTCGTGATGGTAGGCTTACCCTGAAACAAATGATTGACAGAGCAAGTCAAGGAAAAGGCAATACCGATTTTTTTCTTCATGCATGTGCTGCATAGAGTATAATTTAGCATATGTTTCTGTTTTGAGAAAATGTGTGCTTCACACAAATTGGCTAATCTAGTTTACAAGAGTTGTGTAATCTACCAGCTAAATCATATGTGGTTTAATACTTCAATCATAATCCGTTTTGTTAATTAGGTGTGGGAACTGAATGACTATAAAACTATAAAAAAATGTCTTTGGAATGGGTCAAGATAGGAGTGTGGTATGCTTGGGATCGTGTTACAAGAATGATACAGCAAACATGATTTAGCTAGTATATATGGAGAGGGCTTAGTTAGGTTGCAAGGAAAGGTAATAATTTGGTCAGGGAATTACAAGGTCATTCTAAATTATGCTGAAGAAAGAGATCCTACTGAACCTTGAACTGTACAGTACACTCAATTAAATCAAACATATATCTGTCTCTCAATAATATATTGAGTACTGAAATGAAACTTAGTTGAGCTCACCCCATATGTGACAAAATCATGAACCTCTCGAATTTGTCCTTCTCTAAATCATTTACTTTCACTTTCAGCAAATGCAATGACTACAAATGTTGTACGAGAGAGCCTTCGTAAACTTTTGACTGCTCGATATGTTGAACGCTGCCCCGCTCCCGAGCCGGTTGTTTCCACACCAGTTGAAGAAGCAACAACTAGGAAGCGTGGGGCTAAGTCTGCCAAGGTAATTGTTCACTCATGTTTATTTCTATATGTACTTTGTTTATCCTTGATCAATACAACTCTAATTTTGTAATTATGTAATTAGGCAGTTTCAAGGCTAGAAAACAGATTGTATTAATTGACACTATTGATATGAGAATACTCTAGCAGTAGGAAACACAGCTTTTACCCACATTTGAGTGTAACAGTGTAAAGCACACGACCTTCTTATGGGGTTTCATCAACAGTTATGTTGAGGGGTTGGGAAGCTTTGTTCAGTTGATATTCTCTTTTTTGTTCATTGCTTTCTCTTCGGTACTTTTGTTTTGGAGGATTCTTTATCCTCCTTTCTCTCAATTATTATTTTTTTTCATTTGTCTTATTGAATTTCTTCATTATAAAAAAATGAATTTACTTTAGTCTTTTACTTATTTTTCTTTTGACTCTTGAGGAAGGCAATGTCCCTACCAATAAATAAGTTAATGTTAGGATATAAGACAAGGAGAAGTAAGTTGGTGGTAGTTATTAGTTAGTGGTTCAATTAGAGACCTATCTTGTATGATTAGTGGCAGTTATTAGTTAGTGGTCCGGCGCCACGCAATATGCTGTGGCGGCGTGGATTGGGGTTGCGCTAGTAGCGGCGCGATTGCGGAGTGAATAGCGAACTCGAAGCAGATCTGAAGCGGATCTGGAGCGGATTCCACGCGGAGAAGAAGGAGAAACAGTAAACTCTCCTTGAAATGTCTAGTTTGCCCTCTATTTAAAAGGCGAAAAGTTTATAATACCCCTAGTTTTTAAATCGTTTACTTTAAATCCTTCTTTCTTTTCACTGCGGGTTATTTTATTTTAACCCTAAGACTCTTCTTCCTCCTCTTTTTTTGGTTCTGAAACGCAAGCTATGCAACAAAAAACCCAAGGAACAGGAATAAAACGTGTCCCTCTTCCCTTTCACCTTTCACGGTTCATCACTCCCTTCTAGCGCCTCAGTGAAAGACCACTGCAGCAATAGCCAAAACGCACCCTCTATTTCCAACTGAAGCAACAGCTTCTTCTTCCTCTGTTTTTATTCCTCTCTTTACAGAACTTTCTTCTCTGTTTTCTCAAAAGCTCAGTGCCCTAATTACTTACGAACGTGTTTTGAGTATTCTTATATTTTTTTATCCTTTATACGTGCCTGGTATAAAACGTTTATATTGTTTCTAATTTCTATAGACTTCGGCGTAGCGGTCATACCGCTACCCGCTACACCGCAATAGCGTTTTTGGGGTCGACCGCTCCGCTATTTGCTATTAACTACATAGGATACTAGCATAGATGGCATTCATTCAACATTTCAACACTACAAACATTTAGTAATAGAGCAGTGGCTCTGTTGTAGAAGGGGAAACCCTTGGAGTAGTGATCTATTCTTTCTTGTTCTCTACTCTCAAACTGACCCCAACCCACTCCCTCAACTCTTCTTCTTACTTCTACTGTTTACACTTCCTCATTTCAATTAATGGGGGTACTCTCTTCCCCAATAGGCCGGTCCTCCCTTCCCAGTCCCTGCAAAAAAAACTAAACAAACACAACCTTCGAACTTCTAGCCAATATTTTCTCACTCTTCATCTGAACCACCACCACCTTAAAAAACTAAACAAACACAACCTTTGAATTTCTAGCCAATATTTCCTCACTTTCCATCTAAACCACAACCACCTTCCTGGGGTTGTACTCGGAAGAGGATTGGTCTGCAGTGATGATGGTGCTTTGCTTATAGAGGGTGTCGACCAAACTTTTGTCGCCAAAACTGCCTGGGCTTTGTACAGGCTTTCATAACCCTTTAGTTGCTGATCGGATTGATCACAGGTTTTGCTACCAAGCTGAAGCTGGCTGGCTGATCAAGCTCCCAAGTCCCAGCAGTGGGATCCTGGGGTAGAGACACAACATTGATGACAAGGTTTTTTTGGGTATTGTTAGGATATAGAATAAGTAGAAGTTAGTGTAAGTTATTAGTTTATTGTTTCACCAAAAATTATCTTGTATAAATAGAGGGATACTAGCATAGAGGGCATTCATTCAGCATTGTGAACATTTTAGTAATAGAGCAGTGGCTCTGTCGTAGAAGGGGAAACCCTTGGAAAATCTCTTATTCTCTACTATATCTTGGAAAAATAGCACTTTCTGTTCAAGTGAAATTCTGGGTTCCTAACACTTGATAACTCCAGTTTGAGATCAATTTTATTGCAACATCAAATAGAGATAACATTAGGTTAAGATAATGCGAGCAGTGTATTTAATTTACGTGTTAGTTCATGTACTATATACAGTTGACACTTGCTTATGTATAGGATGCTTACAGTAAAACTTCTGGTTCATCAGTTACGTATAATAAGAAAAGAGAATGAGTGTTAAGATGTAGCTTATTAATGTGATTTTAATGTCAGCATTTTTATTGAAACTGCCACATATAATGTTCATTATGGTAACCTGAATTGGAATTCTGTTGATGCTCTTTTATTTTTTATTATTTGTGATCCATAGAAATTCGAACCGCCAGCGACCATAGAACAACGTGTTATAGAAGCAGCGGTGTCTGGGGAAGCGATCAGATTTTCACTCACTGCAGATATGGGATGTAATGCTGATAGAGAATCAAATTTAGATGATTCCCAAATGATAAGTGTTGAAGAAAATGTTGGTAAGACTATTGTCAACTCATGTGAGCAGACTTAGTAATAATTTCCTATTTACTATTTTCCATAAGTATGATTTTTAAATGTGGATACCAAAATCTGGTGCAGCAAACGAAGAGCTAACTCTTTGGCGTGCAAATTTTGAGGAGTTTATACGTTCTCTCAGGCATAAGGTTTGTTTCACTACACGTTTCCTATTTAAGCCTCACGCAATTGCTGTCAGTTTACTTTTGCGTGTGATTTTGTACTTTTTTTTTTAATTTTATAACCATTCAACAAACTTAGAGAAGGACTAAAACTCAATTGTTCTAACAAGAAAACTACATTGCCAATGATAGTTAAATCACAAATGTTCTTAATGAAAAATACATTTGGTTTATGTGAAGAAGCTACATTCTTTAGTGGTTTATTTAAGCGATGAAATATAATTTTGAATCCCCCCTCTCGGCCTTTAGTGGTTTATAAATCAGCTAAGAAATAAGATCGTGTGGTTTGGATGTGGCTAAGTTTGCTATTGTATCTTCTGTTGCTCATGTGACAAATGCGCAGCAGGGATGCATTATTGTTCTGAGCTTGTTTTTTTATTTAAATATTAGTAGAACATTGTAATATGTTCAGGGATCTGAATTTATAAGTTATTGTGTTTTGTATTGCATGAGTGAGATAGATTTCTTTTTGTCTTCTGTTGGCATATTCTCGATACTATTATTTAAAGAATACACTTGAAACATTCTACGCATTTTCTAGGTATTGGTTGAGAATGTAAGAACGCGAATGGATGATGGAGCTGCTACTGTCTTAAGTGCAATTTTGGAAGCAACAAGAACTGTAGAGAAGAAAGTGAAAACAGAAAATTCAGGTGAACTAGATTTTTAACTTTATCAATTTAGAAACCTATGATATTAGACTTCATGTCTCTTCGTAGATAAATATTTAGGTAGTCTATTTTACTTTATATAATTTATGAAGATTTGATGAATGCTCATGCCATGGCATGCTCTGATTGCTTGCAAGATTCTGGTCAACCGTTTTCGAATTTGCTATTCACTTTAAGTTTTAGCAGTTATATTATTATAGTGGTTAGATTATGCATTTGTAGTGCAACAGTTGATGTTAGAGCCCCCAGGTCCATATAGCTGCTGCTTCTGTTTATCCTGTTCTGTTTATTCTGTTTTATGTCAGTAACTAGCTGTTAATGCATTAGCTGTCAGTTAGTTATTTTAATAGATAGAGGTAGTTAGTTAGTTATCCTATCCTATGCTCTATTCCTCTATTATATATAGAGGAATAATGATAAGGGATAGCATCGAGTTTTCAGTTTGTAGTAGAGACTTGGATAGATTCCAAGAGGCGCATAGATTGCGTTCGTGTAACTCTTTTGATAAAGCTTGAGGTTCCTATCAATAATACTCTATCTTCCTCCTCTTTTTCTTTTCTAAACACGAAGCCAAGCAACCCGAGAAAAAACGATAACCAGCGACGCGAAAGCAAGCAACAGCTTCGCATGGAAATTGCTCCCTTCCCTTCGTCTCCCGTCGCTGTCTCCGGCGAATGCTTGCCGTTGTCACCGGTTTCGATGGTGAACTCGGCGCGATCGCCTTCTTGAAGAGAGCGGAAATCTTCGGATCTGATCGAAGGTTGGTGGGCGAAAAGATCATCGCCGCCGTTGTCAGGTTTGATAAGGTCGAAGCCTTTGAAGTTGTTGAGCCATTGAACGACGCCGGTAACAACACGCCTGAAGGATGGCGCGGAAGCGTGACCTTCTTGCGCTTTCGCATCGTCGTTTATCAGATGGAAACGGGTCGGGTTATGCACCCGGTTCTCTGAACACCTCATTTTGACCTTTCCCAACGTATTTTGGGCCTGGCCCATTAAGATTGGACCGGTTTCCAACCTCCAATTGATTGCCCGATCCAACTTCACTGATCCAACCCACGAACGCCTTCTTCCACCCTTCTCCTCGTCTTTCCATCGAGCTTCTCGTATTCCCATTTGCACCGATGGAAACTTTCGCCGGTTTGGCGTTCCTCCGGTGATCGCGACAGTGTCCGGTGGTCTTGGCAGTTGATGCAGGACGAACGGCACCTCGTGTGTCTTGTTTCTTCTCTGTGTACACTCCTTCAGAACCGTGAGTTCCTTTGTTTCCTTTCTTTCGCACGTTCGTTGCTTCTCTGTCACCCCGCGGTGATTCTTTTTCTTGATTGCGACCCTCTGCATCTTCATGGCCTGTTCAATATTTTCCGTGGACCAGATTTGTGGGCTGCACCTTTCGGTCTTCACCCCACGCTTCTTCTTATCATCATTTCTCTTCTTCTTGATATCAAGAAGCATGTTCTTGTATCTGAACTTATTAGTAAAAGCCATTTTGAAGGTTTCCCATGTAGCATTCGGGTAGTCATCCCTTATAGAGATCCACCACCCATATGTCGCTAACTTCAAAAACCATGTTGTTGCCCGTCGTACCTTCCAATCTTCCTTGACATTGTCGGCTTCAAAATGTCGCTCGCATTGGGTCAGCCACTTGCGGGCATCTCCCATGCCATCAAAGATTTGAGGTTTTTCTTTAAACATCGCTAGTTTCCCTTCGCAAGGTCCGGCTGGCTTCCCTTCGAAATCCGGCAGGTCGGACCAATTGTTAGATATCTAACCTAACGTGACTGGAAATATACAATCGAAGCCTTGAAAATGTCGATTAAAGAAAAGAAAAAGAGGAGGAAGATAGAGTATTATTGATAGGAACCTCAAGCTTTATCAAAAGAGTTACACGAACGCAATCTATGCGCCTCTTGGAATCTATCCAAGTCTCTACTACAAACTGAAAACTCGATGCTATCCCTTATCATTATTCCTCTATATATAATAGAGGAATAGAGCATAGGATAGGATAACTAACTAACTACCTCTATCTATTAAAATAACTAACTGACAGCTAATGCATTAACAGCTAGTTACTGACATAAAACAGAATAAACAAAATAAACAGAATAAACAGAACAGCAACAAAACAGAACAGGATAAACAGAAGCAGCAGCTATATGGACCTGGGGGCTCTACAGTACACGCATCTCAGGTCCATATAGCTGCTGCTTCTGTTTATCCTGTTCTGTTTTGTTGCTGTTCTGTTTATTCTGTTTATTTTGTTTATTCTGTTTTATGTCAGTAACTAGCTGTTAATGCATTAGCTGTCAGTTAGTTATTTTAATAGATAGAGGTAGTTAGTTAGTTATCCTATCCTATGCTCTATTCCTCTATTATATATAGAGGAATAATGATAAGGGATAGCATCGAGTTTTCAGTTTGTAGTAGAGACTTGGATAGATTCCAAGAGGCGCATAGATTGCGTTCGTGTAACTCTTTTGATAAAGCTTGAGGTTCCTATCAATAATACTCTATCTTCCTTCTCTTTTTCTTTTCTTTAATCGACATTTTCAAGGCTTCGATTGTATATTTCCAGTCACGTTAGGTTAGATATCTAACAATTGGTCCGACCTAGCCAAGAACCATGACTAAGGCCGATGTCGCGAATCTGGAAAAGAAGATGGAAGAACGTCTTGCAGAGGTTGAAACAACATTTCATCAGAAACTGGACGAGCTAAGCATCGACATCAACGCACAATTGCAGCAACTTGGTTCCGCAAACTCCTCCATCAACACCCACTTGCAGCAACTTGGTGCTGAAAACTCTTACATCAACAAGAAATTGGACTCTCAATTTCAAGACATCATGAAAACACTCCAGGCCCTCCAAAAACCCTCTGCAACTCCACCACCAGTAAGTTCACACGCTGACCACACCCAAGAACAACCCAAGAACATTCAAGAACCACCCAAGAACACTGTTCCAGTCAACCAGCAGCATAATTCCACTTCCACAATCATTGATATCACTGAAGAAACACATCCAAACATTACTAAGGCTTGGACAAAGAAGGTGGAGCTACCTACCTTCGAGGGTGACGACCCATTGGCATGGTTAACGCGTGCTAGGAAGTTTTTTGAACTACAGGGAATCATGACGGATTCTGAGAAATTAAAACTCGCATTGATATGCATGGAAGGTGACGCTATTCATTGGTTCCAGTACTGGTCAGCTGATGTTCAAGATCCCTCCTGGGAAGTTTTCTCGGAGGCAATTATGGAACGGTTTGGAGATTGCGCACTCGGGTCAGTCCATGAACGTCTATCCGGTATACGGCAGCGTGGGTCTGTTAACGATTACATACGTGAGTTTGAAGCGCTTGTGGCTCAGGCGAGAAGCACGCCGGAACAAATCTTGCTAGGATATTTCCTCAATGGCTTACGCAAATCCATACGCGACATGGTTCGTCTTCTACAACCCAAGAAAGTGGTACAGGCTCTATCCTTGGCTCGTCACGTGGAAGAAGCACACCGGGATCCTCGCAACGCACCACCGTCATCAAACAACCACAAAGACTCGCGTTTTCGTGGCTCGGGAATTATCACCAGTATCGGGTCACACGATGACCCAAACGGGTCGCGAAGCCTAAGTCATGACTCGCCGACGAATTCAACAGCCACCTCTACCAATTCTACTGCCTCTTCAAATACGAGCAATACTAGCAAGCCTCAGCCGTCAACTCCGCCGCGTAAACCAGGTATTCAATTTCTTTCAAAAACAGAGCAAGCCAGACGGTGGAAAGAACGACTCTGTTTCTCCTGTGGCGCACCTTTCACACCTGGACATCGTTGCCCAGAAGGTAATTTGCGCGTCATGGTGTTGGCCGACAATGAAGACATTACTGGGGATGGAGAGATCGTGGTGTTAGAAGAAGACCTGAGTAATGGTGCAATACACAGTGATGAAGAACACTACATCGAGACTTGAGGACAAGTCTCATTTTTAAGGGGGTGGTATTGTTAGAGCCCCCAGGTCCATATAGCTGCTGCTTCTGTTTATCCTGTTCTGTTTTGTTGCTGTTCTGTTTATTCTGTTTATTTTGTTTATTCTGTTTTATGTCAGTAACTAGCTGTTAATGCATTAGCTGTCAGTTAGTTATTTTAATAGATAGAGGTAGTTAGTTAGTTATCCTATCCTATGCTCTATTCCTCTATTATATATAGAGGAATAATGATAAGGGATAGCATCGAGTTTTCAGTTTGTAGTAGAGACTTGGATAGATTCCAAGAGGCGCATAGATTGCGTTCGTGTAACTCTTTTGATAAAGCTTGAGGTTCCTATCAATAATACTCTATCTTCCTCCTCTTTTTCTTTTCTTTAATCGACATTTTCAAGGCTTCGATTGTATATTTCCAGTCACGTTAGGTTAGATATCTAACAGTTGACGTCTCAATAGTTTGTTTTTTTTCTGCTACGTATAAGGTGTCACTTAGCGCATACAATTTACTTTCGTTAGTATATATGAAACCCATTTTTAATTAACTACCTCTTTGTTTCAAAGATACAATTTCAGTACTTGGATTAAGAGCATGATAAGACTGGACCAGATTGTGAGTCTCATGCCTTTCCCTATTTTTTCTTTCAGCCTAACTAGCTATAACAACTCTTAGCCAAATTCTCTTCTATCATAAACTGTCCCTTAACTACCTCAGGTTATTATCCATGCTTCTCTTTTATGTTTCCTCTAGTAGACCATCTTAGTTAAGGACCTCAATCTTTTAGAGCTATAGAATTAGAACCATGGTAGTCAAAATCAAGATTTTTACTGGCGATCTATTAGGATTTTGAGCCTAACTTATCTCCTACAAAACTGACTTGTAAGGTGAGTCCTTTCATTATAAACTATTTCGAGGCATTATCTCTAGTTAATGTGGGACATGGGTTTCTCCCTATACATTCCCTCATGCCCAACACTATAGTTGGGTGCATGCATAATAATGGTGGGTGGCATGATGGATCTAGGATAAACTTTGATATTGTCTTAGCCCTTTGGTTTTGGCCTAAATCATCCCCAAAATTTAGCTTGTGGGGTGAATATTGCCCTCACCTATAACCACTATTTAGGCCATATTACTATCAAAGCTTTTGGGCTAAGTTAGGCTCAATCCCAAAACCCAAGATGGTATCAAAGCCCCTGTAGTTAATTGTGTCGAGAAGTGTGAATATAAGTTATACATTTTCAATAAATAATGCTACAAACTTCTTTATACAGGGCAAGTCTCCTACATTGTTATATTTTCTTGAGATTGGAAATTGGAATGCTCCTTCTTAAGTGAGATTCATTATGGGAAGGGCTTAGTAATCAACCTTTATGTAATGGAGGAGATTTCAAAAACAGTCTTTTTTTAATGGGAGATTAGTAGTGGGTGATTTAGACAGCATATAGTTACTCAGAAACCTGCTACAATTACTTGTTTATAAGATCAACAAAGTTTCTGTATAGGTTTTTTCTTTGTTTCCCAGTTTTTGTCATTTTCATCTCCTTTTTAACTCATTATGCAATCTCTCCCTCTCCGGCACAATGTGCAATTTACTTAATTTGTTTGTGTTTTGCTGCACGCCCCTTTACTGAGTTGCTAAGTAAAGCTCTACCTTTCAGTAGAGAGGTGGAAAGGGGTAACAAGAAGGAGAAATCCAATACTTAAGAAAAGGACTTTATGCGTGAATAAAAACATTGTTTAGTGAAGTGATTGTGCTGTGAGTGGTAATCCAATTTTTCTACCCTGCAAAAGGCAATTTTTTCTACTCATAGTTTAGCTCTCTCACAGCCTTGCAGTTTTTTTTAATCTTTACAACTTATATTATTATCGAAGAGTCTTCATCATAGAAGAGGCACTTACAGAATATGAATATGAGAAAGTTGGGGTAAGTAGAAAGCAGGAGTTAAGCACATTCACCACAGATAAAGCCGACTCACCATGAAACTAGGTTCAGCCAAGAAAACTCATGTTCATTTAATCAAAAAGTTGGTATAGAACATACATGCACAAAAAGTTGGTATAGAACATACATACATGCACAAAAGTTGGTATCTAGAAATGAGAGAGCACATACCTTTATGTAAGAGATGAGGATGGGATGGGGGAGTTTGTGATTCGCTTCTCCTAGGGAGTGTGAAGAGAGGGAGCAAATACAATGAGTAGCCACATCAAACGCGCAGCGAGTACAAAGACAGTAAGCAAATGCACACAAAGTAATCCTTATAAGGCTTGGGCAATCCTCACCTTATAAGCTGGTTTTGTAGGAATGAGTTAGGTCCTAGGGCCCAAATTTAAGATGGTGTCAGAGCCCATCCTAGATCTCTTATTGGGCGAAGATCTCAACTATTCCACTTATTTGTTCACTCTCCAGATGTCCAATCCTTGGTGTGAGGGTGTGTGTTGAGATTCTTGTTATTCCATCCGTATCAGTTGACACTTTAGATGTCTAGTTTTGAGCGTTAGGGGTATGTTGAAGTCCCAGAGATATGAATTAAGTAATCCTTATAAGGTTTGGGCAATCCTCACCTTACAAGCCAGTTTTGTAGGAATGCGTTCGGCTCTATCCCAAATTTAAGAGCTTCATTCATTTTTTTCCGCCTGGTTGCTTTCTGTTTTATTCTTTTGTTAAGGGGGGGATATACTACCTGCCCTTTAACTTTTTGTTTTAATTTTTTTTCTTTTTTATTTTAAACCAAATAAGACAGACCTCCAGCGCTAGTATGTCATTGTACTCTCACGGCTTACCCTATCTTGTCCTATGTTTCAGTACCCTTATCGCTGGATACAATTTTCACAGAGGTGGTGAAGACTGAAAATGGCAGAACTCTGACCATAGATCGTGTTCAAACTTGTCTTGTTCAGTTAGGTTGCTTACCGAGGACGTTAGATGATTATAGTATTGGTACGATATCCCTTTTCCTCATGTCTGGCAATTTCTTGTATTATAAAATGTACAGTTTTTTATTTTGTTGTTAATGTGAAAAAATTCTATCATATTTCTAATTCGGGTTTATGGTTTCTTCAATAGATTGTAATTTCAAAACTTTTTTTCTTTTCCTTTCCAGATTTAAAGCGCATTCTTCAATTGGCTCGAAATGAAGAGGTTGTATTATCATAATGTTTTTTACAAATCTCTCTCTTACACCCAAATACATTACTACACAGACACAAACACATTCGTATTTTGCTTATGCAGAACTGTCTGTTTTGTGTGTTATGTTGCAGGTTGAGTCAATTGTGTCAAAAAGGTACGGAAAGGATGCATACCGAGTGTTCAGGCATCTATCAAGGGAAAATCAGTTTTGCCCGACGGATAAGGTGATAATCTCTTACTGGTGTGGGCAGTTTGAGATTCTAGTTGAATTAACTTGGTGTTTCTGGGTTATTTCTTTTTCTATAAGTATAGCCAGTGACCCACTTCAATTTTGAAGGACGAACTATTAGAGTTATATAATAACATATTTAGGTTATGTTCGATAAAAGTGAAAATTTAGAAAATGAAAATTTAGAGTCCTTTTAGTTTGAGAAAACGATTCCTTATTATCATTTTATTTCTTGCTTTTAAGGTTTGGTGTTGGAAACAATATAACCAAAAAAAAACTGAGTTGCAAATGTCTAGTCTAGAGAGGGAATAGGTTTATTAAACAACTAGAAGTGTGTTTGAGTCAGAGAGGAGGAAATGAGGAACCACTATTGATCCCACCCACTTTTTGTATAAAATAAAGAAGAAAAATCTAAATCCTCGTATTTACCGCACAAATATTTCAATTTCAGTGCTGAATTGAGTGTTTTTTTTGGTGGAAATGCTAAATTGAGCTTTTAAACAGGTTGCCCATCTTAAAGCATAAATTCTGGATTATAATAAAAATCAGGTTGTGCTATGATTATATTGTTAGTTCTTTGTTTGTCTAGTCAATTTTTTTTAGTTATTAAAATTACAACTGGAAGTGCAAACACAGGGGAGGGGAAAGGGTAGCCTGGAGGATCAAACTTCCCACTTCAACTAAGTCCAAAGGACTTGGATCAGTCCCTATTAGTGACAAGCTTATGCACGATCTTTTCAAAACAAGTATTCAAATGACCAGTAGTCTCATGCAAAAGCTGTTAGATTGCAATATCTATTAACTTCACCCACTTTGACACTGTTCCATGATGCTCCACACGTGTTAAAAATCAATTACTGGGATTTCTAGATTGGTATTATATGTCAGTGATTTCAAATTTCTCTATTTCATTTTAAACTGAGAACAAAGTAATTCAAATGATTTAAATACTTTATTTATACTATAATGATCTCATGCAAAAGCTGTTAGACTGCGATATCTACTAACTTCACGATATTGAAACCCCTCTCCTCTATGATGCTTTACATGTGTTAAAAATCAATTACTGGATTGTTTTTTTTTTGGACATCATTACTGGATTGCTAAATTTGTATTATACACCAATGATCACCTATTCCTTTATTTCTTTTTAAGCTGATAACAGAGTAATTCAGATGATTTAAATACTAAATTAATATTATGACCTTTCGATGCTTCTCTTTTCTTTGTAGATAGCAGAGACTACTCTTGTTGAGAAAAGGGAGGCTCCAAAGTTACTGTACCGGTTATGGAAGGATAACTACTTGCATATGGAGGTGTGACCAATTATCCTTTTTGATATTTAGAAACTCTTTAGGAATCAGTTGATAATTTTGACTTGGCACCTATGCTGCATAGGTATGAGGAAACAGCATTTTGAAAAATTCATACTTACATATAAAGTATGGGTTAAAAATGTTTGTGTCCCTATAAAATTTGAGCTTTTTGTTTTTATTCTCATAAAATTTTCACCTACTTTTGGTTCTTACATTTTATTTTTTTCATCAGTTTTAGTCCCTCATGACTTTTAATAGCGTTTTTTTTTTTACATTTTATAAGCGTTATTAAAAGTCGTGAAGCGTTATTAAAAGTCATGAGGGACTAAAATTAATGAAAAAAAATAAAATTTGGGGACCAAAAATAGGTGAAATTGTTTTGAGGGACCGACCAACACCAAAAAACCCAAATTTTATAGGGACTAAAAACATATTTAACCCATAAAGTATTGCACAATAAAATCAAATGTTACTTGTTGGTTGGGATTGTGAAACTTTATTTAAACTTTTCCCATCTTATTCTTGCAGAAATTAACTGTGACGGGATCCAAGCAATCATCACTTTTGATGTGGAAAGTTAACGAGGCTCTGATATGGGAACATGTACTTGACGAGATGTACCATGCTGCCTTAAATTTGAGCACAAGAACCGCTTTTGAACAACAAAAGGATGAAGAGGTTAGTGACGCTAAAGTTGTATATAATTTGACCTCAATTATATAAAAAAATGTCTTCAAGTTTAGCTCAGAATCTGAAATTTGTGTTGGTTGTTGTGCAAACCTCAATGTGGCATGAGTGAAAATAGGTTTCCCGTTTCCCCGGAGTTTTAATGGAGTCTTTTGATTTGCGACTAACAGCAACGTCTTTATGAAGATTTTCTATCAATATGACTGTAAGGGTAGCACTGGTTTTTTTGGACCTAATAGATTTTGAGCAGGAAAAGGATGAAGGTTAACGACACTAAAGTTGTTTCTAATTTTTTCTCAGTTTAATAAAAATATTAATCTGAAATTTGTGTTGGTTTTTGCGCAAACCTCAATGTGACATTTGCGGTCCCCCATCCCCGAGGTTTTAAAGGACTCTTCTAATTTGCAACTAATATCAGTGTCTTTCTAATTATTTTCTATCTATATTAGTAGCATTAGCGCTGATATCTTTTTACTCTATTATCCAACATTTCAATTCAAGTTGCAACATATGGGAGTCTAACAAGTAGTAGAAAAGGAAAATGGGAATGTTTATTAGTCCTAGCTTCCATACTATTATTAAAGTTGCTTTGCCATAATAATTTTTAGAAAATCTGGTAAAATTTAGTTTTCTCATTCTTACATGGAAGCAAAATGTTTGACATGGTTGGTATTTGATGGTATTGCATGTTATATAGCTCATAACGATGCTCCACATGTATTTCTATCTATTGACCACATTTCCCTCACAATGGGTCCATTGGTTTATTTTACTCTCAAGTGTTATTGCTACTTTCCAGCTTTTAAATCTTCCTAAAGCGAAGATTATAGAGTCCGAGCCACTGCAGAAGAAATACAAACGGCTAGTAAATGTTATGTTACTCCTGGGATCATCACTGATGAAACTTGATGATGCTGTGATGCTTTTCCATGACTTCTAAATAAATTTTGGGACAGTTACTCTGATTCTTTTATTAGTGTAAATGTTATGTTACTCTTGAGATCATCACTAATGAAACTTGAAAGTTTGTTAGTCCTAGCTGCTATACTATTATCAGAGCTGTTCCACAGACTTTTGCCATAATAACAACTTTTAGAAAATGTGGTCAAATTTAGTTTTCTCACTTGTTGAGACATGGAAGCAAAATGTTTGGTATTTGATGATATTGCATGTTATATATAGCTCATAACGATGCTCCACATATATTTCTATCTATTGACCACATTTCCTTCATTGAGTTTCACAATGGGTCGATTGATTTATTCTACTCAAGTGTTATTGCTACTTGTTCCAGCTTTTAAATGTTCCTAATGCCAAGGTTATGGAGTCCGAGCCACCGCAGAAGAAATATAAACGCCAAGTAAATGTTATCCTGGAATCATCAGTAATGAAACTTGATGATGCTTTGATGCTTTTCCATGACTTCTAATTAAATTTTGGGACAGTTACTATGATTTTATAATTAAAGTAATTGTTATGTTACTCTTGGGATCATCACTGATGAAACTTGATGATGCTCTGATGCTTTTTCATGAATATGATTTTCTTATTAAAGAATAATAGCAAATTTTATATAATCAGAAAGTACTCAGAATATAATTGGAGTATTCACATTAAGATAATAAAATAGCTATGTAGTTGTACAGACTTGGTTTCTCTTCTTTCCACTCACCCTATATCTCTCTCCATCCTTTCTATCTCTCTCTTAAATTCACTCTCTCTCATCATTATTTATAATTTTTTAATTATTTTCTCTCCTCTTACTCTTATACAGTATTTTGTGATGGAGAGGGAGGAGGGAGGGAGAGGATCCAAGCACGCAGTGGTACCTATTATCCAAGTTATAGCTAAGTTCTGTTTTTCTTTTTGAAAGGGGGGTTCAGTGGTTAGGGCTGAACCTTCCTTAACCAAGGGTCGGGGGTTCGATCCCCGCTTTGGGTACGGAGCAGTGTTAAAACTCTAGGCCAGCTGTCCTGCCCCTCGAGGCACCCACAATGAGCGAGGGATTAGTCATTGCTGTCCGTGCGGTGGATACCTGAGTTTACCACTTTACCCAAAAAATGGTGGTTATGGGTGTTGGCGGAACTGAGATGCGCTTCGTTGTTATCAAGTTATAGCTAAACGGGTTGTATTAGAGTTGCATAAATATTCTCATCCAAATAATTAGGGCTTGAGGTTATACAATTCGGTATAGTTTGTTATTTCGGTTAATAAAATAGCTATGTAGTTTTGTAACTATCATCCAAGTTATAACTATGTGTAGTGCGAAAGTTGCATAAATCAGAATTGATGTAACCTTGTGAGATGAATCCAATTCCATTTCTCTGTTTCAGTTTAATTTGAGTAATATTTTAAAAGATTGAGTTGTTTTTTATGGACAAAGCTTAGATGGAGTTTTTTATTTGTTATTTTTACAGTTTTTCAAATCACAAGTTCACACTTGTACAATGTATTTTTTTGGTAAAACACTTGTACAATAGAATAACCAGAACTATTTTAATTTTAAATTTAACTGAATTTTAGTACACGTCTCTTGCTATAATTGACAAAAAGTACAAACAGAACAAATAGACTATCACTTAAATTAATACACGAAAAAAGAATATCACCAAATCTTTTTTCCTTTTTATATTCATTTTTTTATAAGCAATGTTAGTTGGGTGGGAAAAATATTAGTTTTCGGAGTTTGAACTCGGGATCTCCTTCTTACACTCTTTTAGTGTATTCCTTCGATATCTCTTAACTCGTCAACTAAGCTACGTACTTGGAATTTTTATATTCATTGTTTTCAGACACATTTGTTACTTTCTGCTTTCTAGGCTAATAGGTGATCAATTAACTATTTAAGAAAAGAATGGGTTGATAAAATTACTAATTTTCCCTTTTAAATTTTTTCTTTCTTGAGGGCAAATTTGGAAATTGATTTTTATTCTATCTCATATTTTATTTTTGTGGGTCCCACTTTCTTACATCATCTTTTAAATTTTTTATTTCACATTTGAAACTCACTTTTTTATCTCTCACTTTTATCTTTCTCAATTTTCTCTCTTTCCCCCCACCTCTACCCCCTCTCTCTTTCTCTCTATCTCTCTTCACATTTTACTTTTTTATTCTATCTACTGTCTACTTATCAATTCAATTAACTATTTAAGAAAAAAAATGGGTTGATAAAATTACTAATTTGACCTTTTAAATTTTTTTTTCTTGAGGGCAAATTTGGAAATTGATTTTTATTCTATCTCATATTTTATTTTTGTGGGTCCCACTTTCTTACATCATCTTTTAAATTTTTTATCTCACATTTAAAACTCCCTTTTTTTTATCTCTCTCACTCTTATCTTTCTCAATTTTCTCTCTTTCTCTCCCACCTCTACCCCCTCTCTCTTTCTCTCTATCTCTCTTCACATTTTATTTTTTTATTCTATCTACTGTCTACTTAATCAAAGTATTAATCATCAGCTATCTATTAATCAACTATTGGTTTAAGGAAACAACTAATCATCAACTATCTATTTATCAAGTATCAACTATCTATTTAATCAACTCAATTACTACCAAAAATACCAAACTAACCTTGAAAATACCAAACTAACCATGTCTAAAATATTGGACGGAAAAATATGTTTACTATTTTAAATGGATATTTTGCTTTCTTTTTTATAAATATTTTCTATCTTTCTTTTGAGTTTTAACGGGTAAACATTACATGTTGTTGATATAATTTCATTATTTTTGACTTCTTACGGGAAAATGTACTGCGTTGTCGATATAATCATTTTTTTGAGCCGCGACAAGAAAGTACTAAATATTGTTGAAAAATTATTTTTTATATTTAAGTTTCAGCGGGTAAACATTATATGTTGTTGCTATAGTTTCATTTAATTTTTTATGGTGAAACATTACACATTATCAGAATAATTATTTTATATTTTGCATTTGATTCAACGGGAAAAAGTTACATGTTGTTATCATAATTTTATGACTGAGAAAATGTATTTTGTAATGATCAAATATGTCAAATGAAGAAAATATTCTAAAGTTGTAAAAATTCAATTCTTAATAACTTGAAATATTTATTGTAATTGAATTCTGTATAAGTCTATTTATACAAAGAATATGATAAGTATACTTCTGGTTTTCCTAAAAGAAGGGGTCACCGTCCTACACCCCTCTACCATCACGTGCTTATTATAATTTTTGTAATGTTTGTAATGTTTTGCAATGTTTGTAGCAGAAGATGCACGTTTGTAATGTTTTGTAATAGGCACTGATCCTTCTTAGATACAGTAACTCCCATAAAAATACGTTTCCCTGCCACTCAGGGGGAAATGGAAAAAAGGCAGATCGCACTCCTATAGGTACACCTATTACCTATTACCTATATATATATATATAGTACTAGTATATATAATGATGATAATTCCTCTTTTAATTTATTTTTTTAGTGTATTACTTTTTTTAGACAAATATACCCCTCAAATTAATTAACTTTGTTCCTTTTAATCAAATAATGTTTTAAAATTAAATTTTGTTGTCTGAATTTAAATATTAATTAATTGAAATTATCAATATAAACTGAAAATTATCAATTTTAAAAATATCATTTTGTTCAAAGATCAGAGAATAATTTGAATTTTTCAGTAACATAAATACGGTTTATTGATGGTTGCTGTTTTTTAGTTTTTAGATAATCTATTGGTTAGTACATACAGTAATATTTTTTTGGTCAGGACCAAATGATTAAGAGATTCAAGTATCTACCACTTGTGCCACGTTATGTTAGTATTGATTAGTACATAATAATATGCAATATGCAATTTCTCAAAACCAATATTAAATGATAAATCTAATAAAACACGTTAGCGTAATGGAAAAAACGAAAAAGACAGACACAATAATATTAAATGATTATTAATTTTTTGGCCAAAAAATAATAATGCCTGCCTTTATGGTAGTATATATATATATATATATATATATATATATATATATATATATATATATATATATATATATATATATATATATTAGGATTAAATATATTTTTAGTTCTTAAAAAGTATATTATTTTTATTCTATTCAACTTTTGGTCCTACTTATATTCCAATTAAATTTTTTGATCTCTCACGCTAAGTTAGTATAGGCGGTCAACAGAATGTTAGACTTACGATTCGTGCCAACTCATTATTTTTTCCTAAGATTTTTGGGTAAATCTGGACATTTTTCATAGCGACTGTGGAGACTAATCCTTCGAGGTACTGAAGTTCATTTAAGGGCTGACATCTCCCAAACGATATCTCTCCATAGACACCGGCCAGGGATCGAACCCCTGACCAAATGCTTAAGGGGCCCAAGCAACTTAACACTTGTGTCACACCCACTTGGTAAATTTTTATTTTTGACTAAGATGCTAAACCACTTAACACATTTATTTAATTTTAACTTTCTTTTTTTAAGTTATATTTTAACTTGTAATTTATTAATATTTGTGTACCACTTATTTTTTAACCGCCATTTCTTTTCTAAGAACTATTTATTGGTTACTTTTAAATAATTTTTACTAGTTCTTTTTTTTAAAATCTATTTTTCACCACTTATTTGGTTAATATTTTTCAACTAGTCAGGTTAAGTTTTTATTAATTTTTTAACTGGCATTTTCTTAAATGGTTTTATAGTTTTAAATTTTTTTGAATGGTTATTTTTTCAGTTTTTTAAAAAAATCATCTCTCTTTAATCGTATGTTTTGGTGCAATTTAAAAAAAAATTGAATAATTTTTTTAAAATAGAGATAGTTTTGTATTACAAAAATTTGATTAGAATCACCATTGAAAAAAAATAACCAGTCAAAAAAATCATTAAAAATATAAACAGTATAAAAGATATTATAAAATAACCAGCGAAAAATCTATTAAAAAAATAACCAGGAAAAAACAATAAAAACAATTAAAAGTAACTAGTGGAAAAACATTTAAAAATAAATAGTAAAAATATTAATAAAAAATTGTACTGTAACAAATAAAATATAAAAAAAATACTAGTAAGTCTAAAAGTATTTAAAACCCGTGTCAAAGTAGTATTATTACTCCATCTAAACAGGTTTGTAAGCCTTTTTAATGAATGCGGCGCAAAAATGAGCAGTACTCCCTTCGGACATAGGAATCGATCTGGCATAAGTCACTCTCAACTTTTTATCAAAGTTAATGGTGTGCGTTTTTCATAAAAAAAGTTAAATGGTGTGCTCATAAAATTCAAGGAAAATAACTCCTCCAACTTGTTGTTTAGTTTCTACTGCTGGTCTGCTAGAACTGGTTCGTGACAAAAAATGGATCGAGGTTTGTTGGGGCATCTTCCAGTTGGTTGGTGGTGTCTCAACTGTCCACACTCATAGTGCCGCTAAACATGGAGCTCGAGTTATTGGTTGTGGGGGGATTATTTGGAACAATATGAGAGAGTGGATTGATGGATTTGCCAAATTCCTTGGCTTATGGTATGCTTTGGAGGCTGAGTTTTGGGTATTTTGGAAGGGTTGAAGTTATGTTGGACTAAGGATTGTAAATCAGTCATTGTTCAAGTAGATTCTGCTGCTGCTTGCTCTATCATTCAGGGTGATTTGGCGAGTCGCGTTTTGGGATGGAGTCCTTTTTTTTATAAGCTTGGGATGGAGTTTTGTTAGAGAAATTCAAAATATGATGAATTTGGAGTGGGAGCTGACGTTTGTGCCTATCTATTGTGAGGTAAACTATTGTGTTGTCGAGTTAACTTCTTTGGGTTGTAGTTTCGAGGAGCGCTTGTTTGTGTTTTGAGCAATGTCTGTCATATGTAGGATCTCTTTTGCTTGGTGATAGTTTGAGCAATGCCTCTTGTTAGTTGTTTTGTTTTTGGGGTTGTAGCCCCCATTTATTATCAATTTTTTTTATTAAATTAACTTTTACTATCTCATTCATATTACATGTCATTTTTTAAGAATTATTTTGTTTTATATTACTTATCGTTTTCAAAGTTCAATAAAACATTTATTATTGTTTTGTCAATAATACTCTTAACTATTAATTGTAGAAAGATAAATATGTAAATTGGGATAATAAGTAGTTAAAGTATTCTAACAAAAAGATAAATACCTACCTCAAAAGTAGTAAAATTTATTAATATGCTAGATAAGTGTAAATAACCTTAAGTCAACATGTATTGTGAGACGAATAGAGTAATATTTAACGAAAATAATATCCTATTTCACTTTATTCTCAACCTCTCAAATAAATGATATATATATATATATATATATATATATATATATATATATATATATATATATATATATATATATATATATATATATATATATATATATATTGGGTGTGGCAAAAACTCTGTTGGGAGGGGAGAACCATACGGACCGGTAAAGCCGGGTTTACATGTGGCTAGTCAGGTTCCCCGACGTAGTTTAGTCACTGACAAAACCGGTGGAAACTACGCACAAAAACACGGTAACAAAAAAAAATTAAGTGAAATCATAGTTATAAGTCATGTTGTAACAAAAAAAAAAGTTATAAGTCATGAATGTTCAAAGCCCTCTCTTTCTTTATATATTTTCAGTTTTTTCACCAACCGATTTAAAGCAGCCTTACAAGAAGAAGAATTGAATTAAGTATTGTAGAAAAAATTTTACACATGTAAATTAATTGATACTACCTCCTTACCATATTAAGTGTTACACTTACTAAACTCACTAATAAGTGTATCTTTCTACTAATCTATATTTTTTGCCAATTTTAATACTACATAGTCCAATGAATAACATTGAAATAAACTATTTTTATTTAATAAAGCCAAAAGTTTAACTTCTTTTAAAAAATATACCTTTATTAAACAATGGTTTATACTCCCAATTAATGCCATCAAATATGTAACAAAAAAAATGATATCAAATTTAATTACATCATTCAAATAGGGTAAAATTGAAATTTTTTATTTAATACATTTTAAAAATAGTGCTTGTTTCTTATACTTTGACCAATAAAAAAATTTGTTTCATATATTTTGAACAATTGCTGTATTCACTACTACCCCCGGTTCAAAATATAAGAAACGAATTTTCTGGTGTAAAGTTTTTGTTTTTGTTCAAAATACGTCTTAAAAATTGTTTAGAAACACGAATGAAAGTTTTTATTTTTCACATTGTTCTCGAAAACTGCTATCTAGCGCTCTTATTCAATCTATTTATCTACTATGTCTTTAATCAAAGAACCCACTACTCAAATTCTATTTTGGTCATTGCTATTTTTTTTTGCAATATCACCATATTTGAAGGTAAAATTGTCTATTAATTAATAAAATCATTCAAATAGAAATTCTTTTCAACTCTCTTTCAATTTTGATTCCCCCAATTCTCATTTCAAATTTATCTACTATCTATTTAATTCATCAAAATACTCACTACTAAAATCTCTATTTTATATTTTGTATAATCTATTTAATCAAAACACTCATTACTAATATCTCTATTTTACCCATCGCAATTGTTTTTCCACAACACCACATTTGAGGATAAATTTTTCTATTAATAAAATTATTAACATGTATTCTCTTTTTCATGAGGCTCACTACATATTCACCATTTTGTATCCCTTTTCAATTTTGATTTCCTCTATTCTCTCTCTATTCTCATTTCAAATTTATCTACTATCTATTTAACCAAAACATCCCCCACTAAAATCTCTATTTTATATCTTCTACAATCTATTTAATTAAAACACTTATTACTAAAATATTTATTTTACCTATTGCTATTACTAAAAGGGCGGACTCGGATAATACTCGGGTTCAATCCCCAACGGCCAAACTCCGGATTATTTATGGTCCCTTTCTTCTGGACACCGGAGCGGAGTCAAAGACCCCTAGACCAAAAAAGTGGCCTATATAATAAAATCATTCACATGTGTTCTCTTTTTTTAGGGCCCACTGCTCATTCACTAAATAAAACATTTCTCTTCCATTGCCTCTTTTCTCTCTCTCACTTCACATTTCAATTTTTCTTCAATCTATCGACTATCTATCTAATCAAAACACCCACTAATAAAATCTCTATTTTCTATCTTCTATTTATTTATCTAATCCAAACACCAACTACTAAAAATATCAACCTACCTAATTTCAACCCATCTTTTCATTTTCTTCCCTCTTATCAAAGTTTAAAGTCCCTCTACTCAAAATTACATATTGTTGGTATAATTTCATTACTTTTTGATTTCTTACGGAAACACATAACATGTTGTCGGCATAATCATTTTTTATATTTTTTTTCCTGAATGTCACTTTTTTTTTATAAATGAATATTTTGCTTTAGTCTCGACAAGAAAACATTAGATGTTGTCAAAATATTTTTTTTTGATATTTTGCTTTTGAGTTCCAACGGGAAACATTAGATGTTGTTGCTAAATTTCGTTACTTTTGATTCCTAACGGAAAAATACTACATGTTAATTTGTCAGAATAAAATATGTTTTATTTTTTTATAAATAATTATTTTACTTTTGAGTCTCAATGGGAAAACAATTACATGTTATTGATATAATTATTTTTGCATTATGAGTTTATAAACATCTTTAGTTTTTATGCTTGAATATTGTTTTTCATTTGAGGCCAAAAAAAATACTAGATGTTGTCGAAGTAATTATTTGTTATATTTTGTCTTCGAGAATATCTTTAATTTTTATAATTTTTTTTTTGAGTCAAGATGAGAAAACATTAATTTTTTTTGAAATAATTATTTTTTATTTGTAACGTTTGTATAATTTCATTACCGGTAGTTTGGTATAAAATCTTAGTTTATTTAAAAACATTATAAAGATATATGACTAAGAGCTTATGAATTAGTTTTGCAATTCAATTTTTTTTATTTGGTACTATATAATTTTTTATTATTTAAAACACATTTTTAATTAATTGTTTAATAACTATATGTTTAAATATTATAATTTGAATAGAACTTGATCAATTTACAAATATTATCTACTCCCTCCGTCCCATATTATATGTCGTTTTGGGTCATTTCACACATATTTAGAAAAGTAGTTATTTTTGTATGGGAAAGAGAAATTGTGAGTTAGTTTAACAAATTAACATTTATTAATGACATTGGGAAGATAAATTAGTAGAGTTATGAAAGAGATATTATTAAATAATAAAGGGTATGGTTGGAAAGAACATTAATGTTTCATTGAGATTCTAAAAAGTCATGTATTATGGGACAATTTTTTTTGACTAGAAAGTCATATAATATGGGACAGAAGGGAGTATAATTTATCCAGTGATAACTATATCAATTTCGGTTTGAAATTACTTTGCGAAAATAACGCAACGCTATCAGGGCGCATACACGTGAAACTAAATGATTAATTTTATAGATGCATTTGCTAAAAGATTGCAATATTGGAGAGATTATTTTAAAATATTGATAATTTAAGGGGATATGATTCTTTAACTAATTTCAGTGAACAAATAAAGTATTTACTCAAAATTTAACTTTACAACATATTCCATCCACAATTTTAGAAGCTCAAGTATGAGTATGACTCCTAGTAAATAAGGGGTTGTGCCCCTCGTGCTTACGCGTAGGACTCGTGTTTCACAATTTGTTTTGTTTTTGTTTTCTTTTTTAGGCAAACACACGTTTCACTTTCTTGAGTGGCATAGCGTTGAACTCAAACACAATGATTAAACCCCTGTGTGTATTAGATGTTTTCGCCTCAAAAATATTTATTGGACACTCGAAAATATTTCTCAATTATGGTTTGTATTAGCAATTTATGCGACATAAAAATATCGCTTTTGAGTTCAAATTCGAGTGTGATCGTGTGTAGTGTTTTATTTGTTAATTCGTCTGACCTAACAAAAAAAAATATCCAAATTAAAGATATAGAAGAAAGAGTTATAGGTAATAAGATAAGAAGAAAAGAATAAAACACTTAGTTACCGTGTTATTACTTATTAGTGTGCAGTATTTATTGGCTTTATCAGTGTCTAATCTACAACGGCACATGGCTGGCGATGTGTATACCATGCAGTTTTGTTTGTCTGAGTGGTTCTCCCCTCTCAAAAGAGTTTTTGCCACACTTAAGATTCGAACCCGATATCTTAGAGTGAGATCCAAACCCAGTTGTTACTCGGACCAATCCTTATTGGTAAAGAATAAAGGTGTCTGATATGAGTGTTGATTTTTTGGGTGTGAAAAATTATAGGCTAAATTATAGTTTTAGTCCCCCTGTTTTCAAAAATTCAGACATTTGGTCCCCCTATTTTAAAACTCAGACATTTAGTCCCCCTATTTTAATAAACTCAAAACATTTAGTCCAAAGGGGGTTTTTCTTTTTTTTTGCTGAATTGGCCCTCTAACAAAAAAACATTGCTGATGTGGCTCTCAGCACCTTCGTTTTCCCTCTGTCTCCCCCACCTTCGGTCTCTCTCTCTCACCATCGTCAAATCCCCAAACAACCACCGTCCCCCTCTCTCTCTTCGCCGGTGCCACCACCTTCACCGTCCCTTCCTCCGTCGTTCCTCTCTCTCCCTTCTTCCCGTCGCTTCCTCTCTCTCTCCCTCCTTCCTTCTCTCTCTCTCTCCCCCAGTTTTTCCCTTTCTCTCTCCTCGAAATTTTCTCTCTCTCTCTCTCTCTCAAAGGAATGGAAGAACGGCGCTGGTGGAGATGAAACTAGGTCTTCTGTTGTTGTTGTTGTTGTTGTTGTTGTTGTTGTTGTTGTTGTTGTTGTTGTCCCTTTCTCTCTTCTGGGTTTTTGTTGTTGTTGATGAAAGAAGAAGAGGGAGATGTGTGTTGATGGAGAAGAAGAGGGAGAAGAGGGAGAAGTGTGTTGATGAACGGCGCTGGAAGTGTGTTGATGAACGGCGCTGGAAGTGTTGTTGATTTTAGTAATAATAATAATAATAATAATAATAATAATAATAATAAATAATATAGTTATTTAATTATTTTAATAATTATAAATAATAAATTTGATGTGGCTTGCTGATGTGGCTTCATTAAATGATGTGTGCAAGCCGAGTCAGCTGCCACGTCATTTAATGAGAGCCACATCAGCAATTTTTTTTTGTTAGAGGGCCAATTCAGCAAAAAAAAAGAAAAACCCCCATTTGGACTAAATGTTCTGAGTTTATTAAAATAGAGGGACTAAATGTCTGAGTTTTAAAATAGGGTGACCAAATGTCTGAATTTTTTAAAACAGGGAGACTAAAACTATAATTTAGCCAAAATTATATCTGTTTAATATACAAATAATAATTTTTTGGCTTTTTTTGGTACCCCTCATAGGCCTTGTAACCCCCTAACTCGTGTTATTCCCAAAATACCCCTCACTTTTTTTACCAAAATTTACATTGAAACTGATTTTCTTCAAAATTTCCGGAATTACCTCAAACGACATAATTCTGGAATAGAAAATGTGTTCTGAAATTATGTGTTTAGACGTAATTTCGGAAAAATCAAAAAAATGCGTTCCGGAAATACCTATGATACATAATTCCGGAAGCATTTTTTGTATTCCCGAATTATGCACTGCGGGATAATTCTGAAACGTATTTTTATTGATTTTTCCGAAATTACCTCAAACGACATAATTCTGGAATAGAAAATGTGTTCCGAAATTATGTGTTTAGACGTAATTCCGGAAAAATCAAGAAAATGCGTTCCGGATTTATGTATAAACACGTAATTTCGAAAACTTTTTTGAGAAATCATAGATAAAATAGTCAATTTGATCAATTTAGAGGATACAAAGTCTATGAAGGGGGTAGAAAAAAGCCTACTTTTTTTTATAGGCAAACACGGTAGCATACGTTTCTCTTTCTTACGCGTTTCACACACAATACACGAACTACACATTTGTTTTGTTTTGTTTTTGTTTTCTTTTATAGGCAAACACGGGTAGTACGTTTCTCTTTCTTGAATATGGCATAGCGTTGACCTCTAATATACTAATTTAGAGTTACTATTTTTCCCTCATTCATAAATAAATATTTTTCACTCAATACTTTATTCTTTTATAATTTTTATTAACACTATAATTATATTTTGTATTTTATCTTTATAATATAATTGTTTTATATCAATGAATATGTTATGTTGTTGTTACAAATACATTGCTGTTAAGCAATTCCAATGGGAAAATATCATTTTTTTTAATCAAACAGGCAGTTAGCCCGAATTTATTAATAAAATAAAGAGAGATATAAAAAGCACAAGGGGGGACTAGACCAAAACCCTTGGTAATAAGGACAATAATAGAATGCCCAACAAGGCCTCTAAAATAAACAACCATAGAACTCTAATGGAAGAAATTCTAAGGCGAACAGAAAACCAGAAAGGAGGCAGGGCAACACCTGAGAGTCCCCACACAACCTCCACCCACCACCTCCTGAACTCACACTCCAAACCACAACAGGAAAATATCATTTGTTACTGTTATAATTTGATCTTTTATTTTATCTCTTATTTTATACACTACAAAAAAAAAGGTTATTAGCGAGGGAATTTTCCCTCGCTAAACGTTCCATTTCCGTCGCTAATGACCATTGGCGAGGGAATTAGCGAGGGACTGATTCCCTCGCTAAATCGCTCATCGCTAATTCTGGAATTAGCGAGGGAATTTGAATCCCTCGCTAATTTTGACTGTCACGCGTCCCAATTCTGACTGCCGCGTGTCCCAATTTGAATGGCTTGTTTTAATTTTTTTTAAACCAGATTTTTATATATTTATTTTTATATATTAATGTGGTGGTGGTGGTTGTGGTTCAGTTCGTTGGAGATAGAGGAGAGGAGTTCGTGGTGGTGGTGGTGGTAGGAGCTATGTGGTGGTGGTGGTTGTGGTTTCGTTCGTAGGAGAGAGAGAAATGGAGGACTCAGTGTTCGCGGTGGTGGTGGTGGTTGTGATTCACTTTGTAGGGGAGAGAGAGAGATGGAGGATAGGAGTTCGTGGTGGTGGTGGTGGTGGTGGTATGGTGGTGGTGGTGGAAGGTGGAGAGAAGAAGAGAAAAAGAGGAAAGAAATTTGTAGGTGAGAGAAGAGGAGAGGAGACGATTTCGTAAGAGAGAGAGAGAGAGAGGAAGAGGAGACGATTTCGTGGGTGGTGGTGGTGGTGGAAATGAGTGAAAAGGGGTTAGGGTTCGTGGGTGGTGTGGTGGGAGGTGAGAGAGAAGAGTGAAAGAATGAGAGAAGAGTGAGAGAAGAGTCAGTAATTAAAAGAATTAATTGGGATTTAGCGACGGACATAGCGAGGGATGCGTCTGTCGCTAATCCTTCACGCTTCCCAAGTACCTGCAACAGTAAGAAGTTTGTGAGGGACCACTGAATCTGTCGCTAACTTTTCTTGGTTTTCGTGCTGCGCAGTTTCAAATTGGCGCCCAGGATTTAGCGACGAAAATTCCATCGCTATTGCTCAAAAATCCGTCGCTGATTCTCAACATAGACGAGGGCCCTTATTCCCTCGCAAAGTCCGTCGCTAATTCCATTTTTTGCGAGGGACCATCATTCCCTCGCTAATGTCCGTCACTAATGAGCAATTTTTTTGTAGTGATAATTTTTGTAACCGCCAAATTTTTTATTACCATATAATTTTATCGACTCTCACTCAAAACTTTCTTCTTTTATAATTTTTGTTACCACTATAATTATCTTTTATATTTTGTCTTTATAATATATTTGTTTTGTATAAATGAATATGTTCTATTGTTGTTACAAATTCATTGCTGTTAAGCAATTCCAGTGGGAAAATATCAGTTGTTACCGCTATAATTTGATCTCTTATTTTATAATTTTTGTATAATTGTTGTTATAATTTTTGTTACAAATTCATAATTTTTTATTATTGTATAATTTTATCGACTCTCATAATTTATAAATTCTTTTTATATTTTGTCTTTGAGTTCCAACAGAGAAACATTAGATGTTGTTGTTAAATTTCCATACTTTTGATTCTCGGTGGCGAAACATTACACGTTGTCAGCATACAAATACTTTACTTTTAAGTCTCCACGGGAAATAATTACACATTATTGGAATATAGGACAATCAACCCCCACCACTTTTACTAAAAAAACCCATAACTAAAAACAATAATAAAATATCAACTTAAAGGGTAATTTGGTAACCGACAAAAAAAATAATTAACAATATTTTTTAAAAAGTCAAAAGTATGGAGAGAGAGAGAGAGAGAGAGAGAGAGAGAGAGAGAGAGAGAGAGAGAGAGAGAGAGAGAGAGAGAGAGAGAGAGAGAGAGAGAGAGAGAGAGAGAGAGAGAGAGAGAGAGAGAGAGAGAGAGAGAGAGAGAGAGAGTGAAAAATTATAACTGTTTAATATACAAATAATAATTTTTTTAATTAAGATGGTGACATAGTGTGCCTTTATGTGTAAATTCAATATAAACAATTACCATGCTGCGTCAATTATAAACGTCCCAAGTCAGATTTTGAGAAGGCTAATTTTAAGTCAACATTTTAAAAGTTGGTGAAATTGAAGATTAAAATTGCAAGATGACTAAAATTTAAGATCGGTGATAATTTTTTTTTTATAAATTACGTATCGTCTGCACGCAACTACAAAGACTAATTCTTTGATTGAGAAAAAATGAGACTAATTCTTCGAACCGGATAGGACCACAATGTGCAGCAAAATTCTCTCTAAGAGATTTAACACCGGTAAAAAGTGCATTTTTTTAACCGTAGCTACAATTTGCCCGCCGTCTATAAAGCCATTGGTCCCCACCAACCATATCTGGGAAACAACTGCCACCGCAAAAAATAAAAATTGAAACGGAAACAAAAGAAAAATTTAAATTCAACTATTCTTCTGAATAACGTGAAAGTCAAATAAGGTTCAACGGAGAACAAATAATACTAAAATGTCAAAGTCTCTACATGTTTTCATCGTCAAAGCCACGGATTCTTATACTCACTCAATCCCTTCCATTCTTCTATAAATACCAACAACACTTTCCCACTTCCTATAACAATCAAACATTATATACAAGCTTAAACTAGAGAGATAGAAGCTAAATACATAGATGGAGTTTCTAGGACTAATATTTATGGTTCTTGTTGCCTTCTTGGCATCACTTTGCATTTTTATTTTAAGTTTTTGTTGGTGGGTTTTTCCTATCCAAACACAGAAGAAGCTTAAAATAAGTGGATTTGGAGGACCAACCCCAAGCTTTCCACTTGGGAACATTGAAGAGATGAAAAGAAAGAATAACAATATTCAATCTTCTTCAATAGTATCCTCAAATCTCACACATGATATTCACTCACAAGTTTTTCCCTACTTTTCTTGCTGGCAAAAATCACATGGTAAGTCTTCCTATGATCATTTATATATATATATATATATATATATATATATATATATATATATATATATATATTGTACAATAATATTTAGCAAATTAATTATTACTATAAACTCTGATATTAATGCACGTTACTTTTATTTGTGTGTAGGTAATGTGTTCATTTACTGGCTAGGGACGGAGCCATTTTTGTACATTGCTGATCCAAAATTCTTGCAAAAAATGTCGACGGAGGTGATGGCGAAGAAATGGGGAAAACCTAGTGTATTTAGAAATGACAGAGATCCCATGTTTGGTAGTGGCTTGCTCATGGTTGAGGGCAATGAATGGGTTCGTCACCGTCACATTGTTGCTCCTGCATTCAACCCCCTTAACCTCAAGGCACATAGCTCTCTTTCTCTCTCTTTTTTTTTTATAATTGAAAATATTATCAATGTCCTTGTAGCTCAACATTATTGACACACACTCCTCCTACCTTCTATGAAGGGTTTTCTCTACTATATATGAAATTTGGAGGGAAAAATATCTTAATAATATAATTTGAACTTTTTTTGGCACATCACATAATTTTTTTTTATATAGGTACTCTTAGACCATTTAGTTTATGTCATATCAGTTTTTATATCTTTTAAATAATTAATTATTTTTTTCAGAAAATAATTACAACATTGTCTTTTATTCATCAAATATCTTTTGAGAACTTTTGAAAATTTATTTTCAAATATATTTACTATTTTTGGAAATTTTTAAAAATTCAATAAAATGATTTCAGTATTTTTTTAAAATTATTCTAAAAATGTCTTTAATCTTGTATAATTAGGTGATGGCAAGCATGATGGTTGAGTCCACAAATCAAATGATAGAGAGATGGTCTACCCAAATAAACTATGGCAATCACGAAATCGATGTGGAGAAAGAGATTATAGCAACAGCTGGAGAGATAATAGCAAAAACAAGTTTTGGAATGGAAGATGAAAGTGCTAGGGAAGTGTTTGGCAAATTAAGAGCATTACAAATGACTCTCTTCAAAACCACAAGATATGTAGGGGTTCCCTTTGGAAGGTACTTCAATGTTAAGAAAACCATAGAGGCCAAGAAACTTGGAAAAGAAATCGATGAGCTTTTGTTGTCCATCATAGAAGCTCGTTTAAAGTCACCTAAAAAGAATGCCAAACAAGACTTATTGGGTTTGTTGCTGAAAGAAAATGATGATGGGAAATCGGGAAAGACACTAACAACAAGAGAAGTGGTTGATGAATGCAAGACCTTCTTCTTTGGTGGTCATGAAACTACTGCACTTGCTATCACATGGACTTTGTTACTTCTAGCCATGCATGAAGATTGGCAAAATCAATTGAGAGATGAAATTAAAGAAGTGGTGAGAAACAATGAGCTTGATATCTCTTTGCTTGCTGGTTTAAAGAAGGTAATTAAGTCTATTTTAAGTCTAAATATTTTCATATATTTTTTTTTTATCATTTATACTTATTATTTTAATTTCTTTTAAAACTATTATAAAAATATCATATAATAATAGCATGTGATTTTTTTGTTATTATTGTCTAATACAAAAAATGGATCCACACCCTTGTTGACTTGACGAGATCTATTATGTTGTACGGATTCCGAACACGTTAAACCCCCCATGGACAACTAAGTATGACGTCAAGTTATACCTTATTAATATTATACTATTATATTTGGCCTTTTCCTTTTTAATGTAAATGCTAAGATTTGACTACGATTAATTAATTAATTAATTAATTGAAATTTGATGCATGCAGATGAAGTGTGTTATGAATGAAGTTCTAAGACTATACCCACCAGCACCAAATGTACAAAGACAAGCAAGAGAAGACATTCAAGTTGATAATTTAACTGTCCCAAATGGAACCAACTTATGGATCGATGTAGTAGCCATGCACCATGACCCATCATTATGGGGTGAAGATGTGAATGAGTTCAAACCAGAGAGGTTCATGAATGATGTCAATGGTGGATGTAACCACAAGATGGGTTATTTACCCTTTGGATTTGGAGGGAGAATGTGTGTTGGTAGAAACTTAACCTTTATGGAGTACAAGATTGTTTTAACTCAACTTCTCTCTAAGTTTAGTTTTAAGGTTTTCCCCAGGTTATCATCATTCACCATCCATCATGCTCTCACTAAGGCCCACTCATGGACTTCCACTTATTGTTCAACCCCTTTAGAATAACTTAATCATTTATACAAGTAATCTCTTCTCTGGTTACGACAATTGGGACTATCTACAATCTCTATAGAACTGGATTGCTTACCAGTGGTTTAATGGAGTGCAGGAAGACCTTAATACTAACACAGAGTTTGGAACGCTGATTTCTTATTGTAAACATCTTTTGAATTATTATCAAAGCTTTAAGGTTAGCTATGTTAGGAGGCAAACTAATTGTGTCGCTCATAATCTTGCTAGGGCGTCCCGATTTTATGCTAGCTCCAGTATTCATTATTTGATTCCAACCTGTATTGAGACTTTTATTATTAATGAAATTATGTGAGTTTCTTCTTGTAAAAAAAAAGAAGTATATAGTTTAGAGGAATCATTCGGCATATATATTTCATCAATAATAATATTGGTACTATGCTTTTGTATGGTCGACATTTTTCTAGGCGTGTGTAAGAGAAACTTCAATGTAATTTTTATTCAAAATTGCTGTAACTATTTACATAGACTTAGGACTATTTATATACAAATATGCAACGGCTATATCTGTTAGTTAGTTTGTTAGAATAAACAGTTTTTATTCTAACAAACTTTCTTAGCTAAACAGACTTACCTGAATGTAATAAAAGGACATTATGGATTTTTCAGGGATACCTCCTAGCGGCTATTTTTACTAAACTATAGCTGTTGAGGTTTAGGATTTGATTAAAAATCCAATAGTTCTCCCATACACTTGTTTAAAAAGTGAGAAATGAAATGATATGTATCCTAGGAGAAAAGCTTCGTACGACGAATTGTTTGAAGAGCGCTTTTACATGTTGTCGTCTGGTCGGTTAGTCAGCTTCTCTTTATAGGTGTGGAAAATATGCTTCATTAGAATTTAGAATATATTCTGCTCCGTACAGAGTGTTGACTTTTTCTTAGAAATTGTCTTTTTTTTATAAGCTTTTCTTATCAAGCATTATAAGCGGGGCTAGTGTTTCGGCCAGAATTTGCGCCAAATTCTTCCTCACTCTCTCTCGCTGTTGCGCGCGAAATCTATGTGGGGTTCAACCTAACTTGCTCCTTCTGTCTCCCAAATGCATTTCAAACACGTTTCACTTTTTAGCTATACACCTGTTTGCAATCTCTTACTGCATGTTAGACAAGTTCCACTAATTTCTTGATTCCCGTCAGTGTCATTTTATTTAGCTAAGAGAGAAGAGGGAAATCGTACAAAGAGACAGCAAAGAAGAAAGAGTGATCTGAGAGGAGAGAAAGAGAGGTAAAGAGGAAGAAAGAGAAGCGATGAGGAGAGAGAAGAGAGATTTTGCGTTCGGGAGAGAGAGTGGAGGGAATTTCTGTGTGGTGGCGCGCCGGGGTGATTCGGCTAGGAGTGAGAGGCACGCGGCGGTGCCACCACTAGTGCAAAAACAAGAAAAGAATTGGTGATTTTAAGTCAGACTCCCAAATATCCGACTTAAATGGTGGACGCGGTGGCAATTTTGTAATAAACACGTGAAAAAAATTCTGGCGTTCACCCTTTTAAGTCGGGCAACCCTTACGTCCGACTTTAAATGTGTAATCTATTTTTGGCAAGCAGCACATCTCGCGCTGCAAGTTTTTTTATTACTTGAGTTTAGTATTTTTTTTATCTTGCGTTTGGTATTTTTTTTTTTACCAAAAATCAAAAGTTGAAAACAACCCACCCTTCCATTCCATCACTCTCGACACCAGTTTCCCTAAAATCAGTTTCCACGCTAAAATCCAGAAATCAACCCACCCTCCCGCAACAGTTTCCACGCTCTTCCCATCACTCTCTCCACCAAAACAACCGTTCCATTCCATTGCTCTACCCATCACTCTCTCTGCCGAAGCTCCGTCTCTCCGCCAACTCGCCGTCACGCAACATTGAACCCTAAACGCAACACGTAACAGTGAACCCTAAACGCAACAATTTCCACGCTCTTCCCATCACTCTCTCAACCAAAACAACTGTTCCATTCCATTGCTCTACCCATCACTCTCTCTGCCGAAGATCCCTTTCTCTGCCAGCTCACCGTCTTCCCCCATCGCTCTCTCCTCTCTGTCGTGGTCTCCATCCAGCTCGTCGTCAACGTCTCTCTTCCTCTCACCGTCAACTTCATTGGTTGGCTTTCTTCTGATTTTTCTGAAAGATAAACAACAACTCTTTTCTGATTCATTTCATGAGTTGAGAATCTTCATTAAGATGAGAGCTATTTCTATGTTTGATTTAATTAAAGGAATTCATATCTCTCGTTACATTCTTAGGGTTTTGTTATATGCCTTATTTTTTTGTGAAATTTGTTAGGGTTTAATGTTTTTTGACTGAGTTTTAAGAATTGATAGTTTTACCTTTCTAATTTTGCAAGAATCAGGTTCAGTAGTAAGCACCTTGCAATCTTTCTTATTTAATTGATTTGACGCCATTCATAGTAAATGTTGAGGCACCACAAAAAATCCTGCGTTTTGATCCCAGTGTCTTTGAAATGGGTATGAGTCCATGCTTCTGTATGTAGGTATCATGTTTGGCAAGGTTACCAGAAATAGGCAGAACAAGGATTCATAGTTAGTATTTGCCTTTGGTAACTTTTTTAAAAGGCAAATTCTGCATTATTCAAAAGAACCATTAAGAACAGGATTAATATTTAGTATCAATTTTAACAATAGTTAAGCAACAATTTTAAGCAAAATACATTTGAAGATCAATTTCAATTCTAAGGTTAATTTCATCTAGACAAGCCACTCTGCTATGCTAACTTAGCCTATGATTTAATTTCATCTAATTTCATCTGATTCGGTGAGGGATATTGAAATATGCTTTCATATACACATTAATTTGGCTATGACTAGAGAACAATTTCTACATCACCAAGTGATTATTTTATACATAAAGATTTGTATGTTAAAGATTTCATGTACTTCCTGCAAGTTGTGTGGTTTGGTTAGAGCTGTCAATTCGGGTGGGCCGGGCCAGCCCATTCGGGCCAAAGACAATTTCGGGTTCGGGCGGGGTGGGCCAAATTTACTTCGGGCTCAAAAATAACCAGCCCATGCGGGCTGTGGGCCATTCGGGCTGGCCCATGGGCTCTTTAATTCAATTTTTTTTAACTAAAAACTGATTTATATCCATCAGTTTCTAATTGGCTTTCTCTTGCATTTGTGGCAAAATAAAAGTTTTTGCCAATGAACTTGACAAACAGATGGCGTTAACATGTATTTATTATTGACTTGGTTTGGTTTCCTTGTTGGAGTTGCACCTTTGTTAAGAGTTTTTATAAGTCTCCAATAGTCCAATGATTTAAATAAAAACAGTTTTTGAAGTATTACATTGTTTGAATTGTTGTTCCCTTGAGAAGTTGAGCTGATCCATTCCTTCTATACTATCACAATTTCCCTCTGTAAGTACATGTTTGAACCTGGACATCTTCAATGGGTAAATTGTCTTCTGGGAAGGTACATGCCCCAATTTTCTCTTCTCCCTGGTCTGGCAACAGGTCACATGGCACAGGAGTCACACCACTTGAAATCCCAGCAACATCAGTACAAGTCCAAGGAACTTTTTTAGCCTTCCTTGCAAGTTCAATGGTTACATTAGATATGCAAATTCCAGTAAATGGTTCAGCCCTACTCTCAGCAACTGGATGGACACTGCTCACCCTACCAAACTGGATGGACACTGCTGCTTCAAACCACTGCCCTCTGCTTCCTGCACCTCCTGGTGCTCCTCCACCACCAGCACACCTAGAAAATGTATTTCTAGGAAACGGTACAAGCTTACCTGTTCAAATTCTATGGTTGCAATCTCTTCTCCATGAGTTAAGTATTAAAATTCCTGCGCCTGTGATCTACTGTGACAATCAAAGCACAGTTGCTTTGAGTCACAATCCTGTTCTACATTCCAGAACCAAACATATGGAATCTGTTCTACATAGCAGTTAATTAGGTGTATCATTTTAGTTAGAATCTGTTATTCTGTTATGTCAGTTGGATCTGTTATAACAGTTTGTGTAACTGTCAAACTGAATTCTGTTAGCAGACTTGCATATAGCTGCTATATATATTGTATCTCTGTGTAATCTCAAATCATCAATCAGAAAAATATCAGTTTACATTTTCTTCAATATGTTCAGTTCTTTACCTTGTAATATACTGCTCCTTCCAATCCTAAGCCAATGCCAATTCCAGCCTGCTCGCATGAGTGAGAGAACACTCCTCCAATGTAATTCTGCCACCTGGCAGAATTAGTTAGTCCTGAGAGTGAGTGCACTGCTGCATTGAATTCACCACTTTATGCATTGATTTCTTTAAGCTAGTTAATGATCATAACATCTTGCATCTATAATTTTCCCACTACATTTAGTTCTATCATTTAGTTTAGGCTTTTTCACTAGCATCATGTGCTGATAAAATAGCCAAAATAGCCAGTTGTTCAGTTTTAAGTTTTAGGGTATATGCCAATGCCATATACTTTCAACTTTGAATTCACCACTTTATGCATTGATTTCTTTAAGCTAGTTAATGATCACAACATCTTGCATCTATAATTTTCCCACTACAGTGAAAAGCATAAATTTAAAAATAATTATCTCTGCAACAACTTGTTGATGTGGACCTCTAGTTTTCCTAATTGTACAATACCTTCTATTTAATTCAGTCAATTGTATTCAATTTTGATATTTGATATTCATTTGTAGGTGGCAAAACAAAATGATGGATATTCTTGTGGCTATTATGTGATGATAAATATGATGACTATCGTCTCCACAACTATCACTAACAATTGGAAAAAGGTACTTGAATTTTTCAACTTTTAAGCTGATTAATTATTATTGAGTAGATATTAGATTAACTCATGATAAATATGATGATTATAGGTATTCAATACGACTCGTCCGTTCACATTGGAAGAATTGAAGCACATTAGACAAGTTTGGGCGGAGTTCTTTCTAAGGTTGTATGCGGAGCGTATGCCAATTGGAAAGGAAGAAAGAAGAAACAAACTTAAGTGAAATTGTAGTACATTAGCGTACAGTACATTTTGGTATATTATTAGAATATGAAGTTGTGTACCTTGTTTTTTTGCATAGATAAAAGTGTAGTACATTAACATACATTTTGGTATGAAATTGAAGAGCTTAACTCTATATTTAAGTGTAGAATCCTCTTGGCTGTGCTGAAACAAACCCAGGAAAAAAAGTCCTCTTGGCTGTGCTGAAACAAACCCAGGAAAAAAAGTGCTATTGGCTGTGCTGAAACATACATTTAAGTGTATGAATCATCTTGAAGAGCTTAACTCTATATGGTATCTATAAGGAGAATTAAAAAATTGAAATAAACCCAGAAAAAAAAGACACATTTAAAGTCGGACGTTTATGTCAACCGACTTTAAAATAACACTTATAAAGTCGGAGTTGAGGAAAAACCGACTTTAAAGGTATTCAACAGAGGTCAGCGTCGCAGGAAACAGATCATAATTAAAGTCGGACTCATCAATACTCCGACTTAAAAACGTAGTTTTAAAGTCAGACCACAATCCGACTTTAAAAGTCCTAAATATGCGACTTTGAAGGTTTTCCACAGGCCATAATTAAAGTCGGACGCACTAATAATCCGACTTAAAATCTTACTTTTTAGTCCGACTTTAAAAAAACATACTTTCTAAGTCGCCTTGATAGAAGTTGGGTGAATGTCCGACTTTAAATGCCCAAATGGTCCGACTTTGAATCCCCATTTTCCACTAGTGCACTGCTCATGGGTCCGACGATGGCATGAACCTCGTGGTGCTTGCGAAGTCGTGTTGTTGCCAACTCGGTGTTTTGCTGGCCGTGAATGTGTGCCGCTGCTGGCTGGGAAGGAGATGAAGACAGGACGTACTAGGAGCTCTCTTGGGGGATGAACGAAATAGCTTCCCACCCATTTTGTTTAAGCTTTCTCTATTTTCCTCCTCTCATTTTGCGAAACAGAGAGCGAAACAGGAGATAGAAGAGGAGATCTACGATCAGAGAGAAGGAGACAAACATGAGAGGACAATAGCCGGAGGAAGCTCACTGAAATTGCATATCACAGCAGAGGCGAAAGGGTATGATTTTTTGTTTTGTTTCACTCCCAATCCCTCTATTTTCTATGTTCTCTTCTTTTTATGTTTGCATCTTCTGCCATGGTAGTAGTGAAGAGGTGTTGCAATGGGTTTAGGGATTCTAACTCCAATGGTTTATTTCTAATTCTACTGTTGAACCAAGGACAAACACTCTTTGTTTTGAATGATAACAAATTACATCTTGTCTACTAATGGTTCAAGTTGAATGAAGTACAGGACGAAAATCAAAAAGCAGGAAATATTAAAGTGGAGCAGCTTGGAGAAGAAGCCGCCGTAGAAGAATCAAGACCTATTTGTTTATTCGCTTTCTTTGGGACACTGTGTAAGGTCCTATCACTGAAGGTCTATGACATTTTAGTAGCTGAGAGATGACTTTTGAAAACATGCATCATGCATCAAAATTAGGGTTTTGAAAATATGTTATGCATGCATGGCAAGCTTTGGAAAATATCTTATGCATGCATGGCAAAGCCCTAAACCTAAAAATAATTTTGTGGAAAGCTAGAAATCGATTTCTATCATTTTCTAAATCATGAAATCGATTTCCTAATCCTATTTTAAAGGTTGAAATCGATTTCCTTATCCTATGTTTGAAACAAAGAATCGATTCACACCTATTCATAAGCCAAAGGTAAGAATCGATTTCCTTCTATTTCAAAAGACTATGAAATCGATTTTCAAGCAATCCTATAGGCTATGAATCGATTCCTTCTCATTTTAAACAAAGTAAAAATCGATTCCTACCCTATTCAGGATGTTCTGAAAATCGATTCCCACCTATTTCCAAAGAAACAAACAATCGATTCCTATGTTCTCCATATGTAAAGAATCGATTCCTCTCTTTTTTAACTAGCCATAAAATCGATTCTTATGTCCTCTAAAATGATAAGAATCGATTCATCAACATTTTAACTTCATCAAACAATCGATTCATCATTTCTTTAAATGTTTTCTAAAAGCAAAGAATCGATTATACTATGATTTGCCTTCTCACATAAATCGATTCTTATGCATCATAAATCATCTCTACGTTTTCCTAAACCTATAAATAGGGAGGTGCTTCACACTTTTCATTACACACCTCACACCACAATTCACAACTCCTTTCTGCTTCTCACATACATTTTCTAGATCTGAGAAAGAGAGAAAATAGAGCTTCAACTTTCATATCATTTTCTATTTTCCATATCACTCATCTCTTAGTCACTATACTGTCATTATATCTGAGGTGATTGGATCATAGATCTCTATTTGTATTCGTTACTCTATTTGTGGGGGTCACTTTGAAATCCTGGGATTTGTTCTTGGGTCTCTCAATCAGGAGATTGAGTTGGTTTGAAATCCTGGGAAGTTTTCTTGGGTCTCTCAATCAGGAGATTGAGTTGGTTTGAAATCCTGGGAGGTGATCTTGGGTCGTTCAATCAGGGAAGATTGAAGCGGTATTGAAATCCTGGGAGGTGCTCTTGGGTCGTTCAATCAGGAGATTGAAGCGGTGTTGAAATCCTTAGCTAGGTGCTCGGGTTCTCAGTTCGGGGGAATTGGGATTTGCTATTTGAAGTTGCCTGTTTGTAAAACATTCTTCATATAGTGGTTATCAGCAAAGTCCAAAGGTTGCAAAGCCGGAGGCCGAGGACGTAGGGCTTTTATCCCGAACCTCGTAAAATTCCTGGTGTATCTCTATCCCTCTCTCTTTACTTTATTTACTGTTTATAATATCACTACTCTGATCTGAATCTGTTAATCTGGTTGTATAACTATATCCCTACTCTGATCTGAATCTGTTAATCTGGTTGTATAACTATATCCCTACTCTGATCTGAATCTGTTAATCTGGTTATAGTTATACTCGTTGTACTACAGATCTGTTTATCTATCATCTTCCCTATCACTACTGTAGATCTGCTATATTCAATATCATTGCATTACTTATAAAACAACCTTATTGTAAATATTGAATATAGAATAATATCTCATTGTGCCTAATCTGCCTACTTGCATATATCTGATAAGTTCAAATCACTTTTTCCGCATTTGATTTAAACAAACTTATCATTTATTTTGAAAAGAATCCAAGAATTACCCATAACCTTATTCACCCCCCCCTCTAAGGTTATACTATAGTCTACCATCTACTACTTAATTTTCATGCTATTGTTGCACTGCCCTTATCCCTAAAATAGAACAGATACTGTTGCAAAGTAGAACTGCAGGAAAAGTTTGTGTTCACAAGGAAAAAGGAAGTGAGGAAGAGGGAAGAGCAGAAGGAAAAGGAGCCATGCATTATATAGAGGAAAGGTATCGTAACTCTTAATTTTTAATCAGTTTATGTAGCCTGTAGTTCATATTTGATGTTCTTCTATTCATGTTTTGATCCACAATTGAAAGTCTTGGATTTGTCACTATAGGAATAACAATATTCATTTACTGATTAGTGTGAGTTTCATATTATGTATAATTCCATCTATTTGATTTTTTTTATGTTTGGCTCCTCATTATAATGTTAATTGTTTTTCTTGGTATTCCAGATTTCAGTTTGTTCTGAAATTAATGTCTGTCAACTCTTATCTGCTTTTGCTTTCAAATTAGAGAAGCTCTCAAATTCCCAAGTACTTCTAATATCCACTTATCATCTTTCTATTCTAATCTTATACAACCCCTAAACTTATATTAGTTGGTTTGTTATGTCTCTGAGTTTGTTTGATAAATTTCTACTTTTTTAGTACAAACAAATGCATACTTCAATTTCCATGTGATCAATAAAGAATAAGAATAAGAATAAGAATCCATTCCTATAAAAAAATATGAAAGAAGAGAAATTTTTTCTGCTGCTTGCTCCTTAGTCTCTCTTTTGGCTTCCATACGTGAAATATTAATGTATTTTTTTCTCCTCTTTATTTTTTCCTGTTTGCATCCTTTCATGACAGGAAGAAGCTAAAACTAAGCATTAAGGACAAATTCCCAAGAACTTAAGATTCCGACCTTGACTTGCTTGCTTCCTCCTAAGGTGCTATCAATCTCCTCTTTCCCATTGATTCTATTATACTAAATAAATAACACCGACGAATTGACTATTATTATAATAATTATTATTTTTTTCCAAATTTCCAGATCCTGATGCTTAAAATACAATCAATCTTATCTTAAGTTTTCATGTTTTGTACCAATCAACTTAACTTAGATGAATTGTGTTGCAGTTAATAATAAGTACTGATGAATGAGTCATTTCACTCATTATATATCAATTTTCAATTTCTTCATTAACCTCAGGATAGAGTTTGATTTGCATGCACAAGTTGAAAGTGGGTTTTGTTTCTCTTCCTTTTCCAGACAAGTTTTTAACTGATGAGTTTATGCTATGAACTAAGTAAAATTGAATGTGTCTACAATTGATCAATTAAGATAAATCAACTTCTTGATGATTTAATGATTTGTTTTTGAGCATGTTCTGTTTTAAAAGGGTAATCTTATTATTTTCATTCTTATTTTCTGTATGGAACTGAGGACTGGATTGAACAAGATTGTGTTGGATTCTAACAATCAAAGTTTGTGCCTAACCACATGTCTCTACCCATATAGAAATCAAAAGAGCACAATCCTAAATCAACAGTTTATGAACCCATACCCAAATTCACGATGAAATAGAATGCGGAAGCGTACCTGAATTTGCCATTGGGAATTTATGAAGGTTTGGGTATGTGATCTTTCAATTGTAGAGCACCTTAGGGTTTCTTGATTCTCTTCTGATGGGGATGAAGAGAGAAAGTCAGAGAACTAAACCCTATTTTGTTTTTACGTTACTCTACAAATGGGGACCATATATAACCCATATATATAACTACTTCCAGTTACATCTCAATTTTTAATATTTCTAATTCAGCCCCTCATCAAATTAGAATATTGCCTTATGGCATCTACACAATAACCTTCCATGACACATATGCCCTTAGCCATAAACTTAGTATCAAATAGACCACTTTAAGTTTCGCTAATTAAATAATGACCCTAACACATTTAAATATTACATCTGTGACCCAAAATTCTAACAATCTCCCACTGGTCACATATGTAACTTTACAAATGTGTTAGACTTTATGAGCTCAAAATTTGCCATTATATACCTTGAGCTTATCCAAATAATCTCGTCCATTACCTATGTCGGTACATAGAACCAAAGCGGTTTTAGTTATATCAATCATAACTAAACCCATCAATGATTACTAATATTGACACAACTAAATGACATAGATTCATCATGAAATGTGTAGCAAGAAAATCACAAGAAGGTGGTCTGTACATGTCAATTTTCAATTGGTCCTACTTTACCTTAGTGAGATCATTCAATAACCTTATTGTACAGAGTATAAATATCCAAATACAAGAGTATGCATACATAATAACAAATACAGAACACAAAATTCATAAGTGATTAACTCCCACTAAATTAAAGATTCCTCAAACTGCAAAACACCCATGTGAGCAGTGTGCTCATGAAAGACCTTGGGTGGAAGACCCTTTGTAAGAGGATCCGCTATCATGGAGTTTGTCCCTAAGCGTTCTATAGAAATCTGTCCACTCTGTACCCTTTCCTTAACAATTAGGAACTTGATGTCAATATGTTTTGACTTGGTCGAGCACCTATTATTGTTGGAATATAGGACGGCTGATTTGTTGTCACAGTATAACATAAGTGTCCTTTCAATTCCTTCCACAATTCGCAGCCCAGTGACAAGGTTCTTTAGCCAAATCCCATGGTTAGATGCCTCAAAACATGCTATAAATTCTGCTGCCATCGTGGATGAAGCAATGAGAGTTTGCTTGGCACTGCGCCAAGAAACCGCACCACCAGCCAACATATAGATGTAGCCTAAAGTGGATCTTTTACTATCTTGGCATCCAGCAAAATCAGAGTCAGAATATCCAGTGATCTCCAACTGGTCTGACCTCCTATATGTGAGCATATAATCTTTTGTTCTCTTTAAATACCTCATAACCCTTTTGGCTGCTTTCCAATGATCCATTCTAGGATTGCTTAAATATCTGCCTAACATCCCAACTATGAACGCTATGTACGGACGCGTACATACTTGGGCATACATCAGACTCCCTACAGCCGATGCATAAGGAATCTTTTGCATTTTTTGAATTTCTAAGTTTCCTTTTGGGCACTTATTTAGACTAAATTTGTCTCCCTTAGCAACTGGAGTATCCCCTGGTTTACATTCCTGCATGCCAAACCTTTTAAGTACCTTTTCAATATAGCTCATTTGTGACAATCCGAGAGTACCTTGAGATCGGTCTCGGTGTATCTGAATTCCTAATACAAAGGAGGCGTCACCAAGATCTTTCATTTCAAATTTTCTTGATAGAAATCTCTTGGTTTCTGATAAACTCCAATTTAGTGTATTTTTATAGATACTTTTGGATTATTTTTAGAGCAATTATTATTAATTATATAAATTATTAATTTAAATTGCTCTTTATTTTACAGAAAAGGAAAAACTAAGAAAAAAGAATGAAAATACAATTTGGAGCAATTTAGAGGAGTTATTTATATATATGGGCTGGCACTGTTTTGAAAGAATAAAATAGGCCCATGAGGCCTTTACTTGGAGAGGAAGAATTTAGCAAATGGAAAAAAAAGATAAAAAAAGGGCACACGTGAATTCAAGGGGAGGGAATTGAAAGGGAGTGAAAGCCGTACATACACAACATAAAAAAGGAGTGCCGCACAGTTTGACGGAAGGAACAGGAGCCGTGGAGAAAAGAGACACGGCACACACACAACGTAATCAGGAAAGCCGTACACAACAGTAGCGCCGGCAAATAGAGGAGAGAGTTTTGGGTACCGTTCTCGACATCGTGAGAGAGCTTTGGAGCAGAAAAAGGAGACTGGAGACTCAGAATAATAATTTCTCCAATTTCTGGGTTATTTTTATCTCTGTAATCCATGAATCTAATTTCTATTTTATTGTTCTTTATGATTTTGGATAGCTAAATCCTCTTCTAGGGTCTAGGTGGATCTTGTTTGATTAGAGACCTTTTTATGTTCTAATTTCTGGTTTGAATTCCTGTTTTTACTTTAATTAATATTGTCCTATTGTTTTTATCACATGATTAGGATTAGCTACCCTTTGCATGTTTATAATCAATTAGTTGATCAGCGACCGTACTGCAATTAGTTGGTGGACCTATAGGATAATTAGGGCTATAATTAGGGCATGACCAAACCATAATTTAGTCTTCCAATCATTCAACCTTTTTGCTTTTTATGCTTTTCCTGAATTTAAATTCTTGTATGACCAAACGAGGGTTAATTTAGGAAAAAGAATATTAATTGAGAATGACCAAACGGATTAATAGTTTTAGTAAAGGGATTGGTAATTAAGTAAAATAAGGGAATTCAGGTAGGATTAGACATAGGGGGAATCGAAGCTTGCAAGTGAAACCGTGATCCTAGGCCTCTCTCCATTTATTAAATCTAGTATTTTAATTATTGTTATTTATTTCTTTTTATTTGTTCCATTACAATTCAAATATTTGTTCGTCTAAATAATAAATAATCTCGATTAGTTTGGTACTTGCTAATTAATCCCTGCGGACACGATAATCTTTTATACTACTTCTGCGGTAGAGTACACTTGCTCTAAGTGTGTTTTTAACGCAACAAGTTTTTGGCGTCGTTGCCGGGGATTAATTTAGCAATATTAAATGAAAATTTTTTTTATTGCTTTAGACATTTTTTTTATGCTCTAGTTTTATTTTTTTTTTATCTTATTGAAAAAAAATACAAAAAAAAAGCTGCTAATACTTTCCCAAGAGACCGCTGCAGTTCACCTTTTTTGCAGATAAAAGTTTAAATCATGGTTAAGACAATTGGAGATTATATTAGAGATGTAGAGGCACAAAGGAATTTGGAGAAGTCGTCTTGGTATATGCCTCAATGTCAGATCCCATTTCCTCCTCCTCCTCCTTATGAGCCTTCAAACTACTGGGATGACTATGAGCCACCTCCTTATTCCTCCAACTGGGATAATTATGAGCCACTACATCTTCATAGGCAAGAGGAGGAGATACAAGATACGAATGATGTATTGACAAAGTTTATGCAGCAAACAAATGAAAAATTTGAAAGATTGGAGGGTGCCATGAACAACAAATTTGAAAGCTTGGAGGGTCAAATCTCAACTCTCATTGCTTTGTTATCTCAAGAGGCCCAAGAAACTCCTTCACAAACTAAGTCTGCCCAAAATGAAGAAGCTGAGCAATACAAAGAAAGTATTCCAACGAGAGATGAAGGTGTCTCCATGGAATATAATCTGGAAGAAGAAGCTCTCAAGAAAGATGAGGAGACTCCTACTGAAGGGAGTCAAATCAAAATAGTAGCTCCTACTGAAGGGAGTCATATTGAAACAAAAGATCCTACTAAAGGGAGCGTTTGTGAGGACAGTGAGAAAGATCCCATGGTTCTGGATTTGGAGAAAGAGGAGAAAGTGCCCATTTTTGGGCAAATTATTTTAACCATTGGTGATGCTGTGATTGAGGTTCACCGGGGAAAGGTAACTTTAAGGAGTGGTAAAGAAGATGATGTTATTAAAGCTTTAAATTCCAATGAAAATTTCTCTTCTTTAACTTCTCCTTATTTTGATGAAGTGGTTGAAACTAACATTTTTAGTGAATTAAAGATGCAGGACCTTTTGGAAAAAAGTTTTATTTTTCAGGATCCTAGCATAATGGTGGATGGAGATAAAATAAAAATTTCACCATCCTTTGAAGTTCATCCACCACGTGGAAAAAGAAAGAACAATGTGAACCACATGGTTAGAAAGTTAAGAAGGTGTACCGCGTTAGATGTTAAATTTGCTCTTGGAGAGCCACCTGATTAAGCACTAACTATCGTCAGGCTCACGACGTTAAACAAGCGCTTCGCAGGAGGCAACCTGTGTTTTATTTTCAGTTATTTTTATTTTGTTTTGTTTTGTTTTGTTTTTAGGAATAAGCTCAGACTACAAGCTCTCTCAGGGAAGTCACTCTTACTCTCTCATTTATTTATTTTTGTGCCAATTTGATATTTTGCATTGAGGACCATGCTTTAGGCTAGTGTGGGGGAGGAGAGTTTAACTTTGTCAATTCATCTCTATTAATGCATATACCCACCACATGTGTTGATAGCATTTTTTCTGGCTAGTTTTGGATATAAAAACTGAAAAAATAGAGATTTTGCCTTTAGGGGATCCCATAATTAATTTACTTGACAGACTTGTGCTTAATTGTAACTGTGAGGATGTCCTTAGGAAGCTGATAATTAGCATTTGTCTCTGTTGAGTATTTTTTGTGAACTAGCTTCTAAAGGTGAGATTTGAGCCTTCATAAGGGGATTGATATTAAATCATAAACTTTTACCCTTTTTCTTTCTATGAGTGTGTTTCCCAATTTGCTACATTCTAGAATTTGTCTTTTGACCATTTCGAGGCGAAAACTGATTTGCATCATGTAAAAAGACTTGGGGAATTTAGGTATTTTTCTGGCCTCAGAGTTGTTTGTTGAATTTATCCATTAGTTGCCCCCTTTGAGCTTATTTGTTATATTTTTTTCTTTGGTACCCAGATATAATTTTTCTTTTTTTTGTGTTTGTGGTAACCATTTGGAATTAAATGTGGAGCAACTATTGAAAATTACAATTTCGTCCAATACTTTTAGTTGTCTATCTTGTCAGGATGAAAAAAAAAACAAAAACAAAATAGGAGTTTTCATGTACTTACCTTTTCCTCCAAAACAAAAATGAAAAAAAAAAGGGAAAGCAAGAAGGAGGAAAAAGCACAACAAAAGAATGAAAGAGCCAAAGGGCAAATCCAAAAAAAAAACAACAAAAGAGTCTACTCAAGAGAAAAAGAAAATCAAAAAGAGTTGACTCAATAGAAAAAGAGTGAAGAAGGAAGTGAAATTAATTTGGAGTTTGGGCAAAATTTGTAAATTAGATAGGAGCTCCATATTTGGTTTCAAATGTTACTATTTATTTCTTTTTTTTTAGCCCTTTGATTATCCCTTTCTTCTTATTTCCTACCCTGCTCGACTAAACCTTGGCCCCATTACAACCCATGAAAACCCATCTTTTGCATGCATGTAAACTATTTAGTGGAGATTTGGTCAAATTACAAACATATGGTAATGTGCATTTTGTTGAAACTTGAGTGTATACTTTCCCTAGTCCCTAAACACTTAGAGAGATTGTGAGCGAGTGCCATTATTCACAAAAATGTATTCTTCAGGGACATGAGCCTCTAATTGGGCAACCTTTTGACACCTCATTGGTGCTATATTGTCTATTGTCAGTCATTGTGCTTTTAATTTTGGATCCCTTATTTGCTTGTCTCTGTTATCTATTTGAAAAATTTATTGAGCCAAAAAATTTGCTTGAGGACAAGCAAAAGTTAAGTGTGGGGGGGTTGATAAACTCCAATTTAGTGTATTTTTATAGATATTTTTGGATTATTTTTAGAGCAATTATTATCAATTATATAAATTATTAATTTAAATTGCTCTTTATTTTACAGAAAAGGAAAAACTAAGAAAAAAGAATGAAAATACAATTTGGAGCAATTTAGAGGAGTTATTTATATATATGGGCCGGCACTGTTTTGAAAGAATAAAATAGGCCCATGAGGCCTTTACTTGGAGAGGAACAATTCAGCAAATGGAAAAAAAGATAAAAAAAAGGGCACACGTGAATTCAAGGGGAGGGAATTGAAAGGGAGTGAAAGCCGTACATACACAACATAAAAAAGGAGTGCCGCACAATTTGACGGAAGGAACATGAGCCGTGGAGAAAAGAGACACGGCACACACACAACATAATCAGGAAAGCCGTACACAACAGTAGCGCCGGCAAATAGAGGAGAGAGTTTTGGGTACCGTTCTCGACATCGTGAGAGAGCTTTGGAGCAGAAAAAGGAGACTGGAGACTCAGAATAATAATTTCTCTAATTTTCGGGTTATTTTTATTTCTGTAATCCATGACTCTAATTTCTATTTTATTGTTCTTTATGATTTTGGATAGCTAAATCCTCTTCTAGGGTCTAGGTGGATCTTGCTTGATTAGAGACCTTTTTATGTTCTAATTTCTGGTTTGAATTCCTGTTTTTACTTTAATTAATATTGTCCTATTGTTTTTATCACATGATTAGGATTAGCTACCCTTTGCATGTTTATAATCAATTAGTTGATCAGCGACCGTACTGCAATTAGTTGGTGGACCTATAGGATAGTTGGGGCAATAATTAGGGCATGACCAAACCATAATTTAGTCTTCCAATCATTCAACCTTTTTGCTCTTTATGCTTTTCCTGAATTTAAATTCTTGCTTGACCATACGAGGGTTAATTTAGGAAAAAGAATATTAATTGCGAATGACCAAACGGATTAATAGTTTTAGTAAAGAGATTGGTAATTAAGTAAAATAAGGGAATTCAGGTAGGATTAGACATAGGGGGAATCGAAGCTTGCAAATGAAACCGTGATCCTAGGTCCTCTCTCCATTTATTAAATCTAGTATTTTAATTATTGTTATTTATTTCTTTTTATTTGTTCAATTACAATTCAAATATTTGTTCGTCTAAATAATAAATAATCTCGATTAGTTTGGTACTTGCTAATTAATCCCTGCGGACACGATAATCTTTTATACTACTTCTGCGGTAGAGTACACTTGCTCTAAGTGTGTTTTTAACGCAACAGTTTCGTGCAACATGCCTATATCATTAGCGGCAAGCAGTATGTCATCAACATACAAGACCAAGAAAATGTACTTTCTCCCACTGAACTTGTGATACACACAATCCTCAACAACATTCACCTCGAAACCAAATGAGAGAATTACTTCATGAAACTTGTGGTACCACTGACGAGATGCCTGCTTTAGTCCATAAATGGATTTTTCCAATTTGCAAACCATATCCTTTGGGTCTCCTGACACAAAGTAATCTGGTTGCACCATATAGATTGTCTCTTCAATGTTGCCATTGAGAAACGCAGTCTTGACATCCATTTGATGGAGCTCCAGATCATAATGTGCAACAAGAGCCATGATTGTCCGAAAAGAGTCTTTCGATGAAACCGGAGAAAAAGTCTCTTTAAAGTCAATCCCTTCCTTTTTGGTATAACCCTTAGCCACAAGACGAGCCTCATACCTCTCCACATTACCGTTAGAATCCCGCTTGGTCTTAAATATCCATTTGCAACCAATGGGTTTCACACCTTCTGGTAATGGGACAAGTTCCCAAACCTTATTGTCTTGCATGGACTTATACTCCTCCTTCATTGCTTCAATCCACTTTTCCGAGTTGGAATCCTGCATGGCTTGGCGGAAGTTGATTGGGTCAGCTTCCGTCATACCATCAGTTTCCTCATGTTCCTGGAGAAATACCACATAATCATTTGGAATAGCATTTCTTCTTTCTCTAGTGGATCTCCGCAAAGGTATTGGTTCTTGAAACACTTGTTCTTGAGGGTCTTGAGTTTGTTCTTCATGAACAACCAAATCATCTTGAGTGGGAGAAGGTTCAACAACAATATCTTGTAGAGGTTCCATACTTGCTTCATCAAAAGCAACTGTATGAATCGGTTTTGGAACTGTTACCGACTCTTCCTCTAAGACAAAGTCTCTAACCTTATTCTTCCCCCCAAACTCAATATCCTCAAAGAACGTGGCTGTCCCCGTCTCAAAAATTGTGTTTAATTTGGGATCGTAAAATTTGTAGCCTCTTGATCTTTCAGAATAACCAATAAAGTAGCTGCTCACTGTTCGAGAGTCCAATTTCTTTTCATTTGGCCTATAAGGCCCTGCCTCAGCTGGACATCCCCATACATGAAAATTTTTCAAACTAGGCTTTCGCCCAATCCAAAGTTCATAAGGTGTTTTGGCAGCTTCCTTGGTTGGCACTCTATTTAGAATGTAAGCTGCAGTCTTTAGTGCCTCTCCCCAGAGTGACTCTGGCAAGCTAGAATGACAAATCATACTTCTTACCATATCTTTAAGAGTCCGGTTTCGTCTTTCAGCCACACCATTCATGCTAGGTGACCCTGACATGGTGTACTGTGGGACGATTCCACATTCCTCTAGGTATTTGGCAAAAGGCCCCGGACGTTGTTCACCTGAACCGTCATATCTACCGTAATATTCACCACCACGGTCAGATTTGACACTCTTAATTCTTTTGTTGAGTTGATTCTCAACTTCAGCCTTAAATGATTTGAACACATCCAATGGTTGAGACTTTTCATGTATAAGAAATAAGTATGCATATCTAGAGTAATCATCTATAAACGATATAAAATATCGTTGACCATTCCGGGAAGGTGTAGGAAATGGTCCACAAATATCTGTATGTATCAATTCTAAGACGTCTGTAGCTCTATATGCACCTAATTTCTTTGTTTTGGTTTGTTTACCCTTAACACATTCAACACAAATTTTAAAGTTTGTGAAGTCAATGGAATCCAAGATCCTTTCCGACACAAGTCGCTCAACTCTATTTTTAGAGATGTGACCTAGGCGCTTATGCCATAATGCTCCAGAGTTGTTATTATCAATTTTACGCTTAGTACCACGTGATTCCACATTTAAGGATTCACTATAGGTAGCTACAGTGTCGAGCAAATATAGATTATCATATGCCATAAGTGAACCAGTTCCAACAATATTTGAATTAAAAGACAAATTGAATCCATTGTTTCCAAATGAACCTAAATAACCTGATTTGTCCAAATAAGAAACTGAAATTAAATTCCGTCTAAATGACGGTACCACAAAGTGTCTTTCAAATCCAAATAAAATCCAGTACACAATAATAACCTAAAATTCCCTATAGCTTCCACTTCTACCGACTTGCCATCTCCAACATATATGTATCTTTCAACATCATTTGGCTTCCGGTAGCTCAGGCAACCCTGCATTGAAGCACTGATGTTAGTAGTTGCACCAGAGTCTAACCACCAAGTGTTTACAGGTACTGAAGCTAAAATGACCTCAGAACAGACCAAACTGTGAAATGTACCTTTCCTTGCACGCCAAGCGTGATATTTAGGACATGTTTTCTTCACATGTCCAGATGTTTTGCAAAACAAACAGCTATCACCCTGATTTTGTTTCTTTGGTGCTGGACCATTAGCAGCTTCACTCTTGGGCTCATTAGTTTTCTTTCTTTTGCCCTTGTCTTTAGAGGTGCTAGCAAAATGAGCACTTTCTGTCTTATCTTGCTTCAACCTTTCCTCTTCTTGCACACAAAATGAAATGAGCTCATTAAGAGACCATTTCTCCTTTTGACAGTTATAGGATATCTTAAACTGACTGTATTGTGAAGGAAGAGAAAGAAATACTAAATGAATGAGTAAGTCTTCTGACAGCTCAAGCTTTAGTGTCTTAAGTTTTGAAACAATGTTTGACATGCCCATAATGTGTTCCCTTATATTTCTTTTGCCTTGATACTTCATGGAAATCAAGTTCTGAAGAAGAGTACTTGTTTCTGCCTTATCGCTTTTTGCAAAGCGCTTTTCAATTTCAGCAAGGAAATCTTTGGCACTTGTTATCTCTTCCGAGATAGTACCCCTAAAGACCTCAGGAATGCCAAGCTTAATGATCATGAGACTTATGCGATTGGAGCGCTCCCACTTCTCATAATCTTTCCTCTATTCGGAGGTACTAGATTCCGTAGGAGAAGGGGGTTGCACCATCCTTAATGCAAGATCAAGATCCATGCATCCAAGAACAATTTCCATGTTCTCTTTCCAGTCCTTAAAATTTGCCCCATTAAGGACCGAAACTGAATTCAGATTAGCAGATATCGAAGCAATAGTAGCTGGAAAGAGAACAAAATAAACACTATAAATATACTCACAAAAAATAATAATAATAATAATAAATTCATCATCAATATGTTCAAATAATAGCACAACCCATCTCAAGATACCTAGTGCACTATCAATATCAAGTCTTAGGACAGTAATATTAATTGCTAGTGGTACTTTTGTTGTAATGATCAAACATTGATAATAAAACATGTCAAATAATAAACCTCTCTTTGGATTGATTTGTCATTCACACGTAAAACCTTATAATTATCACATGTTTACCATCACAGGTGCGTATGAAATCCGGCCAAACACTAATCTACCTTTGGGTCAATTAATACTCGCATAGATAAACACACACACACAAACATTTAACATTTCTTACGAACAATCTATGCAAAAGAGGTCACTTTTGCGACTTCTTGATTCAATTAGCCCATTTAAAATATTAAACAACTGTATAAAATACAAACCATAGCCAAAATTTGAACCAAATTATACCAAATTAATATATATAATGAGCACGGCCTGCCCATGTTCCATTCTGTTTCAGCACCAATGAATTTCAGCAGAACACAATTGCATTGATGATAACATTGCCAAAACCAAATTGCAATTGCTTTATAATATACTATATGTATATAAGCTGAATCTGCCACAACCGAAATTGTAAATGGCATATATTGAAAAATCAACGTGAATTGCATATATATAATCAACGTGAATCAACGTTGAAAAAAAAAACCACTTTAGATTCAAGTTGTCAGCGTGAAACAATAGATTCAAGTTTTTTTTTGACAACTTGAATTTGAATAAAAACAAAAACATAAATAGCATTACATAAATCGGAAGATCAAATAGAAATTCCCAATTTCTGAAACCTTAATTTCAATAATCCCCAAAATTCAACATGAATCAAATATGGGTGGCTCTGATACCACTTGTTGGATTCTAACAATTAAGGTTTGTGCCTAACCACATGTCTCTACCCATATAGAAATCAAAAGAGCACAATCCTAAATCAACAGTTTATGAACCCATACCCAAATTCATGATGAAATAAAATGCGGAAGCGTACCTGAATTTGCCATTGGGAATTGATGAAGGTTTGGATATGTGATCTTCCAATTGTAGAGCACCTTAGGGTTTCTTGATTCTCTTCTGATGGGGATGAAGAGAGAAAGCCAGAGAACTAAACCCTATTTTGTTTTTACGTTACTCTACAAATGGGGACCATAACCCATATATATAACTGCTTCCAGTTACATCTCAATTTTCAATATTTCTAATTCAGCCCCTCATCAAATTAGAATATTGTCTTATGGTATCTACACAATAACCTTCCATGACACATATGCCCTTAGCCATAAACTTAGTATCAAATAGACCACTTTAAGTTTCGCTAATTAAATAATGACCCTAACACATTTAAATATTACATCTGTGACCCAAAATTCTAACAGATTGGTGTCAAATGTTACTGATATTTAAATGTAGCAACTTATGAAAATTGTAAGTTATTACTAAGTTACAAGATTCAATGTGTGAAACAAGATAAATGTGTGAAATATCATTGTGAATCCTTAATAATTTTTTTTAATGTTTTGTAATTTCTCTACTGATTGAAGTTGTTGCTTCTGCAGTTTTTTGACAAAGCTGGAACTGAGTCCATGATCAAGGATAGCATGATTTTAACTTGGTACTTGGTGTAGGTTCACCTTAACTTGCTGTTGTTTAATACTACAAGAGCGGCACATGAGGCCACAACCCTATCTTCTCTTTGTTTAATAAGAGCTACATTAGTTCTCTTCTACAACTTTTTATCTTATCAGTGGTGCCAATTAAATGGGTTATAGTGTGCTTATCTTATCTGTGTGTTTTTGTGTAATATGTGTAGCGACTGAAAAATCCGGGTGAGTATTCATCGAAGGTTCAAAAATGAAGCCGCCACCAAAGTTTAATTTTTAGGGCAAACATTGGAAAATCCCTTTTGGAATGGATAAGGGTCCTTGAGACCAGATTTGGGTTCGGGAGTCGGTTATGCATGGGGAAGGTGTTAGCACCCCACGACATCCTTCCTAAGGAAGGTTACCTTCTAATTAGTTGTAGGAAAGAATATTAATTTAGAAAACGTTTATTTTACCCTTTTATTGTGATTGAAAAGAAAAAAAGATTTAATAAAAATTTTAGTTTTTTATGCTTTACAGGAGTGGGCCCCCGCTCCTACGTATCTCCAGGTGCGATGGAGAAATCAAAGCTACGTAGTTCTTTGGTTAGAAAATGTTTTGTTGGTTGGTATTTTTTTAATATAGGGGTTTTAGGACTGTGTGATTTGTGTTGAAGGACCACTGAGGGGTCTGAAGGAGCGCTGGGGCTCTGAAGGGCCGCTGAGGGCTGAAGGAGTGCTGGGGCTCTGAAGGACCACAGTTCACTTATCCTAAAACGATGACTAACCCGGCCGTACGACCGACTTAATCCCCTACTTTGAAAATAAGATTTTTAGTTTTTGAAATGAAAGAGATGTGTTTGTATTTTTTAATTTGAGAATTATTTATTTTAAATAGGGATTTTAGGACATGATCCGTAACGATTCATTCGTGGTCCTAAAAAGCAGACTAACTCGACTGTACAGTCGACTTAATCTCCTATTTATATTTTTGAAAAAATAAAATAATTTGTGTATTTAAAAAATTAATGACGACACTAACAATTAATAAAGAGTAAAGTTAATAAATAAATAACTATACATATAAATAAATAATAAATAATTATTTACATAGATAAATAAACAATATAAATAATAAATAAGTATGTACATAAATAAACAGTATACATAATAAATAAATATGTACAAAAATAAATAAAATAAAATAAATAAATGCAAAACTACCTTCAAGCTGATCATTGCGATAGACGCCGAAACGGACCGAGCAATCATTGCGATCACTTTCACCGTTCGGATCGTCGAAATGATGTCCGAAGAGAGAGAAATCACCTTTGCAAAGTAGCTGCAGTTTTGGGTACTTGGTTTATTTTTGTAATTTTGGCATTCTTGGGCCAAGTCATGTACATGGACATTCTCCTTTTTTGTAATAATAATTTTTTATTGCACCGCCCTTTTTTTATTTTCTTTTGTAATTTGTATCATTTCTTATCTATTTTATTTTTTATTTTCGTTTTTTAATTAAAGATATTGTAACAAGAAAAATAAATTAAATCTACTATGTAATTTTTTGTGTTAGCATATTTTTTTAATTTTTGTTTAACCACTAAAAAAAGTAATAACAACGCAAAATTAGTAAATTAGCGCAAAATGACCTATTCGAGGGATTAGGAATCAAATATACGCGAAAAACTTTTTTTTGGATTTTTTTAATTAGCCGGACAAAATTAGGGTATGACAGTTGCCCCTCTTTATTTATATTCTGTAGATAAACTGAAAGGTTTTCATAGTAGGAATAGAAATAAAGATAAGACAAATGCTAATTTTGTCCTCTTAGTAGAAAAGTGTAGAGTTTGAGAATTAACAGAGAACGGTTAACACTCAGGACACCGACGAGAAAGGAATAAAGAAGGAGCACTGGGGCTCTGAAGGACCGCTGGGGGTCTGAAGGAGCACTGGGGCTCTGAAGGACCACTGTGGGTCTGAAGGATCGATTCCCTGAAGTATCGGCATAATGATATGAGGGTCTAATTCGCAGTCGATGCTTGGCGCATTGATTTGAATTAAACTGAAGGACCGGTGGGTCTGAAGGGCTGCCTGGGCCTGATGGACCAAAATGGTCTGATGGACTGCAACTAGCTATGGTACTAATAAAGCAGTCTGAGGGTGACCTACGTCGATGCGACCGTGAGGGTCAAGATCAGATCTAGAACTGATATGTTGACCACGAAGGATGTCCACTATGTCTTAGGCAGACCTTAAGATCTGATGGTAGAGTTCGAAGCCGTCGTTTTGACGTGTTAACACTGGCGACGTTAAGATCTGAAGGACCAAACTGGTCTGAAGGATCTATGCTAGACTCTGTGCTAACACTGCGATCTGGTGTTTGATATAAGATTCAACGCTTGTCGTATTGACTTAAGAAGTGGAAGTATATTGGGATCGACACTTGAAGCAATAGATGTTATGTATATGACATGCATGTAATGTATGCACATGCAATGATTGATGTTTGTTAAGGTAGTGAATGAGATGTGGTGGATAATGGATGCTGAAGTTGCTGGAATAATAAAGTTGAGAGTGTATGCGTATGCAGATAAGATGCAATTGTAATGCTTAGATGTAAGTGTTGCGATGAAATGCATGTAATATTTGCGCATGCAATGATCAATACTTTGGTGGGGGTAATGAATGCAATGTGGATGATTTTTGCCTCTGTTTACTTTCTTTTTTTTCCTTTTACTTTTTTTAATATATGATGTAGGTATATGAATGAATGAATGTGCAAATGTAATGCTTAGATGCAAAAGTTGTGGTAGATGCATGGCTTGATGTTGGAATAAAATGTATGGTGCAGTGATTTATGATATGGTTTATTGGTGATGCAGAAGGTTTTTTTTGCAATGATGAGAAATGAGACTTTTGATGCGAGAAGCAGAGAGGTGAAAATTCTGGAATCATCATTTATTGGAAAAATTGGGTTTGATTTGAATTCAAACTTTGGTAAACTCAAGGTTGTTATTCCCAGACACTGATGTGCGAAAGTATTTGATCACATTTGCCAGCTCCTTCACATTGTTCTTTCGTTCGGGTGTCCCATGGTGACTGAATTTTAGGTCTACAAAGTTAACTACGTGAGTTTCTAACTTCACATTATTAACTTGTGTTTTCTCTCTTTGAAGCATTGTTTAGCAAATAGGCATAATAGTGCAAATACGAATGAATGAGTTAGTTAACTTGGTTCTTGATCCAGGGTATGACAGATATGACACGTGACAGGTTTTTGCCAAAATCAAGAAAGGTAGGTTTGCCCCAATCCGAGAAATGTAGGACTGCCCCAATTCAGACTACCAGTGAAGGTGATCGAATAGTCTGCCCCTGTCTAGTGATGACAAAACAAGGGGTGTGGGGGAGATAATGAATTGGGAATGCCATGACTTTGGGATGAAGGGTGGCAAGCAAGAGATTCTGTCTCAACCCATGACGTTTGGTGCTGCCCCAATCTTGACGAGAGCAAGGCTGCCCCGGCTGGAGTAACATTGTGAAGGGTTGTATTTAGGATAATGGGTTGAGAAGATGCCTCGGCATGGTTGTGTGGATGTGGATATGACAAGGGGAAGAGATGGGTGTAAAGCGAATTTCCCCGACTTTAGGTGAAGTGAAGAGTGATGGGATTGCCCCACTTTGGAATGATATTTAAATGATTGCTTTTAGTGGGGTTATGAAAGGTAACTGAGTTAGGGTCATGGGTTTTGGAATTGGTCATATGGATTGGATGGGGTATATGAATTGGATGGATGTCGTACATTTTTCAAGTTCAAGAAGCATGAAAGGTGGAAGGTGTTCCCCACTTTGGGATCTAGGTGATGGTCCTAGTATAAACTTTTGGTTCTCTTTTGGGTGAATCTCAAAGACTGTGACAGTCTTGAGTTTTTTTTGATATGATGAGAATTTCAATTGGTGATCACTAAACCTTGTCTTGATATCAGTGCGATTTGAACGAACATTGGAGTGCAAGCCCTTTGGGTTTTTTTTCTCTTTTTTTTCTTTTTTGATTTTTTTGAGCAAATATATTGTAAATAAATAAACTTATTTGTCCTAAAATTAAAACTTTGAGAAAATGAAAGCAATCAATCATCGATCTGAATGGACCTTTTTTAGGGTTGTAACATGGCCAATGGTTAGGGTTTATGAAAGAAATTGCAATTGGGTCCAAAGAAGTGTTTGAGGGCTTAATGAGACAATGACCTCTTATGAGAGAAAGGATGAGTAGGTCCGAAAAGTGTTTGAGGGTTTAGTCGGACAAGGATATCTTCTGTGTTTGGTGATATTATGTATCAGCTCACAATTTCTACTGCTTTTGCTTTTTTCTTTTTGAGGATTTCTTTTTCAATCCTCTTTTTTGAATTTCACATTTTTTGTGATCTTTTTCTTTTTTTAGTAGAGTGAGGTGATAAAAGTGACACACCATTTTTGATGTGGAATTGATCCTTGTCTAGGGTGACTGAAAGATTTTTTGATTTTTTTTTGGCTCAAAGGGGTAGTAAAGAAATTTTTTTTGAGGATACGGGAAGACGACCAAACTTTATTTCAAATCATGATTGCTTGTTCTTCTCAAAAATTAATTCAAGGACAAAATTATTTATTTTTATATATCCGCTTTTTTCTCTTTATTTCTTTTATTTGCCCTAATTTTTGCTTAGGCTGCTCTTGCGAGTTTTCAACCTAACAGGCTTATTTGATTTTTTGCAAAGGACTTACATCAAGGAAATACAATGTTTACAAGATATCTAGTGATCACAAATTTGCCCCAGCTTGGGGCCTAAAGTGTTAGCTCATGAAATTTCATCATTGGGAACAAACCAAATGGTTAACTAGGTACTTGTGTGGAGAATATGCACCTTATGGGATGGCCGGGGTGGGGCTGGACATGAACAAAAGATGATGATAGGATGGAAAAATGTGGATACTAACTGACTCAAACAAGAGTAGATGCACGTTGCATTCAAATTTACTATACGAATGTTTTACAGAGAGTTAACATAGTTAGCGACATGATAGAAGAAATTTTTGATAACACATTGGTTAACAAAATGGACCATTTTGATCGTTTATCATGGGACTGATGAGATGCATCGTTTTGGTGGTAAAAATTTGTGAACGAGCTGCAAAATCTTTGAAAATTGAGTGTCTCGAAAACACCTTGAGTTTGCAACTGAGTTTGACCTTGTTTTGTACAGCTAAAACTTTTCCAAAGAAAAAATAATCAATTTCGTCTCATCTCTCATCCATTTTTTTGAAGAAGCAAAGCTCACGTTCTTTTTATGTATGGATGAACACATGATCATGTATATGCGATGAAAATGCAAATGCATGAAACACGTGAATCCACGATCATTTGGAAATAAACCAATGATTCTAAATGATCTTTGAAGGCAGTGCAACCTGTGAAGGATGCAAAGTTACAAATTCTCATTTTTATTGGGTGCTCAATGATGCATGAAAAAGAGTGATGATATATTTTTGTTTTTTTTTGTTTTGTTTTAGAACATGATGATAGATATGTACGATGAAAATGCAAATGTATGACGTGCATGGAGGAACTGATCACTTGAAAAGACCAACGATTTTATTCCTATTATGAATGCATGATGATTTTTCTAGTTAAAAGATTAACTATGCTCATGCAACGAGGATAAATAAAGTACATGCCCCTTGTGTCCTAATGCATGAATAAACACATGGTGATAGATATGCATGATGAAAATGCATATGCAAATGCATGAAATGCGCGCATAAATGGTCACTTAGAAAGATCAGTTATTCTAAATGATTTTTTTGGTGGCAATGCAGCATGCGACTGATGCAGGCCTCATTTATGTATAAAAAATAATGACATAATTTTTGTGAAATGATGCATGCTGAAACGGGGAATGAAATGACGTATGAATGATCGATGCAACAGCGGTTTTTTATTTATTTATTAGGATGAGTGAAATGATGTATGAATGATATGTTTTTACATGCATCTCATGATGTTGCAGATGATTTTTTGTGAATGGAAGTGCATGCTAAATAAGATATTCCAATGCTTAACACATTTTTTTTAATTGTGCTCGTGGTTTTTTCTATTATCTCTTTTTTAGAAAAAAAAATGCATGAATGAACAAATGATGTTGCGTGATGCAGATGCATGAGATGTGAATGATCACTTGAAAAGATTGACTATCCAAAAATGATTTTTCGGAGGCATTGCAATATGCTGATGAATAATGCAAGAAAGTGGCATTATTTTTTTACTTTCTTTTATTTGGAAATGATGCATGCAAGATGACTAATGCATTCGAGGTGGTTAAGAATGAAGAGCTTTTGTTTTTATTTTTATATTTTTTGCACGAAGAGGAGTAATGAATATAGTATATTTTTTCTATATGAGTATGCAAGATGATGCAAGTTGGGCAAATATGTAGTGTCTTTGTTTTTTTTTTTTGGATGATGATGCTATGCATGTTAGTACCATGAGAACAAGTGATTCGTTCTATGGTGATTTTTTTTTATTTTCTAGCAAAATATGATGCCCATGATGACGGATATGTATGAAAAATGCAAATGCATGTATGCATGAAGAAATAAATGTTTGCTCCTAATGCAATTATTTTTATTTTTCAAGAGATAGTGCAACATGTATGCAGACTCTTATTTTTGATTTATTCGATGACGAATTATACAATAATAATGAAGTGATTTTTTTTATTTTATTTGGGAAAATGATACACGAACATGGAGTGGATGCATTTAAACTAGGATGGCAACATGAGGGAAAATGATGTATGAATGATATGTTTTTTTTTGAAATGTAATTCATGACTTTACAAATGATGTGATGCCTACGCTATGTGATAATGATTTTGAATGATTATGTATGAATGTCAGTGCATGTTGAGATGCTCACGTTATATGACTAAAAATTACTCTTTTTTTGTGCGAGGAAATAAAATGCATGACACTCGCAGTGATTTTTTTATGCATAGAAAGGAAAGAGAACATGATGCTTGACATGATTTTGAATATTTTTGTTGTTCTTGGAACGGGAAGACAGATGCATGAGTATTGGTGAACCAGCTCGCCTTTGATTGAATGAATGAATGTGCGTGAGATGTGAATGTATGGTTTTATTCATCTCGTCGGGGAATCCAAAACTTTTTATTAAAGTATGATTCTAGGGTCTGACTTTCAAATGGTTTTTTTATTAAGAATGCATGAGACATGTTTCAAGAAAAGAAAATAGCTAGAACAAATGAAATATGATTTTTGGTTTTTTTTCAAAAAAAAAATGGGAAGGAAATGTATCTATGCTTGTTTGAATGCGACGGGATGAAGCTCATTTGTGTCCTAAAAAGGGTTCCTTTGAGAATAGATCTAAGATTCTTTCTACTGAGCGAACCTTTCAAAGGGTAGCTCTACAAGGTCCTAATAAGGTTCCTAGAGCCAACGACCCCGTTCGAGAATGCTAGCCACAACAAGCAAGCTATTAGAGGTGATAACACCCTCGAAGGGACCAAACTCAATAAAAGACAAAAGGATAGGGTAAAAATAAACATTAAATCAACAATGAATCCTACAACTAATTAGACTAGGCTTGACTCTCTAAAATGTCCCCAGTGAAGTCGCCAGCTGTAGCGACCGAAAAATCCGGGTGAGGATTCCTCGAAGGTTCAAAAATGAAGCCGCCACCAAAGTTTAATTTTTAGGGCAAACATTGGAAAATCTCTTTTGGAATGGATAAGGGTCATTGAGACCAGATTTGGGTTCGGGAGTCGGTTATGCATGGGGAAGGTGTTAGCACCCCACGACATCCTTCCTAAAGAATGTTACCTTCTAATTAGTTGTAGGAAAGAATATTAATTTAGAAAACTTTTATTTTACCCTTTTATTGTGATTGAAAAGAAAAAAAAGACTTAATAAAAATTTTAGTTTTTTATGCTTGGCAGGAGTGGGCCCCCGCTCCTACGTATCTCCAGGTGCGATGGAGAAATCAAAGCTACGTAGTTCTTTGGTTAGAAAATGTTTTATTGGTTGATATTTTTTTAATATAGGGGTTTTAGGACTGTGTGATCTGTGTTGAAGGACCACTGGGGGGTCTGAAGGAGCGCTGGGGCTCTGAAGGGCCGCTGAGGGTTGAAGGAGCGCTGGGGCTCTGAAGAACCACAGTTCACTTATCCTAAAACGATGACTAACCCGGCCGTACGACCGACTTAATCCCCTACTTTGAAAATAAGATTTTTGGTTTTTGAAATGAAAGAGATGTGTTTGTATTTTTTAATTTGGGAATTATTTATTTTAAATAGGGATTTTAGGACATGATCCGTAACGTTTCATTCGTGGTCCTAAAAAGCAGACTAACTCGACTGTACCGTCGACTTAATCCCCTATTTATATTTTTGAAAAAATAAAATAATTTGTGTATTTAAAAAATTAATGACGACACTAACAATTAATAAAGAGTAAAGTTAATAAATAAATAACTATACATATAAATAAATAATAAATAATTATTTACATAGATAAATAAAAAATATAAATAATAAATAAGTATGTACATAAATAAACAGTATACATAATAAATAAATCAAAAATAAATAAATAAAATAAATAAATAAATGCAAAAGTAACTTCAAGCTGATCAATGCGATCAACGCCGAAACGGACCGAGCAATCTGACCATATCAACCGGGAACCGGACTCCTATCTGGTCCGTTTTCACCCGAAAATCGCCAAGTAAAGGACCTCAACGGCCATCTCAAAAATAACTAAAGACGGGCTTTTAATCTAATGGACTGAAAAAGCTAGCCCAAAAGAATTAAAGACAGGCTTTTAATCTAATGGACTGCAAATGCTAGCCCAAAAGATCACTTACCCCATCAATCACCCATGTTCATAGTCTTTGCATCTCAACCTCTTTTATAGCCAAATGCTAGGTAGTTCTTGCTTCTCCCAAGCAATGTGGGACTAAAATAAGATAGAGAAAGTCATTCCCGTTTTCCTCAAACCAGCCCCTGTAACAGTGTGATTTCTGATTCGTTAACCGTTGGATCATCGTTGTTTTTTGACATCAGGTTCATGAGACATCCATCTTCACTTCTACCGTTCGGATCGTCGAAACGAGGTCTGAGGAGAGAGAAATTGCCTTCGTAAAAGTAGAAAAAACAACTCCCGTTTTTCTCAAACCAGCCACCGTACAAGTGCGATTCTGGATTCGTTAACCGTTGGATCGTTTTCGTTTTTTTTCAGAAGGTTTTTGAGACATTCATCTTCACTTTCACCGTTCGGATCGTTGAAATGATGTCCGAAGAGAGAGAAATCACCTTTGCAAAGTAGCTGCAGTTTTGGGTACTTGGTTTATTTTTGTATTTTTGTAACTTTGGCATTCTTGGGCCAAGTCATGTACATGGACATTCTCCTTTTTTGTAATAATAATTTTTTATTGCACCTCCATTTTTTTATTTTCTTTTGTAATTTTTATCATTTCTTATCTATTTTATTTTTTATTTTCGTTTTTTAATTAAAGATATTGTAACAAGAAAAATAAATTAAATCTACTATGTAATTTTTTGTGTTAGCATATTTTTTTAATTTTTGTTTAACCACTAAAAAAAGTAATAACAACGCAAAATTAGTAAATTAGCGCAAAATGACCTATTCAAGGGATTAGGAATCAAATATACGCGAAAAACTTTTTTTTGGATTTTTTTTAATTAGTCGGACAAAATTAGGGTATAACAATATGTACTCTAATTTTTTTCCCAATTGTGTTCATATGTTTAGTGTTCTTAGGTGGACTTTGCAAACTGTTTCCTGAATATTGGAAGGGTGGTGTGACTATTGTTATGGCTTCTACCCTTGCTTTGGTGTCTTCTTTTTTGAATGTGAATTATACTTGATGATTATGTATAGTTTATTCTGTTGCCCGGATAGTATATGGGTATGGCAAATGAATGAGTATTTATTATTGGTATTCAATTGTTTGGATAATTGAGATGTTTGCATGTTATATATTCTAGGAATATTGAGTAGTAATTGATTTCTAGGATGCGTGCATAAAAATAAATTAGTGAGGACATAAAAGTTTATAGTTTCACATGTCAAGTTGACATGATTGTGGTTAATATGAAACGGTGTTATAGTTTCATTTTGAAGTAGTGGGAGATGGTGTTTTGTTTCATGTTTATTTTATAATGTAATGAGTAACTTATCAATATCAATAGTGTGCTTTATTTTGTAATCCTCCAACATTCTAAAATCAGGGATGAACCCATTCTAATTATAGCACCTTTGTTGGCTACAAGGATTTAAACTAGCCTATTATGTGGCATAATTATATATTATTTCATTTTGGCCTATAAATAAAAGCTCCCATTACTGTAACCTTAATGCTGGATCAAGATGTTTTGCAAATAAAAAAAAGATAATTTTAGGAATGTGTTTGTTTATACCCAAAATTTGTTTTGAAATTTATTGTTCTTGCTACTGTAGTAATCTTCTTTATTGAATAGGTGAACCATCTACTGTAGTTGGCCTTTCAACACTATGAAGAGTGCTTCCTCCTGATATTATGATCCAATCATTTACTTCCATTAAAAATGATTCAGAAAATTTCAGATTGTAGTTGGAAGCTTCATGCCAAATGGTTACAAGCCTCATAAAAGGAAGTACCAACGTACTGAGGACACAGTGGCTTCTCCAACATCAGCTGGTCAAGATACAGTAACAGTAGCAAGACCTATCTCACAAGCAAATGCTCATAATGAAAACTTTCTGATACCTACTAATATTATTGTGAATAAGGAAAATAAGAAAGCTGTAAATAGTAGTTATGTAGATTTATTTATATGCTCATGCTTTGGCCCAGGCCCGTTAGGTCTTCTTAGAGAAGGCTATTTAAACTCTCTTGTATTTATATTCAGGAGGATCGAAAGATTATCAATAAAATGGAACTACAGCAACTCTGTAGTCGCAGACGTAGGCAATCTTTGGCCGAACTGCGTAAACAATATCGTGTGTTATGTTTGACATGGTATCAGTAGGGTTTCGATCATCCCTGTGATTTCGGTTGTTTTTTTTCCTCTTGGTTTCATCTTGGTCACGTGTTGGGCACTGCTCCTGGGTTCACTGTAGGTGGATTTTTTTTTTCATTTTTTGCTCCTGGATCTTGTTTGGCTGTCGCCTTCTGTGTGCTACTTCCTTGTTCGTTGATCCTGGTTCTCCTTGCGCCGTCCCCGTTCTCCTCGCGCTGTCGCCGTTCTCCTCGCGCGTCCTCCGTTGTGCGCATCGCCTTGCGCCTTGCGCATCGTCCTCCGTTCGCTTTTGTTTACTCCGGTTCAGCGTTCGTTTGCTCCTGCTTCGTGAAGTTAGTATTGTTCGCGTTCCGTGGTGGGTTCCTGGATCTGGATTTCTGGATCTGGATTTCTAGATCTGTCCGTTCTGGATCTGTTCGTTTTGGGTGCTGTTTCGCGTTTTGGATGCTGTTCTGCCGGGGTTTGGTTTTGCGTTTCAGCCTCTGCTCACTGCTGCCTTGGATTTCTGGATCGCATGTACTGCTGGGTTCAGCTTGCGTTTTAGATTTGCGTGTTTGCCTCTGTTTGAGATTTGGCTCTGTTTGTCAGCTTGCGTTTCAGCTTTCGTGTACTGCTTACGTGTACTGCTTGCGTCTGGTCTGCTGTTTGACATTCAGTTTTATTACAATTATATTATATCTTATTATTGCAAGCTACAGTAATTATTTTAATGGCTTCGGAAGGAAGAGATAATTTTTGTGTTCGCTTTACTGGCAAGAATTATGCTGCTTGGGAATTTCAATTCAAGATGTATGTCAAAGGAAAAGGATTATGGGGTCACCTTGATGGGGTCTCTAAAGCGCCGACAGATAAACCCACCTTAGATGCGTGGGAAGTCCAAGATGCTCAGATTATTTCTTGGATCCTCAGTACTATTGATCCTCAGATGATCAATAATTTGCGAGCATTTTCAACTGCTCAAGAGATGTGGAATTGTTTGCAGCGTATTTACAACCAGGACAATACAACCAAGCGTTTTCAATTGGAGTTAGAGATCGCCAATTACAAACAAGGTAATTTGTCAATTCAAGAATATTATTTTGGTTTTTTAAATTTATGGACAGAACACTCTGCTATTATATATGCTGCCGTTCCCAAACCATCATTGTCGGACGTTCGTGATGTGTATGTGATGAATCCCCATCACATGATATTTTTCACTGCAAAAAAGGGGAATTTTACTTGATAATTTGATGAATGAATGGAAAGTGTTAGGAGAAAATTAAGAAGTTGTTCTATTTGGGATTTAATTGCTTTGCAGTGTTTATGCTGGGTTTTGTGGTGTTTTTGTGCCCAGGGACTAGGTGAAGAGAAGAACGAAGAAATGCAAGCAAGCAGACTCAAAAATACAAGGAAGTGAAGTTTCTGCCAAATCGCGCTGAAGTTGCGCGCGGAGCGCGAATGAGGCGCAAAATCAGCACTGTAGCGTCCTCCATCCGCGCTTAAGTGGTGCTGGGAGCGCGAGTCGCGCGCGGATTGGCAGGAACAGTCACGCAGAGTTGCGCGTAAGTTGCGCTGGGAGCGCCAGTGAAGCGCGAAACGTCGGAAAACACGTTAAAACAGGCCCAGCACGCGTTTTGAAGGACTTTTGGACGTTTGGGAACCCTAGCACGCGAAGGGAGCTCATTCCAGCTGACGGCAAGTGAAGAATCAAGACTTGGGAACAAGAATTGAGGATTCGAATGGATTCATCTTCACCTTCAACTTGTAATTCTCCCTTTTTCTCTCCTTTTATCATGTGTAACTAAACCCGTTTATGTTAGGGATGAAGGAATATTGATGTAACCACTATTGTCGCTGATCTAGAACCATATTTATATCTTTCTCTCTCGGATTTGTGTAGCGGAATTCGGTGCTTAATGCGTTTTATGGTTGGAAAACTCATACAATGATATTTGTTCAATTATGAAATGGAAGTTTTATTTTGAATGTTTGAATTTCGATACCTTCAATTTGTGGCTTAGGAATAATTTATGAATTGTTGTATATTGCAAACCATTGTTTTTACTGCTTGTTGTTAATTAGAATAATCTAAGGAATTGGGGATTCTAGTTATCTACAAAGTACTAATTACCTAAGGAATTAGGAAATTAGTTGATAGTGTTGGTTTGATAGCAAATCAGGGAGAGTTTATCCTTCGAATTAGATTAGCGCAATAGTGTGAAATCAATAGGAATTCGTCCCTAGCATTTCCTCCATCGTATCTTTTCCAACGTCTTCTTCGTTTTTCTCGTTAAAAACTCAAATATATTTTATTGCTTTACCTTCGAGCTTCATAGCTCAACCATATCCATCAAACCCATTTAAATTTGGTTCACATTAGTTGTTGTTAGCGTAATTAGTAATTGAATTCGATCATTGAGGACGATATCCGGTTCTTACCGATTTTATTACTTGAACGATTTGGTACACTTGCCAATATCTTAACAAGTTTTTGGCGCCGTTGCCGGGGATCGAAATTACATTTACTAGTAATTCGAAGGCAACTGCTAATTCGAACCCGTACATATTTACATTCACTTTAGTTTTATTTCTGTTATTTTTTGTTATTGTATATAGATTACACAGTTTGCTTTGACACTTGTCCGAGTTTCTTGTGTTCTCAGTGCATGCGCGGAGCTGTTAATCCTAAGGATTTACTTTTCGATCCGGAGATTGAGAAAACCGCTAGAGCTAATAGAAAGGAAGCAAGGTTAAGGAAGCAAGGAGCAACAACCAGAGAATCTTCTGTGCAACAAACTGTGACTGAAAGTATGGGAGAAAATCCACCACCTGCTCGCACTCTTGGCGACTTTGGTAGAAGAAATCAAGGCGTCCAAGCATACACCTTCCAACCTGTGGGAGCTGTGGCATTTGAGATCAAGTCTTCGATCCTCATTGCCTTGAAAGCAGAACAATTCTCTGGGTCTGATGCTGAAGATCCAAATCAACACTTATTTCAGTTCTATGAAATTTGTGGGTCCACAAATCCTGTGGGAGTGACTGATGACCAGAAAAAGTTGCGTCTCTTTCCATATACTTTGACTGGGAGGGCTAAAGATTGGCTAAACACTATCCCAGCAGGAACTATTAACAATTGGGGTGATCTAGAGAGCAAGTACTTAGAAAGATTCTTTCCAATTTCTAAGTTCATCAAGAAACGGGCTGAAATATCAAATTTTGAGCAAGGAGATGCTGAGTCTCTTTATGATGCTTGGGAAAGGTTCAAACTGTTATTAAAAAAATGTCCTGGGCATGGTATTGATGACTTTGTTCAGTTGCAAACTTTCTGTCATGGTTTGCGACCTCAAGCAAGAATGATGTTAGATGCCTCAGTTGGAGGGTCTTTGGGTACTAAAACTGAAGAGGAAGCAAGACAGTTAGTGGAGCATATGGCTTCTAATGACTACCGGATTCAAAATGATAGAGGGGCAACAAAGAGGCCAGGAATTTTAGAGTTGGACGCTAATAGTGCTGTGTTGGCTCAACAAAAGGTAATGTCACTTCAAATTGAGGCTCTCACTAAACAGTTAGCTGCTGCTTTGCCAAATGGATCTCAAACTCCTGCAACCGTTCAAGCAGTGCAAACGGGGGCATGTAATTATTGTGGCAGAAATGCTCATGAAGGTGACTGTGCAACTCATGGAGATAACAGTGAACAGGTTAATTATATGGGCAACTTTCAGAAGCAAGGTGGGAACCCTTATTCTAACACCTACAATCCTGGGTGGAAGAATCATCCCAACTTCTCTTGGAAGAATAATGATACCGCAGGGTCACATCAGCAGCAACCTAGTCAAGAACAAAGAAAGCCATCTCCTATGGAGGAAGCGTTGACTCAGTTTATGCAAATGACAAAGACAACCTTTCAATCTCAAGACCAAGCTATGAAGAATATGGAAAAGAATCATGAAGCTTCCATAAAGAATCTAGAGACTCAAATTGGGCAGTTATCAAAGCAGCTTGCTGGATCATCTAACAGCGGTTTCTCAGCTAATACAGTTGACAACCCTAGGGATGAAACTGCTAAGGCTATCTCTCTAAGAAGTGGTCGGGAGTTGCCGACTCCTGTGGTAAATTGTGAAAAGAAGGTGTCAGTTGAAAATGAAAGAAAAGAGTTGAGTGAAAAGAATGAAAATGAAAAAAATGGAGAAGTTGAAAATGAGTTGAGTAAGGAAAGTGAAGAAGGAGTGAAGTCTAACCCTAATAAAAACAATTTGTTCTTTGATGTGCAGGTACAAGAGAAACTCAAGGCACCTCCTCCGCAAGTGAAGTTACCGTATCCTCATGCTAGCAAGAAAAATCAAAAAGATGAGCAGTTTTCTAAGTTCATGGAGGTTTTCAAGCGGCTACAAATCAATATACCCTTCGCAGAAGCTTTAGAACAGATGCCCATATATTCCAAATTCATGAAGGAGCTTTTGACAAAGAAGAGGAAACTCAAAGAGGACGAAACAGTGGCTTTGACTGAGGAGTGCAGTGCTATAATCCAGAGGAAGCTCCCTCAGAAAATGAAAGATCCGGGAAACTTCACCATTCCGTGTGCAATTGGCGACATAGCCATTGGCAAAGCTCTGTGTGATCTGGGGGCCAGTATTAATCTTATGCCATTGTCTATGCTGAAGAGACTGGGTGGTGGCGAGGTAAAGCCTACTAGAATGTCGCTGACACTTGCTGATCGATCAGTTAAATATCCTTATGGAGTGTTGGAAGATGTTCTAGTCAGAGTTGATAAATTCCTGTTTCCGGTAGACTTTGTGATCCTTGACATGGAGGAGGATGCAGAGGTACCACTTATCCTGGGTAGACCATTTTTAGCCACAGGGCGAGCTTTGATTGATGTGCAACAAGGGAAGCTGATTTTGAGGTTCCAGGATGAGAAGATTACTTTTAGTGTTTTTGAAGCTATGCGCCATCCGGATGACAAAGGACAGTGTTTTAGGGTGGATATGATTGATAACTCTATAAAAGAGACCTTTAGACAGGAAGTACCATCTCCTCCATTGGAGAATGTAATTGTGAATTCTATTGAAGAAGCAGAGGAGAATCTGGGCAGTGAAATAGAAGACTGTATCCGGCAGTTTGAAGCTTCTCAAATAGAAAATGTCTCCAAGAAAAAGGAAGAGCTAGATAGGGGGAGAGTCCCGAGAAAAAGATCCCTGAATTGAAACAACTCCCCTCTCATCTGAAGTATGTGTTCCTTGCAGATAATGATCTTCATCCAGCTATCATTAGCAGCTCTTTGACCAAATTGGAAGAGGAGAAGCTGATGAGGGTACTAAGAAGCAACAAAAATGCGTTGGGTTGGACTATCTCTGATCTTAAGGGGATAAGTCCAGCTTTTTGCTTGCATAAGATCAAGTTGGAAGAAGAATTCAAACCTGTGATCCAACCTCAGCGGAGATTAAATCCTACCATGAAAGAGGTGGTGCGCAAGGAAGTATTAAAGCTTTTAGAGGCCGGCATGATTTATCCTATCTCAGATAGCTCGTGGGTAAGTCTGGTCCATGTGGTTCCTAAGAAGGGTGGTATGACGGTAGTGAAGAATGATAAGAACGAGCTGATTCCGACTCGGACTGTTACGGGTTGGAGGATGTGCATTGACTACCGAAGGTTGAATCAAGCAACCAGGAAGGACCACTTCCCATTGCCGTTCATGGATCAGATGCTGGAGAGGCTAGCTGGACAAGCTTTCTATTGCTTTTAGGATGGATACTCTGGGTATAACCAGATAGCAGTAGACCCAGAGGATCAAGAGAAGACAGCTTTCACGTGTCCCTTCGGTGTGTTCGCATATCGGAGGATGCCCTTCGGGTTGTGCAATGCTCCAGTAACTTTTCAAAGGTGCATGCTTTCTATATTTTCTGATATGATGGAAAATGCAATTGAGGTATTTATGGACGATTTTTCTGTTTTTGGTCCTACTTATGATTCTTGCTTGGCTAACCTTGATGCGGTTTTAAAACGATGCGCTGAAACCAATTTAGTTTTAAATTGGGAGAAGTGCCACTTTATGGTCAAGGAAGGTATTGTGCTTGGCCATAAAATTTCTGCAAAAGGCATCGAGGTTGACCAAGCAAAAATTGAGGTGATAGAAAAGCTACCTCCTCCTTTAAATGTAAAAGGAGTGAGAAGTTTTTTAGGACACGCCGGTTTTTATCGCCGTTTCATAAAAGACTTCTCCAAGATTGCAAAACCTTTATGCAATCTACTTGTTAAGGAGGCTGAGTTTGAATTTGATAATGATTGTCTGTGTTCGTTTAATATCTTAAAGGAAAAACTTGTCTCTGCTCCAGTCATAGTAGCCCCAAATTGGGATGCTCCGTTTGAGCTCATGTGTGATGCTAGTGATTACGCAGTGGGTGCTGTATTGGGGCAGAGATCAGAGAAAATTTTTCATGCCATCTATTATGCTAGAAAGGTCTTAAATGAGAATCAAGTCAACTATGCAACAACCGAAAAAGAATTGCTAGCCATAGTATTTGCTCTGGAAAAATTTCGTTCCTATTTGGTTGGATCGAAAGTAGTTGTTTTTACTGACCATGCAGCAATTAAATATCTGCTAACCAAGGGCGAGTCTAAGCCTCGACTCCTTAGATGGATTTTGCTTTTGCAGGAATTTGACTTGGAAATCAAGGACAAAAAAGGGAGCGAGAACGTGGTAGCAGATCATTTGTCAAGGTTAGAGAACAAAGAAGTGACTGCTCTAGCAAAAGAAATCCTGGAAGAGTTCCCGGATGAAAAGTTGATTGCCATTATAGAAAGACCTTGGTTCGCCGACATTGCAAATTACAAGGCAGCCGGGAAGGTCCCGGAAGATTTCACATGGCAACAAAAGAAAAAGTTCCTCCATGATGCCAAACATTACCTGTGGGATGATCCTTATCTCTACAAGGTTGGGGCGGATGGACTTTTGAGAAGATGTGTGTCTGGTGCCGAAAGTAAAAGCATTCTCTGGCATTGTCATGACTCCCCCTGTGGAGGGCACTATAATGGGGAACGCACAGCTGCTAAGGTTCTCCAATCTGGTTTTTACTGGCCATCCCTCTTCAAGGACGCACATGACTACGTGAGAAGCTGTGACAAATGCCAGAGGACTGGCAATATTTCACGTAAGGGGGAGATGCCATTGAATCCCATCCTTGAAGTAGAAGTGTTTGACTGTTGGGGCATTGATTTTATGGGACCATTCCCACCCTCTTACAATTGTGAGTACATCTTGGTGGCAGTCGACTATGTCTCCAAGTGGGTTGAAGCTACTGCCACTTCCAAGAGCGATTCCCAAACTGTGGTAAAATTTGTGAAGAAGAACATCTTCTCTAGATTCGGTGTGCCAAGAGTCCTAATCAGTGATGGGGGTAGCCACTTTTGCAACGCTCAATTCAACAATATTGTGCTTTCCAAGTATGGTGTTACGCATAAAGTGACAACTCCCTATCATCCTCAGAGCAATGGTCAAGCAGAAGTCTCAAACAGAGAAATCAAGAGGATCTTGGAAAAGACAGTTGGAAGCTCAAGAAAGGATTGGTCGTTGAAGGTAGATGATGCACTTTGGGCATACAGAACAGCCTATAAGACACCTTTAGGCATGTCTCCGTACCAATTGGTTTATGGTAAAGCTTGCCATTTGCCGGTTGAACTTGAGCACAAAGCATATTGGGCACTAAAGTTTTTGAATTTTACCACTTCGGCCTGTGGGGAAAAGAGAATCTTACAACTGCATGGATTGGATGAGATGCGTCTGCAGGCATATGAGAATAATAAGATTTACAAGCAGAGAATGAAGGCATACCATGACAAAAATATTTCAAGGAAAGAGTTTCATCCTGGACAGCAAGTGCTGTTGTTTAATTCGAGACTTAAGCTATTCCCAGGAAAACTGAAATCCAAGTGGTCAGGGCCTTTTGTTGTCAAGGAAGTGACTCCTTATGGAGCAATTGAAGTAGAGGAGCCTGAGTCAAAAAGATCTTTCAAGGTCAATGGGCAGAGGTTGAAGCCATGCCTAGGCGAAGTGGTGGATAGAGAGAATATGGCATTGGTTTTAAGCGACCCTTAAAACCGGAGGTAACGTCAAGCTAGTGACGTTAAAGAAGCGCTTATTGGGAGGCAACCCAACATTTCTTAACCCTTAACTTTTTAAATTTTTGCATTATTTTTCGTAGAGTAGGTACATTTAGTCACAATCAGTGTTTCTGCATGTTAAAATGGTTTCTGTCCAATCGCGCCTCACTCGCGCCTCACTCGCGCTTCAAGCGCGAACACAAAGGAAATTGTGGCGTGCATTTCTGTCCAATCGCGCCTCACTCGCGCCTCACTCGCGCTTCAAGCGCAAACACAAAGGAAAATGTGGCGTGCGTTTCTGTCCAGTCGCGCCTAACTCGCGCTTAAGTCGCGCTTCAAGCGCGAACACAAAGGAAAATTTCTGTCCAATCGCGCTTCACTCGCGCTTAAGTCGCGCTCCAAGCGCAACTTTGGTATATAAGGCCGCGCCTCACACACGCTGCAGTCACGCAGCGTTTCTCTCCTTCCTCCTTCGCGTTTTCTCTCCTTCCCACTCTAGGTCACACGATTTTTTTTGCTACAAAGGCCAAATTACCAGAATTTCGTGCCAAGATTCCTTTGTTGCATCATCTAGTTCTTCAACATCATCAACCAAGTAAGTAACTTCAATGAAAAAGAACTTAATTTTTCCAAAATTATGTTTTGTTACTAGATTTTGAGTAATTTGGAATTGATAAAAATATGACATTTGAATTGGTTGATTGGTTGTGATGTTGCTAAACTAATTGATGGCAATGAAAAAGAAACAAGTTGGGGTATGTTAAGGTTTTGGATTATTGTTTTTCACACGTGAAAATTGTATGCACCCTACATGTTTGCTAAAATGCCTAAGTGACAAATTTATGGTCAACATGACTTAGTTTTGTGAACAACAACTTGTGCTTATAATTGGTTTGGTAAACTGGCCAAGTGAACCCATTGTTTCCATCAAGGAAGCAATGTGGTGATGATCTTGAGCAATTTGAATATTTGTTCTATGTGCACTAACCTTCACCCACTTGTACAACCTTGCACTTTGGTGTATGCAGGAAATGGCTGAGAGGTCACGAAAGAGGCAGGCGATTCGGAGGGGTTCAACCTCCCAACCACACCATCCATCCTACAACTCCGACTTGTTTCGATCTTTGGGGTGTGAAAAGTTTTTTGAGTCAATTGAGGCGAACCCCAATTTTGTAAAAGAAATGGCGATCACTCTTTTCCCCGGTGACTACGATGATATGCGACAAAACATTAACAACCGGGGGTGGAATAATTTTGTAACCTACCCGAAAAGAGCAAGCAAGGCTTTAGTATATGAATTCTTCTCGAATGTCTTCCCCAAGCAAGCAGTTGGTGGGAAATTGACATTCCCCGAGGCCACAAGTTACGTGCGGGGTCATAATATCCCTTATGACTCTAACACCATCAATGGGCTGTTTGGGATCAGACCTGTGGACATCTTGGACAGCCGGCTCAGAACCAAAGCCGATAGGGAAAGGATAAAGAACAACCCTGAGCGAGCAGCTGAGATCTCTGCGGCACTGTGCAAGCCGGGAATGGACTGGGTAAGGAATAAGAGTGGGGGACCATGGAAAATTATGACAACTTCTCTCACCCCAGTTGCTAGGGCATGGGCATCTTTCATCCTCACCACTATATGCCCTAGCTCTAACCAATCAGAGCTGAACATTGATAGGGCATGCCTCACTGCGTGCATTATGAGAGGAGAGCCCGTCAATATAGGATGGGAGCTTAAAGAGGAAATAAGCAGTTTTGCCAACTTTAAGGGTGGAAATCAGCCTAGCTATTGGAGGCATGCCAGCCTCGTTGCCTTGCTATGTGAGAGAGCAGGAGTTGTTGCTGATGCCGATGAAGAGACTATTGAACCATCTGCTGCAATCACCGGGTCTTGGATTCGGACCATAGCAGGGGATGGGTATTTTGAGCAGCCAGTGCACAGAGAAGAACCTCCGCAAGAGCAGCACCAAGAGGAAGAGCCAACCTTCTCCATGGATGAACCTTGGGTTGATCCACACGCTGAGGACTTTCAGCATCTTCAGGCAAGAATGGATTTGCTAGCAGGGGATCAGCAGCGGATGGCAGCCAGACAAGAGCGGATGGAAGTAGGGATGAGAAACATGTACAGAGCTATGTGCATGGTGCAGCGGGGAGAGCAGTTGGATCCTGAGGCGGACATTTTTCAGGCGCATCCTCCAGACTCTGGACGCGGTTGAGTAGTCTACTCACCGCCAGGTTACTTTTTATCTGTCCCTTCTCTTTTGCTTTATTTGATTGTGCACCTCGTGTTTCCTTTAGTAGTTGTAGTTTCGTAGGTTTATTTTTAATTTTATTTTTGTTTTAGTCTTAGTCTTTGTAAATAGGTCTTCCCCTAAATTAATCAGTGAGGACACTGCTATGTTTAAGTAGGGGGGAGGACCTATTGTCAGTGTTACTATCAGAAAAAAATGCAGTCATGTGGTGAATTTCCTTTTAAAAAAAAAGAGAAAAGAGACAGTTGAGCAAACTTAGTGATGATTCGGGAGAACTGAGCGAATAATACCCCTGTGGTGATCAAATTAGTACAATCTTGCTTCCACACTTAAAACACTAACCAGTGGAACTTAGTGATCCTAGAGATGTGGGCAGCTAAGCTAGTGTGGTGGACCATGGGAGTCGCCAAAATTTCACTAAAAATTTAGGGTAGTTGTAGAAGCTAAGTTGGGGGTGCATCAGTTGTACTAAGGCTGGGCATGAGGATTGTAGGATGATCAGTGCATTGGGTGCGTGTGTGCAGCACTGTAACGTCTACCCGTAACGTTATAGTGTATGCCGTGTGTGTTAATGTGTGTGTGCAGCACTGTGGCGTCTAACCGTAACGCTATAGTGTATGCCGTGTGTGTCGGGGTGCGTGTGTGCAGCACTGTAGCGTCTACCCGTAACGCTAAAGTGTATGCCGTGTGGTGTTGTTTAAACTGATAATTGCTGCAATGTCCCAAAGCCAATGTTGATCAAATCCAAACACCAATGTAATGAAAGGGGTTGCAGCCCAAAAACAAGTGTGCGTAGTTGTGTTGCGTGTGAAATGTGTGTGGTAATAGTTAGTGCACTGGTCTAATCTGAAAGGCCTATTTAAGACCCTTTGTTGTGCTTGAAGCCCCTTGATCCTTATGTGGAAACGTTAATCTACCCTATATTTTGAACTATTTTTGGCATTCTCGGAAGGAAACCCTCTAGTTTTAGGTGAATACATTTTGAATCTAGCTATGGTCCAACTGAGTTAAGTGTCACACACGCACTATTGAGCAAGATGATGCTAGTAAGAATACCACGTGTGGGTTGGAAATTGAGTGACCAGTCTGAAAGTTGCTGCTCAGCTTGTCTTTTGATTGTTTGTAATTGTCTTGTTTAGAAAGGGACTCACCATTGATTGCATGTTATCTGATGTTGATATTGCCTTGTCTTTGTCTTGTCTTGTCTTTGCTTGAGGACAAGCAAATGTCCAAGTTGGGGGTTGTGATGAATCCCCATCACATGATGTTTTTCACTGCAAAAAAAGGGGAATTTTACTTGATAATTTGATGAATGAATGGAAAGTGTTAGGAGAAAATTAAGAAGTTGTTCTATTTGGGATTTAATTGCTTTGCAGTGTTTATGCTGGGTTTTGTGGTGTTTTTGTGCCCAGGGACTAGGTGAAGAGAAGAACGAAGAAATGCAAGCAAGCAGACTCAAAAATACAAGGAAGTGAAGTTTCTGCCAAATCGCGCTGAAGTTGCGCGCGGAGCGCGAATGAGGCGCAAAATCAGCACTGTAGCGTCCTCCATCCGCGCTTAAGTGGCGCTGGGAGCGCGAGTCGCGCGCGGATTGGCAGGAACAGTCACGCAGAGTTGCGCGTAAGTTGCGCTGGGAGCGCCAGTGAAGCGCGAAACGTCGGAAAACACGTTAAAACAGGCCCAGCACGCGTTTTGAAGGACTTTTGGACGTTTGGGAAACCCTAGCACGCGAAGGGAGCTCATTCCAGCTGACGGCAAGTGAAGAATCAAGACTTGGGAACAAGAATTGAGGATTCGAATGGATTCATCTTCACCTTCAACTTGTAATTCTCCCTTTTTCTCTCCTTTTATCATGTGTAACTAAACCCGTTTATGTTAGGGATGAAGGAATATTGATGTAACCACTATTGTCGCTGATCTAGAACCATATTTATATCTTTCTCTCTCGGATTTGTGTAGCGGAATTCGGTGCTTAATGCGTTTTATGGTTGGAAAACTCATACAATGATATTTGTTCAATTATGAAATGGAAGTTTTATTTTGAATGTTTGAATTTCGATACCTTCAATTTGTGGCTTAGGAATAATTTATGAATTGTTGTATATTGCAAACCATTGTTTTTACTGCTTGTTGTTAATTAGAATAATCTAAGGAATTGGGGATTCTAGTTATCTACAAAGTACTAATTACCTAAGGAATTAGAAATTAGTTGATAGTGTTGGTTTGATAGCAAATCAGGGAGAGTTTATCCTTCGAATTAGATTAGCGCAATAGTGTGAAATCAATAGGAATTCGTCCCTAGCATTTCCTCCATCGTATCTGCTACCACCATATCATCCCTGCATGTCCTACGCGTCCTCCACCATATCTAGCTCTGCTACTGGTCCTTCCACCACTGGTGCATCTGATGGTGGTGCTCTTCAGCCGGAATTAATTCAACAAATGGTACTATCTGCTCTTTCTGCCTTGGGTATTACTGGTATGTCTTCTTTCATTTCTTGGTTACTTGACTCGGGTGCATCGAATCACATGACGGGTTCCTCTGAACTCCTGCACAATTTACGTTCTTATCTTGGTAATCAAAAAATTTAAATTGCTAATGGCAGTACCCTTCCTATAACGAATGTTGGTGACATTAGTTCTACTTTTAGAAATGTGCTGGTAGCACCTGACCTTGCCTCAAATTTATTGTCTGCTGGTCAATTAGTTGATGAAGGTTGTGATGTTAATCTTACTCTGAATGGTTGTCTTGTGCAGGTACTAAACTGGTGTGTTAGGTACTAAACTGATAGATTCTAGTACCTCTGTTTCATGTTCTGTTTGCAAATTAGCTAAAAGTAAAACACTTCCTTTTCCGTCTGGTGCACATCGTGCTTCTACGTGTTTTGAGTTGATTCATAGTGATGTTTGGGCGATTTCTCCTGTTGCTTCTCACGCTCAGTTCAAATATTTTGTCACCTTTATCGATGATTATAGCCGTTTTACTTGGATTTATTTTCTTAAATCTAAATCTGAAGTGTTTTCTATGTTTAAGAAATTTCTGATGTATGATGAAAATCAGTTCCAAACTAGTATTAGAATTCTTCGGTCTGATTCAGGTGGTGAGTATATGTCTCATGAGTTTCAGGAGTTTTTACAGAAAAAATGTATACTATCTCAACGTTCTTGTCCCAATGCCTCTCAGCAAAATGGTGTTGCAGAACGTAAGAATCGTCACTTGTTGGATGTGACACGTACCTTACTTCTCCAGGCCTCTGTTCCATCCAAATTCTGGGTGGAGGCTCTTTCAACAGCTGTCTTTTTATCAACCGTCTTCCTTCTACGGTGATTGGGTTTGATTTTAAAACTCAGCTTGATTACAGTAGTTTACATACTTTTGGGTGTGTATGTTTTGTGCACCTCCCATCCACTGAAAGACATAAGCTTGGAGCACAATCTGTCCGATGTGCATTTATGGGGTATAGTCAGTCTCATAAGGGTTTTGTGTGTTATGATGTCTCTAACCATTGTTTTGGCATTTCTGGGAATGTCACTTTTTTCGATAATCAGTCTATGTTTCCTTGCTCTTCTCCTGGTTTGAATGATATTGCTATGCTTCAGCAATTTTTTGATAAAACAGGACTCGTTCCCACTTCCCCTTCGACACTGATCCTGATCCTGCTCCTGATCCTAATCCTGCTCCTGATCCTGATCCTGATCCCGATTCTGATCCTGTACCGCCGGCACCACGGCGTTCTGGTAGAACGTCTCGAGCACCTGACAGATATTCCCCAGACAGGTTTGGTTCCTCACATACTGCTTTAACTGCTTCTCTAACTGGCACATCTATTCCTTCTTGTTACTCGCAGGCTGTCAAAGATGTGTCTTGGGTCAATGCCATGAATGAGGAACTTCAGGCCCTTCAGGACAACTTCACCTGGGATATTGTTCCTTGCCCTCCTGGTATCAAACCCATAGGCTGTAAATGAGTTTATTCTGTGAAATTGAATTCTGATGGATCTCTCAATCGGTATAAGGCTCGATTGGTTGTTTTAGGCAACATGCAGGAATATGGTATTGATTATGATGAGACCTTTGCACCGGTTGCTAAAATGACTACTGTTAGAATGGTGCTCTATATAGCTGCTTCTAATGGGTGGTCTCTCCACCAAATGGATGTCAAGAATGCTTTTCTTCATGGCGACCTGACTGAAGATATTTATATGACTCCCCCTCAGGGCATTTTCTCTTCATCTAAGGGGGTGTGCAAGCTCAAACGATCTCTATATGGTTTGAAACAGGCGCCTAGAGCATGGTATGCGAAATTCCGTTCCACTCTATTTGGGTTCTCTTTTACTCAAAGTCAGTATGATTCGTCTTTGTTCATTCACCGCACATCTACGACCATTGTTCTACTCCTTCTTTATGTTGATGATATGATCATTACGGGTTCTGATGCAGCATCCATACAAGAAGTTAAACAAAAGCTTCAAGCCTCATTTCAAATGAAAGATCTTGGTCTGTTACATTATTTTCTTGGACTTGAGGTACATTCTACTTCTAAGGGCATATTTCTCCATCAGCATAAGTATGCCACCGACCTTATTGCTATAGCTGGCCTCGAATCCGCTAATCCCGTGAATACTCCTCTTGAAGTTAATGTTAAATACCACCGTGACGAGGGTGAACTTTTGACTGATTCGTTATTGTATCGACAGCTCGTGGGTAGTCTTAACTACTTGACCATTACACGACCAGATATTTCATTTGCTGTTCAGCAAGTAAGTCAGTTCATGCATTCTCCTCGTCATCTTCACCTGACAACGGTTCGTCGTATTATTCGCTACTTGAAAGGTACCTCTCAACGGGGTTTATTCTTTCCTAATGGAACCCCCCTTACGTTGAGTGCCTACAGTGATGCTGATTGGGCTGGGTGTCCCGACACTCGCCGCTCTATCAGGGGTTGGTGCATGTTTCTTGGTTCTTCGTTGATCTCTTGGAAAAGTAAGAAGCAAGCAAGAGTCTCTAAATCCTCAACCGAATCGGAGTATCGTGCTATGTCTACGGCATGCTCCGAAATACTTTGGCTTCGTGGTCTTTTGGGTGAACTTGGATTTCCTCAAACCGAATCGACATCTCTCTATACTGACAATACAAGTGCCATTCAGATTGTTGCAAATCCGGTTCTTCATGAGCGTACTAAGCATATCGAAGTTGATTGTCATGCAATTCGTGAAGCCTATGATAATCACGTTATATCCATCCCTCATATCAATACTCAATTTCAAGTTACAGACATTTTGACCAAAGCTGTTCCTTCTCCACGCCATCAGTTTCTTGTCAGCAAATTGATGCTCCTTGATGACCCGCATCAATTTGAGGGGGGGTGTGAATAAGGAAAATAAGAAAGCTGTAAATAGTAGTTGTGTAGATTTATTTATATGCCCATGCTTTGGCCCAGGCCCGTTAGGTCTTCTTAGAGAAGGCTATTTAAACTCTTGTATTTGTATTCAGGAGGATCGAAAGATTATCAATAAAACGGAACTACAGCTACTCTGTAGTCGCAGACGTAGGCAATCTTTGGCCGAACTGCGTAAACAATATCGTGTGTTATGTTTGACAACTATGTCTCATCAGTTACCAGAACAAATCCATATAGAATCTATCAGTGTTTCAAGTAACAAACAAAACATAGATTGCGGGTGTTGCGGTGTAGCATTGATTTTTGCAGGATTTTATTGCTTCTACATGTTTTGTCTCTTGCTTTCATACAATGTTGTCTAATTTTTTTTTGAGAATTTGACATTTCTCTGCTGTTAGGAATGACCATGCACTTTTGTTTGTGTCATCAACTTACATGTGAAGGCTTCAACATATCAATTGTCCCGACTTTATTTTGATCTTTATTTTGTGTTTCTGAATTTGAAAAATGGAACTCCTTATGAAAATTTTCATTGAATTTGCATGATTTTGATGAATCTAGATTTAAGCTTTGTAAGGTTGCTTGATGTTCCTGATTCATTGATTTGTAGATTGATCAATTCGTTTTGGGAATTATTGTATACAAACTAAGTTTGCCTTTTGTGGTACTACTTGATCTTCCAGATTTAGAAGTGGGGAATGGTGATTTGTAAGAGACTAATGGTCTGCTTGACTGGAAGATCAAGTACTATCACAATAGCAACCAAAGCAAATTCAAACTGAGTTTGCCTTGCAAGTTAAATGCCTTGCTGCCAATATTAGTAGTGATATAGGAGTCTGCCTGGATGCCAGATGTTGAGAATAGATTGTAAGTTGATACTATACCAAATTAGACATTCAGTATTTGATTTAGATTATATTTTGAGCTATTGAACTCATGAGAATTAGGCTTCTGTGATTATCTTTCAACAGGTGGGAATTGGCTGAAGACATTCATCATCAAGTGAAATCATATCATATAACAACAAAGACTTAATATGATTGTATGTGTTATTTTAGTTGTAGCATATACATGGCCTGATCAATTATTCTCTTATGTAAGTTGTAGCTACTATTTGCTTTGTTTAGAACCTAAAATAGGATGTTGCAGCAATAGAGGATGGAGTTGTTTTTGATGCCTTCTACAGGAAATTCTACAACTTCTAAAGTTTATTCATATGACTGCATAATTTATATGGCTCTGCATTGTACATAGAAATTACAAATGTTGCATTAATTTGGTGAAGTTTCTTAGATAGAGACATGCAACAAACAGCTGCAGCAATCACATGACCAATATGTGTTTTCAAAAGGAATTCCCTTCATGGGTGGACTTGCAGCTTCAGCTACAGAGCGACCATTCATGTTCCAAACTGCAGTGCTGAAGATTAATCAACGTTGAGTGTGAGGATCTCCTAAACTTGATATTTATTTGAACTTATGCTTTAAAACAAACTTTAAATGTGGTGAAGGATTCTCAATAGCTATTTACTCAAAAGTAGCATTCACCTTATGCCTGGATATTTTTGCTTGACCAAGGCTCTTAGTTTAAAGCCAAATAGTTGCATGTTAATTGCATTAACTTTCAAGCATATATCTTTTGTGGTGAAGTTTAAAAGGGAATTTCTTTCACTCTCAGATACTCTATTTGTTGCTCCACTTTGTCTTTGCCCCTTATAAATTCATGTTGTGTTATTTGTGAAAATCTGTTGTTAAGGCTTTTTGGCTACTGTGTGTGCAGGAAAGAAGACCCATACACATGATGCTTCCACAAAGCCTTCTTTCCTTTGTGATTTGTGTTTTAGATGTTCAATGATTTTACATGATTTTACATGATGCACATAGAGGGTAATTGGAAATTCATTGAATTCGTTGTTAGAATGAAGGAATATGCAGTTTTCCTTTTCCTATTCAGTTTTTTTTTTGTTTGGTATGCATAAGAGAATAATAATGACCAATGTGATTTATTGGATGTTGTATTTTCCAAAAAGTTGTTTTCTGGTCAATGGGGAGTTGAACCACTATGGAGTGAGTTTGGAATCCTAATTTTCACATATTTTGTATTGATGACTTAGGCCAAATTGGTCTTCTCAATATGACTGTGAACTATTCTGAATGGTAGGCTAATGAAAATGAGTACAAAACTAATTTAGAAGGATGCAAAGTTATGTCATTTATATGCTCTCAATTGCATTTTTTTCTTAGATTTCTTTGCTGGGTATGTTTGTAACCACACCTTGAACATGTTTTTAGTGTAACTTATTCCACTATTTAAGTGATTAGTGAAAACTTATGTTGTCTGTCAACTATTTTGTTGTCTAAGACTTATGTTTCATTGTGTATCTCTACTAACTTGTATCTATATAGCATCCTATATTTCGAATATCTTAAACTCATGTATTTGAGTAGTTACTAGCGCTCCCCGTGCATCGGACGGGCATTGAGACTGGTTGTTGTTAGATGTTCGATCGCTTGCCTCATCGTGGTCTTCTGCTAGTTACTAGTTAGATCTATAGATTGTTGAAAGCCTATTAATAATTCTATTTTTTAAAAAATAAACATAATCTGTAATTTAATAAAAATAAATTATTATATACTCATGTGAATTTCATTTATTTTATGTTCTCTTTTTGGCCTTTTTTTATCACGTGAATTTGAAACAAGTATAATCAAATGCAAATGTACTTACAGACCACCCGCCCACCAAAGAGGTCCTTACGTCGGCAGCGAAAGTTGAACCCACCAAAGAGGTCTTTACGTCGGCAGCGGGAGAATGAGCCAACTCCTTACCAACTATTAAACATATTTTGAAATAAAACTATACAAATGTAAATTCTTTCACTTTAAATTTAGTTTTAACAAATTTAATTTTATAGTCCTACTCTCAAACCAGGAATTTTACTTATAGAAAACCAAATTACCTGCCACTTAAAGAAAAATAGAAAACCAAATAAAAAAAATGAATTTCATGAAATTTCATTCTCAAACCTCTTTGGTGACTGTAACAAACCGACACTCTATTCTACCTCTCTTTAAGCAAGTAAAATAGTGCTAATTAAGGGTTAAACGCAGCTGAGCCAAGTATTTGAAGTTTGAGCATTGTAGAAAAAATTAATTGTTCACATTTGGCTCATTTCTTTAATTGAGTCTAACTAAAAGCTTGAGATTGGCTTTGTTTAGATCATTAGAACTTAATTTTTTTCTCTGGATAACTTAATTGTTTTTTGTATTTATGTAACATTTTGTTGAATATTTTTATCAACATAGTATTAAATATTTTGTCTCACTTTATTTAGGTGGTTGTTGATTTTAGTGATCCAGTTATTGGAGCTTTGTGTTTTTGGTATCTCTTTAGTGGGCTTTATTGCATAAGTCCCAGCTGTTAAACCTGGCTTAGTATGTGCTCTGGCTTAGTATGTGCTCTGGCTTTTCGTTGTTTTTTTTCTTTGATAAGTAATGTTAGCGATAGAGGGGGAATGTTAGTTTCTCGGGTTTGAACCCGAGACCTCCTTCTTGCACTCATTTGGTGCACTCCTTCGATATCCCTTAACTCGTCAATTGAGCTACCTACTTGGGATTGCCTGGCCTGTTTATGGGTTTGTATCCCTCTTGGGTTGTTATGGTTTGGGCCTTGCCCATGAATGATATCATCTCAAACTTGACCAAAAAAAAACAACCAAATGATAGGGTGACTCGTGTCCCATGGTAGCTTATGTCATTGGGCTATCGTGTTGGTTAGTTTAGAAATGTGTATAATGATAGGGTGCATTTAATTTGTAGGGAAATATAATGGTCGAAACCTGTGATTTTTTATAGTAGTAATAGTATGATACAGGAAGAGTTGTATGAGTATTGAGTAGCAACTTTGGTAGATCTTAGAAAAGGGGCAAGGTAGGTGGAAAACGCACAAGCATCCACTGTCTCTCATATGTAGCCAAATGAGTCCATCCAATTTCCTCTATCAAAGAGAGCTTTAGTTCATACAATTTCTTCTTCGCAGGCTCTGAGTTATCTTGAATTATCTCAGTCAGTACCTAGATCCAGGTGAAAAATGGTTCAGATCAGACTAATATTATAATTTCTTTAAGAAAAGTCCCCTTTCCAATACTCTTTGATAAAAAAGGCACTTATCTGTTAGATAACAAGACTTTGCAAAAGAAAATACCTTTAATGCTGTCCCAAGCCTTTGATTACGCCTCTCGTTTGTCACCAACAGGATTCCATATTTTGTGCACTTAACATCAACCCATTTTTTCAGCTCATTGAAGTTCTCTTCAAATAAGTCTGGATGAATGCCATCATCATCCTTGGATTGCTCGTCGCCTTCTGTTGCAGCCGAAGCCTGGGAATTATCTACCTCCTTTGACAACGTACATGTATGTCAACATTTATTTAATAATATATATCATTATGAAAAGCTTATATTAATATTTGAGATAGTAAAACCAAACACATTCTTCCAAGTACTACATAGCACAAGGCAAAATCATGAAAATTGTAGTTAGACATGGTCTAATGTAATTCTTAACTCGAAAAAAGAGTGCTGTATATTAATGTTAATGGTTTGAAATATTTCCGAAATTTGGAGTTATCAACAAGTTATATTTTACAAGATCATATATTGATTTAAACAGCTACTAGGTTAAACCAAGTTTCCAAGTTAACCTATCGCGGCAAATGGAGCAGGCTGAACACATTTTTCAACATCGTCTGCATGGCATTTCCTTTTGCTTCGCACATAGGAATATTACAATTATTAATCATGTACAATCGTTGCTTTAAATAACATAAAAGCTCTAACCTTTAAAGAGTCGATTTCTGCTAGTGCAAGCCCCTTTTGGTAAAGTGCCTCTGCTAAATGGTCCCGGGTTGATTCCATCTTTTTCTTGTGTTTCTGTGAGATGAAAATATAATTAATTGCCAACAAAATACAAACTGAAAAACCTTAGTATAAGTAGTAGTGTGGTTCAAAAATTTATTCTGTCATGAGCTACCATGACAAATTTATGCAACAATTGATTCAACATTTATATACTTTTGGTGAACAAAAACGTTTATACTATCATCTCATCCTTTTCAGACAAACTATTGCATGACCGTCTTCTATAATTATAAAACGACGAGTACCAAAATCATAGTTAATAATGTAAGATTACAAAATATTCTGAACATATATCACTCAAATGATGTGTCAATTTTATCAAATATGACCTAAATTAACTACAGATGATCGAACCATTAAATTTTGCATGTTCTACATTTATTTAAATAATAAAGATAAATATAGTTACACATTCTAATCATTGGATTTAACTGCATGTTTTTGCAGTTCAAATGCAACTTCAAATGATCTATTCCTCTATTTTATTTTATTTTTCTTTAATTTTTTATAAATAGAGAGCTAATACAGAAGTAGATGACAGGCAAAACAGAGAGCATAGGGAAAAGGGATAAGCACCTCTGCTTCTTCATCTTCCGGTTCATTTTTCAGTGCAAAATATTTTGCTAACTCTTCTTTATCAATACTGTTGATCACCTCATTTGCCGCATCAATTACCTGCATGACATATTCACAATTGCCATAGCATCAACCTTTTTATTTCATTCAAACACAACTAAATGAACAACTTTTTATCAACAGTAATTTCATCAATCCAATCAGTGGAAAGAAAGTTCTCCGGCTATAATTTCAGGGAATTTGAAAATTTTTCCATGATAATGACATAATTTAACACCAAGATTAGTAACATTTTCCATTTTATATCAGGACACGTGTTTTCAAAATATAAATGACAGATATTAAATTACAAGCCAATGAATGTTGAGTGGTAAATTTTCAATTAGACAAAAGGATGATCAGGGCGTAAATATGCAAGACTTACACCCTTAGAGTCACTAGATCCCCACCCTTAATATCGAATGTTGATTGGTAAATTTTCAATTAGACAAAAGGATAATCAGCCGGGTAAATATGCAAGAACCATTAACAGTAATGTAAGTGTTGTTTTATAGATACAAAGTAAGCAACTTTTATAGAACAAGTTTCTCATGAAATTCAAAGTTGGATTGAAAATCACACCATGTAGATCATGCTCCCAAAATTTAATATTCATTCTACAACCTCCGGTCCTTTCTATATGAAACATTCGACAAAATCATCAAGAACAAAAAAGTTCATTGAAATGGGTTAATTTCAATGAATGATGCTATAACTCTAATTTTTTTCTTCCAACAATACCCTTTGTATTAAATGACTGAAAGAGAGAAAAACAATTAATGAACGAGGGTGCATTGTTAGGGGTCTCGTAATAATTAAGGGTAAATATGAAATTGACCAATTTTGTTAGGGGGGTCTCATAATAATTAATGACCCATTTTGTTTCTTATAGATAGGACAAGAGGTAATACTCATCTAATATTCCAAGAGATCGTGCATAAAATATACACAAATGCTAGTTTCGAAAAATGATAATAAAAGTATTGTGTTTAGGAAAGAAAACCAGAGACAGGGAGATGGGGAAGTGAAATTAAACATTTGATTCCAACAATATGTACCTCTTCATCATGATGGAATTTGTCTTTGATATTGCTCCTAGAAACCAAGCCTTCCAAAATCTTTGCAAGCAATGGAGTGTATTTTGGATACTCAGACTGCAAGGAAACATAAGCTATTATTTATTTTGATCTAGAATGCAAAGAATAAACAGCTGAATAAAGTTTTTTTTAGGAACCCAGAGAAAATAAATGGAAAATTGATAGAAAGAATCAAAAGAAAAGAACAATTTTATTGAATACTGTGAATAGGAGAGATGTCTCTCCTTTGAGGGGGTTTTCCCCTCTACAAAGGATTTCTTCTTTCACTCACAAGATATCAAATGTACTTGATGCTTACCTCTATTCTTATTTCTCTAAGTTATACATGATACCCCCATTACCGACTTAACATTACTAAGTGTTCTCCAAGTGTCCCTCTTCCTTGTATTCTAACAATTTTGAATATTGGTAAACCAAAAAATTCTATAAAAGATCGTCCAAAAAAGATAATAATCAAATCAATATAATTTAAAGGTGATGACACAAATGAAGGTTAGTCAGCCACCAAAAGTAGGAGCTCAGATGAAATTCTATACTGACTTTGAGTGAGGCAGACAACTTGATCCATTCTGAGCGCTCTTCATCAGTTTCTTGTTTTAGGCCTTTAAGCACTTTTATTTTTGCATCTCGTACCTAATGGACAAGCCAAGGCCAACTTGAATCATTAGGGCAGAAGATATACAATTTAAATTATATAAAATCTAATCTACTTTCTGATGACTATGATTTGTAACAGATGATTTTGCTTATGGAGAGATGGAAAAGTAAAACAAAATTATGTTATGGCCCTCTCCAAAGACGCTAGATGAGTGTGTAAGTGTGCGCACGCGTAGTGTGTGCCTATTTATGTAACCAAGTATGTGTCATTGTGTCTATATGTATGTATGTGTATGTGGGTGTGTTCCTACTTCGTATAATAGCATATTTGCACCTTCAAAAACTTTTTGTAAAATGAGAAATTAACCAATCCATCTACTCATGTTACATTATCATGATGATCATGCATGCAAAATTTGCAAATTTTCAGATAGTTTAGACATCCGCAAGCATGTAATTTACTAGTAAATGTTTCTTATATTTTCATTTTTTATCATAAAAATAAAGTGGTACGATTCAGTATCGAATAATTTTTGAATCACATGAAATTTTATATACTTAAATTACGGTTGGATTGATTAATTTCACATTTTACAAAAGTTATTGAATGTGCAAGTATGTTATTATGTAACATACTTACAGCCTAATCATAAATTGATAATAAGTATATTACTATGTAGCTAATAAAAATATTTTAAGCAATTGAAATTCAAAATAGATAATAATATGAATGCTAATTTTTTTTCATTTTTGAATGTTTCAAAAGTAGGTGCAAAACAGTGCATATTCAGTCATGCCAAAAAAAATTATAAGTGCATGAAAAACAAGGAAGCTTCTGTGCCGAATATGACTAACATACCTCTTCTTCTAAACGCTCAGAAACGGTCTTCTTGGAAGATAAGGAATAATTTTTTTCCTTGTCCTCATCAGTCTTTCAAAAGAAGATATTAGGACAATGTAATTAGACAATTTATAGCAAATATTTTACGCTAGTTGATACATCAGCACAGCTTCGTGCAGGTTCAAACTAGCGTGTGTGTGATTATGGAGCGGGTAAGTGCATAAGGTAGAGAATAACCTTATTTGGGGGAACTATATAAGAAATCCGATATGATACAGCGTGCTTTTCTGGATTTTTATACTCTCCCTGACCAGTAAATGATAGTTTTCCATATGATATTGATCCCACCAATACAGAGCCTTGTAGAGAGTTCTGTGTAAATACTATGAATGTTTATACATACTCCCTCTGATCCTTACTATAAGAAACAAAAATGGTGAACAATATACCTTGGGAAGCTTATCTTTTGGTGGTGGACCAAGATAAAATCCTTCTTTTATGCTATCAAAAAGCAAACGTCAGTACCACGACAAGATGACAGTTAAACGTTTAGAGGAGGTAATGACCCAGTCACATACCCTGGAATTAATGTTGAGGACTTAAAAGAACCATTCCCCAGTAGTGGACCATCTGGCAGAGAAAAAAAGGATAGCCGAATGATGTCCTGAAAATAAAGACACACATACAAATAATAACTAAATAAATATATAGAAGGAATGGAATAAACGATCTTAGTTCTAATGATGTATTTAAAATTTATATCTTCTACAAGTATTATCATATGTGAATGTTAATGGGGGATCTTCACTCTAATGATGTATTTAAAATTTATATCCTCTACAAGTAATATCAGATGTTCATGACAAATGACACTGCAGTCAGAGTGAGAGGTACAAAGGATACCAAAAACTTGTCTTCCAGAATATAATATACTACCTTCTCTTCCAAATTTCGCTCAATGAATAACACCAGCTGCTTCATCTTTTCCAAAATCTGCAAGTTGTCATGCCTGAAACAATAAAGTACCATGAGTATAATAAGATCATGTGGAATGCACTTTTAAGTATCAATCAAATTAAAACTTAGAAATATTCCACTAGTAATAAAACCTCCAGCTTTTATATATTGCAGGTTCTAACTACTAACCAAGCTTTCAAAATGCAATTTTGAAATATATTGTTGTAAATAGAGTAAACATTGTAATTATATTTTAGTCCGGCCCATTAGACAGGCCCGTTAGGTTTATGTTGTAGCCTATTTAAACAGATTATCATTTGTACTCTATACAGATTTCTAATAACATTTTCAGATTACTTTTCTCTACATGGTATCACGAGCTCTCGATTTTGGGAGTCTCGCTTCTGCACAAAAACCCTAGCCGTCAAGGCAATTTTTTTTTCTCTCTGCCTTTAGAGCAGTCCCCTTCAGCCTTTAGAGCTGTCCTTTCCCTTCGTCACTGTACCCTAGCAGCCCCCCTTCGTTACTGTAGCAGCCCCTTCGTTACTGTTCACTGCCTCTCATAAAACCCCACTGCCCATCACAGCACTTGAATCACCGACCCCACCATCAGAATCGCCTCCTCAAAACCGGCCTTTCTGTCAAAAAACCGCCGCCATCAGCCACCGGACGCGCCTCCACGCGCCGCCACACCACCGCTGCCATTCGCGCGCGTGGGGACCACGCGCCGCCCTCCAGCCACCGTCTCACTTCGCCCTTTCAACCGTACGGTCGCAATCACCTCCTCTTTCCATTGGGAGGGTCAGAGTTCAGATTGGAGCACCCTAGCTTGGGTTTTCTGTGAAACTCACTTATTTCAACGTTTTTTTTTGTCTTTTTTCTGACCTTGTTTTTCAGATCGGTTGCCACCATGACTGAACAGAGGCATTCAGAAGAAAAGATTGCTCTTGGCTCAAATGATTTTCAGGTGTTACCTAATTCCTGCCGGCTTGATGGACGCAACTACCTTCAGTGGGCTCAATTGGTTCGTACTACCATCAAGGGTAAAAAGAAGCTTAATCATATTGAAGGGGATTCTCTAGCGAAGACAGACCCTAAGTTTGAGGCTTGGGATGATGAAGACTCTCTTATCATGACTTGGTTGTGGCACTCAATGACTCCTGAAGTGAGTCGCAACTGTATGTTTTTCTCTACTGCTAAAGAGATTTGGGTGTACCTTAAGCAGACTTACTCTATGAAGAAGGATACAGCGGCATGTCAGAGATTCAAACCAAGGTTTTCAATGCTAAACAGGGAAACCTTTCTGTCACAGACTATTATGGGACTTTAAATGGTTTGTGGATCGAATTAGATCAATATCAAAATTTAAAGATGACTTGTACTACTGATACTACCACACTGGCAAAGTCCGTTGAGGAAGCAAGAATTTTCAAGTTCCTTCATGGGCTAAACTCTGAGTTTGATCCTATTCGAGTTCAAATTTTAGGGAAGGAACCACTTCCTTCTCTCTCAGAGGTGTTCCACACTGTGCGAGGGGAAGAATCTCGGAGGTCAGTGATGTTGGAAGGAGGTAACTCTATTGAGGGTTCGGCCTTGACCGCTGGAAAGGGTCCCACAAAAGGATCCTCTTCCGGAAAGCCATTCACAAAGGCCCCTCGTGAAGAGCGATACTGCATTCATTGTAGCAAGATCGGTCACACTAAGGAGACATGCTTCAAACTTCATGGGAAAGAAAAGGTCCTAGAGCGGAACCCTGGACTCAGAGGCACTCCGCAGAGACGTGCAAATCAAGCAGCGGTTGAATCTGAAAGGTTGGAAGAAGCACCACCTACTGACAAGGAGATTGCAGCTCTTAGTAAAAGCGAACTGGAGAACCTTCGGACTCTTCTACAGTCTCTCAGTAAGCCATCTAGCTCTAGCTCCCTCGTCATGACTGGTAAGAATTCTAGTTTTTTGTCCTTTGATACTTCAAGTGCTGAGAATAGCTGGATTATTGATTCTGGTGCTACTCATCATATGACCCCTTATCCATCTCTTTTTTCATCTTACTCCACTTTACCTGGAAACCAACAAATGACCGTAGCTAATGGAAATAGCATCCCTATTATTGGGAGTGGTAACTGTTAGAATATAAAATAATATCTCATAATATCTATATATTATGATAGAATATCATTTATGATTTGTCATATCAATTAGTATTTATTAGTATCAATTAGGTTTATTGAGTCTTAAATGTAATTGATTCCTATTGTATTATAAATAGATATGAGTGTGCTCTATTATAGACACACAGAGACAATCACATATTCAACATGGTATCAAAGCGGGTTTTCATCTTCTGACCTCGTCTCTCTGTGCTCACCACCGCTGCCGGCGGCGACATTGGCCGCCGGTAGCACTACTTTTTCTCACTTTTCAATTTATTTCCTTTTCACTACTACAATCACTTTTATAGTTTTCCTATTTTCTGCTTCCCTCTGCCGTGTTTATTATTCCGGCGTGTTTTCCGGCAAACCGTGTTTCAACTCCGGTTTTCCCTCTTCCGCTGCCGTGTCTCTTTCCGGCACTCCGTGGGGTTGTTTCCGTCGCTGTCTCGCCGTATTTCACATTTTCGGCGACTTTTCCGGTCAACCAACCCCACCATAAGGTTCGACTCCTCAAAACCGGCCAACCACTGAAACCGCGTCCAAAGAACCACCGCCACGTGCTCTCACGCGCAGCTTCTCTGTCCGGCAGAAAACCCCAGCAGCCACAGTCGTCACCGTGCGTGGCGGCGCATCCGCCGTCTTCTCCGGTCGAGCTTCCATCGCTTGGGTCGGATTTTCCTGCTGGTTCCAGATCTATGGTTACTTTTTGGTTTTGGTGCGTTACAGTTCAAACTGTCGCTTTCTCTCTCCTAGTGGATGCATTTTCTCTCCCCTCTTCAAACATCAGATTTGGTTCTAGTTTTGTCCGTTATGCCTTTCTTTCTCATTAATGACTTATAAATGTGGTGTCTTCTCTTCCCATCGACGGTCATTCCGGTGGTGTCTCTTTCCCACATATTGATCATTAATGATGACTTCTCTTCCCATCGACGGTCATTCCGATGGTGTCTTATGTTGGCTATGACTCACAAATATCGGCGCTAGATTTAGTTTCAAGTTTTATGTAACAAGCTTAAAAGCTTAGTAAGCTTTAGCTTGAGGGGGAGTGTTAGAATATAAAATAATATCTCATAATATCTATATATTATGATAGAATATCATTTATGATTTGTCATATCAATTAGTATTTATTAGTATCAATTAGGTTTATTGAGTCTTAAATGTAATTGATTCCTATTGTATTATAAATAGATATGAGTGTGCTCTATTATAGACACAGAGACAATCACAAATTCAACAGTAACATTCAAATTCAACCTTCCATTCCCTTACACAATGTGCTCTATATTCCAAAATTAACAAACAACCTTTTGTCGGCCTCTAAACTCACCAAAGACTTGAAATGTACTGTGACTTTTGTTGATTCTCACTGTGTGTTACAGGATCGTCCAACGGGACGGGTGATTGGATATGCTGAGGAACATGACGGGTTATACTACTTGCAGCTTGAGAAAAATGCCAATCTGAAGGCACTTGCTTCCACCCATGAGTCAAGTTCAGAATCTTGGTCATCCTCTCAAATATGGCTTCAACACAGGCGACTTGGTCATCCTCCGTTTAGTGTCCTTAAGACGTTATTTCCTTTCTTGTTTGCAAAAGTGTCAGTTGAGTCGTTTCATTGTGATGTTTGTCAATTTGCTAAGCACCATCGTACTTGTTTTTCCTTCCAATAATAATAAAAGTTCTAAGCCATTTGATCTTCTTCACTCAGATGTGTGGGGGCCTACTAATTGTAATATTTCTGGTGCAAAATGGTTTGTTTCTTTTATTGATGATTGCACTCGTGTCAGCTGGCTATTTCTTATGAAAGATAAGTCTGAAGTTTTTCAATTGTTTGTGAATTTTCATCGCATGGTCCAAACACAATTTGGTTGCTTGATTAAAAGGTTGCGTTCTGATAATGGAAGAGAATATGTGAACCAAAACTTCTCCAAATTCCTCAAAGAAAATGGCATAATTCATGAGTTCACTTGTGTTGACACACCTCAACAGAATGGGGTGGCTGAAAGAAAAAACCGTCATATTCTTGAGGTTGCCAGAGCTCTTCTTTTCCAAATGTCCGTACCTAAATCCTATTGGGGAGAAGCAGTTCTAACAGCTACTTATTTGATAAATAGATTACCCTCTCGTACTCTCGATGGTGTTAGTCATGTCCAACTCATGACTACCTTTCATCCTTCTATACCCATAATGACCAGTCTTCAGAGTCGTGTCTTTGGGTGTTCAGCCTTTGTTCATGTTCATAGTCCTCATCGAGGCAAATTAGATCCTAGAGCTATAAAATGTATCTTTGTTGGGTATACCCCCGATAAAAAGGGATACAAGTGTTACCATCCAGAAGGTCGTCGAGTCTATGTCTCCATGGATGTAACTTTTAATGAATCTGAGTCTTTCTATCCTAGTCCTCAGCTTCAGGGGGAGAAAAATCTAGAAGCTGAGTCTCTTGAGTTGTCATCTGAGTTCCTTGAGTTGTCAACACCAACTGAGGATGTCAAGGAACCTGAACCAACATCAGTGCCAGTTCAAGGTGATGACCAGGATGCTGATCACCGACTCTTTGGAAAGCAATATCAGCGGAGAAGTCAACCCGACATGGTTCAACAGCATATCCAATCATATGAACCTGAGGTAAGTAATCATGCCCCTGAACCTAACCCAAATGATTTAAATAATACTACCCCTGAACCTAACCCGGATGATTTACCAATTGCCTTGAGAAAAGAAAAAAGATCATGTGCCAAATATCCCATATCCCAATTTGTATCCACAAAAAACCTTTCTGTGCAGCACCAGAGCTTTATTTCAGCTATTGATTCTATTAGAATCCCTACATCAGTACAAGAAGCATTAAAGGATGAGAGTTGGGTTCAAGCCATGAATGAAGAAATGGGTGCATTAGAGAAGAATGATACTTGGGAGATTGTGGAGAGACCAACTGACAAGAAGGCAGTGGGTTGTAGGTGGATATACACCATTAAATATCAGTCAGATGGTACAGTGGATAGATACAAGGCGAGATTGGTGGCAAAGGGGTATTCTCAGACTTATGGAATTGACTATGAGGAAACATTTGCTCCTGTGGCGAAAATGAATACGGTAAGGATCATACTCTCGTTGGCAGCACACTTTGGTTGGGAGATGCATCAATTTGATGTTAAAAATGCATTTTTGCATGGAAATCTAGAGGAAGAAGTGTACATGGAGATTCCACCTGGATATGGGACCACTAATGGAGGAAACAAGGTTTGTAGGTTGAAAAAGGCTTTGTATGGTCTCAAACAGTCACCCCGTGCGTAGTTTGGAAGGTTCTCTCAAGTTATGGTGTCCTTGGGGTATAGCAAAGCCAAGGTGACCACACTCTCTTTATGAAGCACTCTCAGAATGGAAAAGTTACTTTACTTCTGGTCTATGTAGATGATATGATCATTGCTGGTGATGATGAACTTGAAAAACAGACTCTTAGAGAAAAGTTGGCTGCTCAATTTGAAATGAAAAATCTCGAGAAACTAAAATACTTTCTTGGGATTGAGGTTGCTTATTCTAAGCAAGGTATATTTATCTCTCAAAGGAAATATGTTCTTGATCTTCTTAAGGAGACAGGTAAATTGGGTTGCAAACCTGCTGGAGCTCCTATTGAGCAAAACCACAAAATTGGAAGTGATGAGGAAAGCCCACAAGTAGAAAAGTCCCAGTATCAGATACTTGTAGGAAAGCTCATATACCTAGCCCACACCAGGCCAGACATAGCATATGCAGTTAGTGTGGTGAGTCAATTCATGCATGATCCACGAGAAAGACATCTACAAGCAGTTGATAGAATCCTCCAGTATTTGAAGAAAAGTCCAGGAAGAGGACTGTTATTCAAGAAAGATGGGAAACTTCTCATGGAAGGTTATACAGATTCAGACTATGCAAGGTCGATTGTGGATAGAAGGTCTACTTCAGGGTATTGCATTTTCTTAGGAGGAAACTTGGTGTCATGGAGAAGCAAGAAGCAGAATGTAGTTGCAAGGTCAAGTGCAGAGGCAGAGTTTCGAGCTATGGCCCAAGGAGTTTGTGAGCTACTATGGATGAAAATCATACTAGATGATCTCAAGATAAAATACGAAGCCCCGATGAAGCTATTTTGTGACAACAAGTCAGCCATTAGCATTGCCCATAATCCGGTTCAACATGACAGAACAAAGCACATAGAGATCGACAGACACTTCATCAAAGAGAAGTTGGATAGCGGGCTTATAGCTACATCATACATCCCTACAGGGCTTCAACTGGCAGATGTGTTCACTAAGGGACTTCCCATTGAGCGATTTCAGGATCTTACATGCAAGCTGGGAATGATAGATATCCATTCACCAGCTTGAGGGGGAGTGTTGTAAATAGAGTAAACATTGTAATTATATTTTAGTCCGGCCCATTAGACAGGCCCGTTAGGTTTATGTTGTAGCCTATTTAAACAGATTATCATTTGTACTCTATACAGATTTCTAATAACATTTTCAGATTACTTTTCTCTACATATATAATAGCAGAATAGCTAGGAACTAAATGGCAAGCACCACAAGGAACAAACAGGCACGTGTGGTTGTCCAGTATATACACTAAGAAAGAGACGTACCTTACATATAGCTGTATATTGTATTCTCCTTTGGGGAGTTTTGTATAGGTTGGATAGGCATCTCCACTTGAATATACTTGCTATAATCAGAATGTATGAATATGAAAATAAACAGCAAGTTGCTTAATATTCACTTGCCTATGAAATAGTATCTGAAACGACATCCACACCCTTCCCAATTAAAAGCATAAAGGAAATTAAATATCAAAATACCTTGTTTGAATCGGAAATCATATAAAATTGAGACTCAAATTTAGTATCGTATATCCGACCATTTAGAAATGGTATTTGAGGTTTTATCTCAGCTGCATCATCCAATTTGACTTTGTACCTGAAATCATAACATAAACATTAAGAACGGACCATCTAAAGGCAGTAAAGGTTAATGCAACTGATAAGGGAATTTATTACTATTTACGTTAATGTCAGTGCCAGTATCTGCTTTCCAGAGGGGAGTTTGTCACGATCAGTTGAAAGTGCACAAATCTTAGCATCTACCGGTCGATAAGGGACTCTTATCTGCATGTTTATGATAATTTGGGGGGGGGGGGGGGTAGGTTAACCTTATTACCGTTCCACATCACAAGCATAAAGGAATAGGACAAAAAGATAGAACCAAATTTAAGAAAATAACCTTATTTAGAATTGCTAAAGGTGCAAGTTTTTCAGATGCCAGTAGTGCTTCAGAATCTACTCTAACTGGTGCTTCACTCCCATCAAGTACAATTTCCTCCTGACTGACTTTTATACCATGAAATACCATCTGAAGATTTATACAAATTAGCAAGATCTATGCTTCACTCCCATCAAGTACAATTTCCTCCTGACTGACTTTTATACCATGAAATACCACATGAAGATTTATACAAATTAGCAAGATCTATCTACAGCAGAAAGTAATAAAATTCCACTTTCTTAATTCTTCTTTTACTTGTCCTAGTGTGCTAATGCAGTGGTAACTACCTAGCCTTGTAATCACAAGGGAAGGTGTTCAAGTCCCCTCGGAAACAGTTTGCACGGCTTAAATGCCCCAGAAAGAAACTGATAAATGTTAGAATGAATATTTTTATCTTTTTGTTAGAGTACCTAACCAACTATATATAGTTGGTTGTTATTGGGTCGTTACAATAGAAGCCGTTAAGAGTCCCACACCAGATGTGATATGACCTGAAAATGAGTTTATAAATGGGAGGCATCTCTCACTCTAAAAGCCGGTTTTGTAGGGTTGATTTAGACTCAATCCTATAAATTTTATACATGTAAAACTTAATTTACTAAAATTAAACTCATGAAAAACTAATGCATTGAGTTTTAAAAAAGAATATAATGGCCGTGGAGAGTATCAAAAATTGGTACAATGCTTTTCTTAAAAAAAAAAGAATTTGGGTTTGTTTTTATATTGAAATAAGAGGTAATATATAAATATATTTGCAATTATTTAATGAGAGTATCATTGGCGCAGTGGTATTGAGCGCTGCATGTTGAGCAAAATGCAATGGGTTCGAATCCTGATTTCTTCTTTTTGTGGAAAAAATCAATTCAATTTTTAAAACACTAATTTAAAATAACAAAGTGTCTCCAGTGAGTCTTGAACCCACATCACTTAAGTCATGCAGCAGAACCATTATCGACAAACTACTTACGATTTTAACATAGAGGTGTCGCATATATTATACATACATAGATACACAACTAATTTTATTAGGGGCCCTAAAATAAGGAGATTGGGCTAGGGCCCTGTGCAGTAGCACAACCCACACAGGCCCATGGCCGGCCCTGCCTACATAACCTTGTAGAGTGAGGGATGCCTCCCACTTATAAACTCATTTTCAGGCCATATCACATCCGATGTGGGACTCTTAAGTCTTAACACACCCCCTCACGCCGAGAACTAGACAACTGGAGCGCAACCCAAATGAGCCGATAGTGGGTGGCCCAACTAATCTTGGATAGGATCTATGTCACTCTGATACCATCTTAGAATTTGTAGGGTTGAGTTAGGTCCAATCCAAATTCTAAGAGAAGCTAACTAACACTACAGCTGTAGCAGTTGTTGGACCTAAAGCCCAATCACTCTAAGGGTGCTCAGCATAACACCAAGAGATCAAACGTGGCCTGAAACACACACAAGCACCCAGGGTTGATCTCCTTTCATCAGGGTCAGATGCCCATACTAAGTACTAAAACAATACAATGCAACAGAATGCATAAACCTATATCACTAACATACATCCACAAGATCACCCACTGGGAGAATGATAAACAATCACTAATTTGGCCAAATCAAAAATAGGAGGTTAAGCCTAATTTTATTTTTTTAACATAAAAGGAACAAAAACAACCTAAATATCTGGGAGGGGAGAATAAGTTCGTCATACAAACATGAATTGTGTTACCTCAAGATCCACATTGGTAGTCTCATGACTCCCTATTCCACTTGACCAAAACTGAGCTATGACTAACTCCAATGTCTGACCACCAACTACCCTAAAGGTGAAGCTTTTGGCAGCAGGAGAAGAAAATGTTACAACATTCCTCCATTTCGTTGGTGTTTGCAATGGACATATCTGGACAATGAAAGCATGTGAAAAAAGGTTCATACTTAACTTTACAAAG